>CM061558.1:193069702-195569702 GCA_030864225.1 Capsicum baccatum var. pendulum | reverse complement strand
ACTGTGGAAATGATTCGATTCCTCCATTATACTCATATAGGAAACTAGGATATCATAAATAAAGAAAATCATAGAGGAATCCCAGTAGGGGTTAAATACACCATTCATTAAGCCTATGAAATCAGAGCATTTGTCAGCCTAAATCACATCATTGAGAACTCATAGTACCCATACTATGTCTGAAATATAGTCTTAGGAATGTCTTTGGCCCAAATCTTTAGCAAACTATATGTGACCTTCAAATTAATCTTAGAAAATACTGAAGCATGCTATAGCTGGTTACTTAAATCATTTATGCGGATAAAAGGTACTTTTTATGCACCATAACCTTATTCAATTGTCAGTAATTTGTGCCCATAAATAAAATTCTATCTATTTTTATCAAAAAACACTAGGGAACTACAGTCGAAGGCACTCAGATGAATGAATCCCTTGCAATGTAACTCCTGCTACTAAACCTTCAAAACTTTCACCTTAATTGGTGCGATCCTATAAGGGGAAATAAATATGGGATGAGTGTCCAGCTCCAAGTCTATAAAAAAAAATCAATGTCACGATCTAGACATGCTAGGAAAGTCAGTGAGAAATACTAATAGTAACTCACACACCTCAAGAGCTAACTAAATAGGTGGGACCTCTGCACTAGTATCCTAAGATAAGCTAAGAATGCAAATCACCCCACTTAATTAACCTCTTTGCATAAATAAAAGAGATACATTTCATTGGATGAATATTGTAGTAATCTTTCCACTCCTGTTTATCCATCCTTGCATATGTATTATTAATGTATTAGCATGACAGCCAAAAATAGCATGGTATGGAAATAACAAATTCATCGTTATAATGATAACAAAGACCCCCATGTCTAATATCACCAAATTTACATAAGTTTGATACCTCATAAACATGATAGAATAAGAATAATATACTATATAAATAATAGCAGTCACCAATTGAGGTTGCATGAACATATCCATTAATAATATCACACACCATGTTAAACCCCATGGAAAAACCAATAGATACGTATGAGAAAGTAGAACAAAGATTATATAATACAGAGGCTATCCGATGACAAATAAGAATAGAAATTATAATAAAAACATCTAATCTCTCCCTCATTCCTGCCTAGAAAAGAGTAATGACAGTCTTTATCGCCCACTTGTGCACCACAATTGTTGAGATGAGTACCACTTTGATATGTGTTTTCTCTACTTTTATTGGGTGTGTTTTCCATTTCTACCTTCCTGGTGACCATTATGCCCACCTCGCAAACAATCTCTAGCATTACCACCCTCTCTTCTATCGACTAGAGTTAGAGATTAGGGAGCCTATGCTGGCCAAACTAACCAAACTTTACGTATATTGGATAAAACCTATGAATATGTACCACCTAACCTCACGCATAACAAATACAATCTAAGATAGGTCATTAAAATAGTGCGGATGACTAATATATCCATCAATGTCTAAAATAGGTTAAATGTCCCCTGATGGACCTCCGGTCAACACCTGCTTTATGGATTAAATAGGAGTGTAGGATACTGTTACAATCTTTTACCAATAGAATAAGAATACTTAAATTTCCCACCTCTTAGGACTTTATACCCGCTTCTTCGCATATCTTTCCTATCTCAAACTTTCAATACTCTTTACAAACTAAATTACCTCTTAAAAAGACTTACCTGAGGATACCATCTAAAAGAAAATAGTGAATACCCTCAACATCTAGATGTAGAAACTTAAAAATACAGAAAGGGTGAGGGTGAAATCTAGCCTCATAGACTAAAATTGATGAACTATACTACTTGACACTAGTAAATTCATCTCTCCTCTTGTCCCTCAAAGAACATAGGGCATACTTTTCAAAGAAGACCGAATAAAATAGATTCCATAATAGTTAAGGAGATCCATTATCCCTACACTCTATGTAAGCCCTTTACCACATCTTAGAGTCATCCTAAAGTTAAAAACTCATGAATTCAACCCCATATTTCTCCAACACTGCCATCTTATGGAGTTTCTCATGGTAATATATGATAAACTCATAAACAACTTCTGACTCTAGACCATGGAAGACTGGTGGCTTTATCTTAGAAAATTTAAAAAATCGATCATGTTCATTCTTGGTCATCACAGAACCTACTACCTGTCGGGAGAAGACACCCATCTCTAATCCCTCATCCATTCTGGAAGCCACGAAAGAAATATATTGTACTCTCGAATGCTAAGCTACAAAAACTAGAGGTGTATCCTAGTCCCAATGAACCCATTCAAAAATCTTGATATCAACTGAATCATATTGGAAGACATCTAAATTAATATTGTACCTCCCTGAACTGGTGTCGCCTCAGCCTGTACTGGTATCTCCCCCTCCCCTGATAACACTAGAATATCCTCAAGTGGAGGAGAAGATTTTGATCTCTCTCTAGCACTTCAATGCTTGCCTGATCTCTGCCTTTAGAGGGTTCTACTCCATGGCCTCTTTTATTATCTTTATGTCTTTCTCTACCTCTACCATGAATCCCATCCCCAACAACTAATTTGGTTACTTCTGCTCTTGCTTCTTTTGTACGTGTTCTCACTATTTATGGAAAAATATGAACAAAGTAAGATACCAATATGGATAACCATTTACCAATTGAAATCAAGTAATAACACAAAAGAAAGAAGAAGTTAATGTTCCTAGTGTCCTGTAGCCTCTTGAAGAAAAGTATAGAGATCTCTATACCATTCCGCAAGGCTCTACTAGATATGTTCTTGTTTAATGAGATCGACGAACCCAGGACTCTTATAACAACTTTTTCATGACCCAAATGACCATGATTGAAGACCACATATAACAATAACAATAGCAAAAACAAGCAAAAAACATAAAGGAAACATATAAAGTATATCAAAATGAGAGAAGAAAATAGACAAAAATGTACAAACGAATCCCTTCCATGACCTGGTAAGGTCTATACAAGAGTCACTACTAAAAGATAACCAAAGTACTAGATAGAATGGTAAATACACACAATATATACAAGAAGTCTCGAGTACAAAATACTAAACTGGAATAGATAAAAACGGATCAGCCTCGGACAAAAGAAAACTCCCCTGCTTTGGATCAGTACTGAAAAGTAGGAATCACGTCAATGCCATATTCTAGAACTCAGATTGTATCAGGGGAAAGATGTAGAAGTACAGTATGGGTACCAAAGAAATGGTACTCAGTAGGCATCATCTATCGACTGAGCTCAATACAGGAAAAGTATAGCTAA
Organism: Capsicum baccatum var. pendulum; assembly: GCA_030864225.1. Taxonomy (NCBI): domain Eukaryota; kingdom Viridiplantae; phylum Streptophyta; class Magnoliopsida; order Solanales; family Solanaceae; genus Capsicum; species Capsicum baccatum. The sequence goes on along the minus strand of CM061558.1, from coordinate 195,566,436 downwards.
AATATGAGGGTATAGTCTAATTCTACAGTAAATAGGACTAAAAAGTAAACAACTATCTAGCTAAACAAATGTTATATAGGAATAAGTAAAAGCAATATAGAAATATAAATAATTTAGTAATAAAAAACAAATCAAACATAATCTAACTAGACCCCTATAAGCCCGCTAAGGACATTGAAGAAGACAATTAACCTAACTATGCCCCCATAAGTCGGTGGGACGCAAAAGTAATTTTAAAGAAAAGTATAAATAATACTTGATCGAACCAACCCCGTGAAACCATAGTAGCCATCTAAATATGCACTGGACTAGAACTGACACAAATGAGTAGCAACGAGAGACTAGACATCGGGCAAGAGGCCATACGTTGGATTCAAATTAGAGATAGTGTGTAATAATGAGAGGTCACATATATTATATTCAACAAAATTCATAATTAGATGCTAGACTCAAATTGGAACTCAGAGAGGCCATAACTCCCATAACAATAATAATCAGTACCAGAACTCCCAACTCATCACAACCAAATGCCGGACTCGAATCGAAAGTCTTAGTAACCATACCCAACTATAAAATTAAAACCCAAACCATACGATAACCAATACCAAAGTGGTACAAAAATTCATAATCAATGAAATAAATAAAGTATATGCTGACCCTAAACCATAACTAAAATACATTTAAGCAACCATTCACGTATCATAACTAAAAAGGGATGAATCCAATGTTCTGCAACTTAATTCCACATTCTAAAGTGATAGATGCTATATCATACTTAAAGGCAAGGCACTAAACTTTATTAGAACTGGATCCTAACCAGATAAGTTATGCATAGATTATACATCAAAAGATACACATACTATAACTATATGTTCAAAACTAGGATAATAGCATACAATTACTGTAAATAAGTTCAATCTAAAGATAGGATAAACCTTTCCTACCTATATGCCAAAGCCAAAATCCCCTCTGAGGATCCTCCAAACAGTGTCTGTACAAAAACCCAAGCTTGAATAATTTGGTGTAAATAATTTACTTTTTTTTTTCTGGGATTCAATATATTATCAAACTCTTCCCTACCAAGTATACTATTTATGTGTATAATGATAATTTGTATGCACTATACAAATATGCATAAAGTGCACAATTTGATAAAGCCGGATTTGTTTTAAGATGTAAAGTTAAAAAACTAACCATTTATACACAATATATATATATATATATACATACATACCATCATAATGCACACCTACCTAACTTAATATTGTAGCATATGGCCAATTATGCTAACGCCAACACTTTGATGTGGTTTTAATGGGAACTCCTCCACTTCCACATGGAGTGAGGTGTCCATTCATTGATCCACTTTGTATATATTCGGGTATTACATAGGTTCGTAGTAAAATAAGCACTGTATTTCGAATATGCAATAATCAATAGAAAATTATTTCTAATAAAACCTCTATCATATAATAATAATATTTTAACATATCTAGATTTACTATCTCCGTTTAAAATATTAATAGAGTATTAAAATATTTATAAAGTAATATAGATATACCATAACTAAAAAATTTCATACAAATTAAAAATATTATATAAGGGTAATAAATTTATATTTCTACCAAATGCCAATTTACATTAAATATTCCACAATATATTTGGTATTGCTAAAATTCTCAAATGAGCCACCCAAACACTGAATTGTCAGTCCAAACAAGTCATAAATAACTTCGGACAGTTATGGAAAAAGCTCTAGACACCAAAAAATATATGAAAACAAGAAAAATGACTGTGAGGGTCATTACAACATCCACTTCTAAAAGGACTTTCATCTGTAAAACTAAAGGATAAGGAAATACCTAAAGTCTTAAATAGGTAGGGATATCTGGAACATATATCACGCTCTATCTCCTAGGTAGCCTCCTTCACTGGACGATGATGCCACCGAACTTAACTTCTGGAATTTCCCTAAAGCACAATCATCTCGCATATCTTTCCAAAATAGATACTAGTTACTCTACAAATGTCAACCTCTTGTCCAACTGAATTGAGTCCCACTGAAGCATGTGTGACTCATATGGAATATACTATTACAACATAGATACATGAAACATTGGAAGGATAGATAAGAAGGCAAGAAGCAATGCCAACATATATGTTACCTCCCGAACATCTGTAAGATCTTAAAGGATCTAATATATCTAGGGCTAAGCTTTCTCCTCCTCCAAATCCTCATCATGCTCTTCATAGGTGATACTCACAAAAAGGCCCTATCACAAAATCTTAACCTCAATGGACTACATTTACGATATGCATAACTCCTTTATCTACTTTGAGCTGCTCGAAGACTGTCCTAAATCACCCAAAATTGGTCCAATGACTCATGAAGTAAATATGTGCCATGATGCCTAGCCTCCAAAGTCTCGAACCAACTAATAGGAGATCGACATCATCTACAATACACTACCTCAAATGGTACCATCTAAATACTCAAATGAAAGTTATAATTTTATTCAAACTCTGCCAAAGTTACAAACTTAGAAACACACAAGCACAGAGCATCTCCTTCAAAAGTTGGATAGTCTGCTCTGACTGGCCATTAGTCTGGGTTAAAATACGGTGTTAAGATCATCCTGGGTGCCGAAATCCTCCTAAAATGTCCTCTAAAATAAAAAAGTGAATTAAGAGCCTTGGTCTGAAATAATGGACACAAGTACCCAATTTAGGTGAACAACATCCTGAATATGCACACAGGCTAACCTCTCGGCATTGTAGAAAACTCAAACAGAGGTAAAATGTGAAAATTTTTTCAATGAATCCATGATGACCCTAATTCTATCAAAACCATGGGAAGCATGAGGCAATCCACCTATGAAATCCATCATAACTCTCTCCTATTTCCACTTGAGAATAGATAGCTTATGAAGTAATCCACTAGGTCTCTAGTGCTCAACCTTTAACTTTTGAGAACAAAGGCATTGAGCTACAAATTTTGTAATATCTCTTCGCATACCACTCTATAATAATATTGCCTCAAATCCCTATACATCTTAAATATCCTAGGGTGAATAGAGTATCTAAAGCTATGAACCTCATGAAGAATCAGCTGGATCAAATCTCCAACCCATGGATTACAAATATAACCATGAAACCTCAGGGCACCCTCAGAATCTAAGGTAACCCTCCTAGACGCACTATTTAATACCTGTCCTCAAATGGTATGAAGCCTTCTATCCTCAAACTAATAACCCAAAATTTTCTCCAATAAGGCAGATCTAGCATCAATATTAACAATAATTCTCCTGGGATCAGAGATATCAAAATGAACAATTAAATTATCCTGGATGTCCAATGCAAATAGACACTGGCAAAGTAAAATGAAGGCTAAGCTACCCATACACATTGACTTTCTACTCAAGGCATTTTCTACCATATTTGTGATGCCCGAATGGTAGAGAATAGAGATATCGTAGTCCTTTATCAACTCAATCAACCTACGTTACCTTGAATTAGGCTCCTTTTGGGTTATAATATACTGAGACTACGGTGGTCAGTAAGGATTCCCTAGTGAACCACACATAAATAATGTTTGTAAATCCTAAGCGTAAATACTACTACTGCCAACTCCAATTCATAAGTGGAGTACTTGTTCTCATGTACCTTTAATTTTCTCAATGCATATGCATATGCAATAACATAACCCTGCTGTATCAGAACACACCCCTGACCAACACTAGATACATCACAATATACAGTAAAAACTTTACCCTCAACTAGAAGAGTCAGAACAAGAGCTGAAGTAAAAAAATTAAGCTTCAAAAAACTAGCCTCACAACTTACAGACCACTGAAATGGAGGCTCCTTCCTGGTCAATCTTGTCATCGATACTACAGTAGAAGAAAAACTCCCAATGAACCACCTATAGTAACCGGCCAACCAAATAGAACTGCAAACCACAGTAGGTGATGTAAGCCTAGCCCAACTACTTATATCCTCAATTTTTATCAGGTCCACCATAAAACCATCTTTAGACACTACGTGCCCTAAAAAAGTTACTAACTTAAGCTCGAACTCATACTTTGATAACTTGGCATAAAACTAATGATCTCTTAATATGTGGAGCACCTTCCTTAAATATTGCTCGTGCTTCTTCATACTTCTCGAATATACCAGAATGTCATCAATAAATACTATCATAAAGAAGTCCAACTATGGCCTAAACATAAAGTTCATCAGACCCATAAAAGTTGTTGGGGCATTGGTCAACCCAAAACACATTACCAGGAACTCATAATGATCGTAACGAGTCTTGAAGGCAATATTAGGGATGTCCGCTACCTAACTATGAACTAATGGTAACAAAATACTAAATTCCTCAAATCTATAATGGAAAATATTGGCGCACCTTGAAATTGGTCAAACAAATCATTGATACAAGGAATAGGATACTTATTCTTCATAGTACCATTATTCAAATATCCATAGTCGATACATATACACATATACCCATCCTTCTTATTCACAAACGTTACTAGAGCACCCCATGGTGACAGACTCAATTTGATAAAGACCTTACCTAAGAGATCCTACAACTTACCATTCATCTCTTTCATCTCAGCAGGAGCCATACAATAAAGAGCCATAGAAATAGGTCAGGTGCTTGGCTCATGCTTAATAAGAAACTGTATATCACACTCAGGAGGAAGGATAGGCAAGTCGGTTAGAAATATATTAGGAAACTCATGAATAATAGGGATAGAATCAAGATTTTGAATCACACCTATTAACATTTTAAACATATATAAAAATGACTCACAAAATCTCGATATTAGTCTCCTAGACCAAATGTAAGAAATAATCATCATCGTTAAATAACATAGAGAACCCTGCCACTGAACTGGGGGTATACTAGTAAAGGCTAAGGTAGCGGTCATAGCAAAATAATCCAAGATCTCATGGTAAGGAAATAATCAACCCATGCCTAAAAACATATCAAAATCTACTATATCTAGAACAATAAGATCAATATGACTATCATACTCCCAAATAGTAACTAAGTAATATCTATATACCTAATCCACTACTAAAGAATCACCCAGGGTGTAGCTACATGTAATGGCACATACAAGGCACCAAAAATAAATCCAATTACAATGCAAAATAAGAGAAAAAATATGAAAATATGAAATCTGGATCAAACAAAATAGAAGTTGGTTGATGGCATACAGAAATAATACTTGTGATTACAACATCAAAACCTAAACCTCTGGTCTACCTTGTACCAAATACAAATGACCCTGTCCAATGCTGGATACATTGTTTTCTTTACGACTTATCCCACCTCCCTAGGAACTACCTCTAGAACCTAGAGGACTGCCTTTATGACCCTATGCACCACCCTTAGATAGTGGCAATATCAATTTAATTAGATGTGCAGTGTGAACTAATGGTGCAATCATCCTATTTTGGGGACACTTACGGGCAAAGTAACCAATAAGCTTGTAGTCATAATATGCCATGAGCACCCTACTCTATCTAAAAGGTCTAACAGTTCTAGAACAACCATCCTAACTCGACGATCCTGACTAAACACCCCTCTATGATTGATTGTTGCTCTGACCACTAAAATTGCTTTAATTAAGCTGACGTTTGTTTGATATCTAAAGTGATAGTTGAACTGGCCGACTAGGATGACCCTGATATTATTACTAGGGGTACCTACTATGATATCCTTGGGCTGTAAACTGTGAACCATTGTCGCTCCTACTATAAGTGCCCTAGAAATGAGGTCTCTTATCGCTACCTCCCTTGAGCCTCATGATCAATATCCTTTATAGAAAAAATAAGCTCAGAAATCTCAGAAAAGAATTCCCTAAAGTTACTTAACTCTGTGTAGCCATACGAAGCAATAATCTCAATCACCTAACAAACCATCGAATCATTTCATACTCCATAGGCAGAATTATAGTGGTATGTCTATCTAACTTATGGAATCTTGCCTCACATTTAGCCACATACATAGATCCCTATCTCATAGAATAATACTTATCTCAAAGACGCTAGCACATGTTGCAAGGCATATACTTTCCTAAGAAATCCTCAGAGAACTGAGTCCAAGTCACTGTTGGAGATCCAGAACAGGAACAAGATAACTTCTTCACTATCTCCTCGCCTATATGTCTACATAATAAGTAACAAATTACACTCCACCCCACTTAACCAATGCCAATTTTTTTAATTTCTCCTCATAACTAGATAAAAACTCATAAGCATCCTTTCCTAGGTAGATTTAATCTCAAAAATTAACCCAACATCTTCTTCTCCTCTGAAGATATAAGTGGTTGGGCTACTGTTGGATGTGGAACTACTGGTGCAGGTGGAACCTCTACCTTAGGCACCGCTAATATATGTTATTTTTCTCAATCAACTCTACCCTGTGTTGTTGGGCTCGCTCAGCCGATTAACCATGAACAAACCTTAATAACTCTACAAATATATCCCAAAGGACCAAAGAGTATATACAAGTAGTGCATCATGGGCTATCGCTATCCCATCTACTACTTTGGTGATAGAATTTATGGCTTTCTCAGTCTCCAGAGCTGACATAATCAGGAGATGGATCTCTAGCATTATCTTGAACTAGAGTTGCTACTCCATCCTAACTCTGACCTCTAGGTCAACCACGACCCCTAGCCAAAACTCTAGCAGTGGGCTTGGGGTCCTAATGCCCATCTTTCGTTCCTCAAGTCCTAGCCATCTACGTAAGAGTGAACCAATAAAAATTAACAATAAACTCAGACACAATGCACAAAAATAGATCAAGAAAATGAGATTTTTGCCTAAAATTGCTTTGTAGCCTCCCATAGGTAAGATGTAGATGCCTCCATACCTCCATGAAACTCTACTAAACATTGCCTCTAGTACCAATAATACAAGTGAAACATAGGCTCTGATACCAAACTGCCACTACCCAATTTCTCAAGTCATAATGGCTCCCATCTTATCGCACCAGTAGGAAATCCAAGACATATCCAACGATGATAGGTAATAGGCTAATGGGCAGAACCCATAAAAACACCACACAACATGATAATAGTTGTACTAACAAGAAAAGAAACATGAAGGAATCATAAAGAGTATATCAGAACGAGATAATGAAAAAGACCAAAATATACAAACAAATCCCTCCCAAGACCTAGTAAGGTCGGTACGAGAGCCGCTACTAAAAGATACCAAGAGCATTAGACATAATCCAAAATATACATAATATATGGGAGTAGTATCAAGTACAAAGACTAAATTCAAACAAATGAAGGAGGATCAGCAACGTATAATAGCAAGCTCAACTAGCTCAAAATTCATACTTGAAAGTAGGTACCAGATCAATACCCATTGCTAGTGCTAGGTCTTCATCAAGAAAAAAATGCAGAAGTGTAGTATGAGTATCAAAGCAACGGGTACTTAGTAGGCATCATTAACCAATTTAGCTCAATATAGGAAAAATGTAACTAAAATGCGAGGGTAGTCTAAGTCAACTGCAAATAGGACTGAAAAGGAAACATCTAATGTGCTACACTAATGCGATATAGGAATAAGTTAAAGAGATACAAAAAGATATATAACCCAATAATAAAAGGTGAATAAAGGTGAATTAAACATAGCCTAACTGGTCCCCCATAAGCCTACTTCGCACACTGAAGAAAACAATTAACCCAACTACGACCCCGTAAGCCAGTGAGATACACAAGAAGTATTATTACCAAAAAGTATAAATAATTCATAATCAAACCAACCTCATGAAACCGTAGTAGCCATCTAAATATGCACTGACATTGAACTGATACCAATGGGTTATAATGAGAGGCCAAACACTAGGCTTGAACTGGTAGTGATGGAAAATAACAAAAGGCCATAACCAAATTTAAACCAAGGATAATGTGTAATAATGAGAGACCAAATATATGATATACAACATAAATCATAATCATATGCCAGACTCAAACCAAAACTTAGAGTGGCCATAACTCCCAGGACAATAATAATCAGTACCCAAACTCCTGAATCATCACAACCTAATACCAAACTCAAACTGAAACTCATAGTAACCATACCCCAATTGTAAAATTAAAACCCAAACCATACCATAGCCAATGCCAAAACAAATACATAATCTATGGCTTAAATAAAGTATATGTTGATCCTAAAATATAACTAAAATACTTTTAAATAATTATTCACATATCTTTACTAAAAAGGGATGAATCCAAGGTTATGCAACTTAATTCCATGTCCTAAAGTGATAGATGTTATATTATACTAAAAGACACGGGACCAAAATTTACTAGAATGAGGTCCTAATCGGGTATATATATATATATAATACACAGACTAAAACTACCTATACAAAACTAGCATATTAGCATACAATTACTATAAATAAGCTCAATCTAAAGATAGGGTAATCCTATCCTACCTTGGATGCCAGAGCCAAAATCCCTTTTGAGGAGCCTCCGAATTGTGTCCCTACTAAAACCCAAACTTGAATAATTTGGTGTAAATAGTTTAGTTTCTTTTCAGGGATTGAATATATTATCAAATTCTTCCCTACCAAATATAATATTTACATTTATAATGATAATCTATATGAATTATATAACTATCCATAATGTGCACAGTTTAATAAAGACTAATTTGTTTTAAAATGCAAAGTTAAAAAGCAAACTACTTATACACAATATGAAATATATATATATACACACACATATGAGTACAGTACCATCTCGAAAAAATAAAATAATAGTAATCTAGAAATAGAAGGTGAAGGAGTTACTACGCCCATCAGGAGCTCATCCCAAGTCTCCAATCCAAGCTAGTTGTGCCCTATATACAAATCACAGTGAGAACTAGTACTATGACCTATAATATGCAGAAGTATAGTATGAGTACCAAACATAATGTTTTTAGTAGGCCTCAATTGACTGTGCTATAAGGATAATAAATGTATGAATAAACATCAAATGGAAATACCTACCCAAGGTAGTGAGATACATACACTAAGTAGTCAAAAACAAAGGTAGAAATAACATATTAGAATGAGCATATGCTACTATAAGTACCATAAAGGGAGACAACACTAGAAAAAAGTGAAATATTAAGCACCTAAAAGAAAGTGTACACCTAATGAAGCTGACCTAATAGTCTAATATAGCAAGTATTAAACTTAATGAAAAAATAAAGATAAATACCCAACTACCTACAAATGTAATAATGTAGAAAAGTGAACCTACATGAGAGGCATAAATGCTAACAAAAAGAGTCCCTAAAGTGTACCTCAATCTCCAGTAGACCCAACAATGAACTTGTCATGAGCAATGCAATATTATCAAGAATAGAAAAGGTAATAAAAAGAATCAATAAAGCTTAACTAAGATGCTATAAGCCCTAAAGGTATTGTCAAGAATAGAAAAAGTAATAAGAAGAATCAATAAAGCTTAACTAAGATGCTATAAGCCCGAAAGGTACACTGAAAGCAAACAAAAACACAACCTGCCCGAAAAACCACGACGAATGAAAACAAACAAACATAACCTAATGGACCCCCAAAAGCCCAGAATTACTATACAAACTGATGCAAATAAATAAATGAATTTCATTGAATACTAGGTAATTGGATATGCACTAAGTATCAGTTCCAACACAAGTTATACACCTCCTCTAAGTTAAGAGATAGTGCAAGGAGGATCTATGGCGACCACCCTCCTTCAATAATTTGGGCTCACAAAGGAAGGGGCACATAGGGGACTTTGAATATCTATAAACACTACATGATACCAAGCTAGGACTAGAATGTTATGAAAACTAATTAGAATGTTCATAAAAGGTGCTAGGATTAAGATAAAACCAAATGAATGGCCCAGAATAGGTTGTACTCTAAATTGGAGAAAGTGATATAAAGCAGCCCTAAATGCCTCCAAAAAGGGTATAGAAAACTACGATAGGAAGTAAATATACCCAATGCTTAGGAATAGACCAAAAACAAATGTAATGCACCAAAATATTAAATCAATAATTCCATAAAAAGGAAAGTTTTTTTTTAAAAAAATAATTCCATAAAAAGGTGGCATGATCTCTATTTAAAAAGGTATTTTATAGTAGGAAAAACAAGTGTAACACCCTTTTGAAACTAACTAATAGTGAAAATCAATATTTTAAAATAATTTATGAGTAAAAAAGATACTACTAAAATCAATTTTTAAGAACATATTCATATTTTACCTTAGAATCATACCATAATGCGTGAATGTACCTACATAAATGAATTAATACCATCCCTGAGAATCACAGATATTATTCTTCGTGACATGCTAAAACTGCAGACCCTCATTGGTTCCTCATGAAAATGCTCATACCTTTTTGCTTGAGTATCGAATTAAGGAAAAATTGGATGACCTGGAAAGAGGACTCAATTAGATTTAATTTGGTGGTTCTTAAACCCAAAAATTGAATATATTCCAGAAGTTATAAATGTTCAAAGTTTACCCTTGTAGGATCAAATATCAAAATTTGGTCAATCAAAAGTTCGTAACTCCACTTCACTCTAAGTGTTTTCTATGAATGTTTTTCACCTCGATAGCACTTTTCATACTAGGATAATGATCATGACACCGATATTTTCATAGGAATCAAAGGATTTGATTTTATGCACGTAGGAATAGTGGTTCGAATTCTAGCCCAACATTATAGGGGGTTACCTTATCTCCCACTTAGAATAATTCATCCTCAAATGATGGATAGGAATACTTTGAAGCTTTAGAAGTATGGAACAAAGTATGTTACTTCACATTAAGAATTCTCCCTCAACAAAACATGTATATGAATCAAAGAAAAAGGCTTCATGGCATTGTAAATTATCAAAGCATGAATCATGAGACAATGAGAGTAAGGTCGAGCAAGGGGTAATAGACCCAAACCCCTCACCCTAAGAGTGAAATCAAAACTAGATGGAATTTTACACCTCGACATGGCACGCTGCCTAACATAGAAGCTGACCTCCACTTCAGACCACTTATCGCAGAGATTAGCCTCTATGATATGGTGTTATCTTGGAGGCTACTACCTCATGATCAAAAAATAGCTCCAAAACACTTCTAAAAATTCTGAAACTTTTCTAAGGTACCCTTTTAATATCCGTAATAGGCATGGTCTATATGAAACATGATCATAACAACGCAAGGCATAAAGTTTTTCCAGGAATCCTTGGCTTGATTAAGATTGATACAAAACATAAAATAAGATTTAATGGGACATAAGAATTGAAGCATTCTTCACCTTTAATGATATGTCTAATAGCCCCTACACTTAGAAATACATCTCAACTATAAATTTAGCTATGAATACCACACTTCACCAGTTTAATCTTACAATTTTCCCATAACACACACCACTATAAGAGCTTGAGTCTAACTATACACTGCTCTCATATTAAAGCCTAACCCAAATTTAAAAGGTGCTAACATAAGCTACAGGGCTCTATATCTTACACTCATCCTAGAATATTTCTCCATTAATGTAATTGATGTTGGGTGTATTTATGCATTCTAGCATTACTATTCTATCCTTTTTAGCCTTGTTTTGAGGATGCTTCTTATAATATATGTGTTGATAATGATATAAATGACCATTTATGAGTACAATTATGTTTTTAGAATGTTTAATAGTGGTTTCACATGAGGTTTTATTCAAATTGATCATTTAAAAGTCAACCGAGAAAACTAGTGTAACTATCTTGAGGTTTTTTCTAGTCTATTGTATTGGATTTTAATGTTTTTTATTAAGTTACTAAGGTTATTATTATGTGTTTATATGTGAAAAACTTAGTTATAATGTTGAAGGATCAAGTTTATCAAGACAACAGTCAAAAGAATAAGCTAAAGCTCGATGAGAATTTAGCCTATGCTTAGCTCAGGTTTCTAGTTCATCATTGAGCATGTTGCATTATTTTGAACTCTAAATTGTTATTTTTAATGAAACATTTTTCTTTTTGAATGAATTATGATGATATATTAAGGATATAAAAGATTCAAATCAAATGTAAACAACTAAAGAAGGCTCAAAATGGCTCAACGAAAGAACAATACAAAATTGACATAATTTAGTCCGCTGAACTGAATGGGGCACGTGTAACCAATAGGATTATCCAATGGATGCGTAAAAACACCACTGGATTCATAAGAGGCACAAAGTATTGAATATATTGCACGTGTAGCATATAATCTAGTTTAAGAAGGCCCCATGACACACTGAAATCGCGACGAGACACTGGAATTTGGCAGATTTTTTTACAATTATGAATTCGCATGTCACCTTAATGCGGTATCCCCAAAATTAAGATAATTCTACCCAAGTGAAGGAAAATAATCTGTAAACTTAATCCAAGTCATTTTATAACTTGTATACTATAAATATAACGCCCCAAACTCCGTTTTAATCATCTTGAAACACCCTAGATCACTTGAAACATCATTGGAGGCTACCACAACTTCTTTTTAGGTTTTATGATTCTGTAATTTAGTTTTTTTATGGTTTGTATCATCATTTCAAGGGATTGGATGATGAATATTTCTATTCAAGGCTAAACCCACTTTCCGAGGTTAAAGCCAAGAACATGATTATTATTGTTTTGGATTAATTTTATTTAATTTGCTTATCATTATTGGTTGTTTGTTCATTCTTTTTTTAATTATTTTATGGATTGATCACCCATAAAATACATATATTTTCAATCATTTGATCTTGGAAGAGGGAATAAGGAGATAGAACATGGGAATAAAAGAAGGTTTGGGTTTTTATTCTTTTATAAAATACAGAATTAAACTTAGTATCTAGGATAGGAATGTATTTAGATGCTTTACTTGATTCAAACGTACGATGATAGTTTTAATTAACTTAATTGGATTATTGCATCCCCGCTTAACAATGTAGTTGTCATGCCCATATTAGGTAAAAGATTAGAGGTTGGGAAACCATGATCATGCAAATAACCCTATGAATCGACAACCAAAATAAGTAAGTTGAGAAATGTAGTTCAACACATAGTATGATTGTTTGAAGTGCTTTAACCATGGATTTTTATCAATTAATTGTCCCAAGACTTTTATTTTTATGCATTGCTTATTTTATTTTTAATTGACAATTCTAAAAATCTATTTGCTACTCTCCTCAACTAGTTAAACGAGAATTAGATAGTCAGCAAAAAAAAGTCTCTAAGATATTGATACTTAGGCTTCTTTGAAGCCACATTACTATTTGCTAAGACCATGTACACTTATGTGTGTGCTTGGTCGCTGTCAAGTTTTTGGCGTCCTTGTCGGCGACTTGTATTTAGGAAACTATCTTAATTTTAGTTTTTCTATATTGTGTTACAAATAGATTTTGTTTAGTTTCTTTTTATTTTTCTTTATTTCTTTCTCACACTTTACTTACGATATCAGCCTGGTATAGATGGTTTTTGAGTGATGACAATTCTTGTTGTTTTCGTGGTGGACCACATCAAATGGGTTTTGGTCTAGATTTCTATGAAAGTGCGTGGACGTGAGCTTCATAATGTGAGGTAGATATGTTCTATCTGTTGAGCAGACTGCAACTTAGTGTTTGGTTTGTGGTCAAAGTTGTCATACTGCAGCTATGTTTGTTGTGAATCCCAATATTTAGAATTATTTATGGCCTATACTGAAAGGCAAAATTATATAAACTATTTCAATCGAATGGGGCAAAATCAGTCACAAATTCAATCATGGAACAACCAACAGCAATTTCAGTATCAACAACTAAACAGGCAGGCCACAACTCAAACAAGCAATTTGAAAGAGATGATGAAACAAATTTTAGCATCTCATGTTGAGTTGTTAGCATACATGAACAACCAAAGAGAGGCTGCAGAGCAAGTGGATCTCTAACCATTTGCCGAAATAGTTGTTGATAATTTGAGAAAGTCTGAGTACTCAAAAACTAAAGTTGTTGAACAGGTTGAGGACATACCACTGCCACCATATCAATAGAGACTAAGCAAAGAAAAATATAAGGAAGATATTAGCCAATTTGTGGATCAAACAAAAGAATCACAGCCACTCAATTGTCATCTTTATCTTGAGACTGAAATTAAAAAGATGAATAAAAGTGAGTGTGTAGTGAATAGTGTAAATTTTGATGTAGTATTGGTTGGGCCTCACTCGAAGTATTTTTCTAATTTATTTTTAGATGATGTCTTGTTTGTGGAATTATTTAAAATAGTTAAAAAGTGTGAATATAAGGAACAAGAATCCTATATTCTTAATTTTACACAAGATAAGAAATATAAAAATACACCTCACTTTAAGGACGAGTGGTTTATCATGCATCATCCATTACTCTGTTCCTTCATCTTTGATCACCTCCCTATGATCGAAGCAAAAACAATGGATGCAAAGTTGGGGTGAAATTTATTCCTCAAGGTGGAGGAAAAAGTTGATTGGGTCATGTCGCGACACTAAATTGGGTGCTTCTTAGGAGGCAACCCAAGCTAAGGTATGTTTTATTTTCATTTTTTAGTTTTTATTTCACATAGTTTTTTTTTTTGATTCACAGGTTAATGGGAAGTCAGAGTACCATAAACTTGAGTTTGAAGCAAGACAATGACAAAGTGTGGGGTCCCATGGATCTTCTTTATATTCAATGATGCTACTATCTAGGCCTAGAGGCCTCAAAGAGTATTTCTATCTCTTACTTTAAATTTACTTTGGGGACAAAGTAGATTTTTAAGTGTGAGGTAGGGAAATTCTCAAATTTTTGCTCAATTTAAAAAGTTTTAGGGTAGGAATAAGTGAGATATTCTTGTTGGTGCTATTTTTTATTGCATGGTGCAAGTGTTTTGTTTGGTAAAATCATGTTGATTGTGTGAATTACTATTTTTGAGACTCTTAGGATCGCGTTTGTGACTCTTATATTTGTTGGCTTAAATTTTAATTCATGTTATTATTTGTTTGGGAGTGTATGATGATCCTATTGAGTTAAGCATATACCAAGTGCTTGTGAGCTATTTTTGTATATTTTTTATTGCATGTGATGTTTAGAACTTTCTCGATGTGTGTGTAAAGTGAAATAAAGAATGTGGATTAAGGAGATGTATAGGCATTTCTTTGATGGCCTTAGTTTATATCTTCTATTTGTCCTACCCTTTGTGTATTATCCTTATTTAGCCCCATAGAGCCTTTAGCTTATTTTCTTTGGTATCCTCATATGTAGTCTAATTCTCTTCTTCAATAGACCATAATTGGATTAAGAAATCTCCAAAGTGCTTCAATGAAAAAATGATTTATTAAGGAGTTTGAGAAACTGAAGAAGAAAAAGGTGAAATTGATGCCCCAAGGTAAGTTTTTTTGGAGTTTATAATGTAATTGTGGTGGATTGATGTGATATAAATAATGTTATAAATATTTTCATGATATAAAAGAAAGAGAAAAATTGATACTTGTGGGAGTAAACTATGCATCCACCAAGTGTTTGCAAAAATTCTTAAAAGAGATGGGGAAAAAATAAAAGGTAAAGGTAGATGAAAAGGTGTAATTTGGTTGTTGTATATTGTTTTTAAATGTTTAATGTAGTGTATTAAAGTTCTTAGAGAGGTTAGTCACTATTCCCAAATAGTTTCTACCCATCCCTTAGGCTATATTACAACCCCGAAAAGTCCTAATTGATACTAAGATTTACATTTGACTATTAGTGGAGCACTACACTAAGGGAAAGCCTATGTTTCATTGTGTGTAACTTGTGAATTCTTTGTGAGAGTGAGTGTAAATTGATTCCTATACCCATCATGTTATGAATTGCGTAATGTTGAGTGATTATGGATAACTCTCTTTTTCTGAGGGGCACATGTTTGATGAATGTGCGTGATTTGTATAATGTCCTTGATTTAACAATATGTATGAGTTTACTACTTGTGGAGTCCCTTCTTGAGTCTAGGATATTTTGAAAGTACGATTCTTGAGCTTTCAATTGTGTATAACATACTTAGTGTTATGAACTTGCATTTTGGGTAGTCATTGTAGTGCTGTATTAAATTTCTTGTATGTAGTATAAGTGTGGAGTTTATTCATATCATGGTTTTTATATTTTATAGTTGTTTGATGATGAACAATTCTTTATGTGTGGGGTGGTGATATTGGGTTATTTATGCATTCTAGCGTTACTATTCTAGCCTTTTCAGCCTTGTTTTGAGGATTATTCTTATGCTATATGTTTTATAATGATATAAATGAGAATTTATGTGTCCAAGTATGTGTTTACAATGTTTAATGGTGGTTTCATAGGAGTTTTGATTCAAATTGATAATTTAGAAGTCAACCAAAAAAACTAGTGTAACTAGCTTGAGCTATGTATTTTTCTAGTCTGTTGTGTTTAGTTCTTATGTGTTTGAATGAGTTAATATGGTTTTTATTAGGTTTTTATATGTGAAAAAAATTATTTATAATGTTCAAGGGTTAAGTAGATCAATACAAGAGTCATAACAATAAGCTCAAGCTCAATAAGAATTTAGCCTATGCTTAGCTCATGTTTCTAGTTCATCGTTGAGGATGCTGTATTTTTTTGAGCTCTAAATTGTGGTTTCTAAGGATATAGTATGCTTGGTAAATGGAGTATGATCATATATTAAGGATATAAAATCTTCAAACAAGTGGAAACAACTCAAGAAGTCTCAAAATTGCTCAACGAAAGCATAATACAAAAATTGACATATTTATACCCCTGCAATGTATGAAGAGCGTGTAAATAGTAAGAGTGTCCAATGGATATGTTCAAAACGTAAATGGATTCATAATAGTATCACATTATTAAATGTATGGCGCGTGTATCTTATAATTCGGTGTAATGAGGCTCCATGACGTGTTGAAATATCAATGAGACACTGGAATTTGACAGATTTTTTGACAATTGTGAATTGGCATGTCACCGCGATGTGGTGCTGGCCAAAATGGGATAATTTTTTCCAGTTGAAGAAAAACAATGTGGAAATGCAATCCAAGTTGGTTTATGACTTGTATACTATAAATATAACATTCCAAACTCTATTTTAATTATCTTGGAACACCCTAGACCACTTGGGACCTCATTGGAGGATACCACAACTTCTTTTTAGATTTTATCATTCCTTAATTTAGTTTTTTAAAGATTTGTATCATCATTCGAAGGGATTGTATGATGAATATTTTCATTAAAGGCTAAACCCTCTTTCTGGGGTTAAAGCCAAGAGCATGATTGTTATTTTTTTGGATTAATTTCGTTTAATTCGCTTATCATTATTGGTTGTTTGTTTATTCTTGTTTTAATTATTTTATGAATTGATCACCCATAAAATACATATATTGTTGATATTTTGATCTATGGAGAGGGAATAGGGATATATAACATGGTAATAAATAAATTTTGGGTTTTTATTCTTTTATAAAATAATCAATTAAACTTATCATCTAGGACAGGGATGTATTTAGATTCCTTACTTGATTCAAATGTAGGATGATAGCTTTAATTAACTTAATTGGATTATTGCATCCCCGCTCAACAATGTAGTTTTAATGTCCATATTAGGTAAAATATTAGAGGTTGGGAAACCATGATGATGCAATTAAACCTATGAATCAACACCCAAGATAAGCAAGTTGACTAATGAAGTTCAACACATAGTATGATTGTTCGAAGTGCTTTATCCCTGGGTTTTAATTTACAATTCTAAAACTCTATTTTCTAATCTCCTCAATTGGTTAAACTAGAATTAGATAGTCGGCGAATGCAAGTCCCTGAGAGATCTATACTGGGCTTTCTTAAACCCACTTTACTAATTGATAAGACCGGACACTTGCGGTGCGCTTGGCACTGTCAATAATCAAACAACATCATGCCTGAATAATGAGTACTATCCAAATAACATAATGGTTTTTGTATCTATCAATCACAAAATTCAAGCCTATCTTTACTACACCCATTTTACGAATCTTCCCACCAAAAACCCAACAATCTTTATCTCCTTCACAAAGGTTTTTACTATATATATTCCCCTCCTAACTATTTCACATAACGAAGGTTTCATCTTACTCTACCTGCTTTATCTATAACCTTAGTTTGAGTAACCACACCAAATCTTTATAAAGATCTTCCACTCTCTAATCTAAAACATTACTATGCTTCCATAACCACAATCACCTTGACACAAGGAGAGAAACAGAGGGAATATAGTATGAGCTTCAGAAATGGGTGGAATTTTTTAAGAGAAAGAATAGATTTATCATGATTCATCCCCGAAACTCACCACCATGAAAAGAATTCAAGATTTGCATCTTCTCCACCTTGTCCCAAAGGTCATTATCCCAATCTTGAAAGTATATCCCATTATTAAATCAATTTGCATAACACTCCGCACAAGAGGTGTATTATTATGCACCTGAACAAAAACTCCCCTTGATAGCTTTAATATAAAAACACTAAATTCTTTCTAGGACACCTCCTTCAACTCCTTAGAATACTAGAATTACACCTCTAATATCATAACCTTATAACTTAACAAAATTTCAAAACATACCAAGAGTTCGCATAGTCTATGTATTTCTCCATCAACTCAGTTCTACATAATACCATATAACAACTCCTTAGAATCCTCCATATTAAGAAATTTAAGAACATAAACTAGGTATACATCGCACCCATAACTCAAAACTGACTATACTTTATTCTTGTAACTTATGGCTCTTATCCATCTAATGATTTAGCCACTATTTATACTTCAACGCTAGACCTCAATCGTATATCACAATTACATACTCCAATATTTCATAAGTCATTATCCTAATCTCTTTCACACATTATATCAAACCTACTATTTCACTCCTATAATTCTTGCATTAGAATTATCGAGCTCACATTTTTATTACCACAATAAACATGTAAAGTTCAAACATAGTGTGTAACAACAATCATGTACCATTTATGAAATATCCCACCGAATATACCAGTCCATCAATTAGAGAAATTCACCTAAATTCCTTATTTAACTTAACTACGGCCCACAAGCACATTCTTCTTCAGAATGTTACTACTACACCTTACAATTTACTATGTATCTTCTAACCTTATAAACCAACTTACAACTACTAGATAAAAATCAAGGTACCCTTAGTGTATTAAAACAACCTAATAAGGACAGTTGATCTTAATTTCATTACCTAACCCATTATGGTCTACAAAATAGTGCCTCCTCATATTATATCTGCTTACCTGTGCAAATATCCCAACTATCTTTAATATGCTATGAATAACACCAAGCCCCCTCTTTCTATGATCTCCCCAAGTGAATGCTAAATTCTTAAATTGTTAGCCAACAAATCTTTCTATTCACAACCTATGATTTATTTCACTAATACCATATATATTCCTCATGAGATAATTTCTTATTTTATCTAAAGATATAAATATTTTAACCAACCATAATCTTATATTGACTGCCATAAGTTTGTTAATATTTGGTGCACCGTAACCAACATAATAAAACCATGCTACCCGCAAACTCACTTAAAGGTTATGTAAACACAACTATCTCTTTTTCACTAAAAAGTTACCCTCACTCCAACTTCTAAATACAAGATCCATATTACTAACCATGGGATTATCTTACTAATCATAGGTCATAACACCCCAACTTATATTACCTCTTAGGATTGAAATACCACCCTAATATTTAGATATAAATCTTTCGGCATAAGCGAGACATCTGCAATAAGGTTCTTGAAAGGGACAAATTACATATCTTACCTCACACTGTCAAGCATGACTCATGAAGTTAGAGGTACACGCTTGAATAAAAACACATTGATACACTAATGGACTCCTTTCAAGTCCTTGCGCTAATCTACAACTTTTGATAACTCATTCAGAAAGGAACACACTGTTAGAAAGCTAAGATTTTTCCTTTGTGTCGGCTTAAGAATGATACACAACCTACAAATTAGATCAAGGAAAAAAATTGGGCAACTTTCATATGGATAACATAATAGCACGATATAGAGTATGAAAGAATAAGAAACATTCCCTAAATACCTTGTAGCCTCCTGATTATATGTGTGGTGCACAATAAACCTATAAGCAAGACTCTGCTAAATATGAATTTGTAGGTACCCAATGATCTTTAACCATGCTCTAATAAAAACTTTGTCATGACCTGAACCAGGACCTGGTTGTGACGGGTGTCCCAAGTCCACCATGGATCGAAGACTACCCCCTTTGCCTAGTAATCTAGAACATAATATAATATGATAATAAAATTCCCAATGTAAAATAAGATGGATAAGTATAACCCAAAAGAAGTCTAAGAATTCAAAAATAAATTCCAACTCTACAATAATCCATGAAGCATCTAGACAGAACTAGCCGAATATCAATAAGAGTTGGGACATGTCCCCAATAATAACTTAAAATAAGTCCAAAGGAGTAATCTACTATATGAGAGAAAAAGGACTGTGAAATGACAAAGCCTTCCAAACAATAGAAGCTCACCACTTCAAAGATAATCAACGAACAAGTCTGAATCACCTATCTCTACACAAGATAACCAAAACACCCTTAGGACTCTGCATCACATAGGGATAAAACATTCGGGGATGGGTAGTGGGATGAGTACTAGAATGTAACTCAGGGATACAAGATAAAATAATGTCATGATCGATAATACATAAATAATTAAAACCAATAAACAACATCATATGAAATACATACGTATATATCACATGTCGAGAAAGGTAATTTAGCTTAGCATGAACTTTAAATGCTTAACCTAGACTGTGTAACTTGAATGTCCTAAAAGTGAACCCATGGGCTATATGGGTTCAACATTCTCTACTTAAAGGGCCTAGTATGTGTTAGCCGCCCAAACCGGAGAAAGAAATTTGGGGAAAACCAAAGACATCAAGGTAACTAGCTATCCTAAAATGTATATATATCAAGTGTGACCCATGCAAACAGTCATCAAGAGCATATCTCACATTGGCAAACATGAGTTTCCAGTATCAGTCCTTCAGACTCGCACCTTTATGGCCAGCTAACACAACCCCCATTAAGCCTAAGTTAAAATATTTATCACACACATCCCATCCATCAATTCCAGTAGTTAATTATTAAGGCATCATTAAGTGGTATCATCATACTGACTATATCTTGCAAGCAATGCCATTATCCAACCATTCTAGGATTCCTTTGTACCCTATATACTCCATTATTAAAATCATTTGAGGGATTTCTTTGTACCCCACAAGGTTTTCAAGGTCTTTATTATTATTATCCAATTAGTCATTTATGCGATGCACTAGATTCAAAGAGAATAAGACTAACCAAATGATAATTTTTATTCTAAAATTAATTATGCAATTGGGTTGAGGTTATTACCAATTTTCATACTAAAACTAACTATTTGGGGAATCCATTGTAACCCCTAAGTCAAATACACTCTATCAAGCTATCTCAAATCCCTAAGTCAAAAGCACCTTGGGTGTCCAAGGAATTGACAATCAAAGCATCCAAGGGTTGATTTCTTCCTATAATTCTCAATATCTCAGGCATGTTACTCTAACTCAAAGCTTATTTTGTTAAACAATGTGTTTTAAATTATTATTCAAATAGATTTGAATGTTATCTTTGGAATGTGGGTTAAGGGTTTTGATTGATGGTTTTCTTAAATAATGTTCCCATGGTTTATTTGTAATTTTAATGCTTTGCTGATTGATTTGAATATATTGGGTGCATGAGCATGGTGTACAAGATTGGGGGTCATGGATTTCCCTTAATTATATGGATTTGATAATTAAATTAGTGAATAGCTCAACCCAATCTTATGAAACATGCTTTTGAACATGAGAATATATGTGTTAAACCCTTGGGGTTTGCACCACACAATAAGGGACTAGGTGTAACACCCCGTATTCAAGTACGTGTATTAGCGTATTCAAGTACGTGTATTGGTCTTATTTATATCGAATTAATTTTTTTATTTTATTTATACTGGAAGTTGCCCGTCGATAGTTCCATGTGAAGGTTATTGAATAAGATTTCCAACGATATAAAGATTTCCAAAAATGGATAGGTTTCGGATATAATCGAGCATGTTCGAAACTATAGAATGGTGGCCGGGATAATTGGGAATAGTAAATGGGCAGGAAAATTTCCTGCACACAAACTACTGAGGCCAGCTGAATTTTTGGTTCAATTTAAAACGATCATAACTCCCTTAATATAATGAACTGGGAGAGCTGCGACCTATGAAAAGAAAGATCTTTGAGACTGTTTTCCAATGAAATTAGTTTCATCCAAATCTAACATCTGAGTAAGGAGCTATACTCGTTTTACTATAGTCTATCAAAACAAATTTTTAGGGTCAACTTCAAACGACCATAACTCCTTGTATAGGACGAACTGGGTGGCCTACTTTATGTGAAATGAAAGCCCTTTGAATTATCCTTCCAAATATACCAATTTCACCAAAATCCAATATCGGATCAAAGAATTATGGTTGATCTACTTTAGCTTATTAAAATAGTCCACTAAAGGACAGATTTGACATTATTTAAATTTTAAAGGCATTTTGGTCGTTTCCTATTATATTATGGACGGGAATATGTTTATATATACATGTATATGAGTTCAAAAACTCATTTTCATCATCAATCATTGAGAAAGAACAAAACCTAGCCAAATTTGACCTTTAAATTACTTTTGATTAAACCGTAGAAATTCCAAAGTAATCTGATAACTGGGTTTGTCATCTCGAGAGCTTCAAAGGGCACCTATTATTTGTGCAAACAGGATGGCATAATCAAGTGGTGAATTCTAAGGTATGAATATTTTTTGCCTTTGTTCTTTTCCATATGTACATGTGTGATAGAGGATTATATGTATTGGTTGTTATTGAAAGGTGATGAAAATAGAGTTATAGACTATTTTGCATGGTTTGGTTGTATTGAATTGTGGAAGGTGGATATGGTAATTAAGTTATGGAAGGTGGATATGGTGATATACTATTGAATTGATGATTATTTATGTCTATGGATAAATTTGGTTTAATGGATTGGTTGGAAGGATAAATGAATCCAAACTTGATATTGGAGGATGTTGTATGAATATGCATGGCATGTGAATGTAACTAGAGTATAAGAGGGTTAAAGTGACACCCTTTATGGTGTAATTAAATCTTACTACTTAACCACTAGTTTGGTGAATTCAAATAATTGAATTGTGACATTTGGTTGCTAATACTAGATTGCTATATATGTTCATTGTAGATAAGTAATCCAAAAATACGGGAAGTCCATTTGGGACTAGTATTGAAGGTTGACAGTCAGGTATGTAAAGCATACTCTATACCTTATATTTGGCATGAAAGTGAATAATTTTTCCATTAAGAAAGTTTCCAAAGTTATTCAATAACATGTGATCCGTAATGGTTTTGTATGATGTCCTACGTTCACTCAAGCAAGATCCATGTACTATTAATGACTCCAAAATGCTTCATTGATATACCAATAAGTTCCTACTTCATTGTTATGGCAATGATGACTCCAAAATACTTCATTGATGTACCAATGAGTTCTTACTTCATTGTTATTCCATTGATGGTCTATTTATATGTCTCTTATTGATGTATCATTGTTTAAAAGTATCAAAATGTTGTGGAGATCGAAATAACAATCTCAAAGATTAATTGAAGTAAGTGATGGAAGTTCTCTCTTATCGGGGGTATCCCAGAGGCATAAGCCTATCATGGGTCAATCCCTATTTATGTTTTTATGGGTGGTATCCTAGGGGCATAAGCCTATCATGGGTCGATCCAAGTTCATATGTACTGGAGTCAGCCTAATGGTCACAGTAAAGTACAGTAATGATTACAAAGATGATAAGAACAAAGGTAAAGTGATTGAATAAATACAATGTAAAGGTTGTCACAAGTTCTAGTAAGTGTCGTCCACTCATATTATGATTTATTCACTTGTTTCTATTTTCTATTGAGCTCCTATATCATATGTGATTATCTACAGCTTTACATACTCAGTACATATTTCGTACTGACGTCCCCCACGGGGGACCTGTATTTCATGCTGCAGGCACAGGTACCTCAGCTCATACACCGCACAAGTAAGAGCCAGGATATCCAGCTGCTTTTGGTGAGCTCCAATTTGATTCAGGGTTTTCCGTGTCATATCCAGTCACTTTTGGTATTGTATAGAAGTTAGTTATATGTCGGTATGTGTCCCGACCTTAGTTAAACTCTGTGTATTATCTAGAGGCTTTGTAGACCTAATGTACAGTAAAGGTGGTGTTTTGTTAATAGACGTTATGGCTCCAACGCCAAGTATTATATATACATATATATGTGTGCTCGAGCTTATACAGGTGATTATTTCCTTTTATATGTGATATGATGTTGTCTGAATTTCGGGTTATCATACAGATATGCATGGGAATATAAGGTTATGATCTGGTTCTCCCAGTCCTCCTCGGTTACAGGTACCAGTCCGCCCCAATAGGATTTGAGGCATGACAAAAGTGGTATCAGAGAAGTTCGTCCTAGTGAGTCTACAAAGCCGTGTCTACATAGAGTCTTATTTATCGGTGTGTTGTACACCGCATCTATAAACAGGAGGCTATGGACATTTAGGAATTGTTTCTTTTCTTCATGTCTTAGATCGTGCAATAGATCTTATATTGTATATGAAGTCATAGTTTACCACTGAATCCATTTGTTTCTCTTATTATAATAATAATGTCAGTTACCAGAAGCAAGACTACCGGTAAGCAAGTAGATCTGGCTGTCAGAGAGGGGACTGGTAAGTCACCCACTATACCAGCTAATTAAAGTGAGGCTCCAGCTGAGCATGCATCAGAAACTTCTTTCACTCTGGAAGAAATAATGGGGAGGAGAACTATATCCCCAGAGCCACCTATTAATGTTGTTGATCAAGATCTTAGAAATGCAGTGCAACCTTTGACTCATATAGTTACTAGGCAAGTTCAAGGGCAAGCCATTCCTACCACGGGTCCTAATGGTACAGATAGTGCGGCTAGCCTTCGAACACAGGATTTTCTTAAGATGGATCCTCCCACTTTTACTGGATCAGATCTTAACGAGGACCCACAGGACTTTATTGATAAAATTCAAAGGGCCTTAGATGTTATGCATGTAACGGGTAGAGAGACAATGGAGTTTGCGGTGCATAGATTTAAAGGGGAGGCTATATATTGGTAAGAGGACTGGAAATGATATAGGGGTATTGATGAACCCCCAACTACTTGGAAAGAGTTCAAAAAGAAATTTCTTGATTATTATCTTCCATTCAAGATTCGTCAAGCCCGTGTAGATCAGTTTTTAAATCTTCATCAGGGGAATATGAGCGTGAGAGAGTGCAATCTCCAATTTAATTCCTTGTAGAGATATGTTCCTAATGTTGTAGCTACTATGGATGACAGAGTTCATCAATATGTGGATAGGCTGGATCCATATCTGGTTAGAGATTGTACTATTGCCGCTTTGAACAAAGATATGGACATAGCGAGGATCCAAGATTTTGCATAGAAAATGGAAAATCAGAGGCAGGGGAGAAGAACACAAGAATTAGAAAGAGGATATTCCATGAGGGCCAGATCTATAGGGCAGTTCATTGCATCCCAAGGAGGGTTCAGACCATAGTTTTCTGCTAGACCACCTAGGCCATTATCTTCTTATTCTGCAGCTAGTGCCCCACCACAATTCCAAGGGTCCAGAGAAAATCATTTTAGGCACAGAAGTGAGAGTCAGAGTTCGCGGATAGTGGGGTACCAAGGGGAAGGGAATATGAGACAATCGAGACCTCCTCAAGAGCCATGCAATAAATATGGAAGGTATAATTTGGGTACATATCGATTAAGGACCAATGTTTGCTTTTGGTACGGTATGTCGGCGCATATGATGAGAGAATGCCACGAAGGGGCGAAGGGGGTGTGGCATGACCTACGGGGTCATTTATTGCATTATCATCATCGATACCTTATTCAGGAAGGGGTGCACAACCAATGGGTTGTGTTAGAGGTTATAGAGGAGCCACGAGTTCTAGTGGGGCTCAAAATCGTATATAAGCTTTAGCGGATCGACAGAATTTAGAGGCTTCCCCAAATGTAGTTACGGGTGCGTTGTCTATCTTTTCATTCGATTTATATGCCTTAATTGATCACGGTTCTACATTATCTTATATTACTCCATTGGTTGCTAGAAAATTCAAAAGAATACCCGAACTGTTAGTTAAGCCATTTGAAGTATCCACACCAGTTGGGGAATCAATTATAGCTAGAAGGGCTTATGAAAACTGCATAGTAGCTGTTTGTGATCGTGATACGATGGATGATCTTGTGGATTTAGAAATGGTAGATTTTGATGTTATAATGGGTATGGAATGGTTGGCATCTTGTTATGCCATAATTGATTGCTGCATGAAAAAGATATATTACCATTTTCCAAATGAATCAGTCCTTGAATGGAAAGGTAAAATTAGTGCGCCAAGAGGTAGATTTATTTCTTATTTTAAGGCAAGAAGAATGATTTTCAAGGGATACATATATAATTTAGTTAGAGTAAGGGATACAGAAGTGGAGCCACCAATTTTTAACACTGTTCCGGTGGTAAATGAATTTTTTGATGTATTTTCTGAAGATCTTCCAGGTTTGCCTCCTGAACGAGAAGTAGAGTTTGGTATTGATGTAATACCAGGCACCCAACCAATATCCATTACTTCGTATAGAATGGAGCCAGCAGAATTATGACAATTGAAAGGGCAATTGAAAGATTTACTAGAGAAGGGATTCATAAGGCCTAATATGTCCCCCTGGGGAGCACCAGTGTTATTTATGTACAAAAAGAATGGCTCGCTGAGGATGTGTATTGATTATCGGCAATTGAAGAAGGTGAATATTAAGAATAAATATCCACTCCCAAGAATTGATGAGTTATTTGATCAGTTACAGGGCGCCAAGTGCTTTTCTAAGATTGATTTGATCTCAGGTTACCACCAAGTTAGGGTCAAAGAGAAGGATATAGCCAAGACAGCTTTCCGAACATGGTATGATCATTATGAGTTTCTAGTTATATCATTTGGGATAACAAATGGACCCGAAGCTTTTATGGATTTGATGAATAAGGTGTTTAAGCCATTCCTGGATGTATTTGTGATAGTTTTTATGGATGATATTCTAGTTTATTCGAGATCAGAAGAGGACCATTTCAATCACTTACGGCAGGCATTCTAGACTCTCAGTGATTGTAAGATTTATGTAAAGTTATCTAAATGTGAGTTTTGGTTAAAGTCGGTGGCATTTTTGGGTCAAATTGTATCTAGTAAAGGGATAAAGGTTGATTCTCAAAAGATAGAAGCTGTGAGAACTGGACAAAGCCCACAACGCCTATAGAGATTCATAGTTTTCTCAGGTAGGCCGGTTATTATAGAAGGTTTGTTAAAGAATTTTATTTTATTTCATCACCCTTAACAAAGCTAACCCATAAAGCATCCAATTTCTAATGGAATGATGCCTGTGAGAAGAGTTTTCAAGATTTAAAAAACAAGTTGATTTCTACACCCGTGTTGGTACTTCCAAAAGGTCGAAGGGTATACAGTGTATTGTGATTCTTCCAAAATTCGTTTAAGATGTGTATTGATGCAGCATGGTAAGGTAATAGCATATGTTTCAAGACAATTGCGGCCACATGAGTGCTTGCAATATATTTTTAATCAGAAGGATCTAAATTTAAGGCAGCGAAGATGGCTTGAACTATTAAAGGACTATAATTTTGATATCTTGTACCATCCAGGGAAAGAAAATATGGTAGCTGATGCATTAAGTCGTAAGGCTATGATGGCACCTATAGAAAGGAAAGGGATGATTAAAGATCTTCACCAGTTATCTAGTTTTGAGTTCGCCTTCTTGAAACTCTGGATAAAGAGCTTATCATACAAAATGTTGTGGAATCATCATTAGTAGCTGGAGTGAAAGATAATCAATATGTAGATCCTATTTTATTACAGCTTAAGGAGAACGTTCAGAGTGGTGCGACCAAGGAATTTGAGCTTATGCGAGAAGGAGTACTTCAGTGCCAAAACCGATTGTGTGTGCCGGATGTAGCCGGGTTAAGAAAGAAGATTATGACAGATTCACATTGTTCAAGATATTCCATTTATCTAGGATCAACCAAAATGTATCAAGATTTGAAAGATATGTATTGGTGGAATGACATAAAGAAGAGCATTGCAGAATTTATAGTTGAATGTCCAAATTGTCAGAGAGTTAAAGTTGAGCACCAAAAACCCATAGGTTATATGCAATGCATTGATCTTCTAAGATGTAAGTGGTATATTATCAACATGGATTTCGTTATTGGTTTGCCTCGTACATCTCGAAAGTTTGATTCTATATGGGTGATTGTTGATAGGCTTACCAAATCCGCACATTTCCTACGGGTTAGGAACACTTACACAGTTGAAGAGTATGCGAAGCTATACATTAAAGAGATAGTCCGATTACATGGAGTGCCAATCTCTATTATATCAGATCGGGGAACCCAATTTACTGCAAACTTTTGGAAGTCTTTTCAGAGGTGTTTGGAAATACAAATGAAGTTGAGTACAACTTTTCAGCCTCAAACAGATGGACAAGCAGAACGTACCATCCAAACACTTGAAGATATGCTACGAGCTTGTGTAATAGATTTTAAGGGCAACTAGGATGATCATTTACCTCTTATTGAGTTTGCCTACAATAACAACTATCATTCAAGTATCAATATGTCACCATATGAAGCTTTATATGGAAGAAAGTGCATATCACCAATAGGATGGTTTGAAGTGGGTGAAACACTTTTGTTCGGACCGGATCTTGTTTATCAAGCCATAGAGAAGGTAACAGTAATTTAGCAATGACTGAAAATAGCCCAAAGTCCACACAAGTCATATGCGGATAGTAGAAGGAGAGGGCTAGTATTTACTATAGGTAATTGGGTATTTTTGAAGGTATCACCAATAAAAGGGGTAATGAGATTTAGCGAGAAAGGGACGTTGAGTCCATGTTATATAGGCCCGTAAAAGATCACTCAAAGGTTTGGACAAGTTGCATATGAATTAGAGCTACCCCAAGAGCTCTCATTAGTACATCCGGTATTTCATGTGTAAATGCTTCGAAAGTGCATCAGAGATCCATTACATATCACTTATACTGAGGATGTGCAAGTTGCGGAAGATCTTACCTATGAGGAAGTGCCTATTGCTATTCTAGATTTCTAAGTTAAGAAGATGAGAAATAAAGAGATAGCATCTGTGAAAGTACGTTGGAGAAATCATCAAAGGAAAGATATTACATGGGAAGCTGAGGAAGCACTGAAATCTAAGTACCCTTATTTGTTCAAAGATGAAGGGCAAGTTCAAGAAACGGAGTTAGAACATTAACAAGTAAGTTTTTTTTATATATATGCATAGTATTTATTTGATGATGTGAATGTTAATAATGGACTTGAACTTGTTTCGGTTGAATAACTTCGCTAACATTTGAGGATGAATGTACTAAATTGGGGAAGTATGTAACACCCCATATTCAAGTATGTGTATTGGCGTATTCATGTACGTGTATTGTTCTTATTTATATGGAATTAATTTATTTTATTTTATTTATACCGGAATTTGCCCGTTGATGGTTCCATGAGAAGGTTATTGAATAAGCTTTCCAATGATATAAAGATTTCCAAAAAGGGAAAGGTTTCGAATATAATCGAGCACATTCGAAACTATAAAATGGTGGCCGGGATATTTGGGAATAGTAAATGTGCAGGAAAATTTCCTGCACACAAACTACTGAGGCCAGCTGAATTTTTGGGTCAACTTCGAACGTTCATAACTCCCTTAATATAATTTTCTGGGAGTGCTGCGACCTGTTAAAAGAAATATCTTTGAGTCTTGTTTCTAATGCAATTGTTTTCATCGAAATCCAACGTCTGAGTAAGGAGTTATACTCGTTTTACTTCAGCCTATCAAAACAGATTTTTAGGGTCAACTTCAAACGACCATAACTACTTGTACAGGAAGAACTAGGTTTCATACTTTATATGAACTGAAATCCCTTTTAATTATCCTTCCAACGATACTAATTTCACCCAAATACGATATCGGAGCAAAGAGTTATGGTCGATCTACTTTAGCTTATCAAAACAGTCCACCAAAGGACAAATTTGACACTATTTAGATTTTAAAGGCATTTTGGTCATTTTCTATTATGCTATGGACGGGAATATGTGTATATATACATGTATATGAGTTTAAAAACTCATTTTCATCATCAATCATTGAGAAAGAACAAACCCTAGCTAAATTTGACCTTTAAATTACTTTTGATTCAACCGTAGAAATTCCAAAGTAATACGATAACTGTGTTTGTCTTCTCGAGAGCTTCAAAAGGCACCTATTATTTGTGCAAACTAGATTTCATAATCAAGAGGTGAATTATAAAGTATGAATATTGTTTTCCTTTGTTCTTTTCCATATGTATATGTGTGATAGAGGATTATATGTATTGGTTGTTATTGAAAGGTGATGAAAATAGGGTTATGGACTATTTTGCATGGTTTGGTTACATTGAATTGTGGAAGATGGATATGGTGATATACTATTGAATTGATGATTATTTATGTCTATGGCTAAATTTGGTTTAATGGATTGGTTGGAAGGATAAATGAATCCAAATTTGATATTGGAGGATGTTGTATGAATATGCATGGCATGTGAATGTAACTGGAGTATAAGAGGGTTAAAGTGACACCCTTTATGGTGTAATTAAGGCTTACTACTTAACCACTAGTTTGGTGAATTCAAATAAATGAATTGTGACGTTTGGTTGCTAATAC
This sequence comes from Capsicum baccatum var. pendulum, assembly GCA_030864225.1. Lineage (NCBI taxonomy): Eukaryota > Viridiplantae > Streptophyta > Magnoliopsida > Solanales > Solanaceae > Capsicum > Capsicum baccatum. The sequence goes on along the minus strand of CM061558.1, from coordinate 195,535,457 downwards.
TAGATTGCTATATATGTTCATTGTAGATAAGTAATCCGAAAAGATGGGAAGTCCATTCGGGACTAGTATTAAAGGTTGAAAGTCAGGTATGTAAAGCATACTCTATACCATATCTTTGGCATGAAAGTGAACAATTGTTCTATTAATAAAGTTTCCAAAGTTATTCAATAACATGTGATCCATAATGGTTTTCTATGATGTCCTATGTTACCAATGAACTTGTTTCCACCCTACAAGATGTCAAGACATTCCAATACTTACTTGTCTTCCAAATATTACATGTTTATTGTACTAATGAATGTAAGAAGGTATTTGGTTACTCAAACAAGATCCATGTGCTATTAATGACTCCAAAACGTTTCATTGATATACCAATAAGTTCCTACTTCATTGTTATGGCATTGATGACTCCAAAATATTTCATTGATGTACCAATGAGTTCTTACTTCATTGTTATTGCATTTATGGTCTATTTATATGTGTCTTATTGATGTATCATTGTTTCAAAGTATCAAAATACTATAGAGACCGAAATAACAATCTCAAAGATTAATTGAACTAAGTGATAGAAGTTCTATCTTATTGGGTGGTATCCGAGGGGCATAAGCCTATCATGGTTTGATCCCTATTTATGTGTTTATGGGTGGTATCCTAGGGGCAAAAGCCTATCATGGGTCGATCCCAGTTGATATGTACTGGAGGCAGTGTAATGGTCATAGTACAGTACAGTAATAATTACAAAGATGATAAGAACGAAGGAAAAGTAATTGAGTAAATACAATGTAAAGGTTGTCACAAGTTCTAGTAAGTGCGGTCCACTCCTATTATGATTTATTCACTTGTTTCTGATTTCTATTGACCTCCTATATCATATATGATTATCTACAGCTTTACATACTCAGTACATATTTTCTACTGACGTCCCCCATGGGGGACCTGTATTTCATGCTGTAGGAACAGGTACCTCAGCTCATACTCCGCACAAGTCGGAGCCAGGATATCTAGCTACTTTTGGTGTGCTCTAATTTGCTTCGGGGCTTTCCGTTTCATATCCATTCACTTTTGGTATTGTATAGAAGTAAGTTATATGGAGGGGTGTGTCCCGACCTTATTAAACCCTGTGTATTGTCTAGAGGCTTTGTAGACCTAATGTACCGTCAAGGTGGTGTTTTGTTAATAGACATGATCGCTCCAACGGCGAAGTATTATATATACATTTATATGTGTGCTCAAGATTATAAAGGTGATTATTTCCTTTTATATACGACATGATGTTGTTCGGGTTTTGGGTTGTCATAGAGGTATGCATGGGAAGTATAAGGTTATGATCTGGTTCTCCCGGGCGTCCTCGGTTATGGGTGCCAGTCCGCCCCAATAGGATTTGAGGTGTGACACTAGGTCCCTCAAAATAAAACAAAGGCAATAAAACAATAGAGTGTAGGAAAACTAAACTTAGTTAAGAAAGAGTAAAGGACATAAGGATTTTTAAGTGGAAACCCAAAATAGGAAAAACTATTGCTTTTCTTATCAAGCACTTAAGATATCTACTATAATTAACCTTATTAATATAGTCTAGATTTCATCCTAACTCTAGGCTAATTACACTAACAACAATTCTACTACCAGCTCTTCTTGATAACTCTACCAAGGACTATTCTCTATACTGATTAGCTCTAATCAGTCTCAAGATTAGGTAACTCTAACTAAGCATCACTCTCTGAACTAGAAATCACTACTCTTATAAGATGAGTTGTTCTATTACAATTCATTACTCACTCAAAAACTATTATAATTTATGCACTCATAAGTGTACGAACTTGAGAAGTATTGAAATAGGGTTTTTACTGGCTCTCTTCGCTCTTTGGATTTGCAAAAAACAATTGTTAAAGAAGCATCTCTTTTGTTTTATTATTGGGTGATGATTCGGACTTGAAAGATAATTGGACCAAATTTCCAAGTAAGTTCAAAATAGCACCTGCAAGTTTGTTACACAAAATGACAAAATTGTGCAGAAGGTGCATGCCATCTATACTTGCACCTTGCACGTCCAGAGACCTATTCCCTCATAGTTTAGCTACTCATCATCAAAACTATATATAGGAATTTTTCCTTTTAGATTATGAGAAACCAAACCATAAAATTTAAGCATCAGTGCACATTTATCACAACTAATCAGAGTGATTAACACCTGAAGATGAATGTTACCCCCATCATCATGCTTCTTCTATCATTCAACACAGGGACCTACGGGGTCATTTGTTTCATTATCATCATTGATTACTCATTTAGAAAGGGATGCACAACCAATGGGTTGTGTTAGAGGTGATAGAGGAGCCACGAGTTTTAGTAGGGCTCAAAATCGTACGTATGCTCTAGCGGATTGATAGAATTTAGAGGTTTCCCCAGATGTGGTTACGGGTGCGTTGTCTATCTTTTCATTCGATTTATATGCCTTAATTGATCTCGGTTCTACATTATCTTATGTTACTCCATTGGTTGCTGGAAAGTTTGAAAGAATACCCGAACTGTTAGTTAAGCAATTGGAAGTGTCCACACCGGTTGGGGAATCTATTATAGCTAGAAGGGTTTACCAAAATTGCATAGTAACTATTTGTGGTTGTGATACGATGGCTGATCTTTTGGAGTAATAAATGGTAGATTTTTATGTTATAATGGGTATGGACTTGTTGGCATCTTGTTATGCCACAATTGATTGTTGCACAAAAAAGATATATTTCCATTTTCCAAAAGAATTAGTCCTTGAATGGAAAGGTAAAATTAGCGCGCCAAGAGGTAGATTTATTTCTTATTTTAAGGCAAGAAGAATGATTTCCAAGGGATACATATATCATTTAGTTAGAGTAAGGGATATAGAAGCGGAGCCACCAACTCTTCACACTGTTCCGATGGTAAATGAATTGTTTGATGTATTTTCTAAAGATCTTCCAGGTTTGCCTCCTGAACGAGAAGTAGAGTTTGGTATTGATGTAATTCCTGGCACCCAACCAATTTCCATTCCTCTGTATAAAATGGACCCAGCAAAATTACGAGAATTGAAAGAGCAATTGAAAGATTTGCTATAGAAGGGATTCATAAGGCCTAGTATGTCCCCATGGGGAGCACCAGTGTTATTTGTGCGCAAAAAGAATGGCTCACTGAGGATGTGTATAGATTATCACCAATTGAAGAAGGTGACTATTAAGAATAAATATCCTCTCCCAAGAATTGATGATTTATTTGATCGGTTACAGGGTGCCAAGTTCTTTTCTAAGATTGATTTGAGGTCAGGTTACCACCAAGTGAGGGTCAAAGAGACGGATATATCCAAGACAGCTTTTCGAACATGGTATGATCATTCTGAGTTTCTATTTATATCATTTGGGCTGACAAATACACCCGCAGCTTTTATGGATTTAATGAATAGGGTGTTTAAGCCATTCCAGGATGTATTTGTTATAGTTTTTATAGAATATATTCTAGTTTATTCTTGATCAGAAGAGGACCATGCCAATCACTTACGACAGGCATTGCAAACTCTCCGTGATTGTAAGCTTTATGCAAAGTTATCTAAATGTGAGTTTTGCTTAAAGTCAGTGGCACTTTTGGGTCATATTGTATCTAGTAAAGGGATAAAGGTTGATGCTCAAAAGATTGAAGCTGTGAAGAACTGGCCAAGGCCCACAATGCCTATGGATATTCGTAGTTTTCTCAGGTTAGCTTGATATTATAGAAGGTTTGTTAAAGGTTTTTCTTCCATTTCAGCACCCTTAACCAAGATAACCCATAAAGCATCCAAATTCCAATGGAATAATGCCTGTGAGAAGAGTTTTCAAGATTTAAAAAACAAGTTGATTTCTACACCCATGTAGGTACTTCCAGAAGGCACCGAAGGGTATACAGTGTATAGTGATGCTTCCAAAATTTGTTTAGGATGCGTATTGATGCAGCATGGTAAGGTAATAGCATATGCTTCAAGACAATTGCGGCCACAAGAGAAAAATTATCATACACACGATTTTGAGCTGGCAGCAGTTATTTTTGCTTTAAAGATATGGCACCACTACTTATATGGGGTTCATGTTGATATATTTACTGACCATAAGAGCTTGCAATATATTTTTAATCAGAAGGATCTAAATTTAAGGCAGCGGAGATGGCTTGAACTATTAAAGGACTACGATGTTGATATCTTATACCATCCAGGGAAAGCAAATGTGGTAGCTGATGTCTTAAGTCGTAAGGCTATGATGGTGCCTATAGAAAGGAAAGGGATGATTAAAGATCTTCACCAGTTATCTAGTTTAGAGTTTGCCTTCTTGACACTCTGGATAAAGATCTTATCGAACAAAATTCTGTGCAATCTTCATTAGTAGATGAAGTAAAAGAGAAGCAATATGCAGATGCTATTTTATTACAGCTTAAGGAAAACGTTCAGAGTGGTGCTAAAAAGGAATTTGAGCTTATGCGAGAAGGAGTACTTCAGTTCCAAAACAGATTTTGTGTTCCGGATGTAGACGGGCTAAGAAAGAAGATTATGACAGAGTCACATTGTTCAAGATATTCCATTCATCTAGGATCAACCAGAATGTATCAAGATTTGAAAGATATGTATTGGTGGAATGACATGAAGAAGAGCATTGCAGAATTTGTAGCTGAATGTCCAAATTGTCAAAGAGTTAAAGTTGAGCACCAAAAACCCAGAGGTTATATGCAATGCATTGATCTTCCAAGATGGAAGTGGGACATGATCAACATGGATTTCGTTATTGGTTTACCTCGTACATCTCAGAAGTTTGATTCTATATGGGTGATTGTTGATAGGCTTTCCAAATCCACACATTTCCTACGGGTTAGGACCACTTACACAGTTGAAGAGTATGTGAAGTTGTACATTAAAGAGATAGTCCGATTACATGGAGTGCCAATATCTATTATATCAGATCGGGGAACCCAATTTACCATAAACTTTTGGAAGTCTTTTCAGAGGTGTTTGGAAATACAAATGAAGTTGAGTACAGCTTTTTAGCCTCAAACAGATGGACAAGCAGAACGTACCATCCAAACACTTGGAGATATGCTACGAGCTTTTGTAATAGATTTTAAAGGCAACTAGGATGATCATTTACCTCTTATTGAGTTTGCCTACAATAACAGCTATCATTCAAGTATCAATATGTCACCATATGAAGCTTTATATGGAAGAAAGTGCATATCACCAATAGGATGCTTTGAAGTGGGTGAAACACTTTTGTCCGGACCGGATCTTGTTTATCAAGATATAGAGAAGGTTAAAGTAATTTACCAATGACTGAAAACAGCCCAAAGTTGACACAAGTCATATGCCGATAGTAGAAGGAGAGGGCTAGAGTTTTCTATAGATGATTGGGTATTTTTTAAGGTATCACTAATAAAGGGGGTAATGAGATTTGGCATGAAAGGGAAGTTGAGTCCACGTTATATAGGCCCGTAAAAGATCACTCAAAGGTTTTGACAACTTGTATATGAATTAAAGCTACCCCAAGAGCTCTCATCAGTACATCCGGTATTTCATGTGTAAATGCTTCAAAATTGCATCAGAGATCCATCACATATCCCTTATACTGAGGATGTGCAAGTTGCAGAAGATCTTACCTATGAGGAAGTGCCTATTTCTATTCTAGATTGCCAAGTTAAGAAGATGAGAAATAAAGAGATAGCATCTATGAAAGTATGTTGGAGAAATCATCAAAGGGAACAGATTACATGGGAAGCTGAGGAAGCAATGAAATCTAAGTACCCTCATTTGTTCAAAGATGAAGAGCAAGTTCAAGAAACGGAGTTAGAACATTAACAAGTAAGTTTTTTGTTTATATATGCATAGTATTTATGTGATGATGTAAATGTTAATGATGGACTTGAACTTGTTTCGGTTGAATAACTACGCTAACATTCGGGGACGAATGTACTAAATGGGGGAAGGATGTAACACCACGTATTCAAGTAGGTGTATTGGAGTATTCAAGTACATGTATTGGTCTTATTTATATGGAATTAATTTATTGTATTTTATTTATACCAGAATTTGCCCGTTAATGGTTCCATGCGAAGGTTATTGAATAAGATTTCCAATGATATAAATATTTCCAAAAATGGATAGGTTTCGGATAAAATCGAGCACGTTCAAAACTATAAAATGGTGGTCGGGATATTTGGGAATAGTAAATGTGCAAGAAAATTTCCTGCACACAAACTACTAAGGCCAGCTGAATTTTTGGGTCAACTTTGAACGATCATAACTCCCTTAATATAATTTGCTGGGAGAGCTACGACCTATTAAAAGAAATATCTTTGAGTCTTATTTCTAATGCAATTGGTTTCATCCAAATCCAACGTCTGAGTAAGGACTTATACTCGTTTTACTTCAGCCTATCAAAACTGATTTTTAGGGTCAACTTCAAACGACCATAACTCCTTGTACAGGAAGAACTGGGTGGCATACTTTATATGAAATGAAATATCTTTTAATTATCCTTCCAACGATACTAATTTCACCAAAATACGATATCGGAGCAAAGAGTTATGGTCGATCTACTTTAGCTTATCAAAACAGTCCACCAAAGGACAAATTTGACACTATTTAAATTTTAAAGGCATTTTGGTCATTTCCTATTATATTATGGATGGGAATATGTGTATATATACATGTATATGAATTCGAAAAATCATTTTTATCATCAATAATTGAGAAAGAACAAACCCTAGCCAAATTTGACCTTTAAATTACTTTTGATTCAACCGTAGAAATTCCAAAGTAATCTGATAACTGCGTTTGTTATCTCGGGACCTTGGAACGGCACCTATTATTTGCCCAAACTGGATTGCATAATCAAGAGGTGAATTCTAAGGTATTTATGTTGTTTTCATTTGTTCTTTTCCATATGTATATGTGTGATAGAGGATTATATGTATTGGTTGTTATTGAAAGGTGATGAAAATAGAGTTATGGACTATTTTACATGGTTTGTTTGTATTGAATTGTGGAAGGTGGATATGGTAATTTTGTTATGGAAGGTGGATATGGTGATATACTACTGAATTGATGATTATTTATGTCTATGGCTAAATTTGGTTGAATGGATCGGTTGGAAGGATAAATGAATCCAAACTTGATATTGGAGGATAATGTATGAATATGCATGTCATGTGAATGTAACTGGAGTATAAGAGGGTTAAAGTGACACCCTTTATGGTGTAATTAAGGCTTACCATTTAACCACTAGTTTGGTGAATTCATCTAATTGAATTGTGATGTTTGGTCGCTAATACTAGATCGCTATATATGTTCATTGTAGATAAGTAATCCGAAAAGACGTGAAGTCCATTTGGGACTAGTATTGAAGGTTGACAGTCAGGTATGTATAGCATACTCTATACCGTATCTTTGGCATGAAAGTGAAAAATTGTTCTATTAAGAAAGTTTCCCAATTTATTCAATAACATGTGATCCATAATTGTTTTGTATGATGTCCTACATTACCGATGAACTTTTTTCCACCCTACAAGATGTCAAGACATTCCAATACTTACTTGTCTTCCAAATATTACATGTTTATTGCACTAATGAATGTCAGAAGGTATCTGGTTACTCAAACAAGATCCATGTGCTATTAATGACTCCAAAACATTTCATTGATATACCAATAAGTTCCTACTTCATTGTTATGGCATTGTTGAATCCAAAACATTTCATTGATGTACCAATGAGTTCATACTTCATTGTTATTGCATTGATGGTCTATTTATATGTCTCTTATTGATATATCAGTGTGTCAAAGTATCAAAATGCTATGGCAATCGAAATAACAATCTCAAAGATTAATTGAACTAAGTGATGGAAGTTCTCTCTTATCGGGTATCCCAGGGGCATAAGACTATCATGGGTCGATCCTTATTTATGTGTTTATGGGTGGTATCCCAGGGGCATGAGTCTATCATGGGTCGTTCCAAGTTTATATGAACTAGAGGTAGCATAATGGTCACAGTACAGTACAGTAATGATTACAAAGATGATAAGAAGGAAGGTAAAGTAATTGAATAAATACAATGTACAGGTTGTCAATAGTTCTAGTAAGTGTGGTCCACTCCTATTATGATTTATTCACTTGTTTCTGATTTCTATTGAGCTCCTATATCATATGTGATTCTCTAGAGCCTTACATACTCAGTTTATATTTCGTACTGATGTCCCCCATGGGGGACCTGCATTTCATGCTGCAGGCACAGGTACCTCAGCTCATAAACCGCACAAGTAGGAGCCAAGATATCCAACTGTTTTTGGTAAGCTCCAGTTTGATTTGGGGCTTTCCATTTCATATCCAGTCACTTTTGGTATTGTATAAAAGTTAGTTATATGGAGGGGTGTGTCCCGACCTTAGTTAAACTCTGGGTATTATCTAGAGGCTTTGTAGACCTAATGTATAATCAAGGTGGTGTTTTGTTAATAGGCGTAATGGATTCAATGGCCAAGTATTGTACATACATATATATGTGTGCTTGAGCTTATATAGGTGATTATTTCCTTTTATATGTGACATAATGTTGTCCGAATTTTGGGTTGTCATAGAGGTATACATAGGAAGTATAAGGTTATGATCTAGTTCTCCCGGGCCTCCTCGGTTATGGGTGTCAGTCCACCCCAATAGGATTTGAGGCGTGACACTTAAGATATCTACTATAATTAACCTTCTTACTATAGTCTAGATTTCATCCTAACTCTCGGATAATTACACTAACAACAATTCTACTACCAACTCTTCTTGGTAACTCTACCAAGGACTAATCTCTATACTAATTAGCTCTAATCAGTCTCAACATTAGTTAACTCTAACTAAGCATCACTCTCTCAACTAGAAATCACTACTCTTATAAGATGAGTTGTTCTATTACAATTCATTACTCACTCAAGAACTATTATAATTTATGCACTCATAAGTGTACGAACTTGAGAAGTATTGAAATAGGGTTTTTACTGGCTCTCTTCGCTCTTTGGATTTGCAAAAAACAATTGTTAAAGAAGCATCTCTTTTGTTTTATTGTTGGGTGATGATTTGGACTTGAAAGATAATTGGACCAAATTTCCAAGTAAGTTCAAAATAACACCTGCAAGTTTGTTACACAAGATGACAAAATTATACAGAAGGTGCATGCCAGCTATACTTGCACCTTGCACGTCCAGAGACCTATTCCCTCATAGTTTAGCTACTCATCATCAAAAAAATATATCGGAATTTTTCCCTTTAGATTATGAGAAACCAAACCATAAAATTTGAGCATCAGTGCTCATTCATCACAACTAATCAGAGTGATTAACACCTGAAGATGAATGTTCCCCCTATCATCATGCTTCCTGTATCATTTAACACAGGGACCTGGTCTCTTATTATTATTTTCCAATAATAATATGCCCCCTATAATTGTGAACCTCCATTTCATTTAGTGTCTTTGCATTTTCACACTTCCTCAGTCAGTATAACTCTTTTTAGGTCTGCATCTTAATTTGTACTGTATGTAATCAGTATTTCCCCTTTTGGCATCATTGAAAATAATGAACAAACCAAGAGTAAATATAAGCACATACTAGTTAACTCATGTACATTAGGGCAAAACTAACATATAAGACAACTCTAAAGTAAGGAGACAAATGAGATACAAAAACTAAAGATCCATTCACTCATAATAGTCAGTACCTATACAGTAAGCTAAACTAATCATCATAAGATAACTTTCTTTTAAAGCCATTATGAGATTCAGGATGTGGAACTAAAACAAGGTTGATGAGGGAATGAGGATAAAAGGGCTCAGGTGGAAAGAGGATTGGATGAAAAGTACTTAAGCAGTACTTTATTCTTCCATCATAGTAATGTGTATATCTACTAACTACTTGGTAAGGATCTATACTTCAGCATTCAGTTTGGCCATTCTTGCTTGGAGTTTTGCACTTCCAATTGCATGATCATTAGTGGAATTCAATCCTTCAGAGGATAGCCTTTGAATGAGTAAAGTCAAATATATTTAATCCAACATATTTGATAGTTGACTTGATTCATAACTTCTACATACACATTCCTAACTTCTCCTGAACAGCTAGAAATTCAAATAATTGATATGTATTCTTTACAAGTTTTGTTAAATCTGAATATTAGATTGGCTATCCCATGTGATCTACTTTTCTCAAGTACCTCAAAGTGATCAAATACTTTTTTGAGGAGGTACCTGTATGGCATTTCATGTCTCCCTTTTATCACATATTTTGGAATCAAGAGTTTTTTCCTGGGAGAACTTTTTGAGTCATCAATATTTTAATCCCTTTTTTAACCACCCATATGTTCATCTTATCCTTTTTCTCATTATTTGACTCTATAATTTCGATAACAACTTTTTTCCAAGGACAAAGTCCCTTAGAGACTTTCTTCCTTTTCTTAGCTTATATATTTTTGCCTCATTCCAGCAAGGTTACCAAACTTTGACTTAGAGGACCTAAGATAATATTTTTAAGTTTTTGGTTTCTAAAGGATATGGACATTTTATGAGGGCCTATTCAATTTGATTTTCTAGATGAAGGAGAATGAGAAGGATCAGTTTGGTTAAGTGGAGGCAACAAATAATGAGTTGAGACTTCACTGGGAAGTAGATTGTTTTAGAAATTTAAAGAGGTGACCTTTGTTATCATAAAATTACATGTTTGGCTTTGATAATAATGACTCTTTGTCAGATAGTATAGTTTATGATAGGTAAAGCATACTACAATGATACTAACCAGTGAGATAAGATCAGATCCCTCCCCTTTGAGTGAATATTCATGTTTTTACTTATCACTTTTGTCCACTTCCTAAGTTTTTATCATGGATGCATACCTTCATGGGCATAGTACCAAGTTAGACTAAAATACACCCATTTTATTATGACGACCTAAGACTACCCCTTAGTCTTTACATCATGCTTACGGTTTCGAGGGATTACAAGCTAACCCATAAGATGGTACCTATTGTGACTACTGAATAATATAATCATGAATATGAAAGAATAACTGAAATGCCATAAGTTTTTAATAATGAAGTAACTACTAAATTATGAATCTCATAAAAATACTGAAATTTGAATAGTCTAAATAGCTAGCTATAGTGTTTGAAAAGCCTCTAAATTGGATATAGTGAGTTGATGGGATAGGCCCCAACTAACTTTACTAATTACTGAGATGAAGACATGAAGTAATATAATCTATCCTTGGATAATAAGGACTCACCACTTCTACTATACTACTGATGATCTAAGGGACTAAGTGTGATTTGGGAACTGAGCATTCAACACTTATGATATGATACATCATAGCGCAAAAGAAAGGTATGCGATCAGTACTTTGAAGGGACTGGTATGCTAAATGAGGTAGCCTGATATGTATGGTATCATGAATAGGAATAATAATAATTAACTAAATATGCATGAAAAGCATGGAGTACTGAATAAAGAGCACAAAATCTATAGATACAGAAAATGCATGAAGATATGTAAATACTGAGGATGCATGACCAATCATATAATATAAAGTTAGTAAAATCTGTAAATACTAAAATAACTAAAATCTCTATACTTCGGTCAAACAATACTAAGACTGAGTAACAGAGTTGGGACTCTAATTGATACTATATCGAGACAGTGGGAGGTATCATCTAACTGATATTCCCCAATTTGAGATAATCGGGGTCCAACCTATAAACCTAGATGGAAGGGTATTAATACCATTCCACGGGCACTAAAAATGGTTGTGTGGAACCACTAAACATACATAATATCAAAAGGACCAAGGGTGTCAAGCCTGAATTGATGGGTGACCCCTGCGAGATAGTGAAGCCTAATCTGATGGGTCACTACTCATCTTCTATATTGGCTACATAGTTCTGAAGTATAGGGATTACTACTAACGACTCTAACTATATGATAGGGAATCCACCATCTCTACACTCGCTTGGTGCTAAATCCTATTCCCAATTAAAAGACACTAAGATACTAGACTATTTTGAGCTGAATAACTGATATCTAGCTATTCTGATAATACTTATAATATAATCTGAAGACTATTCTGTAATGTACTTAGAATAGACTAAATAAATAGCTATGGTTTTCAGGTATTCAATACCCGTAGGACTCAAAACAACAATACTGAAAAGGCACTAAAGCTTGAAGGCCAAAAACTTGAAGGCTCTTATTAAATAAATCACACTTGTAGGCATTTTATCAAACACTTATAGTTCATGGTTTAAAACAATCATAGGAATGTCATCGAATTTGTAGGAATAGCATGAATTCTTTATAATAGAATTAAATCATGGTTTAATTCAACAAATAATAATAATAATAATAAAACATGGAGGATTAAATAATTAACAATAATTTCACGGTATGTAACATGGTATAAAATCAATAGTACATGGAGATATTATAATTTAAACCATAATGATTTGAAAGATTATAATTTGGTGATTTAAAATGGGTTACTTGGGCTCCATGGATGAAAGGGATCCATGGATGAACATCTAACATACCTAGGATGATGAATTAGGAAGGATTGATGGAGAGTTCTTAAATTTGACCTTGATTCTTGAAGGTTAGGGTTTTTCTACTTGAGAGAATGTTATTATTTTGGTGAAAATTGATTAGAATAATTCCTAATTAGGTTACTAGGGACTTAAGTTTGTATTTGGGGATGACTAGGACAAGGGAAAAGTACTTAAAATACCTTGGAATTAAAAGTCGAAACTGACTGAAAATCCTAATTTTTGGGATGGCATGATGAGGCGCTATTGCACTATGTCACTTGAATAAGACAACTGGGAAATTGGTTTGTGGCACGATATAGAGAAATCACGGTCCTTCACTGATTGGGACCTTAAAATTTTCCACGACATAGTGGTATCACGCTTCAACACTAGAAATATAAAAATGTCAAATTGGCCGATGACGCGATGTGCCAGGATTGTGGACCCTCACTAGAATTTTCCAAATGGGAGATTGTCCTGCTCCGTGACATGCTAAAGGTTAAAATAATGGGGTTTTGCGACTGAAACTTAAAATTGACATAACTTCTTACCTAGTTATTAGATTTGGGCGAATTTTATATCGTTGGAAAGATAATTGAATTTTATATGCAATGGAAAGATTTAAACTAAAAAATAATGAGTTTTTCAAAAATTTCATATATGAATACTCATGTTTTGGGACTTAGATTATGCTAGGAAAATAAGGGGTGTTATCATATCTCACCCTTGGGATCATTTAATATGTATGTCTGATGCATGGAACTGATGGACTAAGCTTACACACTTAATATGTATGTCCGATGTATGGAATGCATGACTTAATTAATTCATGAATGCACGACTAACACCAATATAATATGCGGCTGAAACTGAGCATGATAGAGAAAATCTTAAGAGGATTGATACCTTATACTAAATATGTATTCGCAAAGAAAATATGGGGGTACTTGATCCGCATATCTGCTTCTACTTCCCAATTGGATCCCTCAACGGACAGATTCCACCAAAGAACTTTGACTTGAAGAACTTCTTTATTCCTTATTCTATGAACTTGATGATTAAGAATTTTGACGGGAACTTCCTTTAAGGAAAGACTATTTTAAATATCTACACTTTATAAGGGAACAACTACAACTGGATCACCAATACACTTTTTTAACAATGAGACATAAAACACTAGGTGTACTGAGGCCTAATATGAAGGCAACCCAAGCTCCTAATCTACCTTTCTAAAATGACTGAGAATTCTGAAGGGAACGACAATCGAGGACTGAGTTTCCCTTTATTGCTGAATCTCTTCACTCCCTTCATGGAAGAGATTTTTAAGTAAACAAAGTGTAATACCCGTACTTTTTCTCAGCTTGAAAATCATCTCAAGGATGTTAGAACTTGCTTTGAAATAATAATTAATTCTTATACACAAAGTATTTCCATAATTTTCACTTCCTATCATGTAGGAAATTGAATAAGCTTTCCATCGACATATAATTTGCCCAAATCCAACACTTGGGCGAAGTGTAAGAGCCTTTTTAATGAGACAGTCTTTGACTTGAGACTTCAGTGCATCGTGGAGATAGCTCAAATGGAAATTGTCAAATTCCAGTGTTGCTCTGCGATACTGGCGTATCGCGCCAAACTTCCAGGTGGTAGACAAGGTGGCAATGCGATAGCTACGCGTCGTGCCACCGTGCAGTTTCCCAACTGTTAATTTCCAGTGACACGGCACGATAATATCGTGTCGTGCCAAGGTCCTAACTCGGGAAATTTTACTAAAATTTAATGACATGTCCAGGGTTAAAAAGATCAACTTCCAACCCCTATATAATACCTTTAACAAGTGATTCAGCCATTTTTCACCAAAAACATATTAGTTTCTCTCAAGTTTATCTCAAGAACAAACTATGGTTTCTATTGGGGATTTAAATTTACCAAGGTTTCACCATTAATCTTCAAGAAATCACAATCTAAGGTATGCATAGTGTTCATTTATGGACTCCGTTCATCCATGAAGTCCAAGAATCCTTTTTCACTACAAATTATGTATTTTATTCATGTTTTCATGCTTTGTATGTTCTCTTTCATGTTGATAAATGTGGAACTGATTTCTATTCCATGATTTGATATTAAATTCCATATGGGTTGATTAGTATAGATAAAGATTTATGAAATCTCATGACTAAAACCTTGTATGATAGAATTGGAATTGAAGCATGATATTTTATTGTTGTATAATGTGTTTTACATGTAGTATGCCTGCCATATGTTTGATAAAATGCCTAGATAAAATAAATTTGCCTAACTAGCATGATATAATAAAAATACCCATAAATCTACAAGCTTATGCCTATTATGCGTTTGATGAAATGCTTCAATAAACAGATTATGGTGATTATCATGTATTCAAGAATATCAAGTCATGTCAGTTTCCTCCATCGAGTCCCGGGGGTACTTGTACCCAAAATATTAGTTGTGTACCTAGATCTATGTCATGGTTTCACGATACTCTTAGTCAAGCAATGAACTCTTAGACTTCAGATAGTCTTATGACTCAGGAAAAATCTTCATGATCTCATGACTCATTAAGTTGTAAAATATCAGTAGTATTTCGTCAGCCATGGAAATTCAGTAACTCAGTCCATGCTCAGTTCAATTCAGTAAATCATGTTTAGTGTCTATTCAGATGGGAGTAGTAATTAGCACCGAGTGAACCCAAGGATGGGAACTTACCTGTTATACGGGGGTGTGATTCCTAGAAGCAATCCTTGCATTCCAAAACTATGTAGCCAACATAGGTTGAGACATCGTAGCCTGCTATATGAAGGTAGATGAAGTAGTTTAACCTGTTATGTGAAGGTTCCCACCATTCTTGCTAGAGTTACCTATTATATGAGGGTTACTCATATGTTTTCCTTACCAGTGGCGCGGTATTGACACCCTTCCAATTAGGGCATAGATTGGACCTTAGCTCAGCTATTATAGCACATTTGTGGCATGTCGGTTAGATACTACTTCCCACAATTTCATGTTACAAAATTAGGACTATCAGATACAGTCAATCGATCTCAGTAATAGAACTCATATAGTTCATCAGATTTTAGGATTGTCATGTATAGTCAACTCAGATACAGTACAGAACTAAGATAGTTCCATCAGATACACGACTGTTAGCTACAGTCACCCACATTATCAGTTATACTCATATATAGTCACCCATGTTATCAGCATTATTCAAATATAGCCCATCATATTATTAGTCATATCAGTTACTAGCATGTCACGTTATCAGTATACAGACTCAGAAATCATAAAATCACATTGTCAGTTATAGTTATGTATTTATGCATATATTATCACATTTATGTTAGCCAGTCAGTTAGCATTATTAATGAATGTAAACACTTGCATATAGCCTACCTCACATGTATACTCGATACATATGTACTGACGTATTCGCGCTATGGTGCTTTCTTTTATGCTATACCATAGGTTCAGAGACACGAGTTCCAGATTGGTAATAGATTCCAGATTCAGCAGTCAGAGTAGAAGTGAGTCCTCATCCTTCAAGGAAATAATGATTTTCTAGTATCTCATTGATTAGCTTATTAGTTGGAGCTAGTTGGGACATGTCCCATCAACTCTTTATTCAAATTCTTCAGACAGTAGAGGCTTTCATACTAGATACAGACTATATGTAGACTAGATACGGACTATTATGTTTTAGACTTCAGTTTTTGTTTGGGCTATTCTATTACCCCACACAGATTTTACGTTATTCAATTATGTTCATGATCGAACCTCATGGCCTTTCAGTGCATGTTTCTATATTATTATGTTATCTTATGCAGTATACAGTTATAGATATCATCCATGGGTTAGCTTGTGGTCCTTCAGGGTCATGAGGATCGTCTAGTATTTCGGTTTAGCAAATCGGGTCGTTACACAAAGTCATCAACCTCAAACTCGAGATCTTTTCTTATTACATCTGCATTCAATTTTTGTCAGCTTTGGGTTGCCTTAAGCCTTTCCCTGATCAACTGAACCTTTTCTAACTTATCAAACACCAAGTCAGGTTCTACTACTGTAGCCTCACCTACTTTAAACCAACCAATTAGAGGTATACATCTCCTACCATAGAGAGCCTCAAATTGAGCCATACAGATACTAGAATAATAGCTATTATTGTATGAAAACTCAATCAAAGGAAAATGGTCATCCCAACTACCCTTGAAATTAACAACATATGCCCTCAGCATATCCTTAAGAGTCTCAATGGTACTTCCTTCTTGGCCTTTTATCTGAGGGTGGAAGGCGGTACTGATATAGACTTAGGTACCAAGACCCTTTTGGAATGCTTTCCAGAAATGAGAAGTAAACTTGGCACCTCTATCTGAGATGATAGATAAGGAAAGACCGTGCAACCTAACCAACTCTCTCAGATAGAGATTGGCATATTCCTAGACTAAATAATAGGTATGGACTGGCAAGTAATGAGATGATTTGGTCATCCTATCTACGATAATCCAAATAGAATCATACTAATGACGTGTATGAGGCAAACCTGTCACAAAGTCTATGTTCAATTTCTCTCATTTCCACATTGGAATACTAAACTCCTGCATGGACCCACTAGGCTTCAGGTGCTCAACATTAACTTCCTAACATATAGAGCACTTACCTACAAACTCTTTAATATCTCTCTACATCCCAAACCACCAAAAGATCTCCCGCAGATCGCGCTACATCTTAGTGGATCCTAGATGAATAGAGTAATGCACTCCATATACTTTTACAAGAATTTGTTACCTCAAATAATCTACACCAGGCATACGCAATCTACCCTGACAACATAAAACACCATCTCCCCCTTGGAATAAAACCTCTAATTTCTGATCTCTGACTGATTCTTTCAACTTAACTAGACTGGGATCTCTATCCTACTTTTTCTTTACCTCAAAAACTAGAGATGATTCTGAGCTACTCTGCACCCAAACATTACCTTCTGCTGAATCAACTAAGAGGACACCTAGTCAGGTAGGATGATGAACTTCCTGAGCTAAGTTCTTCTTACCATCCTCAACATACTACACTACCCATAAACATTCTACTAAGACTATCAACCACTACATTGTCCTTTCCCGGATGATATGGAAAACTCATGTCATAATCTTTCAATAACTCTAACCCTCTTCTATTATGCAAATTCAAATCTTTCTAAGAGAATACCTACTGAAGGCTTTTGTTATTTGTGAACTTATCCACAAGCACCCCATACAAGTAATGCCTCCAAATCTTTAAGGCAAACACTACAGCTATTAG
This sequence comes from Capsicum baccatum var. pendulum, assembly GCA_030864225.1. NCBI lineage: Eukaryota > Viridiplantae > Streptophyta > Magnoliopsida > Solanales > Solanaceae > Capsicum > Capsicum baccatum. Next base: position 195,517,569 of record CM061558.1, on the reverse strand, counting down.
CTCAAGATCATGATTTGGATAATTCTTCTCATGAGGCTTAAGTTGTATAGAGGTGTTGTCTATGACCTTACCTCTCTGTGTGAGGACACAACCCAAACCTACTCGGGATGCATCATAGTACACAACAAACCATCTTAATCATCTATTAGAGTCAAGACTCGGGTTGATCTGAGTCGAGTCTTTAACTCCTAAAAACTCTTCTCGTAGGAATCTGACCACTAAGACTTAACTTTCTTCTAAGTCAATCTGGACATGGGTGATGCAATAGAAGAAAAACCTTCAATAAATTGATGGTAATAGCTAGCTAAACCTATGAAACTTCTGATATCTGATGGACAGATAGGTCTAGGACAATTTCTTACTACTTTAGTCGTTTGAAAATCAACTTTAATGCCATCAGTGAAAATAATATGACAAAGGAATGCTACTGATCTTGGCCAGAATTTACACTTACTAAATTTAGTGAACAACTGGTGAGCTCTAAGAGTTTGAAGCACTATGCTTCTTGAACACTTGGTTCATCAAGCCTATGAAGGTTATTGGGGAATTAATTAGACCAAAGGACATGACTAGAAATTCTAAGTGATCATACTGAGTTTTGAAAGCTATTTTTGGATGTCACATTCTCTGACTCTAAGCTGATGATAGCCTGATCTGAGGTCTATCTTGGAAAAGTAACTGGTACCCTGAAGTTGGTCAAAAAATTCATCGATCATAGGAAATTGATATTTATTCTTGACTATGACCTTGTTCAACTAACGGTATTCTATGAACATTCTGAGATAATCATCTTTCTTATGCATGAATTCCTTATCTAGGAGATCCCTCAACTGTTCTTTCAGTTCTTTGAGTTTAGCTGGAGCCATTCTATAAGGCAGAATAGATATAGGCTGAGTATCTAGGAAAAGGTCTATTCCGAAGTCAATTTCCCTTTTAGAAGGAACTCTAGCAAGATCTTCAGAAAATACATCAGAGAATTCATTTACTACTGAAATTGACTCAAGAGTGGGAGTTTCTGAGTTAGAGTCTTTGACTCAAACAAGATGGTAAATACACCTCTTTGATATCATCTTTCTAGCTCTAAGGTACGAGATCAACTGTCTCGTAAGATTTGTAGTACTACCCCTCCATTCAAGAATTAGTTCATTTGGAAACTGAAAATGAACTATTCTATTTCTACAATCAACCGAGGCATAGCATAAGTGGAGTCAATCTATGCTGAGAATTACATCAAAATCCACTATCTCTAACTCCGTGAGATCAATTAAAGTAACTTTTTGAGATATTATGACCGGACAGTTCCTATATACCTATCTGGCTACAATGGAAATTCCTACTAGGGTAGACACTGAAAAGGGCTATGCTAGATTTTTGGGACTGACTCTAAAATTGATGGCTATATATAGAGTTACAAAAAAAAGAAGCTCCAGTGTCTATTAAAGCATAAACATATAACTGAAAGACCTGCAACGTACCAATAACTACATTAGGAGTATTTTCCTAATATTGGTGGGATTGAAGAGCATGCAAATGTGTAAGACCCCATAAAATCCTAAGCTTAATTCAGTCTTTTAGGCCTGTCAAGGGGTCCCATACTTAGAATATTACAGCTAAGTACTCAGACTTAGTGTCATTTTAGCCTATGAAGGTTAGAAATATTATTTTGTGACCTTTACATCCATTAAATGTTGATTTTTAGGTTTATTCATGATCAGGAATGTTTGTGGTTTTTCCAGACAAGTTTCAGATATTTCGGACATCGTTTGAAGCCCCTCTAGAACCTTAAAACAGTGGATCAATGAGATATTGGTGTGCCTCATTGACTATCATGTTAATTAATATTTTCCCCAGCTACCAGCATCCAATTCTAGTGAATCAACATAAACATGGCGCGATGCAGTGGCTATCGCGTCGATGCCATCGACGCAACTGCTCAGCGGTAACCCAGTTTTTAGTCTTTAAAAGATTGTGTTATTGGGGTATTTAGGTCTTTTTCCCTTGACCCTCACCCTCAACATATGAAATAAAACTTCCTATAGAGCAAATATAGTCATTTTTTCTCAAATTTGCTCAAGAACAAAACACTAGAGGATCCAATTTCTACTTAAGAACTAAAGATTCAACCATAAACTTTTAGAAATTCTTCAACTCAGGTACATGAAATGTTTATCCAAGGGTTCCTTCCACCCTTAGAGTCCAATAATCTTTTTTGAACTTCAACTAATTGATTTTATGAATTTTGTGCTTGGAATTAAAGTGTATCCATGATTGTTATTTGGATTAAGTTCCAAATTCATGATTATCTATATGTATCTTATGTGAAATTGATCATTATGTGTGTAGATTCATGTGAATCCATGATAAACCCTTGACTTATGAAATTAGAGATGAATTATGATGCTCACTTGTTGTTCAATACTATGTGCATATACTTTGCTCTCCAGGTGCTTGATAAATTGTCCATGTGAACTATTAAGAGAATGAAATCATGTCAAGATAGATTATATGCAAGTTATATCATGCAAATGTTTGTCAAAATGACCCAATGAATGAATAATGATCAAGTTCATAGTTTACATGTTTCATGTTATGCCATGTCTCTTAATTTACGCTATCGAGTCCTGGGGGTACTTGTACCTAACAATTTAGCTGATTACCTAGAGCCATGGTCAGTCATAGAATAGTATCAGTCACGACACAATCAGTAGAACTCTTAGTATAATCCATATTAGTCCAATCTAATTCAGTATCCAATTTAGACCTCAGTAAACTCAGTCAGTAAATAGAATTCAGTAGTATTTTGTTAGTCAATGGAATCAGTTCAGTTTAGCTAAATAGTAATCTCAGTAATCATTCAGTCCAGTCTAGTACGGACTAGAAATTAGTTTAGTGTTTATTCAGTTAGGAGTAAAATTCAGCACCGAGTTATCTCAAGGATGGGGGCAGTCCTGTCAGCAAAAGGTTTGACCCTTACAGCAATCCCTGTATTATAGAACTACATATCCCGCATAGGTTGAGGTATCTTCCTGTCAGACATGGTGAGGGTTGATACTTCTAATCTGAGTTATCCTTTCAGCATGAATTGACGAAAGAGCTTTCTATCAGAGAGGGTTAACTCACAGCTTGTCCTTACCTGTGGCACAGTATTGAAATCCTTCCAATTGAGGTTACAGGTTAGACTCTAAATCCTATTAGAGAAGGTGCATGTTGGTTAGATGATTACCTCTCACAGTATCGGCTCTAGTCTCAGTCTTAGAATAGAAATTAGTTTCGTTCTACAGATTTAAGACTATCAGACATAGTCACTTAGCTCAGTACGGAACACAGTATCATTTCACAGTATTTAGAACTATCAAATACATTATTTCAGATAATCAGTAATATAGTATTTATAAACTCAGATATTGATTATCAGTATTGCGATGTAGTACTCAGTATTAGCACAATCTTAGTTATAGTTTATGTATTTATGCATATACTCTTACTCAGTCATACTCATGTTATTCAGTTATTATTGTGCATGCATATAAACCCATGCATACCAGCCTACCTCACTGAGCATACCAATATATTAAAAGTACTGACGCATGCTTTTCTTTGTGCTATGCTGTCTTATATCATTGGTTTAGAAACACAACCTATAGAGCACCCTTAGCAGTTCAGATTCTCAGCTTTCAGAGTAGTGGTGAGTCCTCATAGTTTTAGGACATGCTTATTATTTGCAGTACTTTAGTTTTATTTTAGTAGATAGAGTTAGTTGGGGGCTTGTCTCATCAACTCCTCAGTTCAAAAAGTTAGAGGCTTGTTCACACTAGAGTATTTTCAGACAGTTTTTCAGTACTTATATTTAGTTTTGGTATTTTGATATCACATTTAGATTTATTTACAAACTTGAACCATATGAAATATGCTTCCGCCTATTTCTAATAATTATAGTATTTATTACTCAGTTATTGCAGTAGGTACCAGTCATGGGTTAGCTTATGGTCCTTCAGAATTATAGCATTTAGAGTATAGACTCGGGGCATTACAAACTTAGTATCAGAGTCTAAGGTTAATTAGAGTCCTAGAAAGTCTGAAAGCCATATCTAGTAAATTCTTGTATAGAGGTCTATTACGCGCCACATTTATGAACAAGAGGCTATGTGATGTTTTAGGAAAAGTTTCTCTTATTTCAGTATTCATGTCATGCAAGTGAGCATAAGCTCCAGTTACACTCTCTTTCTAATCCTAGTTTCTCTTCTATTTATAAAATATTTCTCCAAAGAAGACTCAGGGAAGAGGAATGGGAGATCAATCAGCCCCTCAACCCGTCTATCCAGATCCTTTGGGCGAGCATGCCTCCCATGCGGAGTTCAGAGCAGCCTTCACCACCCTAGATCATTCTGTCACTGCCCAGAATGAACGTCTAACTGTGGTTTTGGCCAACCCAGTGGCCAATACTGTTGCTTCCAGGATTCAAGACTTCACTCGAATGAACCCTCTATTGTTTACAGGGTCTAAGTCAGTTGAGGACCCTCAAGAATTTTTTGATCACATGTAGAAGGTTACTAATATCTGGGGATGACTGTTGTTTAGAGCTCTAAGTTATCCATATATTAGTTATACGATATGACTCACTCATAGTTCAAATAATGGAAGGCAGAAAAGGCCGCAAATGCAGGGTCCATAAAATAGAAGGATTTTCTAGTTACTTTTCTGGATAGGTTTCTCCTGCTAGAGTTGAGGAAATCAAATGTTTTGGAGTTTATAAACCTGAAGTAGGGCAATATAATAGCGCAAGATTATTCTCTCAAGTTTACTCAATTATCCAAATATGACCCGCATGTTGTAGTCAATAGCAGAGCAAAAATGAGTAAGTTTTTGTCAAGGGTGTCTAGAAGTGTGGTCAAGAAGTATAGGATGCAATGCTTATTAAGAATATGGACAAATCCAAGCTCGTGGTCGATGCTCAGCAGATAGAGGAGGCCAAAAATAAAGAGAAAGAGAGAAAGAATAAGAGAGCGAGAATAGGTAGTTTCAATTTTGCTCAGCCCAGGTCAGAGAGTAGGAATAGTTCTTAGTTCCACCCAAAATCCTTAGTTCCAGGTCCTTCCTTAGATAGTGCTCCAGTGCCAAAATTTAGAGATAACAACTGAGACAGCGCATCGGTCCCTAAACCCCAAGGAAAATAAGCAGTGCCTAAACCAATCACCTTTGCCAGAAGTACGACAGAAACCACCAGGGTATCTACAGAGCTGGCAGTGATGTGCGTTTCAAATATGGAAAGCTAGGCCACAGAGTTAGATAGTGTCCTTAGGTGGGCTTGATGAGACAACATAACCATCCCCCAACTCAGTCTAGTCACCTGAATAAGCAGGGTGCCTCTTTCACTGCCACCAGTGGGCAGTGTCTAAATAGACTCTATGCTCTTCAGTCCCAGCAGGATCAGGAAAGTTCTCCTGATGTGGTCACGGATATGTCGCAAATTTTTTTTATATGTTTATGCTTTGCTAGATCTTGGAGATTTCTTATCTTTTGTTACTCTATATATTGAATTTAATTTTGGAGTTAGTCTCGAAATTCTAGTAGAAGCCTTCTCAGTTTCTACCCCTGTGGGTAAATACATCATATACCAATGGGTATATAGGAACTATCTGGTTATGATATCTTAGAAAGTCACTACAACAGATTTAGTTAAATGAGAGATGACTGATTTCAATGTCATTCTCAAAATGGATTAACTTCATTCCGATTATGCCTCAGTCAACTTTCTTACCTTTGGTCTAGAAAGATGATATATAGGGGATATGTCTATCATCTCGTTTGAGTCTATGAATTTAGTTCAGAAATCCCTATACTTGAATCAGTATCAGTAGTATGTGAATTCCCAGATATGTTTCTCGAAGATCTTTTCGACGTTCCTCCCGAGAGGGAAATTGAATTTGGAATTGACCTTCTTGGAAATACTCAGCCCATCTCTATCCCACTATACAAAATGGCTCCATTAGAACTCAGAGAATTAAAAGGATCAACTAGATAAGGGATTCATCAGACCTAGTTTGTCCCCGTTGGGTACACTACTTTTATTCATGCATAAAAAAGATGATTCCCTCAAAATATGCATAGATTACCATCAGTTAAACAGAGTTACATACAAGAATAAATATCCACTCCTAGAATCGATGAATTGATTGACCAACTTTAAGGTGCCTGTTATTTCTCTAAGATAGACCTCAGACTATCATCAGCTCAGAGTCAGGGAAAGTGACATCCTAAAAACATCTTTTCAAACTCGGTACAGTAACTTTAAATTCTTAGTTATGTCCTTTGGTCTTACTGATTCCCCATCAGCTTTCATGGACTTGATAAACTATGTTTTCAAGCAGTACTTGGACATATTCATCATAGTCTTCATAGATGACATTCCTGTTTACTCATAAAGTGAACACGATCATGCAGACAATCTCAGAATATTATTTCAAACTCTCAGAAGTCATCATCTATTTGACAAATTCAATAATTGAAAATTTTGGCTACAGTCAGTGGAATTTCTTGGCCATATAATTTTCGGTGATGGCATTAGAGTTGATCCCCAAAAGATCAAAGTAGTGAGAAACTTACCCAGGCCTATCTCTCCATCAGATATCAGGAGTTTCTTAGGTTTGTATGGATATTACGGATGGTTTGTTAAGGGATTTTTGTCTATTTCATCCCCTATGTCCAAATTGACTAAGAAGGAAGTCAAGTTCCAGTGGTCAGATTCTTGTGAGAAGATTTTTCAGGAGTTGAAGACTCAGACTAACCACAACTTCTATTTTAACTAAACCAAATGGTTCATCTGAGCAAGACCAATGTAGTGGAATACGCTCTCAGTAGAATCTTTTTGGGTAGTGTTGTCCATGTTAAGAATAGTAAGAAGAAGTTAGCCCAGGAAGTTCATCAGGTAGCGCGACTAGGTGTTTGCTTAGTCGATTCAGTAGAAGGTAGTGTGTGAGTGTAGAGTAGCTCAAAATCAAACCTAGTTTTTTAATTGAAGGAAAATAAGGATAGGGATCCCAGTCTAGTCCAGTTGAAGGACTCAGTTAGAAATTAGAAGGTAGAGGTTTTCTCCTAAGAGAGAGATGGTGCTTTACATCATCAGGGTCGTTTATATGTGCCAGGTGTAGATGACTTGAGGCATCAAATTCTTACAGAAGGGCATGGTGCATGTTACTCTATTCATGCAGGGGCTACTAAGATATACCGCGATCTGCGGGAGATCTATTGGTAGAGTGGGATGAAAAGAGGCATTGCTGAATTTGTGGTTAAGTGCTCAATATGTCAGTAGATTAAGATTGAGCATCAGAAGCCTAGTGAGTCCATGCAAGAGTTCAGTATTCCTACCTGGAAATAGGAAGAAGTGAACATAGACTTCATGAAGGGCTTGCCTCGTACTCATCGTCAGCATGAGTCAGTTTAGGTCATTGTAGACAAGATAACTAAGTCAGCTTATTTCCTTCTAGTTCATACCTTCTATTCAGCTAAGGATTATGCCAAACTCTATATCAGGGAGTTGGTCAGATTTCACGATGTTCCATTATCCATTATTTTAGATAGAGGTACTATTTCACCTCTTATTTCTAGAAAGCATTCCAAAAGGGTCTTGGTACTCGAAATCATCTCAGTATAGCCTTTCATCCGCAGACATATGGTAAAGTCGAAAGGACCATTCAAACCTTAGAAGATATGTTGTGAGAATGTAAGATAGACTTTAAAGGTATTTGGGATGACTACTTACCTTCGATTGAGTTTGCATATAACAACAACTATCACAACAGTATTTAGATGGCTCCGTTTGAGGTGCTTTATGGGAGAAGGTGTAGATCTCCCATTGGTTAGTATGAAGTAGGTGAATCAGTTGTAGTAGGGCCTGACTTTATGTTTGATACCTTAGATAAGGTCTAGTTGATCAGGGAAAGGCTTAAGATAGCTCAGAACCAATAAAAATTATACGCAGATGTGTGTTGAAAAAATCTTGATTTTGAGGTTGGTGACTATATGTACTTAAAGATCTCTCCTATGAAAGGAGTGAAGCATTTTGGCAAGAAAGATAAAATCAGTCCCTGATATATCAGTCCTTACCGAATTCTCAATTGTTTCGAAAAGGTAGCTTTCGAGCATGAGTTACCTTCAAATTTATCTTCAGTACATCCAGTGTTTTATGTCTCCTTGCTAAAGAAATGTATAGGTGACCCATAAGTTGTAGTACGTATTGAGAGAATATCTATTCAAAATAGCCTCTGTCATAAAGAGATCCCAGTCGAAACCCTTGACTATCATATTCGCAGGCTAAGGAACAAAGAAGTTTCTCTAGTCAAAGTTCTTTGGCGCAATCAGTCCATTGAGGGAGCTAATTGGGAAGCAGAAGAAAACATGCCAACCAAGTATGCTCATCTATTCTGCGCTAACCCAGACTCAGCTCAAAGTAATATTTTCTGTAAGCTTAATCAGTTTCATGTTCAGATTTCAGTTATAAACGCGGTATCGATTCCCATTGCATGTTCAATTATACGTTCATGAGCTAGTTCAATCATGTATCCATGTATCAGATATGCATGTTCAATATATAAATTCAGTTTATCAGTAATCCCAGTCATGCATTGATGACTCATGTTCATCTATATCCATGCATCATATATACATGTTCAGTATGATAATTCAGAATACCAGTAATATCAGTTATATAGCCATGTTCCAGATGTTCATGTCCATTAAGTAAGTTGGCCTCTCAGTATTATTCATCTCATCAGTCTTATTCGATGATGAATGTTCCCAAGGGGGATATAATATAAGACCATGCAAAATCCTAAGCTTAATTCAGTCCTTTAGGCTTGTCAAAGGGTCCCAGACTTAGAATACTTTAGCTAAGTACTCAGATTTAGTTTCATTTTAACCTACAAAGGTTGGAAATATTATTTCACGACCTTTACATCCATTAAATGTTGATGTTTAGGCTTATTCATGATCAGGAATGTCGGTAGGTGTTTCCGGGCAAGTTTTGGATTTTTTGGATTTCATTTGAAGTCCCTTTGGAAACCAAAAATAGTGGACCAACGCGATCTAGGTGCACCACATCGACTATTGTATTGATTAATATTTTCCCTAGCTACAAGCATCCAATTTCAGTGAGTCGACACGAATATGGTGTGATGCATTGGCTATCGCGTCGATGGGATTGATGTGCTACGTCGACCTTCGCATCGGTTGGGGGTATTTAGGCATTTTTCCCTCGAACCTCAACCCCCAAAACACGAAATTAAACTCCCTATATAGCAAATATAGTCATTCCTTCTCAAAGTTTCTCAAAAACAAAACCCTATAAGATCAAATTTCTAATCAAGAACTTAAGATTAAACCATAAGCTTTTAGAAATTCTTCAACTCAGGTATCTAAAGTGTTCATCCAAGGGTTCCTTCCACCCTTGGAGTTGAAGAATATCTTTTGAACTTCAAGTAACTGATTTTATGATTTCCATGGTTGGAGTTAAAGTGTATCCATGATTGCTATTTGGATTAAGTTCCTAATTCATGATTATATATATGTATCTCATGTGAAATTGATCATTATATGTGTAGATTCATGTGAATCCATGATAAACCCTTTACTTCTGAAATTAGAGATGAATTATTATGCTCACTTGTTGTTCAATACTATGTGCATATGCTATGCTCACCAAGTGCTTGATAAATTGTCCATGTGAACTATTAAGAGAATGAAATCATGTCAAGATAGCTTATGTGTAAGTCATATCATGCAAGTGTTTGTCAAAATGCCCCAATAAATGAATGATGGTCAAGTTCATAGTTTATATGTTTCATGTTATTCCATGTCTCTTAATTTACACTATCGAGTCCTGGGGGTACTTGTACCCGACAATTTAGCTGATTACCTAGAGCAATGGTTAGTCATAGAACATTATCAGTTATGACACAATCAGTAGTACTCTCAGCCAGTTACAGAACTCAGGAAAACTCAGTAGAATCCATATTAGTCCAGTCTAATTCAGTATTCAGTTCAAACCTCAGTAAACTCAGTCATCTAACAGAGTTCAGTAATATTCCATCAGTCAATGAAACTCAGTAGACTTAGTTTAGTTTTGCTAAATAGTAATCTCATTAATCATTTAGTCCAGCCTAATATAGTCTAGAAATTAGTTCAGTGTCCATTCAATTGGGAGTAGGATTCAGCACCGTATTAACCCAGGGATGGGGGCATTCTTGTCAGCAGAGGGTTTCACCCTGAGCAACAATTCTTATGTTACAGAACTACATTGCCAACATAGGTTGATGTATCTTTCTACCAAATATTATGAGGGTTGATACTTCTCATCAGAGTTATCCTCTCAGTGAGGGTTGATGAAAGAGCTTCCTGTCAGAGAGGGTTAACTCACAGCTTGTCCTTACCCGTTGCACGATATTGACACCCTTTAAACTAGGGTTATAGGTTGGACCCCAAATCCTATTAGAGAAGGGGCATATCGGTCAGATGATTACCTCCTACAGTCTCAGTTCCAATATCCATCTTAGAATAGAACTCAGTTCAATTCTACAGATTTAGGACTATCAGACAAAGTCACTCAGCTCAGTACCAAACACAATATGGTTCCACAGTATTTAAAACTATCATATACAGTCTTTTAGATAACCAGTAATACAATATTTGTAAACTCAGATATAAGTTATTAGTATTACAATGGAGTACTTAGTATTATCAGGATCTCAGTTACAGTTTATGTATTTATGCATGTACTCTTACACAGTTATACTCATGTTGTTCAGTTATTATTATTCATATATATAAATGCACGCATACCAGCCTACCTCATCGAGCATACCAGTACATTCAAAGTACTGGCACATGTTTTAATTTTTGCTATGATGTCTTATATCATAGGTTCAGACACACGGGCTCCAGAGCACCCTTAGCAATTCAGATTCTCAGCTTTTAAATTAGTGGTGAGTCCTCATAGTTCGAGGACATGCTTATTATTTACAGTACTTCAATTTTATTTTAGCAGATAGAGTTAGTTGGGGGCTTGTCCCATCAACTCCACAGTTCAGACAGTTAGAGGCCTTTTCATACTAGAGTAATTTCAGATAGTTGTTCAATTTTTTAGTACTTATATTCAGTTTTGATATTTTGATATCACATTCAAGTTTTTTTACAAATTTGAACCTTATGGAATATGTTTCTACCTATTCCTGCATTATTATAGTATTTATTACTTAGTTATTGTAGCAGGTACCAATCATGCATTAGCTTGTGGTCCTTTGGGATTATCAAGACAGTGTAGCATCTGGTGTAGAGACTCGGGGCATTTACAAAATGTTTGGACATAGAGCACTGGTAGCACTGAAAGCATCACCCTGCTGAGTTGAGCGGCTAGATGGAACTAACAACTGATTAAATTAATCCTATTGGCATGCATCTCTACCTTTCTGAGCAACTACCCAATACTTCTGAATCCGATGGCCTGGCTTGCAACACCCGTTGCACAGATCCCTACCCACTCTAAACTCACCATGATAGTGTGTGCCACACTTCTGATATAAAGGATTAGTATGAGCATTGCTAACAATGACCTGGGACTTAGATCTTGGTGCCCTATACCTATTGTCATTTCTAAATTTGGGTACTGGGGCACTGGCTGAAAAAGGTACTGAGGATGAAGACCTCTGATGAAACTGAGGACGGTTACCACCTTCTGACTTTGGTTGATTGAAATTAAAACTACCCATCCTAGCTCTCTTGTTTCCTCTCTCTCTCTCTCTTTAATCTTTTGCTCTTATATTTGTTGATCATGGACCATTAGCCTAGACGAATCCATCTTACTAATTAGTATTGCGGTACTGCACTCCTTTACCATACTATTAGACATGCCAGACACAAACTTACTCATCTTGGACCTACTGTCAGCTACCACATGAGGAGCATATCTAGCTAACTGAGTGACTTGAGAGAATACTCCCTCACACTCAAGCTGCCTTGCCTAAAATTGATAAATTCTAACACCTTGGCATCCCTTAATTCTAATGGAAAGAATCTATCCAAGAAATCCATGGAAAACTCTTCCCATTCTATAGGCCCTGCATCAACTCCTTTATCTACTTTTCACTTCTTAAACCAAGTATGAGCTACATCCTGCAATTGATATGCAGTTAACTCGGCACTCTTACTAAACGTCACCTCCATAACAGTCATTACCTTCTGAACCATATCTAATAATTCCTATGGATCCTCTTCAGACTTAGATACCATGAAAGAAGAAGGATTCATCTAGATGAAATCTTAAATTCTAGTTGCAGCAGTATTGGCCACTGGGTTGATGGGAATAGCAGTTGACCGTTTATTTCGTGCTACTACATAGTTTGATCAAGTAGTGAATGCAGCCCTAAATTCTGCTTGAGAGACATACTCATCCAGAGGATCTGCCTAGACAAGGTTTGGGGATAGTTGAGTTCTTTTTCTTCTTCTATTCTTCTTGGGAGGCATGTTCTATAAACGGAAAGAGAAAACAAATTAGACTGAGAGTTTAACTTGAGCTCATGCTTAATTGCACAACATGAATACTTAAAATAAGGGAAAATTTTTCCTAAATACCTTGTAGCCTCTCATCCATAAGTTTGGTGTGCTACACACTCATGCACAAGACTCTACTCGATGTGGCTTTTAGACTTCCCAGGATATTATAAAACCTGGCTCTGATACTAAGTTTGTAACTACCCGAGACTACCCCTTAGTCGTTACATGTTGTGTACGGTCCCGAGAGACCACAAGCTAACCCATGAGCTGGTACCTACTGTGAGAAAAGAATAATATAATCATGAATGCGGAATAATAAATGAAATACCATAAGGTTTTAATAATGAAATAAATACTAAATTATGAATCTGATCAAAATACTGAAATCTGAATAGTTTTAATAGCTAACTATAGTGTCTAAAAAAACTATAAACTGGATACTGTAAGTTGATGGGACAGGCCCCAACTAACCCTACTAACTACTGAGATAAAGACATAAAGTAATATAATCTATCCTCAGATAATGAGGAATCACCACTGTTATTGTACAGTTGATGATCTAAGGGACTAAGTGCAATCTAGGAACTGAGCATCAGTACCTGTGATATGATACATCATAGCGCAAAAGAAAGGTATGCGATCAGTACTTTGAATGTACTAGTTTTCTAATAAGGTAGGCTGATATGCATGGTCTCATTAATAGGAATAATAATAATTAACTCGATATGCATGTAAAGCATAGAGTACTTAATAAAGAGCACGGAATCTGTTTATACTGAAATGTATAAAGATCTATAAATACTAAGGATGCATGACCTAGCATATCACATAAACTAAGTGAAATCTATAAATACCAAAATAACTAAAATCTGTATGCTTTGGTCAAACAACACTAAGACTGAATAACTAAGTTGGGACTATAACTAAGACTATATTTGAGATTGTGGGAGGTATCATCTAACCGATATTCCCCAATTTGAGCTAATCGAGGGCCAATTTGTAACCCTAGTTGGAAGGATGTTAATACCATGCCAGGGGTACTAAAAATAGGTATGTGGATCCACTAAAATGATATAATGTACAAAGGACCAAGGGTATCAAGCTTGAACTAACGGGTGACCCCTGCGAGATAGTCAAGCCTAATCTAATGGATGACTACTCATATCCTACATTGGCTATATAGTTCTGGAGTATAGGGACTATTACTAATGACTCTGCCTATCTAAAGGGGAAGTTGCCATCCCTTCACTCATTCGGTGCTAAATCCTACTCCTAACTAAAAGACACTGAGATACTAGATTGTTCTGAATTGAATAACTAATATCTGACTATTCTAATAATGTTCATAAGATAATCTGAAGACTATTCTGTAATATATTGTGGCTATACTAAGTAAACATTTATGGTTTTTGGGTATTCAATTCCCTCGGGACTCAAAGCAACAATACTAAAAAGACTTTAAATCTTGAAGACCAAAAACATGAAGGATCTAATTAAATAAATCACTGTTGTAGGTATTTTTTTCAAACACTTGTAGTTCATGGTTTAAAACAATCATAGGATTGTCATGGAATTTGTAAAAATAGCATGAATTCATTATAATAGCATTAAATCATGGTTTAATTCAACAAATAACAATATTAAAACATGGAGGATTAAACAATAACAATAATTTCATTGTAACATGGCATAAAATCAAAAGTACATGGAGATTCATGGATGAAATCACAATTTAAACCATAGTGAATTGAAAGATTATAACTTGGTGATTTAAAATAGGTTACTTGGGCTCTCTAGATGAATGGGATCCATGGATCAACATCTAACATACCTGGGATGATAAATTTGGAAGGATTAATGGAGAGTTCTTGAGATTTGACCTTGCTTCTTGAAGTTTAGGGTTTTGTTATTTGAGAGAATGTTCTTAATTTTGGGGAAAATTGATTAGAATAATGCCCAATTAGGTTATTAAGGACTTAATTTTGTGTTTGGGGCTAACTGGGATAAGGGAAAAATATTTAAACGCCCTAGGAATTAAACTCAGAACTGACTGAAAATCTTGATTTTTGGGTTGTTACAACATGGCGCTATCATGCCGTATCACTAGAATCGAACAACTTGAGAACTAATCTATGGCACGATGCAAGGAAATTGCGGTCCTTCACTAATTGGGAACTTGAAGTTCACTGTGATGCAGTGGTATCACGCTTTGACACTGGAAATGGACAAATATCAAATTAACCTATGGCGTGATGCTCTAGGATCACGTACCCTCCCTAAAATTTTCCAACTAGGAGATTAGCCTGCTCTACGATGTGCTAAAGGTTAAAATGATGGGGTTTTACGACTGAAAATTAAAATCGCCATAACGTTTTACCCAGTTATCAGATTTGGGTGAATTTTATATTGTTAGAAAGCTAATTTAATTTGCTATGTAATGGAAGGATCTAAACTAAAAAATAATGAGTGTTTCAAAATTTTCATATACGAATACTCATGTATTTAGACTTAGATTATGCTAGAAAAATATGGGGTGTTACAATTATCGAGGATACCTGCCTTCTTAGCATATCCAATTTTGGAATAAAAGTTTATTTATATATTAGTCTAATTCAGAACCATGCTCTAATTCATGAACATTTTTTTATCTCAGAACTTGTTCCCAAATCATGTCTGCGTACCAGGTCCTCAAACTTGATTTTGTTCAAGTTGTTGAAGCTTTCTCCTTCTAAGATGAATTTCTTAGGACTAGTTCCTTTAGAATCAATACTTATCTTTAGGATCAGAGTATTTTCATTCATCATCTCTAAAGGTAATTCTGGGGCATTCCTTAGAAACATAAGCTTCACTTATTCTCTTATTGAATATCAGCTTTCACTAGCTAGGATTAGGTCATTGAACTCATCTTTTCACAAAAAGACACCTTCTTCAGAAGTGTATTAAGAGAGAGAATGTAGTCAAACTTCTATCATTGAGCTTTAAATTCTTTAAATCAGTGACCTATTTTTTACCCTAATCCCCTTCTCATGCCTAGACTCGTGATCACTTGCCAGATTTAGGAACCAATTTGAGCCTGAGTTCCTAGTAATAGGACAATGATGTGATTAAATACCTTTTGGCCCATCTAGGTAAAGAGTTTTTTTTCATATTTTTTTGAGGATTAAGACCCTTAGAATGAGCATTTATTTGCGAATATATTCTAAAACGTTCATCCTAGCTCTAATCCAGTTTTGACAATTCCTTATTATGTGCCCATCTATTCCACAGTGAGTGCATAGAGGCTTGTAAACCTTGTTCTTATCATTATGACCAATTTTTCCTTGAGACCCACTAGGTTGGGCTCTTTCTTGATAATCACGCCCTTTCCTACTATTGAAACCTTGATTAGTCAAGTTAGAAAGGATCTATGAAGATGCAGTCTATTATAGGGATTTATTAAGTTCTTTCCTTAGACAAACTAGGTCCCTTTCTAAATCTCATTCTCCTGAAGTGCTGTCAAGATAAGCCTTTAAGAGTCCTCAAACTTTTCTTCAAGCTCATCCTAAGACTTTTAGACTATATAATCTTAGGTACCATGAGTCTCATGGAGATTCTTATACTACCTATCAGTTAACAGATATGGTTAGGGATTGGTGGAGTTGCATGCTAGTTGTAAACCTTTGGGTTCATCTGCTATGACTTGGATTCAGTTTTTTGAAGCCTTCTTGGAGACATTTGTACCATATAGTTTTAGATATCAGATATATGATGAGTTTGATGACTTGTTATTATTAAGATGAGGCTTATTTTCAAATTTTATTTAGGTATTCAACCGCTATCATCTCCATTGAATCTTATAATATTTAAAAGTTTGTGAAGGGGTTAAATTGTACATATCAAGTGGCTACAACTTAGATGGTGGTTTTAGGGGTTTTTTTTATAGAGTATTGTTGGGCATGAAAAAATGACTTAGTCTATTTAGGCTACATAGAATGGCACAAAAAGGTGTACCATAATGGTGGTTCTAATATACATGCCTCCCAATATAGAGGTTTCTTGAGTAAAAGTTCTTATGGTTATTATGGTAGTCCAATTCAGGCCACTTTATAGGGATTGGGTGGTAGAACATTTGGTTCAGTGACTTCAGATAGCCAGACATTAGGCTAGGAAAACCATTTTAGTTCTTTCAATCCCTTTCAATATGATGCTAGTATAAGAAAGTGTTTGTATGTCATTATAATAGTAATTATGTGAGGGATTACCCTCAACATGCATTGGGTCCTGCCTAGTAGAGTTCTCGAATTCAGTTTTTCCCTACTTCTATATCTACAACTAGAGGTGATTCACAAAGTACTTTTAGTAGTGCTAGAGGTGCTTGAGGTAAAGGTAGAGGTTCTTATAATGGTGATCACAGGGTTACTCAGTCAAGAAGTAGACGTGGTCAGTGTTATGCTATACCTTATAGACCTAAGGCAGAGGCCTCTGATGTTGTTATTATAAGTATCATCTCGATTTGTTATAGATCATCTTCCATATTATTTAACCCTAGGTTTAGCTTCTTTTACATGTCCACATACTTAATTTTTGGTTTTGATGCTTTGTGTGTTCCTTTGACTATGCCTCTTAATGTTTCTACCCACATAAAAGATTCTTTAGTAGTGGATTAGGTGTACCAATCTTGTATGGTTACCTTCATAGGCTGTAAGACTTGGGTAGATTTTGTTGTTTTAAATATGGTTAATTTTAATATTATCTTGGGTATAGATTGGTAGCTCCTTACCATACTATTTTAGACTGTTATTCCATGACCGCGACCTTAGGTATGTCAGGTTACCTTGGAATAATAGTCTTAATTTGGATATGAAATATAATATATCTTTTTTGCATGTTTGTCGTATTATAGAGAGAGGGTATTTGTCTTATTTTACTCATATATGTGATACAATTATTGCCTCACCACCTCCTATGGATTTTATTTGTATTGTTCATGGGTTCATCGATGTGTTTCCTACATATTTGCTTAGTAAATCTTTGAATTAGGATATTGATTTTTCTATTAAGGTGGAGATAGGTACAAAGCCATTTATATTCCTCCTTATAGGATAGCCCCAGCTGATTTGAAGGAGAAATTGCAAGATTTGTTGAGAAAAGGGTTTACTAGATCTAGTGTATCTTGTTGGGGTACATTTGTCTTGTTTGTGAAGAAAAAATGGCTTTATTCATATATGTATTATTTATAGGAATTTCAACAAGGTTTTAGTTTAGAATAAATATCCTCTTTCTTGCATTGATGATCTTTTTTACCAGCTTCAGGAGGCTTCTGGGTTTTTCGAGATTGACATGAGATTCGGGTATAACTAGTTGAAAATTAGAGCTTTGAATGTTCTAAAGACAACTTTTTAGACTTGATATAATTATTATATATTCTTTGTCATGTCTTTTTTATTTACCAATGCCCTAATAATGCTCATGGATTTGATGAACTATATGTTTAGACTGTATCTCGACTCTGTTGTAATTGTATTTATAGATGACATCTTCATTTATTCCAAGAGTGAGTATGACCATATGATGATTTGAGAAATGTACTTTAGAGGTTGTATGATGAGAATTTGTATATGAAATATTCTAAGTGTGAGGTTTAGTTGGATCTATTTCTTTCTTGGGTCATATGGTGACTAAGGATGGTATTATAGTTGATTCGACCAAGAAACTGTGATTTACAATTAAGTTAGACCTACTTCTCCTGTCGAGATTCAGAGTTCCATTGGCTTGGTAGGTTATTATTAGTGTTTTGACTTACAAAAAGTGGTTTTTTTGTGGTCAGTTTTATGCGAGAAGAGCCTCTAAAATCATAAATATTTGTTAATGTCGGCTCTTATTTTGGATTTTCCCAAGAAGGGTGTAGGTTTTATCATATTTTGTGATGCTCTTGGTGTTGGTTTTGGGCACGATGTTGATATTGGAGAGTAAGGCCTCATGAGAAAAATTACCTTATCCATGATTTGGAGGCGACAACCATAGTGTTTTTGTTGAAGTTGTAGCGACATTACTTGTATAGTGTTCCTTGTGAGTTTATCTCAAACCATCATAGCCTTCAATAATTGTTTGAAAATGATATCTTAATATGAGGCAATGATGTTGGCTTAAGTCTCTTAAGGATTATGGCCTCACTATTTTCTACCACAAAGGAAAGGTCGATAAAGTTGCAGAAGCCTTGAGACAAAAATCGACTAGTATACCTAGGAGTGGCCTTTAGACTTATAGGTTCAGACTATAGATAACCAGATGACTAGGCCTGATATTTTGACACTCAAGTATTTATATTATTTCTTGATACAAGATTTTTCTTAATGGATGAGACTCGAGCTCATCAGTTTAATGATGGTGATTTATGGATGATTCATGAAAAGGTGTTAAGTCGCGAGACTAAGGAAGCCTCTCTTGATTCTGATGGTGTATTGAGGATTGGTGGCTGAGTTTGTGCATCGAGAGTCAGATACTGGGTGTGAATAATTGTGGAGGAGGCTTGTTATTTTATATATTCTATCTATCAAGGTGTGATAAGGATGTATCATAGTTTGAAACATCCTTAATGGTGGGGTGGTATAAAGAATAATATATTGGATTTTATAGCCCATTATTTGTGTTATCAATGGGTGAAGGTCGGGCATCAGAGATCAAGAGGGCTACTTCAAAGGTTACCCATTCCTTAGAGGAAGTGGGTGTTGATCATTATAGACTATGTGACTGGGTTTTGTTAACTTCTCATGGTTTTAATATTATTTGGGTCATTATGGATCGATTGACCAAATTAGCCTATTTCATCCCTATTCATATTTCCTTCAGTGTCGAGTGTTTGGACTATATCTATTAAGGAGGATACTTGGGAGGTCGAGTCTAACATGAATATTAGTTACCCTTAGATTTTTATAGATTTATGTATTTCATGCCTTTTAGTTTGAGAAAGAACTAAAGTTTAATTAGTGGATGTTGTAATGACTTGAATTTATGAATTTTCAATTTCTCTGTGTTTTGACCATTTTGCCTTTCCCTATAGTTACTATATGTTAATTTTGAGGTTCGGAATGGTTGGCATAGTTCCTGATATGGTCGAAAATGATTTTGTGTGAGTTTGTGGATTTTGGAGGCTTGAGAAGCCATATTTTTGACTTTGGCAAGCATTTATTATTCCAAGTGTCAGATGGTGAAATGGACTGCACCAACGGATTTGGAATGTCAAATTTTGGTTAGTAGAGAGGTTGGTTCAGATTCGAGTCTCTTACATCTCATATTGACCTTTCATGTTCTTGAGGGTAATTTTGTGCAAACAATATTTTTTTGAAAATTCGATATCTCCATTGAATCTAAACGACAAAATTATTGTATTAGCATAATTTATTTGCATTCACAAGATTTCAAACAAATCCCGAGGGTGCAAACATAAGCTTGGCATCTATGCCAAGTTGCTGATACAGCATCAACTAGTCCAGCCGCTTAAGCCTTCTATTGGCCACTAAAGAGGAAGTTGCGTAAAAAACCAAAGGATAGCTTTAGCGAAGGGTGCCTTAGAGATGTAGGGATCGCTTAAGCAAAGCAGTCCATGATGGTTCAATATATAAGTATCGTTTTCTTACTTTTCTTTATTTTTAGTCCTTTGAGATTTGGATTTGGACAATTTTTGAGGTTTTCTTCGCTATTTGAGCTTGGATAAGCTCTAAAATCTTAATCCCCATATTTTTCATCGATTATATGAATAAAAACACATTTAAATCATGATTTTAAAATGAAAAATTAGGGTTTTTATTGATAAAGTTTTAAAAGGGTTTTCTTTGATTTGGATATTGTTTTTAATCCTTTTTTGCTTGGATTTTCTCTTGTAAACTCCTATAAACATGGGGTATATGTTTTAAAACAAAATTTTAGTTTTAGCCTTTTTATTTTTGAACTAGTTTTTTGAATCTATTTTGTACCCATCTTGAATATGGATAATATGGGTATCATTAGCATTCCTTTAACATGGAAATTCTAAATTTAAATATTATATCTTATTATGAGACTGTTTGTGAGGGGAAGGCTCCGGGTTAAAGTACTTTAGATGGATATTACATCATTTTGAGGTAGGTTATGGCTTAACTTCTTTCAGATTGAGTTGGATAGCTAATAAATAAGTAAAACATTCTATGTGTTGGGGAATATAGTTATGAGGTTTATATTTTGAGAATGTTCTTAGTGTTGTGTCCTATGTAGGGTCTTTTATTCTATTACGGTTTGTTTATGATATTTGATACTATGTGTTTCCTACGTGGGTGCTTTATTTGACATCATTGGACTTATCTATGCATTGGAATACCTTTATTCTAGATATGATGCCCGTGGGGGCCTATTTTTTAAAATAGGACTTATTTGAACATTAGTTACTTTCATTGTGCTAAATTTTATCTAAGTTTAGGGTTGATATAATATTAATGATGTCTTACATGCATATTTATTTTGATGGTGCCTAATTGGAATTAATGATCATGAATTATTAATATATTAGTTGATTTCTAGGGTGACTTATATACGTATGTGTTGATGGATTGGATATTATCATTTTAAGTTTGTTGTGAGCATTATATCCTAATCTCATACATATACATTTATGAGCTACTAGTACCATTGAGACATGCTATTTTGAAAGAAAATGACGCACTTTTGAAAACCACTTGACTAAGGTTATTTGCTGATCAGATTGGTTATGAGATATGAGTGATGATGTATGGGTTTTGAACCCACCATTAGTCCTGCTTGTTAGCTGGAAGATCAGTGGGTATATACAAAAGGTCATGCAATGGCATTTAGCATTCATCCTATCTGCATTACATTTGCACATGTATCTTGCTTGTTTTTTCTTAGTTTCGTTGACATGTGCTTAGTTTATGTGTAGTCTTATTATATATTTGTGTTTTTCTATTTCGGTATATTTCTTTATATTAGAACTATTAGTGAAGACTATGTGAGCTACATTTTGGGACTTTTCTACTTGTAGGTGGCATGTTCATAGTATATTTTACAATACTTTTTGTTCTTCTTTGCTTAGTTAACCCATGATACCTTTTAAAGCCTATGACACCTTCCGAGTACAAGTGGACCATACTCACACCTATTGTGCTCTTTTGGTGTAGATCCTAGTATGAGCACTTCTCGTGGTAGCTAATTTCATATAGAGACTTTTAAAGTTTGATGTACTGATTTGCTCTAGTTTTTTGGGGCTAAATTTGACCTCATCTCTCCTTATTTGTCTTTATTTTGATTACCATAGGCAAATACATTTTTTTAGTTTTTGAATATTATATTAGATGTTCTTACTCTATGACACTAGATATTAAGGATTTATCATATTTATTGTAGTTTTCACTTTTACTTAGTTTTGAGGCCTTACTTCATTATACAAGTCAGGCCTTGGTGTATATTTATTGTAAATTGTTTATCCTTATCAATTTGGGTGAGCAACTTACTGATCAAGGCTTATCCGTGATAAGTGAAATCATAACATATTTTTAGGCTGTGAAAAATTGGTATTATAGAACAGAGGTGCATCGATCTTATAAGATCATAATGTCTAGTAGGATCTCATGGATCTGTACATAGACGTTTGTGTTATCTTTGAGAGTCTATAAGATGTATATAGGAAATATTTCTTAATTTTTATCCTAGTCATGCGGGTTGTTCTTACCCAAAGTTATAAGTATTGTTTCATTCTTTTCAATACAGATGGTGAGGGCTAAATATCGTGAGACCATGGGTGTAACGCCCCGAGTCTGTACCCCGGATGCTACACAATGCTTATGACCCTAAAGGACCACAAGCTAACCCGTGATTGATATCTGTTGTGACCACTAAATAATATACTTTAATAAATGAGAAAAAATAGGCTGAAATGTTCTAAGGTTCAAAATCTGTAATTACTAATAAAGTGTATCAACTAAATTAACAATCTGTAAAACTGAACACTGTCTGAAAACTTGTCTGAGAAAGCCACTAGCTGAGCTTTCTGAAAGTAGAGTTGATGGGACAAGCCCCTAACTAACCCCACATGCTGGAATACTGAAACTACTGAAAATCTAAAATAAAAGAATATCCTCAATTGATGAGGACTCACTACTAATCTACTGTTGCTGGATAAATCTAAATCTATCTATGCACGGTCGGGAACCTGAGCGTCTGAGCTTATGATATAAGATATCATAGCATAAAGAAAGAGTATGCGTCAGTAAGTGGAATGTACTGGTATAGTAGATGGGGTAATGCTAAATGCAAGGGTTCATATATAGGAAAATAACTGACTGCATGATATAGAGTAACTGAATATGAAAGTATATGGATAACTGATACTAATGAAATACTAAGTGTGCACTCATGTGCATATAGATAAATACTATGACTAAGCTTGTCTAAAGATAAGTCCTGAATTTTGATACTGAGTAACTGATATCTGAAGCTACTGATAACTGATTTATTGACACTGGTTGACTATAGCTGATAGTCTAAATTCTGTAGAACTGAAATGAATTCTATTTTGAAGACTAAGACTAAAACTGTAGGAGGTAGTCATCTAACTGATATTCCCCAAATAAGATAAGATAACTGAGTTGGGCTCCAATCTATAACCCCAATTGGAAGAGTGTCAATACTGTTCCGCGGGTAAGAAATTCTGAGAGTTACCCTCATTTGGTAGGTACTCTAATGAGAATGGTGGAACCCTCATCTGTCAGGTTATAAGACCTCATCTACCCTCATCTGGCAAGTTTGATATCTCAACCTACGCTAGCTACGTAGTTCTAGAATGCAAGGATTACTTTTAGAGATCGCACTCTCTACTATCATGTAACCCCCATCCTTGGGTTCACTCAATGTTGAATCCTATTCCCAACTGAAAGACACTGAACTAAGTATATTGAACTAGACTAAACTGATACTGAACTTACTTAGTTTTCCTGAGTTTGGTAAACTAACTGAGTTCTATAATTGATTGAGAGTACTACTGATCATGACATAACTGAGGTTCTATAATTGACATGAGCTCTAGTAACACAGCTAAATTATCGGGTATTAAATACCCTCAGGACTCGATAGCATGAAAAGTAAAGGATAGCATAATCTTGAATAACATGACATTGTTCACTTGTTCATAATTCATCTATAGAGACTTTTTATCAAACACTTGTAAGGAATCTGCTTATTCATGAAGGGGGAACATATGCTATCAGGTTATGATGGCACTAATTCATTCACATAGGCATGTTATCAAATACATGGAGAGAAAGCTTAGGTTATAAAACAACCAACACACATAGTTATCATAGCTACATTAATCAACTTGTAAATTGAAGGGTTCATTAAGAGGATCATGTAATTCAACACATATAATGATTAATTTCAACAAATCTTGTAATCTAATTATGGAAAAAAACTCAACAATAACATGAACATGAATTTAGTTCAATTCAAGCATGGAAGTTCATAACTCAACAATCTTGTAGTTTGAAAATGAATTTGTGGACTCTATGGGTGGAAGGGACCCATAGATGAACATCTAACATACCTTGGAATGTTAATTCTTGAAGGTTCTTGGAGAAATTCTTGAGCTTTGTTCTTGAATTTTGAAACTAGTGTTTCTTGCTTTTGAGAGAGAATGATGTACTTTGGGGAAAATTGAGTGAATAATTATATATTTTTGTTATTTAAGGATTAATTTTGTTTTTAAGGTTAATCTGGGTCATGGGAAAAGTCTAAGTTTCCCTTGGGATTTAAAATTCTACAACTGGAATGTCGATTAAGGTATCACCGCGACGCGGTGAATGGGTCATCACTATATCTACCACAATGCGGTGGAATTGCATTGACTCTCTGGATCATGACAATTGTTGTTTTGGGGTTCACCGTAATGCAGTGCAATCGTGGTGACCCTCTGAAAATTGATGAATGCCAAAATGGCCTTTAGCGCAATGCGATGGAGTGCTCATCGTGATACTCACCGCGACGTGGCCTAATCATCGTGAAAGTTGTATTGTAGTTGTAGACCTTTGGTCTTGCTTAATATTACTTGGACATAATTTTTTGAGGTCTTATTAGAGATATTTGTACCGTATATCATGAGAGATCAGATTCCTAATGAGTTTAAATCATGATTTCAAAATAAAAAATTGGAGTTCTTATCTATAAAGTTTTAAAAAGATTTTCTATAATTTGGACGTCATTTTAAAACTGTTTTGCATGGGTTTTATCCTGTAGATTTTCATAAGCACAAGGAATATGTTTTCAAAACAAAAGTTCAGTTTTACCTCTTTCATTTTATAACTCATTTTTAAATCCGTTTTTGATCCTACTCGAATATGGACGATATGGGTATCGTTAACTTTTTTAAACGTGTAGTTACTATATTTAAATATGTTGATTCTGAGGTTGTTCGTGAGGGAATGGCTCCACGTTGAAGCACTTTTGATTGAAATTTCATTGTTTTGAGGTAGGTTATGGCTTAACTTCTTTCAAATCCAGTTAAGTAGTTAATAAATAAATAAATAAAGCATGCAATGGGTTAGGAAAATAGGTATGGGGTTGTTTTTGATATTTTTTTTACTGTTATGTGCCTATTTAGGGCTTTGATTCTATTGTCGTTGGTTTATGATATTTGACATTATGTGTTACCCATGTGGGGGCTTTATTTGACATTATTGGCCTTATCTGTGCATTGTAATGTCTTTATTCTAGATATGATGCCAATGTTGGGGATTATTTTGCTAATATAGGCCTTATTTGAGCGTTGATCACTTTTATCGTGATAAAATTATCGAGTTTAGAGATGATGTAATATTAATGATGCCCTACATGCATATGTATTCTAATGGTGCCTAGTTGGAGTTGATAATCATGAATTTTGGACATATTGAGTTAATTTCTGGGTTGACTTATATATGTACGTGTTGATGGATTGAATATCATCATTTTGAGTTGAATGTGAGTATTACGTCTTCATTTAATACATATACATTAATGAGATATTGGTACCATTGAGAAACTTCATCTTGAAAGAAAATGACTCTCACTTGAAAAATCCTTGGACGAGGTTATTTGCCTACAAGATTAATTATGGAATGTGTTGTGGTATATAGGTTATCAACCCCCCATGGGTCCTACCTAGTAGCTGCAGGCTAGGTGGGTGTATACAGAAGGTCGTGCAATGGTTTTCATTAGTCATTCCATCCACATTGCATTGCATTGCATTTGCACACGCATCTTTCTTGTTTTTCTTAGTTTCTTTGACTTGTGCTTAGTTTCAGTATAGTTTTTATTTATATCTTTGTTCTTTTTATTTATGTGTACTTATTTATATTAGAACAATTAGTGGAGACTAGTGAGCTACCATTTAAACTTTTCTACTTGCAGATGACATCCTCATTGTATATTTTACTTATCTTATTTTTTGCTTGCTCAGTCGACCTATGATACCTACTAAGTACAAGTGGATCTTACTCGCCCCTATTGTGGTCTGTTGGTGAAGATCCTTGTATGAGCACATTCTATGGAGTGGAGACTTTCAGAGTTTGAGGTATTGATCCACTGCAGTGTTCCTTATTTGTGTTTAATTTGAATACACAGAGACATATATTTACAATTTTCAAATATTGTATTAAATTTTCTTATACTATGGCACTAGATTTTTGGGATTTATAAGATTTCCTTAGGGTTTTTGCTTTTACTTATGTTTAAAGCCTAACTTCATTTTTGATGTCTTGACTTCGTGTGTATTTATTGTATATTTCTCTTTTTCTTTTTCAGTTTAGGTGATCGAAATACGTATTAAGGTCCGGCCATGATAAATGCCATCATGACTATTTTTGAATAGTGACACAAACCAGCTGAGCTATTTAGATAGATTGTTCAATGGTTGTTCCTACTGTTATTTCAGTTGAATCAACGTGAAAAACAAAAATAGTGTAGTTTTTTCATAGGGAAAATTAGGAAATTTCATGGTGTTTCAATGAGAATCTGTGTTCGTTCAGTGGGAAATAGGTAAAAAAATTATGTTTTAACATACAAATTTTTCATAGATGTACGGAGGAAAGCACCTCTATTTCTAGTAATGATTGATCGTTAGTTAAATTCAGATTTCACAAGGAAAACTTCTAATTTAGCAGGTAGCAATGGCGTTCAAATTATTTTAGGACATGACTTCGGTGGACACTCAATTGTCATTTTTGGCAAAATTTAGAATCTTACCTCTAATCCTACTCTTCTCGAAGGATAGACTTAAATAGGGATAACTTGTGATGTTTTTAGAATATGTATGGTTTATATCTTTTAATTAAACTTATTTAAAAAAATGTTGTAAGGTGTACCACTAGATTAATTATATTCAAGGAAAAGTACACTACTTGAGTACTTTGAAAAATATTTCCACCAAATGTGGGAATTTCAAAGTTTGGACATTATATAGCCACTCACAAGTAATTCCAGCCAGGGACACACGACCTTTTTAGGGAATTCGGGCCTTTGATGTTTTTTTTTTGCGCTATAATTTTTGTCTAAAAAATCTTTGCTTTTTTTTTAAAAAAATAAATTAAATACCATTATATAGAAACTGTATAATTGTTGCATAAAATATTTATCTGTTATATATAAAAACCATATAGAATGTCTATAGAAATTTCTATGAGATGTATAGAAAGTGTATCAATGTGTTGTATAAATTACGTATACATATAAGATGTGAATAGAAATTGTATCATTGTTGAATAAAATATGTATATGTATAAGATACAAACACGCGCATATATATATATATATATATATATATATATAAGATGTATGTATAAACTGTATAGTTGTTATATAAAGTACGTATTTGAATAGTAATAGAATCTAAAGGTTGTATAAAAAGTGTATAGAAATGGTATAATTATTGTGTGTGTGTGTCCTATATATATATAACCTGTATGTATGTATATGTTGTTTATAGAAATTGTGGCATTATTGTATAGCATATGTATATGTATATGATTTATATACAACATTTATGTGCTATCAAATATGCCCTGAAGGTAGCAGGATGGCTGTTATGGACAATCATATTTGATTGTTGTTGATTGATCACATACTACAAAAATGGATCAAATTGTGCGGGTTAATTTTATGATCTGAAGATTTTAAAATTCCACAATTTTTTATTCCGAGGGTTGCTAAATCCCCTAAAATACGAGTTGTCACAATCAATTTGCAACAATTTTTTTCTGACCACCATAATTAATTTACGAAAATTAATATGCGACAATGACCCCCGTTACTCTAAATTTAATTCTTCTTATAATAAATTTTTATTTAAACATTGCATTCATTTATAATAAATTTTTATTTAAAAATTGCGTTCATTTAAAACCTCCGTATTTTTTTATTTTTTTTTAAATTTAGTGAAGCCTATCAATTTTCAATAATCAATTATAGATTCTAATTTTAGATCAAATTAAATTATTCCTTTACACATAACCTACAGTCCAATATTTGTTCAATTCATATATCATTAACACAACATGACTAATCAAATATTGTAATTGACAAACATATCAAAAATATAATAAATATTAAACTTCAAAATTAAATTTTCAACATTAGCATCTTCAAGCTCCAAATTTTCAACATTAACTAGTATCTTCAAATCCCAAAATCAAATTTAAACACAAAACCTTCGATATTCTAAGATTCACTTCAACCACATAATTACATCATCATAATTGAATATTCAAGATAATTTGCAATAAAATCAATGATTATCATTAAGATCACTATCATCACGTGATCTCCTTGCATCCATGGGCTAAATGATCCACTGGCTGCATCACTTGGCTACATAAAAATGCAAAGTATAAAAATCAATCAGATAAACTTTAAGTCCTTATTATAAAACTATTATCTTTGCGTACAACGAAAAACATCATTGATTCATTTGTTTCCTTCTATTGCCACATTGTTTCAAAATAAGAAAATATTTTGGTATGAGATAAAAGAAAAATGCGTTACGTAAGCTCAGATAGAGGGAGTATATATTAGCAAGAGTATATATCAGCAACAAGAGAACACCAAATAGTCCCTAACAAAATATGTTGTGAGCTATTAACCATACGGAGAAAACACCAAAACTAGATGTGGCTTAATTCACTGCAATCAGAATAACTATATTCTATCATCTTAACTAACAGGCATAATAGATGTGGTTTTTCACAATCTGCCTTGCACTTTGATCAACATGGAGAAAAGCAGAATAAGTGCACAAATACATAACAGATCGGTTAGGAATTGGGATAAATATGATGGATAGCATGAGCCTAATACTTTGTGCAGACAAAAAACAAAGTGTAAAGGAAGAAAAGAAACAGAATGTGCACATTTATGAAGCTTAGATGTCACGTCTCTTTCATCCAATTGAATTCAGAAGAGGCGGGTTCAAGAAGTATAAGCTCAATTGAATTCATTACTTCCGCTTCAAACTAATTGTACATATACCAAAAAGAAAAAATTAACGACATCATTCATTATAAATCCATTAGCCCCACATTTTGGTTCCGCTTTAGTCACTCTATCATTTAGTCATGATGATCTGGCTAATGGCGATTAGGTCAGCTTCCCTCCAACTTGCATATGAAAAGCATATTTATTGAACTACATACAGATCAGTCAAACAAATACATCCATATGCATCACCACTGTCATGTACAATATAACAACGTGAACACCTCAAGTTCTAGTACTTAATAAAGGCTGAAGCATTTACCAAGTGAAATTGAGAAACCATGAAGAGAAAAAAAAAATTAACAACTAGAATATTATAAATAGCTCAACAACTAAAAGATGAAAGGAATTCTGATGTAGGAGATCTGTTATTCACATGGAAATCCTTTGCATCTACAACTATTAGAATAAGCAATTGAAGTAGGTCACGAAATCTTGAAACTCATAGTAATGCCAACTTTTGTCTCTACTATCTTTTTCTTAGGTATGTGGTGTCCAAATCATTAGCACCTATGACATGTCAGGAATCCTACCAATTGGTTCCATTCATCTAATACCAAATTTCATCTATTAACCATATCAAAAGAAGTATAGTAGATATAGAAATGTTTTCTGTGTTAGACTTTCTTTGAATTTTCCGATGTGCCTGACTATTAGCACCCTGCAGGAAACAAGATAACGACAAAACATAAATCGATACCACTTACCTCTTTTGCTATATACACGGCCATGTCTGTACTTAAGTTCAGGTGAGCATCCCGCAAATGTGAAAGTATCCATCCAGGAAACTTAGAGCACTTATCATGACGGCTATATCTGATCACAAGATACAAGAGGCAAGGCATCATAAGAATCTTGTTCCAGTACTACTTTTGGTGTGTGTATTGAGAGGCTAGAACATACTCAAGACAATACTTTTCTTGGCGTATCGTCAGTTTGCAAATGACAATATCTAACTTGTCCTCTAAACAACACATCTAATTAATGTTAGCTTCTCGAGTACTTAACTGCACAGATATATCACTTAGAGAATATTCATCATTACTATAAAAGCCACTATTCACTTTTGAGTTGTTTTTCTATTATTATTACATAATTGACTCAGACAAAGAAGCAAACCTTTTATCAGCAAAATCCATCATGCCATAATCTACCTTTGAACGAATAACCCGACCCACACATTGAGTAGCTTGCCTCTAAAAATATATGGTAAATAATTATACCATAAAAATATCACAAATATGTATTGTAAGGACAATAACTGAGTCTGGAAGTACCAAAGCATCAAACATCAGAAAATTTCACTCTTTAATCTAGAAAGTCCCCCTCACATACTCCTATCGAGCAAGAAATATTCTACAATTTTAATACAAGTCAAGGTGTAATTTTTAGGCTAAAAGCTTATCTGATTAAAAAGAGAACATCATTTTGATTCCTCTAATTAAAAAGAGAGATTTTTTTTCATCAGATCATAAAGAAAGTGAAACCTTAGTGAACATAGTTACCTAGTACCTAGTACCTGTTTCTAGCGGGAGGTGGTAGGTATCCCGTGGAATTAGTCGAGGTGCGCGCAAAGATGACTCGGATACCACGGTTATCACACAAGAAAAGGGGAAAGTGAAGCATAAGACATACTGATACTAAACTACTTTACGTGCATTGGAATGGAACGCCAAACATGATAACAAGCCTACCATAGTGTCTATCAAAGTCTATACCTTCAGCCACTTTTCCCCAGCACAGTAACACATGGACATCATTAAGTCCAATGTCAATAGGGGTATACCAGATCAATTTTGCACTTTCTTTCATATCGTCATTGCTGGTAAAAATGATATTTGCAAGTTGATATAAACACTGAATTAACTATTCTCAAGGAAACCTTGAAAAAGTTAAAGTTTTCTTCCAAAACAATTATTCTCTCTGCAAGTTTACACATCACTAGTAGAAAGATGGAAGACACTTGTAACTTTCTGAGTTTCCGTTATAGAGAGAGAGAAAAAAATGAAATACTGAACTGTAGTTTATATGATGGTAAAGAAATAGTAAACTGCATAAATTCAAAGAACGGATAGACTGACCATTTAAAGTGCATCCATTTTCATCATAAATGTTGTAGCATACAATACTCTAGTATATAAACATCAGACTCATTAGTTTATGAAGAACATGACCCGCTGTCCATCTTATGTCAAAAGACTTAACACTGCTAACAATCATTTTTTACAAGATTTTGGCTTCTGAGGGTATATCTTCTCATGTTTGAAGTCGCTTTCACTTCCAATACACATGTCATCTGAGAATGTGGTATAAACAGTGAGGTTTTAAAGCTTTATAAGGAATTGGACAAATCCCATTATCAAGTGGATACAAATTAAGGTAGTAATCACTGTTTAGTCTGATCCTAACCTCAGTTATAAGTTTGAAATACCTGGTCAGATACCACAGATAATCAGACTAGTCTTTTGTCACATTCAGATGCTCCTATCCTTTTAGAAGTGAAATTCTTATCACTCCACACACCAATGCAGCATTCAAAAGCCAAACCATGCCATCTCAATTCATCCTTAAAGGAAATCAAGTGAAACAAAGCAGGCATGTTACAAGCCCCAAAACAATGCACACACTGCACAAGTAACAAGAATAAAAAATCCCAACTTACACAACTGTAGACAAATCCCAAAAATAAGAATTAAAAAAAAAACTAGAAAGTTTGTACCCAATAAATAACATGTCACGTGAAAATGTGTATCCTGAGAAGTCAAGCAATTGATAATATCACCCTCTTATAAGCAAAAACCAGTACATTTATTTATTTTGTAATTAAGAAATCCCCAGACTACACCCAATTCAAAATCCAGTGAATAATGGTTTTACCTCTCTACTCTTTCCAATTCATTTCAAAACAGAAGGTAATAGTAGCAAATTACTTACTGTGTTCTTACTCTTACTTTCTCATGCATCCATTTTTATATCCATTTACTGAAACTCAGGATACTTTAGGTCTGTTTTTCACCTTTCACTCATTGAAATAACGAAGGAGACTCTATAAATATGTTTAATTCACCAAAAATTTATTTGATCATTTGCAGATGTAGCTCCAACCTTTACACGAAATCTTCAACTTTAGTTTAACTTAATACACACAGAGACACTTACAAATTTTAAACTAAACCAGTATATAAGGAAAATGCTAAGTTTGTAGCTTACGTTTTCCAGTGAGAACTGGAAAAAGAGTTAAAGACGGCGGAGGATTGCAATTTGGAGACTGTGAATTGTGGAGGAGTGGGAGAGAAATTTGGGCAAATCAGCACTAAATACAAATTCAAAAGCCAAAGACCTATCTATACTGTTATACAAATACAGATCGACAAACGCCGTAACAGCGGCGTGGAGGTGTTTGCGCTAACAGAGGCTCCGAAAGATTGACTGAAAAGTGGTAGTCTCCTATGACTGAACTTTAGAGGACCTAAATCTTCCTTATAGGGTCGGGACCTGGGAGCTTCAAGTGGGTCATATATCATCACCAGAAAATCCTTCCGGCGATGACTTTCCACGGCTGTGCCGCTAGTGAAACAAATACTAAGGTTTTAAAACAAATACCTGGGAGCTAGGAAGGCAATGACCGACTGGAGACTTGTGTAGAAATGGCCAAAGTTTCTACCAACTGGCTAATTAATGGCCGACGTACCTCCCACTGTGTAATCAATGGCCGATGGAGAGTACTTCCCACTCTCTTTAATTGGAGAAAAATGAGAGAAATGTTTTGGGAGAAAAACAAGAGGGGAAATATTATTTCATTTGGTGCTATTTTTTTATTTTTTTTTGGATGGATAGCGAGGTTAAAATCCCCTCAAATATATAATTTTTAGTGGTACATTTTAATTTCTGTATTTAATAAAATAAAATTAAAAATTAGAATAATTCTCACAAATAAACTACTGAAATTAGATCAATTTTTTTGTAGTGACATTTGTTGCAAAGGAAAAATGGGTGACAATATTAATTAATGGTGTGTATAAATATAGACACAGGAAAAGTAAGAGTGACATAGCTGACCGTTAATGGAGACAAGGATGGGGTGATGTGACACGTGTAAGGGAAAAGCTGACGTACATGCAAGAGCACATCTGGAAAGTTATATTCCTAGATGTGCTTTGAGCAGAATTGGACCTTTCTTGTGCTTTGAACGTGTTAATTAGCATGATATATTTTTTTTTATAGTTTAGAAAAAAATTATCCAGATATATAAAAAAAAAATGTAGAATTTTTTTAAAATAAATGAATAAGAAAGCGACAAAACGCTGCTAAAAAAAGACCAAAAGAGGGAAATAAAATTAGATGACCATTTGGTGACAATTTTTTCAATCAAAGTGTAATTTATGTCCTTTTTTTCCTTATCTTTATCTAGGTTGTAATTTTCTCAAGCTAATTACGTAGCTAGATAGTGGCATGAGTGATGAAATCATGATATGAAATTATGAGATTAAGTTGAAATTTTATTTGGATATACAATTTAAATTTTTATGTTGAACATTTTTTCATGAGCATAAAATCCTCATAAGTTATAAAAATTATCAAAATTATCTTAATTCATTATACAATCTTATCTAAGTAAAAATTTATAACAAAGTATAATGACCATCACAAAGCTATGATTAAAAAATACAATATTTATTGATTAAATTTTAGTTCACTAAAAAGGTAAAATAAAACATGAGTTGTGGTGTACTACTCTTTAATATAATCCTCCCATAGAGGTAAATTAAGAGGTTATTTGAAGTAATAATAAATTTTATGTTGGTGAGAGTACTAGTTCTATAAGATATCAAGGGTTTAAGCGTAATAATATGAACTACAAATTTTATTTAAATATAAAATATATGATTGTTAGATATAATGGCGGGGTATTTTTTATAAAATGAAAAATTCAAGATCAATTTTTATATTTAATATTTTTTAGAAAATCACAATATGAAATTTCAAATCACACTTCTTATAGAATTTGAAATTTCATATCATAATATGAAATCATGAGATAAAATCTCAAATAATGATTTCATCGCTTGATTTTAAATTACACATTTCATATGGCATGTTCAAATGCCTATTAACTTTAGACACCGACATTAAATCATGTACCATATGTTATAAGCCAACTAGCATCATTAACACAACTTTTACTCTTTCTACTCTAAAAAATATCACAAAATATATAAAATATTATGAAGAAATTCAACGAAGGCAGTTCGGTTGACGAAAATAGTACCAAAGAAAAGAATTAAAATTACAACCACTACTTACCTCTGCAATCCTTAACAATAACATCATTAATATGGTCCTTGTTACTATTGTTCTCCTGTTATTTATTGCACCTTCTTCCCTATATATAAGAAATAAATTGATTGTTATAGCTCATGCTTTAGCTGTTAGGGTTACAGTCTTACAAATTGTGCACGAAATGCTCTGCATCCCTCTCAAATTGTTTTCAGCATTGCTTTATGTCTTTTCCTTCTTTCATTTTATTCATAAAGGCAACAAATTACCTCCAATTTTGAGTATCTATGACTGTATGTCTTTTTTTTTCTTCTTAATTGTTCTTGAATCTTGATGCCCTTTGTAAGAGCTTTCTTATGTTATCTTGATCTGATTTATTGACAAATTTTGTGAATTATAGATAAGTACGAAATCTCATGATCAAGAAAATACAATTGATTTGTCTTCAATTATTCTCCCTCAACTAACCGAGGGAGACATCCAAAGGTCTTCTCAAATGAATGAAATTTATGAATTTGAAAAAAGAAAATCAAAGTCTAAAGCATGGAATCAATTCATATCGGCGATGTTCAATGATTTTCGCTATGGTATTTGTAAGTATTGCAATGCTCGTATAAAATTAAGTAAAACCCGTGGCACATCTTCTAAGGTAGAACATTCGTAGATGTCTTATAAGCCAAGTAAAGTGTGTTACCACGAACTTCATCGTTTAACAATTTAAGTTGGTGTAAGATAAATGAATTAAAATTTCCTACTTTACAGAAGATGGCTTGTGATCTTTTAGCCATATTTGTCTCTACTGGTACTTAAGAATCAATATTTAGCCCTAGTGGGAGATTGATTAGTCTGCATATAGTAGACTTCATCCTACTACTTTGGAGGCTTTGATGTGTGCTCGCACTTGGTTATGGAATGAAATAAATGGTAAGTGATTCTGTTAATAACTTTTTATGCTAATAATTTTGATTAATTGAATCACGTACTTTTGTTTTCAGGTTTAACTTCAACGGTCAACCAAGTTTCATGTCCAACATTACTTAACGAAGAGGAAGATCCAGATTCGAGTGGAATTACTAGGTTGTAGCCAGGTTCAAGTGGAATTATAGTAAACATCAATTGTTGCACTTACCATCAGAGGTTGTTGTAGTTAGTACTACTCAGTAGATAGTTCAAAGTAGTGGTTGTTGCGTCCTGTTAAGGCATTATGCCATAGAAGCATGTGTTGTGACTTGTGTTACACTTATTCTGTATCAAAGATATTATTGTCCTTTTCTTGTTAGGCATGGAGCACAATTGATTTCTTAGACAATTATATGCTAATTTAGCTCCTCTGGAAATAGTTTTTTGGTATTTTTTCATTATCTTGTTGAGTAGAAAACTAACATTATATTGGTGGAAAGAGTGCATTTGATCGATAACTCTGGAGTAGTTTTGTATGATATCTGGAGTAGTTTTGTATGATAATCAAAACGGGGATTGAACTTGTTGCTTAGAATAGTTGAAAGAGGAGATGTCTCATAAAAGAGTAAAGTGGCTTCTATAATATACTATTGTGTTCAATCTGATGGAAGTTGTAAGCATTACCTTGTCAAGAACATGAAAAAAAAATTGTCTTCTCCCCCTTCTTTTGTGTTAGAACCAATAAGGGAGACGACTACTTCTTTGATTAATAATTAAATACCATCTCGAGATGGTGACATTTAATTTTAGCATTCACTGCAATAAGAAATATATGATAGGTAAGACAACCCTTTTTAGTTTTTTCCATCACCTGTAGATTGTAGTTTCTCTTGCTAAGCAAAAAATATGTTCTATATATACTATATATCAATGAGTTCAATGCCATTATTCTTGTAATTTTGTTGGTGGGGGTTATGTTATGCAGGAGAAGTTTGAAAAAATAAAACAAAACTTGGCTTTTGCTGCCTAGTGCTCGTTGTATAATTATAAATAGACCCATTGTGACAAACATATAGGAGTTGTAAATTGTATTAGACAAGACATATATGACAACTTCTTCTTTTCATAATTTCTTTTTATGATAATTCTCTCTATAACAAGAACTCGAGTTGATCACAAAAACCACATTCTAGACTACAATACATGCGACAACTAGATACCATTCTGCAAATTTTGGACATATATACGGGTATTGGTGATGTCTCTATCATTTCCTAGAAACTATTGCATATCTTAGCTTTGCAATGATTAAGCCTTGACATCTTTAGATCTTTTGCATCCACCAACAACTATCTAAATCTTCCACTTTGAGAAACTAGAGAAGACTGCAAAAAGAGTCTAAACACGATATAAGCATATCTAACTTTATAATGGCATATTCTAGTTTCTGCTACTTTTATTTTATGATAGTATCAAGTATGTCACAAGTTGATTTTATCTAGTCAGGATGGTAGTATGTGGATGGACAACTTATACGGGTAAACTTTTGATGTTCTCATATTGTGATCTTGGTAGAATACCTTATGGTCACTTTTGGTGGTGATTTTGAAGCTGTCTTACTGAAATGTTATATAATTTAGTACATTGTGTTTGTGATGGAATTATTGTTCTCCTGTCATTAAGTGCCAAAGTTTTGATTTGATTTAGCTAAATTGCCTAAATAGGAGTAATTGCATATTGTTAATTGATGAAACCATTTTTTTCTCTTATCTACTTTCTTGCAATTAATTGAAAACATATGAAAGATATTAATTAAAAACTCTAAGTACTCCTCAACCTTTTATATGAGAATATGATGATTTTTCAAAAATGCAGTGCGGTGCGGTGCGAGTTTGCACGGGTATATTTGTGGGATGGATTTACGCGGGTTTAAAATTTATGTGGTGTGGTGTACGACGGTTATCAAATTTTTGGATTAAGAAAATAACTGCACCGCACCACCCCACTGCCTATCCCTAGATATACTCTATTTAACGAAACCCACTCAAAAGAAGCAAGGTAAAGTCATTATTATAGGGGGAAAAAAGTATGGGTGGCCTGAATTTAAATGACTCAAAATGAGATGATTTAAGAAATGAAAAAGGACACCCTCGGTCCAATAGGCCAAATAAAGTACATCCAAATGGCTACTTTTAAAGTTATGTCATGGGGTAGCCACTTGGCCATTTTAATTTCACCCAGTAGCCATTTCTAGAAACTCTATAAAATATGTATAGAAATTATATAGTTATTGTCTAAAATATGCATCTGTATAAGATATATTTAGAAATGATATATAAGCTATATAGTTATTATATAAAATGTGTCTTTGAATAATAATTACAGCTAAAGATTGTGCAGAACATGTATAAAAATGTATAATTGCAGCTAAAAATTGTATATAATATGTATCTTTATAAGATGCATATAGAAATTGTATCAAAGTTTTATAAAAGTATTTCTATTATGATCGTATTGTATTGTATATATGTATTGCATTGTATCTATATGTATCATATATGTATTGTATATTGTAATTTGTATCAGTATCTAAATATGTATCATTACTTTTAAAGTTCTCAAATATTTAAATATGTATTAAGAAAAAAAAGAAGACTTTTGAATCTTGTTGTCCTAAATTAAAGTTATATTAAATGTATCAAAATGCCTTTTAATATAGTGGTCTTAAACATGTCATATAAAAAGTTAGCATTACAATATTGCCAGAAAACAAAAACGTTATTCTTTTTTAAATAGACTTAACTATGAAAGTTGGTCATTCTGTTTTGAAATAGATGGAGTACATTAGTAGTATAACAAAAATTACACCACTAGCATTGTATAACATACATAAAAGGTTAGGTATCATGTTTAGGGATACACAAAACATTAAATTACCATGATCTATGGATCTTCACTTAAGATCATGTGATATTTTGATGATTAACAAATATAGCACACACTACAAGCTATATGGATAAGAATTAGACCCTCAACAGATCTTCATGAGAAGATTAAGAAGTTAGAAACATTATAGGGAAACTCATCAAAGATCTTACACTTTTAGTAGAATGAAAGACTATATATCTTGAAGAAGTTATTTCCTGATTGTAAAGACCCAAATTGTCATTGTACTAAAAACCATTATAAAAAATAATTCAATTAAGAAAAAATTATTTTAGACCCTAATAGAAATATTTCTTTTAAAAAGAGGTACATGGCCCCAATTATTTGGTCAGTTTCTCAATAATGGGACAAGCCTACCGACTTATCGCTAGAGCGATAGACTTGTCACTACAGCGACACTCCCATTGTTGTAATGATAGTAAGGCATTAAGCTCTGGGATTTTATAAAACCTTTCCCTTGTTATAGCCTCCTATTTCATTTGCATCTCCAAAAAGACCCCATTTAAAACCTAGGCCTAGCTTGACAAAAATTAGAGGCTAAACTCCGAAAGGGCAACTTCCAAGATTTCCTTATGGAGATTTCAATAGATTAGAGAAAAGGAATGCAAGAAAATAATCTTTGCTATCTATAGCAACAAAAAACATTCATGAGGTAGGTTATGATATAATTGTAGCAGATTCGGATTAGATGCATGTAATAACTTTAGTTATGATAGCATATCTCATGCCTAGGTCTATGAGCATGGAGGTTGGACAAATTTTATAACAAACAGAACTTAGGATAATGAACTAATGAATTTTTTGGTGCATGTTGAATGAACTGTGTTGAACCTTAGATTATTGGGAAGCTGTGATACTTATACAAAACTAGGGGTAGGATGGTAAATAGGAGTTGTTAAGAGTGCATTTGTCAAGACTCAATTTCTAAAGTCATGATAACACCTACTTTATCCCACTAGTAGGTAAGTAAAATAACAACCCATAATGGTAAGTAATGGGCTAACAAGAGAAAGATAAGAAAATAACAATGCAACTGTGATAATAAGCAATAAGAATTTGTATATATATATATATGTATATATATATATATTTATATATATATATATATCGGTATATATATATATATATCAGTACAAGAGCCGTTAAAACAAAAATAGTACTAGACATAAAAATGTATGTAATAGTCTTCAATACTATAAAATAATACCGTCAAACAATAGAAGGAGGATGATCAACTCTGGACTTCTCACAACTCAATTATGAGTCATGATGGCACCGACTCTAACCCGCCAGTAGGTAATCCAAACCATAACCTAGAGCTAAACGCAATGAGTTAACTAGGTGTAAAATGTCCAATCTTAGGAAAAAATGAACAACACACTTAAAAATAAGCAAAGTGTTCTAAATAATAAAAATAGTCAATATAAGATACCATCCCATGATCTGGTAGAGCCAATACCAGAGGCGTCTAATAATAATACAACTTAAATATCTAAAATAGTAAACAAAATTTGTCTCGATAACAAAAGATTAAATATAAAAGATAAAGGGAAATGGGCAGCTCGAGCTCTAAGAGCTTACCTAATATCTAGAAATATCAATACTGTATGATCAACAATCAGGAGTGATAGCTAGTACTCGAATCTACACCACAAAGGTACAGAAGTGTAGTATGGGTACCAAAATAATGGTTAATCAGCAGGAATCATCGATCGACTTACCTAAATCATGATATAAGTATGATAACATAACAAAGTCAAGGTGCAGAAATGAATCTGAATCTTATCCAATCCTCTTGTACATAGATAAGAAAATAAATCAAAATAATAACAAACATAAAGTATCAACATATATAGTAAAAACTATAAATTTCGTTCACATACACCAATTGCTGTGAAAAGTAAATAACTAATCACAGACTCACATACGCTTGGAGAGTACACTCAAATATAGAATAAAGCAACCATTCATCGCTTAGAAATAAATTTATTATTTAACCATCATTTCACAATTTACCAACATATAGCAACCTTATCATCATTTATACTCTAGCCACCATTAATCAACTACCAATCTCTTATCACTAATCTAATTATCGGTTAGTCATCATATACCCACTAGTCATTATTTATCAACTAACCATCATTTATCAATTAGTCATTTTACTACTAGAGTCCATTTATGTCATGCCACATTATAACTATTTTCTCTTTTTCCAAATTAGCTAAATTATGACTCTCAATATTCCACCCCGATATCATAAATCATAAGAATTATATCATGATAGCATAATATGCATATCCAAAATCGAATGATAAATATATCAAATAGTTGAACTTGAACCAGTATATAATTAATAACCGGACTCAAACTAGTAAATATAATTAATAGTCAGACTCAAACTGATAAATATAATCAATAACATATTCATATTCCAGACTTTAGCAAAATATATATTCACATAATCAACTTGATGAATAACATCATCAATAGAATAAATAATAGAATAATCAATAGTCATCAACACTCACCTTAACCAAAACAACCATCAAGTATCAAGATTTCTTAGTATTGCCGCACTACTCATTTCTTAAAAGACCACTCCTAATCCTTAAGTTTTATTTTAGGTAGATTCTACCTAAACTAGGCTTAGGTATTTAAATCCACTTTTAGATGTTAAACAAGACATAATTAGTCCTATGGTAGATATTCTTCTTCAAGCACTATAACTAAGTCAAATGAAAACTAAGGCAACCTTCACTAGTGTAAGCAACTAAGGACAAAGTCACCCTAAGCATGAGAGTCTAAAGAATTTTATCTAACTTGAATGGTCTAAAGAATTCTCATGCTGACATGAAAAATGAAGTCCAATTTACCTAAGGAATAAAAAACAAGCTAAGTATTTCAACTCTATGATTTCAAAATGACCTAAATAGTCCAACTAACCCATGTCTTGCATTTTATCAATCCAACACAAAAAACTCATCTCAAATCTAACACAGTATCATATGAATATTATGAAATAACTTAATCTAACAAGGGATAAACCTAGCCTACCTCAACGCTGAAGAAAGCTCAATGAACTGCTAAAGTACCACGTTTCCCTTCCAATAAGCCTCCTTAAAGTGTCAAGCTATCAAAAATATATTCTACTCATCAATACGAGAATAACAATGCCCATATTGCACCATTGTGCTTTGGGTCCAATAATCACATAAAACTCTAAGTGGGTCCCACTTATGAAAATTGCATTTCCAAAATAAACCCAATATAATATCATGCTCAAGGAATCATTACCCTCATAAATGGGTGAAAACCAAGATAAATTAGGGATATAATAACGACCTAATGATTTTGGGGTTTTGAGTAATAAATTAAGAAATTTCACCAATAAAAGGGTGAATGCTTACCTCAAATCAAAAGATAATCATGAAAATAAGTGTTAATCTAGCTTTTAATTCAACAAAAAGCTTTAATTTTAAGCTCTCACACTATTTAGGGTTCTTACCTCTCAAGGGAGTAATGAAGGATGGCCAAAAATCATGGAAAATGGGTCATTTTATATCGAGTCTAGGTCCTCGACAATTGATATCACAACCTAAGACCTCACGATCACCACATCTTATGGCTACCATGCTCAATCGCGATTGTGACACCCATTTGCAATCACGATATCTTCTCTGCAAAGTGAGTTACAATCGCGGTCTAATGTGCCGCTATTGTAGTTCACCAAAAACTTGGTGCACTAGATTTTCTGAGTCCAAAATGGACTCGATCGGATGCTCGAGATTCATTTAGAATCCTATATACGCAAATGAATTATGTAAACATACAAAATTATACGTTCCAGACTCAATGGCGCAATCATATTTTCCATCCGAGGTTATTTTATCTAAATGTGGTTCCATACAAATATTTTATTTTCTTAACTTTCCGACCAATAGGTCAAAATAAGATCGGGTGTCTTAGGACCCAAACAAAAGATTGACCTAGCCTAAAAAATGATCTTTCAGAGCTTCTGGCACAGTTAGAATTTGTATACGAGGTCATCTTATTGATGTTATTTCTTGGTGGCCATTTGAAACCAACAAAGACTTAAAAAAAAAATTAGCTCTAAAAATCAAATGAACTGCCCAGTAATTGTACTGTTAGTTCCACAAAATCATAAATTACTTCAGAAAGCTATAGAGAAGCTCTTATAAAGAAAATTAGTGGAAATAAAGAAAATTCCCTAATGGGTTATTACAGGACTCTAAAATATCACCAAATCTTATATCAGTAGTACAATATGTGGGTGTCATCAACTGCAATGACTCGTACCAAGATCTAAATCAGAGAAAAGATGCAAAAGTATAGTATGAGTACCAAAACCACAGGTAAAGTACCAAAACCACAAGTACTTAGTAGGCGTCATATGTCGACTGGTCTAAATTATAGTAAAGCATAAATAAAGTGCGATTATATAATCTAAAGTTGAAAAATAAGAGGCATAAATGGAACTAATAGGCTAAGCTAGGAAAATGCAATAATTCAACAACAAGTAACTCAAAAGAAGAAATAAAAGTCTATCTATAATGTAATTGGACCCTCATAAGCCCAGAAGGCACACAAAATAAGAAATTAAATTTTATGGGCCTACATAAGCATGGTGGGTACAAGTAAGATTAAAACTATAGTGAAAATAAGATATAATAATAAAGGAGGTACAACCAGCCGAACGAGTGGTATCTGTACCTTATACGCTATTTTCCATCCATAACCACAAATTTACTAGTATTTATTGGATATTAAACCTTAGATAATTTATAATAAGAATAGTAAATACCAGACTTGAACAAAATTTACAAATAATAACATAGCACATGTCGAAATTGAATCAAAATTGATAAATAGTAGCAATACATTAAATGTTGTTCCTAAATTAGAACTCATAGATGATAACATTATGCCAGGTGCTACACACAAATTGAAATTAATACTTATCAATAATATACAAAGATATCCCAGAGTTTTAACCCATTTCAATTCCATATAATCATAAGTTTAATTGTAGGTAGCCTAGTCCTTTCAAGGAGGAGTAATTCCCAGTATTTAGTCAGAAAGATGGGTTTAAGGTCAAACACTACACTACTTAAGGTAATAAAGATAAATTAGCTTATTATAATGTCTAAGTCAGCCCAAATATAGATAATAGCCTAAGGATATAGTTATGTGATTATTTAGGACTAAAAGGCCATCATTTTAAACATCCTATCTTAAAGAAGGTAATAGGGCCCACTAACAGTCTTGAGAACCTAGCCTCAGGTAAGGTAATACCATGTGTACTTATGTTCACTGTGTAACCTACGAATCACTCAAAAAGTCATGAAGACTCATTACGAGTCGTAAGATTAAATCTTAGTCGAGACAGTGTGGAACGGTTAAGGTTCTATTTTGGTTACAACTCGTACTAAATGAATCATAGTGAGACTATGTGAATGGTGTGGTTCAGCCGTAATCAGCTTAGTGGGGAATCTAAATGTTTGGGTTACATGACAACTTAACCCTATGAGTCGTTATAAGGGATTACAAGTTATTTAGTGAGAGTCGTAGTGTCTATAATATAAGAACCCTAAATTTTTGTTTAGACTAAGGTTGGTTGTTACGAATCGTAGTGGCTGACTATGAGCTTTTGGGTA
This sequence comes from Capsicum baccatum var. pendulum, assembly GCA_030864225.1. Classification (NCBI taxonomy): domain Eukaryota; kingdom Viridiplantae; phylum Streptophyta; class Magnoliopsida; order Solanales; family Solanaceae; genus Capsicum; species Capsicum baccatum. The sequence goes on along the minus strand of CM061558.1, from coordinate 195,473,701 downwards.
CGGCTCATAGCTAGGCCAGTGTATACCCTTCCTATTATTACCAAGACTACAAGTCTGTGGGATAACTAGTAGCCAGACGTCACGAGTCTTAAGGTGACCCATGATGACTGGCGGCCTAGTCTTTAAATGTTCCTAGTCTTTAAATGTTTTGTTAAGCACCCTTTTGGTCTTTTCTCCTATTTAAGCTTGCAACCCATAACTTAAGACATAAAAAAGGCATTATTTTCCCATATTCTCAATTAGTTAACGACGTCCTTTTTTTCCCACTCTCAAGAATAACAAGGCTAGCATTTATTCTTCAAATACACGTCTCAAGTCCATAAATCTAAGTTCCCTCCAATGAAGTCAAGCAAATCCAGGTATGTGGGGTTAAAAAGGATATTTTTTCATCCTTATACCTAAAAGATTTGACTTTAAGTTAGAATTATGTGTTTTTCATTAAGGTTCATACCTAATTTCATATTCTTAAAATTATGACAATATCATATAATTTAATGTTTAAAATGCACAAGAATTTGCCCGTATTCATAGTTTGATTTGCATGATTGCTATTATAATATGATTTTTATTTTTTTGACATAGATTTTGATGAATTGATGAAAGATTCCAATTTCAGTATTGAGCAAAATATTTTTATATAAGTTTCTATGAAAGAATGCATGAATTTCAAGACTTTATAGATGTTGCTTAGTCATTTTATTTCCCTTTTGGGTCAGTTGGGGTCTGTCCTAGTAACTTTTCTGTTATAAGATTAGGGGCTTGTCAGACAATGTTTATTTTAATTAAAGAGATTTTATGGAGATTTCTAAGTTTTAAGCTTTAAAAAGGGGAGATTTTAAACTTGGTTTCTTTTAGCGGTGGTGTATAACTTAGTCTACCTTCCTATAAGTTTAGTGCCAATTAGATATCATGGGTTAGCTTGTGACTATTCGTAGTTTCAAGCACTGTGTGATGCCCAAGGGGCATTCTCAAGGCGTTGCATACTTGGTATCAGAGCATAAGATTTTAAAGGGTCTTAGGGAGTTTGACAAGCCATGTTACATAGATTCTTGATCATGAGTGTGAAGTGCATAAGACCTATGAGAAAGAGGCCACATAACATATTAGGAATTATCCCTTCATTCATGATATCCATCATGCTTTGATATTATCTGTATCTTCTCTTATTTTTATTTTTAGATGACAGAGAGTGCCTCCTCGTAGAGCTTACATATGTAGAAACGGGGATCTTTTAGACCCACTACCACCTGCAGACTCTCTGAATGAAAATATTTCACATGTTGTGTTTAGGTTTGTGTTCCAAGTATTAGCTAAGGCTATGAATGCAAATCATTAGGTCCACCAGCCCGCAGCAGTCCCATTCTAGGAAAATAGTAACTTAGCTGCATCCAAAATTAGGGACTTCTTAGGGATGAACAATAAGGATCCTCAATTTTTTATTTATGAGGTAAAAACTATTATGAAAATTATGTATGTTAATAAAGAGGAAAATGTATAGTTGGCGTCTTATCAATTGAAGGATCTTTCTTATGATTGGGTTACCATGTGAAAAGGTGGTAGGGTTAAGGATATGACACCTATGAGGGAAAGTATTTAAGAGTTATTTTGGATAGGTTCTTTCCTCATGAAATAAGAGAGGTATAAGTGGAGGATTTCATAAACATAAGGCTGGGGTTCATGTCGGTGAAGGAGTACTATCTAAGTTCACTTAGTTATCTATGTATGCTCCAGAGTTGTTGCCTGACTCTAGAGCTTTTATGAGTAAGTTTTTCACTGAAGTATCTGATTTGGTTGTAAAGGAGTGTAGGCATGCCATGTTGATTGGAGATATGGATTTTGCTCGATTGATGATTCATGATCAATAAATTGATGTAGAAAAATTAAAAGAATGAGATATAAGGCAAAATAGATAGGATTGGGTAGTTTGAGTAAAGTTAGTAGAGGTCGAGAGGAGGAGGGTTTTCATACCTCCATTTTCACTTATCACTACCTGCATTATCCTCAGCTAGTTCCCCTATACCTAAGACTAAGTAAGAGCAGTAAGGCAGAGCTTTGAATTTGAGATCTCAGGGTAGTATGGACGAGAGGCCTACTTATCTAACTTGTGCACAATATGGTAGGACCCATCCTAGTGAGTGTTTAATGGGAAGGGGGGTTGCAATAGTTATGGCAAGCTAGGCCACAGGATCAAGGAATGCCCATATGATAAGCAAGAAAGTAGAGATGTTGATTCTCAAACTCAAGATACGAATCTAGTATCTCAGCCATACCGCCCAGCTCCTCCATAAGGTGTATCATCCAGTACTGGTGGCGGTCATCACCAGAATTGGTTTTATGCTTTACCATCCCACAAGAATTACTATATATGTTTTATTAGACTCGTCATCAAACCTATCGTATATGACCCCACTAATTATTGTACATTTTGAGGGAGCCCTGAAAATCACCCTAAGCCCATCTTTGTCTCTACTCCAGTACGTGAGTCAGTTATAGCTAGACAAGTATATAGAGGATGTCCTATTATCGTCCTCTATAAGTTCACTCTAGAAGACTTAATTGATTTAGAGATGATAGATTTTGACATTATTTTGGGCATGGATTGGTTCCATTCATGTTATGCATCAATGAACTATCGCACCTGTGTGGTGATGTTTTAGTTTCCCGATGAGTCAGTCTTTGAGTTGAAGGGTAGTTCAATGGATCCTAAAGGTTATTTTATATCTTACCTTAATGCCAAAAGTTTAAATTCAAAAGGGTTTATCTACTATTTAGTTTGAGTAAAAGGTAATAAGTCTAAAGTCCCAACCTTTCAGACAGTCCGTGTAGTTAGTGAATTTCCAGAGGTGTTCCCCAAAAATTGCTAGGGGTACCTCCAGGTAGAGAAATAAATTTTAGTATTAACCTTCTTCCTGTTACTTATCCCATGTCTATCATATTGTATGGCTCCAACTGAACTCAAAGAGTTAACTGAGCAGCTTAAGGATCTCTTAGATTAGGGTTTCATAAGACCTAGGTATTTCCCCGTGGGGTTCTCTAGGTTTATTCATGCGCAAGAAAGATAACACTCTCAAAATGTGTATAGACTATAGATAGGTAAACAAGGTTACCATCAAGAACAAATACCTTATTCCTAGGATCGATAATTTGTTTGATCAGCTTCAAGGTGCTCAATGGTTTTCTAAGATTGACCTCAGGTCGGGTACCACCGATTGAAAGTCAGGGAGCATGATATTTTGAAGACTACTTTCATAATGTGGTATGATAATTTTGAGTTTGTAGTTATGTTGTTGGACTAAAAAAATGCTCCTGTGGCCTTTATGGATTTGATGAAAAGGGTATTCAAATAGTACTTGGAAATATTCGTTATTCTCTTCATATATGACATATTGGTGTATTCTTGGAGTAAGAAGGAGCATGCAGGATAGTTGAGGACAATTTTGTAAATCCTCAAGGACTTTCAATTGTATGGAAATCTTAGTAAGTGTGAATTTTTGTTTAAGTCTATTACCTTTTTAGAGTACTTTATTTCAGAAGTTGGTATTCATGTAGAACCTCAGAAGACTTATGCAGTCAAACACTGGTCTAAACCCATCACTCCATCCGATATCAGAAGCATTTTAAGTTTAGCTGGGTATTATAGAATATTTGTTAAAGGTTTTTTCTCTATATCCTCACCATTGACTATGATGACACAAAAGAAGGTAAAGTTCATATGGTCAAAATGTGATAAGAGTTTCCATAAATTAAAGGATAGATTGACTTTGGTACCAGGGTTAGCTCTTCCATAGGGGTTAGATAGATTCATGGTGTATTGTGATGCTTCTAAAGTTGGGTTAGGTTATGTCTTAATGCAAAATGAGAGAGTAATAGCCTATGCCTCCACACAGATTAAGGATCATGAAATAAACTATCCAACTTATGATTTGGAGTTAGCTGTTTAGTATTTGCTTTAGAGATTTGGAGGAACTATTTATATGGGGTGCATGTTGACATTTTCACTGACAATAAGAGTCTTCGGTATGCATTTTCACAAAAGAAACTAAATCTTTGTCAAAGCAAGTGGTTAGAGTTATTGAATGATTACGACATAAATATGCTCTGCCATTCGAGTAAGTTAAATGTGGTGGCTGATGTGCTGAGTAGGTTGTATATAGGTAGTGTGGCCCATGTGAAGGAGAAAGTATGGGAGTTGGTCGAGGAAGTGCATAGACTTACCCATTTGGGAGTATGTTTAGTTAATATGTATATTGGGGGAGTAGTGTTGCAGAATGGTTTGGAATCATCCTTAGTAGTGGAAGTGAAAGAAAAGAAGCATAATGATCCCATACTTATCCAAATATTAAAAGCAGTCCAACAGTAGAAGGTCTAGATTTTCCCCAAAGGAGGAGATGTTGTACTTCACTATCAAGGTCAGCTTTCTGTTCCTAATGTGGAGGGGTTGAGGGAAATTATACTAGTTGAGTCTCACAGTTTGAAGTTTCTATCCATCCTGGTTCTACTAAGATATACCATGATTTATAAAAAATCTTCTGGTGGAATTGTATTAAGAGAGACATAGCCGAGTTTGTGGGCAATAATCCTAATTGCCTACAAACTTGGGGCAATAATCCTAATAATCCTAGTTTGTGGGCAATAATCCTAATTGCCAGACAGTTAATGTTGAGAACTAGAGACCGGGTGTTATGCTTCAAGAAATCTACATTCCTACTTAGAAGTAGGAAGTAGTGAATATGGATTTCGATATAGGGTTGTCTCATACAAGATCCCAACATGATTCAATTTGGTTCATAGTCTATTGAATGACCAAATCAGCTTATTTCCTGCCTATTGGAACTTCAGATACAACGGAAGATTATGCCAAAATATATATTCATGAGTTAGTAAGGCTTTACCAAATACCCTTGTCCATTATTCCAGACAGAGGCACATAGTTTAATCCCCAGTTTTAGTAGTCATTTCAAAAGGTCCTAGGTATAATGGCTAAGCTTAGAACCACTTTCATCCTCAGATCGATGGTCAGGCTGAATGTACAATTCAGACATTTGAAGTTATGTTGAGGGGTATTTGTTAGACTCTAAGGGATGTTGGGGTGATCATTTACCTTTGATCGAGTTTACCTATGAAACTAGTTATCATGCTATAGATGGCTTCATTTGAAGAACTGTACAGGTATCGGTGAAGATCACCCATCAGGTGGTTTGAGGTTGGTGAAATGACATTGATTAGGCCAGACTGTTCATGATGCTATGGAAAAGGTCTAGCTGATTCATAAGATATTAAGGAATGCTTAGAGTCATCTGAAATCGTATGTAGACGTAAGAAGGAGGGAACTCAAGTTTGAAGTGAGTGATTGGGTATTCTTAAAGGTGTTGCCCATAGAATGGATAGTGAAATTTTAAGAGAATAGGAAGCTGAGTCTCCAATTTATTGGTCCGTAAGGTGTAGTAAGGCATATTGGAGAGGTTGCATACGAGTTGTACCTCACGCTTAAGTGGGCAGCTATCCACCCAATTTTCCATTTCTCGATTCTAAAAGAGTGCATTAGGGATCCATCCCGAGTAGTTCCCCTAGAGAGTATTGGGGTCATGGATAACTTTTCCTATGAGGAAATTCTGGTGAAAATACTTGATAAGCAGGTTTGAAGACTATGGAATAAGGATGTGGCATCAGTAAAGGTTCTTTGGAGAAACCAATTGGTTGAAGGAGCCACTTGGGAAGCCAAAATAGACATGATGACCAAGTGCCCTCATCTCTTTTCTTCCAATTCAATTACTACCAAAGGTAAATTGTCATTTTCCGTAAATTCTACTCATTAAGACCATTTAAGTATTCTTATATCGTATCATGTGTCCTTAGGTCATTTAATACTTGTGACAGTTATAAGTTTGGTTGTAAGCTAAGTGTGGAGATATTGATTTCCCGAAAATCCTAATCCTAGATAGGTCTAATTCAAGGACAAATGTTTTCAAGGGGGATATATTATAATACCCTATGTCCTTATTTCACTATAGAATCTACGACTCACTCGACAAGTCATGAAGATCTCATTGTGAGTCATAATATTAAATCATAGTCGAGACAATGTGGAATGGGTAAGGTTCTCTTTTGTTTATGACTCATACTAAATGAGTCATAGCAAGACTATACAAATCATGTGGTCCAGTCATAGTTAGCTCAGTGAGGAAGACAAATATTTCTGGTCACACGATGACTCAACCCTATGAGTCATTATGAGAGATTACGAGTCATATAGTGAGAGTCGTAGTGTCACAGTATAGAACCCTAAAGTTTTTGTTCAAACTAAATTAGGTGGTTATAAGTTGTAGTGGTTGACTACGAGTCATTGGGCACAACTCGTAGACACACCATTATATACCCTTCCTGTTACTTCCAAGACTACGAGTCACTGGGATAACTCATCGCTAGACGTCACGTTTCATAAGGTGATCCGTGATGAATGGAGGCCTAGTCTATATATGTTTAGTTAAGGGGTATTTTGGTTTTTTATACTCTTTTAACTCCCAACCTATGACTTAAGACATAAAAGAAGTGTTATTTTCTCCTATTCTCAATCAGTTAATGACGTCCTTTCTTCTCCTACTCTCAAGAATAACAAGGCTAGGGTTTCTTCTTTAAATTCATTTCTCAAGACCCCAAGTCTAAGTTTCCTCCAAGGAAGTTAAGAAAATCTAGGTATGTGGGGTTGAAAAATAATACTCCTTCATCTTTGTGCCCAAAAGCTTTGACATTAAGTTGAAATTTTGTATTTTCCATTAAGGTTCATACCCGATTTTCGTATTCTTAAAATTATGACAATATCATGTGATTTAAAGTTTAAAGTGCATAAGAATTTGCATTTATTCATGTTTTGACTTGCATGATTGCTATTATGAAATGATTTATATTATTTTGACTTCGATTTTGTTGAATTGATGGAAGGTTCCAATTTGAGTATTGAGAATAATATTTTGCTATAAGTTTCTATGAAAGAATGCATGAATTTCAAGACTTAAGTACAAGTTGTTGAGTCTCAAGAAGTTTTAGTTTATATGTTCAATTTACAAGTATTGCAACTTGGTTAAAGTTGAGTTTCGATCTTATGATCACATTTAAGATTGGAAATCCACAACTTCACCCCATGAGCATGATAAGTAAAAGAAACATAGTGGTTTTCAGTTTATAAACCCATATGCTATTTTAAGGTGGATTTTATAAGTATGAGCATATATGTATATATTTTTGGAGTAGTATTCGGCATCGAGAAGGGAACTGTGTGTTTAGAGCATCCTATTTCTCGAAAACTATGAGCCCTCATAGATTTAAGGGACCTCGCTAGAGAGTGTCTTCTTTCCCCAATATGGATGAAGTTTAGTGATCACTTAAGGTTCTATTCCGATGGAAATGGTATGATAGCTCTCCCCAACATAGGTAAGATGTTAGACTCCATGATAGCTCACATGGTTTATGTCAGTTATAACAATCTCCCGCATGAACGAACAAAAGCGAAGATTTTAGAAACTAAGTGTAATGACTCACTAAGCTTACACATTATGCTTTATCATTCATGTTTTATGAGTTTTATTGTAATACCCTATAATTTTCTTGGACTAATTTATATCCTAGACTTTCAAAAGTTAGCTTCATACTCTTAGCCTAATTTCGTCCAAATTCGATACACGGTTGAGAAGTTAGGGCATTTTTACTGTCGACAGTGTGCCAACTGGGCAATCACCGTATCATAGTGAATGGTGATTTCTCATTCGTTATTTTCTAGTGGACCTACATAATAAGATCACATCGCGGAGAGGTCCAAATTCCAAATTGTCAATTTCCAGTGGCGCAACGCGATAGCACCGTGTTGCGCCAGAGTGCAAATTCGCACTAGTCCTTTTCCAGTAGCTTAACGTGATTTTACCACATTGTGGTGAAGGTGTAATTGCCATACTCTTGATCCATAATTCAAATTCTTATGTCATGAATTTAATCCCAAGTATGTTAAGTTCTTATTAGGTGAATAATGTTCATAAAAGTCACTTAGAGCCAAGTGGAGCTAAGAACATTAGATTCGTCTACAATTTAGTATTCGATTCTACAAAGGTATACTTTAAACATATATAACTGTTAATACAAATGGAATTTTTCATCTTTCCAACTATACCAATTTATCCTTTTTCCAATACCCGAGCAATAAGTTATAACCATTTTCGTGTGAGGCAGTAAGCTGAGCTATGTTACTGCATCGCGGCAAAGAGCAAAATCGGGATACGGGTCATGAATTTTTTCTTTAAATGAATAAGGGGCAATGTGGTATTTTCCCCCTACAACCCAGGTCATAATATAGCAATGTATAGCCGCCATTGGGGCATTATTTAGCCCCCATTATCCTACTTTACTCCCAAGAACAAACACTAATCAATTCTCTTCAAGATTCATTCATTCCATCACCTTCTACTCAAGAAAATCATTCAAGAACATCAATTTGATTCATCTCCTTCAAGAAACAACCTTCAAGGACACAAATAGGAATTCAAATAAAATTAATTCATCTATTCTCTCTCAAAAGAAAACTCTAAAGCTCAAACTTACTCTCCAAGAAATCCACCTCATCAATTCTCCAAGATAGTTCAAGATTAAGAATTTTCAATTCAAGAACTCCAAGAACTCATATTCAAAAGCATCATAGGAAACCAAGATTCAAGCTTTCGGATCTACGATCACTAATTAAGCTATGTGGAGTTATGAACAAGGACAATCCTTTTGTCCTTGTGTCCAAAACTATCTTTTTAAGTTAAATTCACATGATTTGCAATTAGGGATCATACCCAATTTTTATTATTTGAATATTATGAGATATCAAGTGATTGGATGTTGAATTGCATGACTATTTTCATATAATTATGCGTATAATGCAATTTTCCAGATTTGTCCAATTGAGTTTAAGCATTATATTGAGATTCTTGTTTTTATTATTTTGATATTATTGTAGTATTTTCAAGAAGCATATTGTTTTGCTATAATTTTACATGATCTTGAAGCATGGGTCACTAAGCCTTAATGAGTATTTTTATTTCAAGATTGATTGTGCTATGAGCACTTTATGACTAGATTCTTTTCAGATTATTGATAAAGATTTGACGCTTTGGTCTTAAGAATAGATATGAAACCCACTTTATTGATTCAGATTACAGATTTAGCTTTACAGATATACAATTGGTTTTCATTATAAACCATTATACTATTTTAAAAGTGGATTTCAAACAGAATGAGCATACAAATAATAAGGGAGTAGTATTTAGCACTAAGCGGGAAGTGTGGGTTTAGCGCATCCTACTTTCCTAGAACTACGAGCCAACATAGATACAAATTATAAGATTATTCCCATTCCAATATGGATGACAAATTTAGGTTGTGATCGATCACATGGATAGCAAGTTATACTCCCTATCAAGAGTATGACACCTCTCCCCAATGTGAGGTTTCCTACTTAGGAGGATGAGACGTTGGACTCCATGAATGCTCACATGATTTATGTCGGTTAGAAGAACCTCACTAAGATAAAGTATTTTCATTGAAGATTAAAATACAGCTTTTATAAAAGAGCAAATTTTAGAAACTAAGTGTAAAGTCTCACAAACTTACTTAGATATTATTTCACTTAAGATTTCAGTTACAGAATTATAGCTTTTAGTTTTCAGACACAAAAAGGTGAGCCCTTTTTCACTTAAGGTGTGTTTGGTATGATGGAAAATGTTTTCCTATTTTTCCTTATTTGGTTGTAATAAAATATTGGGAAAATATTTTTCAAGATAACTCATTTTCTCTATTTGAGGGAAAATGACTCCCCTCATGTATCAAAGGAAGTCATTTTTAGGAAAATGACAAATGTGACTTATGCCCCACCCTCATCCCTCTTCCCCACCCCAAAAACACTCATATGACTTATGCCCTCACCCCTCTTCCCCACCCCAACAATACTCATATTTACATGACTTAAAAAATTCACTATTTTCAAATATTTACATTATTCGGAAATATTTTTCACTGTGCTTTGCCTCAATTTTTCACTGCTTGAAAGAAAAAATAGTGAAGCCCAAATGTTTTTCATTTCCAATGTTCGTTAAATGTATTGTTATTTTCATATTCATAGAGGAAGACTTACCGATGTTAATTTTGCTAATTGCATATTTCATTTTGTCATCGATGTAACTTGTTTCACGAGGTTGAATAAGCTTGTCATTCCGTTATATTTCTATTATTGTAGTATCTTGAGATTGTACTGTCAAAATGTTGAAAAGTGTCTCCTGTATTTACTAATTAATAGTTTCTTAAATTTAGTAATTGTAATATTTTAGTATTCGATATTGATATTATTTGTTATGCTTAAATTAGTTCTTACAAATTGTTGAGTTGCTAGAGGCACTGATATACTAGTTAACAGTTAGTAGTATTTTCTAAAAAATATTTTTTTACTCACCAATCAAATACTAGAAAATATTTTTCTACTCACCAACCAAACACTGTAAAATAGTTTTCGAAAAATATTTTTCTCTCACCAACCAAACATGAAAAAATAAGTAGAAAACCAACTTATTTTTCAGGAAAACATTTTCAAAGAAAACATTTTCCATGGAAAATTTTTTCCATCATACCAAACACAACCTTAGACTATATGATTTGAGAATAGAACAGAAATACAGATTTTAGAACTAAGTGTTATGACTCACAAGATTTATATTATATGCTTTACTATTCATGATTTATGATCTTCAGCTTTTAGATTACTCAAGCCTATGTGAGTCATTTACACTTAGCATCCATTATTTGAAAATCTATGAATAGATACAGTTATTGTTTTACTTATGCATTCACCCCCATATGCTCGGTACATTCAAAAAGTATTGATCCACATATATGTCTATGTGCTACATTGTCTCATAATATAGGTGCAACTTTTAGCACACATATCATATTCAGACAATTTGCGGGTTCCAGCCAGCAGATAATGAGTGTTCCTATTTTGGGGACTTTATTTAGATGTTATTTATATAATTTACTTTTTTACACATATGTATTGATTAGTGGTAGTTGGATTCGCACCCCAGCTATCTATAGTCAGTATAGTAGAGGCTTCACAGATGTCAGTTAGAGTCGGTCTTGTAATTTCAGTCCCTCTTTTCAGACTTTTATCAGAATGTAAAATTATATCAGTATTATATTTTCACAGATTCCATCATTATTATGTTTCCGCACAGTTAACTCAGTCATTTTCTACATATTTAATCAGTTTCTTAATAGTGTGCCAGTTCATGGGTTAACTTGGGATCACCTGTGGTCCTACGCATCATGTGACGTCTCGGGACAGATTTTTGGGGTGTTATATTTATTCATATCCAAGGTGAGTCCTTGTACACTTAGCATGCATGATTTACAAGTTTATTCAGTTTTGTATTACTTACGCATTCACCCCGATATACTCAATACATTCTAGAAGTATTGATCCACATATATGTCTATGTACTACGTTGTCTTATAATGTAGGTTCTGGTGCTTATTCCCAATAGAACAATTGATTTCGGGTATTATCTCCTATATCTCTATACCTGGTGAGTCCTCATAGTACGAGGACCAAGTCTATTTGATTTCTAATTTTATGGATGTTGCTTAGTTATTTTAGTTCATTTAAAGGTTGGTTGTGGTCTGTCCCGATGACTTTTTAGTTGTAAGATTAGGGGTTTGTCAAATAATATTTATTTCAGTTAAAGAGATTTTACGGAGATTTCTAAGTATTTAGATTTAAAAGGGGAGATTTTAAACTTAGTTTCTTTCAGTTGTTGTGTATAACTTTGTCCACCTTTTATAAGTTCAGTGCCAGTTAGATATCATGCATTAGCTTGGGGCTATTCATAGTTTGAACCATCATATGATGCCCAGGGGTATTCTTGGGGTGTTACAGGCAAGCACTTACCCGAACCTAGGATAAGGATTCATAATCCAAATCTCATGGTGCCAAAGGATCTATATCTAGTACAAAAGGATAATCATAGGCTAAGAATGGGGAAAACGAGGCCAAACTCTATCTGAAAAGGGACCCTACTCAAGAAAAAGTGAATAAATGCTAAAACAATATTAGAACCATAAGAATCCACCTAAAACTAGCATAATATCGTACTAATAAAATAAGAAACCAAAGTCTAGAAGAAAGGTAAGCCTAGCCTGCCTGGATGCCATTGAAAATATGCACAAATCACTATATTGGAGTTTTTTCCTTCCGAGAATACTCCAATTTCTTGCACTCTATTAAAATAATATTATACACATCAAGAATTAAAATGATACCAATATTGTAAATTTACACAACGAATCAGAATTCAAGCTAAAAATCCCCCCCCCCCATTCTTGTAAAATCACAAAATTAAAACCATCATAACCTATCTCGTCTTAAGGGTCATTTGCCCCATTTGAGCATAATCCAAGCCTTGTAATAGTACCAACAACAACTATAAAAACAAGGATAAATTGAATAACTAAGCAAAGAATTATCCTGAAACTTATGAATAAAAGGCGAGGAAATAATCACAACGATATTCGTAATTTAATCTATTTCTAACTATTAATTCCCACACTATTTTCAAGCTCCCACAGTCACAAATGAAGGGTTTTTTAAACTTAGGAAGGAGTTGAAAATCATGAATATATATATATATATATGTATATATATATATATATATATACAATATCATAAGTAGCCACTTAAGCAATCACCTCCAAAGCAACAACAAAGGCGCAAATCAAATAAAGCGTCCCCCAGGCTGCTTAAGAGGTTACACCAGACTTGGCAAAAAAATTTTGGCGATGTCCTGATGGACTGCGATCGAATGCAGGAATATGTTTGAAATCCTATGCATGAAAAAGAACTATTATACCCTACTAAATTCTACATTGTGGACTCAATTAAACCTTTGAAACTTCCATGCGAGGTCATTTTGATCAAATATAGGTCCCACATCCAAGGTTCTATTTTCACAAAATTCTACTCAATAGCCCAAAATGAGACTGAAAGCCTTAGGACCCAGACCAATGGTCCTCCTAACTAAAAATTTACATTCCAAAGATAACAAGACCATAAGATTTGGCATCCAAGGCCGTTTACCCGATATTTTTTCCTAAGACCATTTTCGTAACTTCAAAAACTCTAGAATAAGTCAATGTCTTCATAAATAAAACAAACAACTTAGTAACTGAACTGTCTGTCACAGTATTTCATTAATGACTTGAGGAAGTTGTTTGAAGGATATAAATGCATTAGACGAATGAAAACATAGAAAATAACCTGGAAGGTCATTACAATATCCATTACTAAAAGAACTTTCTTTCGTGAAAGTAAACAATTAAGAAATAATTAAAGGCCCAAACCGGTAGGGATAGTGAGTCAACATATAATGTTTTAATTTGCAGCTATTATCCTTGACCATCCTTGACCAGATGGCATGTCTACTGACCCTTAACCATTGAAATGTCTCTATATTGCAATCATTTAATATCTTTAACTAGGAGAGAAATTGGCTCATCTACAAAGGTCAACCTCTCATCCAATTGAACCAAGTCTTACCGAAGCATGTGATGCTCATACAAAATATATAACCACAGAATTGCTATATGAAAAATTATATGAATAGATAAAAAGGTTGGGAAAAATCCAACTCATAAGCTACCCTCATCTAGAAATAGTTTTGTAAACTTTTTTATCACTAGACCCCCAAGAGTTGGGTCTTTAGATTTTAAATCCTTAACCCAAACAAGATGATGGATGCACTTTTTAGAGATCAACCTTCTAGCCCTAAGGAAAGAGATGAACTAACCCATAAGCACCGAGGTACTACCTTTCTACTCTAGAGCTAGTTTATTTGGAAAATTGAATTAGACTATTCTCTTCCTACAATTAATTGTGGTACATCAAAAGTGTAGCCAATCCATATCGAGAATGATATCAAAATCCACTATGTCTAACTCTACCTGATTAACTGACATGATCTTTTGGAAAACTATGAGTGGGTAATTTCTTTATAACGATATAGCTATGATGGAGTTATCAACCAAAGTAGAGAATGAGAATGGTCTGAAAGAATTTTAGGTCTAACACAGAAGTCTACTGCTATATAGGGTGTTACCAAAAAAGTATGGCTCCAAGATCTATTAGTGTATAAACATGAATATGGATAACCTATATTTTACACGTGACTACATCAAGGTAACCTTTCACGGCCCAATTTATGAGCCATGATGGCACCTGCTCTATCCCGCCCATTGGTAATCCGAACCATGGTCTAAAGCTAGATACAACGGTCTAACTTGGTAGAAAATAGACTAAAAGCCAAAAATTAACAATTAAAGAATCAAATAGTAATAATACAGTCATAAAGGTTTAACAGATAGATAGAAAACTAACAAGTATGTCTTGCAGTTTGGAGTCATAAGACTTGGGAGTTGATATAGTAAATGAAATGTTTTTTCATTTTACAAGACTTTCTAACAAGTTTAGTCTAACCCTACGACTCCTTAGGAGGACTTCTAATATAACCAGAAACTACTAACCTGGCAATTGTCTACATTACTACTCGTCTAAGTGAGTCATACCCAATTGTTATAACGCATACCCCTTAATCATAAAGATTCTAGTACACATATACTAACACTAAACTTTCTTGGTTTTTTTTCCTTTTCTTAAAATCCACTAATCGATCTTATACAAATAGGTACTCATGGATCCAAAGGGTGACTCATCATCAAAGAAAAAGAAGAACACCAAGAAAAAATCTATTTGAAAGTCTGATTATTAGTTGAGAAATAAGAACACCGATGATTCAAGTGGTTACCTTTAAGAATGCTCAGTAAAGGGGCAGATTAAGCCTCAAAAACAACTATCTCAGGGCAAGAAAACAACTACGGAGGAGTCCACACCTCAAGAAAAGACACTAGTAATGAAATATCCCAGCACTTCCCCACCACATTCACCATCAACTTCTGATAATGATAATGATGATGATGATGAAGAAAATGATAATGATACAGGTGAGAAAGAACCGAGCTCTTATGATGTAGAAGTTGAGAGAGAGAGTGAGGAGAATGTCACTTCTATTGATTCCAACCACCACCTCAAATTTTATATCCATTAAAGATGCTCTAGTACCCATCATTGAATGGTAGGGGTACCCTGAGATATAGTAAACATATAATGAGGGGTTCGTAGTAAACCCAGGAATGGGTAACCCTAAAAAGAGAATATATCTGGAGCACAGGTTGACTACTGCAAGCATGTCTAAAATTCCTGAGTTTGAGGCTCAATTTCAATAATACCATTTTAAAATGGATGACCACAACCCCTAGAAAATTCAACCCTATATTAGTACAAGATTAATATACAACTTAATAAAGGGAGCTAAAGAGACAATACCCACAGGGCAACTTGTGAAAGGGTGGTGAGTCAATTTCTTCGTTGACTATTAAACGAGTTTGGGTGAATATCTCCCCTAGGATTATTTCAAGAATCTTGCACGGACCTGATTTTCAACAACTGGTGAATACTGCTGAAATTTATTACCGCATAGATGAGATACAAGAAAAAAATGGGAACTATGGATAAGATGATGCATTTTTTGTGGATGGACAATATTTTTGCTACAAAAAGAGAAAAAACCATCTAGGTAGTTGGTCGTTCAGGGGTGAATGCATAGAAAATAGTTAAGGCATCTCTGAATTTTGTGTCGAAAGCGTGGTGGACTATTGCTCAACATAGGTTGTGTCCCACCACTTGAGACAATGTACTTAGACCATTCCATACATTTTTGTAGCTGGATTCATGGTGGGATATGATTTTATTGCTGCATAGTTCATATCTAGGGAAATACATGATCGGTCAGTGGTGGGTTCTGATTTGATTATGGCATTGCTAAGTTTGTTTACTCAAATATACTTGGAGGCGGGGGTGCCAGAACTTCCAAAAGTAGATCAGTATATTGAGTCAAATAACACTATTAAATTGGGGTTGATTTAGGATATAGAAAATCCCATTGCGAGGTGGGAAAAATAAGGAGCAGCGATGCTAGATGAGTTGCTGCAAAATAGAAACACGAGTACCATTACTATTGGATTCACCAATGATACTCTTGTTAAAATTGGGCAGTCTGAGCTCTAACCCTCTAATGCAGTCGGTACCTCTAGTATTCCTACTCCACCACTGACTGCAACACCAAGGTCATCCATGTACATGCTAGCTACAGTTGGCTATATAGTTGTCCCGTGGGCATTTTTGGATGATGTAACAAAAAGGTTGAGCACTATGGAGAAAAAGGTGTGGTTTATATAAATGGGAGTAAAACCCTGGGTTGATAACTAACTTAAAGACCAAATCTCAAAGATATAGAGAAGTTTACATGATTTTGAGCTGTGGATCACTCTCTAGCATGAAGGTGTTCAATTTCTTGATTTAGAAGAATTTAAGAAAGAGATAGCTGAGTTGCAGATTTGGTGAATCAGTTACACGAGAGGATAGTTTTCCCCATGCTAATTATTATGGAGATTCAGTCAAAAGAAGAGGTAAAAAATATTTGGGGTGTCAAAATTAAAGAAGAAGGTAGAAATAAAAAGAAGAACAAAGAAAGAAAGAGATAAAGCACCAAAGAGAAAAATAGTGAAATTGCAAAAAGAGAAAGTGTGCAGAGTGATAAGGATCGCAAAATGAGTATTAAAGAGATAGTGGTGAGGGCCAATATATCAAGACCCACTGATGTTGCTGAGAAAGGCATTGATTCAGCTTCACCGCCTGATCCACCACTAAGCACACTGGCCACGTAATGTCGATGATGTGTGAGCACACGTTAACATATTTAAGACTTTTAACTAAGAATAATTGTGAAGTTTTAAGAAACTTTTGTCATTTTTGATTATTTTACTTTGATATTGCAGTAAAAGTTATTATGCAAGGGATATTAAAGGAAATGGAAGCAAAAGAGATGAAAACAGATGCAAAAGAACTGGAAGTGTGGCTGACAATATTCCTAATAAGTCGTCAGCCCTATGATAAGTTATCAGAAATCACGTCAGATGGCTGACGACATTCCTAATAAGTCGTCATCCCTATGATAAGTTATCAAAAATCACATCAGGTGTTGCAGTGTTAGAAGGATTAAAGTAAAACTATGATGACATTTCTGACATGTCATCACAACTGTGATAAGGCGTCAGAGTTTCCGTCAAGTGTAGGCAGAGAACCAAATTTTGAATAAAAAAGTGATGACATTTTTGATGCGTCATCACGTATCTGATAAGTCATCAAACTTTGTCATCAGTTAAAGCATAAGATTCCAAGAATGCTGGAGGGCCTGACGATATTTCTGATAAGTCGTCAGGACCCTGACACGCCGTTATAAATGTCGTCACCTATTCCAAAGGATTTTTTGAACATTATGATTTTATTTCCTGTTTTAGGATTAACTATAAAAACATTGTTTAGGGTTATTCTAGGGGGTTGCACTTGAGTTTTAAGAGATACACTTTGATATTTTCTCTCTCGAGTTTCTTGGCATGAAAAAGCAAATACTTTGAATAGATTATTATCATTATTTTGGGATTTCCATTGTATTTAATCTAAGAATCTCTAGTTTCTATTCATCTTGTGGTAAGTTTATCTTTCAAATCATGAATTCAACTGGTTTCTTCGATTATTACATCATGAGCGTCTAAATTCCTTTAACCTGAATTATGTGATCTAGGGTTAGGTCTTGATAAGTTGCTAAGTGTTCAAAATTCAAAAGGTGGTAGGATTTCTTAATAATTTTGAGGTTTTAATTAACGTCCGTTGGTTGCAAACAGTAGACACACCTTCTTTGATTTGCCTGAGAAAGAAATCAAATATAGTAGGAAGTGAATTATCAACAAGGACTCAAAAATACTTCATTTAATAATCAGCGCTATAACAAGGTTGGTAAACTTGAGGTAAAATCTGGGCAGTAAATTGAAATTCCCTAAGTCCGAGGGGATTACAGAACTAAACCCTTAAGTAGGTGGAGAGACATTTAAGCATAACATTGATAACGATAGCTTGTTATCCTACCCACCATGAGAATCTTGAACCACTTTTAGCATCTGTCATTTACCAGAAGCCCTAGTGAACATAATTCAGGTTATTTCATAAGCTCTTGATTACAAACACTGAAACTAAAGTGACCAACAATTATTTACTGATCATAAAAAAAACCCCATTTTATCTTTTTGTATCATTTATTTAAATTTAACTTGTAGATTTAGTTTCAAACTAGTTTAATTGACACTCACATTATTCGTTGTGGATTCAACCCCGACTCCAAAGTTGGACAAATATATTGACAACGACCGCCTTGTACTAAATTAACGTGTAAGTTGAGCGTTATCAAATATGGATCCATTATCGGGGAACAATTCGGCGTATTGAGTTGGTTTGGAATTTTAGTTTACTTGCTTGAATTCAAACTTGTAAATAATTTTTTAGTTTATTTTTTTATTTTCTTTTATTTTTATTTTTCTCACACCTTTCTTGAGATGTCAGCCTAGATAGATGGTTTTTTAAGTGATGACGATTCTTGTGATGATTTTTGTTATTATTGTGGGGGACCATATTTTGAGGGTTATTGTCCAGATTTATCTGGAAGTGCATGGATGGGACCTTCACAATATGATACGGATACTGTCCTATTTACTGTAACTTGGTGTTTGGCCGGTGGTCAAAGTGATCATACTGAAGATATGTGTGCTGTCATTATTCAAGCAAATAAATTGATGAAATAAATTTTAGAGAATCAAGGACAACTGTGGGCAGAGCTAAAGGATTTACCACTCCAACCATGTTTACAGTGGCTAAACAAAGAAGAATATGAGGAACACATTATCCAATTTGTGGAGAAAACTCAAGAATCACAACCACTAGATTGTCATCTTGATCTTGAGACTAACATTGAGATGATGAATAAAAGTAAGTGGGTAGTAGATAGTGTAAATTTTGAAGTAGAACTAGTTGGGACTCACTCGAAACATTTTTCCACATTATGTTTAGATGATATCTTGTCTGTGGAATCATCTAAAATAGTGGAAGAGTGTGAAGATGGGGAACAAGAATCCTATATTCTTTATTTTGCATTTAATAAGCAACATAAAAACATACCTCACTTTAAGAATTAGTTGTTTACCATGCATCATCCATTACTCAGCTTCTTAATCTTTGTACCACCCTCTATGATCGAGGTAAGAAGATGGACTCTAAGTTGGGGGTGAAATTCATACCTTCAAGATGGAGAAAAAAGATGAGTTGGGACGTGCCGCGATACTAAATTAGGTGCTTCTTGGGAGGAAACCCAAGATATTTTGTTCTTGTATTTGTGTTATGTGATTGACACAAATCTTTGAACCCATGGTGCCACGGGTATGTTTATAACTCTCTTATTTTGGCTTGACGCATTGGTTACATTGTATGATTTTTAAGTTAAGGGTAGGGCTACTTGTGGGTGCTGATGTCCTCTTGGGGTTCTTATTATTGTGCCTCTTTTCCTATAAGTCTTGTTCCTAGTAGAGCTGGCATGCTTAGGTGTATTGTGTTTGTTTTGTGATGTGTTGTGGTTAACTACGAGAAAAATAAGTATCTAGGACAATTGACATATTTTTGTTGATTTTTCTTGGAATGATAAATACCTCTCCAATTTTCTATTTGGTAACTGTGTGATGAGTATTTATATGTGACTGTTGTGAATCTTTTTATGGAATTAGTATTAGGGACATGATAATCACTTCTAACAATTGCATGAACCGAATGGGTAGTAGCTTGTGATGTACCTTTATTCCATGTGTGTGTGAGATGCCACCTAGTTCCCGTTATGTGTTAAATATAGAACTTACCCGGTTGGTCTTGCCTTGGTTATAGGATAACAATTAGTAAAGGATCATAGGCCATTGTTGATAAGTATACTTTTGGCTTAAATGACCTTACATATGTGAATAATATCCCTTGATATTGATTTTGAGCCATAATGTCTATTCTTTTTATTATACATATCATCTTCCCATTTGTATCACAGTGAACCTATTTTGGCCCTGGTCCTCCTTGGATATTGTGCACTTTGACTGAGGTAAATCGCCTAAGTTGAGGGTGGCAACCATAGGGGTGCATGACGTTATGAAGAAAGGTAAAATGAAAAAAAAGAATAAAAAGCTGGGAGAGGTGGAAAAAGAATAAGAAAAGAAAAGTTGTAAAAAAAAAGAAATGATTGTCAAAAATACCGCACCCATTCGGAGTATGTGTGATCAAGAAAGGAGAGAATTAAGTAAAGGTTGATAAGTGAGACCCCAAAAATAGTGTAGTGCCAAGGAGGCTTAGTCAATTTAAATATCCTTGCGTATCATACCAGCTACAAGCCTACATTACAAAGCCAAACAAAAGACCTATAGTGATCCTAACTTAACTGTCTATAAACTTAGGCAATGAAAATTAGGGCAAGCATATGGTATTTGACATGCATTGATTGGAATTTTTTTTTTGAGAGTGAGTGTCTCTTGACCGTCCCTGCATTTACATGCTTGATTTTATATATGAGTGAGGAGGGAATTCGTTGTTGTAAGGGCACGTTGGTTGCATTGCTAGTTGCCTACTTGTTGGGTAATGTAATTTGTACAGATGCATAGTTATTGTTACAAAGTTGATGCCATATCTTGGTTCCATTCTTTCATATTATTGATCTTCATGGATATACACAGCTGGGTTTATGAGATTGAAAAGGGAGAGAGTAATGTGTTTGGAACTAAAATTGATGATCAACTGTCATAGGTATCTTATGTGTCCCTTGGTTAAGCATAGTAGTGTTGTGTTATAGTTTTTTAAGGACATGCAATTATTTTAAGTTGAAGGATTTAATGTGTGAGCAGACGCTAACACATTTAAGGCTTTTAACTGAGAGTAATTACAAAGTCTTAAGAAACTTTTGTCGTTTTTTATTATTTTATTTTGATATTGCAGTAAAAGTTATGATGCAAGGGAAATTTAAGGAAATGGAAGCAAAAGAGCTGAAAACTAATGCAAAAGAACTGGAACTGTGGCTGACGACATTCCTGATAAGTCGTCAGCCCTGTGATAGGTTATCAGAAATCACGTCAGGTGGCTGACAACATTCCTGATAAATCTCCATCCTTGTGATAAGTTATCAAAAATCACGTCAGGTGTTGCAGTGTTAGAAGGATTAAAGTGAAACTATGATGACATTTCTAACATGTCGTCACAACTGTGATAAGGCGTCAGAGTTGCCGTCAAGTGTAGGTAGAGAATTAAATTTTGAATGAAGAAGTGACGACATTTCTGATATGTCGTCACTTATCTAATAAGTCATCAAACTTTGTCGTCAGTTAAAGCAGAAGATGCCAAGAATGTTGGAGAGCCTGACGACATTCCTGATAAGTCATCAGAACCCTGACACACTGTCACAAATGCCATCACCTATTCCGAAGGATTTTTTGAACATTATAATTTTATTTTATTTTTTAGGATTAACTATAAAAGCATTGTTTACAATTTTTCTAGGGGGTTGGCACTTGAGTTTTAAGAGATGTACTTTGATATTTTCTCTCTCGAGTTTCTTGGCTTGAAAAAGAAAATACTTTGAAGAGATTATTATCATTATTTTGGGATTTCCATTGTGATTTAATCTGAGAATCTTTAGTTTCTATTCATCTTGTGGTAAGTTTATCTTTCAAATCATGAATTCAACTAGTTGTTTCGATTATTACATCATGAGCGGCTAAATTCCTTTAACCTAAATTATGGGATCTAGGGTTAGGTCTTGATAAGGTGCTAAGTGTTCAAAATTCAAAAGGTGGTAGGATTTCTTAATAATTTTGAGGTTTTAATTAACGTCCGTTGGTTGCAAACAGTAGACACACCTTCTTTGATTTGCCTGAGAAAGAAATCAAATATAGTAGGAAGTGTATTATCGATAGGGACTCGGAAATACTTTGTTTAATAATCAGCGTTGTAACAAGGTTGGTTAACCTGAGGTAAAATCTAGGCAGTAAATAGAAATTCCCTAAGTCCGAGAGGATTAGAGAATTAAACGCTTAAGTAGGTCGAGAGACATTTAAGTATAACATCGATAAAGATATCTTGTTATCCTACCCACCGTGAGAATCTTGAACCACTTTTAGCATCTGTCACTTACCGGAAGCCTTAGTGAACATAATTCTGGTTATTTCATAAACTATTGATTACAAACACTGAAACTAAAGTGACCAACAATTATTTGTTGATCATCGAAAACCCCCCATTTTATCTTTTCGTATCATTTGTTTGAATTTAACTTGTAGCTTTAGTTTCAAACTAGTTTAATCGCCACTCACATTGTTCCCTGTGGATTCAACCCCGACTCCAAAGTTGGGAAAATATATTGACGACGACCGCCTTGTACTAAATTGACGTGTAAGTTGAGCGTTATCAGTCGGTACAAAAGCTACTACAAAAGAACTACGAGTAATGAATAATGAAATATATAATTTCTCAAAGATGAAAGACTATACATATATAAATAGAAGGAAAAAAGATAACTCCGACTCCAAGAGCTCACCCAATCTCCGAAATCAACTTTGTACGAATAGCAAATCAGAGGCAGAAAATAGTACTTGAATCTGTACCAAAAGGGTACAGAAGTGTAGTATAAGTACCCAAACCACAAGTTATCAGTAGGAATGATCGGACGACTGAGCTAAATCATGATATAAATACATAAGATACAAGTAACATAAGCTAAGTCAAGATAAAAAAGGGCAAACCTGGAAATAAGTTCCGATACCACTGTACATAGATAAATAAATGTATGTGAGAATGATAACATAAAGATCATACCATTAACTACAAGTTTGCCCCCCATAACCTAATAAGTGTGGAAAAGTAATTAACACAATGCAGACCCTCATAAGCCTGGAGGGTACAATCAAGGAAATTAACATCCGAATAACTATAACTTACCAACTGTCATGCCATAACCATGAATCCATCCATTTCGTATCACCTCATAAACAATCCTTAAATATTATCCCCAAGCTTTCCTACTTTGTTAAGGTTTAAGATTTTAGACAAAGGATGAGAAATGGTGAAAAATAAGCTAAATGGTATATGTATACCCTTTCTAGGTACACGTGTATTGCATAAGAAAACTTTGGGTCTATTATGGGATACCTGGCTCAAGCATAACTATCGATTACGCGATAAACCTATCATTTGTGCAATATCTAGCCATCCAAGTAGATGTCGCTTATACGACAATAGTATCACCTACGCGATATCTGCACTACTACCAAGGGAGTTACTTACGTGATAAAATTTCTATGTACATGATACTTGCTACTGGTTGGTAGATTATGTAAGTGATCAATGGCATCACAATCACGATGTACTAGCATGATCTAAGACTTGGAATTTCACCAACCCTTTGGGATTCATTCGGAATCCCGTATATGAAAATAGACTATGCTACCTTACCAAATTTGACATTTCAGACTCAATGGCTTAGTCAAAATCTCTATCCAAGGTTATTTAGATCAAAAATGGATCCCACACCCACTTTCCTTTCTCTTAACTTCCGACCAATAGCTTTAAACGAGCCTAGCTGTCTCGGGAACCGAAACAAGGGTCCACCTAACCAAAATCAACATTTAGAGGTGTTGGCATAATTAGATTTAGTATACAAGATTGTTGACTGAAGTTCTTGCCTAGTTGCCAATTTTAACCAGCAAAGGTCTCAAATAGGGAATAATCTCTTAAAACCACATAATTTACCCGATAACAAAACTATCAGCCCTGAAAAGTCATAAATGACTTGGGCAACTATTGGAAATCTCTAAATGTCAAAAATAAGCTAAAATATAGAAAATGACTCGAAGGGTCATTATAATATCTACTACAAAAAGAACTTTTGTCTACAAAAGTTAGGGATTAGGATATACCTGAAACCTCAAACAGGTGAGGATATTGGGTTTGTATCTCACTCTCAATCTCCCATGTAGCCTCATCTACTGGGTGGTTCCTCCACTGAACCTAAAGTACAAGAATGTCCCTAGTACCCAAATGTCTGATATCACTAGCCAAAATGAAAATAAGCTCCTCCATGAAGGTGAACTGCTCAGCCAACTAGACTGAGTCCCATATTAACCCGACACGAACCAAGGCCTGGTTGTGTCGGATATCTCAAGTCCAACCAGGAAAGAAGACCACCCCAACACCCAACCATTATCCTCCTTAGACCCCATGTCAAATGAATTCCAAAACATATAACAAGATAAGAGGATATCAATTTAACTACATTATGATAAGTTTATAACCAAAACCAACAACCAGCAACCAAATAACCAACCAATACCAATACTAATATCGATACAAATACTAATATCAATTCTAATATGACCCATGTCTATAGTAGTTCGTCAAAGCATCTAATTGGGAATAAATAATATATAGTCAGGGTATGCGCTCGACCATTGCCAAAACTAGAACCAAAAGGAATAGTACAGTCATAAAGAAATCTATGCATGAAATGGGGTCTTCTGAAGTATGGAAGCTCACTACTTCAGTCTGACTAACGAGCATACCCCGAATCCTAGTCCATGTGCAAGAGAAGTAGAAGTATGTGCAGTTCCTGCATTACGTGGGGATACAACATTCGAAGATGGGAAGAAGGATAAATTCTAGCGTGTAACTCAGGGATAAGGATAAAATAATGCCATCAATTCAAACCAAGGAAAAACAAAGCATATTTACACATCCATGCATATCTATTTACATACATATATACATATATATATATATATATAAGGTGATTTTGTCTAATTTTACCATCACAATTCCACCCATGGTCTATATGGGTCCAGTGCTACCCCTAAATAGGCCCCAGTGTGTGTTAGCCACATAAATCAGGGATATCATAGATGATCGGGGATTCCCTTATACTCCAAAAGTACGTGGTCATCAAGACTAACGCTTATGTCAGCAAACATGAGTTTCCAATATCAGTCCTTTGGACTAACACCTTCACGGCTAGCTGGCACAACTCCCATTAATGCATATTAAAACATTCAACACCTAATCAACCACCAATACGAGGAGCTAGTTATTAAAGCACTATTAAGTGGTATCATCTTACCGACTATAAATTGCAACCAATATAATTAAGCCAACACATAGGGACTCCCATGTACCCCTCAGAATCATTATAAAAATCACTTGGGGGATTTTCGTATACCCCACAAGGTTTTCAAGACCATTATCATCCAGTTAACCAATTTTTCAATGCATTAATGTCAAGATATAAATCAAAACAAGTGATAATGCATTTGAAACCAATTATGCAAGTGGTTTAAGGTTGTTACCAATTCTCATACTAAACTAATTAATTTGGGAATTCCTTTGTACCCCAATTTCTATGATTTACCAATTTAGAGATTTCATTGTACCCATGTCCATCCACCACTCCCATACACCCCAAAGCATTTAGCAACCATCGATTTAAGAAAACATAATTTCATAAATATCATAGAAAAAGCATTTTAACAATTTATATTCAAAACTATCAATCCATAGTTCCAAACCCAACATCAAAACCATATAAACCTTATCTAAATCATGTTATTAAGAAAACACTAGTATAGGGGAAGAGTAACATGCCTGAAATACCAAGAAATTTTTAAGAGATAGCAACCTTAGAATCATAGAAGACAACTTTCTTTGAAACTCTAGCCTTAAGTTTGATAAAAAGCTTGAGAGAGAATTTTGGGAGTGATTTTTTGTGAATGGTACGATAATAAAGTCCCAAGAAAGGTTTTAAGTCATAGGTTCCAAGTGGTTAAAGTGGGAAATGCCCAAAGTGCCCTCAACTTAAAAATTGAAAAAGTGTCGCCTTTGACTATGAGTCAACCATCAACTCATTATCACACCTTACTACTCATCACCACGAGTCGTAACCAAGAAGTTGACTAGGACCCCATATACTATCAACTTTACAGCTTAACCAACCCAGTAGTAATTAGACCCTACGACTCGTAGGATCCATTCATAATCAGAACAGAACCCAAATTAGGGTATACATTAGACACCCTACGATTGTACCTAATGACTCATAATATAAACTTACAACTATTAGTGAACCACCATAATTAGAGCAGAGTCAAGCCATCAAATTACTAATTTGGTTTCGACTTATCCCAATAAGTCGTCAAGATACTTTAAAACTCTGGGGGTCAAGTCGCAACCAAGGCAGTGAGCTCAAGGCTAAAGAAATTTCCAAGGGCTAAAAATTTGGGGTGTTTCAATTCTCCCCAACTTGGATCATTCGTCCTCAAATGATTAGACAAGGCAATTGTTAGCATGAGTTGACTTCATATTTCTCTGCTCCCACCTTTAATAAACTAAAAAAATAAAGATGCTAAGGAAATTACTCTTTCCTTTAAGAAAGTCAAAAAACAAAGATGTCAGGAGAAACACATACCTTCAATATGATTTTTCGATATAGGGAATAGGAATGGATATTGGACATCATTTACTCTTAGGCTTGCCAAGTAGCTTCCTCAAACTTTTGCCTCCACCATAAAACCTTTACCGAAGCCATGTCCTTCATTCCTAACTAACAGACTTGCCAATCCAAGATTATCACCGGGCTCTTGTCATAGAACAGGGAATTCGATACACCAATGCTCTAAAATAGAACAACCAACGAAGGATCATCCATATATTTCAGCAACATGGATAAATGAAACATCGGATGAATGAAACCCATGCTACAGGGCAAATCCAAATCATATGCAATATTACCAGCCCACCTTAGTATCAAATATGGGTCAACATATCGAGCACTGAGTTTTCCCTTCTTCCCAAGCCATATCACTCCCTTCATAGAAGACATCCTCAAGAACACCCAATCTCTAACATCAAATTCCAAGTCCCTTTGCCTTACATTTGCATAAGACTTTTGGTGACTTTGAGCGGTCTAAGCCTATCCCAAATAGACTTTACCTTTTCCATAGCTTGGTGAACCAAATTTGAGCCAAACATATCAACCTCACCAACTTTGGACCACCAAATAAGAGATATACTCCTCCTACCATACAACTCCTTAAACGAGGCCAAACCAATGCTAGAATGGTAATTGGTGTTATAAGCAAATTCAATAATAGGTAAGTGGTCAACCCAGCGACCACCTAAATTGATCAGATAAGCTCACAGTATGTATTCTAATGTCAGAATGGTTTTCTCTGCTTGCTCATCCGACTGTGGACGGAAAGCAATACTAAGACTCACCTTAGTTCCTAAACCTCTCTGAAACGAATGTCAAAAGTATGATGAGAATTAAGTACTATGATCTAAAATAATAGAAATAGGCAGACCATGAAACTTCATAATCTCTTAGAGGAACAACCACGCATAATCCTCGGCAGAATAATTAGTGCTCGCCAAAAAAAAGGGTAGTTGAATTGGCCATCCTATCCACAATGACCCAGATGGAAGAAAATTGGTTCCACCAATGTGGAAGACTGATAATGAAATCCATATTTATTACTTCCCATTTCTACACTAATAACTCAATTTCTTAAAATTACCCACCGAGCATTATATGCTCCACCTTCACTTGCTGACACACTATACATTTAGCCACAAAGTTGGATATATCCCGCTTCATGTTATTCCACTAATATATATCCTTAAGATCATGATAAATCTTTATTGAACTGAGATAAAATATATGTCGCAACTCGTGGGCCTCATCCAAGATCCTACTTTGTAAACCATCAACCTCGGGAACACACAACCTCTCTTGGTACCTCAAGATACCATCACCAACAATCTTAAAAGCCATCATTTTATTCTTTCCCACATCATTCTTGATTTGCATCAAGATAGGATCCAACACCTGCTTCTTCTTTACTTAAATACCAAGAAGCAACTACTCCACCTGTTGCACTAACACTACCATCTTCAAAGTCCAAGAGATAACAAACAAGGTTAGCCAAATAGTGAATATCCTTAACTAACTCCTACTTATCCTCATCCACATGAGCTAGACTCCCCATGGATTACCTACTAAGAGCATCCACAACCACATTATCTTTACCTGGGTAATAATGAAGACTCATGTCATAGTCTTTCAAAAACTCGAGCCACCTTATTTGCTTGAGATTCAACTCCTTCTGGGTGAACACATCTTGCAGGCTCTTATGATCCAGAAAAACATCCACATGAACCCTATATAACTAGTAATGCCAGATCTTTAATGCAAACACCATACCAAGAAATTCTAAATCATGAGTCAGATAGTTCTTCTCATGAACCTTCAACTTCCTAGAATCATAGACAACCACCTTACTATGTTGCATCAAAATGCAACCCAATCCTACTCGAGATGCATCACCATAGACCACAAAACCATTAGTGCCTTCAATAGAGTCAAGATCTAAGTTGAGGTCACCTTATCCTTCAGTTTATCGAAACTACCTTTGCAAGCATCAAACAACAAGAATTTATCTTCTTTTGAGCCAACTTAGTTAATGGAGCAGCGATAGAAGAGAAGCTTTCCACAAACCTTTTACAATAACCAGCTAAACCCAAGAAGCTTCGAAAATGGGTGGAGTCATGCGTCTAGGTTACTTCTTAGGCATAGCAACCTTGTGTAGATCCACCATAATCCTTTTACTTGATACAATATAACCCAGATAAGTCACAACATCCAACCAAAACTCACACTTAGAGATCTTAGCATACAACTGTTGATCCTTTAAGGCTTGCAACACAAGGCAGAGGTGATGGGTATAATCTGCTTTACTATTAAAGTACATAAAATATCATCAATTAAAATAATGTGAATAAATCAAAAAACTAATGGAAAACTCTATTTATGAGATCCATAAATGTCATTGAGGCATTAGTCAAACAAAAGACATCACCAAAAATTCAAAGTGGCCATACCGGGTTCAGAAGGAAGTTTTAGGAATATCTGCCTCACTAACGTTCAACTGATGGTACCCAAACCAAAGATCTATCTTAGAAAAAAACTTATCACCCTGTAACTGATCGAAGAGATCATCAATCCTCGGAAGTGGATACTTATTATTCATGGTTACCTTATTTAATTGTTGATAATTAATACACATTCAAATACAACCTTCCTTCTTATGAACAAACAAAATAGATGCACCCCACAAGGACACACTAAGATGAATAAAACCCTATCTAAAAGATCCTTTAAATCCTCTTTAAGCTCCTATAACTCTGCTGGGGCTATCCTATATAGGGGAATAAAGATTGGACGAGTGTCCAAAATAATTTCAATCCCAAAATCAATCCCCCTATTAGGAAGAATACCAGAAAGATCATCAGGGAAAACCTTAAGGAATTTATTTACCACAGGAATGGATTGTAGGGAAGGACCCTCTGAGTTAGACTCTTTAATCTGGACCAAATGGTAAACACATCCCTTAGAAATCAATTTTCGGGCTCTAAGATATGATATAAAACTTTTCTTAGGCACCAGGGAACTCCCCTCCTATTCGATAACTGATTCATTAGGAAATTTAAAAATGACCTTACTGGTCCGACAATCTAAACATGCATAGCATGAGTGCAACTAATCCATACCCAATATGATATTAAAATCAACCATGTCTAACTCTATTAGAGATACCAGAGTTTCTCTACCACCAATAGACACCATACAACACTTATATACTCTTTTAGCAACCAAAGAGTCATCAACTGAGGTAGAAATAGAGAAGAGATCAGGAATACACTCAGGACCAACACCAAAATGTACAGTAACAAATGCGATCACATAAGAAATAATGGATCCCAGATCAAGTAAATAGTACATATCATGATAAAAGAGTTTTAACAAACCAGTAATGACAGCTGGAGATGCGTCAAACTCCTAACGGGTAGTGAGAGCATAAAGATAGTTCTAACTAGTGTTAGAGCCAGAAGGGGAACCCTTTTTTTGGGTTGATGAAGTGGCAACGTGAACCTTGTTTTCCCCAGAAGCAACCTTACCCGTAGGACTATTCCTAAGAATATGCCCTGGATGACCATATTTAAAATGCCTATCCCTCTCCTTGTCAAAAAACCATAATGCCAACGACCATAAAACCTGTAGAGAGGATAAAATAAATTAACAAACTCTTCCATTTTCGCATCCCCCAACTCTTGTGGAAAGAAGTGGTCCATAAAAGCACTAGAGAAATTATCCCATAAAGAGTACTCAACATCATCACCTGTAGAATGGTCTTATTCCTCATACCATTGGTACACCACATCTTTCAATTGGTAGGTAGTGAACTCCACAATCTCCACATCAGTGGCATGCATCACATGAAAGATCTTATCTATATCATCAATGAAATATTGTGGATCTTCCTTAACCTTAGAACGAGTAAAAATATAAGGACTTAACCTCATAAACTGGAGAACCCTTATTGCCTCAGAAGATAGAGTAACAAAAGCTACACGCTCGAACTAAGAATCTACCAACTGAGCCAACATATGAATAGATTGATAAAATTCCAAATTCTACACAATAGCCTGAGGAGCTCAAGGAGGACTAGAGGTGAACGATGGAACTCCACAAGAACATTTAGGATCTGTACCTCTAGACTGGATTTGTACCCCAAAAGTAGGGCGTG
Organism: Capsicum baccatum var. pendulum; assembly: GCA_030864225.1. Lineage (NCBI taxonomy): Eukaryota > Viridiplantae > Streptophyta > Magnoliopsida > Solanales > Solanaceae > Capsicum > Capsicum baccatum. The sequence continues at coordinate 195,442,984 of CM061558.1, read as the reverse complement.
TTCTATCAGCATTTTCCTCAAATGGGATAAAGGAGTTTCCATAAGCTTAAGATCATCTGGAAGGCATGATCATAAAAGAAAACAAATAGGAATTAGAGAAAATCAATACCTTATACTATATATCTTGAAATAGGACAATAAGAATGGGAAATATTCGTAAATAGCTCGTAGCCTCTCCATTATAAGTGTGGCAGGATATAACCCTATAAAAGTAACTCTATCGACATAAATTTGGTGGACACCCAATTTACTATTAACCTAGTGCTCTAATACCAATCAGACTTGACCCGAACTAGGGCCTGACCATATTGGGTATCTCTAGTCCGACCAGGATCGGAGACCACCCTCAATACCCAATCATTGACCTTCATACACCCAGGTCAGATAAATTTTGATCATATAACCTGATACAAGGATATCAATTTAAAGACATTATGATAAGCTTATAACCTAAACAAACCACCAACCAATATTGATACCGATTCTGATATCGCCTATGTCTACAGTAGTCTGACAAATCCTCTAATCGAAACCAAAAAATATGCAGGTAGGACATACCCCCGATCATAGCCAAAAATAGAACCAAAAGATAGTAAAGATATAAAGAATGACCCGATCATAGCATGAAATGGGGTCTTTAAAAGAATAAAATCTCACCACTTCAGACTAACTTAAGGGTTTATCCTAAATCCTTATCAATGTGTAGAAGAAGTAGAAGTACGGCCAGTTCCTACATCATATGGTTATACAACATACGAAGATGGTTAGCAGGGCGAATGTTAGTTTGTAACACATAGATAAGGATAAAATAATGCCATCAATTCAAACCAATGCACATGTATATATAATGCAGGGATAGGGAACATGCATAGCATGAATTTTTAAAACGTTAACCCAATTTTGTGTAGTTTTACCATCATAGTTCCACCCATGGACTTTATAGGTCCAGTGTTACACCCTGAGAGGGCCCTAGTGCATGTTAGATGTAGGAACCGTGGATATCATAGATGACCGGTGATTCCCTTATACCCTTCACCCTCCAAGATACATAAATACATATGTGTACTTGGGGATTCCCTTGTACCCCACACGTACGTGATCATCAAGACAAACCCATATGTTGACAAATATGAGTTTCCAGTATCAGTCCTGTAGACTCACACCTTCACGATTATCTAACAATTCCTATTAGTGCTCAATTAAAACCTATAACACATAATCTAACCGTCTTGAGTCGGGGGTCTATCAGAAACAGCCTTTCTACTTCTTCAGAAGTAGAGGTATGGACTGCGTACATCTTACCCCCCCTAGACCCCACTAGGTGGGAATACATTGGGTTTGTTGTTGTTGTTGTTGTTGAACACATAATCTAACCATAAATTTCAGGAGTCAATTATTAAGGCACTATTAAGTGGTATCATCTTATTGACAATAGCTTGCAAGCAATGTCATTACGCCAACGCTTAGATATTTTTGTGTACATTTCAGACTGCATTAAATTATTACTATGGGGATTCCAATGTACCCCGCAAGGTTTTCAAGACCATTATCATCCAATTAACCAATTTACCCATGCATTAGTATTGAGAAATAAATCAAACCAAGTGATAATTCATATTCTTAAAACCAATTATGAAAGTAGGTTGAGGTTGTTACCATTTCCCATACTAATTAATTTGGAGATTCCTTTATACCTCTATTTCTATAATTTACCAATTTAGGGATTCCATTATACTCATGTCCATCCACCATTCCCATACACCCCAAAGAATTTATCAACCATTACTTAAGCAAAATAATTACATAAATATCATCGAAGAAGCATTTTAACAATTTATATTCAAAACCCTCAACCCATAATTCAAAACCCAACATCAAAACCAGTTAAACCTTATCCAAATTATGTAACTAAGAATATACAAGTATAGGAAAAGAGTAAAATGACTGATATACTATGAAATTTGGAAGAGATATCACCCTTAGAACCTTAGATGACTACTTTCTTTGAAACCATAGCCGTAACTTGAACAGTGAGTTTGAGAGAGAATTTTGGGAGTGTTTTATTGGGAATGATCTGATAATAAAGTTCTAAGGAAGGCTTTATGTCGTGGGGTCCAAGGGGTTATAGTGGGAAATGTCCAGAGAGCCCTCACCTTAAAAATTGAAAAAGTGTCGCCTTTCACTACGAGTCAACCATCGACTCATTACCACAACTTATGAATTATCACCACGAGCCGTAACTAAGACAGTGACTAGGACCCTATACATTGTCACCCTTATGAATTTACCAACCTATTCATAATTAAACCCTACAACTCGTAGGGTCCGGTTGTAGTCAACGAAAATCCTAAATTAGAGTATACAGTGAACATCCTATGATTGCACCAAATTACTCGTAACATAATCTTATGGCTCTTAGTGAGCCATTCATACTTAGAGAAAAGTCAAGCCACCAACTTATTAATTTGATTACGACTCATCCCAATGAGTCGTCAAGGCACCTTACAACTCTAGGGGTTCAGTCATATCTAAAGTATTAAGCTTATGGCTCAAGAAATTTCCAAGGGTAAAAAATCCAGAGTGTTTCAATATAAGAACATGAGATAGATCATGAATGTATTTCCATAACATAAAAACTTGGAAAACTGGGTAAACAATAGCAAATTCTGGGGGTAAAGATAAATCATCAGCCATCTCAACAATGGTGCGAAGAATCTCAAAGGGTCTAATATATCTGGGGTTGAGCTTGCCATTCCTTTTGAACTTTATCTCACCCTTCATGGGCAATACTTGGTGGAATACTCTATCACCAACTTTAAATATCAAGGAAGGAAGTTTACGATCAACATAAGCCTTCTACCTACTTTAAGATGCCCTCAACCTTTCCTGATTTCCCTGACTCTATCCAATGTCTCATGAAGCAAGTCAGTACCATGGGGTCTAATCTCGAAAGACTCAAACCATCTAATTGGTGAATGACATTGCCTACCATATAAATCCTCAAAGGGCATCATCTTAATACTCGAGTGATAAGTGTTATTATATGCAAAATCTACCAAGGTTACGTGTTTCTCCCATTAACCTTAAAAATCCTAACACTGGCTTAGAGCATATCCTTGAGATCTTGAATAGTCCACTCTGACTGGACATCGATCGAAACCTTAATCTGAAATGATAGATATAGTCATGCCATAAAAATGGACTATCTTACCAATATAGATACGAGCCAACTTCTCAACACTGAAGGACATATAGATTGCAATGAAAAATCGTGACTAGGTCAACTAATCCACAATGACCCAAATACCATCGAAACCACAGGAAGTATGAGGCAACTCACTAACAAAGTCCAAGGTAATCTACTCATATTCCCACTTGAGAATGGGCAATCTCTAAATAAAACCACCAGGTTGCTAAGGCTTGGCCTTTACCTACTGGCAACATAGGCAACGATCTACAAAGTCTGTCACATATCTATTTATGCCACTCTACCAATAATGTTTTCTCAAGTCTCTATACATCTTAGTTTTAACCAGGTGAATAGAACACCTAGAGCTGTAAGCCTTATGCAAAATCAACAAAATTAGGTCAACACTTAAAACACAAATGCTGCTGTCAAATCTCAAGACACCCTCAGAATCTATGGTATACCTCTTTGAATCACTACTCAACACCTGATCACGGATGATGTAAAGTTTTTTTTCCTCAAACTTGTGATCCCAACACGATCAAGAATCCTTTTAGGGATTTAAAACATCAAGTCGCACCATTAAGTTGGCCAGGGACTAAATGTCCCATGCCAATGACCCCTGAGAAACTAAAATACAAGGCAAGCTACCTATACTCACTATCTTCCCACTAAAGACATTTGCTATAATATTTGTCTTGCTTAAATGATACACGAAAGAGATATCTTAATCCTTAAGTGACTCCATCTATCTATGCTTCTAGCATTAAGTTCTCTCTAGGTTATAAGATGCTTAAGAGTACGATAATTCTTGGAAATATCACAATGCAAACCACAAAGATAATGCCTCAAAATCTTAAGTGCAAAAACTACCACTACCAACTCAAAATCATGAGTGGGCTACTTGCGCTCGTGCAACTTAAGATGCCTTAAAGCATATGAAATAACATGACCCTACTGCATCAATACATAAATCAAACTAACACCAGAAGCATCATAATTTATGGTAAATCCCTCACTCTCAATAAGAAGATCTAAAATAGGAGCCAAAGTAAGAAACTCCTTGAGGTTTCCAAATTTTGAATCACACTCCTCAGACCATCAAAAAGGAACATCCTTCTGAGTCAATCTTGTCATAGGTCCTAAAATAGTAGAAAAACCATTGAAAATTCATTTATAATAACCGGATAAGCCAATGAAGCTACGAACCTCAGCCAGAGATTTAGGACTGGCACAATCACAAATAGCCTCAATCTTTTCTTGGTCTGCCACACTCCCATGCTTAGACACTGCATGCCCAAAAAATGTTATCGACTTAATCCAAAACTTGCACTTAGAATACTTAGCAAAAAGAAAATTATCTCTCAAAGTCTGTAGCACAATTCTCAAATATTGTGCATGCTTCTCTCTACTTCTCGAATATACAAGGATCCCATGGATGAATACAATAATAAAGAAATCAAAATAAGGCCTGAACTTATGGTTTATCAAATCCGTAAACACAACTGAGGCATCAGTCAGCCCAAAAGACATCCCTATGAACTTATAATGACCATAATAGGTCCTAATAGCAGTCTTCAGGATATCCTTAGCCTGAATCCTTAATTTATGATAACCGTACCTCAAATTAATCTTAGAGAACACTACTGATCCTTGAAGCTAATCAAAAAAATCTTTAATGTGAGGTATAGGATAGAAGTTCTTCATTGTCACCTTATTAAGCTATTTATAATCAATACACATATGCATGAAGCTATATTTTTTCTTCATAAACAACATAGGAGCTCCCCAAAGAGACATACTTAGTCTAATGAAACCCTTACCAAGAAATAGAAATAAGGTTCTATAGAAATAAGTCGAGTTTCGAACTCAAGATCAATAACTAACTCAACACTACGCTCAGGGGTAAGGCCAGGTAGATTAGTAAGGAAACACAAAAAACTCATGAACTGTAGGAACAGAGTCAACCGAAAAACTCTCCACACAAACATCATAAATATAAGCAAGATAAGACTCATAGATCTCAGGGAACAGTACCCTTCAACACGATTGGGGGGTATGTTCGGCATTGCTAAGGTAATGGAATTTCCAAAACAATCTAGGACTATATGATAGTGGGATAACCAGTACTTGCCTAAAATCACATCAAATTCCACCATGTCCAATATAATAAGATCAACAGGAATATCAACATCTTTAACAGTTATAACATATGACCTGAAAACTTAATCTGCTACTAATAAATCACCGATGGGAGTAGTTACACATAATGGTATTGATAATGAATCCCAAAATAACTCTTACCATAGAGCAAAATAAGCAGAAATATAAGAAAAAGTGGACCCTAAATCAAATAAAGAAAAGGTCAATAGATGGCACACCAAAATCGTAGCTATGATAACAACATCCAAAGACTCAGCCTTGGATCTAGCAGGTACTGCATACAATTGAACACGCTCGCCACCAAGCTAGGCTCCTAACCGACCTCTTATCCTACCTGCCTGAGAACCTCCACAAACACTAATCGTGCTTACCTATACCATAATTTTGGTGTAGAAATATCATTGTCAAATATAATAACCCACCTCTAGTTGGGGTCAAATACACAAAGAGTGTAACTAGTATTCGAATCTTATGTATGTTGAAGGCTACTAAGTATTTTCCTACAATATTAACATAAAGAAAGACATAAATTGAAATTGGGGGGGGGGGGTTATGGTTTTAAAAGGAGATTTAAACAAAATTTACTAGGACTACCATGTTAGATCAACAATCGTACATAAGATTTTAATAGGAGAATAGTCTTGGGATTATGTTTTCCTGGGGAAAAAAGTGCATGGGTGTATGAGAATCAAATACAAACTCTAGCTAATGACTATATGGGTAGGCTAGGTTAGGGTTTTTAAAGTTAGTCTTCTAACAAAACACTAAAATATCACCCATAGATCATTTTGGATGCCTCATGGGTGTTGAAAACAAATCAAACCACAACCTCAATTGGGAATACCTATTTTTAAGAAAATGCCTAAGACATAGAAAATTCACAATCCATCCTTATTTCTAAGACAAGGTAAATGCATAAGCTAACATATAATTATTGTTCATAAATACTTGTCACCCATATCCCATTTTCAAGTATGATATAGGATCTACATGAATACCTACATCTATCTTTCAAGGATAATGTGGGATTTAGGGAATTTGGGGCTTTCACCCATAAATTCCAATTTAACAATCAAGAATTAGAGAAACCAACATCATTAACCAAGAATCTACAAAAATAAACAAGACCCACACACATTTACACCTATTCTAATATAAACCCATGATAGATGTTTAGCTACTCATGAAGTTTGAGAGAAGAAATATACCTAAATTCACATTCAAAGCTTCCATTGAGGATGTAATAAAGGGTGATCTTCAAATTTAACTTCAATTACAACTAAAATCCTTGAAAAATTAAATACAATAATGTTTCCCAATTTAGAAAAGCTTTTACAATGCCGAAACTTGAATTCTAGTTGCAAAATATCCCAAAAGTTAAAGGGTTTCTGTCCTATAGAGAATTGGAACAATTGTGAGAAATTACATAATTGCCCCTCAACTATTTTTTACTGCATCGCGATCGCCAGTGCTTGATCGTGATTGCATCTCCCATGATCGCGGTGAGTCCATCGCGATCTCCACTTTGACTATTTCTAACTTGTCGCTATCGTGACCCTTAGATCAAGATTGTGGTAGCTGAGGGTCAGTTCCTACTCCAAATTTTCTATCTTTTTCACTAACTATTCCTATTTTGGTCTCTTTTCAGCTCACTTCACTTGATTTTCTCCATTTACCAGTAAACCTTCAAACCATGGGAATTAGTGCATTAAAATGACAAATACACCTCATTTACACAATTTAATCATAGTAGTGTGCATAAATTTGGATGCATATGAGTGGTAAATATACCACTCATCAACACCCCCAACTTAAACCTTTGTTTGTCCTCAAGCAACATTATTTCTTACTCAATGAGACTATGCAATTTTAAGACCATTTATATGACCAAATGATCACAATGACTTCGTACTTGATTAGAACCAAAAAGTTGCTTTCAATCTTGGGTAAGCAGTTCTAACAACTCCCTTCAACATGAAGTACAAATTTAAAGATACAAAAGACTTTGCTTCTTTGCCTAGAAGTGACTCTCCATCGATAGCGACTCAACTATACTTCTTTGCCTTATTTTTGAAAGATGATAATTTCACCCACCTCGATTAGTCTACATGCCTTCTCACAAAAATAGATTCCCATACACTAAATTATCTGTCGTGCAATAAGGTATTTAAGTGCAAAAAATCACTCTCATAAAGAATCTGTCAATGCAAATAAGTATCATACCATATGCTTGACTTTATTTTCAATCGCCACTACTATGAATACACTTGATTTGTGATCTCAAAGGACTTTTTCAAGCTTGTATGTAGGCTCAGGGAAAGAGTATAATATCATTTGTGAATAAAGTGACTGCACCCACCTTGAACATCTACATCACACTATTCAATCAAACTTTGGACTATGGGCCATTTTATTTATTTCCAACTACACACATGCCTACTTTCACTACCTTGATTTACCTATTTCTTTGAAATCATTTACTTCTTAATTATTTCTTTTGTTGAATCTATGTTTTTTTCTTTCTTTGGATGATTCCTTTATTTTTTCGCCTTTTCACTTACTCTCTTTTCTTAGGTTTTAGGCATCCACTTATACTACCATGGCCTAAGTTTATCTGTTCCAAAACTTACCACCCCTAACTTAGACTTTTGGCCTCAAGTTGCATTTTTAAGTTCAATGAGGGTAGGGTTCAAAAAAAGGGTAAACTTCAAATGGTTCAAGGCTGGTAATGGTTGCCAAATAAAGACTTGGATGCTCAAAATAGGTGACTAAGGGTACTATTCCATGTACGGGTAGGATATTTAGGCTTAAAATAGGTGACTAAGGGTATGGTTACATGTACGGGTAGGCTATTTAGACTAAAGTGGGCTCCTATGTTCACAAAAAAGTCCTAAGAACATTTAACCAACAATACATAATCACGATTAGCCTTGAGAAACTGATGGGGAAAGTTCTAGATAATACAGGCAAGCATGAGAGTTAAACAACTACGCTCAGCACACATGACATGCAAACTTTTCAAGGACACTCAATTGCATTTCCTACTAGAGACAAAAGGAGATATTTACCATGTACTACAAACTAAGGACTTTAGAGTCATAAAAAGCATTGTTAAAAATTATTCACGTCTGTACCTTTGGTTTTTAGAAGTTTCGAATAAAGGGGGTGTTTGCTTTGTATTCACACCATGCAAAATTTCTATTGAGGGCACCAAACTAAGTCGTCGTCTCACATTTTTCTCTCATGAGTGAAAACCATATGGCTACTCAGAATTCACTATAGGTAAATGAGTGATCCCAAAACTCCAATGCTACGGGTACTTAGACTTCTTCTATATTTATGAATCCAAAACCAATCATGATGATTTTCCCTTATGAATGTCGTCACTCAATCTATCATAGGGAAAGGCTCATCCGATATCATTACATATAAAATAAAAATATAAAAATAAAAAATAAAAATAAAACAAAAATATAAAAATGAAGTAAAACAACTAATCCATGAAATGTAGGCACCATCTGGGTGCCCAATTACTATCCAAATCAACATAGAAACATCCATGAAATATCTCAATAATATAGACCAAGGAAAAATAAATGAATACGAAGATGGTTGCCCCAACTAAAATATTTCAGTGACCTCACTACATAATTAATAAAGCATAAAAAGAGTAAGGGGTGTTCCCTATTACCGCACTACAAATTGTCATATCCCTTGGAATCTACATTATCTCCACCAACTCTAGTATCATTTAAATCTAACCATGTGGCTGGGACTTCATCGTCACTCTCAGCTCTAGAATAAGGGAGCCTATACTTTGGTTTTAGGACCTTCAAAGTCCCATCACCCCCTTCCACATCTTTGTGAAGAATTTATATCTCTTCTTCTCCTACTTCTTTATCTTTTTATTAGAATCCCTATTCTCCCTATATGGCTATGACAAATATGAGTAGGACCTCTCAAGCCTATAAATAGTGACTCACTACTTCTTCTTGTAAGACCCCGCAAAATTCTTCCATAGAATAAATCTTAGGGCGCGTCAAGTGAGGTGTGATTCCGTCCCTAAAAAATTGAAAAGTGACTTTCTAAGTAAGTATCATGTTAAAAATATATATTTTCCCCAATATCTACTTTTTATTACATGGTAAATTCTATAAGCTTTCCGTCGATATAACATTCGCCTTAATTAAATACCCGGGTAAGAAGTTATGGCTAATTTAGGTCCTAGTCATAAAACAACATCATTTTATGCTTGGCGCGTCGTGGAGAGGGTCTATTTAATAATAGTCAATTTCCACTAGAACTCCACGATAGTGGAGCACTGAGGAGGACCCTAATTTCCCATTAGTCAATTTTTAGTGGCCTAGCGCAATTGTGATGCATTATGCTGAAGTTCCAGGTCTCAGTTAGTGGGAAAACCTGATGGATCCACATCGCAGTGACTACCAATTTCCCATTTGTGAATTTTTTTTGAGTCATCATGATAGTGGCACGTTGTAGTGGCCCATGAAATCGGGTTCCCAGTTCAATTTTTTCAGCTTCGTACAGAAGTTAAAAAGGGCATTTTGGACTTTTTCCAAGCCTCATAAAAAGTGCAAACACAAAATCAAGGTCATTTACAAGCATTCTATGAAGTCTCTCTCAAGTTTTCTCTCAACAAAACCCCTAAGTATCCAAAACCTCTTTCAAGAATCTCAAGAAGCCACCATAGATTTTCTAAATTGAGTCAAGATTCAAGGTTCCCAAGTCAAGGGCTTCAAGAACCCTCATTCAAGAGTATGAATAGATTTCCAAAAGCGAGAGTTCATCCAAAGCTTCTAATTCATGGTATGTGTGATTTTGAACAAGGGTAATCCTTTCACCCCTGTGCCCAAAGGCTAATTTAAACTACAATTCTCTGCAATTTATAAGATTTTACATGAAATTGAATTGGTTTTTTCACCCATTGTTATTGGTTGAAAGTTTTTGATGTTTTTCTTGAATTGAGAGTCCAATGGCATGATTTTTATATGTTTTCTTGAGAAATTGCAGTTGGTTCTATACTCCATGATTTTAATCCTTGAGAATTTAGTAGGTGAAATGTTTGAAACATTGAAGTATGTGAGTATGTTGAGATTTTGATATAAATTGCTGAAATTTCCTGATTTCTACATGAGTTATGAATCTATATGCTCTATATTATGCTTTTGATAAGTTTTAACTTGGGATTGAACTATGGGTTATTAATCCCTACATGAGACTTGAAATTTTATGAACTATTGTGCTATAAGCACCCATGATTTGAGTATTCTGAGATTATTGAGAAATATTTTGACCTAATGGTCATTGAGTTTTGAAATTCACTCTACAATATGAGATTACAAATTTGATTATTCGGTTCTTATTAAACCAAGAGATTATTCTAAAGTGGATTTTCATGATATGAGTGAGGTAAACTAAAGGGAGTAGTATTTAGCACCGAGTGGGTAAGTTACTACGGTTTCTTACCCCAAAACTACGTGCCACCGTAGGTTGGGCCTGAGGCAGAGTTTATGATTGTTATTGGATCGAAGGATGAGTTGATACTGGGCCCTAGGCTGAGTTTTTTTAGTGATCACTGGACCTAGGTTATACTCCCTGGCAAGAGTATGACGCCTCTCCCCAACGTGAGGTCTCTTTCTTAGGAGGACAAAACATTGGACTCTATGTAGCTCACATGGCTTATATCGGTTAAGAAAACCTCCCTTGACATTTAAACTTCGAGGCCAGTTACCTCCCTAAACTAAAGTATGTTCCATTGAGATAAGATATTTTCCTTCAAAACTAAAATACTTTCCCTTGATATGAGTATTTTTCCCTAAAGTTTTAAATGAGATATTTTCCTAACGTGAATGAAATACCTTCAAGTATGTTCCAAAGTTATATGATTTCGAATTCCAAGTATTGAAGTTCAAAATAGTTATGAGTTCTTGAGCATTGAAGAAGTTTACTCTATATGAGATATATATGCATGAGTTGAAAGTATTGCTTAAAGTTTCCTTTAGCCTTGAGTAATGAGAATAAGAGAAGAGTACAAACTTCAAAGCTGAAAGTATAATGACTCACAAGATTGTGTTACATGTTCCATTTTACATAATTCATGAGTTTCGCATTTTATACTTGTTCAAGCCATGTGAGTCATTACTTATTACATGCATGATTTGATTAAATAGTATTGATGTTGTTTTATATAAATACATACACCCCTATATACTCAGTATATTCCCAAGTGCTGATCCATATATATGTCTATGTGCTACATTGTCTTACAATATAGGTTCAGGTGCTTAGTCCCAGCCTCATCAGTGACTTTCGAGTACCTCTATCTACATTCCTACAGTGGTGAGTCCTCATGGTTCGAGAACCTATCTTTAGACATTTCTACATTTGAGAGACTATGTTTTTACTTTCACTTCATTTCGAGTTAGTTGCCGACCTATCCCAATGGCTCTCTAGTTCATGGATTAGTAGAGGCTTTGTCAGACTAGTTATCATATTGTGATTGTGTTGAGGTTTTTGGTATTACTTGGTCTTTTGGTACGAGCATTTTCTCCATATTTTCTTTCATATGATATGACTATGCTAATGTTTGAATTATTTTATCCTAAAATAAGTGTTATTAGTAGAAACAGGCTCAAAGGGTTAGCTTGGGATACTTGTAGCCTAAAGCACCGTGTGACATCTCGGGAGGCAATTTTCGGTCCTTACAAACTTGGTATCAGAGCCTAAGATTTTAAAGAAGTCTTAGGGAGTCTGGCAAGACACGTTGAGTAGAGTCTTGATCATCGGTGCGTAGCGTGCCACATATATAAGCAAGAGGGTACAAGATGTTTTAGGAAAAAGTTATTTCTTTTTTTTTTGGATTCTATTGTGCCTGCAGTTGTCTCTCTCATCTAATAATTTATGCTCTTCTATTTTAGAAAATGCCTCTCCGAAGAGCGAATGACCACAGGAATGGTTATGAGCAACCCCCACCTATTGATCCTTTGAATAAGACTGTATCTCATGCCGAATTTTAGGTGGCCTTTTAGGTGTTTCCCTAAGAATTTACCACTAATGTTTGGGCCAATAACCAGACTGTAGTTTCTAATTAGTAGGGAGCTGAAGTAGCCGTAGCTAGGATCCATGATTTTATACAGATGAATCCGCTGAAGTTTTATAGGTCTAAGGTAGGTGAGGACCTATAGTTGTCCCTGGAGGAGGTGAGAAAGATCATGCAGGTGATGCATGTTTGAGGAAGAAAGTGTTGAGTTAGCGTTTTATAGGTTGAAGTACGTAGCATATGACTGGGTTGTATCATAGAGGAAGGGTAAAGGTGAGGATGCTTTTGCTATGACTTGGCAGGTATTCCAAGATGCATTCTTGGATAAGTTCTTACCACTTGAGATGAGTGAGGCAAAGATTGAAGAGTTTACAAACTTGAGGCAGGGCTCCATGACTATTAAGAAGTATTGCTTGAAGTTCAACCAGTTGGCCAAGTATGCTCCTGATTTGACTTCTGACACCCGGGCTAGAATGAGCAAGTTTGTGACCGGTGTTTCTGGGTTGGTACTAAAGGAGTGTAAGACTGAGATGTTGCATAGGAATATGGATCTATCTAGGTTAATGATGCATGCCCAGCAGATAGAGGTGGATAAGATTAGGGAGAGAGATCAAGTGAGGGGTAACAAGAGAGCTAGATCTGAGTAGCATGAGTTTTGCCAACCTAGGTTCCATGGAGGGAACCGCCCTCAGTTTGAGAGGTGTCCATCTATGACAGTGCCTTGATCAACTAGGCTCCCGTGCCTAGAAATAGGCAGGAGCAAGGGGGTAGATATTTTATGTCTAGGTCGAATAATAGTGTTGGTAACAGGCCCTGCTATCCTCCATGTTCTAAGTGTGGTAGGAGTCATCTCGGGGAGCGTTTTGTAGATCTGAGGGGTTGTTTTTGTTGTGGAAAGTAGGGCCACAGACTTAGAGATTGTCCTTATGCTAGACAGGGGAACAGAGACTCCCGATAACACATCCTAAAGTTGGATGAATTCTGAACATATAACAAGATAGTGTGTAATACCTTAAGAAAGATTTAATGCATGTCCATAACCAAACACCGACCACCCGAAAAATGATCGACCTACATGGACCAATAACAACAGTAGTCCAGAAAAAACCTTCTTAATAGTGAACCAAAACTGAATATAAATAAAGTGTTGGGACATGCACCCGACTATAGAAAAAAATAGTATCCACTAGTCTATAACTAAAATGTGAAACATAATCCTGAAATGGAGCTTGCCAATGCAGGAAAGCTCCTAACTTTAAGTCCAATATCGATCAATCCATGATCACTGAGCAAGAGTAGTATAAGTATGGCCAAATCCTACATCTCGTAGGGATACATCATCTGGAGATGGTTAGCGGTAGCACGTATCTCATGGATAAATATAAAATAAGCATTAAAAGCCCACAACCCTTGTTTTCAAAACCAAATCTATTCCATGACAATAATACTTTAATTCAAATGCTTTTTAACAAATTAAGAATGAGAGAAGAGTCACATGCCTGTAATAGTAAGATGTACGAACAGAAATCACCTTGAGAACCCTAATTGATCAACCTTTTGAAAACCCAAAATGTTCTTGACCTTGAGGAATTTAAGAGTTTTGATAAGCTACTTTGACATATTTATGAGGTTGAATGACACCCTAGTGAGGTTTTAAGATGTGTGTTTAAAGTTGGGTAAGAGGGGTAAAATATAAAATCCCCTTAATTTATAAGATGAAATAGGGCCGTCTTTTACAATGAGTCAACCATCAACTAGTAACCACTTTATAAGACTGGTCACCACGATTCGTAACCAAGGTAGTACCATGGAGGTACCCTATAGTGCTGACCTTAAGACTGGCTATGGGACTCATAATGGGAATCTACGACTTGTACGTCCCAGTTGTAATCAACATAGAACCTATTTCGAGCATACACTGGACACTTTATGATTTACACCAACTGACTCCTACAAAATCCCTACGGCTCACAGTGAGCTACTCGTACTCAAATCATAATCTTGCAACAAACTTACATGATTTGTTTAAGACTCATTCAAACGTCTTATTAGGACACATTAAGACACAATAGGCGAGTCCTAACTAGGGCAGTGGACTCAAAACTCAAGGAATTTTCTAGGGCCAAAAATCTGGAGTGTTTTAATTCTCCCCCACTTGGATTATTCATCCTCGAATGATGAGACAAGGCATTTATTAGCACAAATTGTCTCCATATACCTTTACTCTTACCTTTAATAGAGACAGAAAACAAAGATGATAAGGTAATCACATTTTCGTTCACCAAAGTCAAGAAACAAAGATGTCAAGGAATACACATACCTTAAGGATAATTATTTGAAGAAGAAAAAAAGAATGAATACTTGGACTCCATGTCCTCTTCGACTTCCTAAGTAGCCTTTTAAACCTTGTGGTTCCCCCATAGAACCTTTCATGAAGCTACGTCCTTCATCTGCAATCGACAAACTTGCTGGTCAGAAATGTCAACCTAGACTTCCTCATAAGTTAAAGAATCCAAAATACCCACCTACTCCAAAAGAATAACCATCTAAGGATCAACCACAAACTATCTCAACATCGAAACATGAAACACTGAATGAATGGATCTTAAACTAGAGGGAAACTCTAATTCATACGCAATATTACAAAGCCTCTTCAACAACAAGTACAGACTAATATATCTAGGACTAAGCTTTCCCTTCTTACCAAACCGCACCACTCCCTTCATAGGGGATACCTTTACAGACTAATATATCTAGGACTAAGCTTTCCCTTCTTACCAAACCGCACCATTCCCTTCATAGGGGATACCTTTAAGAACACCCAATTACCAATGCTAAAATCCAACACCCTTCATTTTATATCTGCGTGAGACTTCTTGAAACTTTGGGAGATTTTAAGCCTATCCCAAAACACGTTCACCTTCTCCATCACTTGGTGAATGAAATTCGGTGCAAAAATTTTAGTCTCACCAACTTCAAACAACCTGATGGTAGACCTACACCTCCTACCATACAAGGCCTCAAAAGGATCCATACTAAACTTAAGGTATAAATAAATAAATCAAATCATATTGTCCTCGAATCAATGAGGAATCACTGTGTCTATGTAACTGAATGCTACCGCTACTACTGGGATGGAGCTCGTGTCTCGAAACCTATGGTGTAACATGAAAAGAAAGAACCATAAAGCAAATGCGCCAGTACACCTAGAGTACTGAGTATACGAGGAAGGTAGGCTGATCATAAAGGGTTTCATGCATAAACAACACTGACTGACGAATATGAACGTGGCAGTGCAAACAAACATATACAAAAATTGGGACTATAAATCGTGATAGCATAACCTGTAAGCTAATGCATAGTTTAATAATAACTGTCATGACTGATACTTAAACTGATAACATGGACGACTGTATCTGACACTCCTGTATATACTAAAATCTAGAGAACTCCCTGAGTTCTTTTATTGAGACTGATACTGAAACTGTGGGAAGTAGTGTTTAACCGACATGCCCCATATATGCCGTTATGGCTAAGCTGGTGTCAAATATCTGCCCCGACTAGAGGGGTGTCAATACCGTGCCATAGGTAAGGACAGCCTGTGAGTGGTCCTTATCTAGCGGGTACTCAATGAGAATGGTGGGAACCCTAAACTGACATGTTAAGCCACCTCATCAACCCTAATCTAATGGGTTAAGATGTCTCAACCTACGCTGGCTACGTAGTTCTGGAACACAAGGATGACTACTAAGAATCACACCCTGAATTGGTGGGTGAGTTCGCATCCTTGGGTTCACTTG
This sequence comes from Capsicum baccatum var. pendulum, assembly GCA_030864225.1. NCBI lineage: Eukaryota > Viridiplantae > Streptophyta > Magnoliopsida > Solanales > Solanaceae > Capsicum > Capsicum baccatum. The sequence goes on along the minus strand of CM061558.1, from coordinate 195,426,774 downwards.
GTGCTAAACTCTACTTCCATCTGGAGGGACTGGACATGAATAACTGACAGTGCATGACTTAATCTTACAGAATTTCGTTGACTGGCGGAATGTTACTGATATCTTACAACTGACTAAGATCATGAGGTTTTACTGAGTCACATGACTGACTGAAGTATATCAAATCATAGCTTGAGTTCGGATATCGTGAAACATGACATGGATCTAGGCACACAGCTATAGTTTTCGAGTACAAGTACCCCCAGGACTCGATGGAAGGAAACTGAAACACATGACTGACTTGATCATAAGAGTAGTGTCCATAATTTATAATATCATAAGTAGGGATCTCATACTAAGAATGGTTATCAACAATGTATTGCATGGGAAGGATTTCATATCACATGGATTTACTTGCACAATCTTAATATCATGTTCATTGCATAATCATATTGGAAATATGTACCAATAGCATGGAAGTTCATGTGGATTGCATGGTTATCATACATCTTGTTCATAAGTAGGATTTGCAAGTAAACATAGCATAATCTCATAAGAATAGTTCATGAGTATTCCAACAACATTTACAAGGCACATTATCAACATAGAAGTCATTGGAACGTAAGGGCATATCATGAATACTTCACTTAGACACAATTTATCTATATTGCATGATTTCTAGTTTCTTAGGCATTTTATCAAACACCTTACATGCACATCTTAAGCATAGGTAAAATCAACAAATTATACATCATGAACAACTAAATTTACATGTTTCCAACTCATATGATATCATGAAATTCAAAAAAAAAAACATATAAAGATTCCATCTTGGGAATCACCCAATATCAACAACATGATCATCAACACCCAACAATATAGAAATCATACTTTATAATGGAAAAAGAGGGTTTTTGAGCTTTATGGATGAAAAGGATCCATAAATGAACTCACGCATACCTTAGAAGGAAGATTTTTAATGATTGACGTAGGAATTTCCTTGAAATCAGATCTTCAAGATTAGATATGCAACCCTAGTTGTTTTTATCTTTTAGTGCTCTTAGATGATGAGCTTTGAGATGATAATAGAGTTGTAATATGTTTAGAAGCTATATATTTCGTAGGGTTAAGTTTAGGGACGTGTAAGGAGTGTTAAAAGACTTAATTACCCCTAAAATCACTCAAAACGGAGTGTTTTTGGCACCTCGAATTGACTTAGGCGGTGTGCAAGTGATTGCCTAAGCTTGGTTGGGCGGCACTTAACCAATTGCCTATGTTTAGGTTGGGTGGCGCCTAACCAATTGCCTACCTTATTGTCTCTCACGAAAATGGGCGTAACATTTTGCTCGAGTATTGGATTATGGCAAAATTGGTATCGTTGGAAAGCTAATTCGATTCTCTACAATTTGGTGGGTCTAAATCAGCCAAAATACCAAATTAACATCAAGTCATACTCGTTCAAACATGACCCTTGCAAAATCAAACACTAAATCTTGATGGATTCAACAACGCTTAGCTTGTATTACCTTAAGTGACACATATGAACATGCTTAATGCATCATAAACTATCCTATCACTAGGATATTCATTGTAAGTCATGTACTCAAGTATGAATCCAAGGATAGGAGGTTTCATACGTAGGGATACTTATTCACTTCCTAGCTTAGAAACATGTGGTTTATTACATTACGACTCAACCAGAGGACTTGTAATTGGACCCTATGACTCGTAGGTCCCAGTTGTAATTAGTATAGAACCCATTGTTGGTATACACTGGACACCAAATGACTTGTATAAAATCTTTACTGCTCATTTTGAGCCACTCGTACTCAGAGATTAATCATGCCACAAATTATATGATTTGGTTACGACTCGTCCTAATGACTAATCAGGACTCTGTACGAATCAAAGGGAAAATAATAACAAGTGTGCTTAAAGCTCAAGGAATTTAAAAGTTCTGAAAATCCAGGGTGTTTCAATTCTACCCCACTTGGATCATTAATCCCCGAATGATGGGAAAAGTCATTTATTTGCACAAATTGATTCCACATACCTATACTTTTACCTTTAACAAAGACAGAAAACAAAAATGCTAAGGAAATTACTCTTTCCTTTTAAAAAGTCAGAAAACAAAGATATCAAGGAATATACATACCTTAAGAATGATTATCCATAGCGGAAAACAAGAATGAATACTTGTACATCATGTTCTCTTCGGTTTCCCAAATAGCCTCTTTAACCTTGTTGTTCCTTTATCAAACCTTTACCGAAGCTACGTCCTTCGTCTACAATCGACGAACTTGTTGATCCAAAATATAATTGTGACTTACTCATAAGAGAAGAAATCTAAAATTCCTACCTCATCCAAAGGACTAACCGTTGAAAGATCCGCCACACACTTTCTCAACATCTAAATGTGAAACACTAGATAAATGGATCTCCAATTACATGGAAACTCCAATTCTTATGTAACATTACAAACCCTATTCAATACCAAGTACGGACCAACATAATGGGGACTGAGCTTCCCCATCTTAAAAAAACTACATCACTTCCTTCAAGAAGGATACATTAAGAACACCCAATCATAATCACTAAACTTTAACTCCCTTTTCCACGCATCCACGTTGTACTTTTTGCGACTCTGGTTAGCTTGAAGACTATCCTGAATAACCTTCACCTGCTCCATAAATTGAGGAACCAAATTAGGGCAAAACGTCTTAGCTTCACCAACTCCAAACCACCCGATAGGAGACCTACACCTCCTACAATACAAAGCCTAAAATAGAGCCATACCAAAACCAAAGTGGTAGCTATTATTCTATGGAAACTCTATAAGAAGCAAATGAACCACCCAACTAGAATCATAGTCAATCACACAAGTTCTAAGAATGTCTTCTAGTGTCTGAATATTCCTTTTCGCTTGCTCATATGACCTTGGGTAGAAAGAAGTACTAAGGCTCACCTTCTTTCACAAATCTATATGAAACTAACACCAAACATAAAATGAAAACTGAGTGCAACAATCCTAAATAATATAAACAAGCGCCCCATGCAACTTCACAATCTCCTAGAGGAACAACTTTCAAGAATTCTTTGCCAAATAACTAGTCCTCACTAGTAAGAAGTAAGCAGATTTAATCATCCTATGCACAATGATCCGAATCTAATCAAATTGATTCTGAGACTGAGGAAGAACGATATCAAAATACATGTTAATTTCTTCACACTTTAACAAGGGCCACTTGATATCTTGTTACAACCCTCTGGGCCATAAGTGCTCAACCTTCACTTGTTGACACAATATGTATTTATCCACAAAACTAACCACATTTTGCTTTTTATTATTCCACCAAAAAATCTCCTTACGATCATGATACATCTTCGTCAAACCAAGATGAATCATATACCATGATTGATGAGCCTCAAGCATATCCTCTCTCACAACCCATCTATATCGGGAAAACATAATCTGCCTTGGTACCTCAAGATACCATCGCCACCAATCTCAAAAGCTATAACTTTTTTTGTCCCATATCTTCCTTAATCTGCATTAAGGCGAGATCTAATACTTTCTTCTCCTCTACTTCAGTACCAAGAGCGGACTATTCCATCTTTTCCACAAACACATACCCATTCTTAGAGACCATAAGATAAACTACAAGTTTAGATACACTATGAATATCTTTCATCAATTACCGCTTATCTTCATCCACATGAGCTAGTCCCCCCATGGATAACCTTTTAAGGGAATCAACAACCATATTAGCTTCACCTAGGTGATAATAGAGACTCATATTATTGTGTTTCAACAACTCAAGCCAACTCCACTTCCTGAGATTCAAAACCTTCTGGGTAAAAACAAATTAAAGTCTTTTATGATTAAGAAAGATATCTACATGGATGATGTATCCAAAACTAGGGTCTTGTCGTAATAGGAAATCCCAACCCCAACTAGGGCCGAGGATTGCCCCATTACCAAACCCAACTAATATTATCATATATTAAGCCAGTTGAAGTCTGAACATATAACAAGATAGCGTGTGTCCTTGCGGAGACTCTGGGATGAGTCTATAACTGAGACCAACCCAATCAAGTCAAACCAACCTATAGCCAACCAAACCAATGCAAAAGCCATAAACTAATACCATGATAATAAGCCAATGTATATATATATATATATATATATATATATATATATATATATATATATATATAACAAAAACAGTCCATACCACACCCAAGACAATAATTGTTTATACAAAGCCTATAGACAAACCAAAGAGTATTTAATCAGGACATGCCCCTAACCATAGACAAGAACCAAAGTTTATGAAAGGCAAGAATTATGTAAAGTAAACTATGACATGAAATACATACCTTCCAAACTATGGAAGCTCACCAATTAAATCCAATATCGATTGTCCCAAAATTTAATCCTAAGCAAGAGGAATAGAACCGTCGGTTCTTGTGTAGTATGGGTATACAACCACCACTACATTGGTTAGCAGGTGAATGCTAGCATGAAATCAGGATAAGGGAAAAATAATACCAGTTATAAAAACAAAGTATAAAGATCTAATGTACACAACTATGCATATATATAAGTGCAGGGAAAAGGGATCGGGTTTAACATGCCATTTAAAACCCTTACTTGTGTTGTCTAGCTTCGCAGTCCTACCACCCACGGGCCATATGGGTTCAGCTCCCCTGCTAAAAGGGTCCTAGTGCGTGTAGCTGCACAACCAGGCAATATCTTTGGTATGACTAGTACATCCTTCCAATATGAATGTGACACTTGCAAGTATCCATCGAAGACCCCTCATATCGGTAAATATAAGTTTTGGGTATTGGTCCTACCCAGGACACCCACCTTCCACAGCTTAGCGATATTTCCATCCATTAATGTCCAATTATAACCAAGTCCAAATAATAAAATTATCCATTTATTAACTAGGGCTATTTAATAAACTAGTGGTATTGTCATACCACTATTCTTGCAAACATTATCCATAGAAAAACCATTTTGATTAAGGGGACATTCAAGTTCCCTTTCACTATCCATATTAAACCTATTGGCAGACTTCCATGTTCTCCAAAAGAATAACCAAGTAGCCTTTATCCTTTTCAAACAATTTAAACCAATTCCATAAACGTATTCACTTGGGGAATTTCCATGTATCTCGCAAGGTTTTCAAAATAGATCAACTATGGCCTCCAAAACATTAACCTTTGAACTATTCTAATCATCTTAATACCATGTCAAAAATTTAAATCATTTGCATCATTTAAACCATCAAAACCATCCAAAACCATTTAGAGTTCAATTACTAAACCAAACCATGCAAGAGTTCCAATGCTAGTTTTCCAATAGAGTAAAAATATTCTTTGAGGCATTTTATCAATCATATTGACGGCATACCTTTACAGAGACAAAAACTAATATGTTAATCACCATAATTAGGGTTAATAAATAACAATTAGTTATCCATAACCAAAAACCAACCACATATGCAAACCATTACAAAAAACTGGCAAAAACCTAGTTTAAACCAATATCAAACCATATGCATAAAGACACTCAACATTATTTCAAAATCCACCATTCAAAATTCATAAACAGATATTTAAAACACAGTACATATGCCTTTAATTTCAAATAACAATGTTGGAAAGAGTACATGCCTTATACAAGAAGATTCACGAAAGAAATCTTGACCTATGAGCCTTTTGAAGAGCACTTATGAAACCCTAGCCTTCAATCTTCCAAGAGTGTTTGAGAGAGTCTTTGATGTGTTTTAATCCTTTATTACATGTTATAGTAGGACATATAGGGTTTTATAATGTTAAGACATAAGGTTTTAGTAGTAGGAAATGTACAAACTACCATTGACTTAAATATTAAGACAAAACATACTCAGGGGCACTACTCACCATTAATAACCAAGGGTACAAATAAGACCCCAACTAGTACCCCAACACATATCCAACCTTTTCATGACCCTACCTACTGGTTTCTATACGATTTACCCTCCCTAACTCATACCTAAGGGAATAAGTGGTAACCTCAATCATATCTACTAACCGTATAGTGGACAAATTACGCTAGATAACTCAACCATGAACCATACGCCTCATTCTATACCACTCTTAAGTTCCTATATGACTCTTACAAATATGAGTTATACCTTGGGTAGTAGCTAAGCCTACCTTACTTCCTAGGGTACAATTGTACCACCTAGGAACCCTAGTGAAGATACTTATCTGGACCTTCTTAAAGAACAAGGAATCCGAGGTACCAATACCAACCAAAGAACATTAACACCTTACCCTACCAGAATACATAGATCATGGAATAAACGGACTCATTCTAACAAGCAAGTCCAATTCAAATTAGAATTTATTAAAACATCACAATGAGAGCTTAAGTCTAACCATACATCACCTTTTATATGTTTAAGCCTATCCAAAGCACAATGGAGTTAACTTAAGCCACCGGGATCTACCCCTTACATCTATCCCAAAACACTTCTTCACTTTTGTTCCCTTTATGGAAGCTATGAGGAAGGGACATTGACAAACTATATCCACCTATTATGACAAGAACCTCTATCTTATAATTGAACACCCAAAACTGAACCACTACCATGGCATGATAACAATTCATAAAATCAAGCCTTGCAAAACCTCTTAGATACCCAACATATCTATTGGTACATCCTTCAATCAAGACATTCAAGCCTACCGATTACATATCCATAGTATAATATATCAATCAAAAGATCTCACACCCTCTATAACTTCCTAGAAGGACTTCCACTATCTATTCCTTTCTTAACCATTTCCCATGACGACAATCTTACCTTACCCTTTTAAAATCCTAACTCTAATAGTCAACCAAGACTCTCCTCCACTTAGGAACTTCTACATTCCCCTTTACAAAACATCACCATACTTCAAAAGCCACTACTATCCTAGAACAAAAAATATCATAAAGGAACAGAAGTACAAGAATTATTCATGACCCTCAAGGCAAGACAAAAGATTAATTAAATAAGACACCATATGCACCAAATACTTTATAAAAACCACCTAGATCATAATGAAGAAACATTCCGACCAAACCATACCACCAAAGGAATCCTTAGACTTAGACATTGAAAGAAACACGACCATACATACCACCGATGACTTATCATAAGGTCAAGACTCCGATCCGTTGATGTTGGGTTTATTTACATGCCTAAAGCACCATAATTGACCCATATTTTAGCTAAGTTTTGAGGACAAAATATATAATTCCTGCACTTTTAGTCTATTTTCCTTTAAGTGAGCTGACCTACGTGATTAGCATGTTTTTCAGGTATTAATGATGAAGATTTCAGCACTTTGTGGACCTTTGGGCAGCAAAGGAAAACTTCACATAAGAAGGAAGGCAGCTTTTGGAAGCTTGTGGACTGAATGTGATGCATGAAAAATTTGTTTCGGGCAAAATCAGTATTTCTAAATACTTAGGGGTGCAGCAGTAACTTAGTAGACAAGGATATTATAAAACCCAATTGCTGAATTTTTCAGCAAGTTTTTATCTTACATTATTCAGTTTACCGATTCTAGAAGTTTTGAGATAGAGAAAAATGGCTCAGAGAGCAACGGACAGAAGGGAGAAACGTCAAACCCTTGTTGCCTCTAAACCATCTCAATCGTGATGTTTATTCTAGGTTGTGGTATGATGATTATGTCTACTTTGGTTTGTATTGTACTCATGAGTAGCTAAAATTCTCTGTTAGGGTTATGAAAGCCTCGTAATATACTATCTATTGCTATGAGTTTGTGAATTCTTGATGTGTATGCTACTTATATCATTACTCTCTTCGTTTTAATTAAATTCTTATGGTTGCAAACATAAGGAACACACCATTATACAATTAACTTGTTCGAGAGAAAAGTTACATGTTTGGAAAAGAGAGTTTGACATGAAAATAAGGCTTCCAACCCCTGTTTACACGTTAATGCCTTAACCGGATTAACTTTCTTGGAGAGTTCGTACCATTAGTTATACAGTTTAGGCTCGGGAGAGTTAAAGTGAAATAATCCTTGATGGTTGGGAAACACTAGGATTTACCATTCGAATACGAATCTCTATAAGTGCATGCATATCTAAATTCTGCATTACTTATAGTTAATAGATACGTAGAACTTACAAGGTGGACATAACCCTAACTTAAAAATCTCTGTGATTAAATCTTACTAAACAACTCGCCTCATTCATTACTTTGATATTAGTAATTCATGCATAATCAAACTCCCCCTTTTCCGTTGAATTTTCGACCAACAGTCTACTAATAATTGCAACACTTAGTGACCAAGTATTTCCTGTGGGATTCGACACCCAACCCAGTTGGGTTCTATATTTGACATCGACCGCTTACACTTTCTAACGAGAGTTGTAGTTTCGGCGTTATCAAATTTTTGTGCCATTGCCGGTAAATACGGTTGTCAACTAAGTTTGTGATAGTTATTAGACCCTTTGGTCAAAGATTCTCGAATTTTACTTTTAGTTGTTGTTTTTGTTTTGTTCAGGTTTGGTAGAGTGCATGCCAAATAAACGACGTTCTGGTCAACCATTATTACCCATAAATCCTGAACGACAACTTATTGGCAGAATAGATGTACAACTAGACATTGAAAGAAGGGCTGCTCAACAGAAGCAAGCTAGATTAGCTGCATTGGCAGCTGCTCAAGTGCATCAACAGAATATTGATAACCCAGGTCGGGCAACAAATACTAATAATGAGGACCTGGGTGATGATGAGTTACTAAATCCATGGCATGCAGATGAGGTGGCAGCGCCTGTGAACAGGAGAGATCATCAAGCTAGAATAAGACCTGAACGCCGAGCTGTGCAGGCTCCTTTTGATGATGATGATGACGATTTGGATGGGATTGGTGCCAAAGGGGCTATTGTTCCTCTGCGCTTTGCTCCCGAGGCCAAGTTTAATATCACTAGCACCATGATTCAGCTATTGCAACTCAAAGGTTTATTCGATGGACTTGCAGGAGATGATCCAAATATGCATCTGATTAATTTTATGTCAACATGCAAGGCGTTTGACAATCCAGGGGTTGGACAGAATGCAATTCGGCAGCGCTTATTTCTATTGTCTCTATCTGGAGAGGCAACTCTATGGTTGAATGGTCTAACTCCTAATTCTATTACTAATTGGAGGCAATTGAAAGATGCTTTCCTAGAAAGATTCTTTCCGCCATCCAAGAGAGCATAATTAAGAGATGAGATCAGCAATTTTCGACAGCTTCAAACTGAAGCTCTCCATGAAACATGGGAGAGGTTCAAGAAGAAGCTTATGCTGTGCCAAAATCATCAGATGACCAATATCCACTTGATGGAAATATTATATAGGCTTTGAACTCGGTGACAACGCCAGTGGTTGATAATGCTGCAGGAGGGTCATTCATGGACCTTACTTTTATTGAGACAAGTGATACGCTGGATCGTATGACAAACCAGAGTAGAACTTGGCATACCAGGGATTCTGAGGTAGCAAGCCCTACTGTATCTATTGGCATGACAGCAGAACAGAGGTGAAGACAAGAGGAACGTGACCAAGATATGGCTCTCATGAAAATGAAGATGGATCTTCTTACCAAGCATTTATTATCAGGGAAGACCAAAAAGGTCAAGGCCATTATATCGCAAGGAAGAGATGAATCCGATTCTGAGGAGGAAGCGAACTACTTGAATAATCAGGGGGGTTTTCGAGGCAATGACCAAGGAAACCAAGGTTAGAACTATTATGATAAATCCGAATACAAGGACCGTGATCAAGTTAATTGGAAGAATAAGACTGATAGGAGTGGTTTGTATATTCCTCCTGGAAATCATGAGGCTGTGGCGTCTGGCTCTGGAAAGATGTCCATGGCAGATATGTTGGCTAAACTGTTAAAAGGAGTGGAGAAAACCAACATGGGCGTGACTGAGGTAAAGAGTGATTTGTCCTTAATGAAACAATTGTTTGACTCGCATTCCACTTCAATGAAACAACTGGAACAACAAATGAGTCAACTATCGGTAGCATTCAATCAAAGAAAAGCTGGCACTTTACCTAGTGACACTGTGCAAAATCCAAGGAATGATGGATCATGTATGGATATTACTACCAGGAGTGGTAAGGTGTTGGAAAATCCATGTAAAGGCAAGCAGGTGGTTGATAATACAGAAGAGACTGTTATTGAAGCAGATTGTGATGATTCTGTAGAAGCTGAAAATCAGAATGTGAACGTTCATGACACTATATCTTGACGTCACCAGCCTAAAAAGATTGATAATCGAAAACAAGATAAAAAAGAAGTGGTGGAGAAAACTCTTCCCCTTCCACCACCACCTTTTCCTCAGAGACTTAAGAAGAAAGTTGATAATATAAGGTTCAGTAAATTCAAGACTATGTTGAAGCAGCGGACTATTAATGTGCCTTTGGTAGAGGTACTGGAGCAGATACCTGGGTACGCCAAATTTATGAAGGACCTCTTGACAAAGAAGCGGGCAGCAAGCTATGAGCTGGCAGATAATGTTCATCATTGCAGTGAAATTGCCACGAGGTCTTTAGTACAGAAGAAGGCAGATCCTGGTGCTTTCACTATTCCTTGCACAGTGGGATCTATGAATTTTTCTAAGGCATTGTGCGATTTGGGAGCTAGCATTAATTTGATGCCGTTATCCATTTACAGAAAGTTAGGGTTGGGCGATCCTACACCAACCAATATGCGGCTCATGATGGCAGATAGGTCGGTAAAACGACCTGTTGGTATCTTATATGATGTACTGGTAAAGGTTTCCACCTTCATTTTTCCCATAAATTTTGTTATTTTGGATTGCAAGGTGGATTCTGAAGTTTCCATAATCTTGGGTCGTCCTTTCCTTGCAACTGGAAATGTGCTTATTGATTTAAGAGCTAATGAGCTTTTATTTTGGCTGAATGACGAAGTGGTCAGTTTTGATATTTGCAAATCAATGAAACAGCATAGAGATATGAATGTGTTCTCTGTAGCTGATGTTTATTATGAGGATGAGAAAGAATTATCTGTAGAGAAGTAGCTTACTGTTGAGCCATTGTCTACTGTGCTTTTGAATTTTGAGCGTGAGGATGTAGAAGATTATGAAGAAACTATTTGTGCTCTAATAGGAATAGGGTCCTATTCTCATGCTCCTAAGAAGCTGGACCTTGATCTTAAGAATCAACCATCACCACCAACAAAACCATCTATTGAAAAGCCACCAATGCTAGAATTGAAAGAGCTACCCAATCACCTAAAGTATGTATTCTTGGGAAGTGAAAATACACGTCCGGTTATTATTGCAGCTGATTTAGGTGAACAACAAGTAGCGACTCTCATCTCTGTTCTGAAGAGATACAAGAGAGCCGTTGATTGGACTAGTGATGATATAATTGGTATCCCTCCTAGGATATGTATGCACAAGATTTATCTCGAAGAAGATTGCGTCCCCACAAGTAAGCATCAGCGTCGTCTAAATCCATTCAGAAAATGATGCACCATATATCTCGATGAAGTCTAAGGCGCTTGGTGGGAAGCAACCCATCCTTCTAATCATTTTTTTTATTTTTGATTAAGTGTAGGTGCAAGACGTACAAAGGAGGGGAATTAGTCCTAAATTTTGATTTGAAAGTGAGCCATGCTAAAGGTGGTAAGTTAGGAATGATGCAGAAAAGGCTATAGGCTAGGCTTTGCCTATGCAAATCTAGGAAACGAACAAGAAAAGGCCTATGCTAATCTAGGCAACGGACAAGGCAAGACCTATGCCATTGCCTATGCTCACTGCCTCACATAGGCAATAGCATAGGCGCCGCCTATGCCCAACTAGGCATTGAAAAAGGCGCCGCCTATGACTATGTAGGCAAAGCAAAAGGCCCCGCCTATGCTAAGCATAGGCAAAGCATTATGGGCCACCTACTTATGCCTTTTTGTCTCCTAACCCGGTTTTACATGGATAAAGCCCGACCCATGACTTAGTCTATAAATAGAACTTCAACCTTAGAACAAAATGCAATTGTTTGCTCAATATAGGCACCGCCCAATCTTCCAAATTCTCTCAAAGTTTTTCTTTTTGCTCGTCTAGTCTTGCAGGTTCATCTTCCCGAACCATCACCAAGTAAGTTATTCTTTTATATTCCGTAGTTGTTGAAATGCTATGTTTGTAATGATTTATTAGATTTTGAAGTGGTGTTGGTGATTAGAATGTGGTTAGTTTGTTATGATACATCTAGTTGAGTGAAAGAATACGTGTGGGTGTTCTTGACTTTGTTCCGACTTGTACTTGATTATTATACACTGTCATATTTTTATGGAGTCGAAATTGTAAAGTTAATGCATAATCTTGAAAGTTGAAAGCTTGAATGTTTGAATTACTCTTCATCGAGATACCGATCATGATTGACCACAAGCATAAAATGTTGTGATTATTTCTATGTAATAACACGATACGATCACTATGTGGTGGTCTTGTTCAAAAAGTGCATTAATCCAAACATGAAAGTATACTCAAGATTACATGAAAAAGAGTTGGAAAGGATAGTCAAGAGTACATAAAATTATGACTGTGCTAAACATGTTGTTGGAACATATCGCCTAAATATATGTCGATGAAGTTTGAGTAATCAACATCACTCACTTAATTAGTCTGTGCCAACAAATTAAGTTTGGGGTGGTGCCATTACTGTTTGTTTTTTGATTGAATCTTTCGAGATGAAGGTAACATGACTCTATTGTGATCTCAGGTAGAATGACCCAAAAAGGACGACAAGGAAAAGAAAGAGTGTCCACCTCACATAAAGGTTAGAAAAGGTTAAGAAAAGAGCAAGCTGAGTTCTCCTCTCTGCAAGTGCCTCGACTCACTTTTGGGATCAAGTGGGGTACATTTTGAGGAAACTCTGAGGATGACGACTCTGATGATGATTCTGACGCAGGGGGTATGACCCCAGACATAGAATAGGAGTCCGACTAATTAGGTTTTCCTTATTTATTTCCACTGAGGGCAGTGTGTCCCGTCTAAGTGTGGGGTGATGGTATTTGTATGTTGTATTGTACTTATTTGCCTGCATTTATTCTTGTTTGTAGTTAAATTTTTTGATTTTTTAGATTTTGCATAAAATTGTTCTGATAGGCGGCATGGTATTATGAAAAGAGTTTGTGCTAAATCATTACTATTGAGATATTTAGGCTTCAAGTGTGACTCACTGTGTGATATTTGTATGGTTTAATTCATTCATCTGTTGGGTCAAGAGTCTATACTACTCCCAATAAAGTTGACCATGTGCCTTGTGTGTGTGAGGTTATAGTATATTCTGTGTTGTGACTGATGCTAGAACTTGCCTGGTGTGTGTGTAAAGCAAAATAAAGAGTGAGTTTAGGAGATGATTTAGGCATTTCTTTGGCAGCCTGTAATTGTTTACCTTCTTTTTACCTACCCTTGTATATTTTCCTAGTAAACCCCTTTGAGCCTTTAGCTATTTTCTTTGACAGCCTCATATGTAGCCTAATCCAATTTTTTTTCAGGACCATAATTTGATCCAAATTCCTAAGCGCTTTAAATTGTAGAGTCATGTGACAAAATAAGAGGAAATTGGGTGAGAGTGATGCCTCAGAGTGTATAGGTACTTGAAATTATTGTGAAAAAGAGTGGCTATCATAGAGGTGTTTTATAAAAAAATAAAATTAATAAATAAATAAATAAATCAAATAAAAAAAGAAAAGAAAACAAAAAAAAGAAATAGAAAAATAAAAAGATAGTTGTGTTTATAATTGAATAACAAAATAGGTGAAAAGGGGTGGTAGATGAAAGGAAAGTAGAGGGGTTGTTTAAAAGAGAGTGTTAATGGCATAATGTGATGTATTAAAGCGCTTAGAGAACATAGTCACTATTTTTGGCCAAAATAGTCCTACCTGTCCCTTAGCCTACATTACAACCTGTAAAGACCTATTTGATCCTAACCTTAGCATTCTGATATTAGTGAAGCATTACACTAAGGGCAAGCCTATGGTCATCAGCTACAACATAAGAATTCTTTGTGAGAGTGAGATCAAGGAGAATTTTGTACCCATGTTTCAAAAAATTCAAAACTTGTGAGTGATTATGGGTGATATCTTGTGCGAGACACACATGGTTAATGAGTTTTGGGTAGTGTTATATGATTATTTGTGGCTTAACTTTTGGATACGAATTAACCATCATCACGAGTCTATGTTGGAGGTTGAATTGTTTCTAGTAGTGATCAAGAAACCTACTCTCTATTAATAATTGCCGTGCATGTCTTGTTGAACATTTTATATTGCTAGTGTGAAATTCTAGTTAGGTGTTTGCATGGATGTAATATTTTGTTCGAGGACGAACAACACTTTAAGTGTGGGGTGGACTTTAGGAATTTAGGCATAATCTCTATAAGAATGCATGAAAAATTAGTAGAGTACTCTCTTAACTGAGATAGAAAAGAACCACTAAGAATATACAACCTGACCTTTCCTTGCAGTCGATCGCTTGGAGCAATTTAAGTCTCACCAGCAATCTTCATCCTATTACACCTACAATCACAACACTCCACCCTAATGGGTGACACAAAAGATGTACACTAAGGAAATTTGGTTTTACCATACAAAAATCTCATCCAACAAGTGATTACCTAGACCTTAGAAAAGATATGCAAAAACCATTTAGATCAAATTGACTCCAAGGTTTCCAATTAAAACAAAATCATTCAAAATGAAACCATGGCCACCAAAGGCGTTTCAAAACACTTTGAATCCAACAAAAACCAATTCATGTTTCCTTAAACATTTATGCTATGAAACAGTTTAAAAATAGTCAACCCAAATGACAAAGTTATATTCGTTGGAAATTTCACAACAATTTGAGGACATATAATTTTCCAAAACCAAAACCAAGTAGTTGGGGAATCCATAGTACCTCGAAACCTATTTACCGTCCCATGCATCCTACAATCTTCATATCTTTAATAAAGCATGAATAAGGGATCATGATCCATGAAAATCAACTTAAATGAGTAACCATGTTAAAATCCTCAATTGTGTCAAAGCCCATTTCCAAAACCAGGAATTTAGAAATAAATTTCATGCCAATAATAATGTACAAGAATAGGGTCAAAGATACATGCACCCTCCATGACCAAACCTATCCAATGACTATACCACCAATCCATATCCACCCAGTCACAAATATAGGGTTAAAGATACATGCAAGCTCTGTCACCAAACCTATACAATGACTAGACCACCAATCCATATCCACTCGTTCAACCTGAATCCCCAGCCTAAGTCACAATCTTTCCACTATTTTATTCCTCAAGTCATCAACCACATCTCACCTACCAATTTACCTCCATATGCCGCATTGCTATCTTGAGCTAACATACTCCCTTACCAAGATCAAGCATCTAGATTCAAGCCTAGGATATACTAACCACCATGTAATACTATCAAAACATTCCATATAAAATAGGATATACATATAAGGTCCACCCCATAAGTAGGACACTCTTGATTTCCTTAATCACCCACTGACAACCTATTTATTCTTAAGGAGCCGATTCTCCTTATGCATGCAAGAAAAAAAACACTTCACAGAGAAACATTAAGACAGATGGATCCTTCATCTAAGGGACCCCTTAATTTATTCATAATATCCTTTAACTCCAACCAAACCATTCTATAAAGAAGGGATAGAATTTAGATAAGTTTCTGAAGCATGACCAATCCCGAACTAACCTCCCCATTAGAAAGACACCACAAGGTTGGTCAAAAAGACCTTAGGAGACTTATGCACCACTAAAACCAAATTCAAATAAAGACTTTTTCAGTTAGAATCCTTAACCCAGACCAAATAATAAAGACACCTTTTGGAGACCTCTCTCTGAGTTCTAATACACGATATAACTTTTCCCTTAATAACTAGGGAACGAAACCATCCTCCTATTGAATATCCAATTTACCATGAAGCCTAAAGACAATCTTTCTATGGATCATATATCCTAATGATACATAGCACGAGGGCACCCCATCCATTACCAAATGATATCAAAATCCACCATATCTGGTCAAATAAATCCACCAAGACCTCTTCATCATTAACAAATACAACAAAATCCCATAGGCTCTTTTGGTAATCACAAAGTCATCTACTAGGGTAGAGACAGAGAAGAAAATAGTTTGAAACAACCTTACGATTAGAATATACAACCATAAATAGAATAACAAAATAGATGGGACCCCGAACCAAGCAAACCATACACACCCCAAAGAAAATAGTTTTCAACATATCAGTGTAGGCATCATAAAATGACCTAAACTCTCGAGGGATAGTAAGAAATTTAAGAAGATATCAACCAATGTTGGAGCCAGAAGTAGCACCCAATACCCTATTTTCCCAAGCAGCAACCCCTATGGAACACTCCTGAAGGATTTAGCCCAATTGACCACAACCAAATCACCAATTCCTCCCTTTCTCACAACAATAATGATGTGACCAACCATAAGATTTATATGGGGAATAGGATGTTGTAGACTGGGCCTCATTAGCCAAATATTAGACACTTGTGTCCTAGAAGCATTATGGAATCCAAAAACACCTACCTCTAAATAGATTCATATAGGAAGCACTAACCATAAAATAGGATTTATGACTTACCCAACTCCTCTGCTTAGACATTTTATCACCATACCATTAGCTTGCCCATTATTAAAAAACCCAAGGCCCCATGAGTTGGACTATATCTATCAGTGTTGTCCTCAAGTGGGACAGGTGAGCTTTCATTAACTTTAGATTATTAAAAGGACATAATCAGAAAAATGAACCAATGAAAATTCAGAGAAGTGTTCAAGACCTTAGACTCCATATCCCAAAAGTAGAATAACCAAGAAAGTGAAACATTCCAAAATGCCTCATAGCCTCCATGTTATAATTGTGGTGCATGACACACCCATAAGTATGACTCTACATGACACGACTTTGTGGACACCCCATGACCCCAAAACCCAAAGCTCTGATACCAACTTGATTCATCCAAAACTAGGGCCTTGTCGTAATAGGCAATCCCAAGCCCAACCAAGGCCGAGGAACGCCTCCATTACCCAAGCCAACCACCATTAACATATGATAAGCCAATTGAAGTTTGAACATATAAGAAGATAAAATGTACAACAATGTGCAGACTCTAGATAAGTCTATAACTGAGACCAACCCAATCAAATCCAACTACCAAATATCTAACTAAACCAATGAAAAGTCATAAACCAATACCATGTTAATAAGCTAATGTGTATATATATGAAGAAAATAGTCCATACCATACCCAAGTCCACAATTGTCCATACAAAGCCTCTTGACCAACCAAAGAGTATTCCGTCGGGAATTTCCACCAACCATAGCCAAAACCAAAGTTTTTGAAATACAAGAATTATGTAAAGTAAACCATGACATAAAATAAATGCCTTCTGAACTGAGGAAGATTACCACTTTAATCCAATATCAATTATCCATGAATACAACCACTAAGAAAGATTAATGGTAAGGTCAATTCTTGCATAGCATGGTTATACAACCATCAGTAGATGGGTTAGCGGGTGAATGCTAGCATGTACTCAAGATAAGGATAAAGTAATGGAAGTTACAAAAACAAAGTAAAACCATCCAATGCACACAACCATACATATATATAGGTGAAGGGAATAGGGATTAGGTTTGACATGCTATTTAAAACCTTTACCTTGGTTATGTACCATAGTCATCCTACCACCCATGGTTTATATAGGTTAAGCTCCCCCTACTGAAAGGGTTATCCAATGCGTTAAGCCACATGCCCAAGAAATATCCATGGGATTACTAGTACATCCCTAGAATATAGATTTGACACTCGCATGTGGCCATCAAAGATAACTTCTATCAGCAAATATGAGTTTTGGGTTTTGGTCCCACCTGAGATCGCCACCTTCCATGGCTTAGCTACATTTCCTGCCATTAATGCCTAACTAAAACCAAGTCTAAGCTATCCAATTATCCATTAATTAAATAAAGCTATTCAATAAACCAGTGGGTTCATCATACTACCATACTTGCAAGCATTATCCATAGCCAAACTATTTAGATTAATAGGACATGCAAGTGCCCTTTTGACTAACCATATTAAACCTCTTGGGAGACTTCCATGTTCTCCACAAGCATAACCAATTAGCCTTTATCCTTTTTAAACCATCCAAACGAATTCCATAAATACATTCACTTAGGGGGTTTCTATGTATTCTATAAGGCTTTTAAAATATACCAACTATGACCTCCAAAATATTAACCTTTAAACTATTCCAAACCAATTAAGTCCATGCCAAACATTTAAAGCATTTGTATTATTTAAACCATTTAAAACATGACAAACCATCGAAAATCATTAATAGTTAAATTACTAAATCAAACCATGCAAGAGTTCCAATGCAAGTTTAACAATAGAGTAAAAACATTCTTTGAGGCATTTTATCTAACATGTTAAGGGCATACTTTTCCCAAGACAAAAACCAACTTGTAAATCACCATAATTAGGGTTACTTAAGACCCATTAGTTAAACTGTAACCAAGAACTAACCATATATGCAATCCATTAACAAAAACATGTAAAATCATAGTTTAAACCAATACCAAACCATATGCATAAAAACCTACTACAATATTTGGAAATCCACCATTCAAGATTCATAAACCAACATTTAAAACACAATACACATGCCTCTAATTTGAAATAACAATAAGGGAAGGAGTACATTCCTTATACTAGAAGATTCATGGAAGAAATTTTGACCAATGAGCCTTTTGAAGAGCACTTGTGAAACCCTAGCCTCTAATCTTCAAAGAGAGTGCTTGAGAGAGTATTTGATGTGTTTTAATCCTTTATCACGTGTGATTGAAGGCCATAAAGGTTTTTATAATGTGAGGACATAAGGTTTTAGTAGCAGGAAATGTGCGAACTACTATTGACTTAAAGATTAAGGCAAAACACGGTAAGGGGTATGACTCATCTTACCATTCATAATAAAGGGTACGAGTGAGACCCCAACTCGTATTCAACCTTTCCATGACCTTAACTACTGGTTTCTATACGATTTACCTTTCCTAACTCATACCTACGAGTATGAGTGGTAACCTTAATTGTAACTAATAATCGTATAGTGGACAGATTAAACTAGACAACTCAACCATGCATGATACAACTCATTCTATACAACTCGTAAGCTCTTATACGAATCTTACCAATAAGAGGCATACCTTAGTATTTAAGACAACCTTACTTCCTAGGGTAAAATTGGACCACCTAGGAACTCTACGACTCTTAACCAAAGGTATGAGTGACTCCCTTGAGTCTTGTCAAGCCAAAAAACATCCAAACTTTGAAAATTTTCAAGGGTCCTATTTTTGGGGTATTTTAATGGACTCTATACAAATACTAATACCAAATCTTCAATGTGAACACCACAACCAACCACTCCAAGTCATGAGTCGGATAATTCCTTTTATGAAATTTAAACTTCCTACGAGCATAGGCCACCACCATACTATGATGCATCAACACATAACCAAGTCGCATACGAGACACATTAGAATAAACCACAAATCCATCATTACCTTTGGGCAGGGTCAAAACTGGAACTGAAGTCAACTTATCTTTTTGCTTTTCACAACTACCTTCACAAGCATCCGACCATAAGAACTTCACCTCTTTCCTAGTCAAATTAATTAGTGGGGAAGCTATTATTGAGAAAATCTCAATAAATATCCTACAGTAATAGGCTAAACTGAAGAAGCTTTGAATATCAGTTTGGGTCGTGGGCCTAGGACACTTCTTAACCACTAAAACTTTCTGCGGATCCACCATGATCCCTTCACTATAAATGACATAAACCAGATAAGTAATAGCTTCAAACCTAAACTCACACTTCAAAAATGTAACATACAAATGTTGATCTTTCAAGCTTTATAAATTAATACAAAGATGGTCGGCGTGATCCACCCCACTCTTAGAGTACCCAAGAAGATCATCTATAAAAACAATGATGAACAACTCTAAAAACTGATGAAAACCCTAGAAAAAGTCCATGAATGTCATCAGAGCATTACTCCGAGCCAAAGATATAAAAATGAACTTATAGTGACCATATGACCATAACTGGTTTGGAAGGTAGTCTTTGGGACATCCACCTCCCTAATATTTAGTTGATGGTAACCAAACCTAAGGTCAATCTTAAAGAAACATCTAGTACCCTAAAGTTGGTCGAACAAGTCATTAATCCAAGGAAGTGGATATTTATACTTTACCATAACCTTGTTCTACTGGCGGTAATTGATGCATATCCGAAGGTAATTATCCTTCTTATGCATGAACAAAATAGGACACAGAGACATACTATGATGGATAAAACCTTTGTCGAGAAGGTCTTTCAACTATTCCTTAAGCTCTTTTGACTCATTTGGAGCCATTTAATAAAGAAGGATATAAATAGGATGAGTGTCTAGAACAAGGTCAATCCCAAAATCAATCTACCTATTAGGAGGGATACTAGGAAGATCGTCTCAAATAACACTGAGGAATTCATTGACCATGGGAAGGATTATAAGGAAGGACCCTCCGAGTTTGCATCTTTGATTCAGACTAAATGGTAAAGACATCCCTTGGAAATCCATATTCGATCTCTAATATAAGATATCAATCTTCTCTTAGGCACTAGAGAACTCCATTCCCACTCAGTGACCAGCTCATTAGGGAATTTAAACATGACCTTATGAGTTCAAAAATCTAAGGAGGCACAGCACGAGTACTACCAATCCATCCCTAATATGACATCAAAATCATCAATCTCTAACTTTATCGGATCTACCAGAGTTTCTCCACCACCAATAGGTATGACAAAACCCCTATCAACTCTTCTAGAAATAATAGTGTCACCGACTGAGGTAGAAATAAAAAAATGATCAAGGATACACTTAGGACCAAAACAAAATGTACAACTATAAATGACGTCATATAAGAATGAGTAGACCTCATATAAAGTAAGTAATACACATCTCAAGAGAAGAATCTTAACATTTAAATTGAAATATCAGGAGATGCCTTGAAATCATTGTAGGTAGCAAGAGCATATAAGTGATTCTAGCCAGCTCTAGTACAAGAAGTAGATGTAGCACCCTTTGGTACAAAATCTGATGAAGTTGCAACAAGAATCTTATTTTCCCCTAATGCGGTCTTAGCAGGTCAATCCCTCTGCAAGTGACCAATATGACAACATTTAAAACATTTTTTTGCCCCCTCATCACAAAACCCATGATATACCTACCCATATAATTTACAAAGATGATATGATAAAGCTAACTGAGCCGTACAAGCCTGAGATTAGGCAACCTATTCCCTAAACCCACTATCATGCTGAGAAAGATGATCACCCAACAACTTCGAATAGGGAATACTAACCATAGAGTAGGAACCAGAACTCTCCCACTTCTTCTTAGATAACTTTTAAATATCTCTGTCTTTATGTTGTTACCCCATCTTTATTAAAAATATAAACTTCTTATTCTATCTTTTCCCTATCTCTGCCTATTTCTTCTATACTTCCTTAACATATTATATATACACAACCAATCTTGGAGATGTCTATATCCTTATTCAACAAGGCAACCTTACACCCCAGAGTTAAATCACTAGATAATCTAAAAGAAATTTTTCTCATTCTAGCCCTCATGCTAGACGCTACCTCGGGAGCATATTGGGATAACTAATAAAATTTCAAGTCATACTACTTGGAGGTCATCCTACCTTGATTTAGATTAACAAACTCGCTCGCTTTTGCCTTCCTCAACTCTTGAGGAAAGAAGCAGTCCAAAAAAAGGCTAGAGAACTCATCCTATAGTGTGGATTTAGCATCGTCTCCCCTAGACAATTTTAATTCCTCATACTATTATTATGCTAAACCTTCAGTTGAGAGGTATTAAACTCCCTACCCTCCATATTAGATGAATAAATAATCCAAAAGATATTTTCCATATCATCGATAATATTTTAATGATTTTTCTCATCTTTAAAACCAGTGAACATAGGAGGGCTCGGTCTCATAAATTGGCAAACCCTTGTGCCCTCAGAATATTGAGTAACAAAAACTACACACTCCGACTGAGAAGCTACTAACAAATCCAACATATCAATAGACTGGTAAAATTTTGGATTTGACACATCAGCCTGAGGAGTTGAAAGAACACTAGAGATGACTAGTGGAACTCTAGAAGGGCAATATAAATCAGACCCCTAGACCCGATCTATAACCAATAAGTAGGGCATTTCATATTAGCATTATCCTCAAGTGGGATATAGGAGTTTCCATTTGCTTTAGATTCTCTGGGAGGTATAATCTAAAAAGTGAAAACCCAGAATTATAGAGAATCAAAACCTCAAGATCTATAGCTTGAAATAAAAAACAAGAAAAAAACATTCCTAAATGCCTCGTAGCCTCTTCTTTATAAGTGTGTTATTCCATCTACTCATAAAAGGGACTCTATTTGACACGCTTTATTATACACCCAATGACACTAAACCTTGGCTATTATACCAATCTACTACTACCCAGATTAGGGACTGACCGTGTATGGTACCTTAAGTCTTACATAGATAAGAGATCACCCCATGTACCTAACAAACCCAAACATAACATAATTCAAAGATGGATGAATTAAAAACATATAACAAGACAGTGTACAAAGGCTTAAGAAAGTTTTAATTCATTTCCATAACCAACCACTGACGACCGGCCAAATAACGAACCGACATCGCCCAATAACCATAGTAGTCCAGACAAATTCTTCAATATAGGGAACAAAAAATAAATATCACCATACTCATGCACCCACTAGATCAAACCATATTTAAACCATAAATAATCACAATTAAATAATGGGAAAACATTGTACAACAATAAGCATTCAAAACCCACAACCTTTATTTTCTAAACCAAAATAATTCCATGTGAACAACACTTTAATATATATGGTTTTTAACAAATAATATTGAGAAAAGAGTCATATGTCGGTAATAGTAAGTTGTTTGAAGAGAATCATCCTTGAGATCCCTAATTGATCAACCTTCTTAAAACCTATGTATTCATGACCTTGAGGAATTTGAGAGAGTTAAGTAGTAACTTTGATTTGTTTATATAAACTAATGACACCCTAATGAGGTTATAGGACATGTGTTTCATATTAGGTAAAAGGGGAAATATCAAGAATGCCCTTAACAAAAAAGATGAAAATGGGTCATATTTGACTATTGAGTTAACCACCGACTCTTAACCACTCTTTATGACTCGTTACCATAATTCATAACCAAGGCAGTATTAGAAATGCACCCTACACTTCTCACTTTATGACTCAGCCAAAGGACTCATAATAGGACCCTACGACTCATAGGTCCCTGTCGTAATCAACACAGAACCCATTTGGGGTGTACCCTAGACACCCTATGATATACACCCAGTGACTCATAAAAAATACCTAAGGCTCATAGTGAGCCACACGTACTTCAAGTAGAATCATACCACTCATCCCAATGACTCGTAGGATATTTTATGACTCATAGGGTAAGGGGCTCAAAGAGCAAGGAATTTTCAAGGGAAAAAAAATCCAGGGTGTTTCACTTTGTCATTAATTATCATAATTCCACTAAAAAATCACCATTAAACACGTAGAAAGTACAAAAATAAAATCATAACATTTTAGGGGTCTAATATATTTCCACACTATTGTTTGATATTTATTTTGATTAATGAATGATTTAAAGTTATTTAAAAAATTCTTTTTTGCACTTGCTTAAAACTAGAAATTAATATAAGTAAATATAATAGTAACATTTGAGTTAGTAAATGTAAGATTAGTGTGGTTCTCCTGCCATAGGTTAGGGTGGTGCCAATCATGACATGTTGGGTTATAACAAAGATGGTATCAGAGAACTATTTTATAGATCTCATTGTACAAGACTAGTTCTTGTAAAGTCCTACAAAATGGTTCAAGATATCTACACTTTATATTAAGAGGCTATAGGACTTTATGAATAAATTCCTTTCTTTTTCTTTCTTTTTTTCTTTCTTTTTTTCATGATATGGCTTGATTTCAATTGGTATCTAGAAATACAAATTTGTATCTAATCCATTCAATATTATTCAAAGATGATGAATACTTATTCTAATAGTGAAGTAGTAACCACACTAGTGTCTCCTACTACAGCACCAATAATAGGGCTCGCAATAGCTATTGGGCCGTAGTTTAAGGTCGTAGTTTAGGGAAGGCCTCAAGTTAGTGATGGGGCTAGATACGGAGGAAAAAGGGAAGCAACTATTAAAGTGGAGAAGAAGAAATTGGATGGATAATAAGACAGAGATTATCATCCACTCTCCTGTAGTAGGATTCCCCAAAGCATGCTCAAAATAAATATTGATAGTGAGAAAAAAGAAATTATTGGTCCAGAGAATATGGTGCTATAACTAAATTGTGTAGTCCTAGTGCCTTTTTCTGCGGAGGCTATTCAATAAGTATTTGAATTATTGGGTAGCTTGTCTAGCACAGGCTGTACTCCAAGTGTTCCAACTATCCCGACTACAACTTTGCAATTACTACTACTATAGCACCAAGGATTTTACACATGTTTCAAAAGAAGGATGTATCCTGAGAAGATGTGGACCATTGATGACTGATGATGAACATGGCTTATTTAGTAAGTTCATGAAAATAAAAGCCCTAAAATTTGAAGGTACAGATTTTGAGAAAGCTTTCTTAATAGATTTTCATAAATATCTACATGAGATTGGTATTATTGAGAGGAATGGTATGGATTTTTTTTCATTTTAGCTGTAAGACAGATCCATGTAATGACGGAGGACCTTTGTAGAGTATAGGGTTTCTTTGCCTCCACTTACTTAGGCTTAATTTCAGAATATATTCCTTGAGAAATATGTTCCTTCCACTAATCTTGAATAGAAGAAGGATAAGTTTTTTGTGGTAATATATGAGGCCGTGTTTCATGCCTTTTTTTGTCATACATTGCAGCAGATCATCTTAACAAAGAAGCAGATTAGATATTTTGTGAAAGATTTAAATTTTAGGATTTATTTGTCTATCTTATTAGTAGTTATGTTTGGAAATTCTTTTTAGGAGATAGTTGAATTAGACAAGAAGGATGAGTCACTCAAGATGCTGAGAAAAGTAAAATAGAAGAGTAGAAGGCCCGAACCTTAGGTCAATTTAGTAATACTTTTTAAAAAGAGTATGGTTCTTCAATACCTTACCATTTAGCTATTCTTGTATCTGTTGTAGGACCATCTAGGTTTAGTAACTAGAATTCTTTAATTGGAAGACATACACCTTAATCATCATCATTTCAGATGACTTCTTTAAGCATAAAGTTCCATAAGTATAGAGGTTTAGGTCATATCCAAATATATTATCCTAATTTTTCATCTTCAGGTTAGTAATACAACAGTTTCTACAACTCTAGTTTAGGTAGAGCATGGTGGTGGAGAAAATGATAGGTTGCATCCACAACTAAGAATGGTGGCCAAGATAGAGGTGGCAATTAATCTAATCGAGGTGTAGTATAGGTCGGTAGAAATGGTTCTCAAGCTGGTAGAGGTGGTGGTTAGGGTGGTGATAAGGATTAGTTTTATGTTATTATGGCTTGTCCTGAAGTACAATCTTCTAATAATGTGATCATGGGTATTATTCTTGCCTTTGATTGTATGGATTTTGTAATATTTGACTTCAGTTCTACTTTCTCTTGGGTATGTTAAATTTTCAATGGCTTGGGACATAAATTTTAAATATCTTAATTCTCCTAAGTATGTGTTCATTCCTGTTGATGTGTTTGTATGTGTTGATTAGGTGTACTATGCATTTCCTACAATGTCTATAGGGTTTAAGACCCTGTTATAATAGTTATTCTAGGTATGGAGGAGTTTTATATTATATTAATAATAAGTTGGTTATCTCTATAGCATACTATTCTTGATTATTACCCTAAAACTATACTTTAGAGATGCCCATGATGTATAATTTAGAGTAGGAAGATACTTTAAATCCTAATCCGGTAGGGGTTGTGTCAACAGTTAATGCCCAAAAGTTTGTAAAGAAGGGATGTAAGGCATTTTTGGCTTGTCTTAGTATAGTTGAATATGTAGTTACTCCTATAGAATAGTTTTAAGCATATTATGAGAAGTACTTTTTGATGATCTCCTGGGTATGACTATAGACTAAGATGATGGGGACTCAACCAATCTTTATATCTCTTTATTATATGGCAACATCAGAGTTAACAGAGTTGAAGCCTTAGTTAAAAGAGTTGTTAGAAAATAATTGTATTTTCTCTAGTGTTTCTTCTAGGGGTATGCTAGATTTGTTTGTGAAAAAGAAGGATGGTAGAATAAGAATATGCATACACTGCCGCTAGTTGAATAAAGTAGCCATCCATAACAAATATCCCTTGCTAAGGATAGATGGCCAAATGTTTACTTAGATACAAGGGGCTACCACATTCACCAAAAGTTACATAGGGTCAAATTTCCATCATCTTAATATTAAGGTAGAGGATATCCTAAAGACTGCGTTTCAAACTAGTTATGGGCACCATGAGTTCCTACTTATGTCCTTCAATTTGACCAATGCCCTAGCAACTTTCAAGAGCCTTATAATGGAGATTTTAAGTTGTTTTAGGATTCATTTGTTATTGTTTTATTTATGACATATTGTTTTAAACCAAAATATAGAAGATCATGAAGCTTATTTGTATATGGTATTGGGGTTGCTCAAGTAGAAGCAATGTATGTTAAGTATTTTAAGTGTGAATTCGGGCTTCCTTTAATGTCCTTCTTAGGTCACATTCTTTCTAAGGAAATATTTATGGTAGATCCACAAAAGGTTGAAGCTATTAGGAATCTGGCTAAAATAACAAATGTAATAGAAATTTAGAGTTTTATGGGGGTGGCTAGTTATTACCGTTAATTTATTAAAGGATAAGTTATTATTTCTTTCCATATGACATTTCTTACGCAAACGAAATTCCATTTGTGTGGGATGACAAGTATGTCGAGAGCTTCCAAAATCTCAAAACCTATTTGACCTCAGCCCCGATTCTCACATTCCTTCTTGACTATAAGGATTTCATTATATATTATGATGCCTCGCAGTTCGGTTTAGGTGTTGTTTTATGATACATTAAAATATGATTGCTTGCACTTTAAAAAAAATTAAATCCCTATGAGAAAAAACTATCCCACACATAATTTATGATTACTAACGGTGGTGTTTGCTTTATAAATCTTAAGACATTAACTCTATAGGGTAGAGTGTAATATTTTCATAGACTGCTGTAGCCTATAAGGCATGCTCATTTGGAGATAGAAAACATAGATGGAATTGATTAAGGATTATGTGATAAAAATCCTATATAGTCTAGGTAAAGCTAATATGTTGGTGGATACATTGTACAAAAACCAATGAGCATTGGAAGATTATCATTGTTGGAGGTGTCTAGGCGTCCATTAACGAGAGAGGTTCAATCTTTGGCTAATGGTTTTTGAAATTGTAAGAGACTAGTATAGGATGAGTGTTATCATAAGGTGAGTTAATATCCATATTCTCTGATCACACCAAAAGCAGAAAGTTTGAGGACAAGTGGTTAAACAACCTCATGAAAAAACTATTAGAGGGTGAAGTAAGAGAGGCCATTCTTGATAATGAGGGAGCATTGTATGCTCTGTATATGAAATTCGATCTTGTCTATTCTAGTAGAATCCTACATTTCTAAGTACTTTATATATTTTTATGCCAACAAAATGAATAGGAACTTTAGACAACACTATTAATGGTAACGAATGAAATAGGATATTGTGTATTTCATAACCCAAGTGTAAGAACTACCTAGAGGTTAAGTACAAACAACGTAAACCTGGTGGTAAGTTTCAAAAATTGCCTATTAAAGAGTGGAATTAGGAAAGAATAATAATGGATTTCAAAGTTAGTTTTCAAAAGACACTTATTAAATGAGCTTACTTCATTCTTGTAAGAGTAGACTATAATATGGCTATGTTGTCCATGATTCATGTGAAGGGGATTATAAGGTTACATGAGTGACCAATTTCAATTTTATTAGACAAAGGTACTCAATTCACCTATAATTATTGGGAGAATTTCTTGTCATATATGGGGTCAGACTAAACCTAGGTACAACTTTTTATCCATAATCCAACTGTCATTCAGAGCAAACTATGAAAGTTCTTGAGGACATGCTTATGGATTTTAGGGGTTAATCTGATCAACACATAACATTGTTTGAATTTTGGCTACATAATACTTCCCACTCTACCATTGAAATGGACCATTTTGAGACCTTATATTCTAAGAAGTGTTGGTCTCCAATTGGGTAGTTTGATGTATTTGAGGTGAGGCCTTGGGGTATTGACATGCTTAGGATTAACTGGAGAAAGTGATATTATTTAGGAAAATCTCTAGTCACCCAAAATCAGCAGAAAGAGTTATGTAGCTAATAAAGTGAGAGAAGTGAAGTTCACAAAAAAAAATGAAAAGGTACTTCTAAAGGTATCACGCATGAAGTGTGTAATGTGGATTAAAAAGAAGGGAAAATTTATCCCAAGATATATTAGACCCTTTGAAATTTTGAAGGAAGTGGGGTCAGTGGCATACAGACTAGCCTTACCCCGTAGTATGTCTAGGACCACCCAATATTCCACCCTTTTATTCTAAAAAAGTATTAGGGGAATAGTAATTACATCATTCATTAGAACCCTAAATCATTTGATAAGGAGCTGTCCTATAAAGAGAAACCAATTTCTATATAATATCAGAATATGAGAAAGTTGAGGACCCAAGTTATTCCTTGTGTGATAGTTTAATGAAGTATCCATACTTTTGATGAATCTACTTGGGAGACGGAGTTGGATATGCATAAGGGTATCAGTACTTGTTCATGGACCCAAGTAATTTTCTTGTGCATTGTAATATATTTTGGGGATAATTATAGATCAAGGATGAATAAAGGTTAAATTTATATCTAATGTAACGACTCATAATGTTGTTACTATGAAAGAGGGGAAAATTACACTTAGACTTCCTATAGCAAATTTTTGAGAAATTTAGGGCTAGTCTAAGATGTGATGATTTTTTAGGTGTGTTAGTAGAATTAAATCTAGAAATAATTTAATGGTCCTCCATAGTGGTGTTTGATGTGATATTTTTATTAGAAATGATTTTAACAAGATGTAGCAATTTTTGTCTCTTGAAACTGAGTTGTATAACATAAGTTATAAAGTTTATAATGGAAGGATTGGTTTGTGATGTTGCAATTAGTGGTTTCCATTGTAAAATGAACAAAAATATAGAGGTCTCGAGGTTTTGAATAGAACAAGTACGGGGAAAATAGAACGATTGCAGTGGTACCACTATGACAATAAAAGGTACACCAACGGTGAACCTCAATTTAAAGGCGTAAACCGCTGTAATGGATCTTTAACCACTGGAGTGGTAGTTATATATTTCAAAGGTAACACACATAATTTTATAGTTTTTGAAATCCCCAAAAAAACATTCCGCACATTTTTGAAAAATGCAAGAAAGTGTTAAGGAAGGCAATTTTTAGAGGGTTTTTGGAGTTTTCATATTTAGAGGTAAGCAATCACATTCTAGACATGAATTTACTTCCTATAAGCTTATAAATTCTGTAGAAATAAATTCATGGTATTAAATTAGGGTTTAGCCTTTGTTATTTATTGTGAGATCCCATAAAATTTTGATGAATTTATTTTTTACCCTTTCGTGTGTGTAATGTCAATTTTTTATTTGAATTATGTTTATGGATGTTAAAGGGGTGTTTTGGAAAAGTTTTAGATTTTTTGAAAGGGGTTTGGGATTATATTGGGACCTTGAGGCAGTAAGGGTTTGAGATAAGGTCGTGTCATGGAGCTTAACCTCTATGATATTGGCGTGGTATGGAGGGTAACCTAGGAAATATTGGCGTGCCATGGTAATATTTTAATTTCATCTTGTTTTTATTTTTATCACTTGGGGTGTGGGTATTTTTGCCTTTTCCCCCTTGTATGACCTTATAACATAAAATAACCTTATTCCTTTTATCTTTCAAAGATCAAATTATTCTCTGTCTCTTAAATTCAAAACTCAAGAACATTTAAAGGTTTTATAGTTAATTCATCATCCGGGATCCGAACTTCAAAATGACCTCAATTTCTTGTGTATTTATGGTATGTTTCTCTTTCCCTAACTTGGATTTTACATTGTGTCATTAATTGAATGGATTTTCAGTTATTTAATTGTGGGTTTTAAAATTGGATAGAGGAGTTTTGGGCGTTACTGATGGAATTACTTATCCCACATTTTAAATTACTTATTCATGCTTTAAATTGATATTTTTGGGATAGAATTGGTGCATTGTTTAAATAAAAGGAATGGGGGACATGGGTTTCCCAAATTGGATGAATATTTTCTTGGATTTAGTATTAACCTCAACCCACATTATAATCATGGTTTTAAATATGTATAATTGCATGGTTTAACTTGTTTTGAGTCCATTTCCTTGAAATAAAGGATAAATGTATATTAATATGGATTTGGAAGGCCTTGGTGGCCTAGGCTTTGAATTTTAAATTGAACTTGGGAGTCCAATTTGTTGTGTGAATTGGTTGGCATAATTCAGTAAAATTTCAAGCATAATGGTATGACGATATGAAGTGGTAAATGCCTTAATGAATGACTCCTAGGTTAATGGTTGGTTGATGTGCAAATTATTTTAATTCTAGCTTAAAAGTAATAGTTTAGCTCACTTTGATGTAAGTCCTCGGGGGACAAACACTGTAAACTATATTTTCCGGCATTGGGGGTTTCTATAAATATGGGCTTATTGCACACTTGATATATACAATTTGTGGGATGATGATTTCCTTGGTGGCTTAAGTTTTCCATCATTTTTCCTTAATACGTGAGGCAAACACGCACTGGGCCCTTTCATCAAGGGGAGATGAACCTACAGTCCCATGGGAGCCTTTATAATGGAGCAAGCTACACAGTTCAAGTTAAATCATTAAACTCTCATGTTCATGACCGTTTACCCTATCTTGAAATCTTATATATATTTATATGAATATGTGCATATAGTTTTGACTGATTTCGGACATGGCATTATTTTATAACTTTCCTCAAGTTATATGCCTATTTTATCTTACCGACAATCTTAGAATGCTATATTATTTCAAGATGTCGGATCAAAAGACTGTTGTGTTACTCTTAGGCAGCGTTAGGTGGTTGAGCATGTCTATTGAGTTTCTTTGAAGTAGTGAGCCTCCATACTTCGGAAGTCCTTATCATTTCATCATTCTTTCTCTATTGACTTTGTATTTTTAGATTCTTTTCTTTTATCATAGTCGGGGGCACGCTGGCCCTAAGTTGTTATTTTAGCTTTAGAGGCTATTATGGACAAGTGTAGGTTAGTTATTATTTTGAATCTTATCTTTTATTTGAGTTAACTATTCATCTCTTATTACTATCATGATTGAATTCCACTTTATTGTTATTATTTTCCCCTTGATATTAGGCTAAGAAGGTGGTTTTCAGTCCATGGTAGTATTGAGATGCCCGTCACGGCTAGGCCTTAGTTCGGGTTGTGATATTGAAAATAATGACAAATTGTGGGTATGTGTAACACTCTTAAAGTCCAAGCGAAGATTGGAGGCATGACTCAAGTATATTTATAATGAAACATAATATTTTATCGGTGTGTTAAGTGATTTAGACATGCATTAAGTCCACAAGTAACCTAGCTCATACCCAAGTTAAAACATTCCTTACTGGTTGATTTCTTAATAAGAATCTTTCCATAGTACACTTCAAATGAGAATAACTCCTGGGTTCTAGAGTAATTTTCACCTAAATACCTACCACTGAAAGGCATTTGAATCTTATTTCTGAAACATCTAGTTTCTCCTTAATCCAACATCAGAGTAAGAAGCTATAGCCATTTTACAAAAGCATTGGCCAGCAATGAGATACCACAAATACAACAATGATCCTTGTTAGAAACCATGACCCTAAAATGGTCTTTACGGATTAAAAAAGCCCAAAAAAACTAAGACATAACAAGTACACTTTCCAACCACGATAGGGAACCACAAAAATGGTTAGAATCCATGATCTTAGGTAAAATCATGAGTCCTAAAGCCCATTCATCTTGGGATTTTGATGTACAAACCAAGGTACGATCGTAGGTGGTTCCCAATATCATACCAAGTCTCGTTTGGTAAATTTTAGAGACCCCAAATTCAGCCACCAACCATTAACACCACCCATGATTGTCGGTAGGTCCTACAATCGATCATGGTGAGTTATCGTACATTCCTTCTTGAAACTTTCTCAATTGCATTTTATGAGGCGAATTCTAGTATTTTCCCATTTACTAAACCCCTAGAACATATCATATAACATAACCCAAATTTTATTATTATGGTTAAATTTACCCTAAACCCCCATTCTCTCAAACTTCATTCGATACATAGGAGAACTTCTGAAAACTAGTGAAACCTTTCTCTTCAAAGCAAGAAACAAGGGTTCATCATCTTAAACTCAAAATCCAAAGATTTCACCAAAGTTTTCAATCTCAAGTTTTTGGGATTTCATCATTGGGTATCCTTTAACCATTTGACTCCCCAAATACATTCAGCTCCTCAATAAATTCATGTGCACAAAATTAGGGTTTTTACCCTAATTATTATACCTATATCTGAATTCCCCATAACTAATAGTCGATGACTATATTTTCTTCTATGAAATTTAGTACCTTAATAATATCGTAGTCATATACCCTAAGTGTAATGCTATTCTATCACTTCAAACTTCTATTATGTAAGTTCATATTTTATTTAAATTATAAAATTGTCATGAGTAGATGCATTCTCATAGATGGTTGATTATGAACACTCGATGACTTAGGCTTTCACATGTTTTAGGATATTTAGAATAAAATTCCTCTAACCCTGTCTTAGACATCAGAATTAGTGAACTTGAGTGTTATTGTTTTTGCAGACACTTTGAGTAATTTTCCAATAAATTTTTTCTACTTATATTTTTAGACAATACATACTATAAATATTAGTATATCCATGAGACAGGACTTAGGGTTCAGATAAGACTCGATAACTTCCTTCCAAATCTTGGTCCTCGTAGGTTTATTCTATGTATTTTCTCTAGCCATCTCATATCCCCATACACTTAAAAGTCTCATCATACAGAAATACGTGACTTAGCCATGTGAGTTTTCAAATCATAACCAGGAACTTTGGTATATAATAGTAATATGCATGCCATGAATAATATCAAGATATGTTATATGCATTTGAACAACTTTTCTTTAAAGTACGTTCCTAATCTGTATAGTATTTGGAATGACATAAATGAATATAGAATAGATTTTTATAAAAATAAAGTTCATTAGTAGTATGACAATCAAGTATACCACCCATTATTATGTCATCTCATATTATACCCAGATATATCATCTCCTTGAGCGATTAATTATGTTCAGTTAGGAGTAGTACTTAGCACCGAGCAGATTAAGAAATGCAGGCTCATAGCCTATAAGGCTGCGATACTTAGTAGCAGTACCTACGTCCTAGAACTATGTTTC
The DNA here is from genome assembly GCA_030864225.1 of Capsicum baccatum var. pendulum. Lineage (NCBI taxonomy): Eukaryota > Viridiplantae > Streptophyta > Magnoliopsida > Solanales > Solanaceae > Capsicum > Capsicum baccatum. The sequence goes on along the minus strand of CM061558.1, from coordinate 195,392,980 downwards.
CATAGGTTCTTAAGGATCACACATCCGATAGGCTTGACACCTTAGTCTTTTTGGACATCAGATCATATAAACCTTTATACCCTCTCAAGGTATATTGATCCTTTTTTGAGTTGGGATTATTTTTTGAACACAGATTTGTTCATATAGTTACATGTCGGTTAATAATATCTCCCACAGTCTCATACTTTAGTAATTGCAAGGCCCTCAGTTTAGTCTACTTCACTATATTTTTAGCTCTATCAGAATATTTATGCATTTATCCATATGGTCTATGTATCTTTGAATACCTACATAATTTGTAATTTATTCAAATATTCTATTATCATAAGTTAGCTCGCATATATCTTTATGATATTTAAAATGTCCTTATACTCCCATAGTTTGAACAAGACACTGCATAACTTTGTACTTAGTTTATTCAGCATACAATTATTACTCCACTAAGTGTTTATTAAATTATACATTGCATTAGTTTACGTTCATCACTCTATATTTATTTTATCTCCCATGCTCAACATATATAGTGTAGTGCATATCTCATATGGTCGTTACATTCAAAGTACTTGATAACACTCAACTTATACATCAATTTAAGTGCAAGACGGTCGTAGTCAATATATTTACCCAAATTTGGAGTTGGGGTCGAATCCATAAGGAAAAATATGAGTGACGATTAAATTAATTAAGAACAAAGGGAACTTTCTAAATTCAAACCTAAAGTACAAGATTGTAAAAATAGGGGGATGGGAATGTATCGCGACTAACATTTCTTTTTGGGTTTTCAAGTATTAATTTGGGGCTACGAAAAAGTAAAGTTTAAACGATTTAGGCACAGATCTTGGAGTTATGTTATAATAGGGAATGGTAACATGTGGGTGCAACACAATCAACTTAACTTTTAGTAGATCATGTGAGGGTAGGCTCAATTAGGGGTTTTGATAGTAGCTTTTTCACAAAGTACAAAGCTATCACCCATTAATTCTTTTGAATACCAAATGGGAGTGTTCAACATTTGGTAACCAAACCTCAATTTAGGAATCCCTACTTCTAGGATAATTCCTAAAGCCTAGCTATGCCATAATTTATCCTTCTTTCAAAGATAACAAAAAGGGAACAACTAAAACCTAAGTAATTGTTCAGAAATGTTGATGTCACTTACAACCCCTCTTTTAAGGATAGTTGAAGGATCTAAGATACCTACATCCCTTTATCAAGGATGATATGGGACTTAGGAAATTTGAGGCTTTCACCAACAAATTCCATATTTTCATCAAGCATTTGAAAAAACCATCAACATGAACTACTAATTAAATCTAACAATAAAAACCCACACACACTTCAACCCTATTAATACACAACCCCAAGAGGAAGAGCTAGCTACTCATGAGATTAATAAGTAAATATTTGCCCTAAATCTCTATTTATGTGACTTTGTGAAAGAGTAAGTGAATGTGGCTTCAAATTTTGAACTCCAATAAATCTTCAATGGTAGTTTGCTAATCCTCCACTTAGAAGCAACTCTAATGTATTATTCCCCTTAAATTATTACAATATTTTGTTCTCCAAGAAGGAAAACCAAGAGCTAGACAAAGTTCTAATAATTTGGAGTGGTTGAATCCTTCCAAGATATAGGGCTTGAGTCTTTTTTTATGGATTTGGACACGGAACACTAAAATTACAATTTTACCCCTAGTTAAAATCCCATACAGTCACGATCGGATTAGTTTTTCCTCAATGTAGGCTAACCGGATGTGATAGAATTCCTATAATCACATTAGATGACCAATTTTTATTGACCGCGATCATGGTCAGACCGAGATTGCAATAATTGAGGCTATGCTCTGCTACATGTCTTCAAACTGCACATTTTCCTTCTTTTGATCTTTTTCAACTCGCATCCACATATTTTTATCTCATTACCTATATTCCTACAAAATGTTGATATTAATGCATTAATCACAAATGAGCCTCACTTATTCATTCAAAACATGGTAATGTGCACGTATAATAAGTATGAATGAGTTGTAGATTCACCACTCATCAACATCCCCAACTTAAAGCTTTGCTTATCCTCAAGTAGAACTAGCTCTTACCATAAGACAATGCATATGTACTACCTAAACTACATGAATCAATGATCATAGTGAAATTAAGCTTAGTTAATACCTCAAGTAGCTCTTCAAACCTAGGGAAAGCTATTCTCCTGACGCCCCTCAAAATAAAATGCAACAAGAAATAATGCAAAGGACTTCAAAGAGAAACAATGTAACGATCACCTATACTCTAGGAGTGACTCACTTTTTGACCCCAACCACACTATACATATTTTTTCCTCTTTTCTCAAAAGATGCCAAAATCACTGCCTAAACTTATTCACAAGCCTCCTTACGAGAAGGAAAATTTTGCACACTAATCTAAAAAATATGCTCTAAGGAATTAAAGTTCAAAACTCTCTCCCTTACAAGATCTCTCTATGCTTACAAGTGTCATATCAGAAGCTTGCCCCTATTTTCAGTCACCACTATAATGAATGTACGTGGTTGGAGATCTCAAAAAACCTTTTGAGCTTGTAACGTAGGTTCGAGGTAGGGAAGGATATCATTTAGGAACAATAATATCTTATACCCTCTTTGAACGTCTATATTACACTTATTTAATCCACCTTTCACTATGGGCCACTTTTTTTCTCCTACTAATGTGCCTACTTTTATTTTCTTATTTCACCCATTTTCTTCCATTTTTTTTCTTGCAAATTTCATGCAATTCTTTCCTTTGTTGGGTCCTTTCTCTTTTTATTTATTTGTTACAATGCTTAAGCACATAGGCACTAGGCACTCACTATCACTTTTGTCGCCCAAAGTTACTTTCTTCACTCTTCACCACCCCTAACATAGGATTTTATCCTCAAGTTTATTTTTAAGTTCAGGAACGGTATGGTTTTAAAGAGGGATACAAGTTAAAAGGCTCACAGCTAGTAATGTGTTTGCCAAAGAAAGGATCAAAGGCTCAAAGGGGGTGACTGGTGATAATATCTATGCATAGGTAGGATTTTTAAGTTAAGTGGGCTTCCAATGTCACCAAGATAGCCTAAGATCATCTCATCAACCAAATACAATCAAAATGTATCCTTGAGAGACTAATAGGGCAAGTTCTAGATAAGAATAATATACATGAGATTCTTATGAATAAAATGATTGCACATGGCATGTGGACTTTCCAAAAAGGCTCAAACTCCCCTCACGTTTGAGAAAAAATGGATTATCTATCAATAAGTACAAGGCAAGAAAAATTTGGAGTAACAAAAAGAGAAAAAGTTTTGTTACAAGGTCGCTCATGTCCATTTTCTTTGATTTTAAAAAGAAATTGAATGGAAGGGGGGGGGGTTCTTTGCATTTGCACCATTCATAATTAACTAACAATGTCAAAAACCCTACCCTTTGTCTCACATTTTGGTATACTATAGTAGAACCAACCATATGGCTACTCAGACTTTGCCAATGGCATGTGTACAATCCCAAATCCAAAATGTCACAGGTACTCAGAGTTCTCTTGCACTTATGATCATGATGCTACAGGTAATTATACTTCCCCTGAATCAATGGATCAAAACCAAATAATGATGCTTTACCCTTAAGAATGTTGTCGATAAATCTATCATAGGGAAAAGGTCAATGGACTACACCATAATCAAAAATAAAACTAAAGTAAAATAGAAAATCTAAAAGCAAAAAAAAATGACCATTTCATGAAATATGGGCACCGTCATCCCTAATGTCATCAAAGTGATATAAAAAACATCTATAAATATACCAAAACAATACAAATATAGGTCTAGCCACCCCCAACCAAAAATCTAGCTGTGTACCCACTACATCATCAATAAAAACACAAGTAAAAAATGGGGGTGCTACTTGAAATAGCATCAGGTGCTGCTCTCTTCGAATAACTCTACATCATCTCCTCTATCATCAGCATTAGACCAATCAGTGGGGGCCTTATCATCACTCTCGAACCTTTACAAAGGTAGTCTCTCCTTGGTTTTGAGCACCTTAAAGATTCCTTTCACCCCTCTCCGAATCTTGGTGAAGAATTTATCTCTCTTCTTCTCTTTCTTTGCCATATTTTCATACAACTACTTGAGGTCCTTGTGCAATGTTACCAAATATCAAAAGGCTCTCTCCAATCTGGCAGTCGTGGCTCCCTACTTTTTCTACTCCTCCAGGTATACTTCATAATCTGACTGAGCTACATATTAGTGGTAGGCAGTGAAGGACTCTCCCGATTCCTTAAGATATCCTAAAATTATATCCATGATGACCATAATATCCATACCGATGTCTTCCATAGTTCTAGTAGTGGATGGTCTGAATGACTTTGACTCCTAAGTTGTCGATTTGCCTAAGTTGGTTTTTCTATTCTTGCTCTTACTAGGTGCTTCCTCACCTTTGATTTTGAGTGGAAATATGTAAAACCCCATAAAATTCTTATCTTTAATTAGTCCTTTAAGCTTGTTAAGGGGGTCTCAGACTTAGAAAATTTTAGCAAGTATCAAGACTTAGAATCATTTTAGCCTTTAAAGTTTGGGGGATTTTATTTTAGACCTTTCTGTCCTTAGTTAATCAATTTTTAAATTGATTCATGATCAGGATCACTGGTAGGTCATATCAGGCAAGTTTCAGATTTTTTAGACTAGCGTAAGGGAAAATTTGGATACCCAAAATAGTGAAGGGTCACAATAGCCCTGCGTTCGAAGCCCAGTCAACCCAAGTAAGGGTCGTGCTATGATGTCTACTTGACTAGAGTAGGGGTTGAATCATGATGGATACTTAACCTAAGAAGGGGTCACGATGCTAGGGTAGCTTTGTTCATCATTATTTTAATATGGGTTGTGGGGGCAAATGGGTTATTTTCCCCACCCTTATTCAGACGTAACATGAAATTAATTAGCCTATAGGGAAGGTTCTCATTATTTACTCATAAACTCTCTCAATATCAAGCCCTATCCTCATAATTTTCAAGAATTCAAGTCTCAAGAACTCACTTCAATCTTATCGAAAGTAGTAATCAAGGTATGTGAAGTGTTAATACAAGGGTCCTTTCTACCCTTGGAGTGCATGAAACTATTTTTAAACTTCAAGTTTATGGATTTCACGAATTCCATGATGGGTTTGATTATATCCATGTTAATAATGATTAATTGGGATTCTAATCCTTATTTTATGATACCTTTCATATGAGGTCAATATGTATGTATGTAATATAATGAGGATCAATGTAAAACCCTTGAAATTGTCAATGGGGATTTGAATTATGATGTAGACTTGTGGTTTAGTATTATGTGCATATGTATGCTCACCAAGTTCTTAATGAATTACTCATGTGAAATAATAAGGGAAAGAGATCATGCCATATTAACTTTTGTGCAAGTTGTATCGTGCAAGTGCACATGATTATGCTTTTCAAGCTTATTCTATGATTCACCTTTCATGCTATCGAGTCCTGGGAGTATTCAATACCCAAAAACTTAGTTAGTTACCTAGAGCTTCAGTGAGTTACAGATCTTAGGAAATGCTCAGTAGGATTCATAATTTAGTCAAAATATTTTATTCAAAACTCAGTAGTACTCAGTCAGCTAACGAAATTCAGTAGTATTCCGTCAGTCCATAGAACTCAGTAAACTCAGTTCAGTTCAGTCAAATGGTACAATCCATAATGGTTCGGTCAAGATCAGTATAGTCTAGGAATTAGTTTAGTGTCTATTCAGTTGGGATTAGGGTTCAGCACCGAGTTAACCCAAGGATAAAGGCTCACCTGCTAGTGGAGAGTGTGGTCTTTAGAAAACATCCCTACATTTAAGTACAACGTAGATAGCATAGGTTGATATATCTCCCTACGATACTAGGGTTGATATATCTCATTTAAGTTTTCCTTCCACCGAGGTTCGATGGAAGAGCTTCCTATCAGAGAGGTCTAACTCACAACTTGTATTTACCCGTGGCACGGTATTGACACCCTTCAAACTGAGGTTACAGGTTGGCCACCAAATTAGTTAGAGAAGGGGCATATCGGTTAGATGATTACTTCCAACAGTCTCAATTTTAGATGCAATCTCAGTGTATAACTCAGTTCATTTCTACAGATTCAGGACTTTTAGATACAGTCACTTAGTTTAGTTTGGAACTCAGTATATTTTCATAAATTCAGGACTATTAGATATAGTCATTCAGTTATTAATAATTTAGTATTAGTATACTCAAATATCAGTTAATTAGTATTCAGATTTAGTATCCACTGTTATCATGATTTCAGTTATAGTATATGTATTCATGCATGTACTATCATTCAGTCATATTTATGATATCCAATTAGTAGTGTTCATGCATATGAACCTATGCATTTCAGCCTACTTTACTCAGCATACTAGTACATTCAAAGTACTGATGCACGCCTTTCGTTTGAGATATGATGTCTTATACCATAGGCTCAGATACATGGGCTCCCAATCATCCTTAGCAGTTCAGACTCTTACTAGTCAGAGTTAGTAATAAGTCCTCATAGTTCAAGGAAATGATTGTTTACTTTTAGTATTTCAGTTATCAGTTCACTTTTAGTAGTTGGATTTAGTTGGGGGCTTGTCCCATCAACTCCACAGTTCAGACAGTTTAGAGGCTTTTTAGACTAGATTATTTTCAGACAGATATGTTAGTTTTAGTATTGTTATGACATATTGAGTTCTATTTATAGTGTTGAACCTTATGGCCATTTTTTACCTACTTTCTACATATTTATAGTATTATTATTTAGTTATTGCAGTAGGTACCAGACAATGGTTAGCTTGTGATCCTTAGGAATTATGAACACCGTGTAGCATTTGGGGTACAGACATGAGGCATTACAAACTTTGTATCAGAGCCTAAGGTTCAATAGAGTCCAAGGTAGTCTTAAAGTTGCCTCTAGTAGAGTCTTGTATATTGGTTTTTAGTGCGCCACACTTATGGAAGAGAGGCTACTAGATATTTTAGGAAAAGTTTCCCTTCTTTCAGTATTCATGTCATGCGAGTGGGCATGAGCTCCAGTAAAAATCTCAGTGTAGTCAACTTTTTCATTTCACTTATAGAACATGCCTCCCAAAAGACTAATGAAATAGGAATTAAAAATTAGTCAGCACCTCAGCCCATTCAGGAAGATCCCCTAGACGAGCACATCTCTCATGCAAAATTTAGGGATGCATTCACTACTCTAGCCAATTTAGTTACAACTCAAATAAATGGCCAGCTGATGTTCCTGGCAACCCAGTAGCGAATATTGCTGCAGCTAGGATTTAGGACTTCACCCGAATGAATCCTACCTTATTCATAGGTTCTAAGTCTGAAGAGGATCCACAGGAGTTCCTCGATCAGGTTCAAAAAGTCAAATATATCATGGGAGTGGCTTCCAGTGAGAGTGCTAAGTTAGATTCCTATTAGCTACAAGATATAGGCCATACGTGGTTTAGACAGTAGATGGTAGATAGGGGTGCAAATGTAGAGCCCATAGAATGGGAAGAGTTTGCTACGAGCTTCTTAGTTAGATTATTTCCCTTAGAGCTAAAAGAAGAGAAGGTGTTAGGGTTTATCAATCTTAGGCAAAGCTTTATGAGTGTTAAAGAATATTCCCTCAATTTTACTCAGTTATCTTGGTATGTTCCCCATATAGTAGCAGACAATATATCTATAATAAGCAAGTTTGTGTCTAGGTTATTTGGTAGAATGGTTAAGGAGTGAAGGACTGCGATGTTGATTAGAAAGATGGACATATCTAGGCTTATGGTCCATGCTCAATAGAATAAGGAACAAAAACTTAAGAAGAAGGAGAGAGAAAATAAGAGATCCAAAATGGGTAGGTTTAGTTTTGCCCAGCCAAGGTCAGAGAGTGGTAAACATTCTTGATTTAGTCAAAAATGTTCAGCCCCAGTTCTATCTTTATCCAGTACACCAGTACCAATGTTCAGGAATAACAATAAGGATAGGGCGCTAGTCTCCAAAACCCAGAGTAGTGCGAGCGGTGTTCGTACTAATTCTCATTAGATCCAAGAGCTTCTCTGTATTTTGTAACTCTTTGCATAGCAGTTAACTTTAATGTTAGACCAAATATTAACAAAACCTTTCTCATACTCCACCTAGTAGGTCAGTCTATCATAGCTCGATGGGTATACAGGAACTGTCCGATTATGATATCTCAGGAAGTCAGGCTTCCAGATTTCATAAATAATATTAGTATGTGTAGAAAATTAATGGGTGGGAATGATGTCCAACCTTTCTTTACCTCAGTTCAAAGTTTTTTAATTCAGTCAACATGATACCTACTTATGTTTTACGTCTCAGCCCTATGACCACAGCTTATATTCATGGACTTTCCATAGAATCATGTGCATCTACAGTTCGTAGTATGAGGAGTTCCATTTCACTCAGTAGTACGAATCATTTTCCATGACTAAGAAAACTCCAAAACTTAGGTTATACATCTCATGACTTCTGCACTTATGCCTTATAGTGTGTTCAGTCCCAGCTACCGTCTGAATCGTAATCTCCGTTATAGTCTTAGTTCTAGCGTCAACCTCCATCCAATAAAAAATTAGAAACTCAGTTCATTTTTAGGTTTGCTCGACCATAGAGTAAATTTATCAGTTACTTAGTTATTAGTATTTCAGTACATCATATTTTGGTACCATGTTATACGCTTGGTCTTGCATTCTTAATTAATACGGCTTTTATGAATGCATGCTCAGACATCACATATTACCTAGTCAGTCCTTGCCTCGTATACATGATACTCTATAGTTTTAGTCCATTTATTCAGACTAAGTACAGTTCAGTCTTGCAAACACAGTATTCAGCTATCAATTATTCAGTTAATCAAATAAGTTAGTATTCTTATGCATTAGAGTGCAATGCCCATGCAAATATTTTTTGGTAGTCCAAAGTGAAGTGTCGTACTAAGGTAGAGAGTATAGTTGAGAGAGTATTCAAGGGATATGTTTAAGTTTGAAAATTTTTAGTTCCAGTACATAAGTCTTAGTCACTCTATCTTAGATGATCATTCGTAGGACTCACCTCATATTATAGAATTCTAGGCATGTTGTGTTGTTTTATTTAGACAATTCCAAGCTTTATTTACTCCCTAAAGTTGCTGGTAACTCAATAAAAAGAGTGTCAGAGAAAATCTCCAATTGATAATAAATTTTCAGTATGAGTTAATCCATAAAGCCAGTAATTTAATTTAGCAGTTAGACGGACAAATTTGTGTGGTATGGTTTCCATCTTTCCAGCTAGTCTTACTATCTGAAGTCTCATGAAAGTAAATATTCCAAAATCGAGCAACCCTGTGGTTACGATTTTAGCTCAGTGATTGTTTGATTCTTGATGAAAAAAAATTCATCTTTTTCTTGGGAAAATTTAATGTTTTCAAGCAACCAAGGTTGCATTTAATGTTGGGTTTTAGTATTTTAGGGTAAGGAACTAGATGAAGGTAAAGACTTAGAAGATTGGCAGAAAAACACTTCTGACGGTTAAAATGGCAGACCACCAGTCTCGCGATGGACCACCAACTTAACTGTCAGGCCCAAACAGAACTTATGATTTTAGAAGACTCAGTGATAGGCCACCAGTCTTGCGATGGACCACCCTTTGGCTGTCAAGTCAATGCTGAACCTGGCATCCTGAAACATCTAGCGATGACTCATATGGAAGACTGTCAGTCTTGCAACAGACCATCACTTTAGCCGCCAGTGTTAAGAAGAACCTGCCACTCCATGATCATAAATGATGGCCCATATGGTGTACTGTCAGTCTTGCAGTGGAGCACTACTTTGGCCATCAATTTGGACACATTCTTTTTAAATTTGAATTTTAAATCTCTTTTACCTGGGAACATATAAATACGCATTTTAGGTTTTATTAGGTATCTTTTATCTTGGATGAGATTTTTTCCATACTTGAAACATATTGTATGTATTCTTTCTATGAGATTCATTCTAGAACTGTGGATCCATATTGCATTATCATTTTCTCCAAAGAAGATTGAAGAACAACAATTGTGACTTTGTATGTAAATTTTGAATTAATTTATGAATAACACAATAACTTCTTCTCTTTCTATGATGGAGATATGTGGCTAAAGTCCCATAACTAGGGTTATGGGAGCCCTGATATGAATAGTTTATTGTGGGTTGTGAATATAGTAGATTCCCATGATTAATTAATATTCCATAAACCCTTCTTCATCATAATGACTTTTCTTGGTTGCAAACTTGAAAAATAAGCCCAAGAACGTCACCAGTTTGAATAGAAAAGTATTTGTTGGGAAAAGAAAGGATTTACATAAATCTAAAGGCTTTAACCTTTGTATAGAGGGTAGATGACTTAACCAAATCAACCCACATAAGAATATAGTTGAATAAATAATATGTTCCTTAAGTTTGAAAGAATTAAGGGATAAGCTACTCATTTAGGTTGAGAAACTAATGGGTAAACCATAGAATTCAATTAACCTTGCAATTAGAATTGTTTATTGGGAAATCAAAATAGATCACAACCCTAGCTAATATAGCTTTGGTAAAGGTATTCTAGAGGAATTAAAAGGAATAAAAAGCTACTTAGGAAGCATAGGAAGATATGAAGGCCAAGTATCTGTATTCGCTCTTTTTCCCAACCATGGATGAAAAATTTTTAAGGTATGAGTTTCATTCTTCCTTATCGCTTTCGAATTTGTTTATGGATTTGGTATCATTATCTCCGTTATTGTGCTAAGGGTTCCCTAACTTCTCATTGGGGGATGAATTACCCTAGGGGCTAGTGTGTCACCCTAAGTACTTAAACTCTAAGCCCTGTAGGTGATAAGCTCTTTAGTTGGTCAATTTTTAATTTAGGATCAAACATTGCCAAGACAATGACTCAACTGATGAGTCGTTATCTCATGTAACAAGTGATGATGTAGGAATTATTGTCCAAGCAGTAGGGTTGCCTAGGAGTTCTTCCTTGATATGAGCCTTCACTATGACTCATGATTAGTGAAATGAGTCTTGATGAGTGACTAGTGGCCATAACAGTGAGGTGCCTGGGTTTTGGTCCTCAGGTAACAAGTCCAGGTAGTGACTCATGGTCATTTATCATGAGTCATTACTTGAGTCATGGTGGCTAGGCCTAGAATTTCCTGCATTTTTTTAATTAAGGTTATTTTTTTATTTTCCTTCCTCTACACTAAATGCACAACTTAAAAATTCATAAGGTTCTTATTATCATCCGTTAATCAAATAAAAATCTTTACTCCACTCCTCTTTAAATCCCAAAGCAAGAACACTAGAGTTTTACAAGGAATTCAATACCTCGGCTCTAATCAATGCTTTCCCTCTATATTATTTGGTGTTTCGGGCCTATCTCTTATCCCTAACATGAATTTTATATAATGGCATATGTTTCATCATTTTTTATGCGAATTAAATTATTGGGTTTGAAATTGGGTTAAGAGCCATTGATTGGTTATTATTGTAATTGTTTCCCATTTTTTGAATGTGTCATTTATGCTTTGATTCATGATTTTTGGGACTTAATGGGTGCATTATTTTGAGGAGTGGAATGGTGAACATGGGCTTTCCCAAATTGATTGATTTTTGTCTAAAAATTGGAATTATCCTCAACCCACCTTCATGACTTTGGTTTTAAATTTGAAATTTGCATGGTTTAACTTACTTTTAACACTATTTCATGGCATTAATGGATAAAATATATTTTAAAGGAAATTGGTGGCCATGGATTGGAATTAAAATGGAACTTGGGATTTAAATAGTTAATTGGATTGGTTGGCATTAATATATATGCTTGCAAGCATGATTGGTATGATGATACCATGTCCATAAATGCCTTAATGAATGGCTCCTAGGTTAATGGATGGGTTAAGTGAAAAGTGGTTTTAATTTAGGCTTAAAAGTGGTTGTGTATCTCACCATGAAGGTGTAGTCCCGGGGACTAACACTAGAAACCACTTTGTCGGCATGGGGGTCTATATGGCCGTGTTCTTGCTTCACATATTATACTTTTGGGATGGCTATAATCTTGGTGTCTTCATCTCTTCCTTCAAATTCCTCAGCTCATATGGCTAATATGTATTGAGGCCCTTTAGCTGAACCCATATAGCCTGTGGGTTCCCGTATGATGGATAAAGCTACACAGTTGAGGTTAATGGCCTATAATCTTATTTTCATGACCCTCTAACCCATCTCGGCATCCTATATACGTAAATATGAATATGGTTTTGACTCAATTTTGACATGGCATTATTTTATTATTTTTCTTGATTTAAATTCTAGTGCTTATCCCATTGACCGTCTTTGGGCGCTACATCATTTCATGATATAGAATCCTAGCATTTTTCTATTTGTTTTGTGCGGCGTTAGGTTGTGTGGTTCATTGGTTGAATTATTGTAAAATGGTGAGACTCCATCTTTTGTAAAGCCCTCCATTTTATTAGGTTTCTTTTCAGATTTTGAGAATTGTGACTTTTCTTTGTCATGGGCGGGGGACATGTACCGACCAAGGTTGGTTTTCTACTTTTAGAGGCTTTTATAGACAAGCATGGGATTTGTTAATTGTTTTAATTCTTTATATTGTTTTTGGTTTGCTTCCATAGTTTACATTTATGTGCTCTTGAGGTTAGGATAAGAGGGTGATCTCTGACCTACGATGGGCTTAAGATACCCTTCACAACTAGGCCCCAATTTGGTTTGTGATAGTGAACAATTATTTTGACCTATTTTTCAACCAACCTTCCACCAAATTTATATGGTGAATTTATTTCATGATGAGGTATCCCTAAGTGCTTAACAAAAAATAGGTCAATGAAGTTGGTACGCATAATTTATCTTAACCTAAGGTGCAATCAAATGTGTAACTACTCTCATTCCCTTTAAGAAAAAATTCCAATTTAGTCAAACTTTATTTAAGATCATGCTCTCTTTAGTTATGATCTGATACCAATTCATCTAAAACGAGATACAATAAATCAAAATAAACAAGATACAATGATATATTAAGAAATAGAAATCAAGAGGGAAGAGATTTAGAAGAAACAAGTGATAATATAGAAACTAAAAATTTCAATTACAAGAATAAATCCATGGGAGAAAAGAACGAACTCATACATCAAAATCTTACCTAGAGTATCCACAAGAGGTTCATTGAAGAGATAAGTGGTTTTTCCCCAAACATCACAAAGGAGTATAAATTCAAGCTCTCCTTTTACTACTCCAGAGTTTCCACCTGTCTCCCATATTTCTCTAAATCTTTTATTTCTCAATATTATTAACATTAGACAAGGCCTAATAATTCCTTTCAAATAATTAGGATGACTCTTTACTTCAATTTTGAACTTTATGCTTTGCCAATCATCCAATTTACTCATCATGATCTTTTCTTTAGAAATGATATCTTTTTCATCAATCTTTGCCTTTATTCTTGTCAATCTTAGCAATTCCAAGTACCTTTATTTCACCTTCAAAGGTGTATATGGAACAAAGACATATTCTTAACCTCTTAAGTAGATAGAATACTTGTTACTCTTTTTATTATATGTAGCTTCTCTGTCAATTACTGCGACCTTTCAGGTAAGAAATAACAATCTTTCATTATGATATCATAAAATAGTACTTCATTATTGAACTTGCCAACTTGGAACTTTAGTAAAACATATTTTGTGATCCCTAATGTTCCTTTTTCATTTGACCATAACAATTCATATGGTTGAGTAAGTTTTCTTGTCTTCAACTTTAAGTGCTTAACTGTGCTTGAACTTGAAATATTTATGAAACTCTTTTTTGTATAATCATGGACCCAGAAAGTCCTTCAATTTTATCGTAAATATGAAAAAAGTTCTTTCTTTCTTCCACAAATTAATTAATGTACGGAATATCACACTCAAGTTTTTCAACAAAATGATCTTTCATTATCAAAATCATTCAAATCATCATTAGGCCTATGTACAATATTTGTACTATAAGTAGAATGTCTATACATATTTTGCCTTATTTTTCTCTGAAAGGTCAACTGTCACCTCTGCTAAAAAAAACAACTATAAGATTGGCTACTATTAGAATCATAGAAGGAAGATGAGAAACAATATTCCCTTGGAGTTTCCTCATTATCATCATCAAGCCCAAAGTAACTTTCTTCACTATTAGCTTCATCAAAAGAATCGTACGCATAATATTCATACCTTGAAGCATTATCATTTTCAGAGTCATTGTTGAAAGCATCAGAATCTCCATACTCACATTCTTCACCATAAGTTCGACAATCTTCATTTTCTCCATAATCTTCATCATTATAATTTTCATTATACTCATAGATAAAATCTTCAAGATCCTTATCAGAAGGATCATTCAAAGCTATGGAGATATTCTTATAACCAAAAGAAAGTAATAACAAAATCAAATAACATCACAAATTCACTCCCTCACATGTATCACTCATCACTCGTGTATGCACTCAAAGTCAAGGATTTTAGACCTCAAAAAATTAATCTCACCAACTCCTTCATTTTTCCTTTCAAGGATTTTTTCTCAAATTTCTATCTAGAACCAACAACTCAATCTACTTAACAAAATCAATAAGAATCGGTTTGGAGTGGAGTTTATGTAAATTAAGAAAGGACAATTAAAAACTAGAGCTCAAGGAAACAAATAAAAAAACAATGAAATGAAATGAAAAAAATCAAATAAATTAGCATGAATAAATGAAAACTACAAAAAATAGTTTAGCATTAAGTAAGAACTAATACTCAAAGTAAAAAAGCTATAATGAACAAGAAAAGGAGGATAAAACTAGTTGGGAGGCTATATGTTAAAGGGGAAAGATTGGGGTTGTTATTGTAATTTTTAAATTTATCTTATTCTTCTTAGTCAAGAAGAAACTCAATTTTTTGACCCAATATCCTGCAATACCCAATCAAATGAGCTTAAATTTGTGATATAACTTTTCCACAACTCTATCAACAATTTTAAACCAATAATATCTTCTAACAAGCATCAAATTAATGAAACTCATTTTCAAGTATCTTCAGAGCTTCAAATCTCAAAGTAGCTTTCAGTTTATTCTTTTTTAGCAATGTACTCTTACGTTTCATTAAAGAAACAATAGTATGTAGCTCAAAAAATAATATCAAACAAACACCAAATAAATTTTGAATTTTAAATTTATTTATTTATTGATATTTTCAAAAACTAATAGCCAATGATTAATAATTGTAGGAACAACTCTTTAATCTTTCTCTGGTGTCAGTTGATGTAAAATGAGATACAAGATAGATAAAATTACAAGATAACCAATAAATCAAGGAGGGAGATGAGAAAGAAAGAACAATACCTTAATTGATCTAACACCACAAGAAAGACAACCTATAAGGAAGAAAAATCTGGTCTCAAAAAGTACAAATCTTGTCCCAATTGTTCTTTTAGGATGGGAAAAACTAGTCGCGTCCCGTCCTAACTGGCTCCTCAACAAAAACCCAATAGCGATGACTCACCAAATTCGGTCCTTAAAAACCTTTGGAGATGGCAAAAAATCTGGTCGTAATTAACTTTTGGCGATGATATTTCTTGTGTCAATCGACTAACTACCTGGTCCTAATTATCTTTTTTCAACGATATATCTTGTCCTAAATAGACTAACTACCTGGTCATAATTATCTTTTAGCAATGGTATATCTCATCCTAAATAGACTAACTAATAGGTCATAATTATCTTTTAGAGATGATATATCTCATCTCAAATAGACTAACTACCTGGTCCTAAATTTTCTTTTAGGGATGAGAAATACTTGGTCCTAAATTATCGTTTTAGCAACGAGCAAAATTCTCTTCCTAGATCAACCTTTAAGGACGAGAACATCCTGGTCGTAGATAAACTTTTAAAGACGAGTGATATTCTAGTCATCTATCGAACTTTAAATACGAGCAACATCTCTAGTCGTAGATGAACATTTATAGACAAACAACATTTCTAGTCTCTAATTAACCACAAATGAGGCTAATATATATCACAAAATAGTAAATTTCACTAATTTATATCAAATTTCTATCGAGAATCTTGATACAAAAATATGATATAATTAGAGACTAGAAAACTTAGTCAACATCCCATGATGTTAGTTTCAATATTTGCTTAACAAAAAACATAGTTACCATCCCGATCGACCTAGAGTGTGATATCATATTTTCCATAACATTTGAATACATAGAAAAAAAATTATCAAGTAACTAAACAACACAACCCAACAGATGATTAATGTTTTTTTCAATGGTGAGCAAGTGAACCTTCCAATAACAAAGGCTGCCAAAACAGTGGTACTAGAAGCAAGATCAACATTCAAGGTGCACGCTTCTACAAAAGTAGTATCAGATTGCAAAAATGCATAAGAAATTTCCCTATCAATAGTCTTGGGGAGTCTTCACCCTAGGTATTAAACCTTGGTAAATGGTTGTAAGCAAAGTTAGTTGCATTTTTTCCTCCATGCCCATTGAAAACCTTGCATCAACATGAACAAGGTTTAAATTTAATACTTTTAATACATCAAATAGATTTTATACTATATCCACCATAGATGCACAGGAAAAATATTGTAAATTGTTCCTCACAAACACAAGCATCCCAAAAGCAAGAAGACTTTTAATCTGTAAGGAAGTTTGATTTTGAAAGCCGATATTTTTAAGTTTGATTTTGAAATCCAATATTCGTTAACACTAAAAGATCTGCATTCTAAATTAAATGTTGATATATCTTGAATAGTTCCTAAATTTGAAGTATTTCTTTCCATCTTCCTTGGATAAGTGTAACCAAATATTTTTATGTTACTTCAAGCTCCAAAGAAACACTAGGAAAGGAATATTCCAAGCAACTGCTGGAAAGATAATGATATGAAACAAACAAAATGGATAAATAAACAACTCTATTTTTGATAAATAACCAACTCTATGAACAAACTAATCAACTTGAAACTTCTTTATCGGCATTTAGATCCAGTATTGTCTTGGTGGTGGCAGCTCAAATATAAAATTACAATAAGAAATAAAAAAGTTAGCAGAATACTCATTGAACTAGGGAAGCTGCAATAATCAGGTATTTCCTTACCTGTCAAAGTTCTGAATAACTATAAAATAATATATTCTCAAATATATAGAGCTATAGCTACCATAGTATGCAATTAAATAATATTTTTTCTATAAGTAAAAGAAAGGGGGAGCCCCATGCACTAGAGCTCCTACTATCCAAGGAAATCACAAGGGTTAATGTGTGCAGCCTAGTTTCATAAAGTACAATAGGGGAGAAAAGCCATTACCCATAGAAGGCATGAGTCCCTTTATTATCTCTAGTTGATCTAGAATGGCTCATAAATATTTCAGTACAGACATACACATCTACCATGCTTGACTGAGATCCAGTTTCAGTATAGGTTGCATGGGAGATATAAATCTCAATCACATGCCATACTGAGTTGCCATACCAAGATATGGACCAGTAATCTCAAGCCCAAAAATAAAAACATCATTATCACTGCCTCTTTATTTACCATCTGTCCAAAAGAACAAAAATAGTCAAATATACGAGAGAAGACAACACAAAAAAAGTTAAAGAAAAAAATCTATTTCCTCATAGAACACAAGGGTTGTTGGTTGATTGATAATGGAGGAAAATCAATGGCTAAACAGAGAGGTGAAGCTCCCTTTATAGAAAATTCCAAACTCTCTATTTTGCCTCATTTTTGGGTTAACCTTCCTCCATTTTGGTGAGGATTCTCTTTTTTCACCTTATTTTTCTGATGCCTCATTATTCAGAGCTAAAATTTGAATTAAGGGTTCCTCGACCGAGAATGTACTTAACTTGAGGCCTACAATTTGTTGTATTTGAACAAAGATAAAGAAAAATTAATGCTACAATGGCTGCAAACACTAGTTTTCTATTTAAAGCTATACAGGATCGCCCTGACAAGATACGGATTAAATTTCTTTTAATTCAAAGATTAAACATCGCAAAAGAAAGTAAGCCCATTTTACAAGTTCAGTAGCAGCAGTACAAAGGGTGTGTTTGGTTTAAAACTTTTTCTTTGTATTTTCTTGTTTATTTCAAAGGGTTGTTTGCCCTTTTGGTTATCAATAGAGAAATCATGGCCAGACTAGAGAGAGGCAACCACCCTTTATAGAATATCCTAATTTCCCTAATGACTCATTCTTCTTTATTTCTAGGCTATGCTTAAATAATATTAAACAAATATGGTGATACATTAGGAATCCAAGAAGATTTATAGTTTGTAGCAGTAAATCGTAGGTTTAACATATTCCAAAATTGAATAATAGAAAGATTATTCTTATTTTATCCTTCTTTTAAATGAGGTTCAGATATATGTTATGATAAGGAAAAAAAAAGGCCAACCATGCCATAGCTACAAATACCAGTTGTGTGTAACAGACAGAAGTCTCAATCATAATCTATGCTAGGTTACACCAAATATGGGTCGAATAATCTTAAAGTTTAAATTGGTTAGCCTAATATATAAATATCATCGTCACCACCTCTTCATGAACATTTCATCAACACAGTAAAAACACACATACATATACACATAGTAAAAAAAGACAAGAGTCTCAGCATATATATGTCAAATCTCTTTTGGCATTTCCAGTTTTTGCTTTTCCATTAATAAGGGATTTTGGTTTGATAAAAAAGGACAATCAAAGGAGGAACAGAGAGAGGAAACCACCCTTCAAGGAAAATCCCAAGATATCTAATTTTCTTAATTTCAAGTGAAATCCTTTAGCTTGACCACTAAACCATCGGTATATATGAAAATGTCAATTACCTAGGAAATCCCCAAAATGAGCGGAAGCTTACCACCCTTTTGACCTTTACAAGTGTAATGCCTCGAGTTTGTACCCCAAACGCTACACGATTCTTATGACTCTAAAAGACCACAAGCTAACCCATGATTGGTACCTGCTGTGAGCACTAAATAAAAATACTATAATAATTTGAAAGAAGGACTGAAATGCCATAAGTTTTAAAATACTGTAATAAAAAATAAATAAATACTGAACAACTATCAAAAGAGCCTCTAACTGTTTGAATATGGAGTTGATGGGACAAGTCCCCAACTAACTTCGACTATTAAAATAATAAACTACTAAATGTGCTAAAGTAATCTAACATCCTCAAAGTATGAGGACTCATTACTATAACTGTTGCTAATAACAGGAACTGGCTATGTGCATTCAGGAACCTGAGTATTCTAACTTATGATATAAGACATCATAATACAAAAAACGAGTATGCGATTATCATGTAGAAATGTACCGGTGTGCTAAATGAGGTAAGACTGAATGCATGGGTTTTTATGCATGAACAATAACTAACTGAATGATATGCAAGAGTTGGATTAACATACATGGAGGATCTATAACTACTAAATAACTGTACATACTATAACTGAGTATACTGGAACTGAACATAATTACAAATAACTAAATATACTGATAATATGAATTATTGATGACTGTGTGACTGTATCTGACAATCCTAATTCTATAGAACTAAACTGAGTTCTATTCTGGAGACTAAGATTGAAACTGAAACTGCAGGAATTCTCACTTAACCGACATGCCCCTGAGTAAACTGAGTGGGGTCCAACCTCTAACCTATTTGAAAGGGAGCCAGTACCATGCCATGGGTGACTCCTCATATCCTATGCTGGATACATAGTTCTATAGTGTTAGACTACTACTAAAGACTCTATCTGCTTAATAGAAGAAGTCGTCACCTCTACACTCGCTTGGTGCTAGTTCCTACTCCCAATTGATTTACACTTACTGATTAGACTGGACTGGACTGGACTGGAAAAAGTTAACTGAGTTCAGAAACTGACTGAGCTCTACTATTCATGATACTCTTGGATTTTATTCTATAATTACTGAGGCTTTAGGTAAACAGCTAGATTATCACGTATTGAGTACCCCCAGGACTCAATAAGATTAAAAGTAAATCATGGCACAAGTCATGACTATGGCTACATGTTCATAAATCACTCATTAAGATGTTTAAACAAACACTTGAGATGCATTGACTAGTACATGAATGGGGAGTACATGCTATCATGGTATAATGACACTATTTCATTCACTTAGGCATTTAGACAAACACTTGGGGAGCATGCTTAGGTCACATAATATTAAACACACGTGGTGATCATGGCTACATCAATCAACTTGTACATCGTAGAGTTTATCATGAAAATCATGCAATTCAACACGTATAATGATTAATTCCATTAAAACTTATAATTAAATCGTGAATGAAAACCCACAATAACAAGAGACATGAATTCAATTCAATTCAACCTTAGAAATCATGGAATCCAAAGACTTATATTTTGAAAGGGGGATTCTAGGGCTCCATGGAAGGTAAGGATCTATGAATAAACATCTAACATACCTGGAAATCTTAATTCTTGGAGTTCTTAAAGACTCTCAGAGGGATTTTTAAGATTTCTCTTGAAACTTGGAGGCTAGGGTTTTCTATCTTTGAGAGAGAATGTCTTAAATTGGGTAAAAGTGAGTTAATAATGACTTAAATACATTTTTAAGGAGTAAATCCCACATATGGGTGGATTAAATACATGGGAAAAGACTAATTTAACCATGGATAAAACTTTAATTTTTCATCGAAATTTCTATTTTGGGGCCTTGACGCGACGTGGCGCTATCGCACAATGTTACTGGAAACTGACAGCTGGGAATTGGGCTGATAGCGTGATGCGGCATAATCATGGAACCTTACTAGATTTAGTAAATTGGAAATTGGAGGCTCTCCACAACCTAGTGTGATAATGGAGTCACACTGGATATAGACAATTGTCATTTGTTCCTATGGCGCGATGCTCTACTGACTGAAATGACGGTGTTTTATGACTGAAACTTCAAATAGCCATAACTTCTTACCCAGTTATCGAATTTGGGAAAATTTTATATCGTTGTAAAGATGACTAAATTTCCTACAAGATGGTGGGTCTAAAACTGGGAAATTCAACCTAGTACAAAAATTCTATTAAGGGATTCTCGTGTACTAAATTCTAAACTGAGCTAGGAAATTATGGGGTATTACAATATCTCCCCCTTGGGAACATCCTTCCTCGAATGTGGCTAGTTAAGCTGAGAGAATACTAATAGACTGAGTTTACGTACTTAACTAGACATGCATAACTGAAGAATGATGATGTGACTGGTCTGATAGACTGATTTTACATACTGAACATGCATATCTGATGCATGATTACAAGGCTAAAACTAATTGATGATATACATGAATGACAGGAGAATGATATAAGATAGTAACTGATAACAACTTTGTAATGGTACTGAATATGGGACTGTGTAGGTTTAAGGAAGGCTGTGATAATGTACAAGACACTATCTAATTGAAGCACGACTAAATGACTTCGACACACTACTGAGGCCCGAGGAACACATGACATAAAATAAACTTCATGGACCATTAAGAGTGTAACATGAGTCATGGGAATTGGACATACTAGGAAACATTAATATGTTTGTCATTAACTGCATGACCTGAGTTTGGAGTTTCTGTATTCATGGAACATGATTCGTTATACTGAGTGAACTAGGACTCCTTATACTAGGAACTGCAAGCGTACCTAATTTTTGATAATATGGCCGATTATGAGCTAGGATCATAGAGAGACATGTAAGATATGAGTACTACCATTACTGACATTACTTCTAAAATCTTTAAACCTAACATGGTTACTTGTTCTACCATCTCCCCCTTAGATTAAAGTCATCATTCTAAAGTTATGAACCACTTAATCAACAATTCTAAACTGAGCTATCACCACTTTACTCTAAAACTCGAGATACAAGAATAATCATAAACATTGAACTCATCCTGAAGGGCTACACCTGATAATATAAGGCCCACTACAAGTACTTCCTTCTGACACAAAATTCTTAGTTTTCTATTGCCCCAATAATAATAATATAGCCTCCTCAACACTCACTAGCTTAGAATTCTCAACACTTCTTTCTAATAGCTCAATCTTAAAAGATTCAAACTTAAATTATTCAAAACTACGGTACTACCCCTTAATTCAAGGATTGGTTCATCAAGAAACTAAAATGGGATGACTCTATTACTAAACTCCACTGAAGGAATTTTTCTAGAACATTGAAATCGAGAAATTTCTATATACTCGTATGGCTGGAATAGATTTACCTACTCAGGTAATCACAAGAAAAGATTCTGTAATCGAAAGGAAGAAAAGCATTATACTAAGAATTTTTTACTGGAGCTCATGCTCACTCGCACGACATGAATACTGAAAGAAAGGAAACTGTTAATAAAAGATCTTATAGCTTCCCATCCAAAAGTGTGGTGAGCTACACACCCATGCACAAGACTCTAGTTGATGAAACTTTTAGACTCCCAATGAATCTATTGAACCTTAGGCTTTGATACCAAGTTTGTAGTGCCCCAAGTCTGTACCCCAGACGCTACACGGTGCCTATGACCCCGAAAGACCACAAGCTAACCCATGACTGGTACCTACTTTGAGTACTGAATAAAAATATTGTAATAATGCGGAATATGGACTTAAATCCCATAATATTCAAAATACTATAATCAAAACTGAATAAAGTACTAAAGTACTAAACAAATATCTAAAATATTCTAGTTTGAAGAGCCTCTAACTCTCTGAATATGGAGTTGATGGGACAAGTCCCTAACTAACTCCGACTACTGAAATAGTGAACTACTAAATGTACTAAAGTAATCTAACATCTATATAGAATGAAGACTCACTACTATAACTATTGTTGATAACTGGAACTAGCTATGTGTAGTCAGGAACCTAAGCGTTCGAATATATGATGTGAGGCATCATAGCGCAAGAAATAATTATGTGATCAGTACATGAGAATATACTAATATGAAAAATAAGGTAAGGCTGAATGCATTGGTTTATATGCATGAAAAATACATAAATGAATGATATGCAAGAGATGGATTATCATACATAGAGGATCTGTAACTACTGAACATACTGTGCATACTAAAACTAAGTATACTAAAACTAAATCTGATAACTGATAACTAAATATACCGATAATATAAGATTAGTGATAATATGAAATATTGATGACTGAGTGACTGTATCTGATAGTCTTGATTCTGTAGAACTGAACTGAGTTTTATTCTGGAGACTCATACTTAAACTGAAACTGTGGGAATTCTTTCTTAACCAGCATGCCTCTAAGTAAACTGAGTGGGGTCCAACCTGTAACCCCAGTTGGAAGGGTGCTAATAGCGTGCCATGGGTAAAGACACTGCTATTATCAAGCCTATCCAATGGGTCACCCTGAATAGAAAGTCAAGCCTAATCTGATGGGTGACCCCTGGGAGGTAGCCAAGCCTTAATCTAATGAGTGACTCCTTACATCCTATGCTGACTATATAGTTCTATAGTGTGATAGTTCTAATAATGACTGTGTCTTCCTGGTGGGAGAAGTCATCACCTCTATGCTTGCTCGGTGCTAGTTCTTACTCCCAACTAAATGATACTAACTGATTAGATGGGACTGGACTGGAGTGAGTTAGCTGAGTTTGGAAACTGGATGATTTCTGCTATTCGTGATACTATGGAGTTTATTCTAAAATTAGTAAGAATCTAAGTAAATAGCTAGATTGTCGGGTATTGAGTTCCCTAGTACTCGATAACATTAAAAGTAAATCATACCACAAGATTTGGAAATATGATTTTGGCTATATGTCCATAAATAAATCATTAAGATGTTTAAACAAACACTTGGGATGCATTGATTAGTACATGAATGTGGATTACATGCTATCATGGTATAATGACACTATTTCATTCACTTAGGAATTTAGACAAACATTTGGGGAGCAAGCTTAAATCACATAATAGTAAACATACATGGTGATCATGGCTACATCAATCAACTTGTACATCGTAGGGTTTATCATGAATATCATGCAATTCAACGCATAAAATGATTAATTCCATGAAAACTTGTAATTAAATCATGGACGAAAACCCAACAATAACTTGAAATAAGAATTTAATTCAATTCAAACATAGAAAGCATGGAATCCAAAGTCTTATATTTTGAAAAGGGGATTCTTGGGCTCCATGGAAGGTAAAGATCCATTAATGAACATTTAAAATACCTGGGAATCTTAATTCATGAAGTTCTTGAAGTCTCTTAGAGGGATTCTTGATATTACTCTTGAAACTTGGAGGCTAGGGTTTTCTATCTTTGAGAGAGAATGTCTTAAATCGAGGAAAAGTTAGTTAATAATGACCTAAATATGTTTTTAGGAATTAAATCCCAGATCTGGGTTGATTAAATACATTGGAAAAGACTAATTTAACCTTGGATAAAACTTTAATTTTTCATCAAAATTTCCAATTTGGGGCACTGGCGCGATGCGGTGCTATCACACTATGTCACTGGAAACTGACAATTGGGAACTGTGTTGATGGTGCGACACGGCATAATCTCAAACACTAACTGGATTTGGACAAATGAGAATTGGAGGCCCTCTGCGACGCGGTGAGATCACGGAGTCACACTGAAAATTGATAATTGTCATTTGGACCTATGACGCGATACGCTACTAACTAAAATAACAATGTTTTATGACTGAAACTTAAAACAGTTATAACTTCTTACCCGGTTATTGCATTTGGGTTTTATATCATTGGAAAGCTGACTGAATTTCCTACAAGATAGTGATCTAAATCTTGGAAATTCTACCTAGAAAAAAATTCTACTTAAGGATTCTTATGTACTAAATACTAAACTGAGCTGTGAAATTGTGGGTTATTACAATATCTCCCCCATGGGAACATTCATCCTCGAATGTGGCTAGTTAAGCAGAGAGTACACTTGTAGACTGTTTGTACATGCTGAACTAGACATGCAAAACTAAAGCATGATTACGTGACTGGTCTGATAGACTAAACTTACATACAAAAAATGCATATCTGATGCATGATTACATGGCTAAAACTGATTGATGAAATACATGACAGACATGAGAATAATATCAGATAATAACTGATAACAAGTTTGTAATGGTACTAAATATATGACTGAGTAGGTTTAAGAAAGACTATGATGATGTACCAGACACCATCTAACTGAAGAATGACTGAATGACTTTGACACACTACTGAGGCCTGAGGAACACATGACATAAACTAAACTTCACAGATCATTAAGAGTGTAACATGAGTCATGGGAACTGAGCATACTAGGAAACATGAATACGTTGATCATGAACTACATGACCTGAGTTTGGAGTTTCTGTATTCATGGAACATGATTCATTATACTGAGTGAACTAGAACTCCTTATACTAGGAACTGTAAGTGTACCTGATTTTCTATAACATGGCCGAATATGAGCTAGGATCATAGAGCTGACAGGTAAGGTATGAGTACTGACATTACCGACATTACTACTAAAATCTTGAAACCTTACTTGGTTTCTTGTTCTACTATCTCCCCCTTGGATTAAAGCCATCATTCTAAAGCTGTGACTACTTAATCAACAAGTTTAAATTGAGTTGTCACCACTTTACTCTAAAGCCCGAGATACAATAATACCCATAGACACTGATCTCATCCTGAAGGGCTACACCTGATAATATAAGGTCCATTGCTAGTACTTTCTTCTGACACAAAATTCATAGTTTTCTATTGCCCCAACAATCATCATAAAGCATCCTCAACACTGACTAGCTTAGAATTCTAAACTCTTCTTTCTAATAGCTCAATTTTAAAAGATTCAAACCTAAATTAACTGAAACTAAGGTACTACCCCTTCATTCAAGGACTAGTACATCAAGAAACTTAAAAGGGACGACTCTATTACTGAACTTCACTAAAAGAATTTTTCTAGAACACTAAATCTGAGCAATTTCTATATACTCGTCTGGCTAGAATATATTTACCGACTGAGGTAAGAACAAGGAGAGGTTTTATATCCTAAAGGAAGAAAAGTATTAGACTTAGAGTTTTTAGTTGGATCTCTTGCTCACTCGCATGATATGAAGAATGAAAGAAGGGAAACTGTTCCTAAAAAATCTCATATCCTCTTGTCCATAAGTATGGCGCGCTACACACCCATGTAAAAGACCCTACTTGATGCGGCTTTTAGACTCCCTAGGACTCTATTAAACCTTAGGCTCTGATACCAAGTTTGTAATGCCCCGAGTCTGTACCTCGAATGCTACACAATGCCTATGACCCAGAAGGACCATAAGCTAACCCACGACTGGTAAATGTCGTGGCCACTGAATAAAAATACTATAATAATGCAGAAAATGGACTGAATTCCCATAAGGTTCGAAATACTATAATCAAAATGAAATAAAATACTGAAATACTGAACAACTGACTGAAATATTCTAGTCTTAAGAGCCTCTAACTATGTAAATATGGAGTTGATAGGACAAGTCCCCAACTAACTCCGACTGCTGAAATAATGAACTACAAAATGTACTAAATTAATCTAGCATCCTCAGAGTATGAGTACTCACTACTATAATTGTTGTTGATAACGGGAACTGGCTATGTGCAGTCAGGAATCTGAGCGTTCGAACCTATAATATGAGATATCACAGTGCAAGAAATGAGTATGCAATAAATAAGTGGGAATAAAATGGTATGCTAAATGAGGTAAGGCTTAATGCATGGATTTGTATGCATAAACAATAACTAAATGAATGATATACAAGAGCTGGATTAACATACATGGAGGATCTGTAACTACTAAACATAAAGTGCATACTGTAACTGAATATATTAGAGCTGATAACTGAATATACTTATAATCTAAACTACTGATGACTGAGTGACTGTATCTGGCAGTCCTAATTCTATAGAACTAAACTGAGTTTTATTTTGGAGACTGAGACTGAAACTGAAACTATGGGAATTCTTACTTAACTGACATGCCCCTGAGTAAACTGAGTGGGGTCCAACCTATAACCCTAGTTGGAAGGGTTTCAGTATAGTGTCACAGGTAAAGGCACTGCTTTGGACAAACCTATCTAACGGGTGACCCTGAACAGGAAGTCAAGCCTATTCTGACGGGTCACTCCTGGGAGGTAACCAAGCCTTAATCTGATGGGTGACTCCTCACATCCTACGCTAACTACGCAATTTTGTAGTGTGAGAATGCTACTAACAACTCTGCCTACCTGGAGGGAGAAGTCATTAGCTCTATAATTGCTCAGTGCTAGTTCCTACTCCCAACTGAATGACACTTACTGATTAGACTGGACTGGATTGGAAAACGTTAGCTGAGTTTGGAAACTGAATGAGTTCTGCTATCCGTGATACTCTTGGAGTTTATTCTGTGATTATAAAGGCTCTATGTAAACAACTAGATTATCAGGTATTGAGTACCCCCAGGACTCAATAAGATTAAAAGTAAATCGTGGCACAAGTTTTGGAAATAAGACTATGGCTAGATGTTCATAAATCACTCATTAAGATGTTTAAACAAACACTTGGGATGTATTGACTAGTACATGGATGGGGAGTATATGCTATCATGGGATAATGACACTATTTCATTCACTTAGGCATTTTGACAAACACTTGGGGAGCCTGCTCAGTTGACATAACAGTAAACACACATAGTGATCATGGCTTCATCAATCAACTTGTACATCCTAAAATTGATCATAGCATAAAAGGCATTGTTTGAAATATCTCGAGTTTAAGTTGTATTGTATAATATAAAATTTTGGAGAGAAATTAGAAATTTTATCCCATTTATGCTGCTATAGTAGTTGGGCCGCCACTATAGCGACCGACGCTATAGCAAAGAAATTCCTGGTATAACATTAGTTACAGACTGGTCAATGTTGCTATAACATCAAGTGTCATTATAGTTTATTATTCTCCCAAAATAAATATTTCTCCTAGAATAGTTTGTTAAGATCAACGCTGGTCAATAATTTAATTAAATTTTCTCCCAAAATAGTTAATTATTCTAAAATTTGTTTTGGGGAAAAGAAGGAGATACTTACACCATAAATTCTTCACGTGGTTTAAAAAAGCAAAAGAATCTATCTTTATTAACTTGTAATTAATGATTAAGCCTTATAATTTTTAATTTATGGAGTTCGAGGAGGGTTTTATAGTGGAATTAAGTTATTTTATAGTACAAGGGAGAAATTAAGAAATAACTTAATGGATTTTATTTATTAACAATTAATTTATCCTTGAATTCCATTAATTCACTAATCTAACCATGAAATTTGTAGTTTCATATAAATTATGATTGAAAAGCCCTAGAACACGAAAAAAATGATAATGAATTTGACCTTAGGGTTGGGGTGAGTTATAATTCTTGAATGGTAGGTCATGATATTAATAATGTGTATATATGCCTGTTTTAGACCACGAGCAAGCAAAAATTACGCAAAAGGGCAAAACTCAAGCTCAAAAGAGTTGTGCAATCTTGGTTTGACGTGGCTTAATCTAGTTTGTGTTATATATGTATGCTAACTACTTTGTAGTGTGGCTTGTTTCTATTTGGTGTGGTTAATGGAAATGATTTTACTATTGCTATATGGTTTTTGACCTATTGTTTTCTAATAAATGTGGAATGTTTGGTATTTAGACTGTTCTCATGGTCTTCTTGTAAAATAAGGATGGCATATACCATGTTTGGGATTTAGTACATGGATGAAAATTATCCCCTGCAGGTCATGGCTAGAGGGTGGTTTTTTACCCCTAACGTGTGTGCATATATGAGGTTTAAGTGAGTTTGTTGATTCCTTGAGTGAACTATAAATATGCTTATATGACAAACAAATTGTTCTGGCTTGTTTTGACTAAATTTGACTAATGATAAAATATTGATTTGTTGTTTTTGATTCCTAATTTCTTATTTTTTGCTTGTTATGCTAAGAGTGATTTTTGAGCGTGGATTAATTTGATGTACTATAATTTTGTTATGTGTTCACATTGTTATCCTTGGTTGGCCAAATGACCCTACCACTATATTATTATTTTATTGTGTACTAATATTACACCAGCTCTTATATTTGTGAGAGCAACACAAATTTCAGCGACTCCTACGAGATCTCACTTGGGATCCTAATGGTTGACTTTAGATTTTAGAGTAAGCAGAATGTTTGGGCTACCAGGGAATATCTCCTTATTTATGAATTTATGTTTCCATTCTAGTTTTTGGGGGGTGAATCACCTTCTTGACTCTCCTTAGTAGTTTTGGTACGGATGACTTTTCGTTCCTAAGGATGCTTTATTTCCCTATGTATAATGTTTCACCTTTGATTGTACCTTTTTCTTGGTATGGCTTTGATTTTATCTATTAATTGATTAGTTCTTGATTTTCTAAGTATTGTTTATGATATAGTAATTTTGGATAGATGGTTCTCCTGCCGGGTGAATAGTACGGGTGCCACTTATGACGGATTTTAGGCTTGGCACCTTACACTATAATTATAATAGGATAAGAATATTTAGAGGCGGACAATATTTGAAGGTGAATTACTCCTTGGTGAGTTTTTGGGTTGTATCCCTTTATCTCTATATTGGATTTCTCTTAAATATTATTCGGTAAGATTATTTTTGTGTGAGTTTAATTTTCTTCTTCCTTGAATTTAATAATGTATCATTTGTCTAAATTAGGAAATTACAAATCTAATTTGCTGATTTTTAATTAACACTACAAGGAAAAGGTCTATTTAAGGCCAACATCAAGGGATGAGTGAATAATTTAGTTTCTAAAAGTATACTATTAGAACGAGATTAAATTTCAGTCCTTAATTGTGCATTTTTGGGAATGAATAAAATTTGGTCCTAAGAAAATGATTAACTGGTCCCTATTAATAGAAGTACCGCCAAATCATTATAATATTATAAAACTTTTTATAGAAATAGTGTATGCTTATCAAACTTAAGGCGCGAAAAAGGAAAAAAATCTTTGTATTCTCCAATATCACGCCCTAGATATTGCTCAAAATTTCCATCTACAATTTTTCATTGAACTCTACCAGAAGTGATGTCGTCAAGTTTGTTCAATTCTAGCAGATACGTTGCTTCTTGCTCCATCATTAGCAACCGTCCTTCCTATTTCACTTGGTAACATCTTTGTTCTCTACATCTTACTCGACCTATACAATATTCAGTAGGCCAGTCAAACCTATAACTTAATGTTAGAACTCGATTACTGATATGTATAATACTCCTATTTCTTTTATTTATTGGTGAAAATAACAGAAGTGATGGATGTTTGATAATTATAGCATAGGGAATGGGAGATCCATCAATAGTAAGACACGAAACACACTTGCTTTTGGCAATCAATTACTCACTAAGTCATTTGTTTAACATCCCTCTTTGGTAAATTTCTCTTCTTCATATAAATTGTTCGCTAATTGAGTTGTGTTAGTCCAGTTATGTTAGATCTAGTGTTTGAAAAACTTAAATTTGTTACTATAAAAGATGAATTATTGAGGGATTTATCTAGGTGATGTGAACTAGTTTGGCATTGAAGTATAGTTGCTTATTTTACTGTTTAATGTTGATGATTTGGGTTAGGTGTATTAGTGCAAAAAGGAAATACAATAAGTACTTCTATGTTTTGTTTTGTTTTGTTTGTTGTATGTTTTATTATGGTATGGATTTTTGATTGCTTATATTAATAAATGCTTTTGAAATTTTTGTGGTGGTTTAACTTTGACTTATAAAGATATAAACCAAAGTTAGAAAGGTTATCACATGCATTCTAAATAAAAATAAAAGTTTTTCTATTTTTTGGGGAGATGTGAGGAAGAATTTGGTATTGACATGTCCAATTGTGTTGAAGGCTGCAGACAAGAAAAGGTTGAAATTTAAGGGCACAAAGTGTTTCTATATATTGTTAGGACTGCAAGGTTATTCCGAATGGGTATTACAACTCAACATAAGCCCTTGGTAATGGATTTAGAGATTAAGAAAAAAATAAAGAAAAAGAGAAAGAAGAGGGCCTTATATGAACATAAGTTGGAGGTTTGGATACAGAAACAGTCTACTATCTTATTCTTCAATTTTATTGTCTCTTATCATTGTTGTCATATTTTTGTTTTGTTGTTGTCTTTTCCATTTTTAGTGCTGTAGATTCTTCATTATTGTATTTTCTTTACATACTTGATTTTTGATATGCTTTACTTGAGTTGAGGGTCTATTATAAACATCTCAACCTTCTCAAGCTAAGGGTAAGGCTGCTTACACGCTATGCACCCAAGGTCTCACTTGTGGGTTACACTGGGGATGTTGTCATTGTGGAATTGTTTTCTTATGTCTAAAGTAAAAGTAGGATATTAATGTTTTGGTCTTCTGGGAACGTTTATGATTGTGGTGTCATGGTTGGAAACAATGGTAACTTCCTGCTAATATACTGAAGTGAATAATATCGATCCATGTCTGATGTGTTTCATCAAAACGGTTAATTTATGTTTGATTTGAATATCATCTATTAGGAGAATGTTATTTCATGGGTTCTTGCTTGTGATTTTCTCTAAAAATTACACCTTTTCCATTTATCTTATATGAAATTTTTCCTAGGTCTCTTTCTAAAAAAAAATCTTGGGTGTAAATAAAAATTGTTAATAGGGTAGTTTTTTTGAAATATTAAAAGATTACCTATTATGGTCTCTTTATCTGGATATTGTGGTCTGTTACTTCTTATTTTTACCCCTCTGTGAATTAGTTGCTAGTTGAAGAACTTAAAATTTTTAGCATTTTATGATCTTTGGAGATTTTATATTTTCTTGATGTGTATTGAAGTTTTGAGTAGAGATTTACCAGGTGAGACCCAGTTATTAGATGTTTCTCTTAAACCATGAGATACTACGGGTCATCATGCAATAGAGTACATTCCTATACTTCTCTCAGGTTCTTGGTTGCTCTGTTGCCGGATATTTAGTCCAAAATTTTCTTAATGTCTTGAAATCTATGGAAGAGTAACATCTTTTGAAACCAAATATCTGGTACCTTCGTTGCTCTGTTGCTGGATCTTTAGTTCAAAGTTTTCTCAATGTATTGAAATCAATGAAAGAGTAACATTTTCTGAAAGAGGCTGTGATGTTACTTGTTAATGTGGGCGTTGCAGAAATGTCCTTTTCTAAGGCCACTATCTAAATTGTCCTCATTTCTATCCTAGTATTAAGATATCCCGACCAATATCTTGGCTTGGCAAAAATTGGAATGGTTTGTGTTTTGAGGTCTTCTCTTTCACATGCAATCGGTTCTTTTGTAGGCATGGCAAGGTCACCTTCTCTTTACCCCATTAGAAAACTAAGATCCAAGCACAATTCTCGAAATTTCCTTCTGGACAGCCTGTGAATCGAACACATAACCTTTTTTGGTAGAAAGATATCAATAATATCATTTTATGTACCCATTGATTAGGCTTTAATGGGACGTAGTTCTCTGGAATTGGTATTCTTCAATTCTCTGTCTTAGACTGATGTGATAACTAATTACACTAGGAATCCTTTTCTGTATAGATGTTTTTGCATATGAGTATATATGGATTTGTGCTTCTATTTCAATCATGTTAATTTTGTCCTCATTGTCTGTTTTCCAAAGCAATGAACTTGAAACGGGAAAAAATATGGCTGTGATAATAATGTTTGGCGGGATAAAAGAAAATTAGCAGGAACTTACAACAACAACCCAGTGTAATGTAAGAGGAGAGTAGGGAAGGGTGTTTTTTATGTAACCTTACCTTTACCGTATTGTAATACCCCGTAATTTCCTTGCATAGTTTAATCTTCAGTATACAAGAATCCCTAAGTAGAATTTTTGTTCTAGGCTAAATATCTCAGATTTAGACCTACCAACTTGTAGGAAATTCAGTCGGCTTTCTAATGAAATAAAATTTTCCCAGATCCGATAACCGAGTAAGAAGTTATGGCTATTTTAAGTTCCAGTCGTAAAACACCATCATTTAAGTCAGTAGCGCATCATTCCATAAGCCCAAATGTTAATTGTTAATTTCCTGTGTGACTCTGTAATCTCACCACATCGCAGAGGGCCTCCAATTCCCAGTTGTCTAAATCTAGTAAGGGTCCGCGATTATGTTGCTTTGCGCCATCGGGCCAGTTCCTAGATGTTAGTTTTCATTAACACGACACGATAGCACCGCGTCACGCCAGGGACCCAAATTGGAAATTTCAATGAAAAATTAAAGTTTTGTCCAAAGTTAAATTAGTCTTTTCCCATGTATTTAATCCATCCAGATGTGGGATTTAGTACCAAAAAATATATTTAGGTTTTTATTAACTCACTTTCCCTCAATTTAAGATATTCTCTCTCAAAAAGAGAAAACCCCAACCTCAAAGTTTCAAGAGCAATCTCAAGAATCCTCTGAGAAACTTCAAGAATTAAGATTTCTAGGTATGTTAGATGTTCATTCATGGATCCTTACCTTTCATGGAGCCCAAGAATCACCTTTTTAATATATAAGACTTTGGATTCCATGCTTTCTATGTTTGAATTGAATTGAATTTATGTTTCATGTTATTGTTGGGCTTTTGTCCATGATTTAATTACAAGTTTTCATGGAATTAATCATTATATGTGTTGAATTACATGATCCAAAATTCAATCCATAAATTCCTATGGGCGCCTTTATCTTAGCTATCTAGGATTTAAATCAAATGCCACTAAACTCATCAAACTTATTCGCATATTTTTCTAGAACACACCTCGATCTGATTTTGTTCGTAATTAACGTAGCATAAATTTATAACTTCAAAATTGGGAAGAATTTTAACATGGGAATTTTAACGGGAGGTTCATACATTACGACAAAAATGGTCATTACAACAAATATAGATTTACCCATCATTTATTTCCAAATGATCAAACACAAGAGTACGTTAACATAAAGAGAGAAAAAGTATTTAAATCCTCAAATAATTAAGGGTACTTGTCTTTCATGTACTTTATAATTTTCCAAGTAGATTTTTCAACTAGACGATGCTTTCATTAAACCTTAATTGAATGAATTTCCTTAATCCTAAATTTGAAAACATCATAATCTAGAATTGTTTCTGGTTCCTCCTCATAAGCCAAATCCTTATCTTGAAGCACTAAATCCTACTAAATTATGTAGTCTTCATCCCCTATAATACCTTCTCATCATTGAGACATAAAATATCATATAGACTCCAGATAAACCCCAGTGATAGTGATAATTTTTATGAAATTGGATCTACCTTCTTAAGAACCTTAAAGAGACCGATATATCATAGGCTGAGCATTCCCTTCTTACCTAAGATCATGACTTTCTTCATAGGAGACACCTTAAGAAAAACATGCTTACCGGTTGTTAAGTCCATGTCTCTTACCTTATGGTCTACATACTCCTTTGGCCTATTTTTAGAAGATAACAACTTAGTTTGAACAAACCTTACTTGCTCTTAAGCCTCCTTTACTAAGTATGTGCCCAACGGTTTGACATTTCCAATCTCAAATAACCCAAAAGGTGACCTACACTTCCTTCCGTAGAGTGCTTTGAATAGGGCTATATCAATTCTGGAGTAATAGATATTATTATATTAAAACTCACATAATGGAATAAATTGGTCCTAATGACCACCAAAATCAATAACACAGGCCTTCAATATATTCTCTTACACCATAATTGTCCTCTCTATTTTCTCATCAGTTTGAGGATAAATGGTTGTGCTAAATGTGAGGTTTGTGCCAACTTCTCATACAACCTATCCCAAAATTTAGAAGTTTACTTGGAATCCCTATCTAAAATGATGGTAAAGGTTACCCCATGAAGTTTGACAATCTTTTTAACATAGATTTTAGCTAATGATGAGAGTTGTAGTCTATCTAGACCAGTAAAAAGTAAATTGATCCCCTCAGCCAATTTAGTATCATCCAAATTAAGTCATACTTCCTCAAGTCTTAGAAAGACCCACCATAAAATCCATTACAATAAGCTCCCAGATCCATAGAGGCGTAGGCATCATCTGAGATAACCTATAGGCCTTTGGTATTTATATGTCACCTGCTGATAGTTTTGACACTTAGGCATATAATTTACTATGTTCGTCTTTATTCCTGGCAACAAATAAATATGCCTCAAGTCATGGTATATCTTGGGCATACTTAGATGTATAGAATAATAAAATCATGGGCTTCTAATAGTGTAAGACCCCATACAAAAATTTTACAAATTTATTTTTGACATTTCCATGCGCGTAATTTAATTGTTTAGTTTAGTTGTGATTAGGGATATTAAGGGGTGATTCAGAGAAGATGCAGAATTTTTAAAAGGTGTTTGGGGTTATTTTGTGATAATAAGGTAGTGAGGGTCCGTGATAGTGGCGCACCACACCACTTAGCTCTCGGGATAAGAGTGTGGCATGCTGGTTACCCTACACAATAGTGGTGTGCCATACTACTATATATTTTTTTCCAGTTCTATTTTTTAACTTGGGGTGGGGACTTTTGGGACCATTTCACATTAAAAAAATCATAAACGATCTCCAACCCTAACCCCAACCCCCAAGATTAACATAGTTTTACATTGTTTTCTCCTTTGAAAACCCTTAAGTCTATAAACTCAAGGTTTTTCATTCTTTGGGCTCCAAACTTTTATTCTTCCTTAAATTCATATAAATTTCAGGCATGTTTCTATTCCCAAACTTGAATTTACATTATGGCATTGATTTATTGAATATCGATGTGATTTAAGTTAATGGGTTTAAAATTGGGTCATGGGTGTTTGGTTGTTATTACTTTAATTACATTTACCATGTTTTAAATGTGTTATTCATGCTTTTTATGATTTCTGGGACTAAATTGGTTGAAATGGGTGACATTAGTTTCACCAAAATTGATGAATTTTTTGCTTGGTGATGGCATTAGCTTCAACCTACATGGTAAACTTGATTTTAAATTTGAATATTCACATAGTTTAACTTGTCCTTTGAAAATATTACATTGCATTAAAGGATAAATTGATAACAATGGTTTTGGAATGCCCTTAGTGGCCATAGTTTTGGTTAATGGTTGGGTTTATGTGCAAACTATTATAATTTGGGCTTAAAGGGGATTGTGTAGCTCATTATGATTGCATAGTCCCGGGGGAACCTACACTAAAAACAATCTTTTCCTACATTGGGGGTCTATTTGACCATGTATGTGGATGAATATTATCTTTTGGATGGCTATCACCTTTGTATCTGTAGCCTTTCCTTAGTATATACGGCTAACATAGACTAGGGCCATTTCAGTAGGGAAGCTGGACCATATAGTCTGTCAGTGACTTTAGGATAGAGCGAGCTACATAGTTTGGGCTAATATCTTAAACTATCATGTTTCATGACCCTTGTTCCTATCCGTACATCATATATATGCATATATAATTATTGTGCATGTGGTTTATGACTGGATTTTAATAATTGCAGTATTTTATACTATCCCTTGAGTTACATGCCACTGCTCGCCTAACTGGCCATCCTCGATCACTGTATTATCTCATGATATAGGTTTAGAGAAATTTTTTGTTACTCCTATGCAGCATTAGGTGATTGATTACTTTAATTAATCAACTATAAAATGGTGAGCCTCTATCATTGGGAAGGCCCTGTTATTTTGTTGTTTATTTTTTGTAGTATTTGTACTTTTGGATGTAATGCTGAATAATGATATGGACTTATCTAAGATGGTGGATTATATGTAGTAAGTGGTGGAGGAGAAAGTGAATTACGGGAAATAGGAGAAAAGCAAAGCAATAAGTTTAGATATATAGAGCAGGGTACAAATCAATAGAATAGAAGAAGAGATAGTAGGCAGTGGACTAAGAATACAAATTGGGGAAATTCTTGTTTGACAGCTAGTGCCTTTATCCAAAGACTTCAGATAATCATCATTTTTAGGCCAGAAATGGTCCTAAGGCACAAGGTTCCCAGTTTTAAGTTAGTAGATCTTAGTTATCCCCAGCTTATCCCCTTATTACCATTTTTGTGGACAACTACATCATGGCTATTATAAGGAGGGAAGGAACTTGTTTTTAATTACGATTAGCTTGACTATCTGTTACAGAATTGTCCTATTGCTAAGGTTGCCACTGGGTCTAATAAGGTCCCAATCACCACCTCTCTGGCTCCTGCACATAAGGGCGTGACTTTAGGTATGGGAAATGAATGAAATTATCTCTATGCCCTTGTTACTCATCCAGAGTCTGAGGTATCCATAAATGTTATTACTTATATGTTACAACTCTTTTCTTGTGATATTTATAATATGAATGACCCAAGTTCTACCCTATCTTATGTTACCCCTTATGTGGCTATACACTTTGGTTTTGGCCCTAAAAATATTGTTGATCCCTTTTCTATGTTTAATTCATTGGGTTAGTCCATTATTCCAAAAAAATCTATAGGGGTTATGTGATATCCATTCTTCATAATAAAACACTGGTTGGCAGGATAAAACTTCATATGGTGGAGTTTTCTGTAATTTTTGGGATAGATTAGCTTCAGTCGTGCTATGCTTCTCTGGACTGTAGGATCCAAAAGGTCATTTTTTATTTTCCTGATAAATCGGTGATTGTATGGTAGGGGAGTTCCTTAGTACTCAAATGAAAGTTTATTTCCTATCTTATAGCTTAGAATTTCATTTCAAAAGAGTGTTTGTATCATCTAGTTTGAGTTTGGGAGTTAAATTATGAGATGCCCTCTTTGCATTCTGCCACCGTAGTTAATGAATTTCTTAACATTTTACCCAATGATATTCCTAGAATCCCTTCTAATATGGAGATAGATTTTGTAATTGATCTTCTACTGAGGACCTGTCTCATTTTTATTCCTCCTAATAGAATGGATCCAGCTAAACTAAAGAAACTAAGGAGTAGTTAAGGGATCTTCTTGAGGAGGGTTCCACATATCCTAGTGTTTCTCTGCGGGGTGCTCCCGTACTTTTCATGAAAAATAAAAATTGGTCTTTAAGATGTGTATACACTATAGCCAGTTGAATAAGGTTATAGATAAAAATAAATATCATTTCCATAGGATTGATGACCTTTTTGGATCAGCTTTAGGGTTCTAGGTGTTTCTCTAAGATTGATATCCATTTAGGCTATCACCAGTTAAAAATTAAAGAGGTTGATATTCCCTTTCGAACCTGGTATGATCACTATGAGGTTTTGGTTATGACTTTTAGGTTGACTAATGCTCTGATTACTTTCATGGATATTATGAATTGGGTGTTCAAGTAGTTTCTGGATTTGTTTGTTGTAGTCATCATTGATAACATCTTGGTATACTCTATAAGTGAGGAGAAATATGCTAATCACCTCTGAATTGTATTCAAACTCTTAAGGACTAGAAATTATATACAAAATTTTCTAAGTGTGAATTTTGGTAATGTATTGTGACCTTTCTCATGCATGTTATTCTAGTAAAGGGATCATGGTGGATCCACAAAGATTAGAGGCAGTTAAGAAGTGCTGAGGCCCATGAATCCAACCAACTTTAGGAGCTTTTTAGGTTTGGCTGGGTATTATAGAAGTCTTATAGAGGGTTTTTCATCTATTGTTTCTCCACTGATGAATTTAACTTAGAAATAAGGTTAAGTTCTTATGGTTCATTGCTTGTGAAGGTAGTTTTAAGAATTTGAAGGATAAGTTGAATTTTGTGCGTGATTTGACCCTACCCATGGGTACTAAGGTGTTTGTTATGTATTTTGATGCATCCCATGTGGTATTAGGTTGTGTTTGGATGCAACACATTAAGGTTGTAGTGTATACCTCTTTGCAGCTTAAAGTTCAAGAGAGTAATTAACCGACTCATGATTTAGAGTTGGCAGTATGGTCTTTTCTTTGAAGATTTGGCATCATTATTTGTATGTGGTGCATGTGGATATTTTTTAAGACCATAAGAGCTTCCATTATGTGTTTACACAATAGGAATTAAATCAAAGGCAAAGGCGGTGGCTCAAATTGCTTATGGCTTATGACTTGAGTTTGCACTACCACCTAGGTAAGGCTAATGTTATTGTTGATGCTCTTAGCATGTTGTCTATGAGGAGATTATCTCACTTTTGGGGAGGATAAATAGGTTTAGTGAAGGATACTTGCCGGATGGATAATTTAGGAGTTCATCTCTTAGACTTTGAGGAAAGAGGGGTTTTGTTCATGAAGTGGTTAAATCATCTCTTAGTAATGAGGTCAAGGAGAATGACGTTTTAGATCCCATACTTATAAAGATTAAGACAGAAGTGGGTCAGCAAAAAGTTATGGATTTATCAATTAGGGGAGATGGCATCTTGAGATATCAAGGTAAATTGTGTGTTCCTGAGGTAGATGGGTTGCGAGAAAGAATTTTGGCTGAGGCTCATAAGTCTCGATATACAGTTCTTCTAGGTAAAACTAAGATATATCATTACTTGGTGGAAATATATTGGTGGAATAATATAAAGAGGGATGTGGCAAATTTTGTTTCTACGTGAATGGTTTGTTCGCAAGTCAAGGTTGAATAGTTAAGGTCTGGTGGTATGTCAAGAGATAGAATTGCCCATTTGGAATCCTCCCACTAACTCAAAATTTGTATGATTTATTTTTTCATCATTATGGATATGATGAATAAGTCTGCTTACTTATTACTTATAAGGATGAACTACTCAGGAGATGGTTATGTTAAGTTGTTCATTCAAAAGATAGTTAAGTTGCATAGAGCAACAGTGTTCATCATTTAAGATAGAGGTATAAAGTTTTCTTCTCACTTCTGGCATTCATTTCAGAAAAGTTTGGATACTCAGGTGAACCTTAGCACCATTTTCCATCCTAAAATAGATGGACAGGTGGATTAGACTTTGGAGGATATTATAAGAGCCTATGTAATTGATTTCAAAGGTAGTTGGGTTGACTATTTTTCTCTTATTGAGTTTACTTAACAATATTTATGATTCTAGCATTCAAATGGCCCCTTTTGGGGCTCTTTAAGGTAGAAGGTGCAGGTCTCCTATTGGATTGTTTGAGGTAGGTGAGACTCAGTTGTTTGGACCTAACTTGGTTCACCAAACTATGGAGAGGGTAAAGGTAATTTGAGAAAGAGTTAAGACTTCACAAAGTCACCAAAAGTCCTATACAGATGTGAGGCGGAGGAAGTTGGAATTAAAGTTGGCAATTGGTTATTCTTGAAGGTTTGTCCTATGAAAGGAGTCATGAGATTTTGAAAGAAAGAAAAGATCAATACTTATTACATTGGTCCATATAAAATTTTGAGGAGAACTAGAAAAGTCACTTATGTATTTGATGTATAGTGATTTTGGCTTCGATTCATCTTATTTTCCAGGTGTCCATGCTTGAAGTGTATGGGTGACCCTACTTTGATAGTGTCAGTTGAGGATGTTAGTATTGCAGATTTATTGTCCTATGAGGAAATCCCAGTTTAAATATTGGATAGGAAATTTTGTAGATTGAGGACTAAAGATATAGCTTTGGTGAAGGTTATTCGGAGAAATCAAAAGGTAGAAAAAACTACTTGGGAAGCTGAAGAAAATATGAAAGCCAAATAGCTATCATTGTTTATCGTGTTGGATGAAAGTTCTTATGGTGTGAATTTTAATTCCATCTAGTCACATTTTAAAATTTATCCTCAAATTTTACTGTATTCTTTCTATTATCATGCTACAAATGTACAAACTATTTTAATTTGGGCTTAAAGGGAATTGTGTAGCTAACCATGAAGGTGTAGTCCCGGGGAGACCAGCACTGGAAAAAATGTTTGCCAATATTGAAGGTCAATATGATCAAGTGTATGGATACACATTATATTTTTAATAGCTATCACCTTGGTATCTTTAGCCTTTCCTTAGTACATGCAACTAACATGGACTGGGGCCCTTCCTATATGGGGAGCCAGATCCATATAGCTCGTGGGTGTTTTTAGGATGGAGCAAGCTACATAATTTGAGCTAATATTTTAAATTATCATGTTTCATTACCCTTTTCCCTATCTCGACATCCTAGATATGTATATATAATAGTTTTTCATGTGGTTTATGACTGGATTTTGATAATTGCACTATTTTATCCCTTTTCTTTGAGTTACATGCCAGTGCTCTCCCCACTGAACATCCCCGGATGCTGCATCATTTGATGATGCAGGTTTGGAGGACTTTTTTGTTGCTCTTATGCATCATTAGGTGGTTGAGCACTTCTATTGATCAACCATAAAGTGGTGAGTCTCCATCCTTCGGAATGCCCTGTCAGTTCTTGTTCTTTCTTTATAGGCTTTGTACTTTTGGATTCTTTTTATCATAGTTGAGGTCATGTCCTAAATTAGATTGGCCTTCTTTTTTTAGAGGATTTTGTGGACAAGATTAGGATTTCATTATGGTCTTGATTTAATTCTTTAGATTATCTTTTGGTTCTATATATCATTTATTTTTTTTATTAGCTTCTGTTGTTTACATTTATGTGCTCTTAAGGTAAGGCTAAGGGGGTTATCTCCTACTCATGGTGGGCTTGAGATTGCCTGTCATGACCAGGACCAGTTTTGGTTAATCGTAAAAATCACATCACAAATTAAATCACTAACTTAAGGAACACATAATCTCACCTTAAACCACAACACCGCAACTGCATTAAGAGTCACATGGGCTACCTCTCTATGCACCATTTTACTCTTGAATGTATTCAACTTCTCATCCTTAAATTGCTTGAATATTGACTTTACCATGACATTATCCAACACACCACCCTTATTTTAAACCCCAAACGGCATGCTTGAGATGTTAGAGTTTGAAATTATCTATCTAGTGGTCACCTAAACATCCTCAAGAATGATAAACTACCTATACTTAACATTTTTTGGCTTAATGCATGTACCACCACATTAGCTTTACCTAGATGATATAGAATAGTTACATCATAATACTTTATTAATTCCATCAACCTCCGCTACCTTAGATTTAGATCCCTTTGTGTGAACATGTGTTGCAGACTACGGTGATTTGTGAAGACCTCACACTTGACAGCATAAAGATAGTGTCTCCAAATCTTTAATGTAATCATCACCGCTGCCAACTCTAAGTGATGTGTTAAGTAGTTTCTTTTTTTAGGCTTCAACCACCTTAAAGAATAAGTAACGACATTTTTAACCTACATCACTAGAACCCTCAAACCCAATAGTGAAGCTAAAAAAAAAACACATAAAGCATCTTGATCTTTTAGAAGATCTCCTCACATTGATCTG
Organism: Capsicum baccatum var. pendulum; assembly: GCA_030864225.1. NCBI lineage: Eukaryota > Viridiplantae > Streptophyta > Magnoliopsida > Solanales > Solanaceae > Capsicum > Capsicum baccatum. Next base: position 195,350,612 of record CM061558.1, on the reverse strand, counting down.
ACGAAACGAATGGCATTTCCTTTTGATTCAACTTTTTTAAGTGCATTTCAATAGATGCACGTTCTTTAAAAAACTGTAGTAATAATTAGCAAACCCATAAATTCTTTACCTCGGTCACTGAACTAGACTAGATCTAATTCATAACTACCTCAATATTGTAGGGATCAACCATTATCCCTTTTCAAAAACCACATACCCTAAAAAGGCAACTGACGACAACTAGAATTTGTAATTTAAAAACTTAACAAATAACTGCTTCTCTCTTTGAATCTCCAAGACTATGCGAAGATGGAATGCATGTTCTTCTTTACTTTTGGAGTAGACAGGAATATCACCAATAAACACAATAACAAAAGAATCTATGAAAAACTTAAATATCTCATTCATTAAACTCATAAAGGTTACAGGTGCATTAGTCAACCCAAAATATATCACGGAAAATTAATAATGACCATACCGAGTTATAAAAGTTTCTTTCGCGCATCCTCTAGTCTAATTTTCAACTGATGATAATTTTACCATAAATCAATTTTTTGAGAACACTAACGCCCCTACAACTTGTAAATAAAATTATCTATGTGAGTTTAAAGTTATTTATTTCTAGTAGTAACCTTAGTTAGTTGTCTAAAATTATGAATATTCTCAAACTACCATCCTTCTTTTTAACAAATCGGATTAGAGAACCTTAAGGTGATGCACTTAGATGAATAAAACCCTTGTAAAGTAGATCCTGCAATTGAATCTTGAGCTCCATAAAATGGAGGAGTTATATAGGGAAGAATGGATATAGGATAATTGCTCGGCAATAAATCAATACAAAAATTGATATCTCTGTCTGGAGGCATACCTATAGGTTTGGAGGAAACACATCCTGAAATTTAGAAACTACAAAAACTGACTCTATAGAAGAGGACCCCAAAATCATAGGTGCAGATTATCTAAAACTATTGAACACCCTATTCCCACTAACCTTCAGTCCTGGACAAATGATATAATTTTTACTACCTTGGCTTTATACATTTTTTTCCACTCTAGAGTACCCATTTTTGGCATAGCTAAAGTCACTGTCTTATCAATACAATTTTAATACGTGTAATATAGTGGTAACTAGGTCATGCCAAAAATTACAACCAAGTTAAACATATCCAGAATAATCAAGCCCACCCAATTCTAAAAACCCACAAATAATATAAGGCAAAAATGGTAAACATGGGTTACTACCACAGACTCACCAACCAGAGTCATAAGTAGGACAATCAAGTACATTACAAACAAAATTCAGACCCACTACAAACTGAATAGATACATAGGAATAAGTAGACCCCATATAAAATAAAATAGAAGACATTCAATCACAAATAGAAATAGTGCATGTGATTACCGCATCAAAAGTTTTAGCATTAGTTTTTCTCGAAAATATATAAAAATCAACTTAATGATCAATTTAAGCTAACTTCTTCCCTAGTTATGCTACTCCCCCTTAACATCCATTTTAAAACAACCTCAACAACCTATATTATTTTCCTATGCACCCTGTGGATGAACCCTGTCATTGGCTCTTCTTCCTCTACCCACTAGAACTATAGCCTGATTCTGGAGTTGTACCTAGTCATTTATTAGCCTAATAAGGGACTCCCTCTCAAAGTGGCCAACAAAACTAAAAATAAACCTCGGTTATTAAGATAAGGCTGACTGGAAAAACAGTAGAAATCCCCATGCCCCCTAACCATTTGTTGTTAATAAAAAGCCTTAGCTGGAACCACAGTAGAAGTTGGAAAGACTAACTTAATAGAATGGGCTGAATAGGACTGATGATTATAGACCTTAGAGTAACACCAACAAAGATTCCCAATATTTGAGACTTATTGGCGAATATTTTATCCAGACCCGCTTGGGTAATCCCCTCCAACTTCTTTACATAGTTCAAAATATAATGGCCCTCCAGGTCAAGTTCTTCATTTCTACTTGTTTCCACCATTTAGAGTTTTTCTATAGTTGCCTCAACTCATTTATGACTTGATGGAGCTGATAGTTTAGTTATTGGGTAGTTTATTTATTTTTTAGAGCCAATTTTATGTTTTGAATTTTCGCTACTAAAATTGGCTATTAGGCAAAAATTTATTTCAAATGACTTCATATGACAATTCTTATAGCTCCAACAACTTTGAAACATCGATTTTAGGCTAGGTCGATCTTTAATCTGGGTCCCAAGTCTTCTAGACTTATTCAGGTATATTAGATGGAAATTAATAAAAAGGCACATAAGTGTGGAGCCCACTTTTCATTGAAAAACTCCTCGAATAAAAATTTTGACCACAATATTGAGTTTGTAGCATCAAATTTTATATTATTGCATAGTTTTTTTGCATTTATGGTATTTTGGATGAATGTCGATGGACCGATATAGACTAAAAAAAATCCAAGTTTTCAGCTAGTGCACTCAGCTAGTGCATCTGCTAAAGCAACCTTATGGGTGATTTTGCAACCTGGCCTAGTCTGAGAAGCCACTATATTAGCAAGTCATCCGTTAAAGTGTAAGCCTCTTAAGCGATGGCTTTTCTGCTTTAGCAACATACCATTAAGGCACAGGTACAAATTTAGCATCAACTAGGTGATTTAGCATTTGCCACTAAAGTGTCTCAATGTTTTCTTTAGCGGCACTTGGGAACCCTTTTAAAACCTCATTTGCCTCAATTCTCTCCTATTATCACAAAATGTTTAAGAGTGAAAACACTTAGAACGTGTGGAAACTTGGGAGAAACATTAATATGGGATTCTGGGTTGTTCTTAAGCTTAATTTACTTGTTTCTTCTTCAAATTCTTGGTAATTTCTTATTAATTTCATGGTAAGTTTCTCAATTAATTCTCAAAATCCCTAAAATATTGGTAGGATGATTTTCTCACCATTTGAGCTTAAACATTACCCATTTTTTAAGGTAATCTTCATAGAGAATAGAGAGAACGTTGATGATTTTGAAAGTGCAATTTCGCAAGATGGCCGCACATAAGATTTTTACGTAATTTTGGACCTGAATTAAAAAAGTGCAATATGGATACTGTTGTTCACATTTTGATTAATATATTATGATTATTATAGCGATGCTTCATGTGAAAGCTTCTCGAAAAGAGAAATTGGTAATTTAGTGGACTTCACTAGCTTCTAATTGGTATCCAAGTAGGCTAGGTTTACCATTTTCATATAATGAGCTGATTCATAGTACATTTATGATATTAGTATAGATATGGGTTGGGAATTAGGTCTTAGAAATATTAGTAGTATTAATTGGATAATTTATCTTATTGAGGCACCGTAAATTTGGAGTAGTTGACCTAGTTACTCATGTTTTAGGTAGAATTGATATCTTAGGGCTAAAAGTAGAATACATAACATCTAGAAGTAAAATTAGATACCTTAGCCTAGTCTGGGGTAGAAATTGCCTTACAACAAATTTCAACGATTGGAAGTGAGCCCCTCCAACCCACCTTAGACCAAGACTCTTGTTTACTCTTTGTAAAATTTTATATGCATATACCTTTAAATATTTATTATGGAGGTTGAAGAGTCTAGATACATGGTTCTTATGCTAGATTGCTACTTGAGATTTGATGTTATTCCCGGTTCAATTTTTGTGATTATGATTTTAGGACTAGTTTTATTCCAGCAATATTCATTATATGTGTTTCGGTTCAAGTATGATATTTAAATATATGAGTTATATTTAAAGTCTAACAATTGGTGGTATGATTTTTAGATTAAGTTTGGCATTGATGGGTTACTTATGAAGGTTATGGAATGGGTTCTAATATGAGGTTTGTGGGATGGAATGATTTCCTTCTGATGGATTACGATAAGTTTATTTAGTATAATTTTAGTTACTTATTATTTTAAATGCATCCTTCGAGCATATAGGGGCCGGTATTGGGTTATTTATTTCTCCAAAGATTATGGGGTCCAATTTATAGTGATAGTTATATGTCCTTTATGTTATATATCGGATTATTAATTTTTTATTCATTTTATTAGGTGCATTATTTTAAGTTTGACATTCTATTTTGACTTAGCATATATATCTTGCATACGTATTGTACTTATATTATGACTTAGCTCTGTCGGTCGATGATACCTACTGAGTACACGTGACTTTAGTACTCATACTCGTGGTAGCCAATAAATCATGCTAATTTTAGCTCAGAGAAAAAATGAGCTCTCAGATCCAGAGTCACCCTTCTTTTCTTCCATTTATATCTAGACTTTCATATTCGAGACTGATTTGTGTTTGAATATTATAGTACTCATATTCCTTTTATTTGTAGCTCTTGCAAATACTCTACTAATTTGTATTTGAATATGTTAGAAATCTTTATTGAGCTTGCTGAAATCACTAGGCAGTGCAAAAAAGTAAGGGGGTTCATTGAAACTAGCATGAATTAACAAGAATTGGAAGCTTTTGGTTGTAAACAATCTAAAACTAACTTTAGACTTATGTTCCCCCTGGTTTCTCAATCCATAGATTTAGCGTGCACTGTTGAACAATTCTAATATCTTGCCTGTAGAATCTGATAAGTTATGTACCATCAACTATCTTATGGACACATTGACAGATTTCACTCTTTACCTTTTAAGTCTCAGGGCGTCTCCTTACTAACTCTTTCTTGGATCCCAAATTAACTATTACCTTTTAAATCTCAAGTTATTAGATGAAAGACAAATATCTTAAGTATATGAGATGATTAGTCTATATCAACAATTAACTTCAAATCTCTATTATGATCTTCTTTTCCTAATGTCTACCTTTTTTAATGTAAGTAGCGAATACATGAGGGTTCTTAATGTTGTCCACCGCTAAGAAATTAATAAAATCAAAGAAATCCACAATACATGCAAGAATCATTATCTAGAATGACTTGGAACTTCCTCTACTTTATTACCCCACCAGGGATCCTACAACCCTAACTAAGGAAAGTAGCCTCTCATAGTTGCAAGACAATTCATGAAATTCATAGACAAAATAATATAATCAATCACACAATAATGAAAGAATAAAACCCAAAGTCTCATTTTGATTAACAAATATAATAAGATATTAGTAAAAGTATAAAGTATCCCCTAAGGGCCTATCTAGGCATTAAATAACTGAACAACGTATAAAGCATATTTATAGATTACATGGAAACCCTAGAAATCAAATCCTAAATAAAAGAGTAAAACTTGACTAAACATACATAATAATGACTAAAAACATCATAGGAGTGTATTTAGGTTACATAGAAACCCTAGGAAATATATTTGAAATAATTCGAGAAAAGTGCATCGGTGACCACCTACTAACCCACCTATGGGTCTTAGGTCATAGATACACCTCATAGGTGGGGGCGTAAGTGGTACCCAAAATTTCACTCTAGGATTTTGCACTTTCTAACATATACAGAACTATCTATGCCCAGTATGTGGTGCCTATGAGGTGTAGGTCCCAAGGTAAGTGGTCATTTTTTTGCTTTTCATTCTATTTTCTTTAGGTTAGCTTCCAATGCATAGTTTCCTATAAAATTATCTCAAAAACACATGCAATCAAAAAAATATCCGTAATTATATGCATATACTCCATTTTTAAGCATTGTAAGCGCTATGAAACCATTGCATATCAATTGCGAGCCAATTGGGATTATATCTTATATTCGATCTAGGAAACTTATTTCAATGAGTTTGGAGTCTTATCTCGCTAATATTGATATTTTTGGTATGGAGATTCCCTTACTTAACTCTATTTCTATAGTTCATAATTTTCCAATTATTGTACCTATCGATCTACCTGGTCTTCCTCCTGAGTGTGATATTATGTTTTTTATCAACCTTAAGCTAGGTACCTATTTATATGGAACCTTAATATATAGCTATTATCAACCATAATGATATAAATTATTGGATTTAAGATCTTCTAAGTAAGGGTTTCATTAGACGAGTGTGTTTTCTTGGGGAACACTTGTCTTGTTTTTGAAGAATAAAGATGTTCCTTGCATATGTGCATTAAATATAGAAAGTTTAATAAGGTTAAAGTGAAAAATCATTATCATATGCCTCACATTAATAATTTATTTGACTGGCTTTAGGGAGCATTGGTGTTCTCTGCGATTGACTTGTGTCTGGTTACCAGCAGTTCAGGATTTGGGAGAAAGACATCCCAAAGATAGCCTTTAGGACTCTCTATAGTCATTATAAGTTCCTAGTGATATCATTTAGGTTAACCAATGCCCCTAGAGTATTTATTGATTTGTTTAGTTGTGTGTTCAGGCCTTAGTTGGATACTTTTGTGACTGTGTTCATCGATAATATCTTTATGTGTTCGAGGAGTAGAGAGGAATATATGTATTATTTAAGGACTTTGTTTCATACTTTAAAATATTATAGGCTTTTATTCAAATTCTCTAAGTGTGAATTTTGGCTTAGGTGGGTGATATTCCTTGGGTATATGCTGTCAATGAATGGTATTATGGTAGATCCAGCAAAGATTGAGGTTTTTCGTGATTAGGCTAGACCTATTTCTCCATTTAAGGTTCATAGCTTGATTGGATTGGCCAGTTACTATAGTCGATTCATTGATAGTTCTAATTCTATCATAACATCAATGACCAGATTGACCCAAAAAAACGTTCCTTTATTGTAGCCCAAAGAGTGTGAATCAAGCTTTTGGAATCTTAAGGGATTTCTTACTTTAGTTGTTATTTGGTCTCTTCCTAATAAGGGTAAGAGATTTATCGTATATTGTGATATTTCCAATATTGGCTTGGGTTATGGTTTGATACAGTAGGGTTGAGTTATTGCTTATGCATTGAGGCAACTAAAGGTGCACGAGGGTAACTACTCACTTAGGACTAGAGTTGGCAGTGATAGATTTTGCACTTAAGATTTGTATGCATTATTTTTGTGGCGGTCATTATGAGATATACATAGAACATCATGCTCTTCAACATATTATAACCCATAGAGAGATTAATTTTAGGTAGCATAGATGGATGGAATTGCTTAAGGATTATGACATCTCTGTCTTATATCATCTGGGCTAGGCAAATATAGTAGCAGACACCTTAAGTTGAAAGGCAGTGAGTATGGGAAGTTTCACTTATATCTCTGGCTCTTATATGATGTTAGCATGGTACATCCAGTCATTAGCCAAATGATGGTGCAACTTCATATTTTTTTCCCTAGGAGGATTCTTGCAAGTGTTAAGGTGGGGTCTACCTTATTTGAGTAGATTCGGAGTCATCAGTTTGAGGATATGAGACTTTCCATTATCCTTGATTAGGTGTTGAATGGTCTCTACCATTGATTTTGATGCTAATGAGCTTTGATAGCTACATTGATGTTCTGAGGGTTGGATATTTGATTTAGTCAATTTTGCATACGGCTCACAGCTCCAGATATTCTACTTACCTAGGTACAACTAACATACATAGAAATTTAAGGAAATATTATTGGTAGAGTCCTATAATGAGAGATATGGTGGACTTTGTAGCTCAATGCTTATTATTTAAAAAAGGAAAGTCCAAGCATAAGATACTTGGTGGTCTGATTTAGAGGTTGCCAATTCTCAAGTGAAAGTAGGAGCAGATCACCTCATACATTGTTAGTGGATTGCCTCGCACTACCCATGATTTTGATGGTATTTGGGTCATTGTAAATCCATTGACCAAATAAGAATATTTCATTTTTGTTCAGATATCTTTTAGTACTGAAAGGTTAGCCCGTATCTAGGCTTGGGAGATAGTTCATTTACGTAGTGTGCTGATATTTATCATTTCATACTAGAACTTACTATTTACTTCTAGATTTTGGAGAGTATTTCAGGATAAGTAGGGTATTCAAGTAGATCTTGGCACAGTCTGCCGCTCTCAGACTAGCGGGTAGTCAAAGTAGGCAGTTTAGGTTCTCAAGAATATGTTCCAAGCTCATGTTATAGAATTTTGGATGTAAATGGGAGTAGCACTTACCTTTGATAGAGTTTACATATAACAAAATCTACCATTTGAGTATTGAGATAGCACCATTTAAGGGATTATATGATAGGCGTTTTCATTCTATGATTGGTTGGTTTGATACCTCCGAGAATAGTCTCATAGTACAGGCTTGTTTCAGGAGACATTAGATATAGTCAGGGTGATCAAGAAACCCAGAGTAGGAAGAAAGATTATGCATACCATAGGATTTGTGCCTTGAGATTCGGAGTTGGTGACCAAGTATTTCTCTATGTATTGCCCATGAAGAGTGTGATAAGGTTTGGAAGGAAAGGCGACCTTAGCCTTAGATATGTTGGACCCTTTCAGATCTTTTGCATAGTTGGAAAGGTGGCATATGAGTTAGCCTTCCCCTAGACTTTGCTATTATTCCTCTTATCTTCCACGCTTTTGTCTTACAGTGATACATTCCAAATGCATATCATGTGCTCATATGGGACTTGGTTTAGATGGATGAGCGGTTGAACTTTTTGGAGAAGCCTCTGTGTATATTAGTCAGGGATGTCAAGCGGTTGCGCTCTACAGATATTCAAGTGTCTAGGTTATAGTGAGACATCGCCCGTAAAGAAAGGCTACTTGGGATATCGAGAGCAAGTTGTGGACCCAGTTTTCTCAATTGCTTGAGGCTTCAAGTACATCCTAACCCTTTACTCTTGCGGATGAAAGATCATTTAATAATGGATATTGTAATGGCCATCCTGTTAATTTTCAGCATTTTCATTCATTTTTACCATTTAGATATTTCCTATATTTACCACAAGTCATTTATGACTTGTTGGAGCTAACAGTTCAACTACCGAGTAGTTGATTTGATTTTTAGAGTCAATCACATATTTTGAAGTCTTTGATGATTAAAATTATCGATCGATTGAAAAATTTAGTCAAATGATCTTGTATGCAAATTTGATAGTTTAAACAGATCCAAAACATTAATTTTAGTCTAGGTGGACATTCGGTTCTCGTCCCAAGGCTTCAGGACACATTCTAATCTATTGGCCTTAAATAAAGAAAAATAATACATAGTCCTGATCCCACTTCTCATCAAAACTATCTTCGATCGAAATTTTGACTGCACCTTTTAGACCATTAGCATAGTTCATTTGATTTTATGGGATTCCAAATAAATCCTGAGGGGCATATGGTGACTCAAGAATAATTCCAAGTCTCTAGTTGGTGCACTTAAGTGGCATATCTGCAAAAGCGGTGTTTTGGACACTTAAGCAAAGGCCGCTGTAGTGGTCTTCCAGGTGTTTTACTGACCCTGGCCCAGCCCCAACATTCATTTTAGTTCAAGATGGATGCTAAAGCATAAGCTGCTTAAGTGCTGGATTTTGTGCTTTAGTGGAATGGTAGGTAGGCGCCGATACTGCTTTAGCAGCTCCTGGGAGCCCCTTTAATACCTTATTTTCCTGAATTCTCTCCCATTTTTACATAATACTTCAAGAGTGAAAACCCCTAGAATATGTGGAAAATTGAGAGAAACATTGATAGGGGATTTTGGGGTGTTCATAAGCTTGATTTAATTGTTTCTTCTTTGAATTCTTGGTAAGTTCTCATTAATTACATGGTAAATTTCTTGATTAGTTATCAAAATCCCTAAAATATTGGTTTATTGATTTTACCACCATTTGAGCTTAGAAATTACTCATTTTTTAGGGTAATTATTCCTTGAACAAAGAGGGATGCATTGGCTATTTTTATAGTGTGATTTCATATGCGAGCCCCACATGGAATTTTTATGTATTTTGGACCCAAAGCACAAATGTTCAATATGGGAACTGTTGTTCTCATTTGGATGAGTAGATTATAATTTTGATAGTGTGGCAACATGCGGAGCTTCTTGAAAAGGGAAATCAATGACTTAGGAAATTTCACCAGGCTTCTCTTCGATGTCAAGGTATACTACGTGCTTATGGGGGCTCGCACTGAGTTATTTACTTCTCCATATTTACTGGCTTATGTGGGCCATTTTTGTAGTGATAGTTATAAGTCCTTTATGCTGTTATAGTAGATTATTCATTTATTTGTTTATTTAAAGCCTTTGGATCATTATTCAAGGTTTTCCCTTCTACCTTGACTTAACTTATCTATCTTTCATATTTAATTTACTTATATTATGATTTAGCTTAGTCGATTGATGATGCCTATTGAGTAACCCTGGCTTTTATACTCATTCTACATTTCTATACCTTTTTGGTGCAAATCCAAATACAAGTACCATTGTTGACTTGGCAATCATGCTAGTTTGAGTTCAAAGATAGGGTGAGCTCTCGGAGATGGAGTTGCCATTTTTTCATCTTATATTTATTTGTTGTCTTTCATTATTCAAGACTGATTTGTATTTGACTATTATAGAACTCATATTCCTTTTATTAGTAACACTTATATTGACACTACTAGGTTGTGGGATGTTATTTCTATTTGATATATCTTTTAAATTATTATTATTACTGGAATCATTCTTCTAAACCTTTACTTGCAAAATCCTAGCTTGTATGTCTTTTTTCCACCAAATTATCCCATTGTCTATGGCTCTGGTCTATGATTTGGTTGACCTATTAGTTAGAAAAAGTACGTTCCACCATAACTTGTAAATCATATCATGACAAAAAACTTCAGGGAATATATTTCCTGCAGAAGTCATATGCACAGACAATATCTCAAGATCATACTTCAAACTTTTAATGTAGAGGCAAATCCTCTCCAACTCGGAGGTCAACAGTTAAGTGGCATAGCAAGATAAATCATAGAACTTAGACTCATATGCCATACCTCACATGTCACCCTTTTTCGATGACAAAAACTCATCGTTTTTATGGACATATAGGGCCCGTACCACATAATTTTTAAAGAATAAAGCGTGAAAATGCACCCAAGTCAATAGAGGAAAAGCCAGTGACTGACATTCAACATTCGCTCTCAACCATGGCTTAGTATCCTTGTCCAACAGAAAGGTCAAAAACCCAATCCCATGTTGCTTCACAATACTTATCTTGTGTAACCTCTCATTTCAATCAATAATGAACTCAAAATCATCCTCCAACTTAGAACCCTGGAATGTTGAAGATTTCATCTTCAAAAATTTTGTCAACAATTCATGTTTCGTACCAGTCATCACCCAACATAAAATTGAATGAGGAAAATCATTTGAGGCATCCATGTTAGGAGCCATAGAGACAATATTAATAAGTTGGTACCATAGGAGCAGCTCCAGTCTCAGCCAATCCACTTAGAAAATCTAGCACTTGCTTCCCTACCTCAACAAACATAGGAGTGATCATGTAACTCCATTTTGAGCCTCTACCTTGGGATCTAAACCCATTTTATCTACTGCCTCCATCTCTTCCAAATAATACTGAGGTAGGGGGTTGATATTGACCTCTCACGAGTCTGTTCAGACATCGCTTGGTATCCACCCATGGTGGGGGTGTATCTTTCCCTACCTTTCCCTCTTACTCATCTTTTCTCCTCTCCCCCTCGATTGGCCCCGTAGCTAAAGCAATCGGTGCGAGTGTTGTTGGTCGAATTCAATCGGACCTATTACTCACTATCTGTTGACAAAAGAACTAAAGGGATTGGATATCAATTTAGATCTCCAGATACCAATTGAAGTCATGTTATAGCACAAAAGGAACAAGAATGGATGATTTTCTAAAGTCCTATAGCCTCCAAAAGAAAAGTACGGACATTTTCATACCGTTTTTCTAGAATCTACTAGAACCATTTTGGTACAAAGATATGGATGAACCTAAGCTCTAGTACCGACTTTGTCATGACCAAAAAATCTATCGTGGGTGGCATCCACACTACTCACTCAGTAGGAGAACCATCTATCCCAAAACACAATCTCACATGAAAGACTTAGAAAATCAAGAAATAATATATTGATTGATAAAATCAAGGAAAAATAAAATAAAAAACTAAAAAGGAATGTCAAAAAGGGTATGCAACCCCAAAAACTGAAAGTCATCCATACCAAAACTACTAAGGAATGTATAGAAGGGGATGCAACCCCAAAATTTATAATAAAAACATGAGTTTAGAAATAAGGAACTATGCCAATAAAGAGAGATTCCATGGTATCTCGGATATTCTGCTTACCTAAAATATAATGTGAATCATTGGGGTCACAAGTTAGGTCTCATAGGAGCTGTTGTAATATGCACTACACTTACAAAAGTAAGAGCAGGTGTTATATCAATCACAAGAAAATATTGTGCATGGTAGGGTCATTTGGCCAACCCAATATAAGACTATGAAACATAATAAACTTATAGAGCAATAATTAATCCACACTCAGCAATCACACTTAGCATTACACAAAATAACTAAGCAATTGGGGATGAGAATAAACAAGTCAAAGTATTATCACAAGTCAAATTCAATCAAGTCAAGCTAAGAAAAGTTAGAACAATATGTTTAGCATATAAATATACTTCATCGGTTCACTCATTGAATCATCAAATTTACCTAACCCTCAAACATATACGCTAAGGAGTAATAAAACCACGCTCTAGCCATGACCTACAGGGGACAATTTCCGTCCATGTACTAAATTCCAGACATATGTGTCTTCCAACCTTGTTTCACCAAAAACCCATGGGAACATTCTAAATACCAAACCTTCCATAGTTAACAAATAAGGTAGGTCAAAAATTATATAGCAATCGTAAAATCATTTGCATTGACCACACCAAATAGTATGTATCAACAACCCACACTACAAAGTTGTTAACATGTTCATATAGAATAAATTGGATTAAACTACAATACCATCACCTGCCTCAAACCAACCTTGCACAACTCCTCTAAGTCGGAGCTTTGTCCTTTCGTGCAATATTTACCTTCTCAGGGTTTAGAACGGGCATATAAACACATAATTTGTATTATAACCTACCATGTCAGGAATTATAATGCACCTCAACCCCTAATTCCAGGTACATGAATATTTCTTTCTCATTCTAGGACTTTTCTATCGTAAATGACATATAACTATCAATTACATGGTTAAATTAGTAAAGTAATGCAATTCTTGGGTAAATTAACTATTAATAAATAAAATCCATTGACTTATTACTTAATTTCCTCCCTTGAATAAAAAAATTAATTCCTCTCTAAAACTCTCCCTAAACTCCATAAATTAGAAATTCTAAGGCTTAATCATCAATTATAAGTTAACTATGATGGATTCCTTACCTTTTTAAAGGCAAGAAAATAATTTCTAGTGTAAATTTCACGTCTTCTCCCCTCCTTTACCCCAAAACAAGTTTTGGAATAATAAACTATTTTGGGAGAAATATTTAGTTAAATGCAATTTTTACAGCTATAGAGCCTTACGCCGTTATAGCAGTATCGCTATTATGGCACCTGTCGCTATAAAGGTGTTGACTAGCCTTTGACCGCTGCAATAGTGGGAATTTCTATGATATAGCATCGGTCTCTATAGAGGTGTTCCAGAAGAATGTCCATTTTTTCCCCAAAATCCAACTTTTTAAAACATACCTTAAACCTGAGACATTTCAAACAATGTCCTTTATGCTAAATATATTTTAGAAGTTCTACTCACCTAAATTTGATTCTGCAAATTCCTATTGGTTTATTATAATCTTAGCTATCTAAAATAACAGCTACTAATCCGATCCAAATCATTCCCAGATTTCCCTAGATCACACCTTGCTTTGATTTTGTTCAAAAATAGCCTACCCTAAAATTTATAACTTCAAAATCGAGAAGAATTTTAACCTTGGACTTTTAATGGATGGTTCAGGCAAAACAACAAAAATGGTCATTACACTAGGTTCATTAAGATATGGAAATAGATAAATTCCCCTTAATTACATGTATATCATATTATGATCAAAAGAGCCTAAAATATAATATTAATCTTTTCTTCTATTGGTTCTTTGATCGCCATACTTTCTGAAAACACTCAAGCTCTTGATGTCAAATTGATAGTTTACCATGAAATAAGTTCTTCCTAAACTTGCACCACCAATTGACTCAACTAAAAAGTCAAACCATCCCATGGGATCTATGACTCCACCTATATAAAGCGTCAAAAAGCACCATCCGAATAATGGAATGGCAACTGTAGTTGTGTGTGAACTCCGCTAAGGGCAAATACTAGTCCCAATGCCAACCAAATCCATGACACATGATGAAAAAATATCTTCTAACACCTGAATGGTCTTCTCAATATGACCATCTATCTGGGGATAAAACATTATGCTCAAGTACAGATGAGTACCCAACTCATTTGCATAGTAATCCAGAAACTCGACATAAACTGAGTACCTTTATGAAAAATAATGGATATAGGAGCTCCATGTAATAGAAAAATCTCTCTATGTAGATCTTGGATAATTTATCTATATTATAATTCACCATCACATGTACAAAAAATGTTGATTTAGTCAATCTATCAACAATCACCCAAATACAGTCAAACTTCCCAAGGTTAGGGTAGGCCAACAATAAAATCTATTGTTATCTACTCCCACATCCACTAAGGAATAGGCATCCTTTACAGTGCTCCACCTGGTTGTTGATACTCACACCTTACCTGTTGGTAAGTCAAACACTTATCCACAAACTCTACAATATCCCTTTTCATACTACCCCACTAATAATGTCATTTTAGGTTATGATATATCTTAGCTACTCCTGGGTGAATGAAATGTCTCAAACAATGAGCCTCCTCCAAGATCAATCAAACTTATCTACAAACTCTCGACACACAGAATCATCTATTAATCCTAAAATCACTATTGGAAACAATATGTGCCTCATTTGCCAAACTATTCAACACTCAATCATGAATCATCCTCAATCTATCATCATTAAAATAATGAGCTCAAATATACTCCATCAAGGAAAACTTAGCCTCCACAAAGTCCAAAATATACTCGACTGATGACATATCAAGTTTATCAAAATGGTTAGATAAATACTGAACCTTTAAGACCGAAGGTCGCCATCGCATAAAGAGTTGAGCTAAGCTCCCAATACTCATCGTCTTTTGGCTCAAGGAATCTACTACTATATTAGCCTTTCTTGGATAATATAAAATAGTTATATTATAATCCATAAGAAACTCTAGCCATAGATTTTGTATAATATTAAGATCTCAATGGGTGAAGAGTACTAAAGACTACGATAATTAAAGAAGTCTCACAATGGACCCCATAAAAGTGGTGCCACCATAACGTCAACACAAACATAATCACTGCCAACTCCAAGTCATGGGTTGGCTAATTCTTCTCATGATGCTTCAACTATTGCGAAGCATAGGCAATCACCTTACCCTCTCATATTAACATACCACCCAAGACAACTCCAGAAGCATCACAAAACATTGTAATCTCATGCCCTCCTAAACAAGGTCATGATAGGAGCCAAAGTCAAACACTCCTTAAGATTTTGAAAGCTATCTTCACATGCATGATACCACTATAATACAATCTTATTTTGAATCCACTTGGTCAAAGAAGCGGTAATAGAAGAGACTCTATATTAAGCACGAATAAGAACTCCCTAGTCTAACAAAACTCCAAATTTTGGTAGGAAAAATAGGTCTAGCCCAATCATGAACTACTGTTATCTTGAATGGTTCGATCATAATTCCATCCTTCGTCACTACATAACCCAAGAAATAAATAGAATCCAACAAAAAATTACACAGGGAGAACTTTGAGCATAATTGTTCATCCCATAATCTCTGAACTACAGTCCTCAAGCCCCTCATATGATCAGCCTCATTCTTAGAATAAATCAAGATATCATCGATGAATACAATAACAAAGCAATAAGTATAAGGTCAAAATACTCAATTCGTTAACTCCATGAATATTTTTGAGGTATTAGTCAACTTAAAAGATAGGACCGAGAACTCATAATGACCATATCATATTGAAAGGTTATTTTCAAAACATCTGAAGTTCTAATCCTCAAAAGATGTTAACCATATCTCAAGTAAATCTTAGAAAACACTAAGACACCCTAAAGCTAATTAAAAAAATCACTAATTCAAGGAAGAGGATATTTGTTACTGACCATCACCTTGTTCAATAGTCGATAGTCAATACAAATGTGCATGGATCAATCTTTCTTCTTTACAAAGGAGATAGGAGCACCATAAGAAGATGCACTAGGTTTATTTAAACCCTTACCTAATACATCTTACAATTAATTCATTAATTTATTCAACTTGGTTGCATCCATCCTATAAAAAGGTATGAAAATGGACTTGGTGCCCAACTCAACACTACTATAAAAATTAATATCCCGATATAGAGGTATACTATGTAAGTCTATAGAAAACATAGTCTAGAACTCTAGAACTCTCTAAAAACTCAAAATAAATCCAAGGAATGGGGTAAAGCAACACTAGTATCATGAATATAGGTCAAATAAGAAAGACACTTATTTTCTATCATGCAATGAGCATATAAAAAAGGCATAACTCCCTTACAACCCAAACTAGGTGTACCCCTCCATGCTAATTTTAGCACACACAAAGAAGCTAAAGTCATAGCCTTGGAAAAAAGTATAAAATTGCTTGATAAGGAGCTAAATAATTTATACCCAAGATAACATCAAAATTAATCATATGTTGGATATCAAATCTACCCAGGTATCATGCCTCGTAAAGGTCACTAGACAAGATCGGTACACCTAACCCACCATTAAAAAGTCTTACATAAGGGAAAAAACACGAATAGTGTAAGACCCAACAAAGTTTCCTCATATTTTGAGTCTTAGAGCATGTCGAATAAAGCATAATTCTAGCTCTAAAAGATGTAGGAGTGACTCCTTAGTGAGTATTGTCTTAACCACATAGAATTTCCCTAATTTTGATAAGATTTTCGTCGATATAATATTTACCCAAATCTGATATCCGGGTAAGAATTTATGGTTAATTTGAGACCTAGTCGTAAAACTATGTCATTTTATTGCTTGGCGCATCGCGGAAAGAGTCGATTTGACAATTGTCAAATTCCAGGGGAACTCTGCTATATTGGTGCATTACGCTGAGGTTCCAGGTCCCAACCAGTGGGAAAATATGATGGCTCCACATTGCGGTGACTCCCATATTGCCAATTGTCAATTTCCAGTGAGCCACCGCGATAAGTGGCACATCGCAGTGACCCCTTAAATCAGGTTCCCAGTTCAATTTTTTCAGTTTTGTACAGATGTTAAAAGGGACATCTTGGAATTTTTTTCAAGCCTATAAAATCGTGTAAACACCAAATCAAATTCATTTGCAAGCATCCTATGAGGTTTTTCTCAAGTTTTCTCTCAACAAAACCCTAAGTATCCAAAACCTCTTCCAAAAAATCTCAAGAATCCACCATGGATTTTCTAAATTGAGTCAAGATTCAATATTCCCAAGTCAAGGTCCTTACTAACCCTTATTGAAGAGCATAAATAGAGTTCCAAAATTGAGAGTTCATCCAAAGCTTCTAATACAAGGTATGTGGGATTTTAAATAAGGGTAACCCTTTCACCTTTGTGCCCAAAAGGCTTATTTACATCATGAATTTCCAAAAATCTATGAGGTTTTTACATGGATTTGAATTGGGGCTTTTCACCCATGATTATTGAATGCATTATCTTGATATTTTCCATGAATTAAGAGTCAAATGGCATGATTTCTGCATGTTTTATTGAGAATATATAGCTAGGTATAAACCCCATGATTTTACTCATTGAGAAGCTAATATTTGCAATATTGAGATATTGAAGCATATGACTATATAGAGATTTTGAGATAATTTACTGAAATTCCCAAATTTTCATATGATTTATGAATCTATATGCTAGATATTATGCTTTTGATGAGCTTTAACTTGAGATTGAACTATGGGTTAGTAAGCCCTATTTGAGACTTGTGAAATTATGAACTCTTGTGCTATAAGCACCCATGATTTGAGTATTTTGAGATGACTAAGAAATGAATTGACCTAATGGTCTGAAAGCTTTGAAATCCACTTCACTACATGAGACTATAGATTTGATTATTGGGTTCGTGGTGAACCATGAGATTATTCTAAAAGTGGAATTTTATGAGATAGCAGAGATAATCTAAAGGGAGTAGTATTTAGAACCTAGCGGGTAAGCTACTATGGTTTCTTACTCCAAAACTACGTACCACCGTAGGTTGGTCATGAGGCTGAGTTTATTATTGGTCCTAAGGTCGAGTTGATATTGGGCTCGAGGCCGAGTTTTGTTTAGTGATCACTAGACCTAGGTTATACTTCCTGGCAAGAGTACGATGCTCCTCCCTAACGTGGGGTCTCCTCCTAAGAGTACAAAATGTTGGACTCCATATAGCTCACATAATTTATGTCGGTTACGAGAAAATCCCTTGCCCTTCAAACTTTGAGATCAAATACTTATTTTTCTTTTCTATAAGATATTTTCATAAATGGTCGAATTGCAAAGATGTTCCCTAGCTAAAGTATTTTCTTGATGTGAGTTATTTATCCTAAATGAAAGTATCTTTCCTTGTTATAGTACCTTTCATAAAGCTTTGATATAAGTTGTTTCTATAAACTAGAATTCTCTTCCATTTGAGATAGAATAATTTCCCTAAAGTTTGAAATGAAATATTTTCCTAAGGTGAATGAAATGCCTTATAGTATGTTTTCAAGTCATATTCTAATTCTAAGTATATGAGTTCTAAATAGTTAGAAATATTGAGAATTGAGAAGGTTTTATTCTCCGTGAGACATATGCAATAGTTGAAAGTATTGTTCAAAGTGCCTTAGCCTTTGGGTATTGAGAATAAGAGAAGATTTTTGATTTTTAAGGTTAAAGAGTGATGACTCACGAAATTTGTGTTGCATGCCTCTTTCTACATGATTTATGATCTTTATATTTTGTAATTGTTCAAGCCATGTGAGTCATCTCATTTTGCATACGTGATTTAATTGAAGAAGATCGGTACTATTTTTATACATATGCACTCACCCTCACATACTCAGTACATTTCAAAGTAATAATTCACATATATGTCTATGTGCTACATTTTCTTATAATGTAGGTTCAGGTGATCAGTCCCAGCCTTATTCGTGATTTTTAGAGTACCTTGCCTATGTTTTCTGTAGTGGTGAGTCCTCATGGTTCGAGGACCTATCTTCAGATATTTTCTATATTTGAGAGACTATGTTTTATCTTTAGTTCATTTCAAGTCAGTTGGGGACCTATCCCAATGGATCTCTAGTTTTTGATTCGTAGAGGTTTTGTTAGACTAGTATCAGACTTGTGATGTATCGAAGGCTCGATATTATAGTTTTTTGGAGTTTTCTCTATATTGTGGTCATATGGACCGAGTATCTTTTCCATATTTACTTTCATGTGATACGACTATATGAGTGTTAAGTCTATTCATATCTTAAATTGAGTGTTATTGGTAGAAACTAGCTCTAAGGGTTAGCTTGGGGCTACTTGTAGCCTTAAGCACCGTGTGACGTCCCGGGAGGCGATTTTGGATTGTTACAAATATCCACAACAAGGGACTCATCAGTAACATCAAAACCAGTAGTAAAGTATGTAGACACATAGAAGAATGCAGGCCTGGGATCAAAAATAACACAAAAGCAGAACGATGGCCAACTGGGGTAATACCTATGACAACTACATCAGAGGCCTCTGCCTTAGGTCTCTTGATATAGTATAACACTTATTTCACCCATTACCAAATTGTGCACTCTCTTTCCTCTACCAAAAACTCCTTATTATACCCCTTGAGCACTCCTAGACCCACCCCGACCACTCAATGTGCTACCTCTAACTAAAGGAATAGGAGTAGGACAAATCTTAATTTGAAAAATCAATAGGTCTAGACCTGATGAATAGCGAGGACACTTCCTTGCATAATAATTAGGATCAACACATACATAACACCCTTTACTACTTAACTTATGCATATAGGGCTTAGAAGTTCCAAAATAATTTTCATGCCTAGAAGAACCAAAATTGGATCCTCTACTACATGACCTGACCCCTAACCACCTGCAATCATAGAAACCACTAGCCTATGACCCAAACTTTGTATAGATTCTTGAACTAGTCTTTACTAATAATCATAGGCATACCTATTGAAGAAATCCCTATATTAGGAAGCATATCGAGTACCCTATTAGAGGACCTTCTCCATGCCGCCACCACCCTGAGTACCATAAAGAATCAACTTAATCAACTTATCCTGATCTATAATATGCTAGAGAGAAAACTAAAACCACTATTTAAGATATAACCACTTAATAATAACCCATCAAACCCTTGACAAACTTTCTGATCCTCTTTAACTCGGTGGACATATTGGTAATGTCTTATTTAAAAATGGAATAAAAATGTTCCTTATACTCAATAATAGTCTTATATCCCTTCCAGTTCATCAAACTCATCTCTTATCTGATCTTTCAAACTAAAAGGAACAAACCTCTCTAGAAAAGCCTTTGAAAACTAGGTCCATGTCATAATAGGCAAACCCAATGGTAAATGACCAGTAAGAGGCCTCAACCACTTATTGGTATGTCAATAAACTGATAATTTATATAGAAAACACTATGGGACTCAAGAGTCCCAATGTTATACAACCACTCCTGACAGTCAACCAAAAATCTATAGGCATATTCTCTAATGGCATCACTAAACTTGGGAGGAGTAAAACAAATGAATATCTCAACCCTCTTTTGATCATTTGAAGATATCATTAGGACCCAAAGGGATGGGAGAAATAATAAGTCTAATATGAAAAGTATCAACACAATGGGAACCATACTATTTGGATGAACCCCTGGGTGAAAACCTTAAGTAGGAGCCTGGCCTGAAAATTGAATACCCCTTTAAAGTAGGAGAAATACCTAGTACACTCGACAGAGTACATATCAGGGAAATATAATCTAGATGGACAAATAGGTAAACAACAAATCCCATAACATAGGGATATTAATTTAATGTTGAGGGGCCTTAGCTAGTCTTACATCCTCTATTAGATTATCCTCCTTATTATTATAATATTCGGGCTTGGGAGAGGTCGTCCTAGCCTATCCTCTAGTGAGAGTAAATATGCATGCCCAACCTTTACCTCTAGCTCAGCCTCAACCCCTACCTCACTCCTAATTAGGGCTCCAATAATAAGTGCTGGCATAGCATCCTCAACATCTTTGGACCTAGTCCTCACTATCAGCATAGAAATGAATGGAATATAATTTTTTAAGGGTGGTCATAAATAACCAGCACATTAAGAAATCAAATTAGAGAAGCTTTTCCTAAAGTTATCATATAGCCTCTCAAAGATAGATATGAAAATTATTATATTGATCTGCTAGACACTATTAGAGACCTTGAACTTTTACTTATGAGGCAACTGGACCTGGTGACTCTAATTCTAATTTGTCAATACCCAAAAATTGAGGTCATGATGGAACCTACCTCAATCATACCTATGTAGGTATGTTAAGCCATTTATAAGAAAAGAAAAAAACAAAATAAGACCAAAATAAAATAAATATGTGAATTGTAGAATAAAGTCAGGTCATGATACATAAATATTTGAAACATCAAAAAGAAATACATCGATCCTTAAAACATAATGTAATAAGTGTGAAGAGTATGTAATACAAATAAAAAATCAGAATAATACATAAGTATGTCATTGATAATAAGTAAAGACATAAAGATAGAAAGAGGATGGAACAAGGCTCTGAATGGGGAATATGCTAGATCTCTAATACAACTCTCCCAATGCATGAATCAGCTACCACATATTGTACTCATAGTAAGATCTACATAAAATTATTGCACAAGTAGGAGTGAGTATAGTCCACTTGTATTAAGTAGGTATCATAGGATGACTCAGAAAATTATAAAACTAAACAACTAAAATGTACTACGAGCATGCTTCCACCTGTAAACAGAAAGTTCCCAAATGGTAGCTCATATTGTCTCCACTAATAATTCAATAATATTCATATAAAAATGAAAAGGTACACATGAATTATACAATGAATCAAAGTACATAGCAATAAAACATATAAGTAGAAGTGATAATGATTCAATGCAATGCAATGATGACAGAAAAATGATGATATAAACATTATATAGCTCTCATATATACCTTCTAAACATCATTGCTTTTAAGATAGGACCATATACCTTTGTAATCTCAATCTCAAGTATCATATGTACCTTCTGAGCCTTATCGCTTCTTGGATAGGATCATATTCTTTCACAATCTCAAACTCAAGTATTAATCACCTTTCCAGCATATTCCCTGATTAAGGATTTTATAAAGTATTTTATTTTTTAAAAACAATTAGTGGTTTTAGTGATACCAATCTCATTAATATGTATGGATAAAATGAGGATGTAATTCTCCAAACCAATTAGTACAAGAATAATAATCAATTCAATACAGATATAAAGGAGCTTAGAATCTACTCAATTTATTGATAATTCTTAATAAAAGAACTCCAAGGAATGATAAGAAGAAATAGTCATGTAAGACAATAAAAATATCATTTCAAACCCCTAATTCGTGCATCACCATAATGATAGAGGAAAATAATATTGTAATATGATCTATACTATCTATTCAAGCCTCCATATGGTATCTCAAGGATAATAATGATAAATAATACACACATGAGGCCTATAATATCAAATGAAGCCCTCATACAAGATAGAAGCAATACGAACTAAAAAAGGTAGTATTTTAAAATTACCTAAGCATGATTAAGGATTAACCACCCTTGAAATCGCCTTTCCTAAGGTCTCCAAGTCCAAAAATGGAGAAAATTCATGAAAATAGAGAATTTATAATTTTTAGATGAATAATATCTCCTAATCATGAGGGTCATTATTCACTAGACCTTAAGTTGGTCATTGCAATCGTGAGGGAAGAGCCTCAAGGCCGTAGTGGTCAAACCTACCCCGTACATCCAAAAATATCCATTGTAGTTATGGTGCCCCCATCATGTAATCAAAAAGAAGAAGGTTAAAAAGGCATACAACTATGACACGTGTCCATACTATCATAATGATGGGACCTGACTGCATAAAATATACAAAAACTATCAATTACACAAGGTTGAATGTCTCCCAATTGACTCTTAAAATTTATTTGACACCCAAGTTATTCTTAAGATTTTAAAATCAATGAAACAATCAAATTTGGAAAAAAGATTGTTTATAAAAATTTATCCCCTAGGATCCTATTAAGCTTATTTTAACTAATTTTTCATCCAAAAGTTCAGAATAAGATATAAAGGTTTGGGGCCTAAACTAATTATGCTACTAATGTGCCATGATTCATGGCACTTTTGATGCATAAAACCAAGAAATCTAAAAGTACTTAGGTGTATTTTATGAGTTATGATGTGTTATTAAGTTGATTTTGCAGGAAACTAGGTTCTGGGAGCTAACTAAAAGGAAATATTAAAAGCTCAAAAATTTTTGCCACCTACTTTAGCAGCTACTACACTTAGGTAGCACCTACTGGATATAGGTGACAAACTGTAGGTGTCAGAAGATAGAATTTCTGAGAATAAGAAGCTAAATATTTTGTTTGCTACCTATGACCCACCACCTACTTGTCATAGATACCACCTATATCCCATATATGGCACAGTAGGTGGCCATCGACTCAAGTTTTTCTCTTTTGTTTAGTATTAGATTTATAGGGTTTCCATGGAATCTATAGATACCCTTTATATATTTTTATATTAGATATAGGCCCTTGGGGGAAAAGTTTATGCACTCATACTATTCACAAAAATATATTTTGATTTTGAGATTAGATTTTGATCTTGGGATTCGTGTGTTCTTAGTTTTTAATTGATTTATTAAATTGAGACTTTGTGTTTTCTTAGTTTATTATCGTAAGATTGATTCCAAGCTTTCACTTATGAATTCCATGGATCATTTCACAACTATGAGCAGCTAATTCCCTTAACTAGGGTCGTGGGAACCTACCAGATTAATGAAGTAGGGGAAGTATGCAATCCTTCTAAATTATTGTAGCTTTATGTATTGTGGTTTTCTTTACTTTTCTTGATTTCTTAATGACTACAAATGTTAGGAACCTAGCAGTATTTACTATAAACTCGAGAGAGAGTAGAGATTAGGAAAAGAAGATCACAATTGTGATTCGGGGCTATCAAACCTCGTCTAATAACCTGAGACCGAGAGAAAATGGTTAAACTGGGGACCAAGATAAAGGTTAGTAATGTTACACTCTAATACTGAGAGAAGATAAGAAAAATTCACCAAACAGTGTCAAAAAGTTATTGGTGAGACATAACTTGTAAGATTCTCCTTGCATAGTAATAAGGTAGTTGGATTGAACATGACAAATGTATGGAGTTGGAAGCCATGGGAAACACAAACCTAGTTTTCATTTCTTATTGTTTTTAACCAAAAGCATTCAAGTTTTGTACTTTCTAGTGTCAAAAACAAATCCCCCATTCATTTTTTGGCACTGCCCAACTATTTCAATAAGTTCAAGAGATAGTTCTTCCCTATTCCCAATTGGTTTGAGCCTAACCTAGTTTTCTTACTATATTTGACATCGACCATTTTATACTCTTGGAGGTGTGATATAGGGAGACATCAAAATTTTTGCATTGTTTCCATGGAATATCTTGTAAATTTATTGGTTAGAGTTGTTAAAGTTTTCAGGTTTTATTTTTTATATTTTCCTACTCTTCTTGATATGACATCCTTACAAGAGAAAGTGTGAAGTGATGATGACTCTCTTTTTATTAATCCTTATCCTTTTGATATAATACAATATTGGAGAAGTGTGGTAGATATATTGTGTTTCACAATGAGAGCACGCTAGAAATGTTGACACTCCTCGAAAAATAACAACATGAGTCCATTCAAAAGGTTGATAGGTTTGGCTTGGATATTCACAACTTACAAGGAAATTTGAATATGAAGGTTGATGTGTGTAACACCCAACAATGTATCTATGAGTTGTGTGAGACTGGAAAAATTCTTATAAACCAAATTGAGGAGATAAAATTAGAGGAATCAACACTTGATTTTAATTTTATGGATGTTATCACTCTTTAGAAGAGTACACTAGATTTATGTGAAAATGTAAAAAAAAAAAAAAAACTGCAATTCATAAGTTGGGATGTATTAGACCTCATTCTAATTATTTTTTGATATTATGTTTTGATAGTAAGTTATTAATCGAGCCATCTGAGCCTATCGGAGAGTGCAAAAAGAAGGAACAATATGTATATGTTCTTTAATTTGTTGTGCCAAAATCAAAAAATTACATTCCTTTCTTAAGAGCCAAGAATTGCAACATGTCGTATCTATTGCTTGGTTTCTTTTTTTTTTTTACCACTTCCTCTAAAGAATAGTAGAAGATTAGAGAAAAAATTAAGGGTGCAATTCATAAGTTTAAAATGAAAGGAAAAATCGGAGGCCAACCCTTTGGATGTCTTGATAAAGTCTTTGTAATCAAAGTAATCGCGTCGTGTCGTGGTGTTAAATCATGTGTTACATGGGAGGCAATCAATGGGATTGTTGGTAAAGTCTGAGTAACCAACATAGCTACGTTGTGTTGCATTGTTAAATCAAGCACTTCTTATGAGGCAACCCAAGGTATCTTGTTGTTTTTCTTTAATTTATGTCAGCGTGATTGACATCAGATCTACACACCTAAGGTGCCACAGGTATGTTACTAACTCTCTTGTTTTGTAGTGGCCTAATGCATTGGGGACGTTCATGTCTATTTTATGGGGGTGGGGATACTTGTGGGGCTTAATATCCTCCTAGAGTTTTTGTTGTCGTGTCTCTTTTTCTAGGAGTTTTTCTTAGTATAGTCAGCATGTTTCGGTCATATTGTGTTTTATTTGTGATGTTTTATGTCATATTTTTGGTTTAATAGGATAAAAATGTGTATCCAAGGTAGTTGATGTACTTTGTTTTGATTTATTAGGAACATAATACCCCTTTAAAATAAAAATTTTGAACTATGTGATATGTATATATATGTGACCATTGTGAATCTAGTGATGGCATTAGGATAAGGGACATAATAATCATGGCTAACATTTGCATGAATCGAATAGGTAGTAGTCTGTAATGCAATCCTGTACCATGTGTGTGTGAGATTCTTACTTTTTTTCCTTTGTGTATGAAATCCAAAAAGTTCCCGATTAGTCTTACCTAGGTTGAAGGATAGTCGATTAGGAAAGATTTATAGGTCATTCTTGAATTTAGTCCACTTTTAGCATAAGTGACCTTTCATATGTGAAAAACTATCCCTTTATCCTTATTTTGTTCTTGATAAACTATTTTCCTTGTTACCCATTTCACCTTCATATTTTTGTAAAAATGAATATGTTTTGGTCCTGTCCCTCCTTGAATCTTGTGCACCTCAACTCTGGCAAATTGCCTAAGTTAAGGGTCGCTATTATAGGGGTGTGTGATTTGAAGTGGGTATGAAAAGGTTAGATAAGAGAAAATAAAGTTGGGCTAGGTGTGGTAGTAAAAGAAGAAAAACAAAAATAAAATCAAAAAGAAAAGAAAAATTGAAAAAGAAAAAGAAAGAATTATATGAAAGCACAGCCAACCTGATTGAGTTATAAAGGAATAAAAAGGAGGAAATGAGGGTGGAGTAAAGAAAATTAGTTGATAAGTCGATCCCGAAAAAGTAAGAGTAGTGCTAATGAGGTTTAGTCACTAATTTTTCATATGTACTATACCATCTTTCATCCTACATTACAAGCCGAGTAAAGTCCTATAGTGATCCTAACTCGACTTTCTAAGAGCTAACATAAAGAAAATAAGGGAAAGCCAATGGTATTTTGTGCATATTGTTGGAACTTCTTTGTGAGTGTTAGTGTCCAGTGATTATCCCTGCATTAACATGCATGATTCCATTGATTGAGTAGGACTTCTTTATTATGAGTGTACATGGGTTGTGTTGCTAACTGCTTATGTGTTTGGGTGGTGTAATTTATACATATGCATGATTGTTTGTTGCTAATTTAATGCCATATCATGATTCCTTTGTGTCACATTATTGTGCCTTATAGATTCATATAGTTTGTTTTAAAGTGTTAAAATGGGAGGGGGTAATGTGTTTTTAGCTAAATTTGAGATTGACTGTCATAGGTATCTGAGGTTTCTCTTAGTTAAGCATCATTGTACCGTTTTGCTATGTTTTTAGTTGCCTGAGGACGTAAAGAGTTCTAAGTAAAGGGTATTGATATTCTTTGGTTTCATGGAACTTTTGATGCTTAAAACCCATAAATATACAAGTACTTAGGTGTATTTGAGGGTTTATGATGTGTTTTTGAGTTGATTTTGCAAGAAATGAGGTTAGGAGCTAACCGGAAGAATAAGTTAAAATCTGAATTTTTTTGCTACCTACTTTGGCACCTGCTGGCCGTAGGAACCACCTCTTGGATGTAGGTGATAGATATAGGTGCCAAAAGATTGAACTTTAGAGAATAAGAAGCTAAAAAATTGGTCTTCTACCTACGGCTTACCATATACTGGCTATAGGTGCCACCTATGGCCCATAAGTGGAACCATAGGTGGCCACCAACTCAAGTTTTCCTTTTTTTTTTTAGGATTTAATTTCTAGGGTTTCCATGTAATATATAAATATCCTTTTGACATTTTTGTATTGGATATACTCCTTTGGCGGAAAATTTTACACACTCAACAATTCACAAACATATATTTGGAATTCGAGATTAGATTTGATCTTGGGATTATTGTGTTCTTAGTTGTTGGTTGATTTATTGACTTGAAACTTTGAGTTTCCTTCATATATTATTATAATATTGATTCTATGCCTTCACTTATGAATTCCATGGATTGTTTCACAATTATGAGCGACTAATTTTCTTAGTTAGGGTTGTGGTAACCTTGGCGGATTAACAAAGTAGAGAAGTGTGCAATCTTTCAAAATCATTGTTGTTGCATGTATTATGGTTTTCTTATCTTTACTTGATTTGTTAATGGTTGCAAACTTTAGAAACCTGCCTATATCCACTATGAACTAGAGAGAGGGTAGAAATTGAGAAAAGAAGATCACCATAGTGATTTGAGGCTATCAACCCTCATCTAATAACCTATGATTGGGAGGAGTTTGTTAAACTGAGACATAAGAAAAAGGTTACTAATGCAACACTCTAAGATAAAAAGAAGATGAGTAAGATTCACCCAAGGGTGTCGAGAGGCTATTGGTGAGATATAACTTGTCAGATTCTACATGCGTAGAAGTGAGGCAGTTGGATTGAACACGATAAACCTAAGAAGTTAGATGCGAGGGGGAACACAAGTGTAGTGTTTATTTCAAATTTCTTATAACCAAAAGCATTTGAGTTTTATTACTTTCTACTGTTAAAAAAATCCCCCATTTACTTTTCTACACTACCCGAATGTTTCAACAAGTTTTAGAGATAGTTCATCCCTATTCCCTCTAGGTTCTACCCCAACCCAGTGTCACAACCCAAACCTAGGACTGGTCGCGATGGGTATCTCAAGTCCACCGAGGACCATAGACTGCCCCCTGGGCCTATTCCAAAATAACAAAGAATACCTAGAAGTAGATGGATACGAATACAAATCAATATATAAAATATAAACTTGAAAGTTTTTATAAAAAATGAATATCCAAAACTATCCACAATACAAAAACAAATACCAACTAACAATCATAATTCCTAAGTCCATAGTATTTCAACAAAGTCTATAACAAAACCAAATACAAGAAAAATGTTTGGACATGCCCCTAACCATAGCCAAAACAAATCTAAAAGAAAGTCTAAGGCAGGTGAAAATAAAAATATGAAATGAAGTCTTCCGGAGGATGGAATCTCACTACTTCAAGTCAACTTTCGATCTAAAGGTAAACACCTTATCACTGTGTAGAAAAGATAGAAGTATTTCTTATTCCTGCATCAAGTGGATATACAATGTCTGATGATATTGAGCGGTTAGAGTGCTAGCATGTAACTCAAGGGGTAAAGGAATAAAGTAATGCCATAATACATAATACGAAAACGAGTAAAAAATAATGCACAACATCATATGCCATAATTACACACACACATATATATATATGCCGGTGTAAGGAACAGGGCTTAGCATGAGAGTCAAACCTTAACCTGGACTATATATCTCTGCCATCCTAAAGGGACCCACAGGTAATATGGGTCCATCTTTCCCTACTGAAAGGGCCCCGTTATGTGTTAGCCACACGTACCAGAGAAAACTCGATAAGGATAATGCCATCCCCAAAATACAAAAGTGTGTCTCATGAACAAGGTCACAAAGACCAAACCTCACGTTAGAAAACATGAGTTTCCAGTATCAGTCCCCCTAGGAACTCCACCTTCCATAGCTTTGCTACACAATCCCCTTTAATCCCATATTAAAACCATTTACACATTCTAAACCATTTAATAAAGAGTCTTTTTAATTGTTAATTACCTGTTGGTATCTTTATACAAAACATAGAACTTACAAGTTTATCCCTTTATACTATATGAAACTATTAAACCAAATTTAATTCTAAAGTTTTCAATTAAACTGAAACTGTGGCTATCAATTCTTTACCACAACTATTTGAAACCAAACCAAACCAATTCATGTTCCATTTGCTATTTTTAAAATGAAAGGATTCCAAGAATAGTCAAACTATGTGACAAATCATATTAATTGTCAATTTAACAAACAAGTTGAAGGCACACAATTTCTAACACCACATTTCAAGGAAAAATCATTAAATTAGGGATTAACCATGACCCATTAGTTTAGTTGCCATTCCAATGCACCCCACAATGTTCAAAATCATAAATAAAGAATAATTATTGTATAATAAACCATAGAAAAATATTTAAACCAACCACATTCACAACCCTCAAACCATAGTTCAAAATCTATTATCAAAACCATAAATAATAACCAATTTAATGCCATTAATAAAATATAAGTATAGGAAAAGCGATACATTCCTTATTTGCCAAGAATATCAAGGAAAAGCACAACCTTAGGACCCTAGATGAGAACCTCCGTGAACCGTAGCCTTGAGATGAAAAGGGGACTTTAAGGGAGGATGCTTAAGAGTGAATAATGACCTTTTTGTAATGAAAAACTTATGAGAATTGGAGCTTGTATATTTAAAAGTTGTGTATGGGTGAAAAGACCTCACTACCCCTCTTTTCTTTTTAATTAAACAAAATAGCCGCAAAATAGCATACGTCGATAGCACGAACCTCATTATGGAGGCTATCCTCCATGTCGTGGACCCTATCGTAGATACCCATCCTCCGTGACGTGGAGTCTATCATGGATACTATCCTCCATGACACGATTCTATCGCGGAGGCTTACTGTGTTCGTGACCCAAAAATGCCACGAACCTCTTCCAAAAATTTTAAAACTTTTCAGGGTTATAATTTTAACATCCCCAAACATAATTTAAATCAAAAATTGATATTTAAAGAATGGGAAGGCCAAAAATAAAATACCTAAAATTTTAAGGGGGTTACATTATTCCCCTCTTAGGATCATTCTTCCTTAAATGATGAGTTAGTACACGCTTCGTACGAGAATTATAACATTACACCATAACAAAAAGATTCACCCAGATAAAAACAAAGGGAACAAAATTCATACCTTAAGCTTTTTCATCCATCACATGGAATAGAAATGGATACTTAGCCTAAATATCCTCTTCCACCTCCCAAGTGGATTCTTACACTTTAGGGTTCCTCCAAAGGACCTTTACCAATGATACGTCTTTAGTCCATAATCTAAACCAATGATACGTCTTTAGTCCGCAATCTATACCAATGATACATCTTTAGTCTGCAATCTACAAAATTGTCTATTTAAGATCTCTATTAGGACTTTATCATAAGATAAGGAATCTGAGACACCAACAATATCAATAGTCACCAACAAGGAAGGATCACCTATGGATTTCCTTAACATGGACACATGAAACATAGGGTGATTAGAACCCAAACTTACAGGAAATTCCAATTCATAGGCAACACTTTCCATTCTCTTCAAAATTAGATAAGGACCAATATAACGGGGACTGAGCTTTCCCTTCTTTCTAAAATACATCACTCCTTTTATGGGAGACACATTTAAGAATACCCAATCGCCTACATCGAACCCTAACTCTCTTTACCTAGCATCCATATAGGACTTTTGGTGACTTTAGGATGCCTTACACCTATCTCAAATCACCTTTACTTTCTCCATAGCTTGATGCACTAAATTAGGACCGAATAACCTTGCCTCACTTACTTCAAACACCCTAATAGGGGATCTACACCTATTATCATACAAAGCCTCAAGAGGTGTTATACCAATGCTAGAGTGATAGCTACTAGTGTACAAAAACTCTATAAGAGATAAGTTGAAACACACCAAACTTTGAACAATTAGAAAATTTTCCTATGTTGAGCCTCTAGTCAGCGTATATTTTTTACATATCTCTCATAAGCTATGGTATGATCTTGTGGCTTCTTTCTCATATGATGATCAGTCTAGGTTGATAATATTATGACCAAGGTATGCTTAGGCACCATACACCTTGGATGATAGGGTACGAGTAGTAAGTTAACAAGTCGTATGATATCTTGAGGTCAACCTAGTGTATTCTACCTAGGGTATGAGTTATAGGGTACCTCTCGTACCTTAGGGTATGATTGAGCCATTTATGGTCATATGTTTGTTAGTTTGTAGGTCCATATTAAGGCCTATAGTATGATATAAGGGTACCACTCGTACCCTAGGGTATGATTTAGGGTGGATGTCATACCCTCCAGTGAGTGAGTTTTCAACTTTTAAGTTGAGGGCTTTTCAGACATTTCCCAACCCAAAACCCTAAATTCCCCATGCTATATAACTCATTTATCCTCTTATAGCTCTCATTTAGTGGATCAAATATTCCAAAAATACTCTCAAACTCCTTCTTGAAGATTGAAGGCTAGGGTTTCAAAGAGGTGTTCATCAAGAGGCTCAAGAGTTAAGTTTATTTTTATGAATCTTCTTGTATAAGGCATGTAACTCTTCCCTCATTGTTAGTTGAAAATATCATGTGTTTTAAACCATAATTCTGACTTGTAAATGGCGGTATTGAAAACAAATATTGAGGATGTTGATGCATAGTGTTAAGTATTGTTTACTTTAGTTTCAACTTATGTTTATACATGTTTTTAGTGAGGGTTTCCATATGTGGGTTCTTGTTGATTATGGTTAAATAAATAGGTCATGAGTAAACCTAAGCTTGATTATTTTTGGTTTGGTTTTGGTCTTGGTAAAGGTATGCCCTCAAGGTGTTTATGATAATATCTAAGAAAATAAACTAGTCACGTTTTAATGGTGTTTTGAACTATGAAATTGGTCTAATAAAAATGAATATTTGGTAAATTGTTTTATAAAGGCCTTGTTGGCCATATAAGGAGTTAATTGGTGACTTTGGTGGTTGGACTTGGTTAAAGGGTTTAGAGTCCCAAAAGATGAACCTGAATTATGTTTTGAACTTAATCTTGGTTTAAGAATGCTAATGAAGAACGAATGGTTTTGTAGCAGTCTTGATGAAGATAAATTGATTTTATTGGTGAATTTTACTAACATATTGACCTATTAAAGTGAATGGTTGATATATGGTTTCACAAAGACCTTGTGGTTATGTATAGTGTTAAATTGCAACCTTGGTGTGTTGAATTAGATAAACTAGTTAAAGCTCATAAATGTTGAGTTGAATAGATATCATTGCATAGGCTAAGGGGTAGAGCCACAATATCAACTAGTAATGGTTAAAATGGCTTGAGGTTAGAGTTTTCTTCCCTAACAAAATGGTTTGGGGTTAGAGTACACTTTTGTAATAACATGGCTTGAGGTTAGAGTCCACTTGCATAATAAATCGGCTTGAGGTTAGAGTCCACTTTCCTACTAAAATGACTTGAGGTTAGAGTCCACTTGCCTAATAAAATAGTGTGAGGTTAGAATCCACTTGCCTAACACCACAACTTGAGGTTATAGTCCACTTTCCTAATACAACGGCTTGAGGTTAGAGTCCACTTTCCAAATAATAGAACTTAATCTAACTGGGAAGTTCAAACATTCTAAACTATAAGCATGGAGGTTTGAGTCCTACACTCTACATCTCATGATCGAGTGCTCAAAGATGCATGCTAAGCATTATTCCATTTTTTGGCATATTATGTATCTATATATATATATATATATATATATATATATATATATATATATATATATATATATATATATATATATAAATATATGCCTTTGTATATAAATGTGGTTGCTTATGATGGTTTGACTTGGTTTTGAATAATGGCACTATTTTATCCTTATCCTTGAGTTACATACTAGCACTCCAACCGCAAACCATCTCTAGACACTGTGTGCCCATACAACACTGGGTCTAGAGCTTCTTATTCTCTTTTTATAGAGTAACTAGGTGTTCAAGCGGTTCATGGATTGCCATTGATGTGGTGAGATTCCATACTTCAGAAGGCATATATTTTATAGTCTTTTTATCTTATATTGGAGACTTATTTTAGACTTGGTTTTGGGGCTATTGACGGGGGAATGTACCGACATATTTAGACATCGGATTTTTAGAGGCTTTATAAAGGACTGTAGACTTGGGTATGTTGGTTTAGTTGGATGGTATTAATGGATTGATTAGACACTTCTTAAGTGATGATTGCTAGTCTTGTTTCCGTTATCTTGTTATATGGTTAGGGTTCATCCAACACTTATGGATTGATGTAATTGATATGAGAATAATCATGGATATGGACTTAAGAGAGTACGAGTTGGACCCGAGACTGGGTGTGTGCAATTGAAGTGTAACAAAGGCCCAAAATGTACAAAAATTAGTCCATAACTTACACTTGATGGGCACCCACTCTTTGAAGGGCCTTTTGGTTATTTTAACTTATATTTTGTAATAGCTATAAAATGAAAATTATAGAACTTTTATACATAGTTTTTGGTTGAATATTAAAGTTGTACACACTTATAAAGACAAGTCCTCTATCCTTTAGGAGGCTTGGCCAAAAATAGGACAAGATCTAGTGTGGAATAACTAGTGCTTTTATTTTGCTTGGAAATGTAGATGATAGAGAGATGAAATTTGATCTTGTGTCACATAAGAGGTGGTGAATCATTGTGGGTGGTTTTAAGGTTCCAAGAGTGGAATAGTCTCTTGGGTTTTTAAGATTATACCTTTGTGTATTCTATCGATCTATCCCTTTTCTTTTATTGTAACTCTTGTTAGTGTTTGATCTAGTTCTTGTAATTCATAACTTGTTGTTCTTATTATAACGTTGTTTTTTTCATCTTGTCTTCATATTATTGTTGATAATCATAGTTTGGACGACTGTTTTAGTGTTAAAACACACCCTTTATCTCATTATTTTTGTTGTCATTGTTGAATCCAAGTGTTGTCTCCAATCGGTCCAAGAATCCCTTTAAATAGTGGACTGCTTTGGGGTGTGTTTCCTGTGTTACTTATCATTATTGTATCATTTTGTATTAGATCATTTCTTGATCTTGTTTCTACAAGATCAATCTTGGGATTGCTTGTTAGAAAAATTCAAAAAAAAATAACAGATTTGGTGTTCTTATTGTTCTTGGACGAGAAAGTTATTGTTCTTGTTGTTCATCTTAGACGAGATTGTTTGTAAGTCTAGATATTGGTGTATTTTGTTTTGTTTAGTTGTTCTAAGTGTTGGTTTTTTTTCTTGTTCACTAGAACTTTGAGGCTAGATCTAAACTTGAGCTTGAACTTGTTGAAGTGTTGTTGTGAACAAAGGTGGCCGTGTGTTAATCTTGTTATGAACTTGAACTTGGACCCCCCTTGTTGAATCTTGTTATTATGGTTTATTTTCACTTTTGCTGTGTGTTGTTAGTGTTGTTCTAAGCTTGGCCTTGTATTGTTGTTGAGGATTGGTGGCCTAAGGACAATCTTGTTGAAGTTTTTGTAGTCTTTGTCATGTGAAACATTGTTGTAGTAGAGTTGGTCGTGTGGTTGTGCTGTGGATGTTGGTGATTGTTGTAGAATTTTATTGGTGATTGTTGAAATGTTCCTGATGTTCTTTACAACCTTCTTACCTTGTTAAAATAAAGTGAAATTTAGATCCAAAAAGGTGAAGGAAAACGTGTGAGAACTTTGTTAATCTTGAAAAACTTACCATCACTCACCAACTAGTCAATTACATCTCAACCATTTTCTATAAACAAGGGTCCATGTTTTAAGGAGAAGTACAGGAAAGTCAAGTCTTCCCTTTTGAAATTTAAAAAGGATTCCAAGACTAATATTTTCCTCATTAACCAATTCCTACTAATTCCAGATTGTAAAATTGATCAAGACTTCCAAATTTGGAAAATAAAATTGTTGAGGAGTGAGACCAATCATGGACTACCACATCACTAATTACTGTTCACCAACTAATTTTAATCTCAAATTTTGATCTTTTAGTCTCATTTTGTGTCTTTAGATTCGTTTGTTGATTCCAAATCTAACTTACAAGCTAGTACTAGATTGTAAGTTAGTTTTGAAGCCATTCTTCGTGTTAACCTTTCTTTGTGTATCTTAATTCTTTTGAGTCATTGTAATACGTCCTTGTGTGTTTTACTTACTCTTTGGAGTCCTAGTAAATTTTGGATTCCTCTCTCAACACCTCTCAGAGTACAAGAAAGCTTATAACACTTGTCAGATTGAGAGTGAAGGATCTGAAAGACACGAAATAAAAGAGAGAGTGAGGATATTTTGTACAACTAACGTGTTTTCTATTTTGTAGGTATCTCTTTGGCCATAATGGATACCATTTTGTCCCACCT
Organism: Capsicum baccatum var. pendulum; assembly: GCA_030864225.1. Taxonomy (NCBI): domain Eukaryota; kingdom Viridiplantae; phylum Streptophyta; class Magnoliopsida; order Solanales; family Solanaceae; genus Capsicum; species Capsicum baccatum. The sequence goes on along the minus strand of CM061558.1, from coordinate 195,314,721 downwards.
TGATGTTATTACCTAAGAAATCACTAAGGCGAATGCAGGTCTTGAAAAATTAGGCTTGGATATGTCTATTATACTTGAGAGAGTGAATCGAGTGAAGAGTCCAAGCAATTCTCGTGTTTCTACTTTCAGAACTTTACCTTAAACAATCAATCCTCCAAGACCACCATCAAATGAAATAGACATAAGCCAAGCCACCAAATGTCCTCTTAAATCGAGACCTAAGTAGGTCACTTCTCCTACAACTTGATCAAGTCCAACAAGAAGCACTTGGAAGCTAATCTCTTTCCATACAAGCTCCACAACTGAAACTCCACATTACTAAATTAATCCTTTTATCTAAAACTCCACTTCACCTAAACTAATATGTCCATTTAGAGGAGTGTGGTAGAAAGGAACATAAGGTACATAGAGTCTACAATGATGCATATATGATGGAAGAAAAGTTGAGGAGAAGACATAGGGAACTACAAGGAGCCCACCACCAAAAATTAAGGTGAGATATGTTTAGCGTTTTATTTTCCAATCATTATGTATTTCAGATAAGGATGAATACAAGGCTCAAGATGGAGAGGAAGTCGAGGTTCTCAGGTTAAAAATAAAGATGTTGCTAAGACTTGTTTTTATTGAGCCCTTGAATTCTTCATGTTTTTGTGTACTATTTTTGACTTATTTTTGGGACTTGTTTGCAGACTATTTTAAATTGGTTTCGTTTGAAGTGACCAATTGAATGTGTTAAAGCCATGAATTTGCGAACAAATTCCTCTTAAAATAGAGAGAATGATATGAGAATAATCATGAATATGGGCTTATGAGAGTGCGATTTGGACCCAAGCCTTGGTATGTGTAATTAAGTATAAGAGAGGCCCAAAATGCACCAAAATCAGCCCATAACTTACACTTGATGGGAGCCCACTCTTTGAAGGGCCTTTTGGTCTTTTTAACTTATATTTTATAATAGCTATAAAAGGAACATTGTAGGGATTTTATAATTAGTTTTTCAGTTGAATATTGAAGTTGTAAACACTTAGAAAGACAAATCCTCTCTCCTTTAGGAGGTTTGGCTGAAACTAGGGCAAGACCTAGTGTGGAATGACTAGTGATTGTATTTTACTTGGAAATGTAGATGCTAGAGAGGTGAAATCTGATCTTGTGTTACATAAGATATAGGTTAATCATTGTGTATGGTTTTAAGGTTCCAAGGGTTGAATAGACTCTTGGGTTCTTAGGATTATACCTTTGTGTATTCTATCTATTTATCCCTTTTCTTTTATTGTAACTCTTGTTAGTGTTTGTTCTAGTTTTTGTAATCCGTAACTTATTGTTCTTCTTATAACATTGTTGTTGTTCATTATGTCTTTATATTATTGTTGATAATTGTAGTTTGGATGGTTGTTTTGGTGTTAAAACACACCTTTCATATTGTTATTTTTGTGATCATTGTTGAATTCGACTGTGGTCTCCAATCGGTCCAAGAATCCCTCTGATTAGTGGACTGTTTTGGGGTATTTTTTGTGTTTTCCTTATCATTATCATATTAGAATGGTTACATTAGGTTAATGGGGAAATCTTCGACCCTTGTTGGGCTTGAGATGCCCATACGATAAGGCCTAGTTTCAGGTCGTGTCAAGTTGGTATCAGAGCCTAGGTTCATTGTCAATTGCTTATCCACAAAGTCATGTCAAGTAGAGTATTTTGTATGGTTGTGTAGCGCACCACACTTATAAAAGGGAGACTACGAGGCATTTAGGAATATTTACCTTTCTTGTGCTTCTATCTCGAGCTATAAAGTCTAAGGTCTTCGATTCCTCTGATTTTTATTTGCTCATCTTTCAAGTCATGCTTCCAAGAAGATCTGATATTTATGCAAACTCTTTTGTCCCATTTGAGGACAATGTGGATGGAGCTTGTTCTACCTATGAGGCATAAATCGGTCTCGGGTTGTTACCTCTTTTTGCCCTTATGAAGTCCCCATTGACTCCTATTGATCCTTCTCTGGGTGGTGACCTTTTTGTTCAATAACCTCAAGGATACATTTCTAATATGGATTTTTTTCTGATCTATTCTATTGTTGACCCAGATAGTGGTCTCCTTGTCATACCAGTCCAGTTTTGTGAGTGAATAAAGTCAGTCAAGTATGGGGGAGAGGAAAAATGAAAAAATCTATATAGTCTGAGCATAGTAGTGATTGAGGCAGTAAAGGTAGTCATGAGAGGAAATAGGCTAAGGAATGGAGTTGGGGATAATATTGTTCATGCTCCTCGGCTAGATCCCCTTACTATAGGTCATTCCATGGACGTTAATTTTAGAGGAGTACTGGTCCTAAGGCACGAGGTTCCCAATACCAGTTTAATGAGGCCTATTTAGTCCCACCCTATCCTTCTTGTCTATTCTATGGCCGGTGTCATCGTGGTTTCTGTCATGATAGGAGAAATAGATGCTTCAATTATGGCCAGGTTGGTCATATATAAAGATATTATCCTTAAGGATTTCTTTAGGGGACAACGAGGTCCGTATTACCACCCCATCATCTCCAGCATCAAAGAGTGCTACCTCTAATGTCTCCACTAATCAAAATTATCTCAGCACTCTTTCTGACCCCTGGGAGTCCAAAGCCTCTCCTGATGTTGACCCAAGTATATCAAAGCTCTCTCTATAGATTCTGTGGTCATCATCATCATGGGCAGTATAAGAAGGGGAGGAACAAATATTTTAGATGTGGATAGATTGGTCACATGTAGTGAGAGTGCCCCTTTCTAGTAGCTTCTTAGGCCAACAAGGTCTGTGTTGCTACTTCATCTTCTACTGTATTGAAGGATGTTGTTTTTTCTTCTACTTGTGTTTCTAGTACCGACACTAGCTGAAATTACTTGTATACTCTTGCTACTCACCAGGAGTCCAAGGTTTCTTCTGATGAAGTTACGGGTATGTTGAAAATACTTTCCTATGATGTGTATTATTTACTTGATCAGGGTTCCTCCCTCTCTTATGTGAACCTATTTGTGGTTGTGTGTTTTAGTTTTGGTCCTTAGTGTTTGACAATTTGTTTTTCTATTTCTACCCCTGTAGAAGACTCTATGGTTGTCAAAAGAGTCTATAGGAGGGTGTGGTAGTTATTTATAGTGATGAAACTCTTGTGCATTTGATAAGAGTTGGATATGGTTGATTTTGACATTATTCTGGGGATGGATTGGTTGCATTCGTTCTAGCTTCCTCAGATTGTCAGACTCATAAGGTCATATTTAAATTCCCTAACGAGCCTGGTATTATGTGGGAAGAGGGTACTTTAGTACCTAATGGGAGGTTTATCTCCCATCTTAGAGTCTGAAAGTTGATCTCTAAAGGGTGCTTGTATCATCTGGTTTGGGTTAAAGATTCTAACTCAAAAGGTCTTTTTCTTACAACCTGTTCCCGTGGTTAATAAAAGTGATGAGGTTCTCCATGATGACCCTTCCTATTATCTTGATAGGGAGATTGAGTTTTGGATTGATATTGTTCTGTACACTCGTTCAAATTTTTATTTCCCAGTATAGAATGACTTTGGTTAAGTTAAAAGAGCTTAAGGTTTAGTCAAATTATCCCTTTTAGTAAGGTTTTATCTGCCCTAGTGTTTTCCATGGGGTGCTTGTATGATTTCATATGTAATAAAGATGGGTTTCTCCAAATGTGTAGAGGTTGTTGTCAATAGGATAAGGGATTTAGAGTGATCTCTCTTTTGGCAGACTAGTATATGTTATGCGTATGTATTATGGGTGATATATGGTGGGTTGGTAGGCTTGGTGTAATTTATAGAAGAGCTGAGGTTGATAACTTAGGGAGATCCAAATGTGAGAGAGTTGTGTTATATATAGGTTGGAGGTTCAGGTTTAATCGGTGAATTGGAGGATAACTTATTAATTGAGCTAGGGCATACAGTTGTAATGGGGGAGTAACCTTGTCATTCTTAATGATTATGCTCTAGCTCCGTAAGTGACTCTCTTGTGTTGAGGTGGTAGTATCATGTAAGCATAGCGATATTTGAATATGAGAAAGAGTAGAGGTTCCTTATGGGAGGGATTCTGGGGGGCTACTAGAACAAAGATTGTTGATATAAGGAATGGTCAGGATTAGAGTGTGTGGTGAAGAATCTTTGCAGAAATGATAGATTCTACTAAATATTTAGAATGATAAGCGGTACTTCAGAAATAAAAGAGGTAGGCTCGAATATTGAGTTTTATAGATATACCAGTCATTGTGTTGGGAACTTAAGAATCTTAATGAGGGATGATGTTTGACGATAGTAATGGGGTAGAGTAGTAATCAAGGATGGATGTAAAAAATAGATCCCCATGACTTAAGTTAACTTATTTTTTCATTGAATGGGTTTGAACATGGAAGTAGTGTATGGCTAGCTTCAGGATCTCATAGTGATGTGTCTATAGGAAAGTGTAAGTAGAATTGGACTTGTCCTCAGCATGAGTCCCATTCATTCGGTGCTCCAGGTATCAATGTTGCAGAAATTCATAGGTGATCCTTCATTGTTTGTTCCCTTGGAGGATGTTGGTATATTGGACTATTTGTCCTATCAGGAGGTCCCAGTAAGGATCTTGGGTCAACGAGTTCACCAGTTGCAAACAAAAGTCGTGGCTTCAGTGAAAGTTCTATGGATGAACTAAAAGTCTAGGGAAGCCACTTAGGGAGGTGGAAGAGAAAATATCGTTCAAGTATCCGCATTTGTTTTCAGTTCAGGAAACTCGTGCTTGAGGTATGTTTTGATCTTCTTATCTTTGATGTATGTCCTTTTTTGTAACTTTGTTAAAGGATAGTTTGATGTGTAATGATACGTTAACTCATACTTGTACTTGCCTTACCCGTCATTCGAGGATGAATGATCTTAATGGGGTGATAATAAAACACCCCAAACTTTGAACCCTTAGAAAAATTTCGTAAGTTGAGCCTCTGGTTAGGGTACGATTAGTGCATAGCTCTCATAAGTTAAGGTACAGTCTTATTCCCCTCTCATATAATGATCAATTTAGGTTGATCAAATTTTGCCCAAGTAACGGTTAGGCACCATACATCTCGTATGATAGGGTATAAGTATTAAGCTACCAAGTCGTATAATGTCTTAAGGTCAACCTAGTGTATTCTGCCTAGGGTACGGTTATAGGTTACCTTTTGTACCTTAGGGTACCATTGAGCCTTGAATTTTTGTATGTTGGTCAGTTTAGAGTCCATGTTGAGGCCTAATGTACGAGATAGGGGTACCACTCATACCCTAGGGTACAGTTTAGGGGCGGAGGCCATACCCTCCTGCGAGTGAGTTTTTAGCTTTTAAGCTGAGAGCTCTTCATAAATTTCCCACACCAAAACTCTAAATTACCCATGCTATATTACTCATTATATACTTTAATAACTCTCATTTGGTAAACCAAACATTCCAAAAACACTCTCTAACTCTCTCTTGAAGATTAGAGGCTTGGGTTTCAAAGGGGTGTTCATCAAGAGGCTCAAGAGTCAAGTTTCTTTTGGTGAATCTTCTTGTATAAGGAAGGTGACTCTTCCCTCATTTTTAGTTACAAATATCATGTGTTTTAAATCTTTAATATGATTTGTAAGTGGTGGTGGGTTTTGATGCATAGTGTTGAGTATTATTTGCATTTGTTTCAACTTGTGTTTATACATGTTTTTGGTGATAGTTTACACATGTGGGTACTTGTCGGTTGTGTTTTAACAAATGGGTCATGAGTAACCCTAAGCTTGATGATTTTTACTTTGGTTTTGGTCTTGGTAAAGGTATGCCCTCAAGGCGTTTGTAAAATTCTCTAAGAGAATAAACTAGTCACAGGTTAATGGTGTTTTGAATTGTGGCATTGGTCTATTGAATATGAATGCTTGGTAAATGGTTTTTTAAAGGCCTTGTTGGCCATGTAATGAGTAATTGGTAAATTTGGTGGTTTGATTTGGTTAAAGAGGCTAGGGTCCCTAAATATGAACTTGAATTGTGTTTGGAACTAAATCTTGGTTTTAGAATGCTAATGAGGAATGAATGGTTTTTTAAAGGTCTTGATGACAATAAATTTATTTGAATGGATAATTGAACTAAAGCATTGTCCTATTAAATTGAATGGTTGATATATGGTTTCACGAAGACCTTGTGGTCATGTATAGTATTAAATTGTAACCTTGGTAGGTTAAATTGTCTAAATTAGTTAAAGTCCCTAAATATTGAGTTGAATTGATGTCATTGCATAGGTAAGGGGTAGAGCCTCAATGTCGACTAATAACAGTTAATATGGTTTGTGGTTATAGTCCACTTGCCTAAAAAAATGGCTTGAGGTTAGAGTCCACTTGCCTAATAACATGGCTTGAGGTTAGAGTCCACTTGCCTAATAAATTGGCTTGAGGTTAGATTCCACTTGCCTACTAAAACGGCTTGATCTTAGAGTCAACTTGCCTAAAAAACGGCTTGAGGTTAGATTCCATTTGCCTAGTAAAACAACTTAATCTAATTGGGAAGTTCAAACATTCTAAACTATAAGGTTGGAAGGCTAGAGTCCTGCACTCCATGTCTTATGATCGAGTGCTCAAATATGCATGCTAAGCCTTGTTTTCTTTTTTGGCACATTATGTATCTATATATATGTGCATATATGCCCTTGTATATAATTGTGGTTGTATATGATGATTTTACATGGGTTTGAATTACGGCACTATTTAATCCTAATCCTTGAGTTACATGCTAGTGTTCTAATCGCTAACCATTTACGGATGCTGTGTCCCCATGCGACACAGAGGCCGAATCTTCTTCTTCTGTTCCTGCATAGTGACCAAGTGTTCTAGCGGTTTATGGGTTGACATTGAAGTGGTGAGATTCCATACTTCGGAAGGCATACATTTTATAGTCTTTTTATCTTATGTCGTAGACTTATTTTAGACTTGGTTTATGGCCTATTGCCGAGGGCATGTCCCAATATATTTAGACATCGGATTTGGATAGGCTTTGTGGATGACTGTGGACTCGGGTATATTGGTTTAGTATGATGATATTAATAGATTTATTATACACTTCTTAAGTGATGATTGTTAGTCGTGTTTTAGCTATCTTATTATATTGTACCCAAGAACCCATCCCGAGATGTCACGTGGTTCTTAAGGTCACATGTGGCCTCAATCTAACCCTCGAAGCCTTTCATCACTTTCAAAACTCACTGTAATACAAATCATACTAAGATAAAGAGGAATAAGCATGCCATGACCATGCTTAGATACAAGATGATATTGTCCTTTACAACCAAAATATTGAGATCCTATACATACTGGCACACTAATCTGACAAAGCCTCTACTACATAAGACTGAGGATCCATTGGGACAGATCCCTAACTAACTCGTACTGAACTGAAAACAAATGACCATCTATCAGCAAGACAAAATGAGAGATACAGGTCCTCGAACCATGAGAACTCACCAACTGCACAGATGTAGAAGAAGGTACTCGAAGATCACTTTCGCTGCTGAAACTGAGCACCTGAACCTATATCACGATGAAATATAAAATACAAAAGAGTATGGGAATTAGTACTTGGGAATGTACTTAGTATGCGGGGGTGGATGCAAAATTTGAATAATATCATAAATGTATAAGAAAAATCATGCATGCTTACCATAATAATTCTCTTCGCTTGAATTATCTGAAACATTTTTCTCATAAATCATCAGTAGTAATACGTGCTTCAAAAATCTCGTAAATCATTTATCTCAACTCATACTCTTTAACTCATGACTTAGAGTGACTTGGTAACTCAAGAGACTTAAATCATTATGGACATGGGATTTTTTATAACCGACATGACTACACCATGTGAGCCGCATGGAGTCCAACGTTTTGCCCTCTTAAGGAGAGAACCTCACATTGTCAGGGGTGTTGTACTCTTGCCAGGGAGTACAACCTCAATCTCATATTCATAATCTCATACTTGGCCTTTGGCCCCCAATTATCAACACAGTCCTATGGTGGCATATAGTTTTGGGGAAATACAAAATTTCCCGCTCGGTACTAAATACTCCTCCCAGACTCAGCCCAGAACGCGTTAGGAAATCCACCTCAATCAATATCAAATCATGGTTATATTATAAAGACCAAAACAGAAAAATATATATATATATATATATATATATATATCACATTTGAAAATCATAAACATCTTGTGGATTCCTAACTCAACTCAACTCAACACAAGATTTCTCAATATCAAGTACATTTGTTTATCAAATCATTTCAAATATCAAAAACTTCATGGAAACATCATAATACTCATTCTTGCCTTTCAATTTCACAAGTCAATATACATTCAATAGTCGAATTTCTCATGGAAAGGCATAACTCATGACACTTGTCTCAAATCATCCAAAAATCATCAATTCGTAATAAAAATATCCAACTAACGGAACTTGACTTAAATTACTTAGAAATCATCAATACATAATGATAATATACGGCTTATGGAATAAATTCTCAATTTAAGAAACATGATGGTGAAATAATCATAAATATCAAACTTATTCAACTCAAATCTCATAAATCATAATTAAAGAAATTTGGGTGTAAACCCACTTGCAAAATCATGTAAATCAGTGGTAGAGATTAAACCTTTAGGCACAAGAACGAAAGGAGTGTTCTTGTTCAAACCCCACATACATTGGATTTTGATTTTGAAGATGTAGAAACTTGTTTGGAACTTATTCTTAACACTTTTGAGCCAAGATCCTTGATGCCTTTGACTTGGGGAACTCAGTTTTTGAATCACTTTGAATCACTATGGAGGATTCTTGAATTTATTTGGAAGAAGATTGGATTTTAGATCTTGGAAGAATCCCTAGGTTTTTAGATATTTCTTGGAAGATTAGAGAGAAAAGAGAGAAAAATGATCTTCTCTTCTATACATTAAAAGGAGCGGAAACGACCAAAATTCCCTTTTGAAAAGAGTTGAAAATTGCTGATCGGGGCCTGTGATGGTTGACCTAACGGTCCGTCAGAGGGACTGATGGTCCACCAAGTCATCCATCATGCGAACACCAAAACTTGAACGTTCTGCCTCGACGTGACAGCTGACCTGACGGTCTGTCAGAAAAGTGATGGTCCACCAAGTCGTCCGTCAACTGAGGGCCAGAAATGAGACATTCTGTCTCGGTCTGATGGACACCTTGATGGCCCGTCAACTTTGTAACGATCCACCACTTTAACCATCTCACAACATCCCAAAAAGGGAGCTACTGCCTTGTCTTGACGGGACACTTGACGGTCCACCAAGGACCTGATGGTCCACCAGGTCGACTATCAAACCTTGGCGTTCTGATACCGTTTAGTAAAATGGCTATAACTCCTTCGTCTGATGTCAGATTTTGATGAATTTGGTATCGATGGAAATATTATTCAATGCTATACATGAAAAAAATGGAAATTAGATAAATACAACATGGTTTAAACATCAATCACTTTGGAAGTCATATATATCCATTTAAAAATACAAATTTAGGCTTAACGAATGATCAGGGTATTCCATATATGGTCGGGATTCATCTGACACTTGTGGATTGATCAAATGGTTAGGTTAGGTTAATGTGGAAATGTATGGTCCTTGTTGGGCTTGAGAACCACATATAACAAGGCCTGATTTTAGGTTGTGTCATAAGTGTTCAATGCAACTACCACCAAAGTCAATTACACAAGCTCGAAGAATATCTTCCAATGTTTGAATAGTCCTTTCTGCTTGTCCATCCATCTATAGGTGGAAAGCTGTACTAAGGGTCACTTTAGTCCCCAAACCTCTCTTAAATGACCATGAGAAATAAGATGATAACTGAGTACCCCGATCAAAAATAATGGAAACTGGAGCGCCATCCAACTTTACGATCTTCTGAATAAACAACCTCGCATAGTCCTCAGTGGAAAAATTAGTCCTCACTAGTAAGAAATGAGCAAACTTAGTCATCTTATCCACGATGAACCGAATAGAATCAAACTGGTTCTTAGATCGTGGAAGGCCAGTAACAAAATCCATATTTATCACTTTCTATTTCCATACAGGCAACTCAATTTCTCGAGACAACCAACTAGGACTCAAGTGTTCCACTTTCACTTGCTGACACACCATGTACTTGGCCACAAAATTGGCCACGTAGATCCTAATGTTATTCCATCAATAGATCTCCTTAAGGTCGTGATACATCTTTGTTGAACCAAGATGAATCGAATAACACGACTTATAAGCTTTGGCAAAAATTCCCCGCAGCCCATCCACACCAGGAACACACAACCTCCTTTGGTACCTCAAGATACCATCACCATCAATCTCAAAAGACATCACCTTCTGCCCACCCATATCATTCTTGATTTGCATCAAGATAGGATATAACACCTGTTTCTCCTTCACCTCAGCACCAAGAGATAATTTTTCTACCTTTTGCACAAGCATACCACCATCCTTAAAATCTAAGAGATGAACTCCAAGATTCGAAAAATGGCGAATATCCTTCACCAAATCCCATTTGTCATCTTCAACTTAAGTTAGGATCCCCATAGATAACCTGCTAAGAGCATTAGCAACCACGTTAGTTACCTGGGTGAGAGTGGAGACTCATGTCATAGTCCTTGAACAACTCAAGCTATCTCCTCTGCTTGAGATTCAACACCTTCTAGGTGAAAACATACTACAGGCTCTTATGATCTGAATAGATATCAACGTAAACCCCATATAGATAATGCCACCAAATCTTTAATGCGAACACCACCGCTAACAACTCCAAATCATGAGTTGGATAATTCTTCTCATGAACTTTCAACTGCCTAGAAGCACATTCTACCACCCTACCATGTTGCATTAATACATAACTAAGTCCCATATGAGACGTATCACAATAAACCACGAAGCCAGCACTACCCTCGGGCAAAGTCAAAATTGGAGAAAAAGTTAATTTATCTTTTAGCTTCTCAAAACCCCCTTCACAAGAATCAAACCATAGAAACTTCACCTTCTTCTAAATCAACCTAGTCAAAGGTGCAACAATCAATACAAAAATCTCCACAAACCTCCTATAATAAACCGTTAAACCCAAGAAGCTCCAAATATCGATTGGAGTTGTGGGTCTTGGCCACTTCTTAACCACCACAACTTTCTGTGGATCCACCATGATCTTATCACTAGAAACAACATGACCCAGAAAAGTAACAGCATTCAACCAAAACTCACACTTCAAAAACTTAGCACACAATTGTTGATTCTTTAAGGTTAGCAACACAAGCCGAAAGTTATTGGCATGATCCACCTCAGTTTTTGAATATACCAGAATATCATCTATAAACACAATCATGAAAAAATCTAAAAACTAAAGGAATACCCAATTCATGAGAGCCATAAATATAGTCGAGGCATTAGTCAACCCAAAAGACATAATAAATAACTCAAAATATTTATATCGAGTATTAAAGGTTTTCTTAAGGATATCCTCCGCCCTAATCTTTAATTGACGATAACCTAAATGGAGGCCAATCTTAGAGAAATACTTAGTACCCTGAAGTTCATCAAATAGATCATCAATCCAAGGAAGAGGGTACTTATTCTTTACAGTTACCTTGTTTAACTGATGGTAATCAATACATATTCAAGGAGAACCATCTTATTTATTCACGAAGAGAATAGGAGCACCCCACACAGACACATTAGGAAAGATAATACCCGTGTCAAGAAGATCTTTCGACTGATCCTTAAGTTCCTTCAACTCAGACAGAGTCATTCAATGAGGGGGGATGGAGATAAGATGAGTGTATAGAACAAGATCAATCCCAAAATCAATTTCCCTATCGGGATGAACACCAGGAACATCATTAAGGAAAACCACAGGAAATTCACTAACCACGTGAACAGATTATAAAGAAGGACCCTCTAAATTAGAATCTTTAACCCAGACCAAATAATAAAGACACCCCTTGGAAATAAATTTTGGGCTCTATGATACGATATAAACCTTTTCTTAGGCATTAAGGAACTCCCTTCCTGCTGAATAATTGGCTCATTAGGGATTTTAAAAATGACCTTATGGGTCCCACAATCTGAAGAGGCATAGCATGAGTGTAACCTATCCATTCCCAATATAATATCAAAATCTAACATGTCTAATTCAAATAGATCAACCAAGGTTTCCCTACCACCAACATATACCACACATCCCCTATAGACCCTTCTAGCAACCACCAAGTCACCCACTGAGGTAAAAATGGAAAAGAGGTCTGAAATACACTCAGGACAAAAAAACAAAATGCACAGCCACAAATAGTGATATAAGAAAGAGTAGACCCTGGATCAAGCAAACAGTACACATCATAATAGAAAAATTTTAACATAGAAGTGATGGAATCAAGTAATACCTCAGAATCCTGATAGGTAGTAAGAACATGCAAGCAATTTTGACCTATGTCGGTTCTATAGTGGCACCCTTTACCGCAGGAGCTGACGACATGGAAACTAAAATCTTGTTACCCCTCAAAGCAACCTTGACCCCAGGGCAAAAGTAGATGTCCAAAATGGCCATAATTGAAACACTGATTCTTCAGCTCATCATAGAACCCACGATACAACTAACCACACAGTCTATAAGAAGGATATGCCAGAGCTGACTGGGCCTCACTGGCCTGAAATTAGGCACCCTATTTCTTAGGACCATCACCACTCTAATAATGATAATTTTCGAACGACTTTGGATAAAAAGAACTAGCCATTGAATAAAAGCGTGAGGTTCCCCACCTCTTCTTAAACCATTTCCCACCATCCGTACCACTTTGCTACTGACCTCCACCCTGATCTGACTACCAAAACTTCTTACTCTGCCTCTCACATATATTTTCTTGCTTCTTCTTTTCCTCCTCAACCTATTGCATATATACCATAAGTCTAGATATGTACATATCCTTGTTCAACAAGGCAATCTTACTCTCTAAAATTAACTTATAAGATAAACCAAAAGCAAATTTCCTCATTCTAGCCCTCATGCTAGACACTAGCTTAAGAACATATCACGACAGCTGATGAAACTTCTAGGCATACTTTTTTACTGTAATCCTTCCTTGATTCAAATTCATAAATTGCTCAGTTTTTACCTCTCTCAACTCCTGAGAAAAGAAATGATACAGAAAGGCACTAAGGAAATCATCCCACAAAGTAGACTCAGCATCATCACCCCTCAACCTCTCCCGCTCCTCATACCATTAGTGCGCTACATCCTTCAACTGGTAAGCGATAAATTCCATTCCCTCCACTTCAGTATCATACATAACCCAAAAGATCTTCTCTATCTCATCTACCAACCTCATAAACTAGCCAACTTTAGTGGCCTATCAGATGAACTCCTAGAAATACTAGAAGAACCCATATTACATGACTGAGATATCACTAACTGAGTCAACAGATGAATGGATTGGCAAAACTAAGCATTGGTAATGTCTCTCTCTGAGGTGGCTGAGTATAAGTTTCACCAGCTGGGGAAGGATCTATAGAGACTGTTGAACTCCGTGAGTATAATCAGAAGTAGCGACCCTAGATCGGGCCTGTACCCCAGGAGTAGGACAAACTCCATCCATATTTAAATCATCTGGGAGGCATGATTTGAAAGGTGAATAAATGAGAGTTAGACAAATCCAAGACCTTAGAATCTATAGCCTGAAAATAAGACAAAAATGAAGGAAAACATTCTTAAATACCTTGTAGCCTCTCTCTTATTAGTGTGACATACTACACACTCGTAAAAGAGACTCTACTAGACATGGCTTTATGGACACCTCATTACACTAAAACCTAGGCTCTGATATTAACTTTGTCATGACCTAAACTAAGGCCTGATCGTAATAGGCATCCCAAGTCCATCGAGGATCGGAGATCGCCCTCTGAGCCTATTCCAATATAAACAAGAACACCTAGCAGCAGATAGATACCAATACAAATCAAGATATGAAAGATAAACTCAAAAGTCTATATGAAAATCAATATCCAAAACTGTCCACAATACCAAATGACAACCATAATTCCCAAGTCCACAATAGTCTAACAAAGCTCTAACAACATCGAATACCAAAAAAATTTTGGAATATTCCCCCGACCATAGACAAAATAAATCTAAAATTAAGTCTAAGACAGGGGAAAATAAAAATATAAAATGAAGTCTTTCGAAGGATGGAATCTCACCACTTTAAGTCTACTCTCGATCTAACGTGATTACTGTGCAGGAAAGGTAGAAGTATGACCAGTAGAAAAAGGGTACTGCCCTTCTGTCTTCTAAGGAAAAACTTTAAGCTTTCGAATCACGTGAGAATATAACATTTGAAGACAGTTAGCGATTGGAACACTATTATATAACTCAGGGGGTAAAGGAATAAAGTAATGTCATAATACATAACATGAAAACCAATAAAAAAATAATGCATAACATTATATGTAATAAGTACAAACATACACACACACACACACACATATATATGCCGGAGAAAGAAACAAGGCTTAGAATAAGAGTAAAACCTTAATATAGACTGTGTAGTTGTGTTATCTTAAAGGAACCCACGGGCTATATGGGTTCAACTACCTTTGTTGAAAGGGACCCAATATGTATTAGCCGCACATACCAGAGAAAACCCGAAAAGGCTAATGCATCCCCAAAATATAAAGTGTGTCCCATTCACATGATCACTATGTTTGAACCCCACATCGGCAAACATGAGTTTCCAGTATCAGTCCCCCCAGCACCTCCACCTTCCATGACTTTGCGACGCAAGCCTCTTTTAGCCCATATTAAAACTATTTGCACATTCTCAACCATTTATCAATGAGTCTTTTAATTAGGTATTTCCCATTGGTATCGTCACACCAAAATTAGAGCTTGCAAATCTATCCCTTTATACCATATGAAGCCATTAAATAAAATTTAACTCCAAAGTTTCCAATTAAACCAAAACTGTGTCCACGAAGGCCTTAACAAAATTATTTCAAAACCAAACCAAACCAATTCATGTTCATTTTACCATGTATGCAATGCAAGGATTCCAAGAATAGCCAAACTGTATGACAAAATCATATTCATTTCCAATTTCACAAACAGGTTGAGGGAACATAATTTGCAACACTATATTTTAAGGAAAAATCATCAAATTAGAGATTAACCATGACCCCTTAGTTTAACTACCATTCTGATGCATCCCACCATGTTTAAAATAATAAATAAAGCATAATTATTGCATAATAAACCATAGAAAAACATTCAAACCAATCACATTCACAACCCTCAACCCGTAGTTCAAAATCCATTATCATAACCATAAATAATAACCAATTTCATCCCATTAATAAAATACAAGTATAGGTAAAGAGATACATGCCTTAATTGTCAAGAATTTCGAAGAAAACCACACTCATAGGACCCTAGATGATCACCTCCTTGAATCCTAGCCTTGAGTTGAAAATTGGATTTTGAGGGAGGATGTTTATGAGTGAATAATGACCTTTATATTATAAAAAAACTTATGAGAATTGATCCTTGTATGTTTAAAAGTCATGTATGGGTGAAAAGACCTTACTACCCCTTCCTTTTTTAATTAAACAAAACAGCCTCAAAATAGCATAGGTCCCATCACTAAGGCTATCCTCTGTGCTGCAGATGCCCATCCTCCGTGACATAGAGGCTATCGCGGAGACTAGCCTCCGTTACATGGGGCTATCGTGGAGGCTTACTGCCTCCGTGACCCAAAACTGCCCCAAACCCCACTCGAAAATTTCGAAACTCTTTTGGGTTACCTTTTTAACATCCCCGAACATAATTTGATTCAAAAATTGATATTTCAAGAACAGGTAGGACAAAAATAAAAAATCCAAAATTTTAAGGGTGTTACACCTAGTTGGGTTACTATATTTTGACATCGACCGTTTTATACTCTTGGAGGTGTAGTTTTGAGCGACATCAACTACTAACCCAAAATTGGCATTGAGGATGTAATGAAACTATCCAGATCATCATCCGATACGTGGATCACAAAATATTGATCAAAATCAAACTCATCCCTTTAAAACCATCTACGAACCTCAAGCTCACCCAAATTATTCCCAAATGCATCGGGGACCATCCAACCAACCCCACAACTCACAAACAGCATATACCAACTACAAAAAAAGGAAAAATGGTCAAAATACATAACAAATCAAATTTTCAACTACGGTTGTTACGCACACTTTTCAACTTTAAACAATGCTTTTCTTGGATGGCCAAAACTAGCGTAACCTTTGATTCAAGGATACGCTTTACTAGTGTTGCTTTAAAATTCATGCTTCGAAAGTGTGATTTGTAAGGTACAAAGGTCACACTAGTTAGCTTATATGGCAACTCTTTTTATGAATTCAAATTACAATTCTTCAAGCATGGACTTTGTTATCTTATAGGCCCATACCTGCTAGCTATAGTTGCCAGTAGTAATTGTTGAAGATATTTAGGTATTAGGGTGTACTTTCAGCTGTGGAAGTAGAAATGAAATTCTTCTCGTAGCTCATGTTTTTTTATTCTTTTCTACAATTTTCTGTTTCTCATTCGGTTCATCTGAATTCATAAATTGTTCAAAAGAACCTACAGATCATTTTTGATGAAGAAAAATATCAGAGTTTCACAGTTTCGTTGTTGATGTCGATCTTGTCCGTAAAAATCTAAATGTTGTACTAGTGGTTTTGTTCTTGACATATAGTGGGGGATATATGATAGATACTGAATTATCAGAAAATCAAAATTTTTGACATCACAGTTTCACTATTTTGATATTTAATATGCATTTTAAATTTTTTGGCATATTTGATGTGTGTATATATATGCAAGTGCTGGATACTTGCGTTGCACGTGAGTCCCATGCAAGTCGTACATATGGTATGGGTATAATCAATATTATAAGCTATTGAAGGGAAAAATACAAATTAAAATTGACGAACAAACAACATATTGAAATGGCTTCTATGTTGAACGACAGCTGGTTAGAAAAATTTTGAAATTGCAGAACAATAAAACCAAAGTAAATTGGTATTCAAAATGTATAATGAGTTACATTTTTATGTTATTAGGTGCAAATATGAAATACAATGAGATGATATACAAAATTATGAAAAAAATAATCAGAAAAAGATTTCCTTAATAGTAATTTTCTTTCGTAGGCATTGAACCTTGTGAATTAATTAAAATACATTATGAAAGAAAATTAACAAAAAAAGTAAGCACCTAACAGAGATCCTTGACAGTTTAACTTTCCTCCTCGCTAAAAACTCATCCCAAGAGCTACATACCAGAAACTCTTAAACCTTAACGTAGCACCACTGATTCCCTTAATTTTTAGTACCTGCATGAATAAGTTGATGGATATTTACTAGCCATTTGGCCATAAAAACTAAATTTTTTTGGAGTTGGAGTTGAAATTGGAGTTGGAGTTGTGTTTACTCATGTCTTTTTTAAATATTTTTTTTTTTGACTTTTGAAAAAACTTTTTTAAATATGATTTTATGCCCTAACTTTTACAAACAATCAAAATCACCCAACTAAAATTTATCTGCTAATGGATAAAGAGCATAATTAGTCACTATTATAAAAATAATTACATATACATGGTCATATTTAATGAATTTCAATTATGACATATATAATATTACATTAATAGTCATTTTCACATATTTGAAAATTTTAAATATGGATGTTATATTAACAGATCACTGCTTCCTATGTTTTAGGTAGCAAATATTATCTTTCAAACAAATTTATTTTTTTAGAAATTTATTTAATTTTTTCCTTCATTTTCCGTTCTTAAAAAATAGAAAGTGATGAGTTGTTATTAAATTTTAGGGTGCCGCTAATTTATTTTTTAAATTTTCTTATACATGAAAAATTTTACTCTGTGTGAATAAATTATTTCTATGTAAAACATGCTTCGCATATTTATGGTATATTATCACATACCATAAATATATAAATATGCTTAGTATGTTTCTTTATACTTTGTATTTTTATATATGTGTGTATATGGTATATACATTATATAAACTTCATATATAACATACTTTGTATATTTATATTATAAATATGCTTATTATGTTTCTTAATACTTTGTATATTTATAAATGTGTGCATATGATATATACATGGTATAAACTTTATATATAACATACTTTGTATATTTCTATTATAAATATAATACTTTATATATTTATGGTATAAATATAATACTTTATGTATTTATGCGTATAAATATAAGTTAACAGTAAAATAATGTCTTAAATAAGGGAGAAAAATAATGATGAGAGAGAAAAAGAGCTATATATTAATTAGGATAACATTAAGTTTGAAATTACAATTATCTTATTCTTTAAAACTGCTATATACGTAATATTGAAAAAGTAATGTTATAAGGAGAATTTTATGTAAAAATTTAAAAGATTCGGGTTATATGTAATAATAATAAAAGTTGGAATTGGAGTTGAAAAATTATGAAAACAACAAAAACCTGTTTTCCCTTTTCAAAAAAATATTTTGAAATTATTTTTCGAATTTTCATGGCCAAACACCACAATTTTCAACTCCAAAAAATTTTTCGAAAAAAAAGAAAGAAAATTTCATGGCCAAACGGACCCTTAGTTTAATAAAAAGAATTGACTCGCTAATTATTAATTTATGAAGAAATATATGTGCAGTACTATTTGACAATATATTATTCATATAAAAATATTTTGAAGTTTGGCCACTCTTCAATAATAGGATGATACTCTGAGTATCTTAGCAATTTAGCCATCATTTCTAAATCACATCAAACAATCTTGAGGCAATTAGTATCTTCTCCATCTTTTCTTGAAGTATACTTTCTCCACCTTTGTAAATCTTCCTGATGAGGAAATAATTGGCACACTTCTCTTGAGAGAAAATTTACACGACCAATTAATTTATATCATATATGTTGTGAATATGCCAATGTTCAAATAAAAATATGTACGTGGATGCATACACGACTGAACTATAGAGCGAAAAACCCACAATCTCTTCTATTTGACTGAAAGTTGAGGCACTCTCTGGTCAAAAAATAAACTCGTTATTTTTAGAAATCGATAAATAATTTTAAGATAATACAGTAGCTTCTTTACAATGATTCGTCTGCAAAGTCATCCCACTGGGGCCCACAATTGGGGCAACCGTTTTTGTGTTGGGCTATAAAATTTTGAGCCAACAAAATAATAATCGGGACAAGGAAAAAATTTCAATTATCATTTTATTGATTTTAATATGTGAGTGTTATAATATTTATGAATTCTCTAATTCGATTTTTTGAATTTTAAGCTTGATCTTGAATCTAATGATCTTGATATTTTGAGCTTGATCTTGAATCTTGATGAACTTGAATACTTAATTTGTAGCTTGTAGAGAAATCTGATATGTTGGATCCACGAACTCTCTTTTGCTTTTTGTTAGAATTGTTGTTGGTTTTATAAATTATCGTAAGATGGAATTTTTTTGTCAATCAAATTTAAGTGATATGACAATATTTGATTGGGTTTTTTATTTCACTAGGTATATTGCATTATTTTGACATATGACATGGTCTTATTAGCTTTTTAACATGACTTAGCATGCCACATGATTTGACACGTGACATCAAATTGGGCTTCTGTATAAGATGATACCTTGGCTTAGTAAAGTGTGTTCATTATTTGTAGTCCAAATTAATAGGTTAGATCAATAAAAATTAAATTTTAATTAAATTCATATGTGTTTGAACTTAAATAATCAATCTGATTATATTAGTCCATAATATTGATTTGAGACTAATATATTTTAAATTAAATATAATTCAAATTCCGTACGGCTTTAAATTTAAGAAAATTTTGTCACATATAAAATGTTTCTACCTCAAGATTTATCGAGATATTAAATCCTTTGGCGACTAACTTGCAGTAATAATTTAATACTTTTAATGGCAACAATATCCATGCAAAAAAAAAAAAAAAACATACACCAATATATACTATGATGAAGAATATATTACTCATGGATCAACTAATGCATCTTTGTTCACGTACGAGTCCCCAAAAAATGAGTTTAATGCTACTCCCTCCATTTTCTAATAAATAAATTGTTACATTTTAATATATATTAAGAAAAAAATATTAAAGACATAAATTTAATATAATTTTTTATTTTTACTTCAAAAAATAAAAAGTTGACCTTATAATGTCTTTTGAAAAATTAATTAGTTATCAAATTATAAGGGGACGACCCGGTTCATACCTACTCCGCAGGTGTCGGGGAGGAGAGGACCATACCACGGCCTTACCTACGCGTCCTCACCCCAGCTTCGCTGAAGGGACGTTTCGAACCCCCGACCTAAGCACACCACGGCAAGCAAGCTTACCACTGAGCCAAAAAATTCAATAATTCACTTATTTTGAAATATTATAAAATACATTAATAATTCATTAATTCACAAACGGATGGAATAATATTTTCTTTTTTTTTATGTAGAATGTGCAGACCCTTTTCCTTTTGCATGGGCCCCGCGATTCTTTGCCCTTTTCAAATAAAATTGTCCACCATTCAAAGCGTTTCTATTTCTTTTGGGAATAGTGACCACTGCCCCTTTCCTTCTACCCAGCGCCTGTTTTGATGGTGGTTTCTCCTTATATGGTATAATATGCAACAACAATAACAAATTCAGTGTATTCTCATCTACTGGGGTCTGGGGGTAAGATGTATGCAGTCCATATCTCTATCTCTGAAGAAGTAGAAAGGCTGTTTCCGATAGACCCCCGGCTCAAGAAACGAGACACCACACAGTTACAAAGTAAAGCACAGAAACTTAGGCACTTCTAAATTTGTTTAATCTTGCATTCTTCTTCGTTCTTCTATTGTATTCTTTTTTAAGCTCGTTCTCTCTTTCTAGATTTGATTCTTTAAATTTAACTGCTTATTGTTTTCTTCTAGTGTTCATTAAACTTCAATTGATGGTTTTTTGCTGAATCACTTCAGTTTCTGTCATGTGTGATGTTGGTTTTAATTTGTGAATCAATTGAGTGATTTCGTTAATCTTGTTTCTACAGCCTGAATTTTTGATAATTGAGTGATTTGTTTAATCTTGGTTTTCTGAACCTTTATTCATTTCATTTGTTTATTTTTTGTGTCGGCATTTAGAAGTGCCTTAAGGTTCAAACCGTAACTTAAATTGATATAATATTACCTTAATGCTTTGAGCTAAGTGATCATGTACACAGTAACTCCAACGTGCTATTTCTAGATTGCTTCTGACAGAAAAAAGTTCACTGTGAACCTAGGAATTAGAACCATAAATGTTTATTAGAAACCAATAGTAGTATCTTTTATATGTATAAGGTGGATCACCTTAGAGCTGAACGAAGAAAATTATATTTCATATTTACAAGATATAATTTGTGATAAATTTCTACAAAGGAAATTATTTTAGTAATAATTACTGATAAATTTAAAATTTATAATAATTAAAAATATTTTGATAAATTTACTCATTATGATATAGTATCATATCATCCAGCTAAATAAAAAAATTGTTATTAAACAATAATGAACGTCTGAACGATACAATATATTTAAATATTATATTATACTATATTATATTGTATCATATCATAATATACTGTACCATACATTATCTTAAACTACGACAAACCACCATCCTAACAGACTGTTAGGGTTGGGATACTTCTCTCCAAATATTAATTGACTAGGGAATCTTGCCCCTTTTTCACTTCTATAAATACTCATTATTTAATTCTTCGACTCCACGATTTAGCTGTAGTTGCACATAATTTGCTTCAGTGTTGGTTTTTGTTCGGCCAATGAAAGTACACGATTTCTTGCTCCCATTTTTCTTTTAGCTGCTTCTTATTATTCCGTTATTGCTTCTTTCTTTAAGAAAGTTCCATCCTTTCTTTTCCAGAATTTCACCTCTTCCTTTTTTTCCGTTTTCAATGTAACATATTTGTTAACATGCCAGGAAGAATAAAAGAAGCCAATTTAATTTCTTTTCTTTATTTCTCTCTTTTTTAGGTAATAATAACCCTTCTTTTTTTTTTCTTTACTATTTTTTTTAATAGCAAACAAGAATATTCGAGGGAGCAGTTTGAACTATTTTTGATGGTTGAGATATTTTTGTACTTGGGTAAAAATCTTTCCGTGTTTTTGCTTTTTTTCTTGTCCTTTTTTTTTGTTTTTTCTTTCTTTTGTAGGTTGAAAACGAATAGCATTCATGAAGGGTCGTCTTAACGCGCGAGAGTTGAATTTTGTCTTTGTCACCTTCAGATTTGATAAGTTTGGCTTCAAGTATAGTCCTTTTTATCGATGTACTTATGCAATGGTATCTTAAGGTGCGGGAGTTTAACTTTGCTTTTGGTACCTTGAGATCTGGCAGGTTCGGCTTCAAGTATGGTCCCTTTCATCGATGTTCTTATGCAATGGTCAGCTTAAGGTGCGAGATTTTAACTTCGCACCCGTCACCTTAAGACTTGACAAGTTTGACTTATGGTCCCTTTTATCGATGTACTTATTCTATGGCCAACATAATGTGCGAGAGTTTAACTTAGCATCCGTCACCTTGAGACCTGACAAGCTTGGCTTCAAATATGTCTCTTTCACCGATGTACTTATGTTATGGACAACGTAAGGTGCGAGAATTTAACTTTACCTCCATCACCTTGAGACCACACTAGTTCGACTTCAAGTGTGGTCCCTTTGACCGATGTACTTATGGTATGGTCAACTTAAGATATAAGAGTTCAACTTTGCCTTCATCACCTTGAGATTTGTCAATCTTGGTTTCAAGTATGGTCTCTTTCACTGATATACTCATGTTATGGTCAGCTTAAGATGTGAGAGTTTAACTTTGCCTCCGTCACCTTGAGACCCGACAAGTTTGGTTTTAATTTTGGTGAACTCATTGACTCTAGTATACATGACTATATTTCAACAAAACCAAAATATGGAGGACTTTTTCTATTAGTTGGCATTTCTGCAGGTATTTTATTTTATCTCAACTTTGTATTTGACCAAAATTCTTTTATTTATGCAGCTGGCAAATATGGTTCGCTTAAGAGACTACACATCTTTATCCTCCAAAAATAAGTATCTCGTAATTGAGATCGATGATGGTATGATTTTAACCAAGCTCTTAACTGATACTCCAATAGCCGAAAGGTATGTAGATGTAACACCCCGAAACCTACTCCCGAGATGTCACACGGTCCTCAAGACTATGAGTAGTCTTAAACTAAACTTGTCTGCATACTACTGAGCCTAAATCTTATAATGATGGAAATATAGATATAAAAGTCATGCTAAAATGCGGAAATTATCTATAATATCTGAAACATTAATACTGAATAATCGGAATCAAAACTGACAATCTAATAAACCTCTACTACTAATACTAGAGAGTCACTGGGACAAACCCCCAGCTAAGTCGAACTGTCTGAAAGGAATGCCAAAATCTCATAAACTACAAAATCTGAGTAATAAGTCCCCGAACTAGTAGGACTCACCAACTGTCGGATATAGACGGAGATGCTCGAACTACTCACGTTGCTGATACTGAGCACCTGAACCTACATTATGAGACAATATTGCACATAGACGTATATGTGGATAAGTACTTGGAGAATATACTGAGTATATGAGGGTGAATGCCTAAGTAAAAAATCATCTCATAATCATCATTTATAAAACAATGCATGCTAAATGTAAATGACTCAAATAAGATGGAATATCTGAAATACTGAAATACATAGTAGTAAGGAGTAAAATACACTTTATAAATCTTGTGAGCCATAACATTTAGTTCTAAAAGATGTACTTGTATTTTCTCTTTAAATCATACTGTCTAAGTGTAGAAAGGACTTACTTTTAAATCTGAGATCTGAAAACTGAAACTGAAACTGTAGCTAAAGTTATTTTGTAAAGCATAGTCTGAATAAATTCATGAGCCTTTACACATAGTTTTCTGTTATTCTTTTCTATTAGAGAAAAATACTTTATCTAAAGGGAAATCCATTCAAAGCTTTTCTTTACTAGTAGGGAGGTTCTCTTAACTGACATAAACCATGCGAGCTACATGGAGTCCAACGTCTTGTTCTCCTAAGGAAGAAACCTCATGTTGGAGAGAGGTGTCTTACTCTTTCCAGCGAGCATAACCTTATCTCGAGTGATCACATCTCAGTCTACTATAGGCACTTAATCTTAATTCTATAGTGGAATATAGGTCTGGGGTATGAGACCTTGGAATCATACTCAACTCAATGCTAAATACTACTCCTTTTTATTTGTTACACTCATCTTATTGGAAATCCAATTTAAAACTAGCATAAGGGTTTATTATAAACCAGTTATGTATTTATCTGAATCAATCTCTAAATAAAGCTATTTTGCCTTCTGTAATCTGTAGTAAGTCTATAAAGTGGATTCCAAAATTTATCTGAGGATCAAAAGATCAAAACTTTATTGTAAATCTCATATAATCAGCTCATAAGATGCTTAAAGCATCATCTTTCTCAAAATCTCAACATATAAACTTGGGGCTTAGTAACCCATGTATCAAACTCATGTCAAAACATCATAATAATCATGCTTGATAATGAAAACAATGATAATTCATCTCAAAATCTGTAATTTACTGCAATAGGCATGAAAATATGAAAATAAACATGCAATTCATCTTCAAAATATCTCAAAAACTCATAACTTTGCAAATAAAAATAATGGGTATGAACCCTAGTTAAAAACTCATGTAATATCATTCAAATTCATATGAATTTAATGTAAAAGCTTGGATTTGGGCACAAGGATGGAAGATGATCCTTATTCATAACACCCCATATACTTTGATTGATAATTAGATGGAGATTCTTGAATTATGGATTCTTATTTGAGTTCTTTGGGATGAGTTCTTGATTATCTTGCCTTGGGAATCCTCAACTTAGAGCTTTCTTGGAGAATCTATGGAGGATTTTTTATTTCTTAAAGAAGAAGCTTTGGAGCTTTAGGATTTTGCTTTGAGAGAGAATGGATAAAATTGGGCATAAAGTGTCTAGAATGGGTTAAATTCCTTGTTTTAGACGAATTGGGGCCTTGTGAATTTGTAACGCCCCCAAAAATGGGTCCCGGAGCATCACACGGTGCTTGATGCTACGAGTAGCCCCAAGCTAACCCTTTGAGACATTTTCATTCAGTTCAACACAAATCAACGGGGTTTTCATAAATAACCCTCAAATATCAACAGTGTAATCATCATCCAAGAATAAAGGAATTTCAGAAAGATAACAAAATATGACTTATTAGTCAACTCCCAACATCTATACTAGTCTGACAAGCCTTTAAGAAAATTAATAAACCAGCGAGCCATTGAGACATGCCCCAAATGACTCATACTCAGTTATCAAATGTAAACAATTTCGTGAAACCAACATCAGACATCACGTCCTCGGAATATGAGGACTCACCACAAAAGAGGATATAGAACAGCGTGCCCAAAGAATCACTGTTGAACCTGAAACTGAGCACATGAACCTACATTCTGAGAAAATACAGCCCATATCCGAAGATGTGGGTCAGTACCATGGAAAGGAACCGAGTATATGGGGGTGAATGCAGTTATATAAACATCATCATCATAAATATTTATAAGAAATATGCAGGATGTATGAAAGACTCACATAGCCCGAAGAAAATCATCATAATCATGAGAGGATGAAATAAGTACAATAACACATGTGAGTCATCATATAATTTGTCAATCACTTTCATTTCATCAAGAATATCAATTCTAATAATGTAAATATCATTTAAATCTTTCGAAAGAATTTTTAACAATTCCACTTTCAAATCACTTCACCATTCACCATAGACACAAGGAAACATACACATACTGGGAGATCCTATAACCGACATAAACTATATGAGCTATATGGAGTCCAACGTACAAACCACGTTGGGGAGAGCCGTCCTATCCTTTCCATTGGAGTAGGACTATTGATATCAAATCCACACAAACTAGTGATCACTATATAAATCAGCCTCAGGCTCACTCCTATGGGGGCACGTAGTTCTATGGAAGTAAGGTCGCTTTATACCTCCCACTCGGTGCTAAAAATTTCTCCCAGAATTAGCTCAAACCATTTCAAAGACAATCCACAACAAAACAATTTCAGTAATATATAAATATACATCGGGAGCCATCATGCTTCCCATCTATCAAAATTAATCACGTTGTGGATTTCTTCACACTCATGTTTAAAACAACTTCATTAAGACCAAAAGGTCAAATCATTCAAAATATCTCAAATATTCAACATCAACGTGCTTATAACACACACTTTCTCAAAACATAATTTCCAATGGGGATTCACGACCCAAATATCAAAATCATGATAAATATCGTTCAAGATCATGCTTTATATCTCCACATATATAAATTCATCTTTCAAAATCATAAACATCAAGATTTAATAATAATCATCATAAGATATGGGTTAATGCTTCAAATTCGTAAAAATCAAATAAAAATCATGCCTTTGTAAAGAAAATTACTTTTGGGCACAAGAACGAAAGAAAGTTCTTGTTGAAAAACCCCACATACCTTGAATGATGAACTTTAGATCGATACTCATTTTTGAGATGTTAATCGTGCCTGTGAATGATAGTTCTTGGAGTTCTTGAACTAGGAACTTGGAATCTTGAATAAATTTACAGAATTAATGGTGAACTTTAGAAGTTTTTGAAGTTGGATGTAGGAGCTTATGGTTTTCTTTTTGATGAAATTTGATGAAATATAACATATAATGCTTCTAATAGGATTTAATATAGGGTCTGGACTAATTTTGGGTAAGGATAAATGACCAAAACGCCCCTAAAAATCAAATAATTCTCAAATCTGTCCTTTGGTGGATTGTTTTGATAGTTTGAAGCAGATCAACCATAAAGTTTTACTCCGATATCCAAATTGGATGAAACTAATTTCATTAGAAGAGGACTCTTATATATTTCCGTTGATATATAGTATCTCACCCAGATCATTGTGTACGAGGAGTTATGATCATTTGAAGCTAATCCAAAAATTCACTTTTGATAGGCTGAAGTAGATCGACCATAACTTTTTGTTTCGATAGACAAATCAGATGGAACAAATTTCATTGGAAAGAGGACTCGTAGAACTTTCCGTTGATATATAGTAGATCATACAGATCATTATGTACAAGGATTTATGACCGTTTAAAGTTGGAGAAAAAATACGCCAGGCCTCAGTAATTTTTCCTACACGTTTTACTGTTCACTACTATTCATGGTTCGATCGGAATGTTCATAACTTGTCGCTCCGGTGTCCGTTTTGGATGATCCACATATCGTTGGAAAGATTATTCAATACTCTAAGCAATGGTGGATCATAATCTAAGACATTACACACAAAAAATTTATAATTCATTTTAGAAGATAGAACCCAACACGTTTACGTATAAAATTTCAACAAAACATTTTTAGGGGTATTACATCATCGCCCCCTTGGAAACATTTGTCCTTGAATAACGCTAGACATGCCAAGATTAGATAGGGAATAGAGCACATTGCTGAAACCATTTGTTAGACTCATCACCACATCAATTTTCACTCCGAATGCAACATAGAATGCATAAATTCAAGAAACTATAACTGAACACATAATAAATGACAGCTAAATTGCTGAAACTTTTATCAAAAGTGCATGATTTAGGAAAGAATAGTACCTTCGACTTGATCGGAGTTCATGAAAAATAGGTGCGGGTACTTGGATCGCATATCCACCTCAGCTTTCCAATTTGCACCCTTAACAGATTGGTTTCACCACAACACCTTGACCAAGGGAACTTCTTTGTTCCTTAGTCTTCGAACACTGAAATCAAGAATCTCAATAGAAATCTCATCAAAAGAAAGACTTTCTTGAATGTCAGCACTCACAGAGGAATCCACTACCACAGCATCGCTAATATGTTTTCTAAGCATGGAGATATGGAATATTGGATGAACAGAGAACAACTCGAAAGGCAACTAAACCTCATAAGCTACCTAACCAACACGACTAAGAATTTTGTAAGGACCCACATAGCGGGGTCTAAGCTTCCCCTACTTTCCGAATCTCTTCACCCCCCTCATGGGTGAAATTTTTAGATACACTAGGTCACCAATTTCAAACTCAAGGTCTCTCCTTCTAACATCCTCATATGACTTCTGACGACTCTGCACAATTTTCAACCTTTTCCCAATCAAATTAACTTTTTCCATAGCCTCAAATATCGAATCAGGACCACTCACAGCCGCTTCTCCCACCTAAAACCAACCTATGGGTGATCTACACTTCCTCTCATATAAGACTTCAAACGAAGCCATGTCAATACTATAGTGGAAACTGTTATTGTAAGCAAACTCTATCAACGGTAAGTGATCATCCCAACTTCCCTTAAAGTCAAGTGCACAAGCTCTCAACATATCCTCTAAGGTCTGGATGGTCCGCTTAGCCTGACCATCGGTCTGCGGATGAAAAGCAAAACTCAAAAGCACTTGGGTACCAAGACCCTTCTGAAAAGCTTTCCAAAATTGTGAAGTGAACTGAGTACCCCTATCCAAAATAATAGACAAGGGAACTCCATGCAGTCTGACTAGCTCTCGGATATACAATCTAGCATAATCCTCAGCAATATATGAAGTATGAACAGTCAAAAAATGAGCAGACTTAGTCAATCTATCAACCACAACCCAAATGGAATCATGATGGCGTCGGGAAGGAGGCAAACCAATCACGAAGTCCATATTTTTCTCTTCCCACTTCCAGGTGGTAATACTAAAATCTTGCATCATACCACTAGTTATTTGGTGTTCAACCTTAACCTGTTAGCATGTTGCACATTTAGCTACAAACGCTGCTATATCTTTCTTCATGCCACTCTACCAATAGATTTCCCGTAAGTCTCGGTACATCTTGGTGGCACCATGATGAATAGAATATCGCGCCCCGTGCACTTCAGCCATAATCCTCTATCTCAGATCATTAACATTCAGGACACACAATCTACCCTGTAATCTCAACACACCATCTCCCCCTTGGGAGAAAACCTCTACTTTTTGGTCCTTGACTGACTCCTTCAGTCTGACCAAACTAGCATCTAAGCATTGCTTTTCCTTCACTTCCGAAACCATGGAGGATTCAAAACTACTCTGAACCCCTATACTACCTTCAGCAAAGTCAAACAACTTAACCCCCAATCTAGCCAAATGATGTACATCACGAGCCAACTCTTTCTTACCTTCTACCACATGCAAAACACTACCCATGGACACTCTACTTAGGGCGTCCTCCACAACATTGGCCTTTCTCGGATGGTACAGCACACTCATATCATAGTCCTTTAACAATTCTAACCATTGTCTCTGCCTACGATTTAATTCTCTCTGGGTATACATATACTGTAGACTCTTATGATCAGTGAAAACATCAACATGGACACCATTCAAATTGTGTCTCCAGATTTCAAAGCAAACACAACAGCAACCAACTCAAGGTCATGTGTGGGGTAATTTTTCTCATGGGGTTTTAACTGTCTAGAAGCATAAGCTATCACCTTACCCTTCTGCATTAATACGCAACCCAACCCAACTCTCAAAGCATCACAGTACACTATAAAACCATCAACACCATCATGCAAAGTCTAAACAGGGGCTGAAGTGAGTTGAGTTTTCAACTCCTAAAAACTCTTCTCACAAGATTTGAACCACAAGAACTTCACTTTCTTTTGGGTCAACCGAGTCATAGGAGACGCTATAGAGGAGAAACCCTAAACAAAATGGCGGTATTATCTAGTTAAACCCAAGAAACTTCGGATATCAATCGGAGAAATTGGTCTAGGCCAATTTCTAATAGCTTCGATCTTTTGGGGATCAACTCTAATACCCTCAGAAGAAATGATATGACCCAGAAAAGCAACTGACCTTAGACAAAACTCATACTTACTGAACTTGGCAAAAAACTCGTGATCTCTAAGGGTTTGCAAGGTAGTTCGGAGATGATCAGAATGTTCATCCTCATTACGGAAGTACACAAGTATATCATCGATGAACACTATGACAAACATATCCAGATATGGTCTGAACACTCAATTCATGAGGTCTATGAAAGTTGTTGGGGCATTAGTTAACCCAAAAGACATAACAAAAAACTCGAAATGGCCATAACGAGTTTGGAAAATGGTTTGCAGGATGTTACACTCCCTAACTTTGAGTTGATAATAGCCCAAACGAAGGTCTATCTTTGAGAAATAACTTGCACCTTGCAATTGGTCAAACAAATCATCTATTCTCGGAAGGGGGTACTTATTTTTTATGGTGGCTTTATTCAATTGGCGGTAATCAATGCACATACTCAAAGAGCCATCTTTCTTTCTCACAAACAACACAGGAGCACCCCAAGGAGAAACACTGGGCCTTATGAAACCCTTATCTAGTAGATATTTTAGCTTCTCTTTCAACTCCTTAAGTTTTGCAGGGGCCATACGGTAAGGAGGAATAAAAATGGGTTGAGTATCGGAAAGAATATCAATCCTAAACTCTATCTCTCTATCAGGAGGTATCCCTAGGAGATCATCCGGAACGATATTAGAAAACTCATTGACGACGTTAATAGACTGGAGAGTTGGAGTCTCAGACTTAGTGTCTTTGACTCTAACCAAATGGTAAATACACCCCTTGGAAATAAACTTTCTAGCTTTAAGGTAAGAGATAAAATGACTCTTGGGTGACACAAAATTCCCAGACCACTCAAACACGGATGCACCCAAAAACTGAAACTTAACCATTCGGGTCCGACAATTAATAGAGGCATAAGAAGAATACAACTAGTCCATATCCAGAATCACATCAAAATCTATCATGTCTAACTCAATCAGATCAGCCAACAAGACTCTATGAGGAATGGTAACAGGACACTTTTTATACACTTTCTGGGCAACAATCGAATCACCCACTGGGATAGAAACTAGGATAGGCTCAGAAATAATCTCAGGACTCATTTCAAAATTCACAGTAATCAAAGGTGTAATATATGAGAAACTGGATCTAGGATCTAATAAATCATACACATTAAATTGAAATATACGAAGCATACCGGTAACAACATCGGGAGAGTCCTCCTATTCCTGGTGGGATGGTAAAGCATAGAATCTATTCTGGCGCTGCCTGCCAGCATTGCTAGAAGAGGCGCCCTGATCTGGGGCTGGGCAAGTCACTGGAACTGGAGCACTAAGAATCTGAGTCTGGGTTTGAGGGCGATAGTCGTGACGCCCTTGTCTATCTAGTAGAAAATCTCTAAATCTGTGACCCATGTCACCATACCAGAAACAACCCCTCTTGTCACCCCAACACTCACCCAAATGAGCCCTACCATACTTAGGACACCAGGGATGATTTGTCTTACTGTCAATACTGTACTGGGACCTGGATGTATATGACCTACTATTATGGTCCTGCCTACCTCTAAAAATGGGAGCACTAGTAGATGACGGTGTGGGCATAGACGAACGATCCTAATACTGAGGGCGACTCCCTCCCTACGATCTAGTCTAACCCTGTTCGTGCTGCTCGAACCTAGCTTTCTTATTCTCTCTTAGTTTATCTCTCTCCTTGATCTTGTCTGCCTCAATCTATTGGGCATAAGTCATCATCCTAGAAAGATTCATCTCACTATTCAGCATAGCAGACCTACACTCCTTAACCATATAACTAGACACTCCAGTCACAAACTTACTCATACTAGCCCGATTATCAGCCATTAAGTCAGGAGCATACTTGGCCAACTGATTGAATTTTAGACAGTACTCCCTAACAGTCATAGAGCCCTGTTATAGGTTCATAAACTCTTCCACCTTCGCCTCCCTTATCTCCAAAGGGAAAAACTTATCCAGGAATGCATCCTGGAACTCTTGCTAAGTTGTAGGGACAACTTCCTCACCTCTACCTTTCCTCCAAGCAACAACCCAGTCATGAGCAAGGTCTTTCAACCTATACGTAGCCAACTCCACACTATGTTTCTCAGATACATGCATCACCTGAGTAATCTTCTGCACCACCTCTAAAAACAACCGTGGATCCTCATCAGACTTAGACCCATAGAATTTTGGTGGATTCATCCGCATGAAGTCACGGATCCTAGCAGCAGCTGAATTATCTCTCTGTTGCTGTGGAGCCTGTCCTGGGTTGGCCTGAACATTTATAGTAATAGCTTAGGCTAGTACCAGAAAGGCTGCCCAAAATTCAGCATGAGACATATTTTCATTCAATGGGTCAGCAGGTTGAGGTTGTTGACCATCATTATTTCTTCTCGCTCGACGTAGAGGCATATTTCTAAATGAGGAGAGAATAAATCAGTAGCAGAGAGAGACACTTTAAGCATGATATACTTCTAAAAGAAAGAATCGTACTTTTTTCTAAGCATGATATACTTCTAAAAGAAAGAATCATACTTTTTTCTAAAATGTCTTGTAGCCTCTTGCTCATAGATATGGCACGCTACACACTGATGATCAAGGCTCTGCTTAACGTGGCTTGTCAGACTCCTTAGGACACCTTAAAATCTTAGACTCTAATACCAAGTTTGTAACGCCCCATAAAATGGGTCCCAGAGCGTCACACGGTGCTTGAGGCTATGAGTAGCCCAAAGCTAATCCTTTGAGCCATTTTTATTCGGTTCAACACAAATCAACTGGGTTTCCATAAATAACCCTCAAATATCAACAGAGTAATCATCATCGAAGAATAAAAGAATTTTAGAAAGATAACAAAATACGACTTATTAGTCAACTCCCAACATCTATACTAGTCTGACAAGCCTCTAAGAAAATCAATAAAACCAGCGACCCATTGAGACATGCCCCAACTGACTCATACTCAGTTATCAAATGTAAATAATTCCGTGAAACCAACATCAGACATCACGTCCTCAAAACATGAGGACTCACCATGATAGAAGATGTAGAACAGTGTGCCTAAAAAATCACTGTCGAACCTGGAACTGAGCACCTGAACCTATATTTTGAGAAAATGCAGCCCACCTCCGAAGATGTGGGTCAGTACCATAGAAAGGAACCGAGTGTATAGGGGTGTATGCAGTTGTATAAACATCATCATCATAAATATTTATAAGAAATATACAGGATGTATGAAAGACTCACATAGTTCGAAGAAAATTATCATAATCATGAGAGGATGAAATATGTACAATAACACATGTGAGTCATCATATAATTTGTCAATCACTTTCAGTTAATCAAGAATATCAATTCTCATAATGTAAATATCATTTAAATCTTTCAAAAGAATAACTTTCACAATTCCACTTTCAAATCACTTCACCATTCACCATAGACACAAGGAAACACACACACGCAGAGAGATCCTATAACCGACATAAACCATGTAAGCTACATGGAGTCCAACGCACAAACCACGTTGGGGAGAGCCGTCCTAACATTGAAATCGTAGTAGGACTATCGATATCAAATCTACACAAACTAGCGATCACTATATAAATCAGCCTCAGGATCACTCCTATGGGGGAACGTCGTTCTAGGGAAGTAAGGTCGCTTTATACCACCCACTCAGTGCTAAATATTACTCCCGGACTTAGCTCAGATTATTTCAAAGACAATCCACAACAAAACATTTTTAGTAATGTATAAATATACATCAGGAGCCATCATGCTTCCCATCTATCAAAATTAATCACGTTGTGGATTTTTTACACTCGAATTTAAAACAACTCCATTAAGACCAAAAGGTCAAATCATTTAAAATATCTCAAATATTCAACATCAACGTGCTTATAACACACACTTTCTCAAAAAACACAATTTCCAACGACGATTCACGACCCAAATATCAAAATCATGATAAATATCGTTCAACATTTATGCTTTATATCTCCACATATGTAAATTCATCTTTCAAAATCATAAACATCAAGATTTCATAATAATTATCATAAGATATAGGTTCATGCTTCAAATTCATAAAAATCAAATAAAAATCATGTCTTTGTAAAGAAAATTACTTTTGGGCACAAGAATGAAAGAGAGTTCTTGTTGAGAAACCCCACATACCTTGAATGATGAACTTTAGATCGATACTCATTTTTGAGATGTTAATCGTGCCTTTGAATTATAGTTCTTGGATTTGTTGAACTAGAAATTTGGAATCTTGAATAAATTTGCATAATTAATCGTGAACTTTGGAGGTTTTTAAAGTTAGATGTAGGAGCTTAGGGTTTTCTTTTTGAGGGAATTTGATAAAATATAGCATATAATGCTTCTAATATGCTTTAATATAGGGTTTTGATGGATTTTGGGTGAGGAAGGATGACCAAAATGCCCCTAAAAGTCAAATAATTCTTGAATCTGTCCTTTGGCAGACTATTTTGATAGTCTGAAATAAATCAACCATAACATTTTACTCCGATATCCAAATTGGATGAAATTAATTTCATTAGAAAGAGGACTCTCATATGTTTCTGTTGATATATAGTATCTCATCCAGATCATTGTGTACGAGGAGTTATAATCATTTGAAGTTGATGCAAAAATTTTCTTTGATAGGCTGAAGTAGATTGACCATAACCTTTTGCTCCGATAGACAAATTGAATGAAACCAATTTCATTAGAAAGAGGACTCGCAGAGTTTTCTGTTGATATATAGTAGATCACCCAGGTCATTATGTACAAGGAGTTATGATCATTAAAATTTGGAGCAAAAATACGCCAGGCCTCAGTACTTTTTCCTGCACGTTTTACTGTTCACTACTATTCACGCTTTGATTGGAATGTTCATAACTCGTCGCTCGGGTGTCCGTTTTGGATGATCCACATATCGTTGGAAATACTATTCAATACTCTACGCAATGGTGTGTCATAATCTAAGTATTCCACTCAGAAAATTTATAATTCATTTTAGAAGATAGAACCTAACACGTTTACGTAAAAAAATTTCAATGAAAAATTTCACAGGGTATTACAGAATTAAACAAAATGTGCTCTTTAAATTCTGGATGAAACTAAAAACGTAACATTTTTTTGATTTGGGTGGCTACTGCGACGCGCCACTATCACGGTAACTTACTAAAAAATAGACGTGTGGGGACTGGACATTCTCCACGACGCGCTACCATCACAGTACCACTTTGAAATGCCATTTTGGCCACTTACATGACAACCAATATCGCGTTGGGATATTGGAAATTGACAATTGGGAAATTGTCCCTCTCCACGATGCACCAATATCGCGTCGGTCTATTGGAATGGGACAATTGGGTATTTTAGCTTCTCCGCAATATGGGGATATCACAGAGGGCCACTGGAATTTAACAATCATTATTTTACCCACCTCCGTGATGCACCGAGTGCCCAGGTGGCACACTATCATCTTAAAAATATCATAACTCCTTTACCGAGTGTCGAATTTTGGCGAACTTGGTATAGATGGAAAGATTATTCAATTTCCCACACAATAGAAGGCCTAAATCTCGAAAATTCTATATGAAATAAATGTTATTTATTTTAGGAGCTATCTTTTAACATTCTAAGGATAAATTCAAGCTAGGAAAAGTATGAGGTATTACAATTCTCTCCCTTTGGAACATTCATCCTCGAATATTGCTTGTTAAGCTGAAAATACTAAGGGATTTGAGGCTATAAGATATTAGGCACAACTAAAATAAATTGAATGACTGCATCTGAAATATAATGAGCTACTAATCTGATCTGTAAGTGCATGAATTCTCATGAAAATAACTATATAGTTGAATCTGAGAATGGGAAAAGACTAAGTGAAGGAAAATTATTACCTTAAACCAAATTTGAATTTGTGGAAAAGAGATAAGGATACTTGGTGCGCATGTCTTCTTGTACTTCCCAAGTAGAGCCCTCAATGGACTGATTTCGCCACAGAACTTTGACCGAGGGAACTTTTTTAATCCTTAGTCTATGAATCTGACGATCAAAAATATCTACTGGTACTTTTTTGTAAGAAAGGATATCCTGAATATCAACACTTTCTAGGGGAACTACAACAGCAGAATCGTCCATGCACTTCTTCAACAAAGACATATGGAACACTGGATGAACTGAGTATAAATCTGCGGGTAACTCAAGCTCATATGCTACCTTCCCAACACGGCTCAAAATATGGAAGGGACCTACATAACGGGGACTAAGTTTTCCCTTTTTGACAAACCTCTTCACTCCTTTCATGGGTAAAACTTTCAAATACACAAGATCATCAACCTTAAACTCAAGGTCTCTTCATCTCATGTCGGCATAGGATTTTTGACGACTCTAGGCTGCTTTTAATCTCACTGTGATCAACTGAACTTTCTCCATTGCCTCAAACACCATGTCTGGCCCAATCAAGGCGGCCTCACCCACTATGAACCAACCAACTGGTGATTTACATCTTCGTCCATAAAGAGCTTCAAACAGAGCCATTTGAATACTAGTATGATAACTGAAATTATAAGCAAACTCAATCAATAGAAAATGCTCATCCCAACTACCTTTGAAATCAAGAACACATGCCCTCAACATATCCTCTAAAGTCTAAATGGTCCTCTCTGCCTGACCATCTGTCTGCGGATGTAAAACTGAATTGAGATAAACTTGGGTACCAAGACCCTTCTAAAAGGATCTCTAAAACTGAGAGGTAAATTGGGTACCCCTATCAGAGATAATAGATAAAGAAACTCTGTCCAATCTAACCATCTTTTGGATATAAAACTTATCATAATCTTTAGCCGTATAAGACGTGTGAACTGTTAAGAAATATGTTGACTTAGTCAATCTGTCTACAATAACCCAAATCAAATTATGCTGATAACATGAATGGGGTAAACCAATCACAAAATCCATATTCACCTCTTCGTATTTCCATGTAGGGATACTAAACTCTTGCAACGAACCTCCAGGTCTTTGGTGCTTTGCCTTAACCTATTGACAAATTGCATACTTGGCCATAAATTTGGCTATATCTCTCTTTATTCCACTCTATCAATAGATTTCCTACAAGTCGTGGTACATCTTGGTAGCACCGAGATGAATAGAATAACGTTCACCATGCGCTTTTGCCATAATCCATTGTCTCAAATCATCAACACAAGGCACCACAATCTACTTTGGTATCTTAATAGGCTATCTCCCCTTGGGAGAAAACCTCTACCTTTTGGTCTTTAACCGACTCCTTCAGTTTGACCAAACTGAAATCCCTATCTAGCTTCTCTTTTACTTCCAAAAATAGGGAAGATTCAGAACTACTCTGAACCTAAATATTTATTTCAGCAGAATCAACTAATCTACAACTAATCTAACACCTAATATGGCTAATCGATGCACTATCGAGCTAACTCTTTCTTATCATTCTCCACATGTCCAACACTATCCGTAGAAACTGTAACACCTCGTACTTTTACCTAGCTTAAATTCGTTCCATAACTATCAAAGACTTGCTTTAAAAATGAATACGTTTTTATACATATGCAATCTTCAAGATTTTGGCTTTTGTTGTGTGGGAAATTAAATAAGCTTTCCATCGATACCCAATTCGCGCAAATTCAACACCCGGGCGAAGAGTTAGACCTATTTTAGTAAGACAGTGTACCATCTGAGCCATCAGCGCGTCGCGGAGCCATCCAAAATGGAAATTGTCAAAACTAGTGAACTCCACGATATTAGTGCTTCGCGCCAAGGCTCACTTTTAGAATTGTCCTTTTTCAATGTTTTAATACGATACCGCTACATCGCGATGAGCTTTTAGGTCGCTTCTAAGGTGGAAACACAATTGTACCATATCGAGCCACCATGAAATTTCCCAGTCATTATTTTCCAGTGGCCTAGCGCGATAGTGGCGCATCACGCCAGGGGTCCAGATCGAGAAAATTTCATGAAAAATTAAAGTTGTGCCCAGGGTTAAAATAGTCCTTTCCCATGATTTTATTCTGCCCATATGTGAGATTTAAGCCCTAAAAATGTGTAAAACCCTTCATTATTCACTTTTTCCCAAAATCAAAAGGTAGTTCTCTCTTAAGAAAACAAACCCTAACTCTCAAGGATCAAGGTCAATCCCAAGAATTTCTTCTAGAACTTCAAGAATCTCACAAATTAAGGTATGTTAGATGTTCATCTATGGGTCCCTTCCACCCATAGAGTCAAAGAATCCATTTTTAAAATTTCAAGAATTATGATTCATGATTTACATGTATGAAATTGGATTGTGTTCATGTTTTTACATTTGTTGAGTTTTAATCCATGATTAATGGTAGATTCCTTGAAGTTGTATAGCATGTATGTTGAATTGAGTAATCCCCATGTTATAATCCATGAATTTGCAAGTTGATTGTTGTATCCGTGATCCCTAGTTAATGAATGAAGTATGATTCCCATGTATTTGATAAATTGTCTATGAGAATTAAATAATGCCATTATAGCATGCTAACATGTAATCCTCATTCCTGTACAAGTTAATGCATCACAAGTGTTTGATGAAATATTTCTTTGAATGAATTATAACTAAGTGAACATTGACATGTTATTCAAGATTTAGACAAGTAACATAGTGATTTAGACAATTAGATATCGTTCCCACGAGGACTAAGCAACTAGAAATTCAACCTTTAGTTTTAGACAATGAGTAGCACGTGTTGTAAAGTATAAAGATGATTTTGAACTTGAGAATAAAAATATAAATTAATTAACTAGAAGTAAAAATTTAGGACTAAAGCAAGGCAAGCAACGGTTGTAAACAATAATGATAAGAATTCCAGGGTTGAGTCTTTTTGAATAATCATACAAATCTCCATTCTTATAGTAGTCTAATTGGTTATCGGTTTGTTGGTTCACAAAGTGGCAACGATTTTTGTCTCCCAACGTCAAATATTTTATCTATTGAATATTGCAGCTACAACTCCCGCAGAGATAGAATAATTCTTCTAGATTCATTAAGTACTCTTCTTGTAATTGAACAAAACAAGGCTTCTAGGTATATCCCTATCCTAGATGCCAATTCAAACCCCTTATTTTATAAAAGCGTAAGAACCTTGCTCCTTAATTTCCTCGTTCTAATCTACGATTCTCCTCCCGGATTCATATAGAAATATAAATTTATCCTAATGGAGGTCAAGCATTAAAATAGTAACCTCAATAAATTAACAATAACCTAGGTGATAATCCAAAAAGAAACTACTATAAAGAATATCAAAGAGTAATCATGTTCTTGGCCTTATCCCCAGAACAATGGTATTTAGCCACTCATATTTGAATTAAACATCAAAAACATATAATTAATCATACCCAAAATTAATATTGAGGTAAATAACTTCAAAAGAAATAATAGGAACCCTAAAAAAAGGAATCTTATGCTTTTCCGCTACTGCTATGCTTGCCAAAAGTGTCTAGAATTGTGCTCACATGTTTCTTTTATACTTGGAAAAATTCCACCATATCTGAAGCCTTGACGCAATGCATTACTTATCGTGTTGAGCCAACCAATGTGTCGCGTCAACATCGCATTGACACACTGGAGTTTTTCTTTAAAAATCAGACTAAGTCATGTTCTTCACCACATGATGCAACACATCATCATCGCATCGTGTCACTGGAATTTGCTCCTCAAAATATGACTAAGTCTTAAATCTTTTCGCATCGACGCGATCCATTATCATCACATCAATGTACTGGGAGTTGCTCTTGAAATTTCAGTTAAGGCACAAAACTTACGCATCGATGCAACACGTTGACATCACATCGATGCACTGGAAGTTGTTCATGAAATCTTGGCTAAGGCACCACATTTACCAGTCGACGTGATGCGTTGAGATAGCGTCGCGTCACTAGAATGTTTCTCCATTTTCTCTCTTAATTCCCATATTTGCTTAGCTTAGTTGTTTTATCCTTGCTCTTGTGCATCTACACATGTTTTTGACTTTGATCAACATGGTCTTTTGCATCTTCATGATGTGTTTCCGATTTTCTTCCAAATCCATGGGAAAATTACTCTGTAAATCTAATCATATTGGTTATCCATGAAACAAAATTTAGCTCACAATTCAATAAAATTAACACAATTTTTACTCTCCAAAAAAGTCCAAATATGGGTAAATAATGGTGTTTGGACTTATAAATATACCCAATATCACCACCCCACACTTAAAACCTTGTTCGTCCTCGAACAACTTTAAGCAACACAATCATCAAACATTCTAATCACAACCTAAGAATCATGCTAGCGTTGGGCATGTAAACCTTTATTTTACACTTCATTATCCACACAGTGACATTTAATTTATTGGAAAACTTAATAAAAGCACATAATTAAAAAAACACAATAAGTAATCTGGACTTTCATCCGCATGCACCCTCACAACAAGAAAGTTTTCCCCATATCTCTCACAATTTTTCACTCTTTCTATATCAAAATTTTATCACTCACTCTCACAAGGAATTCATATATAATAGGTGATGAACCATAGGCTTTCCCTTAGTGTAATACTCTACTAATAGTCAGAAGTTGAAATCTAGGATCAATTAGGTCTTTCATGGTTGTTATGAAGGCTAAGGATTGGGTAGGAACTATTTGGGAAATAGTGACTAATCTCCCTAAGCACTTTAAGACATAACCATCTTTAATCAAAATCATATTTTATCAACCCAACTTTTCATTTCACTATCTTTACACATCTGTTGTTTCACTCCAATCTTTCTAAGCACATTAACTACACTACGGTAGGAGTATTTTTTTCCTTTTTCATAATAATCCAATTCTAAGATTTTAGTCACACCCCATTTCTTGTTACGCACCCCTATAGTAGCCACCCTCAACCTAAGAACTTTACCTTAGTTGAGGTGCATATTGTCCTAAATGGAATAGGGCCAAAACATGTTTATTGTAACAAAAACCGGGAAACAATAACTAAAATTTTCATCACAGACATATATATATATATATATTTTTTTTTTTTCTAACTCCTAACCGTCACAATTAAATGCATAATAAACGCTTCTCTGGGACTTCACTTTCACCTTTTTCCTTCTTAATATTTCCATTTCCTCTTATTCCATCATCTGTATTAAAGCGTTTAGGAACTAAGGATCGAATTAAGGTCTATTAAAGAAAGGATTTGGCTACAAATGAGGGTACCAAAGAAATCAGGCTATAGGCTTAACGACGTAGGTAAATAAAGTCTTTACAATTTGGTTAACAAAGAAATGCCTAAATCACTTCCTATACCCAACACCCTTTATTTCGCTTTGTAAACACACCGGAAAAGTTCTACTCATTCCTATACATGTAGACTACAAACAAATATCACTCACTCAGTGAATGCTAAGAATCAAGTCGGATCCTTACGTTTTTCGATATTGCACTTTATCAAATTCAACATTAAGCCAATCAAATCAAACTACACTTGTTGGGATTTAACATCTAAAAACATCTCATTTTGTTTCCATTAAAATATTTTTTGCCAACAAACAATAATTTTCAAAGGTCACAATCAGGGTCCTATCTTTTTCCCAGCTTCTACAGACGCACTCCCCTTAAGACGGTCATCATCTATCTATCATAGAGGAAGCCACTAAATATGATGTTGCCTAACAAAAATTGCCAAAAAGGGCACACATAATACTTGTAATTTGAAAATTACCACAAAGGGTAAAAATAGAATATTGTAACTAAAACAAAAACTTTTTAACTAAATTGCTAAAGAGGGCAATCATTTTGCCAAAAAGGGCGATACTGTCAACTTACAACCCACAAAACATAAAAATAGAAATATAAATTATTCAACCAACACAACCATAAACCAACATTGTTTAGATATTAAAAATGAAAGAGATAAAGATGAAGAAGATCAATGACCAACCACCCTACACTGTAATATAGCACTGTGCCAGTTCTAGTAATATGCATAATGCAGGGTGGCATCATACTCACTGCTCTGTGAAATGATACTATATACATCACATCAGCATCAACATCAGCACCATCATCACCAGAATCTCCACCATAAGACTGCTCCTCATCCTCGGACTCATCATCAGAATAACTTATGCGCCTCTTCTCATCCACAGGGACATCATCATCTAATGGCTCATTAAAATCCAGGCTAATGCACAATATACTTTGAGAATAAGGTCCTAATGGGTAGTCTAGATCAATAATACGAATCTCCTATTGCATGGTTGGAATCCCCCGAACGCTCACCTATAACATAGTTAGCCCATACATACGGTCTGTGATCTCATCCGTCCGATCTGGATGCTCGGGTATAGTCAAGTTTACACCATGATAAGATGGTCCCTTGGTGCAAGAAATATCTAATGGACTATCACCAATAAGTGGTAGATTGTCCACCTCCTTCTCGAGCGTACCTTATTTCCTAAAAAATCTTGTCAGTTGGCAACCGAACCCATATCTATGACCCCCCGAGAATCAGGCCTTCTTGATTTCCAAAAAAATGATGGCACCTACATTCACATCCACATCATTATGAATCAAAGCATAAATAACACACACCCTATCGCACATCACCTCCATCAAGTGTATACCATGAACAAGGTAGTCATAAATGATTCTGGACCATAAATGAGCCTCCCTGTTCAGGTGAGCGAATGGGTGTAATTCATGGGTACCACCCTCTTTATGGTGAATCTACCTTGTCATAGTATGAGTGTCGCATAGGAGGTGACAGATATATTGATATGGTGGCTCAATGATCATTCTTTTCAATGGTTACAAATCTACCAAGGGTGTAACTAACAACACATTAATAGTATTCGCAGTGAAAGTTATCACTTGAACACGTACCTCAACCTCAAAATATTTTGGGTTTGAATTTCCATAAAATTCCTTCACTAGGCTCAAGTTACATTCACCTGACTGTGCAAAGAGAAAATTCATGTGTTGCGCCTCTATCTTTTTCACCATAGATGGATATTCTTTCATCAAGATCGCCCTATTAATAATTTGATCAGTTGAATATTTTGACTCTGTATGCTGAGAGTACCACTTTCTCCCAGCTTCAACCCTAGCTTTAGTTCCGAACCTCTTCTGACCCCTAGGAACATGTGGGGCTGAAGACACCCATTCTGCTTGATGGCTCCTCCTATGCCTGGAATCACATGGTCCAGCTGCACTCTTTCCTTTGATTCGTTGTTGATGGTTGCTTAACATTATACCTATTAATCATAATAGCCCACAAACATATAAAGTAAGTACCTTCAAACTAGCCACCACTAAATGTGAAATTTACCCCACACTTAGTTGCTATCACAAGTTAGTACATGAATACACTAGGGTATTCAGACTTCTCCTTTTTATTTCACTAGTTCAATCATCAGTTATTCAGCATTAACATAAAAACACATTTCGGGGTTGGCACAACTCATAATCTCAGTTCAATGACTAATGAATGAAAATTTTCACATAAACACATCTAATTATTAACATATGACCTTTCTTTAGCAGTTTTAAAGATGCACTTTTACTGTGTTAAATGTATTCTCACTTTAATAAAATTCACTTCAGTACCTTATAGCTACCACTAAAGTGTTGTGAAATTGGAATTTACCCTACACTTAATTGCTATCATGTAATTAACCAAACACATCCCAAATTATTGACATTCTACTTATAATTCAACAAAACCCCTTATTTATGTTGAAACTAAGTAAATCTTAAAGTGCAATTCATTAATACAACTAATACAAGAACATAAGCAACCATATCTCTACACTACTTATCGTTATC
Source organism: Capsicum baccatum var. pendulum (assembly GCA_030864225.1). NCBI lineage: Eukaryota > Viridiplantae > Streptophyta > Magnoliopsida > Solanales > Solanaceae > Capsicum > Capsicum baccatum. The sequence goes on along the minus strand of CM061558.1, from coordinate 195,270,820 downwards.
CATGCAAATACGCCACAAAAACTAAGTCCATTCAACACAATTTCAACAGCCCACCCCAAAAGATCTTCAAGTTTAGTTTAATTAAAACCCCAATTAAGCACTTTAACTAATTCAATTGTACATACTATTCATCATCTACATTCTACAAATCTAGAATTAACTTACCCCCAAAATCACTAACTACTCAAAACATTCTTTATCATATAATGTAACTTTGAGAAAATTAGAAAAATTGAAGACTTACATTTGACTTGATGACAAATGGAAGGAGAGTGTTTTCAAATTGGGGGATTTTGGGGCAGCGACGGCGCTAGGGTTAGGGTAAATATTGAAGTGGGTTAAGGTCATATATATAGAGGTGACACAAAAATGATCAGCCAATGTGACTCGTCATGTTTGCGTATCTTCTCTGAAAGTTTTATCAAATAATTAGTCTAAGTGTTACTTGTATGGCAACCGATGCCATAAGACGCATAACGCATTGAAAAGACTGATGCGACGCATCAAAATTGTGTCGATTCACTGGAAATAGCATTAGAAAATTTTTTATAAGTGTGGAATTGATGCACATCGATGCGATGCGCCAAGATAGCATCGATTCACTAGAATTTTCTTCCAAAAAATTTTTTAAGGCTAAATTTTACATGTTTTAAACAGCTTTCGTACTCCTTACCTTTTACATGCCATGTTGATCATAGGCGATATTACACGCCTATATCACTACATTTTGCCCATATTTGTGCCATGTTTTGAGAACAAATTATATATTTCATGCACTTTTAGACCTTTTTCCAGTAAGTGAGCAAACGAACATGATTAGCAAAGTTTCAGGTATAAAAGATGCAGAATTCAGCATTTTATGGATAACTTGACGCCAAAGAAAGCTTCACAAAAGGAGAAAAGAAAGCTTGGACGCCTAAGGTCCAAAAGTGATGCATGGAAAATCTGTCCCGGGCTAAAACAACATTTCTGAAGACTTTGGGGACTAGCAGTAACTTATTTGGATTAGGATAATGATACATTAACCTAGTACAATTGGTTTAAGTATTTCATTAGTTTATTAGGATTAGGATAATGATACATTAACCTAGTACAATTGGGTTAAGTATTTCATTAGCTTAGTAGGATTTGGTTAAGTATTTCATTAGCTTAGTAGGAATAGGATATGGGCATTATAAATACCCTATCTTGCTAGAGATTTTTATTCATTCTATTCTACAATTCTACCACTCTTCTTCTAATTCTTCCATTAATTCTATTTTGCTTCTTCTATTCATCTAATTCTTAATTTCCACAACAAGAGAAACGTTACTTTGCAAGGGATTCACGCCTAACGCCTACCACACCATATTACATGTGAAATCCTTATTGTGGTATAATAACAATGTCCACTGTGATTTCCTTCGCACTCATGGGTAACTAAACTTCTCTGTTGGGGTTATGGAAGCCGTATGAGATATTATCTATTGCTATGAGTTTGTGAGTTTGTGACACGTATGCTGCTTATATCATTATTCTCTTCATCTTAATGCAAATTCTTGTGGCTGCAGACGCATCGAATAACGCCAGTATAACATTTAACTTGTTCGAAAAAAAAGTTATATGTCTGGAAAAGAGATAATGTCAAGGTAGTAGGGTCCCATCCCTTATTAAAAAGTTAGTGCCGTAACTGGATTAACCTCTTGGAGAATTCGTACCGTTAGACACGCTTTAAGCTCGAAAGAGTTAAAGTGAAATAATCCTCGAATAGGTCGAAAGACGCCTGGATTTACCATCGAATACAATTCTCTATAAGAACATGCATGTCTGAATTCAGCACACTCATAAGCAATAGAGACGTATAACTCAGAAGGTGGACATAACCCCAACTCCTCAATTCTCATTGTTTCACAACCTACTAAACATTCTTTCTTTTTACTTTACTATTTTTAGTTTTTACTTTATTAATTTGGTTACACATTACAATCCCCCCTTATTACGAGACTTGCACTAAAAGTCTAGTAACCATTGCTTACTTGTTGGCTAAGCTATTCCCTGTGGGATCGACACCCAACCCAGGTTGGGTTCTATATTTGTTAACGACTACTTTACACTCCTACGAGAGCTGTAGATTGAGCGTTATAAAAAATTGGCGCCGTTGCCGGGGAATACGAGTGTCAATTAAGTTTGTGATAGTTACTTGATCCTTTGGTCAAAGATTCTCGTACGTTTACTTTTAGTTGTGGTTTTTGTTTTATTCAGGTTCTGTTGACAGAATGGATGCACAACGTGACATTGAAAGAATAGCTGCTCAACAGGAGCAGGCTAGGTTAGCTGCATTGGCAGCCGCTCAAGTGCATCAACAAAATATCGATAACCCAGGTCGTGCAACAAATCCTGATGATGAGGACCTGGGCGATGAAGTGCTACTAAACCCATGGCATACTGCTGAGATGACGGCACCTATGCAGAGGAGAGATCGTCAAGCGCGATTGAGGCCTGATCGCTGAGCTGTACAGATACCGTTCGATGATAATGATGATAATCTTGATGGAGCTGGTGCCACAGAAGCCATTATTCTTCCGCCTCTGGCACTCGGAGCAAATTTCAATATCACTAGCACCATGATTCAGCTTTTGCAACTCAAGGGATTATTTGGTGGACTAGCAGGCGATGATCCGAATATGCATCTGATCAACTTTATTTCTACATGCAAGTCATTCGACAATCCTAGTGTTGGACAGAATGCATTTCGACTACGCTTATTTCCATTGTCTCTATCTGTGGAGGAAACTCTATGGTTGAATGGGCTGACTCCTGATTCTATTACTAATTGGAGGCAATTAAAAGACGCTTTCCTAAAAAGATTCTTTCGGTCATCCAAAAGAGCACAGTTGAGAGATGAGATCACCAATTTTCGACAGCTCCCAACTGAAGCTTTCCACGAAACATGGGAGAGGTTCAATATGAAGCTAATGCGGTGTCTAAACAATCATATGACCAATTTCCACTTGATGGAGATATTATACAGAGCTTTGAATTCGGTGACTAAGCCAGTGGTTGATAATGCAGCTGGAGGATCATTTATGGACCTCACCTTTGTTCAGGCAAGCAATATGCTAGACCACATGACAAAGCAAAGTAGAGCTTAGCATACCAGGGATTCTGAGGTAGCAAGCCCCACTTTATCTATTGGCATGACTGCCGAACAAAGGAGAAGAGAAGAGGAATGCGATCAATATATGGCGCATATGAAAACACAAATGGATCTTCTTACAAAGCATCTATTATCAGGGAAGAGGAATCCGACTCTGAGGAAAAATGCCAACTACTTGAAAAATCAGGGGGGTTTCCGAGGCAATGCCCAACGAAACCAAGGTCGGAACTATTATGATGAATCTGGATACAAGGACTGCGATCAAGGTAGTTGGAAGAATAATTCAGATAGGAGTGGTTTGTATATTCCTCCTAGAAATCATGAGGCTGAGGCGCCTGTCTCCGAAAACATGTCTATGGAAGATATGATGGCCAAGCTGCTGAAAGGAGTGGAGGCAACCAATATGGGCGTAACTGAGGTGAAGAAAGATTTGTCTTCAATGAATCAGTTGGTTGACTCACATTCCATTGCAATAAGGCAACTAGAGCAGCAATTAAGTCAACTTTCAGCAACAATTAATGAAAGAAAAGCCGGCACACTACCCAGCGACACTGTGCCAAATCCAAGGAACGAAGGATCATGCATGGCTATCACTACCCGGAGTGGTAAGGTGCTGGAAACTTCAGCAAAAGGCAAGAAAGTGGTTGACGAAGTAGTGGACATTGATGATAAGGCGACAAAAGAAGCATCCACAGAAAAAGGCCACGACGGCCATGACGTCGACACCAACGGATTGCAACCTGAAAAAGTTGAAAAATGGAAGCAAGAGGAGAAGAAATCCGTGGAGAGAACAATTCCATACCCACCACCACCTTTTCCTCAAAGATTAAAGAAGGTGGCAGATGACACGAAGTTCAGCAAATTCATGACTATGTTGAAACAGCTGATCATTAATGTTCCATTGGTGGAGGCACTTGAACAAATGCTTGGGTATGCGAAATTTATGAAGGATATTTTGACAAAGAAGCGGGCAGCAAGTTATAAGTTGAAAGATGATGTTCATCACTGCAGCGCAATTGCTACAAGATCGCTAGTTCAGAAAAAGGTCGATCCCGGTGCTTTCACTATTCCTTGCACGGTTGGATCTATGAATTTTGCTAAGGCATTGTGTGACCTGGGTGCTAGCATCAATTTGATGCCACTATCCGTCTACAGGAAGTTGGGGTTAGGTGATCCGACACCAACCAATATGAGGCTCGTGATGGCTGATAGGTCAGTAAAACGACCTGTGGGTATCTTGAATGATGTGTTAGTGAAGGTTTCTTCATTCATCTTTCCTGCAGACTTCGTTATTCTGGATTGTGAGGTGGATTTTGAAGTTCCCATAATCTTGGGACGTCCCTTCCTTGCAACTGGAAGTGTGCTTATTGACATGAGAGCTAATCAACTTTTGTTTCTGTTGAATGACGAAGTGGTCCGCTTTGATATATGCAAAGCAATGAAGCATCCCAGCGATATAAATGTGCTCTCTGTAGCTGATATTCATCATGAGGATAAGAAAGCATTATTTGTAGAGAAACAACTTACTGTTGAGCCATTGTCTGCTGCGCCACTGAATGTTGAGCATAAGGACGATAAAGATTATGAAGAACTTATGGGTGCTCTAACAGAAATAGAGTCCTATTCCCATACTCCTAAGCAACCGGACCGTGATCATAAGAATCAACCATCACCAACAGTTAAGACTTCCCTTGAAGAGCCACCAATGCTAGAATCGAAAGAGCTCCCCGATTATTTAAGGTATGTATTCTTGGAAAGAGAAAATATACTTTCGATAAGTGTGGCAGATGAGTTAAGTCAACAGCACGTAGAGGCTCTCATCTCTGCTCTGAAGAGATACAAGAGAGCTATGGGTTGGACTATTGATGATATAATTGGTGACCCTCCGGGGAGATGTTTGAGTCATCTTGAAGAAGATTGCATGCCTACGAGTAAGCCTCATTGTCGTCTAAATCCATTCAGAAAATGATCCACCATCTATCTCGACAAAGTTTATGTACTCGAGGTAACTATGTCGTGCCACGACAATAAATAAGGCGCTAGATAGGAGGCAACCCATCGCTTATCATTTCTCGTTTTACATTTTTTGTCTTTCTTTCATTCTAGTACGTATTTTGCTTTTGAAAATCCAAAAATAAGAGTCGTGCCATGACCTAAACTAAGGCGCTTAATGGGAGGCAACCCATCGTTCTAATCATTTTTATTGGTTTTGAGCAAATGTAGGTGCAAGAGGTATACGACAAGGAGATCGGTTTCAAATTTTAATTTGGACGTATTGCATGGTAAAGGTGGTAAGTTAGGCATGAAGATGCAAAGGCTATGGATTGAGCATTGCTCATGAAAATATAGGCATCGAGCAAGGCTAGGCCTAGGTAAAACTAGTCCACGAACAAGGAAAGGACTATACTATGGCCCAAGGTCTCGGAATATAGTGTGCCATAGCATAGGCGCAGCCCATGCTCAAGTATGCCATAGCATAGGCGCAGCCTATGCTAAAGCATTTGGTCTCTGAATCTCATATGCAAAGTGAAAGCCGCCGCCTATGGTCACCAAATGCTAAGCTAAAGGTGCCGCCTATGGTCACCAAATGCTTTGCAAAAGGCATGGCCTATGCTATGGCATTCTGCTCAACTAGGCAAAGCATTAGGCACCGCCTATGGTCACTTTTGGTCTCCAAATCTGATTTTAAATGGGTCAAAACTCGACCCAACCTTTTCCTATAAATATGAGACTTAGTCTTGAACCAAAAACACATTGGAAACCTAGCTTATGCACTGCCTATAGTCTCCAAATCCTATCAAAAATTTTCCTTTTGCTCTTTTTCATCACAAGAACATCATCCAAAGGCTTCAACCAAGTATAATGGCACCCAAAGAGAGACAAGGCAAGGAGAAGGATACCACTTCCCAAAAGGGCAAGAAAAGAAACCGAAAAGAGCAAGGATAACCCTCCTCGCTGCAAATACCTTGACTCACTCTTGGAATTAAGAGGGATACTTATGAGGAACTTCTAAGGATGACGACTCTGATGATGATTCCGACGCAAGGGGTATGACCCCAGACATAGAGGATCAGTCCGACTAACCAGGTTCTATTTATTTATTTTCCACTGAGGATAGTGTGTCCCGTCTAAGTGCTGGTATTCGCATGCTATACTTCTCTATCCGCATTTACATTTATGTTTGTTTGAGTCCTAGTTTTTTTAGTTAGTCATTTTTTTTAGTAGTTAAATTTTTTTTTACGTAACTTTGCATGAAATTATTCTAATAGGCAGCATGAGATTATAACAAGAGTATGTGCTACAATTATGACTATTGAGATGTTTTAGGCTCTAATTTTGACTCACTATGTGATATTGTGTGGTTCAATTCCTTCACTTATTGGGTCAAGAGTCTATAATACTTCCAATCAAGTCGACCATGTGCCTTGTGTGTGTGAGATTAATAGTATATTCTATGTTTGTGGCTGATGCTAGACTTGCCTGGTATGTATGCAAAGCAAAAATAAAGAGTGTAAGTTTAGGAGATGATTTAGGCATTTCTTTGGAAACCTATACATGTTTACCTTAGTTTTACCTACCCATGGACATCACCCTAGTTAAACCCTTTTGAGCCTTTAGCCTATTTTCTTTGACAACCTCGTATGTAAGCCTAAACCATTTTTTCAAGACCGTAATTTGATCCAAATTCCTAAGTGCTTTAAAGTGATAAAGTCATGTGACAAAATAAGAGGAAATTGGGTGATTATGAGACTTTAGAATGAATTGGTGCTTGAATGTGTTATGAAAATGAAAGTGCTATCATAAGAGGTATGTTATGAAAAGAAAAAGGAAAGGAAAGCTGAAAAGTGAGTTATGCTTAAAATTGAAAAACAAAAGAGGAGAACAAGGGTGGTAGAATAAAAGATAGAAAGGTTGAAAGAAAAGTGTCATTGATACAATGTGATGTATTAAAGCGCTTAGGAACATAGTCACTATTTCTGGCCAAAATAGTCCTACCCGTCCCTTAGCCTACATTACAACCATCAAAAGACCTACTTGATCCTAACCTTAGCATTCTGACATTTAGTGGAGTACTACACTAAGGGCAAGCCTATGGTCATCAGTTGCAGCATATGAATTCTTTGTGAGAGCGAGAGCAAGGATATTTTGATACCCATGTTTGAAAAATATTCTACACTTGTGAGTGATTATGGGTAATATATTGTGAGACACATATGGTTGACGAGTTTTGGGTAGTTGTGTATGATTCTTTGTGCCTTAACTTTTGAATATGAGTTGACCACCATCACGAGTCTATGTTGGAGGTTAAATGGTTTCTACTAATGATCGGAAAACTACTCTTTGTTGATAATTGTTGTGTTTGTCTTGACGAATATTTTGTGTTGTTGCTGTGAAACCCTAAGTTGATGTTTAGAGGGACATGATATATTGTTCGAGGACTAACAAAGCTTCAAGTGTGGGGTGTTGATGATAGGAGATATTACATGCCTATATCACTACATTTTGCCCATATTTGTGCCATGTTTTGAGATCAAATTATATATTTCATGCACTTTTAGTCCTTCTTCTTGTAAGTGAGCTAACGAACATGATTAGCAAAGTTTCAGGTATAAAAGATGCAGAATTCAGCATTTTATGGATAACTTGACGCCAAAGAAAGCTTCACGAAAGGAGAAAAGGAAGCTTGGACGCCTAAGGACCAAAAGTGATGCATGAAAAATCTGTCCCGGGCTAAAACAACATTTCTGAAGACTTTGGGGACTAGCAGTAACTTTTTTGGATTAGGATAATGATACATTAACCTAGTACAATTGGGTTAAGTATTTCATTAGTTTATTAGGATTAGGATAATGATACATTAACCTAGTACAATTGGGTTAAGTATTTCATTAGCTTAGTAGGATTTGGTTAAGTATTTCATTAGCTTAGTAGGAATAGGATATGGGTATTATAAATACCCTATCTTGCTAGAGATTTTTATTCATTCTATTCTACACCTCTTTCTATTCTACAATTCTACCACTCTTCTTCTAATTCTTCCATTAATTCTATTTTTCTTCTTCTATTCATCTAATTCTTAATTTCCACAACAAGAGAAACGTTACTTTGCAAGGGATTCACGCCTAACGCCTACCACACCATATAACACGTGAAATCTTTATTGTGGTATACTAACAATGTCCACTGTGATTTCCTTCACACTCATGGGTAACTAAACTTCTCTGTTGGGGTTATGGAAGCCGTATGAGATACTATCTATTGCTATGAGTTTGTGAGTTCGTGACACGTATGCTGCTTATATCATTATTCTTTTCATCTTAATGCAAATTCTTGTGGCTGCAGACATAAAATAACGCCAGTATAACATTTAACTTGTTCGAAAGAAGAGTTATATGTCTGGAAAAGAGATAATGTCAAGGTAGTAGGGTCCCATCCCCTATTAAAAAGTTAGTGCCGTAACTGGATTAACCTCTTGGAGAATTCGTACCGTTAGACACGCTTTAAGCTCGAAAGAGTTAAAGTGAAATAATCCTCAAATAGGTCGAAGGACGCCTGGATTTACCATCGAATACAATTCTCTATAAGCACATGCATGTCTGAATTCAACACATTCATAGCCAATAGAGACGTATAACTCAAAAGGTGGACATAACCCCAACTCCTCAATTCTCATTGTTTCACAACCTACTAAACATTCTTTCTTTTTACTTTACTATTTTCAGTTTTTACTTTATTAATTTGGTTACACGTTACAATCCCCCCTTATTACGAGACTTGCACTAAAAGTCTAGTAACCGTTGCTTACTTGTTGGCTAAGCTATTCCCTGTGGGATCGACACCCAACCCAGGTTGGTTTCTATATTTGCTAACGACTGCTTTACACTCCTACGAGAGCTGTAGATTGAGCGTTATCACATGTATCACCTATTTACTTACTAAAAGGTCAATGTTGACCCTCTTCTTATCTTTTCTATCTCCACCAAGTTTCTCGTTTCTGTACATCAACCAAAAATAACAAAATCATGTAAGTAAAGTGGATTTCCTCCCACCAAGCGCCTTATTTTTGTCCGTGGCACGACTCATATTTTTATATTTTTCTTTTTGTCCTCAAAAACTAAAAATTAAACTACTTAATATATTGCATTTGTGGGTTACCTCCCACACAACACCTTATTTTATATGATGGAACGACTTAGCTTAGTTCCACTCATCAACAAAGGTGATGGAATCCTTGTGCTTATTCGAATGATCCGCCTAATAGTGTTTTACACACTATCCATTCACCTGGAACTTTTCTATCTTCTCTTTATTCCACAACTCCATGAGGTGTCATTCGCACCACATCAAAAGGTCCAGACCATTTGGATCGTAATTTACCCGAGAACAACTGAAGCCTTGAATTGAACAATAAAACAAGTTGTCTAGGTTCAAACACTCTCTCTTCAATTTGTTTATCATGCCACCTTTTTGTCTTCTCCTTATATAGCTTGTCATTTTCGTAGGCATAAAGCCTAAACTCATCAAGCTCATTTAGCTGTAGTAATCATTTCTCCCATGCAACTTTTATCTCCAGATTTAACTTTTTCACAGCCTATTATGCTTGATGTTCTAGCTGCACAGGCAGATGAAATAATTTACCATAAACAAAGCATATGGAGACGTCCAAATAGGCATTTTATAAGCAATTTTGTAAGCCCAAAGTGCATTATCTAACTTCTTCGCCCAATATTTTCGTTGTTCATTCATAATCTTCTGTAGTATCTACTTAATCTCCCAATTTGACACCTCAACTTGTCCACTTGTTTAGCTATGGTACACAGTGGACACCTTGTGTTTAAGACCATATTTATCAAGGAGATTCTTAAACCATGTATTTATAAAGTGCGTACCTCCATCACTAATTATCACTTTTGGTGTACCAAATCGGGAAAATATGTTCTTTTTCACAAATTTCAGCACTACTCTTGAATCATTAGTCGGACAAGCTGCAGCTTCCACCCATTTAGAGACGTATTCAACGGCCACAAAAATGTGTAGATTGTCTTTTGAAGGTGGGAATGGGCCCATGAAATCGATCCCTCAGACATCAAAGATTTCAACTTTGAGGATATTAATGAGGGGAATCTCATGACACCTAGATATAGTGCCCAAACTTTGACATTGGTCACAATTCTTCAAAAGAGTAATTGCATCCCTAAACAATGTAGGCAAAATAAAACTAGATTGCAACATTTTTCTAGTAGTCCTCTCACCCCCATGATTTCCACCATAAGGAGATAAGTGGAAATCTTGTAGCACCTTTGAAAATTCAGCCTCTGGAATACACCTACGAATAACTCCACTGGACCCTTCTTGAAGAGGTACCATTCGTCCCAAATATTGGTATGAGAATCTTGGAGAAATTTATTCCTTTGTTGTATGGTGGCATCAGGAGAGTACACCTCACAAGTTATCAAATTCACAATATCATCATACCATAGAACCTCAACTGCATCTAAAGACAACAACTTTTCATTAAGAAACTCCTCCTTAATACTAAGTGAGTCATCAACAGTATGGTTTCAACTTTTCAACCATGACAAGTGATTAGCAACTTAATTTCTAACTCCTCTCCAATCTCGAACCTAAAGATCAAATTCTTGGAGTAGAAAAATCCACCTAATCAGTCGAGGCTTTGCATTCTTCTTGTTCACAAGATAATAATGACAGCGTGGTCATTATGAACAATGACCTTAGTGCCAACTAAGTAAGATCTAAACTTGTTGAACACGTACACCACTTCCAACATCTATTTCTCTGTAATCGTATAATTAATTTGAGCATCATTCAATACTTTGCTAGCATAGTAGATTGAGCAAAATATATTATCTCTTCTCTAACCCAAAACTGCTCCCACTGCAATGACACTAGCATCACACATCAGCTCATATGGTAACTCCTAATCTGGTGCAATCTGAATAGGTGCTTCAGTGAAATTTTTCTTTAGTTTTTCAAAAGATTCTTGGCAATCTACCCCGAACTCAAACTTGGCGTCTTTCTATAATAATTTGCACATGGGGGTTGAAATCTTTGAAAAATCTTGAATGAACCGCTTATAGAAACCTGTATGTCCCAGAAAGCTCTGCACTCCTTTGACTGTGACTGGATGTGGTAACTTTTCAATCACTTCAACCTTTACCTTATCTACTTCAAGTCTTTTACATGACACTTTATGGCCTAGGACATTTCCTTCTTTAACCATAAATTGGCATTTTCCCAATTCAGCACCAAGTTTTTCTCTTCGCATTGAGCTAGGACTCTGTCAAGATTCTGTAAGCACTTTTCTAAAGAATTACCATTCAAAGAGAAATCATCCATGAATACCTCCATAAAGTCTTCAACCATATTGGAGAATATCTCCATCATACATCTCTGAAATATAGCAGGTGGTCTTCTCCTAGTTTTCTAGTGCTATAATAATCTGATTGTAGCAGGAGTACCCATCCAGAAAACAATAATACTTTTGTCCCACCAATCTATCCAACATTTAGTCAATGAAAGGAATAGGATGGGGATCTGTATGAGTTTCTTCATTCAACATCCGATAGTCAATACAGATCCTCCAACTGGTCACCATGCGTATCAGGATCAACTCATTATCATCATTAGTTACCATGGTCATCCCTCCCTTTTTGGTACACAGTGCAATGGACTCACTTATTTGCTATAAAAAATTGGGTAGATAATACCACTATCTAACTAATTAATCACTTTTTTTTACCATCTCCTTCATCACAAGATTTAACCTCATTTGTTTCCTCACTCTCGATCTGTAACCCTATTCCATGTAGATATTATGCATGCAAAATACTGTATTAATTCCTATAATATCGGACATTTGCCAACCAATCGCCTTTCTTCTCCTCTTTAGAACTTCTATGGCTTCCTTTACCTATACATCTGATAATTCTGCAGATAAAATAACAGGCAAAGTATCTTGATCACCAAGAAAAACATATTATAATAAGAAAGGAGAACCTTAAGTTCCAGTTGAGGATCTTCTTCAGCTGAGGCTTTGGGTGATGGACCAAATGTCCTATTCAAAGGCTCGAAAGGCACTTTCTTTGTCTCAATCACTGCCAAATTCAAAACTTGGACTAATTTCAATGCTTCCATATCTCCATAAAGATCATGGCCCATCAAAGCTCTCTCTAATGGATCATCAGACAACAACAACTACCAATTTAAAGCAAGGTCAATAACCAATATAGATGATAACTCCTTATGTATAACTGGAGTTTCAGTGCCTTGTACACATCAAAGAATTCTACTTTATCATGCACTTGCATTGTCATTTTCCCGGCTGCTACATCATTAGTGACTGTTCCATTGCTAAGAAGGGTCATCCCAAAATAAATAAAACCACAAGATCAACCTCAAATTCAAGAATTATAAAATCCACCAGAAAGATTAAAGATCCTACTTGCACCAACACATCTTCAATAATACCATCCAGCCTAGCAACTGATCGATTCACCAACTACAAAATAATAGTAGTGGGTTTGAGACTCCCAAGACCCATCTTTCGATACCACAATATGGGCATAAGATTTATACGAGCTCCCAAGTCACACAATCCCCATGCACTAATTATTTGTCTAATGGTAATATGCAAAGTTAAACTACTTGGATCCTTAAGATTTATAGGTAATTTGTTTTAAATCTTGGATGTGCACCCTTGAGTAAGTGCAACTGTAGAATACTCGATCAACTAGTTCTTATTCTCAACTATGTCCTTCAAGTATTTTGCATATTTTGGCACATGCTACAAAATATCAACAAGAGGAAGATGCACTTGAACCTGCTTCAGAAGATCTATGTTCTTTTTGTAACTTGCCTCCTCTTGATGATTTCTTGCCCTTTGAGGAAAGGGTAAGGGAAGAGTCTTCTTATCCACATGAATTTCTTCACTTCTGCTTTTTCCTAAAGTTTTTTCTTTGCATTGTCTTTAGCACCCTTATTTTTGATTGTGGGACTAACTTGCTCCTGAACTTTCTCCTTAGTTTACATCCCACTTTTTGTTATAATTGCATTTACCTGCTTGGTATTTGTCTATATATCGCTAGGTAATGCTCCTTTAGGTCTTATATTTTGTGCCCTTTCAATTTGGCATAACTGTAACTCTAGATTTCTCGTAAGCAATTATTAACTCTTCACCTTCGCTACAAATTGTGCCTGTTAAGTCTTTATTTCTACCGCAAACTGCACTTGTTGAGCCATAAAATGCTTCATTTACTCCTCCTTTTACTGGTTTGAGTTATAGCTTGATTGTTCTGAGTTGGATGTTGACTTGGTTGCACTGGTCTATTGAACTAATTTGCATTCTACACCTGATTTCCACCCCATAAAAAATTGGGATGGTTCCTCCAATTGGGATTATATGTGTTCCCACAGTACTGTTGACCCTAATGATTTCCATTTTCTACATAGTTGACAAAATCTAGATTAACAGAACATGCATCTGCTGTGTGCTCATGACTTTTGCAAACCTCACACCAAGAATTTGCTTGTTGGACTACATTCGCTGTGGCTGCTAGTTGAGTAAAACCTAAGTTTATGTTATTAAGCTGAGTAATCATACAATTTTGCATTGCTGCGATCTGTGCCTGTAATGTCATTAACTAATCTACCTCCAATAACCCTGCAACCTTTCTAAGAGTACTCCTTGAATTAGCATGCTAGTTAGGATTCCCTTGTGAAATCTGATTAAGCAGTGTATACAATTCTTCATACGTCTTCTCAAGAGTATTCCACCTTTTGCTAAATCCAAGAGAATCTTCGTGTTTAGATCCAATCCTTCAATGAAAGTATGCACAAGAACATTGTTTGACTGATGATAGTGAGGATACTTTCTGAGCATACCCTTAAATCTCTTCAAAGCTTGGTAGAAATTCTCTCTTTCTTTCTGTCTAAAACTCAAGATCTCACTTCTCAAGCGTACAGTCTTCCTAGATAGAAAGAATCGATTAAGGAGTTTCTGAGCTAGATCTTCCCATAAAGTGATGGAGAGTGGTGGTTCAGCAAGTAACCACCTTTTCGTTTCCCCCATTAGAGAGACGGTAAAGAGTGTCAACCTGACATAATCAGAACTCACCCTTTCAAGAATGTAAGTATCTCTTATTTCCAAGAATGTCTATATCTGATGTTGGGGATCTTCTTGTGAAAGGCCATGAAATTATCCTGCTGAGTTCAACAATTGTACCATATTCTGCTTTAATTTAAATCGACCTTGGGCTTGAGAATACTGCTCGTCCCATGCTTTTTGAGTGGGATTGCCAGCTCACAAACAGGTCTAGTAGCTGGTTGAGTAGGAATAACTATAATAACCGGAGGTGGGACATTTCCGAAATATGGATCGACTGGTTTATTTCTTTTTCCAACCATTCTTTGCCTTTGTAAAAAGATTTATTCTGGTTTTACAAAAGGCTCTACCAACTCTTTGTATCTCCCTAGTCCTGGATTTAGCTAAACCTGCAAAAATTCAGCCGCTAAGATCAAGTTGTTAACACCTAAACTTAATATCAAAAACCAAAAATTTAGCAATTTACTAAATATATTAATCCCCGATAACGGGGCCAAAAACTTATTGCGACTCAGATGTACACACAAGTGCACGTGAAGCCTTGACATGAAGCATCTCAAATCTCATTGAGCCAGCCAACATATCACGTAAACATCACACGAACAAACTAGAGTTTATCCTTAAAAATCAAACTAAGTCAAGTTCTTCAGCACATGACATGATGCATCATCATCGCATTGTGTCACGGGAATTCTCTTCTCAAAATATAACTAAGTCTCAAAGCTTTTTGCATCGACACGACACGTTGATATCGCATCTATGTACTGGAAGTTGCTCTTGAAATTTCAGATGAGGCACAAAATTGACGCATCAACGTGACGTGTTGACATAACATCGATGCACTAGAAGTTGTTCATGAAATCTTGGCTAAGGCACCACATTTACCAGATCGCATCATTGGAATCTTTCTTTAATTCCTCTCTTAATTCCTGTATATCCTTAGATCCTTTGTTTAATCCTTGCTCTCGTGCATCTACACATATTTTTGACTTTGATCAACATGGTCTTTTACATCTTCATGATATATATCCAATTTTCTTACGAATCCATGGGAAACTTACTCTGTAGCTCTAATCATATCGGTTAGCCATTAAACATAATTGTTATTATCAAAACAAGTCCAAATATGGGTAAATAACGGTGTTTGGACATATAAATATGCCCAAGATCATTATTTCATGATCAACAGTACTCTTAGTCTATTACAGAACTCTGTAGAATTCAGTCAGTTACAAAACTTAGGAAAACTCAGTAATCTCAGTATCAGTCCAGCCAAGTTCTATATACTTAGTTTTTTTTTGTTTCGTTGGGAGTAGGATTCAGTACCGAGAAATTCTAGGGATGGAGGCGCACCCATTAGTTAGGACTGGGTCCCTAGAAGCAATCCCTAAACTCTAAAACTACGTAGCCAGCATAGGTTATGAGATGTCACCCATTAGAAAGGACTAACTAACGCACGAATCACCCGTTAGATTAGGACTGATATCAGGGGTCACCCATTAGTTAGGACTGACTCCATAGTAGTTGTCTTTACCTATGGTATGGTACTGGCACCCTTCCAATTGGGGTTACAGATTTTACCCCAACTCAGTTATCTTATCTTATTTGGGGTATGTCGGTTAGATTATTACCTTTCAATATTTTAGTTTCAATCTTCAGCTTAGAACTCAGCTCAGTTTTATAGAATCAGGACTGTCAGGCACAGTCAATTAATATCAGTAATTCAGTTATCAGTAATTTTAGATATCAGTTATACAGTTATCAAAACTTAGTACTTAGCTTCAGAAAAACTTAGTTATAGTATACACATACTCTTATATTCAGTTACTCTATATGATTTAGTCAGTTATTGTTTATGCATATGAACCCTTGCATTCAGACTTACCTCAT
Organism: Capsicum baccatum var. pendulum; assembly: GCA_030864225.1. Lineage (NCBI taxonomy): Eukaryota > Viridiplantae > Streptophyta > Magnoliopsida > Solanales > Solanaceae > Capsicum > Capsicum baccatum. The sequence goes on along the minus strand of CM061558.1, from coordinate 195,254,672 downwards.
CTAGCATACCAGTACATTCTTACGTATTGACACATACAACGTACTAACGCATACTTTCCTGTGCTATGATATTTCATATCATAGGTTCGGATGCTCAGGTTCTCGACCACACGTAGTAAATCTAGATTCAGCCACCAACAACATATTTAACAGTGAGTCCTCATCATTTGATGACATCTTTTTAGTTCATTATCTCAGTAGACTAAGTATTTTAGTATATGGAGTTAGTTAGGGGATTGTCCCATCAACTCCACTTATCAAAAAAATTCAGTTAGAGGCTTTTCATACTAGATTTTATAACAGTATTCAGTTTTACATATGTTATATTTTATTAGTATTTAAGATATTTTGAACCTTATGGAACTTTCGCCCATTTTTTTGCATTAATTTTAGTAGTATTTTTTAGTACTCACAGTAGATATCAGTCATGGATTACCTTATGATCCTTCGGGGTTATAAGCACTGTGTGAAGACTAGGGGATAATCTAGGGTCATTATAGAAATAGTCTACTAAGGGCGTCTGCCACTACATTATCCTTGCCCAGATGATACAATACACTCATATCATAATCTTTTAACAATTCTAACTATCTCCTGTGCCGAAGATTCAACTCCCTCTGAGGAAACATATACAACAAGCTTTTATGATCCATAAACACATCAACTTGCACTCCATACAAATAATATCTCCTTATTTTCAATGCAAACACAACAACAACTAGCTTAATATCATGGGTCGGGTAACTCTTTTCATGAGGCTTCAGTTGTCTAGAGGCATATCTATGCATCAAAATACAACCCAAATAAACTCTGGAGGCATCAAAATAAACTATAAAATCATCTGTACCATCAGGTAATGCTAAAACTGGGGCTGAAGTGAGTCAAGTCTTCAACTCCAGAAAACTCTTCTAGCAGGAATCTGACCACTGAAGCATAAATTTCTTTTGGGTCAATCTAGACATAGGAGAAGTTATGGATGAGAACCCTCAGCAAAATATCTGTAATAACCAGCTAGAACCAAGAAACTCCTCATGTCAGACGGACAGCTAGGTCTAGGCAAATTCTTTATGGCTTTTGTCTTTTGGGGATCAACTCTAATATTCTCACTGAAAACAATATGAGAAAAGCTACTAACTTTAGCCAAAATTTGCACTTGCTAAATTTGGCGAACAACTAGTTATCTCTAAGGGTCTATAACATAATTCTAAGATTGTAACGGCCCAAAATCCCCTCCCGAGATGTCACACGGTGCTTAGGGCTACAAGTAGCCCCAAACTAACCCTTTGAGCCAATCACTTCTCATAATAACTCATTCAAATGAAATAGACAAAACTCTGGCATTGTCATATCAAATGAAAGGAAATGTGAAGATAATACTCGGTCCAAACGACCACGATACTGGAAATCTCAATACAACCACAGTATGATAACTAGTCTGACAAAGCCTCTACTATTCAATGAACTCAAGGGACGCTGGGACAGGTCCCCAACTGACTCAAACTGAACTGAAAGTAATAACATAAAAACTCAAATATTGAAATGTTTGAAGATAGGTCCTCGAACCATGAGGACTCAAAACTAGGGAGATGTAGACAAAGGTACTCGAAAATCATTGACGAGGCTGAGGATGAGCACCTGAACCTATATTATAAGACATGGTAGCACATAGACGTATATGTGAATCAGCACTTGGGAATATACTGAGTATGTAGGGGTGTATGCATTTACATAAAAAAATATCAATACTCTTTAATCAAATAATGAATGTAAGTAGGAATGACTCACGTAGCTTGAATAAGTCTAAAATGTAAAGCTCATAAATCATGTAGAATAAAGCATGTAAAACAAATCTCGTGAGTCATTATACGTTGTCTTTAAAATCTCTACTCTCCTCTTATTCTCGTTACCCATAGGCTAAAGAAAATTTAAACAATACTTTCAACTCATGTATATATCTCATGGAGAGTAAAACTTCTTTAATGCTCAAGAACTCATAACTCTTTTGAACTCAAGTGCTTGTAATTCAGAATCATATAACTTTGAAACATACTTGAAGGCATTTCATTCACTTTAAAAAATATCTCATTTCAAACTTTAGGGAAATCATTCTATCTCAATGGAAAGATACTCTAGTTTAGGGAAATAACTTCTCTCATAGTTTTAGAGAAAATACTTATATCAAGGGTAAATACTTTAGTCTTAGGGAGCAAATCTACAACTTTAATATTAGGAAAATAACTTGTATTAAGGGAGGTTCTCTTAACCGACATAAACCATGCAAGCTACATGGAGTCCAATGTTTTGTCCTCCTAATAAAGAGATCCCACGTTGGGGAGGAGCGACATACTCTTGCCAGGGAGTATAACTTCAGTTTAGTGATCACTTATCTCGGGCTCGGGCCTAATATGTTGGCCTTAGGCCCAAAAATCATCTTGGCCTCAGGCCCAACCTATGGTGACACGTAGTTCTAGTCTAAGAAACTGTAGTAACTTACTAAACTTGGTGCTCAATACTACTACCCTTAGATTATCTCGCTCATCTCATGAAAATTCACTTTAGAATAATCTCATTGTTCAATAAGAACCCAATAATTAAATCTATAATCTCATGTAGTAAAGTGGATTTCAAAACTCCCTGACCATTTGGTCAAAATATTTCTCAATATTCTTAGAATACTCAAATCATGGGTGCTTATAGCATAAGAGTTCATAAAATTGCAAATCTCAAGTAGGACTCAATAACCCATAATTCAATCTTAAGTTAAAACTCATCAAAAGCATAATAGATAGCATATAGATTCATAACTCATGTAGAAACCTGGAAACTTCAGCAATTTGTCTCAAAATCTCAACATACTCATATACTTCAATATCTAAAACACCTCAACTATTAAATTCTTAAGGATTAAAATCATGGGGTATATACCCAGCTGCAATTTCTCAAGAAAATATGTGAAAATCAGGTCATTAGACTCTCAATTCATGGGAAACATCAAAATATTACAATCAATAATAATGGGTGAAAAATCCTGATTCATATTCATGTAAAATCTCATAGATTGAAGAAAATCACAGTCTAAATAAGATTTTGGGCACAAAGATGAATGGATTACCCTTGTTCAAAGCCCCAAAAACCTTCGATTATGAAATTGGATGAACAAGCTAGATTTAAACTTTTCTTCTTACTCTTGACAGAGGGTTCTTGCAACCCTTGAACTTGGGGAACTTAAATCTCAACTCAATTTGTAGTATCCATGGTGAGTTCTTGGATTTCTTGGAGAAGGGTTTTAGATTTGATCTTGAGGAAGAAACCCTATTTCTTTTGTGTTTTGGATGATTAATGAAGCAATTTTCTTCGTTTGGAATATATCTGGGGGTTAAATGGGAAAAGACCCAAAACCCCCTTTTAAAAAGGACTTAGAAATACTAAACGGGGTCTACAACGGTCTGAGTAATGGTCCATCACAAGTCCGACAGTCCGTTGGGTCATCCAACATACGATGATAAGAAAAGGGACATACTGCCTCGATGCGACGGTTGGATTGATGGTGCATTGTAGTTTTGATGGTCCATCGGATTGTACATTGCATGATGTCAAGGATGAGACCGCACTACCTTAGTGGCGACAGTCTCAACGATGATCCATCACAGCCTTGACGGTCCATTGTCCTGCCTTCGCACTTGGGCCAAGAAAGGGAGTTTCTGCCTTAGCCACAATGGATCGAGCGACGGTCCATCACAGACTCAGTAGTTCGTTGGATAATCTATCGCACCTGGGCGGTTTTGACAACTCTCAGTAAAACAGCCATAACTTCTCACCTAGATGCTGGACTTGGATGAAATTGGTATCGTTGGAAAGATAATTCAATTCTCTACATGTGAAAAATTCACTCTTAAGAAAATTCTATATGGTTTAAATATCAATCACTTGGGAAGTATCATCTTAATCTTTTAGGGATAAAATTAAATTTTACTTGACACACTCTATGGACCAAACTACGAGAGAACTTTGTGGGGTCTTACAATATCTCTCCTTTGGAAACATTCCTCCTCGAATGTCGCTAGTTAGATTAGGAACGCTGGAAAAAGAGAGTACACATAGTTGAAGCAATTTTCTAAATGACTTAAAATCTCTCTAAACTTTTGAATACCTTAGAAATTGCAAGAACTTATGCAAGAATAGATATATAGCAGAACATTAGATTAGAAGGGCTGAATTAAAGAAGAATAATACCTTCGGATCGATATGAACTCACAAAAAAGAGGTGCGGGTACTTGGCTCATATGGCTACTTCTGCCTCCCAAGTAGCACCCTCAACTGACTGGTTCCGCCAGAACACTTTATCCAAGGAAACCTTTTTGTTCCTCAGTCTACGGATCTGAAAATCCAGGATCTTAGAGGAAATCTCATCTAATGAAAGACTATTCTGAATATCAACACTCTCTGAAGGATCTACCACAATGGAATCACCCATATGCTTTTTAAGCTTGGATACATGAAAAATAGGATTAGCGGCTAACAACTTCATAGGTAACTCAACCTCATAGGATACTTTTCCAACACGGCTCAAGACTCTGTATGGGACAACATAACGAGGACTAAGATTTCCCCTTTACCAAACCTCTTCACCCCTTTCATGGGCGAAATCTTTAAGTACACCAAATCACCCACTTCAAACTCAAGATCTCTTCTCCTTACATCGGCATATGAATTTTGACGACTCTGATCTATCTTCAATCTTTGTCTAATCAACTTAAATTTCTCCATAGCTTCAAACAATGCATCAACCCCAATCACAATAACTTCACCCACTTTAAACCAACTTATGGGTGGTCTACATCTTCTACCATACAAGGCCTCAAATAGTGCCATCCCGATGCTAGCATGGTAACTATTATTATAGGCAAACTCTATCAATGGCAAATTATCATCCCAACTACCTTTGAAATCAAGAGCACACACCCTCAAAATGTATTCTAGGGTCTGGATGGTCCTCTTAGTTTGACCATCTGTCTGCGGATGCAAAGCGAAACTCAAAAGAACTTAGGTACCAAGACCCTGCTGAAACACCCTCCTAAACTAAGAAGTAAATTGAGTGCCCCTATCCAAAATGATGGACGAGGGAACTCCATGCAACCTAACTACCTTAACGACCCAAAATCACCTCCCGAGATGTCACACGATGCTTAGGGCTATAAGTAGCCCCAAGCTAACCCTTTGAGCCGATTACTTTTCATAATAACTCATTCAAGAAGAAATATACAAAACACTGGCACTATCATATTAAATAAAATAAAATATAAAGATAATACTCAGTCAAAACAACCACAATATTGGAAATCTCAACACAACCATATTATGATAACTATTCTGAAAAAGCCTCTACTACCCGATGAACTCGAGAGCTGCTGGGATAGGTCCCCAACTGGCTCAAACAAAACTGAAAGTAATAATATAAAAACTTGAATACAGAAATGTCTGAAGATAGTTCCTCGAACCATGAGGACTCACCACTGCGGAGATATAGACAAAGGTACTCGAAAATCACTGATGAGGCTGGGGATGAGAACCTGAACCTACATTATAAGACAATGTAGCACATAGACGTATATGTGGATTAGTACTTGGGAATGTTCTGAGTATGTGGGGGGCTATGTATTTACATAAAAGAATATCAATTCTTTTCAATCAAATCATACATACAAATAGGAATAACTCATATGGATTGAATAAGTCTAAAATGTAAAGCTCATAAATCATGTAGAATGAAGCATGTAACACAAATCTCGTGAGTCATTATACTTTGTATTTAAAATATGTGCTATCCTCTTATTATCATTACCCATAGGCTAAAGGAAAGTTTAAACAATACTTTTAACTCATGCATATATCTCATGGAGAGTAAAACTTCTTTAATGCTCAAGAACTCATAATTCTTCTGAACTCAAGTACTTGGAATTCAGAATCATATAACTTTGAAACATACTTGAAGGCATTTCATTCACCTTAGGAAAATATCTCATTTCAAGCTTTAGGAAAATCACTCTATCTCAATAGAAAGATACTCTAGTTTAGGGAAATAACGTATCTCATAGTTTTAGAGAAAATACTCATATCAAGGAAAAATACTGTAGTCTTAGGGAGCAAATCTGCAACTTTACTATTAGGAAAATAACTTGTATCAGGGGAGGTTCTCTTAATCGACATAAACTATGCGAGCTACGTGGAGTCCAAAGTTTTGTCCTCCTAAGGAAGAGACCCCAAGTTGGAGAGGAGTGACATACTCTTACCAGGGAGTATAACCTCAATTCAATGTTCAATTATCTCTACCTTGGGCCTAATATCTCAGCTTTAGGCCCAAAAATCATCTTGGCCTTAGGCCCAACCTATGGTGGCACGTAGTTATGTGGTAAGAAACTATAGTAACTTACCCAACTCAGTGCTAAATACTACTCCCCCTAGATTATCTCGCTCGTATCATGAAAATCCACTTTAGAATAATATCATGGTTCAATAACAAACCAATAATCAAATCTCTAATCTTATGTAGTGAAGTGAATTTCAAAACTGCATGACCATTAGGTCAAAACACTTGTCAATAATCTCAATATACTCAAATCATGGGTACTTATAGCATAAGACCCAAAAGCCCCTTTTAAAAAGACTTACAAATACTGAATGGGGTCTACGCGATTGGAGCGATAGTCCGTCGCAAGTCCGATGGTTCGTCGGGTCATCTGTCGTACGATGACCAGAAAAAGGGACATACTTTCTAGATGTGATGGTTGAATTAATGGTTCATCGTATGTCCGATGATCCATCAGATCATCCGTCGCACGATGACTAGGATGAGACCACACTACCTTAGTGGCAATGGTCTCAACGATGGTTCATCGCAGCCTTGACGGTCCATCATCCTAGCTATCAAACTTGGGCCAGGAAAGGGAGTTTCTGCCTTGGCTGCGATGGTCCGTCATTAATGTATGAGAAAAATCTAACACATTTAATGTTTTTTAGCTTAAAATAATTATGAATTCTGAATTAACTCTTTTTTGTTTGATGTTTTTGCTCATGATATTACAAAAAAAAATCTGAAGAAATGAGAATAAATAATAATGGAGCAAAAGAGTTGAAAATCTAAGAAAAATAGAAGAAAACATGGCTGACGTCCTCCGTGATAAGTCGCCAGCCTCGTGATAGCCTATAAGAATTGGTGGCATCCTTAACTAGGGATTTGCAATTTGAAGAGCTGTTCTGATGTTTCCGGTGATACGGCGTCAAAGTCGTGATAAGGATTCAAGAATGGCGTCAGCCTTAAAAAGAAAGTTAGCATAGGAAGATGTTATCTGACAAGGTTGATGATACATCGTCAAATCCTTGACGCGGCGTCAGCTACATCATCAGCATAAGACAAAACCTGAAGGAAACTGAAGCCTCTCTAACTTCATTCGTGATAGGGCATCAAATTCTTGATGCGGCATCAACTTAGGCTTCACCTATTTCGAACAATTTTATTAATTTTGTTATTTTATTTCATTAATTAGTCTTTAGTATAAATAACATCTTTTAGAGTTTTTGATTTATTCATAATTCATCTATCTGAACAGTTTTACTGGGGCAAAAAAAAAGAGAAACCTCTCATATAGAGTTCCTAATATTCTTGTAAACATCTTCCATTTGAAGATTGATTGTGGGTATGATAATAACTTATTCTTGATTATGAATTCAATACATATTGTTGATCTTTGTATCATGAATAACTAATTTTCTTTTCTTGAGTTATGGGAACCTTGATGTGAATACTAATTTGGGTTGTGAATCTAATGTATATCCATAAGAAATAGATGTTGTATAAACCTTTCTTTATTTTAATGATATTTCTTGGCTGCAACTTAATAGAGTTAGCACTAGAAACATCACTTGTCTGGGAGGAAAGTGTTTGTTACGTTACTATAATGAAACAATCACTTGTCTGAGAGGAAAGTTCTTGTCGAGCAATGTAATGATCTCTCTTAGTTGCAACTTGAAAGGTGAGCCCGAGAACATCACTTGTCTGAGAGAAGTGTATGTGGGAAGAGAGAGAGTTTACATAGACTCAAAAGATTTTAATCTTTAGTTTAATGTAAAATGCCTTAACCGGATTTGCCTACATGAGAACATAGTTGAATAGCAAACACATCCTTATGTTCGAGAGAATTAATGGATACACTACCTACTGAGGTTGAGAGACGAATGGGTAAATAATAGGATTCAACTCTTATTCCAATTGACACTTCAATTTTAGGAAGAGTTGAATCCTATTATTTACCCATTCGTCTCTCTACCTTAGTAGGTAGTGTATCCGTTAATTCTCTCAAACTTAAAAGACGTGTTTGCTATTCGACTATGTTCTGATGTAGGAAAATATAGTTAAGGCATTTTCCATTAGACTAAAGATTAATATCTTCCGAGTCCATGTAAATCTTTCTTTTCCCACATATACTTTTCTCTCGAACAGGTGATGTTCTTGGGCTTACCTTTCAAGTTGCAACTAAGAGAGATCGTTACATTGCTCGACAAGCACTTTCCTCTCAGACAAGTGATTTTTTTCATTGAAGTAACCTAACAAACACTTTTCTCTCAGACAAGTGATATTTGTAGTGCTGAATCTATTAAGTTGCAGCCAAGAAAGATCATTAAAACAAAGAAAGGTTTATACAACATCCATTTCTTATTGACTTACATTAGATTCACACCCCAAATTAGTATTCACATCAAGGTTCCCATAACTCAAGTAAAGAAAATTAGCTATTCATGATACAAAAATCAATAATATGTAATGAATTCATAATCAAGAATAAGTAATAAATCATACCCACAATCAATCTTTAAATGGAAGATGTTTACAAGAATGTTAGAAACTCTCAATGAGAGGTTTCTCTCTTCTTTGCCCCCAATAAAATTGTTCAGATAGATGAATTATGAATAAATCAAAAACCCTAAAAGATGCTATTTATACTAAAGCCTAATTAAGGAAATAAAATAATAAAATTAATAAAATTATTCGGATTAGGTAACGCCCAGGATGACGCCGCGTCAAGAAGTTGACGCCCTATCATGGATAGCATTAGAGAGGCTTCAGTTGCCTTCAAGTTTTATCTTAGGCTGATGATGTGGCTGACATCGCATCAGGGATCCGATGGTGTATCATTAACGTCGTGAAATATTTTAGTCCCATGCTAACGACACCATTCTTGATGCCTTATCACGACTTTGATGCCACATCACCAGTGTCGTCAGAACTGCTCCTCCAACTGCAACTCCCTGGTTAAGGCTGAAGCCAATGCTAATAGGGTATCACAAGGCTGACAACTTATCACGGAGGTCGTCAGCCATGGTTTCTTCTATTTTTCCCAGATTTTTAACTCTTTTGCTACATTATTTTTTATTCTCATTTCTTCCGCCGTTTTCTTCAATATCATGAGCAAACACATCAAAACAACAAGAGTTGCTTTAGAATTCATAGTTATTTTTAGCTAAAAAGCATTCAATGTGTTAGCTTTTGCTCACACATCAACATCCTCAACTTAAAAAAATTGCTTGTCCTCAAGCAACTACATAACACCATACTACGATGCTTAACCAAGAGACACATAAGATACCTATCAATGTTGATTATAAAGTTTAGCTCAAAACTTATGCCACTCTCCATGTTTAATTACTTATAAATCCAACTGTGCATATCCATGAAGATTAACTATGTGACCCAAAGGAATCAAGATATGGCATCAATTCAGAAACAATAACCATGCATATGTACAAGTTATACTACCCAAACAAGTAAATAGCTAGCAATGCAACCAATATTCCCTTACAACAAAGAAGTCCCTCCTCACTCATATATGAACTCAAGTATGTCAATGCGGGGACAATGAAGAGACACTCACTCTCAGAAAGAAATTCCAATCAATGCATGTTAAATACCATATGATTTCCCTTATTTTCATTACCAAGGTGTCCAGACATATAAGTTAGGGTCACTACAGGTCTTTTATTCAGCTTGTAATGTAGGCTAAGGGCTAGTATGATATTCAATGGAATTTATAGTGACTAAGACTCCTTGGCACTACCTTAACTTTTGGGGTTCACTTATTAACCTTTTTCTTCCTTTTCTCCTTTTCTTGATCACACATTATTCAGGATGGATGTGGCTTTTATTAGTCATTCTTTTTATTTTCTTATTCTTCTTACACACAATCCAACTTTTTATTATTTTTCCCTTATTCTTGTCCTTTTATTCTACCTTTCTTCATACCCAGTTTACATCACGTACCTCTATGATAGCCACCCTTAACTTAGATTGTTTACCTAAGTTTAGGTACATAGTGTCCAAGAAGGACCAGGTCCAAAATAGTCTCATTATGATCTAAATAAGAAGGTAATAGGTGTCATAGAAAGAAATGGTCAATTCAGACTCAAAATAGGGATTAAGAGATATCATGCATACAAGGAAGGTCATTTCGGCAAAAAAAGTGACTTAAAAATCAAAACGGCCTATGATCCTTTACTAACACCTATCTTTCAACCAAGGTAAGACTAATCGGGCTAGTTCTAGATTCAACACACCCAGGGAATTGTGTAAGACCTCACACACACATGGCACAATGGTACATCACAAGTTACTACCTATTCAATTTATGCAATTGTTAGCAGTGATTATCATGTCCCTAGTATTAATGCCATAAAAAGATTCACAGTAGCCACATATAAATGCATATTACATAGTTATAAAATAGACCAACAAAGAGGTGTTTATCAGTCTAAAAAATCAACAAAAATATGTCAACTACTATAGATACTTATTTTTCTCCAGTTAACCACAACACAGCACAAAACAAACATAATACGCCTAAACATGACGGCTCTACTAGGAACAAGACTCCTGGGAAAAAAGGCACGACAACAAAAACCCCAGGAGGGCATCACACCCACAAGTAGACCTACCCTCAACTTAATATCATGTAGTGTTTCCAATGAGTCAAACCAAAATAAGAGACTTAGAAACATACCTGTGGAACCATGGGTGAGAAGATCTAATGTCAATTACATAATACTATACAAACAACAAAATAGCTTGGGTTGCCTCCCAAGAAGCACCTAGTTTAATGTCACGGCACGACCCAACTCAGGTTTTTCCTCTTCCTTGAAGATATGAATTTCACCCCCAAGTTAGAGTCCATCTTCTTGCCTCACTCATAGGGTGGTGGTACAATGATTAAGAAGCCGAGTAATGAATGATGTATGGTTAACAACTCGACCTTAAGGTGAGGTGTGTTTTTATGTTGTTTATCAAGTGTAAAATAAAGATATAGGATTCTTGTTCCTCATCATCACAGTCTTACACTAATTTAGATAATTCTACAGATATCATCTAAACATAATATGGAAAAATGCTTTGAGTGTGGCCCAACAAATCCCATGTCAAAATTTACACTATTCTCTACACACTCACTTTTATTCATCTTCTCAACATTTTCACTTTGAATTGGGGTAGAGTCTTCATAAGAGATTGGCTTGTTTTATTCTTTTGCCTCTAGCACCATTTCCTTAATCTTAGCATCATCCCTCATGGTTGGCTCAGTTTGTTGGGAAATCTCCAACTTCTGCTTAACATCAAGCACAACATCGATATAGAGTTCTTTCTCCTCATCTTCACACTCATACATTATGTTAAATGATTCCACAGACAAGATATCTTCTAACCAAAATATAGAAAAGTGTTTTGGATGATTGACCTTGATATCCATCTCTTCTATCCTTTCTCTTCCCTCGTTAAATGCCTTAATCTCTTGACGTATGTCACATATGGTATCATTCATTGTGTCTGTATGATCCAATATTAGTTGAAGCATAGCTTCAATGTCACTCTTTCCAGTGCTTCGTTCTTCCTTTTCTTGACTATAAGACCTGTCATACTCATAAAAAGAACTAGAACCTAGGTTAGCGTAATAGAGGGAAGGGGCCTTTGGGCAATCACTCCAATGTCCATCTTGACTACCACATAAAGAACAATTATACTCCTAGTAGGTTGGAGATGGTGCATACGTCTCTCTCCGAGAAGCATACTTATAATCTTGCCAAAAGTGAGGTCCATCCCAATATGGACATAGATCATCAAGTTATGATTTCCAACCACCAAACTCATGTTCATTCCAAGATGCCATAGTAATAAGTAAATTAGAATAAAAATCTACCTAACACAAGAAATAAAAGAAAACTAATGTACGTCGTATTGTCTATTGCACCTGGGCAGTTTCGACAACTCTTAGTAAAATAACCATATATTCTTACCCTGATGCTGGATTTGGATGAAATTGGTATTGTTGGAAACATAATTCCCTTATCTACATGACAAAAAGTAAAATTTAAGAAAATTCTATATGGTTTAAATACCAATCATTTAGGAAGTATCTTCTCAAACTTTTAGTGTCGAAATTAAACTTTACTTAACATGCTTTAAGGCCCGTACTATGAGGGAACTTTGTTGGGTCTTACACAGATGGTCTGTATGATCATTCTCACTATAAGAGTAGACAAGAATATCATCAATAAAGACTATGTAAAATATGTCCAGATACTATTTGAACACTTTATTCATTAAATCTATGAAGGCTGCTGGGGCATTGGTTAGCCCGAAGGACATGACTAGAAACTCCAAATGACCATAGCGGGTTTTGAAAGATATTTTTGGAATATCACATTCCCTTACTTTAAGATGATGATAACTAGATCTATGGTCTATATTTGAGAAATTACTTGCACCCTGGAGTTGATTGAGTAATTCATCGATTCTAGGAAGAGGATATTTATTTTTGATTGTGACTTTATTCAACTGACAATAGTCAATGCATATACACAATGAACCATCTTTCTTTTGCACGAATAGCATGGGAGCGCCCAATGAAGAAACACTAGGCCCTATGAAACCTTTCTCTAAAAGATCCTTGAGTTTCTATTTCAACTCTTTAAGCTTGGCGGTAGCCATATGATATGGAGGGATAGAAATAGGCTGAGTATCTGGAAGAAGGTCAATACCGAATTTTATTTCCCTATCGGGAGGTACCCTTGGCAAATCCTTGGGAAAGACATCAGGAAACTTATTCACTACATTGACTGACTGAACTACCAGAGTCTCAGACGTAGTGTCTTTGACTTAAATTAGATGACAGATAGACCCTTTGGAAATTCACTTTCTAGCTTTTAGATAAGATATGAAATGACTCTTGGGAGAAACTAAATTACCTGACCACTCAAAGACTGGCTCATCTGGAAACTAAAGCTTCACCACTTGAGTACGACAATCTATAGATGCATACCAGGAATGGAGACAATCCATACGAAGAATAAGATAAAAGTCAACTATATCTAACTCTATTAAATTTACTAACGTGATTTTGTGAAGCACAGTGATAGGACACTTTCAATAGATCTGTTTAGCAAAAATTGACTTGCCTACAGGCGTAGAAACCAAGAAAGGCTTAGGAATCTTTTCAGAACTTATCTAAAAATTTACTGCAACTAATGGGGTCACATTAGAGAAACGCAATCCAGGGTCTAACAAAACATAAACATCAAGATAAATGACACAAATCATACCAATAACAATATCTGGTGAATCCTCTTGCTCCTAATAGGATGGTAAAGAATAGAACCAATTCTGGCACTGACCACCACCGGATCTTGATAATGTGCCCTAAGGAAGGACTAGGCGACCTACAGGAGATGGTGCACTAGTCTTTTGAATCTGTGGACGTCATCTCTATTTCCTGCTTAGTATATGAAAAATCTCTAATTCTATGACCCGAGTTACCAAAACCAAAACAACCCTTTTATCTAGCTAAGCACTCACCAGGGTGATTCCTACCATACTTAGCACAAGGAGAATAATGAGGCCTTTCACTTACACTATTCTGAGATCTAGACATAGAAAACTTACCCCACTGCTCCTGCCTACCTCTGGAGGTGGGAACACTAGCTATAGATGGTGCTGGCATAGATGAATGATTTTGGAACTACAGACGGTTTCCTCTTTGAGACCTAGCCTAGCCATAATTAAACTATCCTTTTATAGCCTTCTTACTTTTTCTCTTTTCCTATTAACTTCCCTACCTAAATCTACTGAGCATGCATCATCAATCTAGTAAGATCCATGTCTCCAATAAGTATGGAATTCCTACACTTATTGACTACCAAGATAGACACTCTAGTAACAAACTTACTCATACTTTCCCTAGCATTAGATATCATATCTGGGGCATACGTAGACAAATGATTAAACTTAAGGCAGCACTCCTTTACTATCATCGAGCCATACCTTAAATTCACAAACTCCTCTATCTTAACTTTCATCATCTCATGCTGGAAGAACCTATCTAGAAATGCATCCTAAAATACCTGCCAACTCATAGAAACTGCATCCTCACCTCTACCATTCCTCTATAAAACTCTCCAATCATAAGTTACATCCTTCAATCTATAGGATGCTAACTCTACTCTCTCCTCCTCAGAAACATACATTATTTGGATGATATTCTTCACCTCGTCTAAGAAAAGTTATGGGTCCTCACCTATTTCTGGCCCAAATAACTCTGGCAGATTCATCCTCATGAAGTCTCTGATTCTAGCTACTGCTAAGTCTCCATTCTCCTGAAGTGCGACTATAGCAAGATTATGATGGTTGCCCTGAACATTAGCAGTCACAGCTTAGGACAATGCCTGAAAGACGTCCCTAAACTTAGCATTAGATATATTTCAATTCAAAGGATCTGTGGGCTAGGGTATCTAGTTACCATTTTTGAAGGCATTAGCTTGATGAGGGGGCATATTCAACTATTACATAAGAGCACGAGTTAAAAGCAAATAGAGATAATATAAGTATGATAGATTATGAAATAAAGAGATGATTTCCTAAGGATGTTCCATAGCATCTTGCTCATGAATATGGCGTGCTTTACACCCATAACCAAGATTCTATATAACACTGCTTATCTGACTCCCTAGAACTCCAAAAAACCTTAGGCTCTGATACCAAGTTTGTAATGCCACGAAACCTGGTCCAGAGTTGTCACACGGTGCTCAAGACTAAGAGTAGCCTTAAGCTAACCCTGTATGTATACTATTGAGACAAAATCTCATAATGATGGAAATATAGATATAACAATTATGCTAAAATGCAGAAATTGTCTATAATATCTGAGAATAATATCTGAAACATCAATAATACATAATCTAAATCAAAAATGGCAATCTGACAAGACTCTACTACTAATATTAGAGAGTTACTAGGATAAACCCCCAGCTAACTTGAACTTTCTAAAAGGAATGCTAAAATCTATAAATTGTAAAATCTTAGTAATAAGTCCCCAAAATATAAAGACTCACCAACTGTCGAATATAGATAGAGATGCTTGAACTAGTGATGCTATTGATAATGATCACCTGAACCTCCATTATAAGACAACGTATATGTGGATTAGTACTTTGAGGATGTATTAAGTCTATGGGGGTGAATGCATAAGTAAGAAATCATGTCATAATCATCATTTATAAAACAATGCATGCTAAATGTAAATGACTCACATAAGCTGAAATAATTGAAATACTAAAATACATAGAAATAAGGAGTAAAACACACTTTATAAATATCATGATCCATAACATTTAGTCCTAAAATTTGTACTTGTATTATCTCTTTAAATCATACTGTCTAATTGTAGAAATGAGTCACTCTTAAATCTAAGATCTAAAAATTGGAAACTGTAGCTAAAGTCTTTCTATAAAGCATAGTCTGAATAAATTCGTGAGCCTTTACACATAGTTTTCTAAAAGCTTTTGTGTTATTCTTTTCTATTAGTGAAAAATACTTTATCTTAAGGGAAATTCTTTCAAAGATTTTCTTTACTAGTAGGGAGGTTAGCTTAACCGACATAAACCATACAAGCTATATGGAGTCCAACATCTCGTCCTCCTAAGGAAAATACCTCACATTGAGGAGAGGTGTCACACTCTTTCCAGAAAGCATAACCTTATCTCGAGTGATCAGATCTCAACCCACTATAGGCAATTAATCTCAATTCTATGGTGGCACATAATTCTGGGTATGATATCTTAGAATTATACCCAACTCAGTGCTAAATACTATTTCCTTTTTATTTGCTATGCTCATCTTGTTGGAAATCCACTTTTAAACTAGAATAAGGGTTTATTATGAAACCAGTTATGCATTTATCTAAATCAATCTATAAATGAAGCTATTTTGCCTTTTGTAATCTATAGTAAATCTGTAAAATAGATTCTAAAACTTATCTAAGGATCAAAAGATCAAAACTTTATTGTAAATTTGATATAATCAGCTCATAAGATGCTTAAAGTATCATCTTTCTCAAAATCTCAACATATAAACTTGGGGCTTGATAACCCATGTATCAAACGCATGTTAAAACATCATAATAATAATGCTTGATAATTAAAACAGTGATAATTCATCTCAAAATAAGTAATTTACTGCAATAGCCATGAAAATATGAAAATAGACATGCAACTCATTTTCAAAATATCTCAAAAACTCATAACTTTGCAAATAGCATAATGGGTATGAACCCTAACTTAAAACTCATGTAATATCATTCAAAATCATATAAATTTAATGTAAAAGCTTGGTTTTGGGCACAATAATGGAAGAAGATCCTTGTTCGTAAAACCCCACATACCTTGATTGATGGTTAGATGAAGATTCTTGAATTATGGATTCCTATTTGAGTTCTTGTAGATGAGTTCTTGATTATATTGCCTTGGAAATCCTTAATTTAGAACTTTCTTAGAGAATCTATGGAGGATTTTTGATTTCTTGAAGAAGAAGCTTTGGAGCTTTAGGGTTTTGCTTTGAGAGAGAATGAATGAAATTGGGCATAAAGTGCTTAGCATGAGTTTAATTCCTTATTTTGGACAAATTGGGGCCTTGAGAATTTACCAAAATTCCCTCTTTAAACTTCTGGATGAAATTGAAAATGTATAATTTTTTTGATTTGGGTGGCCACCGCGATGCTCCACTATAAAAATGGTTTCGAGTGGGGACTGGACATTCTCCCTGATATGCCACCATCGCGGTGCCCCTTTGAAATATCATTTTGGTCACTGGCTCAATGTGCCAATATCACGTTGGGATATTGGAAATCAATAATTGAGAAATTGGCCCTCTCTGCAACATGCCAATATTCACCGATCTACCAAAATGGGACAATTCGGAATTTGGGCTTCTCCGCGATGCGGGGCTATTGCAGAGGGCCACTGGAATTTAAGAATCATTATTTTACCCTTCTCCATGACGCTCCAAGTGCCTAGGTCGCACACTGTTAACTTAAAACATCATAACTCCTTTACTTAGTGTCAAATTCAGGCAAACTTGGTATAGATAAAAAGCTAATTCAATTTACCGTACAATAGAAGACCTAAATCTAGAAAATTCTATATGAAATAAAAGTTATTCATTTTGGGAGATATCCCTTAACATTCTTAGGAAGAATTCAAGCTAGGAAAAGTATGGGGTACTAAGTAGATCTGTGGCCACCCTTGTAAAATTCTCTCCATATGTTTGACTGGACTTCAGAGCATGATATTAGTTCTAATCGACCACTCAAAGTATGGACTCCTTAGACTTCAAACCAAAACCAATTCAATATTGTAAGAAACCTTCCTTGCTGATACATAGAGTAATCTATGAAGACAAAAATGAACAAAAATACTAAAAAATGACAAAATTAAAAATACAAAAATAATAAAGGATAAAAGATAGAGATAGATAGATAGATATACATAAAAAAGATAAGAGAATAAAGAAATAAATAGTATATTAAACTCTAAAATCCCAAATTCATCTATCAAGAAGCACCAATCTCTTATGTTTATAATAAGAGAATTGAAACGCCCTACAACTATCATTTCTAAACAAAATTCAACAAAGGCTTGTCCAAGCTTTTAGTGAATCTCTCAAGAGTTTTCATATCCTCATTATAAAAAACAAACAAACAAATTAAATACTAAGCTAATCTATTTATAGTATAGGGTTTAAATTATTGCAATAGGCCCAAAAGTAACCTATTTTCGTTAATGAAATAAGGGCAGCTCACTCTAGCATCTTTGAGGAAGAGGTGGCATACTTCAAGGGTATTTCTGGAGTGGATGAAACCTTTTTGACCTTATCTCGATATTTTAGAGCAGGTCGGGAGCACCTCCAAGGTAGATTCGGCTAATATCCTTTCCAAAGGGTCTTTTAGCCCCTTCTTACATTTCTCCAACCCCTCTAAGGACCTTTGATTAAATGTAGGTGAAATCACCATCTAATTATACCCCTTTTGAGAGTAGTAAGATTTCTTCAAGAACCTCTAGTATCATAATCATACCATCCAAAGATTCGAAGGTAATTTTGATTATATCATCCTCCTTTTCTTAAAAAGGATTCCACATCGAATCCATACCTTACAAAACTAAAAGAAGTATAAACAAATACAATATCCTTTGCTTAAGATATATCAATGGATCCTTTGCTTTAATCACGAAAAACATAGTAAAAAGATTACAAATGAAGTGGATATGGAAATCATTAAGAGATAAAGAACCCACAAATATCACAATGAAAACAACAATCTCCAAAGGTAAGACTACCATCATCATAGAAGCCATAAGATAATTATTTCATCATCTATTTAAGAGACCACATTAAGAGTGGGGAAACTAATGGTTCAAAATCCACAAGGGTTTTCCGAGGTCAAAGATGTGAATGACCCATAAGGCATTATTACTCAACCACGTGAAATAACCAAAAAGCTTCCTACCTCCAAATAAAGAAATTCCAAGATTAGCAAGGACATCATTATAGCTAAAAAGGTGGCATAGAAAGGAATATTACATAAAAGTCTCCTCCAAGGTGCTATTATCTAAAAGTGATTCATTAGACTCAAGATGTTTAGAACATAATGCACTTAATAATGGAGACAAATCATTTAGGCACACCGTGGTTTTACTTTCTAAGAAATTCATGCCAACATAAGATATAGATTAAACATTATTATGAACAAAATCATATGTGTAAAAGTAATGAATAAAGGTACTAAGAACAATATTCCCATCCAAAGTGTGCTCATGATTCGGATCACACAAAGAGAGAAAGATACATTATAAGCACATAAAATCTATCTTTCTCAAACAACTTCCCTTAAAAAAGGGTCACCAATTGAAAACAAATCATAAATAAGGATGTCACATAAATTAAACATCCAAAGTGTTTTCAAGAGGAAACACTCTCCTTGACCTACAAGTAGTGAAACCTTAGTCAAGAATGGAAATACACAATGTTGAACTCTTTTGGACCTTTTCTTTACTCCTCTTCTTTAAACAACACTCTTCTTTATTAGAAATTTCTCCCATGCAAAACTTGGGTCTAGCAAGTGGATTGTAAATACCAAAGAAAGAATTTCCTTTATAGGAAAAGATACAAACATCCTCAATCAGTTATTGCTTCTCGTCTTGATCATGCACGGAGTTGTATGTATAAATATAACCACCTTCTAATAGGGCACTAGGGTCAAATAGATAGAGTGGCCATAGAAAAGTGTCTATTCAACACTCTTTTCCCCAAATGCATCGTTAAAATAGAAAGATACACTCATGACCCTTCAGGTTATTGTTCGTGTACTTTTTTATTTTTGTTGACTGAGCTTCTTCATAGCTATCCCAAGTTAGTAGTGACTTGCTAGAATCGATAGTTCAATTATTTGGTGGTTCATTTTGTTTTGAGAACCATTATCCTAATTTTAAGTCTTTGTTGGTTCTAATTGACCACCAAGCAAAAACCTCAATAAAATAACCTCAAATACAAAATCTGACTTCACCAATGCATCTGAAACATCAAAATCTATATGGTTACGTATCTTATTTTCTCAAAACAGACTCTGAATGCATATCAAGGCATTGGCCGAATCTTGGAACCAAGTTCCAAGTTTCACTTGCTGCCTCACATAGAAAGAGATAACACGACGGTGGTAGGTAAGGTGAGAATATGGTGTTATGACTACTGCAAAGTAAGGTCCATGACCATGCTACCCGTGTTCTGGGAAAAGCCTATTTAAAGGATGTCTTGCCCAAGATTTTGGCTATTTTGTGCCTCCCTCTTGAGATCTAAACCATAATAGAGTGTAAAATCTGTAAGTGAGTTTTGTGGATTGATTAGGTTCTTGAATAACCTGTGAAAACCAATTTTACTACAAATCGAAGGTAAGATTCCTTCTAGTTGGTGTTAATTTCTTAATTTATATACCCAAAACCCCTAAGTATTTGAGTCTCACTTATTCCACAAATGTGATTGATTTACTCAAATTTTTTAAGGGTTATATCTATCTAATGATAGTTGAGCAACAGGTTTATCTCAGAAATTTATTTTTCAAAGGTGGGACCCAATTAAGGGTTTGGTGTCATTTTGGACCCATGGCATAATGGTTCCATAATGGGTGTTGTTAATATCTTGTCTCATGGAAGAAGCTTCAAGAAAAGGAAAGGCAAAGCTTGTTACTTTGTGATCAATTTGGACTCAAGGTAGGTTAGGCTTACCTGTAGTAAGATTGAGCTTAATTGTACTATAATCATGATATATTGTGAGATTGGGTGAGGTATTAGATAATAAATGGGTTAATGATGATACTTGGGTTTAGTTTATCCTCGTAGGCTATTAAACTTGTAAAATATGATACTTGACTATATCTTAGAACCTTGGATAGTTTTACTTGTAGTATCATGAATAGTATGAGAATACTTTAGTTGCCAAGTAAGGATTTATAAGACCTTATGGTGTGATTAGATAACCTAGTCTAATTCTGGGTAGAAGTTAGCCTTGTAGAAGTGAACATTGGCATTATTGGGATGTAGGAGTGGAACTTGATCCACCTTAATCTTGAACTATGTAATTCCATATCGACCTAGACACTTGAGGAACATCTAAGTTATGTTATTGGGGTTATAATACTTAAACTCAGTTGTCGGATATGCATGTGGTCGATGGTTGGACAATGAGTATACTTGATTAATTATCTTGTCTTCATGATATGGATAGCCTTTGAAAGTCTTGTAAATTGAACCTATGGTTATGCTATCACTTGTCTTATTGATGAGTTCACTAAGTGAACCTCTAATTATGTTACCACTCTTTTTATGACCCAAGCATAATGATTAAGCTAATCTTTATGTAAAGGATTTTCCTTTGGGGTTATTATTGTGAAAAGTGGGAGTAAAATAGGCATCTAGAGAGCATGCACTTGACTTATAAATGACTTTCTAATAAACATGTTAAATTGGAAAAGTGATGATTGAGTATATCATTCAGATATTCATACTCATGCACATACTAATATTATGTAGTTATGTTTAATAATAAAGTATGATATTATGTATTACCTTACATCACTTATACTCTATCATTATGGGTTATTTATGCTTATTGACTTGACTACATATGTATGTGTATATTGTTGTCTTGGAGGATGTGTTAATGTTATGATAATGTTCGGTGAATCTATAGGATATAATAATGTTATGTTGATGCCCGGTGAATCCAAAGGTTACAATGATGTTATGATGATGCCCGGTAAATTTGAAGGATATAAGAATATTATGAAGATGCCTGGTGAATCCAGAGGATATAATGTTTTTATGACTGTGACCTACGAATTCTAGGGAAATAATAATGTTATGATGATGCTTGGTGAATCCGGAGTATATAATGATGTTATGATGATGCCCGGTGCATTCAGAAGCAGTAATGATGATATGATGATACCCGGTGTATCTGGAAGAGGTAAACATTATATGATAATGTTATTTGTATTAAGTATATATCAATACATGGATGTATGTATGGTTATGCCGTGTATGGTTAAACCTATTTGTATACTTGGGACATGATGTCTTTCTTGGTAAATTGTTATCCATTCCTTGTCATTAATCACTAGATAAGAGGAGTGACCCTTGTTAACTCTAATTAGTAATTAGAAGTAGATTATGCCAAGTATTGGGGTAAGGCTAATTGATATGTATAATCTTATATGGAACCAAGGGCTCACGTAGTAAATCTACTTGACTTGGATAAATAGTTACATTGTGGAATTTTGCCTAGTAAAGTGGTTTATGTGATAACTAGTTGTCTCTAATAAATGACTATGACTTGTTGGCTAGAAGCCTAGTTAACTAGTTGGTGTACATTTCTTAGCTAGAATATGAAAACTAGTCACTAAGATTATGACATTCTCAATGATAATAGACTTAGTATTGAATAATGAGTGGTTAAGTTGACATCTAGTATGTGATGCCATGGTGGCTTAATTGATGACTTATATAATTATGAGGCTAACTAAGAGATGGATTTGTGATGGGTTAATAAATAATAGTGTTGGTAACTTGTGGCTTTTCCTTATTTAATGACTAGTAAACTATTAGACTTGCAAACTAGTGGCTCATGGAAATGAAGGCTAGCCAGTATAGGCTAGACATGAAGTTTATTAATTAATTAGAGATTAAATAACTATATAACCAGGTTATGGTGATATCATCTTTTTTTGTCAAATTACGGTATTAATGATGATTGTAGACCTCGGTAAGATTCCATGGCAGAGAATGTACAACCCACACCTTTGGTGAGTTTCTTGTGTTGGTGTGCCTTGATATATTGATGGATTGATCTTTTGGTGTACTCTCCGATGGTATGGTACACCATGATGAATTCTTTGTTTGTTTTCCTTAAGTGTAGTTCCCGGGTGTGGGATATCGTGGTAAGTTCTTATGCTTTATAATTGAATGATAGTAGTTGTTTTGATTATGGTAATAACAGATTGTTATTGTATATATGTGACATTATTCTTCCAGAATGATTATTCATGTTGTATTAAAGTTATGGTATATGTGAATATGTAATGTCATACTATTGTTATAACTGTTTAGTTATTTAGATAGTGATATCAAAGAAGATTCAAGTTTGATTATGTACCTTGATTTTAAGTTATTGGCTTACTCTATATCATCCTTATATCGTAATTTAACTCAGTCGACCGATGATGACTACTGAGTACTCGTGTTTTGGCACTCATACTACAATTCTATACTTTTTTTATGCAAACTCGTGTTCTAGTTTCCACCGTTGAGTTGAGATCATACAGTGTTTTTCATTTGGAGATAAGGTGAGTTCTGGGAGTTTGAGTTTCCCTTTTACCCTTCAATACTTATATTGTCATTTGTATTAGAGATGAATGTATAAGACTGTTGTTGAATTTAGAGATGATCTTCTACTAGTACTATCATGTCATGGGATTGGTATTCTATTGTTAGTTGTTTCCTTGTTTAATGTCGTTGTTATATTATGTTCCTATAGAGGGTCTATGTTGGATGTTCCCACCAAGGTAACCCATTGTATTAGCTCTAAGTTATGATGTTGGATTACCTACTGGTGGGTTATGGTAGGTTCCATCGTGAATCAAAAAGTGGGTCGTGACACTACACTAGTATAAGCCTCATCAAAAGCTAATAGAGAGTAAACAAAGGTATCATACAAATTGATTTCATCTAAGGTGTCCTAAAGAACATGCTCAGTTTGATTTCCTAAAATATTATCAAAGGTATGATTCAGAATTGGAACACATATAGAAGAGTAAGAAACTAGTGCACAAAGATTACCTTCTAATACTTTACATTTCTTTCCCTTAAGAGTGCTCTCATCTTCCGAGATGAGATTCCCATCTTTAGGAGAAATGTTATCACACCATAGTAGGTTGTTATATAGAATATACCACTCAAGATGAGCTACATCATCAACATGATACGCATCATTAGGTAGTTTATTAGGAGTTTTTTCATCTTTAAATACATGAGTGTAGGCGAGGTCCTACCTATTTGAGCAGATTCGTGATTGTCAGTTTAAGGATAGTAAGTTGTGTCTTTTCCACGATCAGGTGATGACTGGTGAGTTTGGGAGACACATCTTAGATTCTGAGAGTATCTTGAGATTTTAGACAGCTTTATTAGTGGGATGTTATAAAGAGAGATATGGAAGATTTTGTTGCTCGTCGCCTATATTGTCAGCAGGTTAAGTTCGAGCATCAACATTCAGGCAGTTTAACTGAAAGGTTACCCATTCCCGAGTCAAAATGGGAAAAGGTTACTGATACACCCAAATTACAGCTCTCGTTAGAAAGTGTAAGCGGTCGCTGTCAAATATAGAACCCAACTGGGTTGGGTGTCGAATCCCGCAGGGAATACTATGGTCACTAAGTGTTACAATTATTAGTAGACTGTTGGTCGAAAATTCCATGGAAAAAGGGGGTTTGGTTTAGGCGTGAACTAATATTATCAAAGTAACGAATGAGACGATATATGTAGTAAGATTTAATCACAGAGAATGATAAGTTAGGGTTATATCCACCTTATAGTTTCTACTTCTCTATTAACTATGAGTAATGCGGAATTTAGACATGCATGCACTTATAGAGAGTCGTATTCTAATTGTAAATCCAAGTGTTTTTCAACTATCAAGGATTATTTCACTTTAGCTCTCTAGAACCTAAAGTGTATAACTAATAGTATGAATTCTCCAAGAATGTTAATCCTGCTAAGGCATTAACATGTAAATAGAGGTTGATAACCCTATTTTCTTGTCACACTCTCTTTTCCAAACATGTAACTTTTCTATCGAACAAGTTAATGATATACTCGCATATTCCCTATGTTTGCAACCATAAGAATTCAATTAAAACGAAGAGAGTAATGATATAAGTAGCATACACATCAAGAATTCATAAACTCATAGCAATAGATAGTATCTTACAAGGTTAGAATAACCCTAACAGAGAAGTTTAGCTACTCATGGATACAACGGAAATAAAAATAGACATCATCATCATACCAAAACTAGAACAATCTTCATGATGGAGATGGTTTAGCATCAACAAGAGAATGACGTTTCCCTTTATCCGTTGCCCAAGTCTAAGCCGTGATCTCTGTTCTCCAAACTATTACAGAATCTGAAAACTGAATAATGAATGAATTAAGCTGAAAATTCAGCGATAAGGTTTTTAATAATATCCTTGTCCACTAAGTTGCTACTGCATCCTTAAGTATTTAATAATACTGGGTTTGCCCGGGAAAAAGTTCCCATGCATCACTTTCAGTCAAAAAGCTGCCTTCCCTCTAATGTAAAGTTTTCCTTTGCTACCCATGGGTCCAAAAAGTGCTGAAATCTTCATCATTAGTACCTAAAAAATATGCTAATCACATAGGTCAGCTCACTTAAAGGAAAATGGACTAAAAGTGCAGGAATTATATATTTTATCCTTAAAACTTAGCTAAAATATGGGTAAATTATGGTTCTTAGACGTATAAATATGCCCAACATCACCACCCCACACTTAAAGCTTTGTTTGTCCTCGAACAAAATATTACATCCATGCAAACACCTAACTAGAATTTCACAATAGCAACACAAAATTTTCAACAAAACAAGCACGACAATTATTAACAAAGAGTAGGTTTCTTGATCACTGCTAGAAACAACTCAAACTCCAACATAGACTCATTAGGATGGTTAATTCGTATCCACAAGTTAAGCCACAAAGAATCATATAAAACTACCCAACAATCATCAACCATGTGTGCTCACACAAGATATCACCCATAATCACTCATAGTTTTGCATTTTTTGAAACAAGGGTATAAGACTCTCCTTGCTCTCACTGTCACAAAGAATTCTTATATTGCAACTGATGACCATTGGCTTGCCCTTAGTGTAATGCTCAACTAATGTCAGAATGCTAAGCTTAGGATCAAATAGGTCTTTACAGGTTGTAATGTAAGCTAAGGGACAGGTAGGACTATTTTGGCCAGAAATAGTGACTATGTTCCCTAAGCGCTTTAATACACTACAATATGCCATTTACACTATGTTTTAACAACCCCTCTACCTTCCTTTCATCTACCAACCCCTTTTCACCTATTTTGTTATTCAATCATAAACACAACTATCTTTTTATTTTTCTATTTTTTTATATTTTATTTATATATATATATATTTATAAAGCACCTCTATGATAGCCACTCTTTTTCATAACATTTTCAACTACCAATACACTCTGAGGCATCACTCTCACCATTTTCCTCTTATTTTGCCAAATGAATCTACAATTTAAAGAGCCTAGGAATTTGGATCAAATTATGGTCTTGAAAAAATGGATTAGGCTACATATGAGGCTGCCAAAGAAGATAGTTAAAGGCTCAAAGGGTGTTTACTAGGACAATGTACAAGGGTAGGTAAAAAGAAGATAGACAAATTCAGGGCTGCCAAAGAAATACCTAAATCATCTCCTAAACTCACACTCTTTATTTCGCTTTACACACACACACTAGGCAAGTTCTAGCATCGGTCACAATAAAGAATATATAATAACCTCACCCACACAAGGCACATGGTCAACTTAATTGGGAGCATTATAGATTCTTGACCCAACAGATGAATGAATTAAACCACACAATTATCACATAGTGAGTCACACTTAGAGCCTAAATGTCTCAATAGTAATGATTTAGCGCAAACTCTTGTTATAAGACCATCCTGTCTATCAGAACAATTTCATACAAAATCTAAAAAATCTAAAATTTAACTAACTAATTACGACTAATTAACTATGACTAATTCAAACAAACAAGAACAAGAATAAATGTAGGCAAAAAAGTACACTACAACATACAAATATCCGCACCCCACACTTAGACGAGATACACTGCCCTCAGTGGAAATAAATAAGGAAAACCTGATTATTCAGACTCCTTTTCTATGTCTGGGGTCATACCCCCTTACGTTGGAATTATCATCAAAGTCATCATCATCAGAGTTGTCCTCCACATCTGAGTCTAGCAGTCGGTGATCATCGTCAGTCGACACATCATCATCGAGAGGTTCCTCAAAATGTACCCCCACTCCATACATGGCCCGCGTATGCTCATTAAGCGGGTAGTCATAGTCTAACTGCTGAAGCTCTGCATCAGTCAGAACACGACCCCCACTCATATGTCTCTCAGCAGTGGTAAGGTTGATACCTTGACCAGTTTCAGGCTCTTTAACTTTCGTGAGAACAACCTTCTTTGGGTTGTGTGGAAGATTATGGTCTGCGGGTTCCTCTTCAACGTGCTCTTTCCTCAAGATCGCAGTCAACAAATTGTTGAAATTGAAACGGGACCTTTTATGCAGCCTTGCTTTACACATTGACGATTGTATAATAACACCAATGTTGATGGGAATATTCATCATCAGAGCGTACACCAAGAATACTCGATCACGTGTGATATTTGTGTACTGTGTCCCAGGAATCAAGTAAGAGTTGACTATCCTTAACCATATACGAGCTTCTCTGTTCAAAGAAGCATACGGATAAGTGTTGTGACGACCATTATCCTTGTGACGAATCCACCGGGTCATGGACCTTATTCCGCACAGTGTATGTCTGATGGCCTTGTAGGAAGATCTATGATAAATCTCCTTGAGTGGTGCTGGATCTACAGATAGAGTGCCCAGAAAAGAGTTGAAGAACTCCGCGTTCAATTACAGGATTTGGCCCCGAATCTTCACTTCACTTTCGGTAGTCTTTGGGGACCAATTAGCATAAAAATCTCACGTTAGATCAAGATTGCATTCCCCCATATCTCGGAAAATGAAATCAAGATTTAGCGCCATGATTTTAGCCAAAATGTGGGGATCTCTCTTTGCTAGACTCTCCTTCTGCATCAATTCTACATGAACATATTTTTTTACTTTGTTTTTCCTATACCACTCCTTCCCTTCCTCTTCTAGAACCCACTTGATTGCAAAAGTGCATCGAGGCACTAGCAGAGACGAGGACTCAGCTTGCTCTTTTCTTGACCTTTTCTGACCTTTTTGTGAGGTGGACACTTTTTGTTTTCCTTGTCGTTCTTTTGGGTCCATTCTACCTGAGATCACAATAGAGTCATGTTAGCTTCATCTCGGAAGATTCAATCGAAAAACAAATAGTAATGGCACCACCCCACACTATATTTGTTGGCACAGACTAATTAAGTGAGTGATGTCAATTACTCAGACTTCATCGACATATATTTAGGCGATATGTTCCAACAACATGTTTAGTCCAATCATACTTTCATGTAATCTTGACTATCCTTTCCAACTTTATTTCATTGGATTAATGCACTTTTTGAACAAGACTACCACATAGAGATCGTATCAGGTTATTGCATAGAAATAATCACACCATCTTATGCTTGTGGTCAATCATGATCGGTATTTCGATGAACGAGACATTCAAACATTCAAGCTTTCAACTTTCAAGATTATGCATTAACTTCACAATTTTGACTCTATAAAAATATGACAGTGTATACCAATCAAATACAAGTCGGAATAAAGTCAAGAACACACATACGAATTATTCACTCAACTAGATGCATCATAACAAACCAACCATATTCTTATCACCAAAAACCACTTCAAAATCTAATAAACCATTATAAGCGTAGCATTTCAAGACCTACAGAATATAAAAGAGTAACTTACGTGGTGATAGATCTGAAAGATGAGCTTGCAAGATTAGATGAGCAAAAAGAAAAACTTTGAGAGAATAGGGGAGCTTGGGCGACGCCTAGGTTAAGCAAACAAGTGCATTGTGTTCTTAGATTTAGGATCTATTTAAAGACTAAGCCATGGGTCTGGTTTGGTCCATATATAAATGGGTTAATAGGCAAAAAAGCATAAGTAGGCGGCGCCTATTGCTTTGCTTATGCTAGCATAGGTGGCGCATATAGCAATGCCTAGTTTGGCATAGGTGGCGCCTTACCTATTACCTAGATTGGCATAGGCGGCACCTTGCCTATTACCTATGTGAGGTCGTGAGCATAGGAAATGGCATAGGCGGTGCCTATGGTATTGCCTAGATTGGCATAGGCAATGCCTTGTCCGTTGCCTATGTGAGGCAGTGAGCATAGGCAATGCCTTATCTATTGCCTACATTGGCATAGGCAATGCCTTGTCCATTGCCTATGTGAGGCAGTGAGCATAGGCAATGGAATAGGCAGTGCCTTGTCTATTACCTACATTGGCATAGGCAATGCCTAGCCGATAGCCTTTTCTCCATCATTCCTAACTTTCCACCTTTCACATGGCTCACTTTAAAATCAAAATTTGGGACTAATCTCCTCCTTTATACATCTTGCACATATACTTAATCAAAAACAACAAAAATGGTTAGAAGGATGGGTTGCCTCCCACCAAGCGCCTTAGTTTTGGTCGTGGCTCGACTCTTCTTTTTGAATTTTTATTTAACAAAAACAAACTCCTAGTAAAATAAAATGATTAAAAACGATGGGTTACCTCCCATGTAGCGCTTGATTTATTATCGTGGCACGACATAGTTATCTCGATTACTCAGACTTCATCAAGATATCTGGTGGCTTTGCCGGTGGTGAAGGTCGATTCTTAAGGTTGAGGTCCATCTTCTTGGAGGAATATAAATACGACCCCATTCCTATCAAAGCACAGATAGTTTCTTCGTACTCCTCAACATCCTCACGCTCAAAGTTCAAAAGTACAGCTGCCAATGGCTTAATAGTAAGCTGCTTCTCTACAGATAATTCTTTCTCATCTTCATAATAAACTTCGGCTATAGAGAACACGTTCATATCTTTAGGCTGCTTCATTGATTTGCATACATCAAAATGGACCACTTCGTCATTCATCCGAAATAAAAGCTCATTAGCTCTTAAATCAATAAGCACACTTCCTGTTGCGAGGAAAGGACGACCCAAGGTTATGGGAACTTCAGAATCCACCTCGCAATCCAAAATAACAAAGTCTGTAGGAAAATGAAGGTAGAAACCTTCACCAGTACATCATATAAGATACCAATAGGTTGTTTAACCGACCTATCTGCCATCACGAGCCGCATATTGGTTGGTGCAGGATCGCCCAACCCCAACTGTCTGTAAATAGATAGCGGCATCAAATTGATGCTATCAATCACACAACGCCTTGGAAAAATCCAACGATCCAACCGTACAAGGAATAGTAATATCACCAGGATCTGCCTTCTTCTGTACTAAAGATCTTGTGGCAATTGCACTGCAATGATGAACATTATCTGTCAGTTCATAGCTTGCTGCCCACTTCTTTGTCAAAAGGTCCTTCATGAATTTGGCATACCCAGGCATCTGTTCCAGCGCCTCCACCAAAGGCACATTAATAGTCAGCTGCTTCAACATAGTCATAAATTTACTGAACTTTGTGTCATCAGCCTTCTTCTTCAGTCTCTGAGGAAAAGGTAGTGGTGGATTTTGAAGAGTTTTCTCCTCCACTTCTTTTTTATTTTTCTTCCCATTATCGATCTTTTTAGGCTGCAGACATCTAGGGGTAACATCATGAACGTTCTCAGTCTAATTTTCAGCTTCCATAGAATCATCACAATCTGCTTAAATAGCATTTGCTTCTATATTATCAACCATCTGCTTGCCTTTGGATGGATTTTCCAACACCTTACCACTCCTAGTAGTAATAGCCAAACATGATCCATCATTCCTTGGATTTTGCACAGTGTCACTAGGTAAAGTGCCAGCCTTTCTTTGATTGAATACCGCTGATAGTTGACTCAATTGTTGCTCAATCTATTTTATTAAAGTGGAATGGGAGTCAACAAATTGATTTATTAAGGACAAATCATTTTTTACCTCAGTTACTCCCATGTTGGTTGCCTCCACTCCTTTCAACAACTTAGTCATCATATCTTCCATGGACATCTTCCCAGAACCAGACGCCACAGCCTCATGATTTCTAGGAGGAACATACAAACCACTCCTGTCAGTCTTATTCTTCTAACTCCCTAGCTCGCAGTCCTTGTATCTGGATTTTTCATAATAGTTTTGACTTTGGTTTCCTTGGGCATTGCCTCAGAAACCCCCCTGATTATTCAAGTAGTTCGCTTCTTCCTTCGGAGTTATCTCTTCCCTGTGATATAACGACCTTAACCTTTTTTGTCTTCCCTGATAATAAATGCTTGGTAAGAAGATCCATCTGCATTTTCATGTGAGCCATATCCTGGTCACGTTCCTCTTCTCTTCATCTCTATTTTGCAGTCATGCCAATAGATAAAGTAGAGATTGCTACCTCAGAATCCCTGGTATGCCAAGCTCTACTCTGCTTTGTCATACGATCCAGCATATCACTTGCTTCAATAAAAGTAAGGTCCATGAATGACCCACCTGCAGCATTATCAACCACTGGCTTAGTTACCAAGTTCAAAGCCCTATATAATATTTCCATCAAGTGGATATTAGTTATCTGATGATTTGGGCACCGCATAAGCTTCTTCTTAAACCTCTCCCATGTTTTGTGGAGAGCTTCAGTTGGAAGCTATCGAAAATTGCTGATCTTATCTCTTAATTGTGCTCTCTTGGATGGTGGAAAGAATCTTTCTAGAAAAGCGTCTTTCAGTTGCCTCCAATTAGTAATAGAGTCAGGAGTTAGCCCGTTCAACCATAGAGTTGCCTCTCCAGAGAGAGATAGTGGGAATAAGCGCATCCGAATAACATTTTGTCCAACTCCTAGATTGTCAAACGACTTACATGTTGAAATAAAATTAATCATATGCATATTTGGATCATCACCTGCAAGTCCACCAAATAACCCCTTGAGTTGCAATAGCTGAATCATGGTGCTAGTGATATTGAACTTGGCTTCGGGTGCCAAGGGCGGAGAAATAATAGCCCCTGTGGCACCAGCTCTATCCAAATCATCATCATCATCATCAAAAGAAACCTGCATAGCTCGGTGTTCAGGTCTCATTCTAGCTTGACGATCTCTTCTATTTACAGGCGCTGCCACCTCATCTGCATGCCATGGATTTAGTAACTCATCATCAGGATTTGTTGCTCGACCTGGGTTATCAATATTCTATTGATGCACTTGAGTAGCTGTCAATGCAGCTAATCTAGCCTGCTCCTATTGAGTAGCCATGTATCCAAGGTTTCGTTGTGCATCCATTCTGCCAATAAGATGTGGTTCAGGATTTATAGGTAATAATGGTTGACCAGAACTTCGTGTATTTGGCATGCACTCTAACAAACCTGAACAAAACAAAAACAACAACTAAAAGTAAAATTTGAGAATCTTTGACCAAAGGGTCTATTAACTATTACAAACTTAGTTGACAACCGTATTCCCTGGCAATGGCACCAAAATTTGATATGCCCAAATTACAGATCTTGTTAGAAAGTGTAAGCGGTCTGTTTCAAATATAAAACCCAACTAGGTTGGGTGTCGAATCTCACAGGGAATACTCTGGTCACTAAGTGTTGCAATGATTCGTAGACTGTTGGTTAAAAATTCCATAGAAAAGGGGGGTTTTGTTTAGGCGTGAACTAATATTATCAAAGTAATGAATGAGATGATATATGGAGTAAGATTTAATCACAGAGAATGATAAGTTAGGGTTATATCCATCTTGTAGTTTCTACTTCTCTATTAACTATGAGTAATACGGAATTTAGACATGCGTGCACTTATAGAGAGTCGTATTCTAATTGTAAATCCAAGTGTTTTTCAACCATCAAGGATTATTTCACTTTAGCTCTCTAGAACCTAAAGTGTATAACTAATAGTACGAATTCTCCAAGAATGTTAATCCTGCTAAGGCATTAACGTGTAAATAGAGGTTGAAAACCCTATTTTCTTGTCACACTCTCTTTTCCAAACATGTAACTTTTCTATCGAACAAGTTAATGATATACTGGCATATTCCTTATGTTTGTAACCATGAAAATTCAATTAAAATGAAGAGAGTAATGATATAAGTAGCATACACATCAAGAATTCACAAACTTTAGCAATAGATAGTATCTTACAAGGTTTCCATAACCCTAACAGAGAAGTTTAGCTACTCATGGATACAACGGAAATCAAAATAAACATCATCATCATACAAAAACTAGAACAATCTTCACGATGGAGATGGTTTAGCGTCGCCAAGAGAATGACATTTGCCTCTATCCGTTGGCTAAGTCTTAGCCATGTTCTTTGTCCTCTAAACTATTACAGAATCTGAAAACTGAATAATGAATGAATTATTCTGAAAATCAGCAATAAGGTTTTTAATAATATCCTTGTCCACATGTTTCTATTGCATCCTTAATTATTTAATAATATTGGGTTTGCCCGGGAAAAAAGTTCCCATGCATCACTTTCAGTCCAAAAGCTGCCTTTCCTCTAATGTGAAGTTTTCCTTTGCTGGCCATGGGTCCACAAAGTGCTGAAATCTTCATCATTTGTACCTGTAAAACATGCTAATCACATAGGTCAGCTCACTTAAAGGAAAATGGACTAAAAGTGCAGGAATTATATATTTTATCCTCAAAACTTAGCTAAAATATGGGTAAATTATGGTTCTTAGACGTATAAATACGCCCAACATCAGTTACCATGGACTTTATTAGCAATTTTCCTCATACTTGATATGGTCATGATGTTATTTGGATTATTGTGGATCGTTTGACCAATTCAACACATTTCATTCCTATTTAGATGACCTTCAAAGTTGAGAGATTAGCCTAGATTTATGTTTGAGGGGTAGTTATTTTTTATGGGGTCCCTATGTCTATTAAATCAGACTATTGTTTTGTATTTACTTTGCAGTTTTAGAGAGAATTTTAAGATAAGTTAGGTACTTAAGTGGTTAAACCCATTTATGTACTTGTGGCATGATGTCTTTCTTGGTTAATTATTGTCTATTCTTTGTCATTAATCACTAGATAAGAGGTGTGACTCCTGTTAACTCTAATTAGTAATTAGAAGTAGATTATACTAAGTATTGGGTTTGGTTTAATTAATATGTGTTATCTTGGGTAGAACCAAGGGCTCACCTAGTAAATCTACTTGACTTGGATAAATGGTTATGTTATTAAAATTTGCCTAGTAAAGTGGCTTATGTGATAACTAGTTGTCTCTAATAAATGACTATGACTTGTAGGCTAAAATCCTAGTGAACTAGTTAGTGGACCTTTCTTTGCTGGAATATGAAAACTATTCCTTAAGGTTGTGACATGCTCAATCATAATAGACCCTGTATTGTATGATGATTGGTTAAGCTGACATCTAGTATGTGATACCGTGGTGGCTACATGGATGACTTATATAATTAGGAGGATAACTAAAAGACAGCTTCGTTATGGGTGAACAAATATTAGTGTTGGTAACTTTCTAGCTTTTCCTTATTTAAAGACTAGTAAACTATTAGACTTGCAACCTAGTGGCTTATGGAAATAGAGGCTAGCTAGTATAGTCTAGACATGAAGTTTATTAATGAATTAGAGATTAAATAACTATATGACCAGGTTATGGTGATATCAACTTTGTTGAGTCAAATTATGGTATTGATAATGATTGTACACCTCATTAAGAGGCCATAGCGGGAATGTACATCCCACGGCTTTGATTAGTTTCTTGCGTGGTTGTGCCTTGATATGTCAATGGATTTATCTTTTGGTGTACTCTCCGATGGTATGGGACACAATGACAAATTCTTTATATGTTTTCCTTGAGTGTGCTTTCCAGCAATATAGGACATCATAGTATGTTCCTTTTCTTTATACTGTAATGATAATAGTTGTGTTTATTATGGTACTTACATGATTGTTATTGTATATATGTGAATTTATACTTCCAGACTGATTTCCAGAAGGATTATTAATTTTTTATTAAAGTTATGGTATATATGGTTATGGAATGTCGTACTATTGTTTTAGGTTTTTAGTTATTTAATGATATCGAAGGACATTTTGGTTTGATTCTGTACCTTGACTTTAAGTTATTATCTCACTCTATATCATCCTTATATTATAAGTTTGCTCAGTCATCTAATGATACCTACTGAGTGCACATGTTTTGGTACTCAGACTATACTTTTGTACTTTTTTTGTGTAGAGCCGAGTTTTGGTTGTCGATGTTGAGTCAAGATTATGCGGTGTTGATCAGTAAAAGATAGGGTGTGCTCTTGGAGTTCAAGTTGACCTTTTTTCTTCTATCCTTATTCTGTCATTTGTATTCGAGACGAATGCCTAAGTCTATATAAGATTATTAGACGTTGAATTATAATTTTTATTGTCAAATGCAGAGATACTCTATACTAATATTATTAGGAAATTAGATTGGTATTCAAATGTTAGTTGTTTCTTTGTGGAATGTCATTGTTATAATGTGTTCTTATATAAGGTCCATGTTGGATGTTCCTACCAAGGTAACCCATTGCATTTACTCTGGGTTACAGTGTTGTCTTACCTATTAGTTTGTTATGGTAGGTGCCATCGTGACTCAGAAAGCAGGTCATGACAAATTGGTATCAGAGCCTAGGTTTCACTGATATTATTGGTAAAAGTACAAGTGTCTAATAAAGTCCTGTGGATTAGAACATTACCAACAGTTTCCTATCTTCGGGAGGCTATAGGACATTTTTAGGAGTCCCTCACTTCTTTCACTCATATCATGCTAAGAGTCTAAGTTGGTTTGATGGATATTCGCTTGACTTCACTATTGTGTAGATGCCCAGGACTCGTGCTATAATTATATGTGAGGAGGGTCCTGAGACCCAAACTTATAATGTGTCCCCAAATAGGGATCAGGGTA
The DNA here is from genome assembly GCA_030864225.1 of Capsicum baccatum var. pendulum. Lineage (NCBI taxonomy): Eukaryota > Viridiplantae > Streptophyta > Magnoliopsida > Solanales > Solanaceae > Capsicum > Capsicum baccatum. The sequence goes on along the minus strand of CM061558.1, from coordinate 195,218,917 downwards.
GACCTCTCCCGAATCCTATTCCTGTACCAGAGCCAGAGATTCCTCCACCTTAGCCAGTGGTGTGCTAGAGACCAGCCCAGGCCCTACTATGGTTCATCCCCTCTTCTTTGCTTAGAGATGCTTTAATTCAGCTATTGGGCATTGTTAATGGTTCACAGACTAATGAGATAGGAGTGCAGCTTATAGCTGCAGCTCTTGGAGTTGAGTTTTCTCCTATTTTGGCAGTTTTTCAGTCAACACCTGCTCATCAGTTGTGACCCAACATGCTATGTCTTCTAAGAAGCAGAAGAAACTGGGTAGTTTCTTGAACTTGGCTCCACTTAAGTTTTCTAGTTCTCCTAGAGAGGATGCATTTGAATTTTTGATGGCTTGTGAGGATATGTTTTTTGGGTTAGCCCTTGTTGAGACGTATGGTGTGGATTACACCATATTTCAGTTGGACTTGTCTGCTCGACACTGGCAGAAATATTTTATGAGTTCTAGGCCAGTTGGATCTCCTCCTCTTTCTTAGGCTTAATTCTCTGAGATATTCATGTAGAAGTATATGATGTGTAGCCTTAGAGATTGTTTGAGAGATCAGTTCTCTAGTTTAGAGTAGGGATCTTTGACATTTGCTGAGTATAAGGCTCATTTCCATGAGTTGGCTAGGAATGTGACTTCTATCTTAGATATAGAGTATGAGAGAGTTTGTTGTTTTGTACGAGGTATGGGACTTCCTATTTGATTGGATACTCAGAGTTTGGCTACTGTAGGCATGACTTTTGCTGAGGCTTTTTATCATGCTAGAGTGATGGAGGATATATAGTGTGAGGGCCACGATAAGAGGCCCAAGTTTTAGGGATTATTTGGTGGGAGTCATAGTAGTTCCTGATTTAGGGGTGGTATTTATTATGCTGCACATTCTACATATCCATCTTTTCACCTTAGAGTTAGTCTAGTCGGCCAGTTTAGGCATCTTTTCATACCTCTGATAGGGGTCAGTTCATTACTAGTGGTCGTTCTAATAAGGGCGGTGATCATTCCTAGAGAGGTTTATCTATAGGACATGCTAGGCGTGGTACCTATGACAGGTCAGTCTGAGTAGTGAGTTCTGATTCTGCTCATGATTTTTATTTTACTTGCAGAATTCCTAGTTATTTCTCTAGAAAGTGCCCTAGGCATAATGCGATGGTTGTTTCATCCCAGGGAGCTACTCCTATTAGTGCAATTCATCATTTAGGTAAAGGTGGTTTGTGAGGTCGTATGGGTCGTTAGTAGGGTGCTCGATGTGGTTCCCAGGTAGGCAAGACAAGAGGACGGTCAAGTGCTTAGCCAGGTGGCAGGCATAGTCAGTTGTATGCAGTACCTACTAGACCCGAGGCTGAGGCTTTGTATCCTGTAGTTAAAGGTGTAATTTCGTATGCCATAAGCCGGCTCTTGTTTTAATTGATCATGGATCCACTTATTCTTATATATCTACTTATTATGCATAATGGTTGGACTTGACTAATGATTTATTATTTGTCCCTTTAAGCGTATCTATCTCGTAGGTGATTCATTAGAAGTGGATCAAGTATTCAGATCATGTGTTGTGACAATATGTGATATTGATACTTATACTGATCTTATTATTTTTGATATGTTGGATTTCAATGTGATTTAGTGTATGGACTGGTTATCCCACTATCATACGGTCATGAATTATTTTGCCAAGACCATTACCTTAGCCATGCCTAGAATACCCCAGTCGTGTAGCAGGGATCAATCAGAATAAAATCGAAGGGGATTATTTCTTATGTTTGTGCCAAATGAATTATATCGAGGGGTTGCTAGTCTTATCTTGCCTATGTATGTGATACCCTTGTAGAGAGTCTGAAACTTGACTTTGTTCCTATTGTGTGTGAGTTTCCTGATGGGTTTTTCTTTGAATCTGCCTGGTATTCCCCCTAACCGTAAGATTGAGTTTTCTATTGACCTTAAGCTGACACCCATCCTATTTCTATAAAACCTTATTGTATGTCTCCTGCTGATCTTAAAGAGCTGAACTCCCAACTCTAGGATCTTCTTGGTAAGGTTTTATTAAACCATGTTTGTCCCCGTGGGGAGCCCCTATTTTGTTTGGAAAGAAGAAAGATAGGTCAATGCGAATATGTATTGATTATAGGTAGGTTAACAAGGTCACGGTGACGAACCATTATCCTATGCCTTGTATTGATAATTTATTCGACCAGCTCAGGGTACAACTATATTTTCTAAGATAGATTTCAGGTTTGGTTATATTCATTTAAGGATTTGGGTTGAGGATATCCCAAAGACGGCCTTTAGGACACGTTAAGGTCACTATGAGTTCTTGGTGATGTCTTTTGGGTAAACTAATGCCCCAGCCACATTTGTGGTTTTGATGAACCATGTATTCTGACCCTATCTAGACTCCCTTTTTAGCATTTTCATTGATGATATTCTTGTGTATTCGAGGAGTACTGAAGAGCATGCACAATACTTGAGGATTGTACTCCCAGTCTTGCGAGATCATATGATTTTTTCCAAGTTCTCTTAGTGCGAGTTTTGTCTTGAGTTAGTATTGTTTCTTGGACATGTGGCATCTAAGAAGGGTATAATGGTATACCCAGCTGAGATTTTAGCAATTCGTGATTGGGCTAGGCCTACGTCTCTGACTGAGGTTCACAACTTTATTGGTTTGGCTGGCTATTATATGCACTTTGTTGGGAGCTTTGCTACCATGTCATCCCCTATGACTAGATTTACTCGAAAGGAAGTTCTTTTTCGATTGTATGAGGAGTGTAAGTTAAGCTTTGGAAAGCTCAAAGATTATCTCACCTCAGCCCTAGAGATAGCCCTTCTAGTTGAGAGGGAGGGATTCACAGTGTTTTATATTGCATATGGTATTTATTTTGGATATATTTGGATGCAGTAATGTCATGTAAGCATAAGCTTGAGGTGCATGAGCACAACTACCCCACTCATGATTTGGAGTTGCCAGTGGTGGATTTCACACTCAAGATTTGGTGGAATTACTTGTATGGTGTACATTATGAATTTTTCACCGATCATTGTATCATTCAGCTTCTTATGACTCAGCAAGTGTTTAATTCTTGCCAGCTCAGATAGATGGAGTTGCTAAAGGGTTATCATATTTCCATTTTGTATCTTTGGAGTAAGGAGAATGTGGTGGCTGATGCCTTGAGCCACAAGGCAGTGAGTATGGATAGTTTGTCATGTATATCTGTTTCTCAGAGGCCCGGGACATCCATTCCCTATCCAATTTGATATTTTGTCTTTATATTTTTGATCCTGCAAGGATTTTGGCTTATATGGAGACGAGGTCCTCCCTATATGAGAAAGATTCGTGCTCATCAGTTTGAGGATAGTAAGTTGTGTCTTCTCCACGATTGGGTGATGACTGGTGAGTTTGGGAGACACACTATAGATTCTGAGGGTATCTTGAGATTTTAGGTTCGTATTTGTATTCCCCAACTTTATGACTTGATTTAGTCAATTTTGTATGAAGCTCATAGCTCTAGATATTCTATTCATACCGATACAACCTAGATCTATAGAGATATAAGGCATCTTTATTGGTGGGATGTTATAAAGAGAGATATAGAAGAATTTGTAGCTCGTTGCCTATATTGTCAGCAGGTTAAGTTCGAGCATCAATGTTCACGTGGTTTGACTGATAGGTTACTCATTCCCGAGTCATAATGGGAAAGGGTTACCATGGACTTCATTAGTGGTTTATCTCATACTTCCCGTGGTCATGATGGTATTTGGGTAATTCTGGATCGTTTGACCAAGTCGTCATATTTCATTCCTATTTAGATGACCTTCAAAGCTGAGAGATTAGCCTAGATTTATGTTTAAGAAATAGTTAGTTTTTATTGGGTCCCTGTGTCTATTATATCAGACCGTAATTTTGCATTTACTTTGCGGTTTTAGAGAGCATTTCAGGAGAAGTTAGGTACTTAAGTGGCTTAACCCATTTGTGTACTTACATGATGTCTTCCTTGGTAAACTATAGTCCATTCTTTGTCATTAATTACTAGATAATAGGTGTGACCCTTGTTAACTCTAATTAGTAATTAGAAGTAGATTATGCTGAGTATTTGGTTAGGGCTAATTGATATGTGTAATCTTGTGTAGAACCAAGGGTTCACCTAGTAAATCTACTTGACTTTGATAAATGGTTATGTTATGGAATTTCGCCTAGTAAAGTGGCTTATGTGATAACTAGTTGTCTCTAATAAATGACTGTGACTTGTAGGCTAGAAGCATAGCGAACTGCCTGGTGGACATTTCTTTGCTAGAATATGAAAACTAGTCGTTAAGATTGTGACATGCTCAATGATAATAGACCTTGTATTCTATGATGAGTGGTTAAGTTGACATCTAATATATGATGCCGTGGTGGCTTAATTGATGACTTATATAATTAGAAGGCTAATTAAAAGATGGTTTTGTTATGGGTGAATAAATAATAATGTTGGAAACTTTCTAGATATTCCTTATTTGAAGACTAGTAATCTATTAGACTTGCAAACTACTGGCTTATGGAAATGGAAGATAGCTAGAATAGGCTAGACATGAAGTTTATTAAAGAATTAGAGATTAAATAACTATCAGCATTTTTGTCTCAAATTGTGGTATTAATAATGATTGTAGACCTCGGTAAGAGACCATAAAGGGAATGTACAACCCACGACTTTGATGAGTTGCTTATGTTGTTGTGCCTTGATATGTTGATGTATTTATCTTTTGGTGTACTCTCCAATGGTATGGGACACTATGACGAATTCTTTGTTTGTTTTCCTTGAGTGTACTTCCCGTCGGAATGGGACGTCGTGGTAAGTTCTTTTTCTTTATACTCTAATGATGGTAGTTGTGTTGATTATGGTAATTACATGATTGTTATTGTATATATGTGGCTTTATGCTTTCAGAATAATTATTCATATTGTATTAAACTTATGGTATATGTGATTATGTAATGTCGTATTATTGTTATAGTTGTTCAATTATTTAGACGGTGATGTCAAAGAAGATTCAGGTTCGATTCTATACCTTGATTTTAAGTTATTTTCTTACTCTATATTATTCTTATATCATAGTTTAGCTCAATCGGCCGATGATGCCTACTGAGTACTCGTGTTTTGGAACTCATACTACACTTCTGTACCTTTTATACAAACTCGAGTTCTAGTTGCTGCCGTTGAGTCGAGATCGTGTGGTGTTGATCATCAGGAGATAAGGTGAGCCCTTGGAGTTTGAGTTGCCCGTTTTCCTTTCAATCCTTATTCTGTCTTTTGTATTAGAGATGAATGTATAAGACTATTATCGAATGTAGAGATGCTCTTGTACTAATTCTATCATGTTATGGTATTGGTATTCGATTGTTAATTGTTTCTTTATGGAATGTCGTTGTTATATTGTGTTCCCATATAGGGTCCATGTTGTACGTTCCCACTAAGGTAACCCATTGTATTAGCTCCGAGTTATGATGTTGGCTTACCTACTGGTGGGTTATGGTAGGTTCTAACGTGAATCGGAGAGCGGTTCGTGACACTACACTAGCATAAGCATCATCAATAGCAAATATAGAGTAAAGAAAGGTGTCACATAAATTGATTTCATATAAGGTGTCCTCAAGCACCTACTCATTTTGATTTTCTAAAATATTATCAAAGGTATGCTTCAGAATTGGAACACTCAAAGAAGATTAGGCAACTAGTGCACAAAGATTACCTTTCAATACTTCACATTTCTTTCCCTTAATAGTACTCTCATGTTCCGAGAAGAGATTCCCATCTTTAGGAGAAATGTTGTCACTCCATAGTAGGTTGTTATATAGAATATAACACTCAAGATGAGCTACATCATAAACGTGATACACACCACTAGGTAATTTATTAGGATTTTTATCATCTTCAAATAAGATATTGTACTTAAAGAGAGAAGGATCAATCGAAGAAGAATTAAAACACGTAAATTCACTCTCAAAGACAACTATCAAGTATAAAACACATGATCATCCCTATAAGCCAAACAAATAATAGGATATTCATTAAGGTTTATGCTTAATAGATCACTCCTATTTAATTGACCAACATTTTCAATATCATCACTCACTTAAGGTTTTTTTTATCCCATCACAAACATCCTCAAGTCACGGTCAATTTTTAGACATAAGTTGATCAATACAATTTTTACATGACAATGTACTGTAATTTAACACAATAGCATCAATATTACGTGGACACAAATTGATCTTACAAGAATAATAAATTTCGTCATCAATAGGATTAACTAGTATATCCACACTCTTAACATGTACATATCAACAAGAGGTAAAGAATCACGAGACTCATATGTAGGTAAGCTATTACTCACACTCAATTGGATACTAGCCTCCCAATGACCATTCATATTTACTAAAGAGCAAGAGAGATATATGTTACCTTGAAGTTCTTGAGAAGTGTCTTCTTCACCTTAGGGTGGAATGCCCTTACAAGATTTAGAAACATCTAAGATTGCCCCCTTTAAATCTTCTATGGTAATCTCTCTTTTTGGGGTTTGTTCTCCTCTGCTTTTCATGTTTTTACCTATACACATGTACTTACTAAGAGAAGTTCAAAAAAAGTTAGATTGGGTTGGTATCAACCTCCTTTATTCACTCCTCTCAACCTCTCCTTTTTTTACTCTTAGATTTCCACTTTGAACTCCCTTACTCTCAATCTTTTATCTCTCGTTTTAATTAGACTTAGAGTAAATGGTCATATTTCATTGAGATTTTGAAAGTAAAGGTGGAAATCTATGAATTCCCGATTAGTCTATCACAATTTTAGGCCAATTTTGCTCATTTTTAAATTTATGTCATGCAAACCACTTGGCACCCATGCATAGGTGTCTAAGTTCCACGTGTAACACCAATACTCCTCTTATAATGCTTACCTTAGGAGAAGGAAACCTTCACTCTCTTGGATACTCTATAGCCTTCCAAGAAGTATGAGAATGGAAATGACACTTGAGGATCAACATTGTAAATCTTTATATACCCTTTTGGTACATGGGCATTCCTCATGAACTCTTTTAAGAAACTCCATGTTTGATCGGACTTTCTTACAAGTTCCTACCATCTCACTTTTGGCTCTTGAATGTGTTTAAAGACATGTGTAGCTTGTTCTACTTCGGTCATATCATAATCCATAAAGATCCTTTCACACTTCCACTCCCAGTCAAGATAATCTTTGGGATTTGATCAAATTTTAAAGAGAGAATATGTAAAAATATCATGACTTTTACGATACCTTCCATATATACCTTGGTTTTTATTTTCAAATGTTTGGGAACTATAATAAGGAGGATAGGATATAGTATTTCTACGCTTTGGAGGTGCACATTATTTTTTTCCCATGGGGAAATATCTACAATAGGTAGTATAACCAATAACACCACTTCATCTATAATAAGTAGTACCACAAGATGAGGTTTATGAATCTTCATAACACACATATGTACTCTAACCATGACCATTAAATGGTGCATAAGAAGGAAGGTTATACTCTACATCATCTTCATGCTCAGAGTGGGAAGGGTAATACTTCTCACATGCCCTCATTTCTTCATAAAAGCCATCACAAGGCTCTTCATCATCTCCATACCCACTATAAGAACTAGGGTCACCATTCATCTCATATTATCCTTTGGAATAGTAGCTATGATTCTCACACAACTCTTGATCATGGATATATTCATAACCCCTATAATCTCTATCTTCATCATAGTCATCATATTTTCACCAAAATCATAGTATCCTATGTCATACTCACAATCATCCATGCTACCAAAGACATACTTCTTTATGTCTCCTTGTACCTACAAAATGAACAAATAATATTAGAAGTAAAATCTCCTCACCAACACTTGTAAGAATCTTACCTTTGTAGACCTCACAATTCGATTAGCAAATGTTAAGTATTTTTTAAACTCGAGTGGTACATAAGGTGCCCATTTCCACTTGTGGTCTGAGTGGATTCTTGTTTTAACGACTCAAAGAAAATATGTACGAACTTGGGCAAAAGGCTACAATGAATTAAAAACCATAAAATCTCAAAAGAAATAGGATGAAGAAATATCATAGAATCAAGTTCTAATTATAAATGATGTGCTATTGAAATATAACACTTTTGATGCTTAAAAGGAGGAAAATATGCACGTATTTAGGCTATTTTATTTGATATGATTTGTTTTTGGTATGTTTTGGATGATAAGTTCATGAAAAAGGTGGAAAAGGGTGTGTTGGACACTTCTTGGAGAAATTATGGATATTAGGGATGTTTTCTAGCTTGTTCATGATTAAAGCATGTTTAAGAAGTTAAAACGATCTGAAAAGATAACTCCCGACACCTACCAAAGTAACCTACGGACTGCAGGTGGACAGATCAGGTAGAAGAGGTCAAAATCTCGAGAGCTAGGCTATAGGATTTGTACCTAGAGTCTGTACCTATACCTTGTGTCTGGATCACAGGTACTAGCTGTGGTCTGTTCCAGACCGCAGGTACAGAGAGCAGGTGACCACCAACCCAATTTTCTCCTATTTTATTTAGGCTTTGGTTTTAGGGTTTTCATTTGTACAATAAATATTCTTTATGTATTTTTTAGTTAGAGTTATGCAATTTTGATATTCACAACATATTTTGATTCCAAGATCTATCTTTGATCTTGGTATTGTATTGTATTGATTTGGTCCATTAATTTAGTTATGTTTGTGGGTTTTTACACTTTATATTATTATGATTTCATCTATGCTTTCAACTATGAATGTTATTGATTTCTTCACAATCATAAGAAACTAAAACCCATAGCTAGGGTTATCAAAACCATGCAAATTGACGATGTATGAGAAGTTTGATTGTTGAACTGAACTATTTCCCTTGGCATACATTGTTTTATCTTTATTATAATGGATTTCTTAATGGGTTCACATATTAGGATCCAGCCTAGATATTATAGCTTACTCCAAAAGAGAAGAAATGACTAGGAAAGATAAAGACAACAATAACTTGAGGTTAATTATTAATCCATGCTAATCATGGAATATAGTGAATGGCCGTTAACTGTAATCTAATAACTAGAGAATCAAAAGGTAATAGTTAACTGGGATCAAGACAAGGGATGGTAAGGCGACATCCTGAGACTCAAAAGAAAAATGTGAAATCTTTCTACTCATCCAAAAGATTATATAAGGTACATAACTTATCTATTCTGGATGCAATTTATTGGGTTGGTACAACAATGCAGGAGAAGCCTCAGAGTTGAGAAGGCAGGGGGAACACAATCTTTGTTTTCACCTACACTAATTACAACTGAAGTTAATATTGTTACTTCCTCGAGTTTACTATATTAAACCCCCCATTTACTTTTCTTATTTTGCCTGTTGACTATAACTGATAAGATCTGCAAACTATATGTTCCCTTTGTATTCGACCTCAACCTCTATTGGTTTACAATATTTTGCCAGTAGCCATTTTATCACCTAATAGAAGGTGTTTTTTGGATGTCAGTAAAAAATTTGGCATGGTTGTCAGGGAAAATGGTGTTGAGTTGTAATCAAAAGTTTTTGCAGTTTTTGGGTTTTTTCTTTTTTTTTCTTGTTCATAGTTGGGCGTAGATTTGTGTATGACTAGAACACGGGTTGAGGAAATCCCTTACTCCCAGTGAATTCGAATTTAGAGAGGATCATAAAAATACCTGGTAGGATATTTAAGAAGAAAAGAGATAAACCTCCTGAATGGGTTCGTGATGATCTACCCTCTTTCTCTTGAAGGAGTACAAGATATAGCTCATCGATAAATTGATTAGTTTTTCGATCAAGCTGAGAACAAGAGGAGGGAAACTGAAGAAGATCAACATATAGCTAGGGTGGTAGAGCTAGTTGAGCAGACACTAGTAGCAAACCGCTGACAACACTTGAAGGAAACCAGAACAGAGCAAGAGGTGCCTGTGTTCAAGTAATGCCATCGTATCAGTATGTGCAACCACGTATAGATGATGAAGAACACTTGGGATAGATTGAGACAATAGAGAATGGAGCATAGTTCCTCCTGTTTCCCCCCTAGGAATTAAGTTCGACATCACGAATGCAACGATCCAAATTCTAAATCTGAAGGTGTGTTTGCAGGTCTGCCTACAGATAATGCAAATTTTCACCTGTAAAATTTCCCTAGGTTATGTAGGTTGTATAGTAAACAAGGGGTGAAGCAGGAAACACTTAGATTGAGGTTGTTCCTCCTCTCAGTTACAAGAGAAGTATCTTTATAATTAGTGGAACTGCCAAGAGGATTTATCACTATACGGAATGAGTTGTGCAAGAAATTATTGTATAGGTTCTTTCCTCTATCTAGGATGTTGTAGCTCAAGGAAGAGATCTATAACTTTAGGTAGCTGCATTCAGAATCTATGTATGAGGCTTGGTTTAGTTTCAAGAAAAAGCTAAGCATTGTTCCTAATCATTAGTTGTCAGGGACGAGCTCATTAGGGATATTCTGTAGATCCCTGAGCATTAGCTCCAATGCCCTGAAAAATACGATATCTAGAGGAACTTTTATGAGACTACACTAGGAGGCAGCTCTGTAGATGTTAGATCAAATTTGACTCAATAACCAAGGGTATCAAACGTAAGAGGCTTAGAGGGGATTTGGTACAAATGCTAATGGAGCCTCTTGCGACCAGGGATCAGTTGATGATATATTAGAACAAGAAATTGCATTAATAAGGACTGATGTTGGGGGTACTAGAAAAATATCTTGTAGAAACAACTTCTGAGAAAGTGAATGTAGTAACAATATAGGGGTAATCTTCTAAAGAATACAAGTCAGAATATGAAGGGGAATAGAATTGTCTGGATGGTCAGATGGCAGGTTTTCGAGCGTAAGGGAAAGGGTATCAAGGTCAAAACTACTATGATAGCTATAGATATCATAGCAGAGAGTGAGATGGTAACTGGAGGAAGAAGGATAACTACAGAGAGAATGGAGATAGATATATTTCATCTGGCAGATGATATGCAGAATCCATAATGGGTCAGAAAAATCAAGAGATCCTCCTTAAGGAGATTATGGCTGACATTTCGATTGACCCACAAGTTTTAGTCATATACAATACCATCAATAAGTTAAAACACCTTTTTGTGTAAATGTCAGTAATTCTGAACCAGAGACTGCCAGGTACCCTTCTGAGTAACACGATGCAAAATCATAAAAATGATGGTCATGTACTTTCTATAACCATAAGGATTGGTATCACTACTATGGATCCCCCACAGGCTACTCCAGAAGATATTGATAATGAGACGCCTGCAATTAAGTCTGAGAAAGTAACAGTTGATGAAGGTATAGCTGCTGAAGATAAAGGTATGGGTCCCATCACTAATTCAAAAATCAGACAGATTTTGAGACCACCCCCACTTTTTCCTCAACATTTGAGGCAAAAAAAGAGGAAGGTAAGTTCAAACAATTCATTAATATGCTGAAAGAATTGAGCTTGAACATACCTCTCCAATAGGCATTAGAGCATATGCCTGGATACGCAAGTTTCATGAAATAGTTAGTCACAAGAAATAAATAAGTGATGTTTAAGGATGTTGTTAGTGTTCACTGCTGTAGTGCCATCACAACTATTTCCTTGATCCAGTAAAAGGGTGATCCCAGAGAATTCACTATATCATGCACTATTAGGTCATCCTAATTTGCCCGAGCCTTGTGTTATTTTGGATCCAGCGTTAATTTCATGCCACTGTCCGTATTCAAGTAATTAAGATTGAAGCCTCCAAAATTGACTTTAATGCAACTGTTGATGATTGAATACACATCAAAAAAACCCATGGGAATCATGTTTGATGTGATCATGACGGTGGATAACTTTATTTTTCTGGCTGATTGTGTCATACTGGACTGTGAGGTTAACATTGAAATGTCCATTATATTGGAAATACTATTTATGGCTATAGGCAGAGCTATGGTTGACATATTCAGAGTCAGCAGTGAGGAGGCAACATTTAATATCCAAAAGTCAATGAAACAAACAAACAACATGAGGGTAGTGTCCGTGATTGATTGTATTGGTAACCTTGGAGGATACTCCTATAGGTATCTCGATGAATTTTGAGTGGTTAAGATACCCGTGTCATACTGCGACGTTAAATAAAGTGCTGAGTGAGAGGAAACTCACTATTTTAGTGTTCACGTTTTCATTGTTTTTGCCTTTTTGTAGGATTTTAGCTTTCGGACCTTACCCGAAATATGACAAAAATTACTACATTCATCAATTTCCAGGTAAGGGGACTATGTGACCCCCTATCATATTCATAAGTCCCACATGATAAGTTGAATAATAAGTCAAAAGGTTGAAATTTAGAGGATGAAAAATGGTAAGTTACGGACTTTGGTATCTAATTTTACTTTTGGGACCTAAAACTTAGGTTGTGAGACAATAAATATCTAGAAAATTATTGAAATTCCGAGTTTGGGTTACAGAAAATTGGGCTAAATGTTTTGGCCTGGCACTTGTACCTAGCATCTACAAGATGCGGGTGGTACCTGCACCTACTGCCTAGCCACAGGTGTGGGGCATAGGTTGATGTCGCGGCTAGGTCACTTTATGGTATGTTTTGAGGCTATTTTATGGTATGCAAGGTCACTTTGTGATATGCAAGTGTCTGAGGCTATTTTATTAGATATTATCTATTTTGCGTATGTTTTGCAAGAAATAATGTTTTGAATGATAACTAGCTGAAAAAGATTTTTTTAGCCACTTTTTGGAGCAATTATGGATATTGGGCATGTTTTCCAGCTTGTTCGTTATCAAAGGATGTTCGAGAAGTGAAAAAGAGATGAAAAGATGACTCCAAACACCTACAAAGGTAACCTATGGACTACATGTAAGACCTATAAATCGTGGATAGACAGAATAGGTGCCAGATGTCAAAATCCCGAGAGCTAGGCTGCAGGATTTGGACCTATGGTTTGCAGGTAATTCGTATTCATAATGCAAGTGTAAATAGTGATCTAGAAGAACCTAACACTTTCCCTACTTTATTATTCTACCAAGTTCCCTCAACCCTTGCTAAGGGAATCAGCCACTCATAGTACCAAAACAATCCATGGAATTCAATATAAAAAATATAGAAGTAATCTTACAATAATGAAGATTAAAACCCAAATTCTTAAATCAATTGATCAACCAAAAACTAAGAATAAGAGGATTCCAAGATCAAAAGTCAATCGTAGAATGAAATATATGTTTTTGAATGGTAAGAGTGCGTAAACTTACATAAAATTGGCTGAAAACCTTAAAAGAGTATTTATATATTACATAAAGCCCCTAAAAATCTAAACTAAAATAAACTGGGAAACTTTGGATCAACCATCGTAGGTGGTTCTTACATCAGGGTGACCCATCGTATGTAGCAGAAATTCCTACCATCTTCAGTTTCTCTGAACTTCAAGTTCTGAAACCTATACTAATACCTATGGCACCGTAGGTGGTACCTACGGGTCGTAGGTGACACCTTCGTAGGTAGAAGTCTAAATTATTCAATTTTTGTTTCTCTAAAGTCTGACACTCTAACACCTACCAGGCTATCAACTCCAGGTAAGTGCTACCTATGCTACATAGGTAGCCTCATATATGGGCTTTTCTTTAGATTTTGACTCATTTTCTCCATGTTAATCTCCAAAACCTACTTTTCTGCAAAACGCAACGCAAAATACATCATATCTACCCAAACAAGCCTAAGTACTTGCATATTTCTTTTTTTTAAGCACTGATAGTGCCATGAAATCATGGAACATCAACACCTTTAACTTAGAACATTTGCATGCCTTCAAGCAACAAAAACACAGTGAAATATAATAATGTTGCTTAACCAAGAGAAACCTAAGATACCTATGGTAGTCACTCTCAAATTCATCTAAAAAACATCACCCCCTCCTATTTTAACTTTTCAAAACCAACTGTGTGAATCAATGCAGCGCAACAATGTAACCCAATGGAATCAAGATATGTCCTTACATTAGCAACACATAATCAGGCATAAATACAACTTACACTACCCGAGCAGACAAGCAGTTATCAACACAATCTATGTAGCCTCACAATAAAGATTTCGCACCCACTTAATAGAATCATGCATGTTAATGCAGGGATGACCACAAGACACTCACACTCATAAAGAAGTTTCACAATGTATATAGAATACCATAGGCTTTCCCTTGCTTTATTTACCTTAGCTTTCAGAAAATTAGGTGTGGATCTCTATAGGACTATATTTGGCTTGTAATGTAGGCTTAGGGCTGGTATGGTACATTTTCAAATTTAGTGAGTAAGCCTCACCAGCACTACAATTATGTTATAAGTCCACTTATAAACTAATTTTCTTTTTTTCCATCCTTATTTCTCCCTTTTTATTCTCTTATTTGTCATTAAAGTTGGGTGCCGGTTTCTTATATCCTTTTTTTTTTTTTTTATTTTTCTTTTTTTCTCTCTTTTTCTTTTTTCTACCATGCCCAACCCTACTGTCTTCTTTCTCCTATTTACACCCTTTTTCATACCTACTTCAAATTATTTACCCCAATGATACCCACCCAAAACTTAGGCAATTTTCCTAAGTTAAGAGGTACAATGTCCATGGACAACTAGGGCCAAAACAGGTTCATTTTTACTAAAATGGAGAGGTGACAGGTGAAACAAGAAAAATAGTCAGTATAGGCTCAAAATAAGGATCAAGGGATACTTATTCATATTTGGAAGGTTATTTAGGATAAAAGTGCATTGATTTCAAGAATGACCTATTATTATTTCCTAAGAGGTCTTACAACTTGGTCAAGACTAATTGAGCAAGTTCTAGATTTAACACATAATGGGAACAAAGTAGTTATCTCAGACACACATAGAACATGATTATATCACAAACTACTACTCATACGGTTCATGAAAATACTAGATATGACTATTATATCCCTAATTCTAATGGCATAACGAGATTCACAGTAGTCATATATATATATATATATATCCACCTCACACAGTTCAATATATATTTTTTGAAGGGGTATCATTTTTTTCCTAAAACTATTTAAGCACAGTCAAAATGCATCATAACTACCTTAGATTCTCATTTTTTCTCCTAGTTAAATAAATACAACACAAAAAATTAAGAAAAAAAATACTATACATCCTAAACATGCCAGCTCCAATAATACCACACTCCAAGGAAAAGAGGCACAACAACAAAAACTCCAAAATAACATCTATACCCATAAGTAGCCTCACCCCTAACAAATAGTCATGTATTGTTCCTATTGCATTAGGTCTCTACAAAATAAGAGTTAGTAACATACCTGTGACACCTTGGGTGCGTAGATTTGGTATTGTTCACACTAACAAAATTTAACATAATTGCACAAATAAAAAGATATCTTGGGTTGCCTCCCAAGTAGTTCCTGATTTGGCATTGCGGCACGCTGCGGGTACCTTAATTACTCAGAATTCATCAAGGTAGGCAACAAAATGGCTTCCGAGGTCATCAAAATAATTTATTACCAAGACCACACTCATGTCAAACAGCTATTTCATGGTTCTATGAAGATTGAATGTGACCTCCTTATCATTCAGCCTGATCTTAAGTTCCTCTTTCTCCATATCTACAAATGCTCTATCCTTGGTAAAAAATAGTGTCCCCAATATTTTAGTCATCTCAAAATAAACTTCACAATCTAAGTCAACAAAGTAAGCCAGAAATATGAAGTTGTCCACCTTGATAAAAATATTAAACAATTTGCCCATGAAATTTTTCATTGTACGGTCTGCCATCAACAACTATATTGTCACTGGTTTGGGAGGTATCAATAGCAACTATTTGAATACTGTCAGTAGCATCAAGTTAATCCGATCACCCAAGATACAAAGAGGTCAGGCAAGTCTAGATGTCCCTATGGTGCATAGAATCGTGAAAGCTTCGGGATCACCTTTATTTTGCACCAGAGATCGCAATATAACCTCACTATAATGAAGTAACCCACCAACATACTTATAAATGACTGCTCTTTTCTTTGTCACCAAATCCTTCATAAATTTTTCCTACATAAGCATTTTCTCCAGAGGTTAAATAAGAGAGATATTCAAACTCAACCCTTTCAGCATAGCAATGAACTTTTTGTACTTTTTTTGTTCCTTCTTCTACTTCAACCTCTGAGTAAAGAGTGGGAGGTTATGAAATGGTCTTCACTATTGGCTCATCTACTTTCCCCTTAACTTTTTTAATACCTATGAATTTTTATGATGACTCACCACTAGTCCTCAACTTTTTAGATTCTACATTGGGTTCCATCTCAATATCAACCATATCATTCCTAATCTCATCAACCATAAATATAGGGGATCAATGGTTTCCAGGTACTATTAGTGGTAAGGGATAGAAAGTAACCATCATTCTTCAGATTTTACACAGTGTTGCTTGGAAGAGTGCTCGGTTGATGCTAATTTAATATGTCCGACATTTTCCCAAACTATTGCTCAAGTTATTTGATCCCAGTCACATGTGATTCTACTTTATGGGTCAAACCTGAACTATTTCCCTTAATCCCTTTGAGGATACTTACTTGACTTTTCTAACCCTTGACCAATTTTGACAATACTGCTTAAATTCTAGAATCAACATCCCAATTTCCTGATAAAATAAAAACACTACTCTTCTCTTTGTAATTATTGTTTTGTGTCCAGTCGCTATTGTTTCACTCCCCAGATCTCTGTATCAATCTCTATCATAGTTTTTACCTTGGTTCTCCTTTCTCAAGTTCCAAGTGTCTTGACCAGACCCTTGGTCCTTAACTCAAAAACTCACTATATAGGTACTTTTCCTCTTCATCCACATCCAAATTATAAGACCTAGAAACCTTACCATGTGTGCCCATGGTATTCACCTTCTCAGAATTCATTGTTGCAAACTTCTTTGTTACTAACCCAATCTCACTCCTCAACTATACAACTTCTTGAGCTAATAGAATATGTTCCAGTGCCTCACTTTGCCTTTTGAGTATGCTACCCTCGGTTGGTAAAGGAGATCTGATCTATTATTTCCAATGCTGCCTCGTAACATAGAACATGAATGCTCCAGCAGTAATAACATCTACATAGCATTGGAAATGGTATTTAGGGCTTGATAGAATATCTTATGTAAGTTTCTTCCCATAATTCTATGATTAGGCACCATCATTAACTTCTTCTTAAATAAAAACCATGCCTCATAAATTGATTCAGAATGCAATTACCTAAAATTATGGATCTCATCCTTCAATTTAGCATTTTGGATAGAGGGAAGAAATGGTCTAAGAACTAATTTTTTAACTCTTTCCATATAGCAATGGACCCATGAGTTAGTTCCCCTTACTATAACGTGTCTTCACCAGTTAGTGAGAATGGGAACAACCTGAGTCTTAACGCTTCCTAATTTACCCCTGATATAGTTTATGAAGCGCAAATTCTAATAAAATTATTAAGATGCGTGTATGCATCATCAATCGACAAGCCACTAAACATATCACTCAGATTTAACAATTAGATCACAGTACTAGTAATGTAGAACTTCACTCCTATTTTGGCAGGCTCAACATATCCCATGTCTTTCTCTAGATCAACATATGGTGTTAAGGATTGATATGTTGTGAGTACTAAAGATCTACACCTTTGACCTAAACCTTAGTTGATGTCAAGTTCTACTCGATGTTGTTGTTCCTATCTTGCTCTTTCTGTTACTTGAGTTGCATGATGCATAAACTCATTGTAAAATCTTCTCTGCTAGTAATAGCTTAGCGGTTTACTCTACTATTTCCTAAGGAGGTGGGTGAGGCAAGTCTTGTGGATTGTCTTAAGGTAGCTCATGACAAATGTCTCAACCAAGGGGTGAAATCCTATGGTTCTGCTGTAGGAATCTCTCTAGCTATGGATCAAATGAGATTAAGGGATTTCCTTGAATCCTAGTATTGGGCATAACCCAGCGCACGCCCCAAGAAGAACAAAAAAGTAAAAGCCAAAAACCTCAACAACTTTAATCAATAAAGTCACAATCATATTCCCTGGCAACAACACTAAAATTTAATGTCCCTTAAAATATACCTTTTACATAGATTCAATACGTCCACTAATAAAATTTAGTAAACCAACTAGGTTGGGATTGATCGTACAAGTAATAGGTCAAATTCATCTCTAAAACTTGCTGAAGTAGAAAAAAGTACAGGAAAGTAAATGGGGGATTTTGTATAAAGCAATAACAAGCAATAAGTTATGAATGCATTTGGCTGTAAACAATCTAAAATAAACACTAAAACTATGTTCCCCGAACTCTATAGGTTTATTGTGCTCAATCCGACTATCTCAATATCGCATATGAAAAATTTAACAAGCTAAGTATCACTAACCATCTTCTGAACACCTTTAGTGAATCCCACCCTTTACCGTATGAATTTTAGTATGTCACATTACTAACCCTTGTCTTTGACCGTAGTTTAACTATCATCTTGTAGGTCTTGAGTTATCAGACGAGGGTTGATAGCCTCGAATCACTATTGTAATCTTCTTTTCTAAGCTAAATATCTCTTGTGAAGATGATCTCGAATACATACGGGTTCTTAGTGTTACACACCACTAAGAAAATGATTAAACTAAAGAGGATCACAATATAAGTGTAAACAGTGATCTAGAAGAACCTCACACTTCCCCTACTTTGTTATTCTACCAGGGTTCCCACAACACTAACTAAGAGAATTAGCCGCTCATAGTTGAAAAATAATCCATCGAATTCAATAAAGAAATCATAGACTTAATATCACAATAAGGAATATTAACACCCAAAATCTCAAAACAATTGATCAACTAAAAACCAAAAACCAAAAACAAGTGGATTATAAGATCAAAAGTCAATCTTAGAATTAAATATATGTTTATGAATGGTATGAGTGAGTAAACTTACATAAAAAGGCTAAAACTTTAAAAGAGTATTTTTAGATTACATAAAAACCCTAAACTCTAAACCAAAATGAATTATGGATTCTAAAGAATAGTTCTTCAACTTTAAAAACTCTAAAATTCTAAAAGAGTAGTTAAAAGAGAAGAATAGGGTGATGAAAACCTTTAAAAGGATGATTACAACGAACTGCCTGAAGAATAGGGTGATGAAAAAATTTGAAAGAGTATTTATAGATTCACTAAAGGCGTTCATAAGATGGTTGGTGATACTTATCTTGTTAAATTTTGCATATGCGACAGTGGGATAGTCGGATTGAGCACAATAACTCTACAGAGTTAGGACACCTTTAATGAATCTAGAAAACTTTTGGTTCGTTGTCATTTACCTTAGAAAAGTGACTATCATAGTTGGCACTTTCCTCAAGGTGATCCATTGTAGTTAGTAGAAATTCCTGCCATCTACAACTTCTCTGAACTTCAAGTTTTGGCACCTACAAAGATACCTACGGTGCCTTGGGTGGTACTTATGGTCCGTAGATGACCCCGTTGTAAGTACTAGTCGAAATTCCTCAAATTTTGATTCTCTAAATTCTGACTCTTTGTCACAACCTAAACCAGCTATGACGGGCCTCCGAAGTCCCACATGGAACAAGATGTAATACCCCGTGCTTTTCCTAGCTTAAAATTTATTCCTAGAATATTAAGAGTGGGATTCAAAAATAAGTAGCATTTATTTCATATTGAATTTTACAAATTAAAACCTTTCATCGTGTGGGAAATTTAGTAATCTTTTCATCAATAGCAAATTCACCCAAATCCAACTGCTAGTGAAGAAGTTAGAGCATTTTTAGTAATGCAGTGTCCCATGTAGGCACTCACCATATCGCGGTGGATGCCAACATTTCCAATGGACCTCCGCAATATTGGTTCATCAAAGAGAGGTCTAAATTCCCAATTGTCAATTTCTAGTGGTGCAACGTGATAGCCCCGCATTGCACCAGAGTGCAAGTTCACACTCGTGTTTTTCTAGTAGCTTAATGTGATTTCACCACGTCGTGGTGAAGGTGTAATTGTTGTACTCTTGATCCATAATTTGAATTCTTGTGTAATAATTTTAATACTAAGTATGTGAAGTTCTTATTAGGTGAATAATATTCTTAAAAGTCACTTCTATCCATGTGGAGCTAAGAACATTAGATTCATTCAAAGTTTGGTCTCCAATTCTACAAGGGTCAAATTTGAAAGTGTATAAATTAAAATATATGTATGATATTCCATCAACAGACCCATACATTTGTAGATAATTGAATTATATTTCAAATAATACCAATTTTTCCTTAATCCATTACTTGAGCAAAAAGTTATAGCCATTTCTGTGTGAGGCAGTAAGTTGCTGCGATGGTACCGTATTGCAGCGAAGAGCAAAATCAGGATATGAGTTACGAATTTTTGATTTAAATGAATGAGTAGAAATAGGTCTCCCCCCCCCCCCCCAAACCCAGGTCATAATATAGCAATGTATAGCCACCATTAGGGCATTATTTTCCCCCCATTATCCTATTTTACTCCCAAGAATAAACCCTAATCAATTCTCTTCAAGATTCATCCATTCTATCACCTTCTATTCAAGAAAACAATCAAGAATTAAGCTTTCTATTCCAAGAAGTTCAAGAAAAATATTCAAGAACATTCCTAATAACATCACTTGATTCATTTTCTTCAAGAAACAACCTTCAAAAACACAAATAGGAATTTAAGTGAAACTTATTCATCAATTATCTTTCAAAAGAAAACCCTAAAGCTCAAACTTACTCTCCAAGATATCTAATTTTCCTCTTCAATTCTCCAAGATAGTTCAAGATTAAGAAGTTTCAATTCAAGAACCCCAACAAATCATCTTCAAAAGCATCATAGGAATCCAAGATTCAAGCTTTATCCTCTAAGATCATCAATTAAGGAATGTGGGGTTATGAACAAGGAAAATCCTTTCATCCTTGTGCCCAAAACTATCTTTTTAAGTTAAATTCACATGATTTTCAATTAGAGCTCATACCTAATTTTTAGTATTTGAAGATCATGAGGTTTCAAGTTATGAATGTTGAATTGCCTGACTTTTTGCTTAAAATTAAGCATATTATTTTATATTGTTAAAGTATTTTCAAGAACAATATTGATCTTGATGTTTTGCTATGAATTTTCATGAGATTTATTGCATGGGTTATTAAGCCCCAAGTCTATAAATTGAGATTTTGGGAAATATGATGCTTTAAGCATCTTATGAGCTGATTATATCATATTTACAAAAAAGTTCTAATCTTTTGATCCTCAGATAAGTTTTAAAATCTACTTTATAGGTTTATGAAAGATTATAGAAAGCTAAATAGCTTTATTTACAGATTGATTTAGATAAATGCATAACTTGTTTCATAATAAATCCTTATGCTAGTTATAAACTAGATTTCCAATAAGATGAGTGTAGTAAATAAAAATAAAGTAGTAAATAATCTCAGTAATTTCCATAAACTCAGTATTTCTTGTAATCTAGCATCAGTTCTGTACACAGCTCAGATCTAGTAGTATTCAATTGTTTAGTTCTAATCCCTGTAGTAAATGAGTACTCTATTAAAACTCTATATCGTCAGTCAGATATCATGAATATTATTCCATCAGATATGGAACAAAGTGAATTTATCTTAAGTCAGTCAGTTCATTTGAGAAATATAAACAGTATCAGATTTATTTCAGTTTGTGTTCAGTTGAGAATTTTATTCAGAGTCTTTCAATTAGGAGTCAGAGCTAGCACCGAGTAAGGGAAAGGATAGTGGCTCCTCGACAGAGAGAGAGGCTGAGTCGTAGTAGCAATCCCTGAAATCCATAACTGCATAGCCAGTGTAGGATCCAGGAGTCACTATCAGTAGAGGCTGTCACTCGTAAAAAGAGGTTTGACTATTATATTGCCTTAGGCTGACTTCCTGTGAGGATCAACCACCAGAGAGGTTTGACCAGAGAGGTCTTTACACGTGACACGATGTTGAAACCCTTCCAGGTGGGGTTATAGGTTGGACCCCAATTGTAGGAGGTTGGGGAATACCAGTTAAGTAACTATTTCCCACAGTTGTATTTTTAGTATCAATCTTCAGAAATATGGGCTGTCAGATAGAGTCATCTATCTTAGTGAGAAACTCAGATAGTTCCATTGATTCATGGACCACCCATTAGATAGGTTGGGTCTCATATACAGTTATTTATTATCATATCCAGAGATCACTCAATATATTGGCTTGATCTCAGTTTCAGAATCAGTTAAGTAATCTTATTATCAGATCCAGAGATCACCCAATAGATTGAATTGATCTCAGTCTCAGAATCGGTTGAGTATTCTTGTGGTCAATTTCAGACATGATCATTTTCTTATCATTGATAATAGATTCTGGAATCATCCGTTAGAGAGGTTGATCTCTGATTGAGTTAGTCGAGAGCAGTGAGCTTAGAATTTAGTCATTGATGTAAGAATATTCAATTAATTAGTTCTAGTATTCTTAGATTTTGAGATCACTCTCTAGATAAGACTGATCTTAACTCCCGTACTTATTTATCAGTATCAGATGATTTAGTTATTCCGTATCTTAAGCATTAATAGTAAGTAAGGATGACAGTAAACTAGTATCCGAGTTTTAGTATTTCGAGTCACGATGATTTCAGTGATTGTTTGTGTATTTATGCATGTGTTGTTATTATGTACTCTCATGATTATTCAGTTATGTAATTGTTCATGTATAAGCCCTTGCATTTAGCCTTACCTCATCTTCATACTCGGTATATTCTCGTACTAACACATTTGTGCTATGGTGTTTTATTTGACATCATAGGTTTAGAGGCACAAGATCCAGAGTACCCTTAGCATCTCAGTCCCAGTCAACAGTAGTAGACATAGCAGTGAGTCCTCTTCATTCAAGGATGATCCTTTTATCATTTTGTATTAAATTTTTTTATTTTCAGTAGACGTAGTTAGTTAGGGACATGTCCCATCAACTCCATAGTTTAGATAGTTTAGAGGATTTTTGGATAGAAGTATCAGTATTCAGTTTTAAATTTTGAGTATTTTTTGATGTTTTGAACCTTATGGCCACTTTCTGTATTTATTATCTATATTATGTAGTGTTCAGGTACAGATATCAGTAGAGGGTTGGTTTGTGGTTCTTTGGGATCATGAGCATTGTGTGACATTTTTATTCCTGAAAAATTAGGTCGTTACAAGAGGTTGGACTCCATAAATCTTGTGTGGTTGATGTTAGTTAAGATAACCTCCCTATCTGTAAAGATTTTTAAAACAATTTTAAAGTATTTTTTTCCTGCTAGTAAAGAAAAGCTTTGAAAGATCTCCTTAATAGTAAAGCCTAATAGAAAAGATTTATACAAAAGCTTTTAGAAAACCGTGTAAAGGCTCATAATTTTATTTAGATTATGATTTATAGAAAGATAAGAGTTACAAATTTTAGCTTTTAGATTTCAGATTTAAAAATGAGCTCTCTCTACACTTAGACAGTATGATTTAAAGAAAAATTATTAGTACAATATTTAGAACTAAATCTTGTGACTCACTAGATTTATAAAGTGTTATTTGCTATTCATGATTTTAGATTTCAGTATTTCAGATATTCCAGCTTATGGAAGTCATTTTCATTTAGCATGAATTGTTTAGTAAATTATGACAATGCGATGATGTTTTACTTATGCATTTCACCTCCATA
This sequence comes from Capsicum baccatum var. pendulum, assembly GCA_030864225.1. Lineage (NCBI taxonomy): Eukaryota > Viridiplantae > Streptophyta > Magnoliopsida > Solanales > Solanaceae > Capsicum > Capsicum baccatum. Next base: position 195,195,153 of record CM061558.1, on the reverse strand, counting down.
TACTCAGTACATTCTTGAAGTACTACTCCACATATATGTCTATATGCTACATTGTCTCATAATATAGGTATATGTTGTAGCACGCATACTATATTTAGACAGTTATATATTCCAGCCAGCAAATAATGATTCCTCCTACTTCGGGGAATATAGTTAGATGTTATTTATGTACTTTTATTTCTTACTCATATGTATTAATTAGTGGTAGTTGGAGTCGCACCCTAGCTATTTATAGTGAGTATAGTAGAGGCTCCACAGATGTCAGTTAGAGTCAGTCTTGTAATTTTAGTCCTTCTTTTTGCATTTTATCAAAATATAAAATTGTATCAGTATTATATTTTCATTGATTCCCTCACTACTATATTTCCTCTCAATAAACTCAGTTATTTCATACGTATTTAATTAGTTGCTTAACAGTATGCTAGTTCATGGGTTAGCTTGGGATCACTTTTGGTCCTAAGTAACATGTGATGTCTCAGGATAGATTTTTATGTTGTTACAAACTTAGTATCCGAGCACAAAGTTCAAGTGTACTAGAGTCTCTGTGAAGCTATGCCTAGTAGAGTCTTGCTGAATGGTACGGTGAAGTTTATACTTTTCTTTGAGAGGATACAAGGCATTTAACAAAAGTTTGCTTTCATTCCTACTCTAGATCATTCAGTAAAGTTGTTCTCTTAGAATCTCCTATCTATTCGTGTGTTACCCAAAAATTTCTCATCTATGACTTATTCTTGAGATAACATAATTAGCAAGTTCCAATTCCTCTCTAGATAATGCTCTTAGATTTACTACCAAAAACTTTAGAAGTCGTACAAAGAGCTTGAGAGAAGCTCCCTAGTGTGTTAATTTCCTTAAGTTGAAAGTTTATATCATCATCCTTATGAGTTGTTCAGTTGAGATAGAATTATATATGTATTCAGATTGACCATTGACCCTTTTAGTACAGACAATGCTTGCAAGAGGAGATAGTATGAACCTGGATTATTGAATTTAGTATGCATTCGAGGGATATAATGAACTTTAGTGTTATGATGTTAAATAGTAGAGCCTTATAGTTGGAAGTATGGGCATAGAAGTGTCGTACAAGAAAAATGGGAATGACGATTGATAGAAAGTATAGAGATAGACTTAGGCATGTTTTCTAGTTTCATTAAGGTGATATGTCCTTGTGTGTTAGTTTAGTGAAAGGTAGAGAATGTGTTATTAGTTATGGTTAATTATTGTCTTCTTGAATTATGGAAGGAGTTATTGATGGTATTTATTGTATTTGAAAGGTATAGGATATTAACGAAGTATTTGGTGGTTTAGTATCATTAACTTAGTCTTTCCTTGAGGTTACAAAAAGGAGTTTTAGTTGAAACTTAAGGAGCTATGATAGCAATCTAGATGTAGATGTATAAAAGGGTAAATAGTAATGATGTGTAGAAGAAAGATGTGTTAATGGATTAAGATAAGATGGGCCATATGATTGTGATCGATTATTGTTGTTATAAAGTTCTAGTGGGCTAGTGTTTCTTGATGCTCTATTTTATAGATTCCAAGTAAGAATTGTTTGTAAGGTGTGTTGTAAAATCATGTCTAGCACTAGATATAAAGTTTGAATAGTTAAAGGTCATTAAGGTGGATGTAATGATTTCTTCGTTAGTGATGCTAGTTATATGGAAGTGATCTAGTATGCTTGAACAGTGTATTCAAGAGCTTAAGTTTATTTATTCATAACTTAGTATGATATTGCAGGTATAATGTAGAGGTATGCCCAAGGTGAAATGGGGTTGCATTATTTTCCAAGGTTATTATGTGTTGCGTGTGGTTAGTAGTACCGTTGAGTTGTTAAGAGGAAGGAGATTAGTTATATAGTATATGATGTTCTTAATATCTAAGTTAAGAGGTTATGGATAGATGATGTTGAGCTTTGGTAAGATCTTAATTCTCATGGCTTAGAAATATAAGTTTAAAGATGCAATATTAGTAGGATATGACGAAAATAGTATGGTTTTTTTAAAGGTTGAAGATATCCGTGTTAAGTGTTAGAATCTAAGGTTGAAACTTTGAAGATTGAGCAAATAAAAATAAGATTTGAAGCTCTAGATGGTGTGAACTTTGGATGTAGTGATACTCATGAAGATTTTAAGTTAGTAAGTGTTCAAGATATTATGTGATGACTAGTGGGCTATAGAAAGATAGAGTTATACCTCATAAGGAAGTATTGGTAGTGAGTTTTACAATTTTAGGTGTAGTATTTCGAAGTAAGTTTATTATTTGCATGTATTATTATATTCCAAACTCTAGAGTGCAGTGAGTGTAGTTCAGTTTAGAGTATAAGAAAGGGTTCCACAGACTTAGAATGATGGCTTAAAGTTAAGAGGGAGATGATAGGATAAGTAACTAAGTCAGACTTCAAGATTATAGTAGTGATGATGAATACTTGTGTTGATGGGAGAAAGTAAATCTGTCATGTTTTGAAAGATTGTTGTATACTTGTTTTATGTAGGTTTATAAATGAAGGAATATTGAGGTGAAGTCTTTTCTACATGACTTGGTTGGTTGGGAATATTTTATATATGTCTTCCAAAAAATTGAATAGTGCATGGAAGTTATTATTGATAGAGGTATTGGAGAATATGAAAAAGATGGTCTTATGGGTATTTTTTAAGAAGCGCATATGTGGTTATGAAGATAGGCTTGAACGTCATGTTGGTATATAAGGGGATAGTATAGTTAAGTGGGTATTTGAGAAAGTCTTGCTAAGCTTTAAAGTAAGAAGTTGCATTACGTAAGGCCTAGTACTTCTATCCTGACTTATGATTTATAGGTCTATGTTCCATGCTAGTTAGGGCCATGTTGTAACTTCTTATTATAAGGTCTTGTTTATTTCATGCCCGAAGTCCCGTAATCCATAATATCATTAGAACTTTCTAAAAGTGTGTTGAAGTAATACCCTATTTGGGTGTGAATATTCAGTATGATTAAGTTCGTAACTATTCTGTGTATCATCTCAGTCTTTTCCTAGTATTTCAACCAAATCAGTCTAATTCGGGGATGAACGATCCCAAGGGGGAGATGTAATATCTCAAGTTTTCATGTCATAAAAAACTCAGTCTTTTCTCACAAAATCAGATCCAGCCTAAAGTAATGGTTACGAATAAGTTGACTCTCTCATTTCTATCTTAGCCATATAGCCATTTTCATGAGAATTCATGCACTCCCAGCTCAGTTCAGTAGCTCATTATGTTTAAGATTCAGTCATTCAATTTATTTTAGTTGTGCATGATAGTGTATAACCTTAGATTCCTCAGTATTTTCACCTTAATTATCCACATTCGAGGGCGAATGTTCCCAAGGGGGAGATATTGTAATACCCCATGCTTTTCCTAGCTTAAAATTCATTCCAGAATGTTAAGAGTAGGATTAGAAAATGAATAACATTTATTTCATACAAAAATTTCCAGATTTAGACCTTCCATTGTGTGGGAAATTGAATACGTTTTCCATCAATACCAAATTTGCCCAAATCCGACAGTCGGTGAATAAGTTAGAGCATTTTTTTAGTAATGCAGTGTCCCGCCTAGGCACTCACCGCATCGCGGTGGATGCCAAAATGGTAATCGTCACATTCCAGTGGACCGCTGTGATATTGGTGCATCATAGAGAGTTTCAAATTCCCAATTATCAATTTCCAGTGGTGCAACGCGATAGCACCTCATCGCGCCAGAGTGCAAATTAGCACTCGTCTTTTCCCAGTAGCTTAATGCCATTTCACCGCATCGCGGTAAAGGTGTAATTGACGTACTTTTGATACATAATTCTAATTCTTGTGCATAATTTTAATCCAAAGTATGTGAAGTTCTTTTTAGGAGAATAATATTCAGAGAAGTCACTTAGATCCAAGTGGAGCTAAGAACATTAGATTCATTAAAAGTTTGGTGTCCAATTCTACAAGGGTCGACTTTGAAAGTGTATAACTTTTGATGTATGTAGAATATTCCATCTCAATACCTATAAAATTATAAATAATTGAATTAACTTTCCAATGATACCAATTTCTGCTTAATCTGTTACTCGAGCAAAAAGTTATAGCCATTTTCGTATTAGGCAGCAAGCTGCCGCGATGGCACCACGTCGCGGCGAAGAGCAAAATCGGGATACGGGTTAGGAATTTTTGATTTTAATGAATAAGGGAAAATAGGGTCTTTTTCCCCCTGATTCCAGGTCCTAATATAGCAATGTATAGCCACTATGGTGGTATTATTTCCCCCCCATTATCCTACTTTACTTCCAAGAACAAACCCTAATCAACTCTCTTCAAGATTCATCCATTACCTCACCTTCTATTCAAGAAAACAATCAAGAATTAAGCTTTCTATTCCAAGAATTTCAAGAAAAACATTCAATTACATTCGTAAGAACATTAATTTGATTCATCTTTTTCAAGAAACAACCTTCAAAAGCACAAATAGGAATTCAAGTCAAACTTATTCATCAATTCTTTTTCAAAAGAAAACCTTAAAGTTCAATCTTACTCTCCAAGAAATCCAATTTTACTCATCATTTCTCCAAGATAGTTCAAGATTAAGAACTTCCAGTTCAAGAACTCCAAGAAGTTACTTTCTCATCTAAGATAATCAATTAAGGTATGTGAGGTTATGAACAAGGATAATCCTTTTGTCCTTGTGCCCAAAACTATCTTTTTAAGTTAAATTCACATGATTTGCAATTGGGTTCATACCCAATTTTTAGTATATGAAGATTATGAGGTTTCAAATGATTGAATGTGGAATTGTATGACTATTTTCATATAATTATGTGTATAATGCGATTTTCCATATTTTTCAATAGAGTTTAAGCATGATAATATGCTTCTTGGTTCTGTTATTTTGATATTGTTAAAGTATTTTCAAGAGGTACATTGAGCATGATGTTTTGCTATGAATTTGTATGAGATTTAAAGGATGGGTTATTAAGCCCCAAGTTTATATGTTGAGATTTTGAGAAAGATGATACATTAACCATCTTATGAGCTGATTATATGATATTTATAATAAGGTTTTGATCTTTTGATCCTCAGATTAGTTTTAAAATCCACTTTATAGGTTTATTACAGATTATAGAATGCAAAATAGCTTCATTTATAGATTGATTCAGATAAATGCATAACTGGTTTCTTAATAAACCCTTATGCTAGTTTTAAAGTGGATTTCCAATAAAATATAGCAAATAAAAAGGGAGTAGTATTTAGTACCGACTGAGGTATGATTCCAAGGTCTCATACCCCAGAACTACATGCCACCTTATATTTAAGATTAAAGGGCCCATAGTAGGCTGAGATAGTGATCACATAAGCTAAAGATATCTAGGAGACAAAAGCACACAATCATGTTATATAACATAAGGGACTTGAACCTCCCAATCATATGATTGTAATAAGGAGGACTCAAACCACCCAGTCATATAGACCACCACATTTTCCGACATTGGTCCCTCAGGACCTCAACTTTCACGACACAACTACACAACCCTCATTAAAGACCAACTAAATCAATTATCATGTATTTCCATTCATTGAACCATATTATACATTAAGGGATTCATTGTTGTTATAGTCATACAAACTACATTTGCAAGGTAACATCAACATGCCACACTAATTACCATCACTTAGGGGAAATCATAATCCCCTTTGGTTAAATTATACATTAGCTTATGGAATTACACAAACCCATAAGGTTCAATTAAAAATCATTATTCTTCATTAACCTTTCACATTATCCAATAGTTCAAGAGTAGTTCAATGTGCATATTTTTCATACAGAAAACCACTCTACAATAGGGGGTAGAGATTCGGTCATAACCATTTCAAAAGTTAATAGTTTGGGGAAATCACAATCCCTTAATTTATTCACCATTCCCATGCATCAATTTGATTTTAAACCCACCAATAAAATATAATCCATACTAGAAAAAATAAGAAACATCACATAAATAACAATTATTTAAAAATCCTCAACCCATCTTTTCAAAACCAACATTAATACCATATGAACAACACTTTAAAACTTATGCTTTTAGCAAATTAACACTTAGGCAAATAGTACCATGCATTAAATACCAAGTTTAACAGAAAGAATTCAGCCCTTTGAGCCCTTGGATGACCTACTTGGAAACCTTAAGTTTGTTTACTTGAGAGAGAGACTTAATAGAGCTTTGGAACTATTTGAGTATTCTATGAATGAGAAATAGCCCCTCTTAAGTTCCTTAAGAAGGTGGGATTTTAATTGGGTAAGGAGAGAATTGTCCAAAATGCCCTCAATTTAAAACTAAAATTTAGTCGTCAGTAACTACGGGGCACTACACAACTCGTCTGGACTCATTATGACTCATCACCATGAGTCATAGCCAAGACAGTCTCTAGGGAAATCATAATCGGTTGACCCTATGAATCAACTAATGCGACTTGAATAGGACCTTAAGACTTATAGGGTCTAGTTTTAGTCAACACAGAACCCATTTGGGGTGAGCACTTGACATCCTATGATTTCCACCTAATGACTCATAATGAGTCCTTACGGCTCTTAGTGAGTCAGTCGTACTTGGAGAAGATTTTAGTCATACAGTTACTAATTTGGTTACGATTGGGTCCCTAGGACCCGTCAAGACTCCCTACGACTAGTAGGAGAAGTAGTAGTCAGGATAGTGAGGATAAAATTTTAGAAGTTTTCAAGGACAAAAAATGTAGGGTGTTACATACTCCCCCCTTAGGATCATTCATCCTCGAATGAATGGACAAGGCATTTATTAGCAATATTTAACTCCAAATATAACCACACTTGCCTTTAACAAAGACAGAAAACAAAAATGTTAAGGAATACACATACCTCAAGTATAATTTTTCAGAACGGGAAAAAAAGAACGGATACTTGGACTTTATGTCCTCCTTGGCTTCCACATAGCTTCCTTGACCTTTTAGTTCCTCCCAAAAATCTTTATCGAGGCCACATCCTTAGTCCATAACCGATAGACTTATCGATCCAAAATATCAACCAGGACTTCCTCATAGGACAAGAAACCAAAAATACCTACCTCCTCCAAAGGAACTACATTCGAAGGATCACATATGCACTTTCTCAATATAAAAACATGAAATACTGGATAAATGGAGCTCAAACTAAATGGCAAGTCCAATTCATATGCAACATTATCAACCCTCTTCAAAACTAAGTATGGACCAATATAATGAGGATTGAGCTTCCTCTTCTTACCAAACCACATCACTCCCTTCATGGGAGACACCTTCAAGAAGACCCAATAACCAACACTGAACTCCAACTCGTTTTGCCTTACATCCGTATAGGACTTTTGGCGACTCTGGGCAGTCTTAAGTCTTTCCCAAATCACCTTCACCTTCTCTATGGCTTGGTGAACCAAATCAAGGCTAAATAATTTATTTGCACTGACCTCAAAAAACCTAAAAGGAGACCTACACCACCTACCATATAAGGCCTAAAAAAGGGCCAAACTAATGTTAGAGTGATAACTATTATTGTAGACAAATTCTATGAGAGGCAAGCGGTCAACCCAACTTTTACCAAAATCACATACACAAGCCCAAAATATATCTTCTAAGGCCTAAATTATCCTTTTTCTTTCCCGTGCATCTGTGGGTAGAAAATGGTACTAAGGGTTACCTTAGTCCCCAAACCTCTCTAAAATAACCTCCAAAAGTGCAATTAGAATTGAGTATCCCAATCAGATAAGATGGAAACGGAAGTGCCACGCAAGCTCATGATCTTCTCAATAAAAAACAAGGCATAATCCTCAGAAGAAAAATTAGTCCTCACTGGCAAGATATGAGTAGACTTAGTCGTCCTATCCATAATCCAAATCGAATCAAATCGCAAGCGAGACCACAGAAGACCGGTAACAAAATCCATATTAATTATCTCCCATTTTTATATTGGCATCTCAATCTCTTGGGTCAACCCATCAGGCCTCAAGTACTCTACCTTCACTTGATGATACACCATGCACTTAGCCATAAAATTGGACACATCCCTCTCTATATTATTCCTCTAGTAAATATCCTTATGATCCTGATACATTTTCATCAACCAGGGATGAATAGTATAATACGACTCATGAGCTTTGGCCAAAATGCTTCCTCGCATTCTATCAACTTTGGGAATACATAATCTACCTTGGTACCTCAAGATACCATCGCCACTGATCTTGAAAATCATCACCTTCTACCTACCTACATCATTCTTAATTTGCACCAAAATAGGATTCAATATCTACTTCTACTTTACCTCCACAATAAGAAATGACTTTGCCACCCTTTGAACAATAACACAACCATTCTCAAATCCTAATAAATAGACTCCTTGATTAGATAAATAGTGAATATTCTTAACCAAATCCCACTTTTCTTTGTACATATGAGATAAGCTTCCCATGGAAAACCTGCTAAGAGCATCAATAGCCACGTCAGCTTTACTTAGATGATAGTGAAGACTCATGTCATAGTTCTTGAGAAACTCAAGCCATCTCCTTTGAATAAGATTTAGTTCCTTCTAAGTAATCACATTGATAACATTCAACTTACATATCAATTTGAGTGCAAGGCGGTCATCATTAATATATTTACCCAACTTTGGAGATGGGGTCAAATCTATGAGAAAAAATGTGAGTGGAAATCAAGTTACTTCAAAAATAAATACACATTAAATCCAAACTAATGTTACAAAAAGGTAAAAATAGGGGAGATGGGTATCTACACTAATATTTCTTTTTGGGTTTTTCTAGTACAAGATTGGGACTATGAATAATTAGAGTTTTAACATATACACGGATCTCGGAATTATGCATTACTAAAGAACTAATATGTGGGTGTTAGCAATCAACATCAATTTATTAATTTAACTATGGGTAGGTTTCGTTATAGACTTTGATGCTAGTCTTTCAACAAAACACCAACATTCACCCATTAATTCTTTTGAATAACTAATAGGTCTGTTCAACATTGGTAACCACAACCTCAATCTAGGAATACCTATTTCTAAGATGATACCTATGGTATAGTCAATCTCACATTCACCCTTATATCTAAGATAGTAAAAATCTATCAAACTACATATACACTTGTCTATCATTGCTTTGGTCTCCACATCTCTCTTTCAAGGATGATATGGATTCCTAAACTTCACCTAAAACCCTTATTTCAAAGATGGTTTTGGGTTTTCGAGAGCATAGAGCTTTCACGCATCATACCCATGTGGGTATTTGGGGATTTCACCCATCAAATCCCAAAAAAAATTAGTATAGCAATGATAAGTCCAATAAACATAAACTACTAAATAGAAGTTAATCAATAACAACCCATCTACACTTTTAACCCGTATTAAGACATAAACCCAAAGGGATATCTAGCTATAGATAAGATAAATAAGCATAGATATGCCCATAATCTCTATTGAAGTGATTTATTGAAGCTTAAGTGAATATTACTTCAAAATTAGAAGTACCACAAATCAACAGTGGAAGTGAGCTAATCCTTTACTTAGAAAGTCTCCAATGTATTCTTCACCCAAAAATTATACAATACTTTCTTCTCCAAAAATAAAGGCTATGAATTCAAGAGTTAAACCTAAAAATTGGGGAAGGTAGAATATTATCCATGATGCTAGAGTTTGAGTCTTTTTGTCAAAATCAAGATCATCCACATGCATTTCCAATTTCTCCCTTAGGCTAATTTCTTCTGCTAGATCTCGATCGCATGGGTCTAGTTGTGTCCATAGATACGCAACTGCAAGTAACTTTCACGATTGCAATTGAATGACTTTTGCTTGACTACTGCAATCACGATCTTCTGATTGCGACTTTGGTCCCTTAAGCCTTTTTACTGCTAGTCTTCTACTACACTTTTCATGCTCCTTTTTGATCATCTTCAGCTCCAATCTACATCTTTTAATCTCCTCAACTCTATGCCTGCAAAGAGTGGATATTAGTGTATTTTATCATCAATATGTCTCATTTATTCATTCAAAACAAGGTAATATGTATAAATGTTTAGTGATAATGAGTGGTAAAATCATCACTCATTAATACCCTCAACTTACAAAATTTGCTTGTCCTTAAGCAACACTACCTCTTACCATGTGACAATAATTCTATATGCCCAACTTTATACCTTAAATCTCACAATGACTTCAACTTAAGTCGCAACCACAAGTAGCTCATTCCATACGGGCTAAGCTAATTCCCACTAAACCTGTCATCATAATATGCAACATTCAAAGATACATTGGACTTTAAATAGCAACCAAGCAACAACAACCAATACTCTAGAGGTGGCTTCCTCTTGACCATAACTTAGCTATACTCCATTTGCCTCATTCTTCAAAAGGTGAAACAATCTCCCACCCAACTTATTTTACATGCCAATCCCCGCAAGAAAGAAAATTTTACATATCAAGCTACAAAAAATGCAACAAGGCATTTTAAGTGAAAGAACTCTCTCTCACACAAAAGAAATTCTATTCAACAAATATTATATCATAAGATTGCCCCTATTTTCAATCAATACTACAAAGAAAGAAAATGGTTGGAGATCTTGAAGGACTTTCTAAGTTGTAACGTAGGTTCTGGTTAGGGTAGGATATCATTCGGGAACAAAATGGCTACACCCTTTCTTGAACATCTACACCAGACTTTTCAACCTTTCTTTTTTAATATGGGCTACTTTTATTTGTTTTCTCTCTTTTATCTTGCCTACTTTTGCCTCTTTTTTTCCCATTTGTTTCATTCTTTTTTCTTGCAAATTTTGTGCAATTCAATCCTTTTGTTGGATCCTTTGTATTTCTATTCCTTTATTTTCAACACTTAGGATCATAAGGAATTTCACTAATAATTTTGTCGGCTCACACTTTCTTCCATCAACCTTTACCACCCCCAACTTAGAATTTTATTCTCTATCTAAATTCTTAAGTTCAAGAAGGTTTTGGTTCAAAAATGGAATCAAATAAATTGATCACGGGTTGTAATGAGTTTGCCAAAGAAAGTTTCAAAGGATTAAAGTAGGTACTAGGGATTATAATTATGAACGGGTAGGCCTTTTAGGCTAGATTGGGTTCTAAAATAACAAAGGTGGCCTAAGATTATTTCTCCAACCACATACAATCAAAATTAGTTTTGAAAGGCAAACTGGGAAAGTTTTAGATAACACAAGTGTACAAGAGATGAATACCAAAATCTCACCATACATGTCATGGAAAATTTGCCAAGGGTGCTCAAATGTCCCACCCATGAGAGACAAAATGGGAATATCTATTTCTATTCATAAGTCAACATTTATGAAGCCACAAAAGGAGAAAAAAGTTTTGTTACAACATTTCTCACGTCCATCCCCTTGATTTTTTTAAAATTTTTTATAGAGGGGGTTGTTCGTTTTGCATTAGCCTCTCACACAATTTGCTAAACTATGGCTACGACCAAAGCCTTAGTCTTACATTTAGGATCAAAACGGGTAAACTACCCTATGGCTACTCAAACATCACGAATGGTGTACAAAGTGACCCCAACTTTACAACATACAATGCCACAAGTACTTAGACTTTCCTTCCATTTTTTACATTTTTCCTACAGGTACTCAGACTTCCCCTGCACCTATGTCTCAAGACCCAAACACGATGATTTATCCTTAAGTCATCACTCAATCCATCATAAGGAAAAGTTTCTCATGCATCATCAAAATCAAAAGAAAAGCTAAAGTGAAAAGATAAAAAGTAATACTCGAAGGAATACATGCTAATACATAAAACGTGGGAACTAATCAGTAACCTAAAATGTAGCATTTAAAAATAAAAATAGTATCCAAAATGTCATCCCAAAATAGTATCAAACAGAAATATCCAGCAACACATCATAAGGGTCTCCCTGAATATGCATCAAGAGTTATCCTCTCCCGCTGGCTTCGCACCATTACTCTCAGCGTCATCAGTAGACCAATCATCAGAGGCCTCTTCCTCACTACCCATCCTAGGTAAAGAAGTCGATGGCTAGGCTTGAGCACCTTGAAGATGCCCTTCACCCCCTTCTACAGATTCTTGAAGAATTTATCTCACTTTTATCTCTCTTTACCACTTTTTAAAGTGAATACATGAGGTTCTAATATGATACAGCTAAGGCTGAATAAGATCTCTCCAAATGGGCAACAGTGGCTCCCTACTTCTCCTGCTCCTCTTTGTATTTCTCATGGTCTAACTGAGCTACATATGAGTGATGAGCGGTGGAACACTCTCTCAGTCCCTGAGGATGTATGGATAGTAGTTCTCTAACCACCTTCATCTGACCTGATATGTCATTAAGGGGGTTGAATGATGAAGGTCTATAAGATTCTGTGTCCTCTTGGGTCGATTTGCTGGAGTATGCCTTCCTCTTCTTGCACTGGCTTGGGGCAACCTCACCTTTAAATTTGAGTGGAAAGATATGGGGCCTGGGAGCACCCAAGAATCTATATCATACTGCTCCACCTGTGCCCTCCCGCATAGATCTATGATAAAGGAAGGTATGAGAATATGTGTACGTCTATGATTTTTTATGTACCTCTATTCTGAATGCACAATCTTTCCCATATTTATGGCGATGTAAGAGAAAAAATAGGTAACCATCCAAACTCGCAAGTCTGTAACAATGGTCATGTGAGTGCATGACTATACTCGGCTACAGATAATATTCAGCCAAAGTCTAGCCTCTACTGTGAAGTTATTCATCATAATGTCTCTCTTGGTAGTGGCCTAGGGAACATCTTAGCCAAGACATTTTGTATTTACCATCTAGGTCCCTGGCTTTAATGATTTTGAATGGATCTGCTCCATGTCAAAATTTGGGATCCCATACACCTCGTTAATATGATATGTCCCAAAGTTCACTTACTTTCCTTGAATCATCATCACTAGGTTTGTGAAAGAAACTACTCTTAAGTTAGTGTAGAATTCATGCACCCAATGCTCATTAGCAACACAGGGTTCTAGGGCAAAGCACAACCACCTGGTATGAGTGTTCTAGCATAAAAGCTTGGGAACTTTTCCTCTAGTTTGCCCAAACTTATACCCCATTAAGAGAGTAGCTTAGTCCTATGCAAATTTACATTGTATAGGTTCTGACATTTTGGGGTCATGAATCTAGTGTTGTCAAATCCCTCCATCTATGAGGTTTATATCTTGCAAATAATGCACTTAGGCCATCATTAGTACTATCACACTATAAAACTTTCTAGATCAAACAAATAAATGCATGTGGTAGTGTTATAGAAGGTTTTGGGGGGCAAAATTTGATGTGTAGAATTTTTTAGTTCCTGTAGACATTTCCCTCAGTTATGGACATCACGGAGCAGTAATCGCGACTGTGGTGATTCAATTATGGTCATTAGGACTGGGATCGCATTACCTGTGACCATAGTCTAAAATTCTACACTTCAGTTAGAACATACAATTTTATCCCCATATTCGTGTTCTACTAGGCACGTAAACATTAAGGCTAAGTAACTCAGGCCTAGTTAACATGATTATACACCCAAACTCAAAGAATTTAACATGTAATTCATAGGGGTATTGAACTGAACACAATGTGTACACACTCATTTCAATTCTTTAAGCCTTTAATTTGGGTGCTCAAGACTTCCCCATTAGTATGTACACCAACTACAACAGCTAACCACAATAATAGTCAAAACTAATCACAAATTTAGTGATGAAAACATCATATTAGGTCTCTCCTAAACTACAAGTTCTAAGCATATAATATGCAAATCAATGGAGTTGAGACAACTTACCGAATTAGATAAAGCACGAGATGAATTGACGCTTGGATATGCAATGTAACGCCAAAGAGTAAAGATAGTTTTGAGAGAAAATAAAATAGGGGCGTGATGGAAAGTGGCAGTCAGATGGCCATTAAACTGACTTGACCATGATCACGGTCCTCATACTGCGATTGCGGTCATCCGGCCTCCACAATCGCGGTGGCACAGACCATGATCATGGTAATTGAGACCAAAAATTAGGTCTCTTGCACTTCCTGTTAAGTCAAAACTTACCAATTTCACACATTTCCATTTTTCAAGTTCATTCAACATTCCTCCTAGTGCAACCATTTCATGGATTATGCATGAAGAAATGTAAAAACAAAATATATTCTATCATGCAAAAATAAAAAGGATATGTGCTACTTTTCATGACATGATGAGTTTCCTCCCATCAAGCGCTTAGTATAACATCTTAGCATGACGCCTCCACCATTTCTTTTTGTGTCTTTACTTAGTAGAGCTGAATATCCATCCCAACCTTCATTCAATATGCAATAAGCGGCAGAGGGATAGAAAATTCAGATCTTCCAAGATGAAACTTGGAAAGGTGAGGACATAGTGAGCAAGCTTTGATTTTGCCACTTTGAATATTTGAACCTTTTTCCCAACTTCACATAAAACTTTTGGTTTGGCTCCTTGGGTAAAAGTTAGTTCATCAATAGGCCACTAGTTGCACATCAGGCATTGAGTTCCTTGGACATTGAAGGAGGGAGTTGTATATGCTCCTTGGAATATCAAATTCCAAAATATAAGAATTGTACTCCGTCTCCCCACCATCCATAATTTGTCTCAGTGATGGATTCCCATCATATCCACTAAGCATAATGTTTAAAAGTGGTTTTAATGAGGTCCAACTCCTAATTTTGGGTTAATCTCCTCCAAAGCATCTTCACCTAAAATAAACTAGAGTCATCAGAAGAGGTTCACATTGATTCTTCTTTTGATTCTAGTACCATTTCTTTTATTTTGGCCTCTTCTTTCACATATGATTTGGACAATTTGTAAGCCACCGAGGAGTCTTTGCTACCAAGCTCAGCATCATAGTTTGGTTTCTCTTCTTTACAAAACTCCTCTTATGAAATGGCATGGTTTTGAGGTTTGTACGAATTATATCCTTTCCTAATTCCCTTGTCTTGATATTTTCCCCTTCTAACCCCTCATAGGATTGATGCAAGTCTTGCGTATTCTCTCCAGTTATAGTTACTCGATCCAAAATGGTTTGAAGAATTGCTCTAAGACCAATAGGTTCAGTTTGTTGCTACTCCTACTTCGCATCATAAGACCTATCAATCTCATAAGAAGAACTAGCAATTTTGTTAGTATATAGGGGGAGGGGGAATTTGGACAATCATCCCAATATCCGTCTCAACGACTACGTAACGAGCACCTATACTCTCTATAGGATTTAAAGGGCCGATCCATCTCTTTTTAGGGAGTCTAGTCACAATCTCTCCTAAAGTATGGTCTGTCATAGATTGGATAAGGTTCATCACTATAGGATTTGTAACTACCAATATCATATTTTTTAGATCTATAGCGAAAAATAAAAATAAAATAAAATCTACCTACAAAGAAAAATGACAAACATATATATCCAAGCTTGAATTCAAGAAAGTAACTAAAATTTCAAACTAACTTAATACGCCAAATTGTTCCCTAACAATGGTGCAATTTTTTATAACGCTCAACTTACACGTCAATTTAAGTACAAGGCGGTGCTTGTTAATATATTTACCCAACTTTGGAGTCAGGGTCGAATCCATGAGGAATAATGTGAGTACTTCACTAAAATAGATACAAGTTATATCCAAACTAATGTTAAAAGTAGGTAAAAATGGGGGAGAGGGGTATCTACACTAATGTTTCTTTTTGGGTTTTTCTAGTATAAGTTTGGGGCTATGAATGATTAGAATTTTAACAGGTATACATGGATCTTGGGATTATGCATTACTAAGTTAGTGATATGTGGGTATTAGCAATTAACATCAATTTAGTAAGTCAAATATGGATAGGTTTGGTTATAGACTTTGATGCGAGTCCTTCAACAAAATACCAAAGTTTGACCCATTGATTCTTTCGAATACCTAATAAGTGTGTTCAACAATTGATAGCCACAACCTCAATCTAGGCATCTACATTTCTAGGATGATACCTATGGTGTAGTCAACCTCGCAATCACCCTTATGTCTAAGATAGTGAAAATTTAGCAAACTACACACACAATTGTCTATCATTGCTTTAGTCTCCACATCCCTCTTTCGAGGATGATATAGAATCCTAAACTTCACCTAAAACCTTTCTTTCAAAGATAACTTTGGTTTTTCTGGAGCATAGAGATTTCTTTCATCATAACCCATATGGGTATTTGGGGCTTTCACCCATTAAATCCCAACCAAATTAGCATAGTAATGATAAGACCCATAAACATGAACTACTAAATAGCGGATAATCAATAAAAACCCACACACACTTTAACCCCTATTAACACATAACCCTAAGAGGGAGATCTAGCTACACATATGATAAATAAACATAGATATACCCATAATCTATATTGAATTGATTTATTTAAGTTTAAGTGAATATTACTTCAAACATGGCAGTCCCATAAATCAACAATGGAAGTGAGCTAATCTTTCACTTAGAAAGTCTCCAATGTATTCTTCACCCAAAAACTATACAATATTTTCTTCCCCAATAATGGAGGCTATGAATTGAAGGGATAAACCTAAAAATAGAGCAAGTTGGAATATCATCCATGATCCTAGGTTTTGAGTCTTTTATTCAAAATTGGGATCAGCTATGTGCATTTCTAGTTTAGGCCTTGGACTGATTTCTTCCGTTAAGCTGTGACCATGCGGGTCTGGCTGCGTTCGAAGATACGCTACCACATGTAACTTTTGCAATCATGGTTCAATTACTTTTTCTTGACTTCCGCGATTGCGGTCAACTGACCGCAACCACGATACCTGAGGCCTTTCTTCTCTATGTCTTTTGTTGCACTTTTCGTGCTCCCTTTTGACCATTTTCAGCTCCAATCCACATCTTTTGATCACCTCAACTCTATTCCTGCAAAGAGAGGATATTAGTGCATTTTATCACCAATATGTCTCATTTATTCATTGAAATCAAGGTAATGCACACAAATGTTTAGTGAGAATGAGTGGTAAAATCATCATTCATCACACTATTGTAGGATCTAATGATTAGAATAAATATCAACATAGACCCAATAAAAATAATATCGCCAAATCTTTAATGCAAACACCACAACTAACAATTCTAAATCATGAGTTAGTTAATTCTTTTCATGGACTTTCAATTGTCTAGAGGCATAAGCAACCACCTTGCCATGTTGTATGAACACACACCCAGTACCACCAGGGATGCATCATAATAGACCACAACACATTCAGTTCCCTCAAGAAGAGTCAAACTGAAGATGAAGTTAACTTATCCTGCAGATTCTTGAAACTACCCTCACAAGCATCACACTACAAGAATTTCACCTTTTTCTGAGTGAACTTAGTCATGGGGTAGCAAAGAAGGAAAACTTTCCTCAAACCTTCTATAATAATCAGTTAAACCCAAGAAGCTTTGAATGTCGATTGGAGTCATGGGTCTAGGACACTTCTTGACCACCACAATCTTCTGTGGATCAACCATGATCCCTTCAGTAAAAACATTTCCCAGATAAGTCACAGCATTAACTAGAACTCACACTTTAAGAACATTGCATACAACCATTGATCTTTCAAGGTTTGTAAAGCATGGTGGAGGTGATCGGCATGATCCGCCTCACTCTTAGAATATACCAAAATGTCATCAATAAAGACAATTACGAACAAATCCAAGAACTAATGGAAAACAAAATTCATAAGATCCAAAAAAATTTTCAGGGCATTTATCAAACCAAAGGACAATACTAAAAAATGAACATACCGAGTTTTAATAGTAGTCTTAGGGAAATCCACCTCTCTAATCTTCAACTAATGATAACCCAACCGAAGGTCAATTTTAGAAAAGAACATAGCACCCTGAAGCTAATCGAACAAATCATTAATCCATGGAAGGGGATACTTATTCTTCACGGTCACCTTATTCAATTAGTAGTAATCAATACACAACCGAAGTGAACCATCCTTTTTACGCACGAATAGAACATGTGTGCCCCTTGGAGACACACTAGGGAAGAAAAAAACCTTATCCAGAAGATCTTTAAATTGCTCCTTGAGTTCTTTCAACTCAACCAAAGCCATTTTGTAAGGAGGAATAGAAATAGAATGAGTGTCCAAAAAAAGATCAATCCCCAAACCAATTTTCCTACCTAGAATAATTCTAGGAAAATCATTAGTAAATTCATAGACCACAGGGATAGTCTGTAAAGAAGGACTTCAGATCTAAAATCCTTAACATGCACTAAGTGATGTAGGCACCCTTTCGAAACTAATTTTTGATATTTATAATACAAAATAAAACTTCCCTTAGGTACTAGGGATCTACCTTCCCATTCAATCAGCGGCTCATTAGGAAATGTAAACTGACCCTTTGCATCTGATAATCAAGATATGCATAGCACGAATACAACCAATATATCCCCAAAATCACATCAAAGACTAACATGTCTAACTCCATCAGGTATACCAAATTTCCCTACCATAGATCAACATTACATAACCCTTATAAACCCATTTAGATGCAATGGATTCACCCACTAAGGTGGACACAAAAAAAGGGTCCAAAATACATTTATAATCAAAACCAAAATGGATAGCCACATAAAGGGTGAAAAAAGATAGGGTAGACCTGGAATCAAGTAAACAATATATATCACGAGAGAAGAGTCTGAGCACACTAGTAACAACATCAAGGGTGCTTTAAAATCTTAGTAGGTTGTAAGAGTATACAGATAGTTCTGACCTATTTCGAAGTCAGAAATAGAAGTAGCGCCCTTTGGCAAAAGAGTTGATGAAGTATCAACAGGAATCTTATTTGCACCAGAATTAGCCCTTGATGAAAAATATCTCTGCATATGACTAATTTGACCATATTTAAAACATTGTTCCCCCTTTTTCGTAAACACCACGATGCACCTGACCAAAAAATCTACAAAGGGGATATATTGGAGCTAACTGAGCCCCACTAGCCTGAGTCTAGGCTCCTGAGGATTTAAACCCACTATTATATTGAGAACAACGTTCACCTGAAGGATTTGAACAAGGAGCACTAGCTGTAGAATAGGAACCAGAATTGCCCACTTCTTTTTTCACCACTTTCCACCATCTCTACCTCTTTATTGTTGACCTCTACCCTAATTTGGATATCAAAACCTCTTTCTCTTTCTTTCACTCCTCTCTGCTTGCTTCTATTTTTCCTCTTTCACTTTTTACATAAACACCACAAGCCTAGAGATATCCATATATTTGTTCAATAAGGTAGCCTTGCTCTTAAAGATCAACTCACGTGACAGCCTAGGGGAAAACTTCCTCATTCTAGCCTGCATACTAGACACCAATTCAGGAGCATAACACAATAGATGATAAAACTTCAAGGCTTACTTCTTTACTATCATCCATTCTAACTTCAAATTTATCAATTCATTATCCCTTGCCTCCCTCATCTCCTGAGAAAAGAAGTGATCAAGAAAAATACTAGAGAAGTCATCCCACAAAGTAGACTCGGCATCATCGCCCCTGAATTGCTTACACTCTTCATACCATTGGTATGCTACATCCTTCAACTTATAAGCTACAAACTCTACATCCTTCATATTAGAAACATGCATTACACGAAAGATCTTTTCTATTCCATCAATAAAATTTTAATGATCTTCCTCAACTTTAGAACCAGTGAAAATAGGAGGAATCAACCTCATAAATTGGCCAACTATAATATCTTCAGAGTATGGAGCAACAAAAGCAACATACTCAGTCAGGGAGGCCACCAACTGGGTAAGCAAATGAATCAACTGGAGAAACTAAGCATTCGACATGCTAGCTTCAGATGCTTGAGGATGGATAGAGGGAACCGATGAAGCTCTATTAGTACAATTACAAGCAGCGATCCTAGACCAAGTCTGATCTCCTAAAGTAGGATGAGTTCTATCTATATTTTCCTCGAATGGGACATACAGTTTCCACAAACATAAGATCTTTAGGGAGGCATAATCTGAAAAGCGAGTATATGGGGGTTAGAGCAGATTCAAGAACTTAGACTCTATAGCTCGAAATAGAATACCAAGAAAGGGAAACATTCCTAAATGCCTTATAGCCTTTCCCTTATAAGTGTGACACACTTCATACCCATAAAAGAGACTTTACTTGACATGGCTTTTTTGGACACCCAATGACACCAACCCCAGGCTCTAATACCATCTATGTTAAGACTCAAACTAGGGTCAGGCCGTGACAAGCTTTCCAAGTCCTACATGGACCGAATACTACCCCCTGCAGTAACCAAGTAAATATAAAATCCCCAACATTGAGTGAAATCTAAACATATAACAAGATAGCATAAAGTAATATTAAAGAATACAAGATAAGTCTATGACTGATAACCAGTAATCATCCAAAACAATCGACTAATATCTCCCAAGTTCACATTAATCTAATAAAGCCTTCTAACAAAAGAATCAAAACCCAGTCTTGGTTGGGATATATCCCCGACTTTGAAAAAAGGTAATGATAATGTTAATGATAATGAAAACTCTTAATTCTAATCTAGGATATGATGGATTAAATGTCCAAGTCTTTTGGAGAATACAAGCCCACTACTTTACCACAATGAACTAATGAACCGAGCCGATCTACTTAACTCTGTGTAGGAAAAATAGAGGTATGTCCAGTCATACATTGCGTTGGGATATATCACCCGAAGATGATTAGTGGGGTGAACACTGGCATGTAACTTAGGGATAAGAATAATATCAAGCCATGATCAATAATTCAAATTCATTCAAAACTAATACATATGATCAAATACATATACATATGCACACACACACACACATATATATCACATGTTGGGATAAGGAAACAAAGCTTAAAATGACTTTAAAAAATTTAGCAACGATTGTGTAGCTCAACCGTCATCACATAAGAGGGCACCCACAGGCTATATGGGCCCATCTTTCTCCTAGTTGGTAGGGCCCTAGTACACGAGGCTGCACAAACTAGAGGGTATACATATGAACTATAGGGGACTCAAACCTCCCAACATATAAAGGTGACACAAGCACCTAGTTATGTAATATAATATGAGGGACTCAAACCTCCTAATCATATGATAATAATAAGAGGGACTCAAACCACCCGGTCATAAAGACCATCGTATAGGCAACCGCTATTCCAGTATTTGTCCCTTGGGACCTCAACTTTCATAACTCAAATACAAAACCCTCATTAAAGCCCAATTAAATCATTTATCATAAATTCTTATTTATTGAACCACACTATACATTAGGGAATACATTGTTGGTATCGTCATATGAACTATACTTACAAGGTAACATCAATATGCCAAACGAACTACTATCACTTTGGGGAAATCACAATCCCCTTTGGTTCAATTATGCATTAGCTTAGGGAATTACATAATCCCATAAGGTTCAATGAAATCTAATTATTCTTAGTTAACCTTTCACATTATGCAATAGTTCAAGAGTAGTTCAATGTGCATTATTTTCATAATCAAAACCAATTCCACAACTTGGGTTAAGGTCAAGTCATAACTAGTTTAACAGTAACAAATTTTGGGAAATCATAATCCCTTAATTTATTCACCATTCCCATGCATCAATGTGATTTAAAACAACTATTAAAACATAAGCCATGCAGGGACAGACATGAAATATCTTATAAACAACAATTGTTCAAAAACCCTTAACCTATGTTTTCAAAACCAACATCAATACCGTATGAACAACACTTTAAAACTTATGCTTTTAGAAAATTAACATTAAGGGAAAGAGTAACAAGCTTTAAATACCATGTTTCACAGAAAGAATTCAACCCTTTGAACCCTTGGATGACCTACTTCTTGGAAATTAATTATAGTTTATTGAGAGTCTTTAGAGATATTTGGAAGTGTTTTCGTCCTCTTAAATGCCTTATGGGATTTTAATTGGGTGAGGAGGGAATTGTCCAAAGTTCCCTCAATTTGAAATTGAAACTTAGTGATTAGTTCCTATACATCATTATAGGACTCGTAGGGACTCATTACGACTTATCACCATAAGTAATATCCAAGATAGTCTCTATGGCAGTCATAATTTGTTGACCCTATGAATCAACTAATACGAATCATAATGGGACCCTAGAAAGAAAGGGTTCATTTATAGTCAACACAAAACCCACTTGGGGTAAATGCTGGACATTCTATGATTTGCACCCAATGACTTTTAATGATTCCCTATGGCTTTTAGAGAGCCACTTGTACTCAGACCAAAACATATTCATACACTTACTAATTTGTTTATGATTGGATCCCTCGGACCCGTCAAGACTCTCTACGACTTTTGAGGGAAGTCACAGTAAGGACAGTAAGGATAAATTTTTTGAAATTTTCAAAGATCAAAACCCCTATTTGTTACACTCTATGACACCTACCAATCTACCTATGCTAGTTAAGTGCAACTTATGCCATGTAGATAGCCTCGTTGGTGGGTTTTTCTATAGATTTTGATATATTTTCTTTATGTTTTGATCCTAAACCTATTTTTTTACAAAACACAATATGAAAAATATCATATCTACCAAAACAATCCTAAGTACTTGCATATTTTCCATTTTAAGCCTCAAAAGTGCCATGAAACTGTGAAACATCAACGGTTCCAAAATTTGATGTTGCCTAAACTACACCCTCCAAGATGATAAAATACGGCTACTGTCAAATTATAGTAACCCAAAGAGGTTAGGGTTGATCCCATTGGGAATAGATTGAATTCATCTCTTGAACTTGCTGAAGTAGTTGGAACTGCAAGAAAGTAAATAGGGGAATTTGAATCAAATAGTAGTAAGTAACAAGTTGTGGATTACTTTTGTTATAAATAATCTGAGATAAATGCTAGGACTTTGTTCCCTATGGCATCCGAACTCCATAGGTTTATCATTCTCAATCCTACTACCTCATTACTATGTATGTAGAATCTGACCAGCTAGGTATCTCCAATCAACTTGTGAATGCCTTTGGTAAATCTCACCCTTTACCTTATGAGTCTTAGGGTGTTGACTTACTAATCTTTTTCTTTGATCCCAATTTAAATATCACCTTGTGAGTCTCAAGTTATTAGATGAGGGTTCATAGCCTCAAATTATTGTTGTAATCTTTTTTTCCCAATCTCAATATCTCTTGTGAAGACAATCTCAAACACAGACAGGTTCTCAACAATGTGCACTACTAAGAAAACAATTAGGCTAAAGAAGATCGTAATACAAGTGTAGGCAGTGATATACAAGAACCTCAGACTTGCTCTTCATCGTCATTCTGCTAGGGTTTCCACAACCCTAGCTAAGGGAATCAACCGCTCATAGTTGCAAAACAATCCATGGAATTCAATAAATAAATTAGAGAAGTAATCTCAAAATAGTGAAGGTTAAACCCAAAATCTTAAATCAATTGATAAACCAAACACCAAGAACAAGAGGATTCCAAGATCAAAAGTCAATCTTAGAATCAATATATGTTTGTGAATAGTATGTGTGTGGAATGACCTCTCCTTATGGAGTGAAAAACACCACACCAATACCATCTCCACCTCGATGTGTGGTACCATTAAAGTACATCTCTATGAGGGTCTGACTTTAATAACGATCGCATCTTTATCAGAAAGTTCATTGGTCAGTTCCCAATCACCAAGTATTGGGTGGTCTGCCAAGAAGTCTACTAATGCTTGTCCCTTAATGGCTTTTTGAGGGATGTATACAATCTCAAACTATTGAAATTAAAGGTACCACCTTGAAATTCAGTCACTAAGGACCCATTTTGATATTACAAACTTGATAGAATTTTTCCCTAGACACAAGACGAATGACATAATCTTGAAAGTAGTGTTTCATCTTTTGTATTGAGAAAGGTCAATGCCAAACACAATTATTTAATTAGAGAATAATTCAGCTTATTTGTTATCAACATTCTGCTCAGATAGTAAAGAATGTTTTCTTTGCCTTCACTACTTTGTTAAGGAAATAGTGCTCCAATTAAACTTTCTTGTGTTGGGATAAGAGTATCAATGACTTTCCAGGTATGGGTTCCTCAAGAATGACGCTTTATCAAGTATGATTTGATACTTTTAAAGGCCTTACTATAAGTTTTATCTCATTCAAAAGGAGAATCCTTCTTCATGAGATGGCTAAATGGTTGACATGTTTCAGCCAGGTTTGAGATGAACCTCTTTAAATATGTTAGCCTTCCTTGAAGGATTTTTAACTCATGAATGTTTTGAGGCTCAGGCATCTTTAAATTGCCTTGACCTTAGATTTATCAATATTAATTCTTCAGTGTCATACAATGAAGCCAATGAACTTTCCAAAAGTAACTCAAAAGGAATAATTTAATGTATTCATCCTAAGTTTATATATTTGGAAAAACTTGAATACCATTCATAGGTCTTTCAACAGGTTGTTCCTCTTTCTGAATTTCCCCACTAAGTCATTCATATAGTACTCACTATTTTTATAGATTAGGACATCAAAGATGGTTTGCATAGCTCTTTTATAAGTGGAACCAACATTGTTCAAACCAAAAGGCATCACCTTGTAGTAATAAATACCTTTAGAATACAAAATGTAGTGAGGACTTCATTCATTAGTGTCATGTGGATTTAGTTATAGTCATACGAGCAATTCATGAATTAAATTGCCTCATAACAAGTAGTACCATCAATAATAAACTACAGAATATGGATTGCAAAATCATCCTTAGAGCAAGTGTTGTTGAGATCCCTAAAGTTGACACAAACTCAAATTTGTCCATTCTTCTTTCTCACAAGCTCAATACTTGAAATTTATATGGGGTATTTAACATTACAAGTAAATCCAGATTCACTGAGTTTTTTAACCTTATTTTAAACTAAGGGAATCAATTCTGGCCTAAATTAACTTTGGGTTTGCTTAATTAAATAAGCACCTTTCTTGACCGCCAACTGATGGACCGCTACTTTTGGGTTTAAGTCAGACATCTCCTTATAACTCCACACAAAAATATATCTATATTTTTTTAGTATGTCCATATAAGTAATTTCTTCATCCATATCTCAAAAAGCACTTAGATAAATTATTTTGGGTCTTCATTAGTGACAAGATTTAATTTCTTCAAAAGATATATTTGGCCTTCACTCCTTCTTTGAGTTTTGATGCAGCATCTCCATCTTCTTCCTCCACTTAAGGATTAACATCATTGATGAATATATGGTCACACTAGGAAATATCATCCAACTCTTCATCAACCTTCATTTGAGATGAGGTGACATTCTCAATTTGGTTTGTAATATAATATGAAGAGCCTATAATTTTTTTATCTTCCTCATGTTCCTTTATATAAACTACAATATGATTCTTTACTTTTAGCACTTCTTTGCATGAAATTTTGTCTGTCGCCTAACTTAGAAGGAATAAAACTTTGGAAATCCTTCTGGATTATAGGTGAAGAGTGCATAATTGTGCTCTGAAAATTTATTTGATGCTTGTTTGTTTTCTTCTTATTTAATAGAACCAACCTCTTAAACACAAAAGTTCTTCTTATTGATTCTCCAAGTCAATCAATGATGGAAGCCAACTATTGGAAGTAGTGGACTCCTCTATTGCTAACTACCCTTCTTATGGAGATGCAAACTAGAGGTGGCGGTGTGTACACTGGGACTTCACATGCCTACTTGGTTTTAATTTCTGATGGAAGCTTTTCCCACCTTGATGTCTTATTAGTATTGTATCCAGCCCTTGCAAATACTTGTAAGCATTTTGATCAAAGACTTTTTTTGTATACTTCATAGGGAGTGTTATATCTTATGGCATATTTCGAGCCACCAACTCTCCAAGTAGCCTTGAGGATGGGTTTATTGCATTAATGCGGTTGATAGGTAGACTTATTCCCCTTAGTATATTATCTTGGGTATCGGATGAATGATCTTCCTCTTTATTTACCTTTGGTACGTAACGGAGCACAAGAGTTGGTTTTTTTGAGGATGCAATATTTTCTTTATTTGAAGTGGAGGGAAGCCTCTTAATAGTGGATTTTTCAATAGCCACATTGACCTTCTCAGCTTTAATATTATCATACTTGGGTGTTATGATATCAAACCTTTTTCCATTCACAACATAATTTTTCAAGTAGTACTTTTCATTGGCAAAGTGTTAGTCAACTTTAGTGAATGGTTTATCATCCGCAACCCTTTCCACTCTACCTTTAAGATACTTCAAGCATTAATAGTAAGATAATGAGATAATTTTGTTCTCATGTACCAAAGGTCTACTGAGCAATATATTGTATAAACTCTTGGCATCGAGCAAATACATCTATACATTTCATTGAAAATCGACTATGTGAATCCCTAACTTGATAGATACTATGGCCCTATGACCCCCTTTATTAAACCTCTGGATCAAAAAATGACTTTTAGAAAGTTCATCAGTAGCAATACCAAGCTACTTTATAGTACGAATAGGCCAGAAATTAACTCGGGGTTCACTCACCTATTAAGATTTTATTTATCTTCTTTACTAGAACATGACCTACTATATATAAGGAAAGGTTGTGTGGGGTTTAACTAACAAAATATCACTATTTATAACTGTGAATTTTGTATCACATACATGTTCTTCTTGGTTAAGAGGTTCAATAGACTTTTCAGGAGATAAAGAAACTTTCATGGTTAGGTTTTTACCCTTTGCCCCTTCTTTGTAAGTATTAAAAAATTATGTTTCAAGATTGACTTGAGTCATCTTTGCACAGAACCAAGTTGGTAAGAATTCTTTCAAAGTCATAATATTTCTGGATTTTTGGTGGTGAAGCACCAATACCTTTATCTTCTTTGAAAGTTCAACCAATTTTTTTCCTCAATTTCTTCTCTAACTTTGTATAGTTGTCTACTCAGATAACTCCTTTTGTAGACTCTTCCTCTTAAATCTATGCCTATTCACCAAAGTCCAACCTTCATCATCACCTTCGTTAACTAAAGATTTATCAAGCTATTGTTATTTCTCTTTATGCTCTTTGAAAAATATTTGGACTAGATCGAGTGAGCCAAAGGTGATGTAGATTTGATGAGAAATGGCCTTCTGATCATCAAAGTAGTTCTTCTTCTCATTTATTAGTTTCATGATTTTGTCTTTGAAGAAAAAACATTTCTCCGAAGGGTGACCCATAAGCCTATGATACTTGTAATAGTTTGGGTCATTAGTCCTTCCAGACTCGTCGGGCCGCTTAATCTCTAATAGATTAATAATCTTATGCTCAAGAAATTCAGTAAAAATTTTAGCAACACAGAATCAAGGAAGGGGTATTCCTTTTCTTGTATTTCCATCAAAGTCAACTTCTAATTTGGGAATGCTCAAGAATTCATCTTCACACTTTACTTCTAGCTCCCCTTTGTGGTGAACTTCACAAGAGACACATCAATATTCATGGATTCATTGTAGTCATTTTTTGAGACAAACTTGCCCCATCTTTTGGGTTTTCTTCCTATAGTCTCCCCTTCGAGGGTCATGTATAGGCATTACTCCCTTTCAGGAAATAGATATGCTCAACTCTTTGTCATGGGAACGAGTAGCTAAATTTTAAAAGGATTTTGGTTTAATGTCTTGCAAGGTATAAATAAGCTCCCAGTGCATTCATTGGGTGTATATCTCTATTGTAGAAGTTTTGTTGTGCCTATTATTACACTTTAGACTCGTATTTCTCCATTGATTGATAAATTCAATGATTGGCCTATCCTTTTATTGATCAGTATTTGTGAGATCTATCATGCTCATTGTATGACTTATGCTATAGAAGTGATTCAGGAACTCATTCTTTAGTTTCTCCCAACTATCAATGGAAATAGAATCAAGGTTCGTGTACCAATTGAAGGCATTTTCCTTTAAGGAATGGAAAAATTGTTTGAAAAGGTACTTACCATAGGTTTCAGTATTATTGCATGTCTCACAAAGTGTGTGGTATATTGATTTGGGATCCATTTGCCCTTAAAATTGTTTAAATTTTATGGATTGATAGCCAGAATACATTTTGAAGCTATCAATCCTTGCAGTGTAAGGCTTGGCGTATGCCAGGGAATACCTAGTGACAATATCATATTTGTATTTGAGGGTCCTTTCAATGAACTTCTTCCATTGATTAATTGGGATCATTCCCTTATAAGAGACTTGTACCTCATTAGTAGGTGGTGTTTGTTTTATGGGATATTTGTCTCGTGCATTTTTAGAACTTTTCTAGGTGCATGGCTAGAATCTCTTTCGATTAATCCATCCATCCTATCCACCAAATTATCAATATGGGCAAATTAATTATCTAAACCTTCAATTGCCTTTATCAGGTTTGCAAGCTGCTTCTCCACAGTGAAAAATTAGTTACTATTGCTTGCATGATTATTTGAGATAGTGGAGAGTAACACGGATTGTTGCATAAGTTGATCTTTGAAATGCTCATCCTATATGGTGTAAGTGGATATGATGTGTTGGTTCCAAGACCATCATTCTTAATCCTAGACTATTTTAGACCAGAGTGCTCAACTAAAGCTAAATTATTCTTAAGAGTCTCTAGCACATTGCTTCCTTCTTGTGAAACACTTGTATAGAACCATGCTCCTTTTGGGATGAAGATCAAAAAATTGAAGTTGGTGTGGATAACAATTGATGTGTTTGTCATCGTAGCATGCTGGCCATTATTCTTGTGACAGCTCAAGTAACACCAAAAATGCTTCAACTTTATTAGAGAATTTGGAATGAACAACCTTGGAGGTAGTAAATTGAGAATTGACCTTCTTGGAAGTCATTTCATTATTCGTAAACTTTGTTGTTTGAAAAGTTGAGATGAGAGGTAGAGGTTTTCTCACTGGGCATACCATAAATTATTAGATAATACAATTTTGAGTTGAGAAAATAACAATTGGGACAAGAAAATTTTTGCAACAATAGTTCTATTGATTTCAATATGTGAGTGTTACAATCTCAATGGATCCTCTAATTCACGTTTTCAAATATAAATTCAAGAGCTTCGAGCTAGATCATAAATTTGAACTTGATTTGTAATTTGATGAATTTGATCTTGACTAGTACTTGAAGTCAAGGGCTTTGATCTTGATCTTGAATCTTGATGAACCTGAGTGCTTGATTTGTGGCTTGTAGAGAAATCTGGTGCATTTGATCCATGATCTCTCTCCTTTTTCTTGTTAAAATTATTGGTGGTTTTTTTGAATTGTAAGACCGCTATTTATATGAAATACCTACACTTTGGACCTTTAGAAAATTCCCTTAGTTGAAGCTTCAAGACTAGGTACGACTCCAGGGTACTAGTCGTATCCTTGGATATGACTTAGTAACCCCTCAATCATATACTAACCAGTGTGGTGGGGGT
Source organism: Capsicum baccatum var. pendulum (assembly GCA_030864225.1). Lineage (NCBI taxonomy): Eukaryota > Viridiplantae > Streptophyta > Magnoliopsida > Solanales > Solanaceae > Capsicum > Capsicum baccatum. The sequence continues at coordinate 195,165,731 of CM061558.1, read as the reverse complement.
TAATAGTGTCTAAGATATGGTTTAGACTCCCAAGGTCGTATGTTAGGGTACGAGTCGTATACTACCTAGTTGTATAGAGTGTCGGTCTTGATCTAGTGGACACTGTCTAGGGTACGATTTGGGATATGGTTTAGCATACCATTCCACCCTAAGATATGAGTGTTGTGTGTGTATTTGTACCTTATAAAGTGAAGGTGTCCATGATTATGCCCAAGGTACTATCTAGGGTACTACTCGTACCTTAGGGTATGGTTTTGTAAAGTGACTCATACCCTCCTACGGAGTCACTTTTCAGATTTTAAGCCAAGGGCTTTGTGGACATTTCCCACCCCAAAACCCTTAAGTCCCCTCACTATATAATGTATTGTGGCCTTCTAAACACTTATTTTCAAGACTAAAACATTCCAAATACTCTCTCAGAACACACTATTGAAGATTTGGAAGTTAGGGTTCCACAAGTGTTCCTCTAACATCAAGGAAAGGTCAAGTCTTTACACGGATCGTCTAGTATAAAGCATATTACTCTTTACCTTATTGTCAAATCGAAATTCATGTGTTTTAAACATGAATTATGACATTTAAATGATGAATTTGAATCTAAAAGTGAAGGGTTTTGATGCCTAGTGTTAAATAATGTTTACTCTTTCTTAGACATGTGCTATTAATTAATTTTTGTGATGATATACACATTTGGGTACTTATTGTTTATGTTTTAACAAGTGGGTCATGAGTGTTGTTACCAAGCACACACACAAGTGTACGTGGTATCACCAAGTAATACAGTGGCCTTAAATAAAGCCGAATATCGATGCCTCAAAGACGCGTTAAGAAACAATCAAATTCAAGTTTAACAATTGATATTAAACCAGTGCAAACGTAACCAAAAGGGTTTTGATTGTTTATAACTTAAAGTAAAGTAAGTATTATGGTGAAGTAAATAATGTAGACAATCATTGTATGAAAAGTAAGGGTTAAAGCATTATGAACCATCATACTACACTATTGAACTTCAGTCGTTAGATTACTTATCTTGGTTGTTGATTCAAGGGGTTGATTTCATAATCATTGTCTCCCAACCTCTAACCACCTATCTAACTTAGATCCATAAATAAATCATTGAGCAACAGTATGAGAACTAAGCTAAATGAATTTGCATTTCATACTGTAGTAAATAAAGTAAGGCTTCTAGGTATATCCCTATCCTAGACTCTAATTCAAATACCCTATTTTATAAATGAATAAGAACCTTACTCTATTTAACCCCACGTTTTATCTTTCTATTCCCCCTCCTGACATTACAAGGTCGATAATATATGTATTATAAGTGTTAGTAATCCTTAAAATAATGAAAATAAGGTTAAAAAAACAACCAAACATAATAAATAAACAAAACCAAATCAATTTGTAGCAATCATAGTCATTTTCTTGGCTTTAACCCCGGAAAGAGGCATTCAACCACTAATGGTCATAACAATAATCCAAATCAAAGATTAAATGATATAATACATTAAAAATATATATTAAATATAAATAATCCCTAATTAAAGTGTTGATCATCCCCTATCCAATGATCGAAGACGTCCAAGGTGATTACAATGTGTTCAACAAGTCCTATTTATAGTAGTCAAATTGATCAAGGGTAATGGTGAAATAGGTAGTAAATTAAATTGGGGATCATGTATAAATTCTTTCTTAAGTCAAATAGGGTCGTTCCATGGGGCTATCGCGACCCCTCGCTGGAAATTGCATTTTGACGTCCAAACCTTGTCTTGTGCCTTTGTCTTCAATCCTTAACCTTTTGGTGTTATTTCCATTCAGTTTAAATCTTTTATATTCTTAATATATTACCATGATAAACTCATAAAGAATCCTAAATCATAATACATCATGGATTAGAGATTAAAACAACCCAATATCAAGAACGGTGAACTAGAAACACAAGCTAAGACTAGTGTCGTCCTTTAAATCTTTAACTTACTGTTTAAATCTTAGATTATTCCAATTGACCCTTCAAAATTATAAAAAATTTGTTCCACACATAATTACACAATAATACCATTATTAAATCATTAAAAATGATAGAATCCATCGAGATCAACTAGAAAAATGCCTAGCTCAAGCTAGTAACACTAGTTTTCACATTTGAACTCCAATTGACCAATCTAAGTACAAACTCGTTTGAAAGACACCATAAAAATTATACTCACATTATTAAACACTTAGATGCTTATTTATATCATCATTAACACATTAATTACACAATAAATCCTCAAAACATAGCTAAATAAGCTAGGATAACATCACAAAAGTGAATAAAACACCCTCAGATCATCACCCCACTCTTAAAGACTTGTTTCTGCTCGAATAATTCTTTACTCTAAGCATCATAATATGATGTAAATCCACACTTCTACTACAGGAAATACACTTAGTCTAGTACTACAACGACTACACAAAATGCAGTTTTCTATACTAAGCATGTTATATACGCAATTGATAGTTCAAGAATACTACTCCAAAACATCCTTGCCTCAAGAATTGACTCACCTAGTTCGCAAACTCATACATATTGTTCAATCATAGATATAATACAAATCTCCCACATTCATCAAATATGTTCCCTCACAATAAGAAAGTTACCTATAATCACTCACATAAAATAATTTATAACAAAATTGGTATAAGAATCAAATTTTGCTCAAACATACAAGGAATTCACAAGTTAAACAAAATGAACCATAGGCTTACCCTTAGTGTCGCACTCCACTAATATCAGAATGTTAAGGATTAAGATCAAAATAGGTATTTATGGGTTGTAATGTAGGCTGAGGTACAGGTAGGAATTATTTTTTCCAGTAATAGTGACTATCTTCCCTAAGTTCTTTAATAGATAACATTATACATTAAACTCACCTGTAATGACCATATTTCACCACTTTTGTCCACCCACATCATTTTTTTCTCTATCTCATTAGCATCATTCGCATACACTATAGTAGGAGTTTTGTAAATGCTCAACTCATTCAATTTGAATAAATATTTATTTTTTTCATTACTTGACTCCTAACCATACATATCTATATTTTTTGAACACCAATAGTTATTACTCAGCGGTTTCAACTTCACCTTTTTACTACTTGAATTTACAACTCCTTAACTAAATTAATTTTACACTAAAGTACTTAGGAGCTTTGGATTAAATTAAGGACAATCAAAGAAAGGGATACAAGCTAATATGAGGCTGCCAAAGAAAATAACTAAAGGCTCAATGGGGTTCACTAGGATTATTCACAATGGTAGTTCAAAAGAAGGTATGAACATGGCTATCAAATAAATTCCTACGTCATCTCCTTGACCAACATTCTTTATTTCATTTTGCACACACACTAGGCGGGTTCTAGATATCACATGCAACAAGGAATATACTACAACCTCACATAATACATGACATATTCTCAACTCAAGTAGGATCATCATAGACTCTTAACCAACCAATAACATGAATTCCAATTAATCCAACATATACAAGAGCCATAATTATGAGCACAGGAGTTACAAAATTAGTAATTCACACAATCAACATGCTCTTTAGCATTAAAACACTTGCATCATGTAATAAAATATAGCACAACCAAGAATATCTCACTTATATCTAACATACACAAAAACAAAAATTTACCCTAAAAATGGGAATAAACCCACCCCACCCTTAAAAATATACTTTGTCCCCAGAGTAAACTCAAAAGTAGAGATAAAAAATACTCCCTGAAGCCTCTACGCCTAGCTAGTAGCATCTTTACACATCAAGGGGGTCCGAGGACCCCACACTCAGTCTTCACCATCCTCCTTAGCTTAGGTTTTTTGTTACTTAGACTTCCCATTAACCATTTAATCAACAAAAACAAAAACTAGTGAAGTAAAAAACTTAAATACTAAAAATAAAACCTACCTTAACTTGGGTTGCCTCCCAAGAAGAGCCTGATTTAGTGTCTGACATGACCTAAATTTTGACTCATCCATTTTCCTTCATCCTCTTTCTCACACTAAGATGCCATGTTATTTTTATTTTATACCTCTTGAGCATAAAATCTCAAGGTCTACAACTCTCTCAATAATAGGTATTTCAGGCTCATCAATCTATATCATGTCAGGTTGGGGCGATTGGATCTTGGGTTGCTCAATGAGGAAATATGAAAAGGTATTTGGTGGACTCAACTCCACCAACCCACCCTTATCCCCTTCAATCACTATAATTAAGTACCAATCTTTATAGTGAGATAGTGTGTTGAGTGATTTGTACACTTTAAATATGCCACTTTATCATCCAACCTCATTAAGAGTGTGACCTCTCTCACATCTATCAATGATCCACCCCTTTGCCAAAAATGGACATCCAAAGATGACTGGCAATCTTTCATCTTCCTTAAAATCCAAAACAATAAAGTCATCAGGAATAATAAACTTACAAACTTAAGGAGAACATCCTCTATGATTTCTTTGGGATAGGCTAGTGTTTGGTTTTCCCACTGAAGTATCACATTACTTAATCTCGGCTTTCACAGTCCCAATTTATTAAACAAAGATTGAGGCATCAAATTGATACTTTCCCCTAAATCACTCAGTGCATAGACAACCTCACTATTGCAAATTTAAATTAGGAGAGTGAATCTCCTAGGATCTTTGACCTTTTTGGGAATCTTTTGCATCACCACAAAATTGTACTTCTCAGTGAGTGCTACTATTTCAACATCCTGTAACTTAACTTTATCAGTTACCACATCCTTCAAGTACTTAGCATACTTGTGCATTCCCTACAAAACATATAAAATAGGTAAGTTAATGTGAAGATCTATGAACATGTTAAAGAAATTCTTGAAGCATGAAGCATGCATCCTTCTTCACTTTTTTGAGCCTCTGCTGTAAAGGTGGTTGTGTTCTCTACATCTTTTGTTTAGAAACTTTTGTTTTTGAGTACTTAGACTTTCTTGAATTTTCGAAAACGTCATCATTTACCTATTTAGGAACCAAATCAGCAAATACATCCTTACTTTTATTTGGAGGTTCTTTATTGATCTCTATACCACTCCTCAAAGTTATTGCCATCAGTTGTTTAAGATTTTTAATATCACTTGGAAAACTACCTTGAGTTCTGGTATTCTGTGTTGCTTCTATTTGACCTATCTGTAAATCCAACCTCCTTATAGTCATATGCTAGCGCTTTATATCTTCTACTAATTATGCTTGAGTAGCTAAAATTTGTTTTTACATCTCTTCCATATTGCTAGTGGCTTGATTTACTTGAGCCTGTGGTTTCCTGAAACTGTTGTTGTTGGGTGTTCCATTGCTGATTTGATGGCTGATTCTACCAATTTATATTGTAATCATTCCCATAATTTGACCTTTAAATATTGCCCAAAAACATCAATGATTCCATATTGGCAGAGCACATAGCCCCAGAATGACCACTGTTGCCATAAATCTCACACTAAGAAATTGTCTGCTAAATTGCATTCACTATTTTTACAAGCTGTACAACCCCGAACTTGATATTGCTAAATTGAGTTGTTAACTAATTCTATAATGCAGCAATTTGAGTGGATATAGCGGTAAACTAATCTACCTCAAATATTCTTACAGTATTCTTTGTAGTACTTCGTGAATTGGAATGCCACTCTAGATGTCCTTATGTAATCTAGTTCGACAAGGTATAAAACTCATCATACGTCAATTCCAAAACTTGACCACCTACAGCTGAATGTAACAAAATTTTCATGTTGTTATCATATGCCTCAACAAAAGTGTGAGCTAGTACCTCATTGGACTCCTGAAGATATGGACAATACCAAAGAAGATCTTTAAACTTCTCCCATGTATGATATAAATTCATATCTAGCTTATGTTTGAAGCATACAATATCCCTAAATAGTCTGACAGTCTTGCTAGATGGAAAGAATTGGGTGACGAATTTCAGGGCAATTTTATCCCAGGTTTTGATTTAACTTGTTGGATCAGCGTTCAAATACTTCTTAGCTTCCCCTATTAGTAAAAAAAGTAATAGTGCCAGCCTAACATAATCAGTTGACATACACGTAGGGATGAATGTGTCAGTAATTTTAAGTAAGTTTCGCAGATATACATATAGATCTTCACGTCAAATCCCCATAAACTATCCACTGTTGATCAAAAGTTGTACCATGTTCTATTTTAGCTCAAAGTTACCTTCATCAATCGGTTTCTGAAAAGAGGAGGTCAAATTTGTCAGAAGTAGGATTGCTACTTAGTGAACTGTCTTGTAGGCTAGTCGATCTTCATCCATGAGAGTAGGATTGTCTTATTCCTCTTGATTTTATGGAGTATGGGGGAGAAGAATTGTTTCTCTTCTCAATTGATGAAAGCATTGCTTGGGTTTGGGGCTTTGTTTAACTAATTCCTTATCCTTTGCCAGCTTACTAACCTGTAAACCTATTTTCTACAAATTCAATACCAAGACCAAGTGTAAACCACCTAAGAAATCTAAAAAGTTACACTAAAACAAAAATAGTTGTCAATTTACAAGTCCCTAGCAATGGAGCCAAAAACTTGTTGCATCCAAGCGTACACGCAAGTGTACGTGGTATTAACAAGTAATATAGTGGCCTTAAATAAAGCTGAATATTGATCCCTTAGAGGCTTGTGTTAAGAAACTATCAAATTCTACCCTAACTATTGATATTAAACTATTGCAAACGTAACCAAAAGTGTTTTGATTGTTTATAACTTAAAGTAAAGTAATGTGGTAAAGTAAAGACTATGGACAATCAATGGATGAAAACCCGGGGTTAAAGCACTATGAAAAATTATACTATGCTATTGAACTTCAGTCGTTAGATTACTTATCTTGGTTGTTGATTCATAGGATTGATTTCATGATCAAGGTCTCTTGGCCTCTAACCACCTATCTAACTTAGACCTACAACTACACCATTGAGCGAGGATGTGAGAACTAAGCAAAACGCTTTATATTTTATCCTATAGTGAACCAAGTAGGGCTTCTAGGTATATCTCTATCCTAGATACTATTTCAAATCCCCTATTTTATAAAGGAATAAGAACCCTACTCTATGGACCCCCATATTCTATCTTTTTATTCCCCCTTTTGAGATCACAAGGTCAATAATATATGTATTCTAAGGGTTTAATATCCTTAAAATAATTATAAATAAGGTAAAAATAAAACCAAATATGATTAATAAATAAAACCAAATCAATTCTTAGCAATCGTAGTCATGTTCTTGGCTTTAACCCCCAAAAAGGGGCATTTAGCCACTAATGGTCATAACCATAATCCAAATCAAAGAGAACATGATATAATCCTTAAAAAAGTTATAGTAAATAGAAATAAACCCTGATTAAATTGTTGAGCAGCCCCTCTCCAAATATCTAAGACGTCCAAGGTGATTACAATGTGTTCAACAAGTCCTATTTATAGTAGAAGGCTTTCGGCTGTATGTGAAATAGGGGTTGCATCACAATAGGTAGTAAACTTGTAAAGGGTCATGGTGCACTAGGTATTAAAGTCAATTGGGGGTCATATATAAATGCTTTCTTAAGTCAAATAGGGGTCTCACCACAAGGCTATCGTGACCCCTTACTAGAAATTGCATTTTAACATCCAAACCTTGTCTTGTACCATTGTTTTCAATCCAAAACCTTTTGGTGTTACTTCCCTTCAATTTAAATATTTATATTATTATTATATCACCATAATCAACTCACCAATCATCCTACATCATCATACACCACGGATTAGAGCTCAAAACATCCCAATATCAAGAACAATGAACTAGAAACTCAAGTTAACACTAGTGTCGTCCTTTAAATCTTCATCTTATTGTTTCACTCTTGGGCTATTAAAATTTACCCTTGAAGAATATAAATAAGTTTTTCCACACATAATTAAACAATAATACCATTAGGAATTCATTAAACTCAATAGAATCCATGAGATCGACTAGACAAACACCTAGCTCAAGCTAGTAACACTAGTTTTCACATTTGAACTCCAAGTGACCAATTTAAGTACAAATTTGTTTTAAAGACACCATAAACGTACTAATCACATGATTATACACTTAGATGCCTATTTATATCATCATTAACACATTAAACACACGAGAAGTCCTTAAAACACTACTAAATAAGCTAGGATAACATCACTAAAGTGCATAAACCCACCTCAGATCAATGAGTAACCCTAAGTTTAATAATTACTTATTTTTTTTCCTTAGTAAATTCATGCCCGTAAGGTGTTTTTATAAATCTCTAAGATAAATATCTAGTCATATGTTGATGATATTTTGAACTAGGGCAATGGTCCAATAAGTATGACTAGTTAATAAATGGTATTGTAAAGAACTTGTTAGCCATGTAATTAGTCAAATTATGACCTTGATGGTTTGATGGATAAAAGGATTAAAGTCCCTAAAAATGAACTTGAATTGTGTTTTAAACTAAAGAGTGGTATAAGAATGCTAATAAGGAATGAAAGGTTTTATAAGAGCCTTGATGACCACCATTTGACTTGAATGATATTTAAAGCTAATGTATTGGATTATTAAAGTTATTGTTTGATATATGATTCATGAAGAACTTATGGTCATGTATGATGTTGAATTATTAATTTGCTGGCTTAGAGTGGTTAAATAGGTTAAAGTCCCCAAGTGTGAATGGTGTGATATTAATGCATGGAAAAAAGGTTAGAGTCCTAATGTCTAATAGTAATGGGTGTAAAGGCTTGTGGTTAGAGTCTACTTGCATAATGAAATAGATTGTGGTTAAAGTCCACATGTGCAATGAAATAGCTTGTGGTTAGAGTCCACTTGACTAAAGAAAAGAATTATTGTTAGAGTTCACTTTCTTACTTAGACGATTTGAGGTTAGAGTTTTGTTTGTCAATATAACCTAAGTGGTGAAAGTTTAGACTCGTCCCCTTCATGTTTTATGTTTGAGTGCTTTAAAATTCATGTTAAGTCCTTGTCATCTTTTGACACTTTATTTATCTATATGTATTTACATCTCTATGTATACAAATGTAGAGGATTGTGATGGTTTGACTTGTTATTGAATAATAACACTATTTTATCCTTACCCTTGAGTTATATAATATCACTTCAACCATTATTCATCTCTGCAAACTGTGTTCCCATGTGACATAGGGGTCAGAGTATCTTCTTCTTTTCTTGCGTAGTGATCAGATGCTCGGGCAGTTCAAGTGTTGACATAAAAGTAGTGAGCTTCTATCTTTAGGAATTCATAGACTTCATGTTCATCTTAACTTATGTTATAGACTTATTTTGGATTTGGTTTTGGCTATTATCGGGGGCTTGTCCCGACATATTATTGACTTTGAATTTATAGAGGCTTGTGGATGACTGTGGGCTCGGGTAGATTAGATGTTGAATGTTGATATTTATGAATGGATAGACTTTATTAAGTTATGAATGATAGTTTTGTTTCCGTTACATTATTATGTGCTCGAAGTTTATCAGATGCTTGTGGTTTGATATAAGGGTTAGGTAGGGTTAATAAGGTGTTCTTTAGTTTTTGTTAGGCTTGAGGTGCCCATATGACAAGGATAGTTTTGGTTCATGTCAAGTTGGTATTAGAGCATAGGTTAATGGTTAGTTGGGTGTCCATAAAGTTGTGCCAGTTAGAGTCTCTTTTATAGGAGTGTAGCATGCCATAGTCACAAGAGAGAGGCTACAAGGCATTTAGGAATGTTTTACTTTCTTCTTGTCTTATTTTGATCTATAGTGTTTAAGATCTTAGATCTTTCTGATTTCTATTTGCTTATCTCTCAGATCATGGCTCCAAGGAGATATGATGCTCAGGCAAACTCTTTTATCCCAATTGAGGGCCCTATGGATGGAGCTCATCTAACTTTTGGGGTCCATACTTGGGCTAAGGTAGCAATATCTGACTATATTAGTGGGGCTCCACTGGTTCCCAGTAACCCTACTTATGAGAGTGACATTTATACTCAGTCACCTCAAGGGGATGCTAGTAATGTGAAGTTTCATCGTTCTATTAATCTATTGACTCAATTGGTAGCCTTTCAATTGTATCATCATGTTCCAGCTACCATATTTTCTAAGGCCACAAAGGTTAGCTAATTCATAAAGTTGCACCCTCCTGTGTTTATGGGTGAAAAAGTGGAGGAAGATCCTTAAAGTTTCATTTATGAAATAGAGAAGATCATTTGGATCGTTCATGTTTTAGGGTTTAAGGTTGTCAAGTTTGCTTCTAACCAATTGAAAAATGTAGCGTACCCATGGTACAAAGCGAGGGAACTGTCGAGAGGTATGGATTCTAGTCTATCATTTGGAAGGATTTCTCTTAGGCTTTCTTGGATCGCTTCTTTCCTCAGGAGTTAAGAAAGCAAAAATAGAAGAGTTTGTGAACTTGAAACAACAGAGGATGTCTGCCAAGGAATATGCCTTGAAATTCCATCCATTGTCTAGGTATGTTCTTAAAATAGTTTCTATCATGAGGGCTAGAATTTATAAGTTTGCTTTGGAATTATCCCGTGAATTGGTGCTTCAAAGCAAGTAGACTTTGTTAATCCAAGACATGGACATCTCTCAGTTGGTCGTGTATATGCAATAAGTGGAAGAAGTGAAAAAGAAATAGGTTGAGTTTATTAAAAGTCAAGTAAAGAAATTTAGTTCTTTTAACCAAAGTGTTAGAGATGGTGGCAAGTGTTCAAGAAAGAAGTAGGGGAGTTATGGTTCTTTCTTCTCAGTTAGTGCTCCTTACTTGAGGCTATCGGGTCATAATTAGTTTGGATTTGATGATGGGTTTTGGGCATAGGGTGCCTAATTCTAGGCTTTCGGTGCTTAGTCGACTCTTACCTACCATCCTTGCAGGTTCTGTGGTCAGTATCATTATGGTCAGTGTTAGAAGGGACAAAACAGATGCTTTGTAGTGAGATTGACCATTTCTAATGGCTTATTAGATCAATAGGGACCCTATTGCTACTTTATTCTCTCCTGGACCAAAGGGTGCTACCTCCGCTTCTGCTTTTTAGCACCAGCACTAGTTGGAATTATTTGTATGTACATTCTACCCGCTAGGAGTCCAAGGTGTCTCCTGATGTTGTTATGGGTATGTTGAAACTTTTCTTTTGTGATGTGTATTGTTTGATTGATCTAGGGTCCATTCTTTCATATGTGACCTCATTTGTGGCCATGTATTTTGGTTTTGGTCCTAGTAGGAGACTCTATGGTTATTGAAAGAGTCTATAGGGGGTGTGTCATTTCTGTTAATGATAGAGAGACTCATGTAGACTTGATAGAGTTAGATATGGTTGATTTTGATGTTATCTTGGGGATAGATTGGTTGCATTTGTGCTATGCTTCCTTACATTGACGGACCTGTAGGGGCACATTTATTTCCCTAATAAGCAGGTCATTGTATGGGAAGGTGGTTCTTTAGTGCCTAAGGAGAGATACATCTCATATCATAGATCTTGAAAATTGATCTCTAAAGGGTGTTTGTATCATTTGTTCTAATTTAAAGATTCTAACTTGGAAGGTCCTTCTCTATAATTCATTCCCGTGGTTAATGAGTTTCCTAAAGTCTTTTCCAATGACCTTCTTGGTATTTCTCCCAATAAGAAAATTGATTTTGGGATTGTTCTTATTCCAAAAATTCATCCAATTTCTTTACCTCCTTATAAAATGGCTCTGAATGAGTTGAAAGAGCTTAAGGAGAAATTTAAGGATCTTTTATATGAAGGTTTTATCCGTCTTAGTGTGTATCCATAGGATGCTCCCTTGTTGTTTGTGTACAATAAGGATGGTTCTCGTTGTATGTGCATTTATTAGCATCAATTGAACAAAGTGACCATAAAGAATAAATATCCTCTTCCTAGGATCGACGATTTATTTGATCATCTTCAAAGTGCAAAGTATTTCTCTCAGATTAATCTTAGGTTGGCCTATCATCAGTGTTAAATTAGGGAAGTGGATATCCCTAAGACTCTCTTCAAGACCCGATATAGTCACTATAAGTTTCTAGTCATATCTTTTTGGTTTACCAATGTTCCAACGGTATTCATGGATTTGATTAATAGGGTCTTCCATCCATTTTTAAATTTGTTTGTCATTGTCTTCATTGACAACATCTTGGTTTATTCTAATAAAGAGATGGATCATGTCGATCATCTTTATGATGTGTTGCAAACCTTGCGGGAACATTGTTTGTATGCCAATTTCTCTAAGTATGATTTTTGGTTGAAGGTTGTGAGTTTCATTGGTCATGTTATCTCTAGTGAAGGGATCATGGTAGATCCATAAAAGGTTGTGGTCGTTATGAAGTGGCCTAGACCTGTGACTCTAGCCGATAGTCGAAGCTTCTTGGGTCTAGTCGATTACTATAGAGGATTTTTCAAGAATTATTTAGTGATAGCTACCCTATTGACTAAGTTGACATAGAAGAAGGTCAAGTTCTTATGGTCAAATGCATATGAGGGTAGTTTTGAAAGGTTGAAGGATAAATTGACTTAGGCTCTAATTTTGCTTGATGGTAATGATGGTTTTATAGTGTATTGTGATTCTTCTTGTATTGGTCTTGGTTGTGTGTTGATGTAGCATGGTGGGTGGTGGCCTATGCATCTAGGAAATTAAAGGTTCATGAGAAGAACTAACCTACTCATGACTTAGAATTATTAGCGGTGGCATTTTCATTTAAGATCTGGCCTCACTATCTCTCTAGGGTTCATATGGACATATGTTCCAATCATAAGAGCCTTCAGTATGTGGTTACCCTAAAAGAGTTAAATGTCAGGAAAAAGAGATGGTTTGAGTTGTTGAAGGACTATGACATGAGTTTCCATTACCATCCACGTAAATCTGACATTGTTGTTGATGCTCTTAGTAGGTTATCCATAGAGAGTTTAGCTTATGTAGAAGAGAATAAAAGGGATTTAGTGAAGGACATTTAGAATTTGGATACTCTTAGAGTTTGTCTCTTGAACTCGGGGGATGGTAGCATATTCATCCACCTGGTATCATAGTCGTCTCTTGTGGTTGAGGTAAAGAAAAGCAAATGTTGGATCCCGACTCGGTGAAGATTAAGAGTAATGTGGCTTAACAAAAGGTAATTGACTTTGTGATTGGTGGCTATGGTATCTTGAGGTACCAAAGTAGGCTAAATGTTCCAGATATCTATGGATTGAGGTAAAGGATTATAGCTGAGGCTTATGGGTCTCGGTAAGCTAGTCATCCTAGTTCTATGAAGATGTATCTTGATCTTTGGGAGTCTTATTTATGGAATAATATAAAACAAGATATGGCTAACTATGTGGCTAAGTGTATGGTGTGATAACAAGTGAAAGTTGAGCACTTGAGACCCAATGGTTTATATCAATAGATAGAATTGACCGAATAGAAGTGAAAAGTGATTAATATGGATTTCGTCACTGGTCTTCCCTGGTCATAGAATTAATGTGATTCAATTTGGGTCATTGTGGATAGAATGACCAAGTTTTCTCATTTTTTGCCCGTGAGAACTAGTTACTTGGCGGAGGATTGTGCTAAGTTGTATCTCGTGAGGATTGTAAAGTGGCATGGTGCTCTAGTTTCTATCATCTTGAATCATGGCGCTCCATTCTCATTTCACTTTTGGAAGTTGTTTAAAAAGGTTTAGGAACTAAGGTATGCCTTAGTACCACTTTCCACCTGCACACAGATGGACATACCGAGAGTACCATCCAAACATTAGAGGATATATTGTGTGCTTGTGTAATTGATTATGGTGGCTGTTGGTATGACTATTTTCCTTTGATCGAATTCGCCTATAACAATAGTTACCATTTTAGCATTGGTATGACTCCTTTTGAGGCGTTGTATGGTAGGAGTTGCTTAGTCCTGGTTAGGTTCACCAAGCCTTATAGAAGGTGAATTTGATTCATGAAAGGTTGAAAATTGCTCAAAGTTGTAATAAGTCCTATGTAGATGTGAGACATAGGGATTTGGAGTTTAATGTTGGTGATTGGGTATTCATGAAGGTGTCTCCCTTGTAATACCCCAAAAGTTCTGCCATTTTAGGATCATGCTTCGAACTCAGGAGTAATAAATTTTTAGTGCTTTGGTAGTGTTATGATCAAGGTTGATTCATATTAATGCCTCAAAAGGGTCCTAGTTAACAGAAGAATCAAAACATTTCCTTACCGATTGAATTCTTGAGAAGGATATTGTTATAGTTAACTTCAAACGAGCATATCTCTCGTTATTCTATGAATTTCTGAGTTTATGACCCACCAACATATATATAATGGAATTAGCTTTCCAACGATACCAATTTCGGCTAAACCCGATATCGGATCAAGGAGTTATGCCTATTTTACTCTAGCATGTCAGGCTGGGAAACTGAGTGGCAACATTCGTGATAAGTTATCACAAGCGTGACGACTTATCACCAATGTCGTCAACTCTGGGAAGATTTCCACCCCAGTGACAACATTTTGTGATAAGTCGCCACGCCCATGACGTATTGTAACCAATGTCGTCAATCTAAACTAGAAAATCAATATTTCACCCTTTTGTGATGACATTTAATGATGACTTATCACCAGCTTGACGACTTGTCATGAATGTCGTCAGCCTTAGATTTTCAGCAATTGGGAAGCGATTTAGAAAGGGTATTTTGTTCTTTTTCCTTCACTTCCCATAACTTATAACCTTCAAGGATCATATTATATTCCTTTCTCTTTAGTTAAACATCTCAAAAATCTCTCTCATACACTCTCAACCACAAGATTAGTGTTTCCTCTCAAGATCATTTCCTCCAGAACAAGAACATTCTCTCCCAAAGGGGTTAAACCCTAGTCAAGAAAAAATCAAAAGCAAGCCTAAGGATTTCTTCAAGAACCTTTAGAAACATTAGATATATTTCAAGATTCAATCACTAAGGTATGCGTAGTGTTCATCTATGGATCCCTTTCATCCATGGAGCTCAAGAATCATGTTTTAAATTATAAATTGTGATATCCTTGTTGTGTTATGACTATATTCATGTTGATGATTGTTGTTTGGATTCAAGATTGTATCTTGATGTGTTTTTCATGAGGCATGTGAGTAGGTTAGTTGAAACCCATGAATTTTGAATAGATTAAGATTGTCAAATTGATAAATACACCTATGGCCAAAGTTTTGCATGTAAGGTATTTGATAAAATTCCAAGAATGATAGAATCCATATTTTTATGACTTAATAGTGCTTAAATGACAAGCCTATATTATATTCTTTATGACACCACATAAACTCCATGTTATTGTTGTGATATGGAATGAGCATGATACTGAAGCAATGCGAGTACATACATGGTGTGCGCATCCCCTTCCATGTATAAGATGTTGACAACCAAGTGTAGTATGAAATATCCTACTTATGATATTGTGAATTGTGGAGTTTATTTTTATGATCAAGTCAGTCATGTGTGTCAGTTTCCTTCCATCGAGTCCTGGGGGTACTTGTACACGAAAAATATAGTTGTGTGCCTAGATGCATATCATGTTATCATGATACTCTCAGTCAAGCCATGATCTATATAACTTATACAATCATGTGACTCCGGAAATCTCAAAAATCTCATGATCTCAGTTAATTCTCATATAATAGTACTATTACGTCAGTCAACATAAGTTAGTTACTCAGTATATGTATAGTCAGTTAATCATGTTCAATATCTTCAGATGGGAGTAGAAATTAGCACCGAGTGGACCCAAGGATGGGATCTCACCTATCGAATAAGGGTGTGATTCATAGCAGTCATCCTTGTGTTCCAGAACTATGTAGCCAGCGTAGGTTGAGATATCTTAACCTGTCAGATTAAAGCTGATGAGGCGATTTGACTTATCAGACCAGGGTCCTACAATTCTCATTAGAGTAACCTACCAGATAAGGGTCACTCATAGTTTATCCTTACCAGTGGCGCGGTATTGACACCCTTTCAACCAGGGCACAGATTGGACCCCAGCTCAGCTATTATAGCACATTTGGGGCATGTCGGTTAAACAACTACCTCACACAGTTTTAGTTTCAGTATTAGTAAAAAAACTAAGATAGTTCTTCATATTTTACTATACCAGGACTTTTAGATATAGTCAATTCAATTACAATATGGAAATCAGTTCCATCAGATTCAAGACTATTAAACACAGTCATCCATGTTATCAAAAATCCCACTAATATTCATGTTAGATATCAATAAACTATGTATTAATGTATAGATCTATATATCACACATTTGTGATCTCAGTTACTATGTATGCTTGTTTGTACTCTCATGTTCATATTAGTCATTCAGTTAGCACTACTCATGTATGTAAGACCTTTTGTATATAGCCGACTTCACTCGTATACTCAGTACTTGCAGTTGTACTGATGCATTTGCGCTATGGTGCTTTCTTTTATGTTACACCATAGTTTAAGAGCAACGAGTTCCAGATCAGTAGTAGCAGTCGTATTTCAGTATACAGAGTTACAGTGATTCCTCTACATTCGAGGATGATATGATTTGACTTTATTTATTTTCTTTGGTTATATTTCAGTTTACAGAGTTAGTTGGAGACATGTTCCTTCAACTCCTTACTCAGACAGTATTTAGAGGCTTTCAGATTTAGTTCTGATTTGTTCCAGCCTTTAGTTGTTTTCGGTATTTGTTACCCCATATGGATGTTATGATTTGTGAGATATTTTATTCAGTTGAACCTTATGGCCTATTGTTCATGTTTTCTGCATTTTACATATATATTATGCAGTGTACAGGTATAGATATTAGTCATGGGTTAGCTTGTGGTTATTCGGGGTCATAATCACCGTGTAGCATTCTGGTTCAGAAAATCGGGGTGTTGCACCCATGAAAAGAGTGATGTGGTTTGGTAAGAAGGGGAAACATAGTCCCTAGCATGTTGGCCACTACTTTATTTTGAAAAGGGTTGGCAATGTTGCCTGTGAGTTGGAGTTTCCATCTAGTTTAAACTCCATCCACCCGGTTTTCCATGTCTATATGTTGTGTAAATGTGTGTGTGATCCTTCGTTGGTTGTCCCTTTCGAGGATGTTGGTGTTTCAGACTCTTTCTACTACGAGGAGGTCCCGGTGAGGATCTTAGATTGTCAAGTTCGATGGTTGAGATAGAAAGATGCGACTTCAGTGAAGTTTCTACGGAGGAGCCAAAAGTCCAAGGAAGCTACATGAAGTCCAAGTATCCTATCATGACCTGAGATGAGGCCCTGTCCGCAACAAACATCCTTAACCATGCTGTCCTAAGAGCCCTTCTCTAATTGGAAATCATATTCACATTTCACATAGTGAAAGGAAAGGCGAAAAACATGATAAGCGAAAACATGGTCATTTTACTAGTTCATTTAAGAATTATGGACACAAGTTCAATAAACTCAAAGAATCTAATACAAGTTTGTAAAATCTCTATTATAACTAGAAACAACAATCTATCTGAAACTGGGACAAGGCCCCCAGTCGGACCATCAACAAAAACCAAATGAGATCAACATAATTGGACAAGATGCCTTTCGTAGTAAGGGAGGCTTACCAACTCTGAATGTCTAAAAACAATCTATTATTTAGCAGGACCGCTAGACTGAGCCTCAGAACCTAAAATATAGGGGGTCAATACAAATGTACAAGTACATAGAGAAATCCAAAATATTATACTTTTATGCAACATACGTGAGAGCAATTCATAAAATAGCTTTCATACCCTAAATGAAAACACATGGGCATACATTAAAGACTTTGAAACATTTCTTTGAAATCATGAACAACTCTTTATTTTACTTCTGAGCTAGATGGTACACCCTACAAGTATAGTACCTATGGGCTATATGGGTTTGCTATTAACTCATCGACAAGCCCCACATCCAAGTTTGCCACAAGTAGAGGGGTCCTACATACTAGTCTAGTATACTGGTGTCTCAAGGACAAGTATACATTAGCCTTAGACAATCATATCATCTGAATTGGAAAAACTCTATTTCTACCAATGAGCCATTACACTCAAACTTATTCTTCGGGTAATCATCTAACTCTCTTTAAGTCCATTTTTAACATTTTAAATCATGCAGCTTTCTGAAAAGTGGTCTAATGTCTTAAAACTCTCTTTAGTCTAGTCAGGTTAGAGTCTGTTATAGCATTTGTCTTATTTGGAATCGTCATACCACAACTTACAAGTCATAAAAGCCATAAAATGTCATGTTACAGTCTATTCATTCAAAACATATTGTTTGGACCACCAAATCAATACAAGAGAATTTGTATTTCAAAATATATGAAAACTTCTGCAAAGATTCTCTCTTTCAATTTTTAAACATGTGGCGGTCAATTACTTTTAGCAAACCATGCAATTTTTTCAATAATCATCTTTAGCATTTACAAAGAAGAAAACACCCTCTCTTCAGTTCACAACCAATCTTAAGTCATTTAATAATAGCCAAAATTTGTATATCATGCTTCTAAATATTAAATTCAACAATTCATAACATGTGAAATCAAAAGGTGTCATAACAAGAGAAGGAGTTTAGTTATTCATGCACTCAATTTGAATTTCAAATCTAAAACTGCATACATATACATATACAAGAAAAATTCAAGTTCAAGGGAAGGCCTCAAGACAAAATCATTATATTATTGAAAAGGATTTCAGGATTCGGCTATTCAAACAATTATTTAAAACCCTTTTATAAACATCATAATATGCTTTCAAAACTTTGTAAGTAAATAACTCATGCCCATGCAGTTTTTAGGACAATCCCACTTACCTTAATTGACGAAGAATTCGTTAAAGGATCAAACCTTTAAGCTTTAAATAGCAAAGCCTAAGTTGATTTTCTCCTTTTGTGTCTTAGAAGATGATTTAGGGATTTGATAGTATTAAAACATTTTGGGGAGCCTTAAATCCTTGTTAAGATGTTTAGGGATGGTTATTTGATGAAAAAAGATCATGTTGCCCTTGAATTAACTCAAAAATAGAGTTCCTTCACTGCAAAAACATAGGGTTTGCAACGCCTAACCCACGGCAAACCGTAAGGTTCGCGGCACTAACTCTATCGCCAAACCTTTCCAGTGCAGGTTTGCAATGGTATAGAGATTCATAGCCATCTCCTAAGCTCTAGTTTGCGATGCCTACTTAGTTTTGAGGTCATAAGACACCCCTAACACCTCCCATAACATTAAAACATGATCTACTATCACTACGGGGGTCCAAAAGGTCATTGTTTATGCATTAAAAGTGTGTTACGACTATAGGGTTTTACATTATCTCCCACTTGGATCATTCATCCCCAAATAATGGGTAAGGACTTTCTGAAGATCTAAAAGTATGGAATCAGGAACGTAACCTCTCATTAAAGATTTGTCGTCACCAAAAGATGCAAAGCATCAAAGAGCTTCATGATAATCCCTAGTGAAAAATGTAAGCACAAAGCATGAGATAATAAGGATTGACATAGGGATGACCTTGCACATGATTTCTAAGGATCATGATCATCACAACATAAGGCATGAGTTTATTTGATGATAATAGGCCTGATTTACCTTGGTACGATCGTGAAATGAATTTTTGTGGGAGATAGAAATAGAAGCATTCTCTACCATACAAGAAACAATGAAGAGACTTACACTTTGAGACACTACTCATCTATGCCCCAAACAATAAATAACATACATCATCATTTCCAACTTACAATTCTCCCATCACACATCTAACCCCAAGAGTTTGAGTCCTACTACATAGTACTCCTATGTTGAAACCTAACTGGGAGAAAAGAGGTACTAGCTTAGTCTATGGGACCCCATACTCTACATTCCTTTAAGAATATTACTTCACACTATCATCATAATCAACACCCTCAGGCCTAAAATCAATGAGTAACAACCACATAACACATTGGTTTGTGTTTTCATTAATCACCGTATCAAAACCTATCATTACTACACCCACTTCATGGATTTCTCCACTAAGACCAGCAAATTCAATTACTATCACAAAGATTTTTGCCCTATACCTTCTTCCTAACTATTTCACATAATGAAAGTTCATATTTTTCTTTCCCCCTTCACCTATAACCTTAGCTCGAGAATCACAACAAAATTTTTCACATTCAAGAATATCTATTGCCCTACATAATACTTACTATACTTTCAAAATTGCCACCATACTAAAATATGGAGGGTCATTAAGGGATCCAAGCATAAGCATCATGAAAGAGAGTAATACTATTTGATTATAAAATATTAGTATTACACTACTCAAGGTAGGAAATGAGGTTAAGATACGATAGAATAGACACGAAGTGATTCATACATCAAATGTATAGTTCATGAGTAGAGAGTTGTTCGGACATAAACCCAACATGGATTCTTAGAACTGGGCAGAGTTTCAAAATATGAGTGCACATAGCAAGAGTTATATACCATAAGGACAAAATTTATGAAGTAAATGATTTAGACAAGGATTTCTAAACCATACGCATAGTTTAATACCTCAAACTTTTTTGAATTCAAATCTAGTCTCCTAAAGAGTTAGTGATGACTTCCTAAATGATTAATGTTTAAATCATATAGAATTTCCCCAATTTCAACTCTTAATCATGTGGGAAATTGAATTAGCTTTAAAATGATACCAATTTCATTCAAATCCAGTATCAAAGTAAAATGCTATGGACATTTTAAAGAGAACTATTGGAACTACTTAGAAGTGTCGATCAGGACCGATGAACCGTCGAGCTAGTGATAGACCGTCGCCTAAGCCGTCGCAGATAAGGCAGTGAACTTGGCTTCTCGTCAAGTGCAACAGCCAGGATCGATGTATCATCAAGATAGAGATGGACTGTCGCCCAAACCATTGCAGATGAGGAAGAAAGTTCAGGTTCTGGCCAAGTGCGATGGTCAGGGTCAACAGACCATCACCCAAACTGTCACCACTTCCGATCAGCAATTTTAAGGTATTTTTAAAGGGTATTTAGGTCTTTTTCCAATCTTTTTAACCCCTAATTATACCATACCAGAGGCCATAACTTCATTATTCATCCATAATACCAAATTAGGGTTTCTCTCAAAGATCATTCCCTAAGAACAAAAACACTAGGTGTTTAATCCCAAGTTAAGAACTTAAGTTTTCCTTCACCAATATTCAAGAAATCATCCACCCAAGTATGTCAAGTGTTAATTCATGGATTTATTTCATATATGAAGACCAAGAATCCAATTTTAAATTATAAATTGTGATGTTCATATTGTGGATTGATTATAATCATGTTTATGTTATTGTGTGACTTCCAAGTTGGAAGTTTTCATATGTTTTCATGAAATTTGTTTATGTATGGATTGAAAACGATGAAATTGAGTTAAATGAAGGAACTTGATGTATTAAGTTGATGTTCATGCTTAAGACCTAAGTTATGCATACTAGATGATTGATAAAATGCCTAAGAGACTAGGAATTATTCCTTTTGACTCAATTGTGATCAAAATTGATGAATCCATGTTTCTCCCTTATGTTCGATATGACTCCCACATTATTGTTATGTTTTGTAATAGATTGACATAATACTCATGAGATTAGGCTTATGAAATTACGATATGTTAACATGCATTTCTATTTATGTGTAATCTTATAACATGTGAATACTTCATAAAAATCCCCAATGATTGTACTATGAATTGTTGTCTATGGTCATGCATCAAGAAGTATCATGTCTTGTCAGTTTCATGCTATCGAGTCTTGGGCCTATGTGTACCTAACAATTTAGTTGTGTGCCTAGAGGTAATGTCATTTTTCAAGATACTCTCAGTTAAGCCATGTTCAGTAGAATTCAGTTAGTCTCATGAATCAGGAAAACTCAGTAATCTCAGTCAGTTATTAGAACTTATTGATACTCCATCAGTTAATAAAACTCAGTAAACTCATTCCAGTCAGTTCAGTATAATTAATTCAGTATCTAATCAGAAAAGAGTAGAAATTCAGCATCGAGCGAACCGAAGGATGGGAACCCACCTGTTATATGAGGGTGTGATTCTAAGAAGAAATCTTTACGCTCCAGAACTACGTCGCCAGCATAGATTAAGACATCATAGCCTGTTATATGAGGGTAGATGAGGTGGCTTAACTTGTTATATGAGGGTTCCCACCATTCTCACTAGAGTTACCTGTTATATAAGGGTTACTCACAGATTGTCATTAACAATGGTGTGGTATTGACACCCTTCCAATTGGGGTTATAGATTGGACCCTGACTCAACTATATTGTATTATTTAGGGCATGTCAGTTAGATGACTATTTCCCATAGTTTTTGTTAGAGAAACAGGACTGTCAGATATAGTTATTCAGTCTTAGTAATAGAACTCAGATAGTTTTACAAAATTTAGCACTTTCAAATACAGTCAACTCAGAATAGTACGAAACTCAGCTAGTTCCATCAGAACCTAGACTGTTAGATACAGTCACACAATATTAGTTACATCAGCTATCAGTAACTTATGATATCAGTATTCAGACTCTGTAGTCAGCATTATCACAAATTTAGTTATAGTTACTTATTCATGCATGTATTCTCACGTTCATGTTATACAGTCAGTTAGTTTGTTCCTGCATAAGAACCCTTTTGCATTCAGCCTACCTCACTAGCATACCAGTACATTCAATCATACTAACGCATTTGTGCTATGGTGTTTTATACCATAGGTTTAGAAGAACGAGCTATAGAGCATCAGTAGCATTCCAGTCTCAGCAGTTAGAGTTAGTAGTGAGTCCTCATCCTTCGAGGACATGATCATTTCTTGATTATTTCATTACTTAGTTTTTTCGGTAGTTGGAGTTATTTGGGCATGTATCCCGTCAACTCTTTATTCAGACATTTCAGTTTTATAGTCTTTCAAACTACAGTATATTCAAACAGTTTATTTCAGTTCATGTTTTGGTATTGATATACCGTACTCTCAGATAGTATGTTTTATCAGATATTTGAACCTTATAGACTTTCAGCCTTCTTTTCATATTTATATAGTATATTATGCACTATACAGGTATGGATATCAGTCATGCGTTAGCTTATGCTACTTCTGGTTTATAAGCACCGTGTGACATTTCGGGTCCTAGACTAGGGTTGTTATATATAGGCATGACTTGAATACATGACATAAAGCATTAGAAGAATGACCTCTTAATTTGAAGTAGGAGGAGCTTTCTTGAATATTAATAGGTTTTATCATGACTCTTTCTTGAAACTTACAACTATGAGAAAATTCAAAACCTACCTTAGTCCATCATCTCCCCCTCAGATCAAAGTTACTATCTTAGACTTGCGGACCTATCTTCATATCAAATCTATAGCCATAACTCTCAACACAAAGAGAATATCGCCATACACATAAACGCTAAACTTTTCCTGACAAACAGTACTTTAAAGGCCTTGCTTTCCGGAAACACAACTCTTAACTTTTTCTATCCTCTATAGACATTACCTTATAACTCACAGTCTCATGAGCATACAAATCTTCATTCCTTATCACATAAAAATCCACTATCCACTACTTAACATTCATATATTAGACCTCAAATCACATAACTTACCACTTAAAAAGTTTGTAAAACTATACTAAAGGCACATACTAACTACCTATATTTCCTCAATTCATCTCTAAAGAATATCACACAATAACTCCTTATTCTTCCCCATGCTACACAATTTGAGAATGAGATCTAGGTATACAGAACACTTATGCACATCAAACCTTATCTAACGATATGATACCTCGGGGTTCAACTTATTATAATATGCCTAACATTCTTATCCTATTTATGATTCAACCATACTTCATCGCTTCACCTTAGTCACCATGTACATATGTAACAATTTCCACTCTTTATCCTATAATAGACAACTTAGGCGATTTCACATCTCATATCAAGCCCACTAATATTCTTACCACCATACCCTACATCTAAATATCAAGCCTATAGTCTAGCATCGATCATGTAACTTTAATGAAGCATGGCACCTACTATACTAGTCCATCAAATTGGAAATTAACCCAAATACCTTATTTCACTTAACTACTACCTACAATCACATCCTTTCCATGGAATTACTATTACTCCTCAAAATCCACTACATAACTTATCGTATGAAGTACTAGTTTACAACGACTAAAGAAAAGACAAATAAGGGGGTAAAGTCATATAATAGGGACATTCGATCTTAATCTTATATTATATCCCATTACAATCTTATCGGCATATTCCACTTTCTCACATCATATTTACATACCCAAGCATACATTTAGACTACCTTCGAATTCCATCTACACCAATGAGTCTCTACCCGTAACTTATTAACTAATCTAACCATTTCCATTCATAGCCTATAAGGGATTTCTATAACCACCATAACTATCCACTCTAGGCCCCTTCCCTATTTTTGAATAAATAATAATCATAGCCAGTCACTTCCTTCATAGACTACCATACAATTTACCAATAGTGCTACCACTAGTATATCATTATAAAATGGCAAATCATCCCTCAATCAATGGTTATACAACTAAACTAGCTCATTTATGCAAAAGTCACCCTTATTCTGACTTCTAAGTTTGTGACCTCATATCACTAACTTCTGGACCATCATACAACTCATAGGTTATGACACTTTTTGACATACTACTACTTGGGTGGAAATATTGTTCCAATATTCTGCTATATGTCCTTACCCTTAAGCATGACATCTGCAACAAGGATTTTAGAAAAGGGACTGAATACACTTCATACTTCAGGCTGAAAGCTCAATTTCATAAGGATAAAATATACACTCAAATCAACACACCTTGAAGCACTAACAGACTACTCTCAAGTCCTTATAATATTCCACGATCTTTTATGACTTAATTAGAAAGAACCACATCATTTAGACTCTAAGATTCAGCACTTGAATTAACTCGATAACAACACATAGCTAATACAATTATAGTAAAGAAGGAATTTGGATAACCTCCAAATGGACAACTCAATGGCACAATTTAGAACATGAAGAAAAGTGAAACATTCCTAAATGCCTAGCAGCTTTTCCCTTATAAGGGCGGCATACTACACACCCATAAAAAGAACTCTACCCGATGCGACTATGCAAATACCCTTGGACTATGAACCATGCTCTGATACCAAGTTTATCATGACCCGAACTGAGGCCCTACAATCAATGAGCATCCCAAACCGTGGTGGCTCGAGAGCCCTTCTCTTACTAAAAATCATATACACAGATATATTGAAAAGAAATGCAAAAAAATGATAAAAGGAAACATGGTCATTTTACTAGTTCAGTTGAGCAATGCGAACATAAGTTTAATAAAACTCAAACCATCTAATAGAAGTCTAAGAAATATCTACTACAATTGGAAATAATAATCTATCTTAAATAAGGGCAAGGGCCCAGGTCGAACTATGAACTAAAACCAAATGATATCAACATAAGTGAACAAGACGTCTTCCGAAGTAAGGGAGGCTCACCAACTCTAAATGTCTGCAACAATTTACTATTTAGTAGGACCGCTAGACTAGGCCTCAGAACCTGAAATATAGGGGGTCAATACAAATATACTAGTACGTAAAGCAATCCAAAATATTGTACTTTTATGCAACATACATGAGAGCAATTCATAAAATAGTTTACATAACTTATATAAAACACATGGGCATACTTTAAATACTTTGAAACATTTCTTTGAAATCCTGAATCAAACTTTATTTTACTTCTCAGCTAGATTGTACACCCTAAAACTCTAGTACCCATGGGCTATATGGGTCCGCCATTAACTCATTGGACAAGCCCATACATCCAGGTTTATAATAAGGATAGGGGTCCTACATATTAGTCTATTATACTAGTGTCTCAAGGAAAAGTATACATCGGCCTTAGCCAATTATATCACCTAAATTAGTAAAACTCAATTTCCAGCGATGAACCCTTCACTCAAACGCCTTCTTCGGGTAACCATCCTCTCTTTAAGCCTATTTTTAAAATTTAAAATTATTTATATTTTGAAAAAGTAGTCTAATATCTTAAAATTTTGTATAATCTAGTCCTGTATGAGTCAGTTATGGCATTCATCTGATTTGGTATCGTCATACAAAGACTTGCAAGTCGGATAAGCCATAAAATATTATGTTATAGTCTTTTCATTCAAAATATAATTTTTGGATCACCAAATCATTAAAATAATGTTTTTATTTCAAAATATATGAAAACTTATGAAAATATTCTCTCTTTTAATTTTTAATCATGTGGTGGTCAATTATTTTGTAGCAAACCATGGAATTCTTTCAATAATCATCTTTAGCATTTAGAAATAAGAAAACACCCTCACTTCAGTTCATAACTAATCCTAAATCATTTAACAATATCTAAAATATTTATATCATGCTTCTAAATATGAAATTCAACAATTCATAACATGTGAGATCAAAAGGTGTCACAACAAGGGGGAGTTTAGTTATTCATGATCACTTTGGATTTCAAAAATAAAACCGCATAGATATACATATTCAAGAAAAATTCAAGTTCAAGGAAAGGCCCCAAGACCAAATCATTATATCATTGAAAAGGATTTCATGATTCGGCTATTCAAACAATTATTCAAAACCCTTTGATAAACATTATAATATGTTTTCAAAACTTTGTAAATCAATAACTCATGCCCATGGAGTTTTTAGGATAGCCCCATGTACCTTAATTGATGAAGAATTTGTGAAAAGATCGAACCTTTAAGCTTGAAAGGGCAAACCCTAAGTTACTTTTCTCCTCTTATGTCTTAGAATATGATTTAGGGATTTGATAGTGTTAAAACATTTTTAGGAACTTAAAATCCTTATTAAGATGTTTAGGGACGGTTATTGGATGACAAAATACCATGTTGCCCTTAAATTTACTCAAAATTAGAGTTTCTATACTGCAAAAACATAAAGGTTGTGATGCCTAACCCATGGAAAACCTTAAGGTTTGTGGCGCCAACTCCATCGCCAAACCTTTCCAATGAAGGTTTGTGATGGCATGGCGTTGCCTATCCATTGCCTAAGTTTTAGTTTGTGACTCCTACTTAGTTTTGAGATCCTAAAATACCTACAACAGCTCTTACAATGCTAACACATGATCTACCATCACTACGAGGGTCCAAAAGGTCATTTGTTTTGACGCATTAAAAGAGTGTTATGACTTTGGAGTGTTACATATCCGTATTTATTTTCTGTTTTGGAGACTCGTGCTTGAGGTATGCGTTAGCCTTCTTAATTTGATCTGTGTCTTTTTTAGAAAATAGTTTCAAGTCCCTAAACTTTTAATTTAGCAAGTGTCTTTTATAAATAATGGGTTTGAGTCCCAAAGTTAATGAAATGAATTGTTGATTAATGACGACGTTGGCATGTGTGTTATCCTTATTGTATTTCTTGATTTCTAACTTGGTTAAAGATTAGTTCTACGTATTAATGTGTTAACTCATGTTTATTATTTCCTTACCCATGATTCGAGGATGAATGATCCAATTGGGGGATAACTGAAACACCTAGGCCTTGGACCTTTAGAAAATTCCCTTAGTTGAAGCTTCTGGACTAGGTACGACTCCAGGGTACGACCTATCACTTTTATACTAGGTAGTGTGGTGGGCGTTACATACTATCCAAGATACAGTTATCCTTTCCATGGTTATATGTTTGGGTACGAGTTGTATACTACCTAGTCGTATGGGGTGTTGGTCTTGATCTAGTAGACACTGCCGTGGGTATGATTTGGAATATGGTTTATGGTACCATTTATACCCTAATATACGAGTCTTGTATGTGTAGTAGTACCTTGGACAGTGTAGAGGTCCTTAGTGTGGCCTAGGGTATGATCTAGGGTACCGCTCGTACACTAGGGTACGGTTTAGTCAAGTAAGTTGTACCCTCCTGGAAAGTCACTTTTCAGCTTTAAAGCCAAGGTTTTATGGACATTTTCCATCACAAAATATTTAATTCCCCTCACTATATAATATATTTTGTCCTCCTAAACACTTATTTGCAAGATCAAAACATTCCAAATACTCTCTCAAAATACACTATTAAAGATTTGGAAGCTAAGGTTCCATAAGTGTTCTTATAGAGTCAAGGAAGGGTCAAATATTTCTTGTTATTATCTTGTATAAGGCATGTTACTCTTTCCTTTACTATGAACTCGAATATCATGTGTTTTAAACATGAATTATGACTTGTAAATGATGACTTTAAATATAAAAGTTAAGGGTTTTGATGGCTAATGTTGAATAATGTTTGCTCTTTCTTAGACTTGTGTTATTACATTATTTTGGTGATGATTTGCACAATGGGTACTTTTTTTATGGTTTAACAAGTGGGTCATGATTAACCCTAAGATTGATAATTCTTACTTTGATTTTGGCCTTAGTAAAGGCATTCCCACAAGGTGTTTGTGAAAATGTCTCAGAGAAATATCAAGTCACATGGTAATGATGCTTTGAACTAGTGCAATGGTACCATAAGTATGAGTGATTAATAAATGGTATTGTAAAGACCTTATTATTCATGTAATAAGTCAAATTATGACCTTGAGGGTTTGATGGATAAAAGGGTTAAAGTCCCTAAATATGAACTTGAATTGTATTTGAACTAAAGAGTGGTATAAGAATGGTAATAAATAATGAATGGTTTTTATAAGGGTATTGATGAGAACAATTTGACTTCAATGATATTTGAAGCTAATGTATTGGCTTATTAAAGTGATTGTTTAATATGTGATTCATGTAGACCTTGTAGTCACACGTGATATTGAATTGTAGACTTGCTGGCTTAGAATAGTTAAATGGGTTAAAGTTGTGAATGTATGGACAAAAGGTTAGAGTCCTAATGTCGATTAGTAATGGGTGTAAAGGCTTATGGTTAAAGTCTATTTACATGATGAAATGACTTGTGGTTGAGTCTACATGCGCAATGAAATGACTTATGGTTAGAGTCCACTTGACTAAAGAAAAAGTTTGTGGTTAGAGTCTACTCACTTAATTGAATGTTTTGAGGTTAGAGTCTTCTTGCTTGATATAACCTAAGCGGTGGAAGGTTAGAGTCCTCCCCTTCATGTTTCATGTTTGAGTGCTATAAAATGCATGCTAAGTCCTTGCAATCTTTTGACACTTGATGTATCCATATGTATTTACATGTCTATGTGTATAAATGTGGTAGATTATGGTGGTTTGACTTGGTATTAAATAATAACACTATTTTATCCTTACCCTTGAGTTATAGGCTAGTGGTCCAACCACTAACCATCTCTGAACATTGTGTCCCCATGCAACACAAGGGCTAGAGCCTCTTCTTTTCTTTCTGTGCAGTGATTAGGTGCTCAGGTGGTTCAAGTGTTGACATTGAAGTGGTGAGCTTCCATCTTTCGAAAGGCACACATTTCATGATCGTCTTAGCTTATGTTATAGACTTATTTTGGATTTGGTTTTGTCTATTGTTGGGGGTTTGTCCCAATATAATATTGATTTGATTTATAAAGGCTTGTGGATGACTATGGACATAGGTAGATTGGATATTGAATATTGATATTAATGAATGGCAAGACTTTCTTAGGTTATGAATGTTGGTTTTGTTTCCGCAACCTTATTATGTGCTCAGAGTTTGTTCGATGCTTATGGTTTGATATGATGGTTAGGTGGGGTTAACGGGGAAATTTCCAATCCTTTTTGGGATTGAGGTGCCCTTACGACAAGGCCGAATTTTTGTTCGTGTCATTATAGCTATAGGAAGAAAAGAGTCATGGTGAAGATTACCTTCTTTTGGTCAATTAGATTTAAGTGACATGATGATATTTGATTAGGCCTTTGATTTCACTAGACATGTTGTATCATTTAGACATGTGGTACGATTCTATTAGCTTCTTCACTTGACTTGACATGTCACACAATTTGACACGTGACATCAAATCAGGCCTCTAGTATAAGATGATACATAGGGCTTAACAAAGTGAGCTCATTATTTATAGCCTAAATTAATGAGCTAGCCCAATAAAAATTGAACTTTTATTAAGTTCATACATATTTGAACTTAAATAATTAATCTAATTATATTATTCAACAATATTTATTTAGAACTAATATATTTTGAGTTTAATACAATTCAAATTTCGTACAAATTTACATTTGATAAGATTTTTTTGCACACAGTTTGGGTATGAATGTCTTGTCTCTTTTGATCTACTTCAAATTGTAGTGGTCATTCTCAAATTTTTCCATTCAAACAGTTCCTTTAGACTTTAAACTCCTTCTTGGTTCTTCACTTTCTCGATTTAAACAAACAAACAAATATATTTTTTGTTTGGCAGCAAACAGCTTAGGGCCCGTTTGGCCTTGGATTTTTTTCCCTTTTTTTCGAAGTTGGAAATTGTGGTGTTTGGCCATGAAAATTCGGAAAATAATTCCTAAAAATTTTTTTGGAAAGGAAAAATAGGTTTTTGTTGTTTTTCAAAATTTTTCAACTCCAATTTCAACTTTTATTATTATTACATATAACCTCAATCTTTTAAATTTTTACATAAAACTCTCCTTATAACATTACTTTTTCAATATTACCTATATAGCATTTTTAAGAAATACGATAATTATAATTTCAAACTTAATGTTATCATAATTAATATATATCTCTTTTTCTCTACAATCATTATTTTTATCCCTTATTTAATTTTCTCTCTTATTTAAGACATTATTTTACTGTTAGTTTATATTTATACCCATAAATATATAAAGTATTATATTTATACCAATAATTATATAAAGTATTATAATTATAATAGAAATATACAAAATATGTTATATATAAAGTTTATACCATGTATATACCATATACACACATATATAAATATACAAAGTATTAAGAAACATACTAAGCATATTTATAATATAAATATACAAAGTATGTTATATATGAAGTTTATACCATGTCTATACTATATACACACATATATAAAAATACAAAGTATAAAGAAACATACGACGCATATTTATATATTTATGGTATATGATATAATATACCATAAATATACAAAGCATGTTTTATATAGAAATAATTTATTCACACACAGTAAAATCTTTCATCTATAAGAAAATTAAAGAAATAAATTAGAGGCACCCTAAATTTTAATAACAACTCATCATTTCCTATTTTTTAGGAATGGAAAATAAAGGAAATAAATTAAATAAATTTCTAAAAAAATAAATTTATTTGAAAGATAATATTTGTTACCTAAAAAGTAGGAAACAGTGATCTGTTAATATAACATCAATATTTAAAATTTTCAAATATGAGAAAACGGCTATTAATGTAAATATTATATATGTCATAATTGAAATTTATTAAATATGGCCATATATATGTAATTATTTTAATAATAGTGGCTAATTGTGTTCTTTTTCTATTAGTAGGTAAATTTTAGTTGGGTGATTTTGATAGTTTGTAAAAGTTAGAGTATTAAATCATAGTTAAAAAAGTCTTTTCAAAAGTCAAAAAAATTTTTTCAAAAAAGACATGACCAAACACAACTCTAACTCCAATTTCAACTCTAACTTCAACTTCAACCGTGAAAAATTTTAGTTTTCTTGGCCAAACGGCTACTAAATATATAAATTTCAAACCAAAGAAAAAATAAGATAATAACAAAAAATATCAAGATCGAACTAAAATGTTAAAACTGTCTGCTTTAAGTCTTACACTACTATTGCAAAAATAGGTATGATGACTAAAAAGACAAAATCAAAAGTTCATAATTTCATTCCAAGGAGATACAGAATATATGTTAATCAAAACTGAAAGAAATTCAATTTATAATTTGACAGATATTCATGAAAGAAATAAAGACAAAAAAAACTTATCTAACCTATTAATAGGGGTGGGTGTTCGGTCGGTACGGTCTGATTGTTTAATATCGATTTGATTTATCAATTTTTGGATTGACAAAAATGACAACCATGATCAAACGGAAATAAAATCAGTTTGGTTCGGCTTCTACAAATTCGGTTTGGTTATTTCGGATTTTTATTTCAGTTTGAAATATTAAAGTAGCGGGCCTCCCTTTTTCACAACTGATCATTTAAAATTGATGATTTTTTTTAAGAAAAATATTTTTTTCAAATCTATTTTTCATTCCCAAATATAAATAACTATAACTCAATGAAACGAAATAATGTCATCAAGTTCTTTATGGTAACAAGCAATGTCATCATTGGGATTAACATACGGAGTTTCTTATTTTGGGTAATATAGTACTCGTTTCCATTCCACATGTAAAATAAAGAAAATGCAATAAACTACCATGTTAAGCAGAAATGTCATAAACTCACCTGAATGCTCCTCTTTAGACAGATACATGAAACACCAAATTTGTGGGTCGCGGGTTGCGGTTGCGGGTCGTCGGTTGCAGTGTTGTTGTAAAGAAAGGGAGTAAATCGCTGGTCTTTTGTCTATTCCGCCGAATCACCGGTGGTGTAAATTGAAAACGGTACCTTGGATTTACTGTTTACTATTCGTGAATGTTGAGACTTGAGTGTGAATGATAATAAGTTTACTGTTTAGGGATTTAGGCACCTTGGAGTTGGAATTAGGGTTACTAAAATGTATATATAATTAATATATTATATTGATAATATATATTATTTTTTATATATAATAAATTAATAATATATATATATTATAATATTATTTACATAATTGCGGTTTTTGGTTTTTCGGTTTAACTGAATTTTTTTTAAGAAAATCAAAAACCGAACCGTTTAACCAAAATTTAAAAATTGAAAACTAAAATCAATCTGAAAAACTGAAAAACCGAAACCAAAATTAAATTTCAGTTCGGCTTTTCAGTTTTTTTGATTCTTCGGTATTTATGCCCACCCCTACCTATTAATAGTGCGATTTCAATGAGATTCATCTACTATTTTGTCCCAAAAAAGTTCCTGCATAACATACAAATATTACCAACTCAGTATCAGATTTATGAATTAAAATGGCATTGAATGAATGTAAGCTTATTAGAAATAAAATAACCAACATGGATTGTGGTGCAGTGGTTGGGGCTGCTCTACTCTTAACCATAGGTCGAGGGTTCGATCCTAGATATGGAGAAAACTCTGTTGGGAGCGCTGTCATCTTAATGATCCCTGCAATGCACGATCTAGTCAGGGGTCCAAAGCGGGCACCAAACACTAGATGAGAAACCAGTTATTACATTTTCGTTATTTGGAATGCCAAAAGTCACAGGTTAAATGACGCACTAATGAATTTTAAGGTTTTCAACAGAAAATTAAAAATCAAATGACCTTATTAATAGCTGGTATGTGGACCCATTTCACATTTCTAGTCATCATTGATGAAAAATTTTAATATGGGTGAGGCCCACCCAACAATAGTTGTTGTGAGGGTTTTTTAACTTTTTGACAAGTGTTTTTGTGGGACTCATTATGTTCTCCCCTCCTTATTTTCTCATATTTACTATTTATTTCTTTTTTTTTTACAACATTACCTTTTTTTATGTAGATATTTCAATCTTTCTCTCCTACTTATATTTTTAGCTCTTATTTTAAGGAGTGTTTATCCATAAAAAGTGTAAATATTTTTTAAGAAAATTATTTCAGAATAAAAAGTAATATTTACAAACTAAAGTTGTGTTTGATTATATATATAAATTGAATGTGTTTTTAAATTTTTTGGAATAACTTAGAGTAAAAATAATTTTTTATGTTCTTCAAATATAAATTTTTTAAAAAATATTTTCTGAAAACTATATATGAAAAAAATGAGGATTTTCATTAAGAGAATTCAAAAAAAAAAAGAAATTTTGAACCTCCTAAACTATTGATCCTACTCTAATCTATTGTTTAGGGGATTGGAAAAAACACTAAATAGCTATACATCAATTCTTCAATATATGCAGCAACCAGACAGATCTAGCCATAGTACAAAATTTATATGTTAATTGTGATTAATTAGGAGTTGTTAAATTCAAAAAAGTGAACAAAAATGAAAAAGTTGAATAAAAAAGAAGAGAAATATGAAAAAGAGTGGCTGGCCAAACTTTGTAGTTATATAGTTGTTTTTGTAATCCCCTAAATAGTTTATTATGAGTAGGATCAATGATGTTGGAGGTTCCAAATTCACTTTAAAGTTCTAAATTCAAATCTCAAGTATATATTCTTTTTTATTATTTTTTGAATTCTCTTAGGGATTGGTTATTTGGTACACCGAATGAGATAAGTAAGGATATCCAAGGTGGAATATTTAATGGAATTATTTTATTCCTCCTTCTCCGTAGGATAGCAATCCCATCATTCTAGTACAAATGGTGGAATAAAATACTTTCGGGATCAAGTAATACTTTATACCATACATAAAATAAAATTACTCCTAAATTTTATCTTTAAAATATATTTCTTATCCCTTTTACCAAACAATCCCTTAGTGAAAATCCACGATTTTTGCATATTTGATTTTGTGAAAATATTTCAAAAAAAAAATATACAATTTGAAAAATATCAAAAATTATTTCTAATTAAAGTTATTCCTAAAAGTTTAAAAAAACTTGCTATTCATATTTATGATTGAACAGAACTTCAATTTTTAAATATTATATTTTACTTTAAAATATTTTTTTAAAACAATATTTATACTTTTCATGGCTAAACACAAATAAGAGCTAAAAATATAAGTGAGTGAGGAGGATGGAAATATAAAATAAAAAATTAATGTTAGAGAAAAAGAAAGAAAATAAACAAGAAATAGAAAAGAATGTGAGGACATGAAGGAAGAGGAATATAATGGGTCCCACAAGAACACATGTCAAAAGTAAAAACCCTCACACAACTATTTTTGGGTGAGTCTCACCCATATTAAAATTTTCCATTATTAGTTACCATGATCTCTTGATATTTTTTTTATGTACTCTCTTCATTTCGTATTAGTTGGTCTTCTTACTAAAAGTATTTGTTTCAATTTAGTTGTCCCATTTATAAAATCAAGAGAATTTTAGCATATTCTTCCAAGATTACCTCTATTATTAAATGATTACATAAAATATATAATTCACATTTATACTTTCAAAGCATAATTAATAATGTCAATTTGGTAAAATAAATACCTAACTAATATTTTTCCTAATGAGTGTGCCAAGTCCACAGAGGCCAACTAATACAAAATGGAGGAAGTATTTATAATTTTATCCATAAATATAAAATAATAGTGTTTAATAGAGTATGATAGAATTTATTATAATTAATGGGTATTTACGTTTTTGTTCATGAGATTATAAGTTTACAAAGGTATTTTAGTAGTTCAACTTTTAACTTGGAGGCTTTCCACTTTTAGAAAACTATGATATGTACAAAAAAGGATCTAGAATGTCTTTCATCTATTAGGAAAATGGTACAAAAATGAATTTCATTTATCTTTGGGCTCTATAACATCTTTCACATTAACCCTTGGGCTCCAAAATATCCTTTATTTAACAACCACAATATTACATTTAAAAAGTTTCATTAATGATGTGTAAGATTTCCATTGATCCCTATTTAATTAATTAAAATATTAAAACCCATTTTCTCTTTTATTCTTTTCCCCATTGTTTTCATATTTGATCTAGTGAATAATTGTTATACTTATTCTTGATTAATATTTATTTGTTAAATATTACACATTGTTATTGTTGTCTTGTTGCATTTTTCTATATGATATCAAATTTGAATTTGATTCTAGATCATGCAATATTATTATCTGAGTTTTTGTCTAATTTGACTATTTCTTGATCTCATGAGGATCTGGGTTCTATGGGTCATATTTAATTTTTTTGACTGTGTGAAAAAGGGTCTCAAACAAGACAGAGGGATCGGATTTTTCACAAGTGTAAGAAAAATCGTGGATTACATGAATGAATTCTTGATCTCTGATAGATTGTGTGTAATTAGCTTTATAGATTTTATATTTTACAATAAGGAATTTAGTTTTGAGGTGTGTATAACTGGAAGTATTGCAGATATGAGAAATCAGCTTCACAAGAAATATTTCAATGGTTTTATGAAAAAATAGTAAGTTAAAGACTGTCACGACCCCTTAAATGGATCATGATGACATTTATCGTAGTCCAGCCTTGATAAGTTAGTCGATCACTCAAATTGTCAATAAAATACTATAATAACCAAGGAAAAACTTCTAGTATGAATTCAAACCAATATAAGACATAAATAAAATAAAAATCTAAATAAAATAGCATAAGAACCCCACAAAGTGGTGTCAAAGTATTGAGCATGTAATAGATCATCTGAATACAAATGAAATACAAAATCTGTCTTTGAAAACAAGTAAATACATAATAAGGTAAGAGAAGGTCCAAAAGTCGACTTTTGTCTCTAGATTAACCTACTACCTAGATCATAATCAGCTGTCACGAAAAGTGCTCGTACTAGAATCTACACCAAAAGAGCACAATGGTAGTATGCATGATTTACATGGCTTACTAGGTATCATAGGACCACTAAGCAAAGCATAAATAAGATAGTAAAATATACTATGCACACATCTTCTTCAAGAAAACAATTCCTAAATAGTAGCTCACACCGTCTCCACTAATAGTTCTAATATATATAGAAGTACATAAAAATAGCAACAACACAAATATAAAGGAGAAATACACAAAAATCAAATACAAGTCAAAGAAATTAAGGAAAGTAAGAGAGATGCGATTGTAAATGCAATGTGATGGGATGAATAATGAAAGTCATCGCATGACTTTTCGTATACACCCACCGAGACCACAGCTACTAGGTAGGACTCATGATAGGTTCTCAACCCATATAGTGTACCTCATATCTCAATCTCAATCTTAATCTCAACTCTCCCCTTTGACTCATGCTCACAAAGAGGATTTTCAAAAAAATATCTTATTTTCTTTTAAA
This sequence comes from Capsicum baccatum var. pendulum, assembly GCA_030864225.1. Taxonomy (NCBI): domain Eukaryota; kingdom Viridiplantae; phylum Streptophyta; class Magnoliopsida; order Solanales; family Solanaceae; genus Capsicum; species Capsicum baccatum. The sequence continues at coordinate 195,128,710 of CM061558.1, read as the reverse complement.
AATTATATTTCACAGGGATACCAGTATCTCATGAATGTATATGTGGAATAGAGATGTAAAGTCACAATAAACTCAAATGATGATATCCAATTCATCCAACACATAATATACATAGTACGCCTAAAAATTAACTCAATAAGCTAATAATTAATTATTATCAACTCCAATTAAGCACTATTAGAATAAATATGAATGCAAGATATCATTAATATCATATAAACTTGACACCATTAATATTATATCAACTTATAACTCGGGTATTTTATCATGATAAAATCATTTAATGCTCAAATAAAGCCAATATTATCGAAATAAGCCCTTACGCAGGCATCATACCTAAAATAAAGGCATTTAGATGAATAGCTAAGACCAATAATGTCAAATAAAGTCCTCATACGGAAACACAAAATATTAGATGTCACAAACCAACCACAACAGAATATAAGCCCCTACACAGGCATACAACAGTAAAAACAATTCCAAAATATAAATCCCATAGTTATTTTCCCTAACCATAGCATTCTTTACTTATTCATTAACTACCCAACTCAATCTGGAAGAAATGAATCCATAACCTACCGTGAAACTATAAATTTTGGTATAAAGTACTTCAACATGGATTCTTACCCTCACTATAGTCAATTCAGGCCCAAAATGGATTTGAAAAACAAGTTTGAAAATGAAAGGGGTAAAACTTTTATTTTAAAAATACATTTCCAAGGTTATATGAGTCTACAGGAGAATCTCATGTGATCACAAGTTAAAAAAAGGTCCAAAATGACGAAAAAACTCTTCTTAAATTTTACTAGTAAAACCCTAATTTTTCATTTCAAAATCATAAGTAAAGGTGTTTTTGAAGATTTAATCAATAGAAAATAGTGGAATTATAATTTTAGAAGTTACCTACAGGAAATTCACGTCGAAACCCTCAAAAATCCTTTTCCAGAAGCTTGGAGGTCTAATAATGGAGTGATATTGCAAAATGGAGTATTTACACTGTTTAGTGAATAGTATCTCACAATCACAAACCCCACCTCGCAATCATGTGGGCAAAAGTTGAGCAACCATAAAATAGGCCTTTGTATTTGGGACCAAGGTTTCACATTCGTGGAGGTTGATGAATTGATCCTACACGTATGCGACATCCTTATTGCATTCCCAAAGAAGAACTCCATTGCCCTTTGTAATCACGGCCTGCATTCGTGAAGAAATATACATGCACCAGATATTAGTTGTGCACCAACTAATTTTTCTTGGTTTTTAACTCTCCGAACGGATCCTTAAGATTCATTCGTGTTCCGACAGAAGTAATCATATATGCTACTAGGCTAATTTTGACATTTTGGACTCAATAGCAATATCCTCGAGATTATATTTCACTATTTTCCAAATAAAGGGCCAAAGTGAGATATAAAAATTCCAAAACTGAACCTACCTCGCTACTAATGTAATTCAATATTCTAGATATACTGACATAATCTGTTTTGCCATACGAAACTCAGAATAATAAATATCAACCAAAGTAAAATATATGGCTTCTCAAGCCTTTAAAATCATAAAATCACACAAATCGTTCCCAATTGCATCGAAAACCATGTCAACCATCCCTAAACCTCAAATTTAATATGTACCTACTATTTAAAAAGACAAAATTATCAAAAATATATAAATTAAAGACTCACAAATTCAGGCCAGTACCAAGACCTTTGATATAATTACCAATAAATTAAATAGAAATTTGCCTTCAAGCATGTATACATGTAATAATTTATAGACATTGATCACTTTTGGAAGCTACTTGTTTGTCCCAATTTCAGAATCTTGGGTGTGTGTCAATCACTTAGTAGGATTATAATGAGAGAAAATTATCTAAATAGGTTGATTCCAAAACGATCATTAAGTTTGATGAAACTTACACAAGTAGAACTTCATGGTAATCTAGATCGTGTCTATTAGTTTTTGGGTGAGATTTTAATTTCTTTTATTAATCAAATAGGGACAAATTAGAAGTTGACACATTATTAATGAATAAATTTTAGTTTAATATTGAAGTTTTTATATAAAGGGCATTTTGGATCCCAAAAGTGGATGTGAAGGACATTATAGAACCTACAACTGGGTGGAGGACATTAGTATAACATTTCTAATAGGTGAAAGGCATTTTAGGTCCTTTTTCGTATATTAATATGACAATTTCACTGTATATCGATAGTATATTAGAAATATAATCATGTTTTAATTCTCTTAAATTCTTTGGCCAACTCAATAAATATAAGTGTTCTTGTTTTTTATGAAACATTCTCCTAATTCCCCAAAATGCCCATCTTTTATTTATTCTTTTAATTAAAAGTGGGCTCAGTTCACTTTTATTAAAAAGCATAATCTGAATCCTTAAAATTACAAAACTAGGCATAAAAGTGACCTGGTTCAATTTATAAAGACAACAAAATAGGTCAGCTAGATTAGGAAACTAGAAGGTCAATAAAGCTTCCAGAAGTCTTCATCTTTTTAGTCGAGAAAGTCTCATATACTGAAGCTATGGTGTTGTTATCATCTTGTGATTTCTAGTGAAAATTATATCTCAAAACCTCCAGATCTTCAAAGAGCTTAGTATTTTCTTTTGCATTTCAATTCACAATTGTGAGGTTGTTAAAGTATGAAAATGACTAATCTTTTAATAGATCTTGTAGTAGAAGCTTCTTATGCATCTGAGCTTCTGGATATTAATATCTTTTCCTCCTTTTCATTTAGCTAAAAGGTAAGTTTTATAATATTTATAAATTGATCTTATTTGTCTAAAAAAACATTTAAGTACTTTGGATCTATTACACTTTAAGTCACCTAAAATATCTCACCTGGTGTTGTGTAATCGATTTTGAAGGAATATGATTCCACGCACTTAATGATATGTTAGTTCATGCGAGATATAGCTTTGATTATCTCAACAAATTAAAAATTACTTGTTTGCATTTTTGCTTATTATCTTTGAAAAGGAATGAACCTCTTAGAGATTGATACAACCTTTACTTTAGTTTAAACAATCCTACAAGACTTAGCAATCTTACAATTCCACTGCCATCCTGTTCATGAGACACCTGTCATTCTGTGTGAGTTTTGTGTTTTAATTGGACCTCTCATGTATGTTTACCTTGATGTCTATTGGAATATTTTATGAGACTTATAAAGTATCAATTAATCTAGTGCTTATTAGTTCATGTTCCTTATTCTGAGATTTGGTAGCCATTGTTTGTCTTGAATCATAATTTCTTTTGCTCTCTTTGGTAACTCCAAGAATGTGTTAAAGTTGGATGTACCTAAAAAACTAAAACACCACTTAGCTAAAGAATCTTCCAGGGAATTCCCTTCCCTGTATATGTGTTTCACTCTTATCGAATAGAACTCCTTTAGTTCCCTTATTTTTCTTATAATTCCCCTTATGCTCCAAGGAATCTCCTAGTCCCCTTTCAGCATTTAAGCCAGTGTAAGTGAGCCTATTTCAATATCTAGTGGAAATATCTGACGCTCTACACAATAGTTGTATCCTTCCTTCATGGCTAATGCTTCTGCATAAATGCTAGTATTGTCTTGTAGCTGCCTGCAAGATGCATAAATCTATTCAGCCTCTTTATTGTCTTGTAGCTGCCTGCAAGATGCATAAATCTATTCAGCCTCTTCATTTCTAATACAATATATAACTGAACTTGTACAAGGATTCCCACTTTAAGTGTCATCGGAGTTGCACTTGTACCATCTTTTTGCAGGTTTACTTGACACGACTTAAACTAGGTCCTAGTCTTGTCGGGAATCTCAAGTCCAACAAGGAGCGGAGATCATCCTCAACACCAATTCGTAATCACCTTGCTGCCTATGTTGGATGAATTCTGGACATATAAAATATAGGACAATAATAATTCAATGAAATTAAATAAAGTTTATAATCATAATCCAAAAACCTTAACCAAATATCCAATTGGTGCCAAGCATAATTTCAATACCAATACCAAGGCTTACACCAATACTGACACAGCCCATGACCATAGTAGTCTGACAAAGCCTCGAACTAGATTCTAAGAACATCCGACTGGGACATGACTCCGACCATAGACAAAACCAAAATAAAGGAAATAACCATAACGAAAAGAAGTCCATAACATAAAATGGAGTCTTCTAGAGTATGGAAACTCACCACTCTAATCTGACTCAAAGGTGTCCCCCAAATCCAATTCACTAAGCATGAGGAATAGTAATATGAAAGGTTCCTGCATCATGTGGGGATACAACGCCTAAAGGTGGTTAGTGGACTGAATGCTAGCATGTAGTCAGGGATAAAGATAAAGTAATACCATCCTTTAAAGATGATGTTGGGTGTATTTATACGTCTAAGCACCATAAATTGCCTATGTTTTAGCTAAGTTTTGAGGATAAATATATAATTCTTGCACTTTTAGTCCATTTTCAATTAAGTGAGCTGACCTATATGATTAATATTTTTTTCAGGTACTAATGAGGAAGAATTCAGCACTTTGTGGACCTGTGGGTAGCAAAGGAAAACTTCACATAAGAGGGAAGGCAGCTTTTGGACTAAATGGGATGCATGAGAACTTTTTCCAGGGCAAACTCAGTAATTTTAAATACATAAGGATGCAGTAGCAACTTATTGGACAAGGATATTATTAAAAACCTTATTGCTGAATTTTCAGCATTATTCATTCATTATTCATTATTCAGATTCTGTAATATTTTGAGAGAGCAGAACACGGCTTAGCTTGAGCAACAGAGAGAGAAAACACATTCTTCTCTTAGTGTCGCTAGTCATCTCCATCGCCGAGATTGTACTACATTTCGGTATGATGATTATGTCTAGTTTGATTTCTATTGTATTCATGAGTAGCTAAACATATCTGTTAGGGTTATGGAAACCTTGTAATATACTCTCTATTGCTATGAGTTTGTGAATTTTTTATGTGTCATGCTACTTATATCATTACTCTCTTCGTTTTGACTGAATTCTCATGGTTGCAAACATAGGGAATACGCCATTGTAGCATTAACTTGTTCGACAGAAAAGTTACATGTTTGGAAAAGAGAATGTGATAAGACAATAGGGTTTCCAACCTCTATTTACACGTTAATGCTCTAGCAGGATTAACGTCTTAGAGAATTCGTACGATTTGTTATACACTTTAGGTTCGAGAGAGATAAAGTGACTAAATCCTTGATGGTTGAAAAATACTTGGATTTAGAATTAGAATACGACTCTTTATAAGTGCATGCATGTCTAAATTCTGTATTATTCATAGTTAATAGAGAAATAGAAACTACAAGGTGGACATAACCCTAACCTATCATTCTCTGTGATTAAATATTATTACATATATTGTCTCATTAGTTACACTAATAGTATTATTGCACACTTAAACCAAAACCCCCTCCTCTTGGAACCTTTCACCAACAGTCTACTAATAATCGCAATAATTAGTGACCAGAGTATTCCTTGTGGGATTCGACACCCAACCCAGTTGGGTTCTATATTTGACAGCGAACGCTTACACTCTCTAACGATAGTTGTAATTTGGGCGTATCAAATTTTGGTGTCGTTTCGGGGGAATACGGTTGTCAACTAAGTTTGTGATAGTTAATAGACCCTTTGGTAAAAGATTCTCAAATTTCACTTTTTGTTAGTTGTTTTAGTTTTGTTTAGGTTTGGTTGAGTGCATGACAAATACACGAAGATCTGGTCAGCCATTATTACCTATAAACCCTGAACCACAACTCATTGGCAGAATGGATGTGCAATGTAATATTGAAAAGATGGCTACTCAACAAAAGCAATCTAGATTAGCTGCATTGGCAGCTGCGCAAGTACATCAACAGAATGCTGATAACCCAGGTCGGGCAACAAATCTTGATGATAAGGACCTGGGTGATGATGAGTTATTAAATCCAAGGCGTGCAGATGATGTGGCTGCACCTATGAACTGGAATGTTAATAGAGATAGTCAATCTAGAATTAGACCTAAACGGCGAGCTGTGCAGGTTCCTTTTGATGATGATGATGACTATTTGGATGGGGCTGGTGCCACAGAGGCTATTATTCCTCCACCTTTAGCACCCGGAGCCAACTTCAATATCACTATCACCATGATTCAGCTATTGCAACTCAAAGAGTTATTTGGTGAACTTACAGCCAATGATCCAAATATGCATCTGATTAATTTTATCTCAACATGCAGGTCGTTTGACAATCCAGGAGTTGGAAAGAATGCAGTTCAGCTGCTCTTATTTCCATTGTCTCTATCTGGAGAGGCAACTCTATGGTTGAATGGGCTAACTCCTGACTCTATTACCAATAGGAGGCAACTGAAAGAAGCTTTCCTAGAAAGATTCTTTCCTCCATCCAAGAGAGCACAATTAAGAGATGACATAAGCAATTTTCGATAGCTTCTAACTGAATCTCTCCACAAAACATGGGAGAGGTTCAAGAAGAAGCTTATGTGGTGCCCAAACTATCAGATGACCAATATCAACTTGATGGAAATATTATATAGGGCTTTGAACTCGGTGACTAAGCCAGTGGTTGATAATGCTACGGGTGGGTCATTCATGGACCTTACTTTTATTGAGGCAAGTGATATGCTGGATCGTATGACAAAGTAGAGTAGAGCTTGGCATACTAGGGATTCAGAGGTAGCAATCTCTACTGTATCTACTGGCATGATAGTAGAACAGAGGTAAAGAGAAGAGGAATGTGACCAGGATATGGATCATATGAAAATGTAGATGGACCTTCTTACCAAGAATTTATTATCAAGGAAGACAGAAAAGGTCAAGAATATTGTATCACAGGGAAGAGATGACTCCAATTCTGAGGAGGAACTGAATTATTTGAATAATCAGGGGGGTTTCTGAGGCAATGACCACGGAAACCAAGGTCGGAACTATTATGAAAAATTTGGATACGAGGACCGCGATCAAGGGAGTTGGAAGAATAAGACTGACAAGAGTGGTTTGTATGTTCCTCCTAGAAATCGTGAAGCTGCTGCATCTAGCTCTAGGAAGATGTCCATGGAGGACATGATGGCTAAGTTGTTAAAAGGAGTAGAGGCAACCAACACGGGAGTAGCTGAGGTAAAAAATGATTTGTCCCCAATGAAGCAATTGGTTGACTCGCATTCCACTGCAGTAAAACAACTGGAACAACAAATGAGTCAACTATCAGTGGCATTCAATCAATTAAAAGCTAGCACTTTACCTAGTAACACTGTGCAAAATCCAAGGAACGATGGATCATGTTTGGCTATTACCACCAGGAATGGTAAGGTGCTGGGAAATCCATCCAAGGGAAAGCCAGTGGTTGATGATGTAGAAGAGATTGCTATTGAATCAGATTGTGATGATTCTATAGAAATTGAAAATAAGAATCAGAACATTCATAATAGTACACCTAGATGTCAGCAGTCTAAAAAGATTGATTGTAGGAAGAACAATAAAAAGGAAGTAGTGGAGAAAACTCTTCTAAAACCACCACCACCTTTTCCTCAGAGACTGAAGAAGAAAACTGATGACACCATGTTCAGTAAATTCATGACCATGCTGAAGCAGTTGACTATTAATGTGCCTTTGGTGGAAGCATTGTAGCAAATTCCAGGGTATGCCAAATTCATGAAAGACCTTTTGACAAAGAAAAGGGTAGCGAGGTATGAACTAACAGATAATTTTCATCATTGCAGTACAATTGCCATGAGGTCTCTAGTACAAAAGAAGGCATATCCGGGTTCTTTCACTATTCCTTGCACGGTTGGATCTTTAAACTTTGCTAAGGCTTTATGTGATTTAGGGGCTAGCATTAATTTGATGCCACTAGCCATCTATAGATAGTTAGGGTTGGGCGATCCTACACCAACCAACATGCGGCTTGTAATGACAGATAGGTCGGTAAAATGACCTGTTGGTATCTTGCATGATGTATTAGTGAAGGTTTCGACCTTCATTTTTCCTGCAAACTTTGTTATTCTGGACTGCGAGGTGGATTTTGAGGTGCCCATAATATTAGGTCGACCTTTCCTTGCAATAGGAAGTGTTCTTATTGATTTACGAGCAAATGAGCTTTTATTTTGGATGAATGACAAAGTGTTACGTTTTGATGTAAGCAAATCAATGAAGCAGCCCAAAGATATGAATGTATTTTCTATAGTTGATGTTTATTATGAGGATGAGAAGGAATTATTGTTAGAGAAACAGCTTACTATCGAGCCATTGACTACTATGCTTTTGAATTTTAAGCATGAGGATGTTGAAGAGTACGAAGAAACTATCGGTGTTTTGATAGGAATGGGATCGTATTCATATGCCCATAAGAAGCTGGACCTCGACCTTAAGAATTGACCTTCACCACCAGCGAAGCCACCAGATATCTTGAGAAGTATGAGTAATCGAGATAACTATGTCGTGCCGCTATAATAAATCAAGTGCTACATGGGAGGCAACCCATCATTTTACTAGGATTTTGTTTTTGGTAAATAAAAATTTAAAAAGAAGAGTCTAGCCACGACCTAAACTAAGGCGCTTGGTGGGAGGCAACCCATCCTTCTAATTATTTTTGTTGTTTTTGATTAAGTGTAGGTGCATGGAGTACAAAAGAGGAGATTAGTCCCAATTTTGATTTGGAAGTAAGTCATCTCAATTGTGGTAAGTATAGGAATAATAAATCAATACAGGTAAATGGGAGTGGTCATAAGCGTAAGGTTCAAGTATGATTTGCATTAGAGTCGCGCCTCGAATCATATAGATTTGACACAAAAAGTTTTACGGTGTGACTTTATTTTGTGACTTTTAATGAGGTCTGTGGTGGTAGCGTATGGACATTTTCAACCAAAAGAGCACCATTTTTCCAATTGCCTATGAAAACATAGGCAGTGCTATAGGCGCCGCCTATGTCATTGCCTATTCTCACTTCCTCACATAGGCGATGGACAAGGCATCGCCTATGCCAATGTAGGCAATGGGCAAGGCGCCGCCTAGGACAACATAGGCAATAGGCTAGGCACCGCCTATGCCATTGCCTATGCTCACTGCCTTACATAGGCGATGGGAAAGGTGTCACCTATGCCAACATAGGCAATGCTATAGGCGCCGCCTATGCTAACATAGGCAATGCTAAAGGCGCCGCCTACTTATGCTTAAGCAATGATATAGGCGCCACCTACTTACACTTTTTGCCTATTAACCCATTTGTAAATGGACCAAACCGACCCATGGCTCATCCTTTAAATATATCCTCTATATTTAAACACCACTAAAGGTTTCTTAAACCTAGGCGTCACCCAAAGCATCTTTGACCACTCCAAGGTTTTCTCTTTTATCATCTAATACTACAGGCTCACCTTTCCGACTCATTGCGAATTAATCACCAAGTAAGTTGTTCTTTCAAGTTCCGTAGTTGTTTCAGTGCTACACTTATAATGGTTAACTAGATTTTATAGTAGTTCTTGGTGATAAGACTATGGTTAGTTTGTTATGATTGTGAAGAACCTCTAGATGATGATATGCCGACAGAAAATGATCACCAACTGCCAGACTCTGATGTAGAGGACAACTCTAATGATGACGACTCTGATGATAATTCTGACACAAGGGGTATGACCCCAGATATAGAGGAGGAGTCTGACTAATCAGGTTTTGCTTATTTATTTACACTGAGGGCAGTGTGTTCCATCTAAGTGTGGGTGGATGCGGGTATATGTCTACTGTATTGTGTACTGCTTTCCTACAGTTATTCTTAGCTGTTTTGATTTAGTCGTAGTTAGTTAGTTGTAATTAGTCAGATTTTACATAAAATTGTTCTGATAGACGACATGACATTATAACAGGAGTTTGTGCTGAATCATTACTATTGAAACATTTAGACTCTAAGTTGTGACTCACTATGTGAAAGTTGTTTGTGGTTTAATTCATTCATCTGTTGGGTCAAGAATCTATAATGTTTCCAATTAAGTTGACCATGTGTCATGTGTGTGTAAGGTTATTGTATATTCTTTGTTGCGACTGATGCTAGAACTTGCCTGGTGTGTGTGTAAAGTGAAATAAAGATTGTGAGTTTAGGAGATGATTTAGGCATTTCTTTGGCAACCCTGATTTTGTTTATCTTCTTTTTACCTACCTTTGTACATTGTCCTAGGGAACACCCTTTGAGCCTTTAGCTATTTTCTTTGGCAGCCTCATATGTAGCCTAATCCATTTTTTTAAGACTATAATTTTGATCCAAAAGCTCCTAAGCGCTTTAAATTGTAGAATCAAGTTGAGTAGAGAGTGTGGCAAAATAAGAGAAAAATGGTGAAAGTAATGTCCCAGGGTGTATTGGTACTTAAAAATTTTGTGAAAAAAGAGTGGCTATCATAGGGATGCTTATAAATAATAAAAAAATAAAAATAAAAAAATTAAAAAAAAGAGAATTGTATATTCCCATCATTGTGTTTATGATTGAATAACAAAATGGGTGAAAAGGGGTTGGTAGATGAAAGGAAGGTATAGTGGTTGTTAAAAGATAGTGTAAATGGCATAATGTAGTGTATTAAAGCTCTTAGGGAACGTAGTCACCGTTTCTGGACAAAATAGTCCTACCTGTCCCTTAGCCTACATTACAACCTGTTAAGACCTATTTGATCCTAAGCTTAGCATTCTGATATTAGCGGAGCATTACACTAAGGGCAAGCATATGGTCATCAGTTGTAATATAAGAATTCTTTGTGAGAGTGAGAGAAAGAAAAGTCTTATACCCATGTTTCGAAAAATGCAAAACTATGAGTGATTATGGGTGACATCTTGTGTGAGCGCAAATTTGATGATTGTTGGGTAGTTTTATATGATTTTTTGGTTTAACTTGTGAATACGAATTAACCAACTTAATGAGTCTATGTTGGAGGGTGAGTTGTTTCTAGTAATGATCAAGAAATCTACAATTTGTTAATAATTATCGTGTATGTCTTGTTGAAAATTTTGTGTTGATCTTGTAAAATTCTAGTTAGGTGTTCGCATGGATGTAATATTTTGTTTGAGGACAAACAAGGCTTTAAGTGTGGGGTGGTGATGTTGGGTGTATTTATACGTCTAAACACCATAATTTGCCCATGTTTTAGCTACGTTTTGAGGATAAAATATATAATTCTTGTACTTTTAGTCCATTTTCAATTAAGTGAGCTGACCTATATGATTAGCATGTTTTTCAGGTACTAATGAGGAAGATTTCAGCACTTTCTAGACCTGTGGGCAGCAAAGGAAAACTTCACATAAGAGGGAAGGCAGCTTTTGGACTAAATGTGATGCATGAGAACTTTTTCCCGGGCAAACTTAGTATTTTTAAATACTTAAGGATGCACTAGCAACCTATTGGACAAGGATATTATTAAAAACCTTATTGCTGAATTTTCAGCATTATTCATTCATTATTCATTATTCAGATTCTGTAATATTTTGAGAGAGCAGAACACGGCTTAGCTTGAGCAACGGAGAGAGAAAACACGTTCTTCTCTTAGTGTCGCTAGTCATCTCCATCGCCGAGATTGTACTACATTTCGGTATGATGATTATGTCTAGTTTGATTTCCGTTGTATTCATGAGTAGCTAAACTTATCTGTTAGGGTTATGGAAACCTTGTAATATACTCTCTATTGCTAGGAGTTTGTGAATTTTTGATGTGTCATGCTACTTATATCATTACTCTCTTCGTTTTGACTGAATTCTCATGGTTGCAAACATAGGGAATACACCATTATAGCATTAACTTGTTCGATAGAAAAGTTACATGTTTGGAAAAGAGAATGTGACAAGACAATAGGGTTTCCAACCTCTATTTACACATTAATGCCCTAGCAGGATTAACGTCTTAGAGAATTCGTACCATTTGTTATACACTTTAGGTTTGAGAGAGATAAAGTGAATAAATCCTTGATGGTTGAAAAACACTTGGACTTAGAATTAGAATACGACTCTCTATAAGTGCATGCATGTCTAAATTCTGCATTACTCATAGTTAATAGAGAAATAGAAACTACAAGGTGGACATAACCCTAACCTATCATTCTCTGTGATTAAATATTATTACATATATCGTCTCATTAGTTACATTAAAAGTATTATTGCACACTTAAACCAAACCCCCCCTTATCTTGGAACCTTGAACCAACAGTCTACTAATAATCGCAATACTTAGTGACCAGCGTATTCCCTATGGGATTCGACACCCAACCCAGTTGGGTTCTATATTTGACAGCGACCGCTTACACTCTCTAACGAGAGTTGTAATTCAGGCGTATCAAAAGACAAATCAAATAACCATATGCAATCACATATATACATATATATACATACATATACATATATATATTTTTATATATCATGCCGGGGTAGGAAGTAAGATTTAGAATGCATTTAAAACCTTAACCTGGGCTGAGTAGCTTGACCGACATAAAACCACCCACAGGCTATATGGGTTCAGCTTCCCCTGCTGAAAGAGCCAAGTGTGTGTTAGCCATATAACCAGAGAAAAGAACTTGAGATGACAAGTACATCTACCAAATATAAAGTATGACATCCTGCACATGGTCACCAAGACTACACTCACATCGATAAAAGTGAGTTTCCAGTATCGGTCTCCTCGGGAACTCCACCTTCCATAGCTTTGCTACTCGACCCCTTTTAAGCCCATATTAAAACCTTTTTAAACATTCTCAACCATTTTCTAAGGAGTCCTTTATTAGGCATTAACCATTGGTATCATTATACCAAAATAGGAGCTTGCAAGTCTATTATCTTATGCCATATAAACCATTAGAAAAAATTAGAATCCTTCGTTTCTAATTAACCAAGACCAGTTATAATCAAACCATGGCCACAAAGGACTTTTAAAAACCTTATGAACCCAACTAAAACCAATTCATATTTCTTTAATCATTTATGAAATGCAAGGATTCAAGAATAGTCAAACTATGTGACAAAATCATTTTCATTGACAATTTCACAAACAGGATGAGGGCATGCCATTATCAAAGCTAATATCATCAAATTTTGGGATCAACCATGGACTCTTAATTAAACCACCATACCCATGCACCCACATGTGGAAAACCTAATTAAAATAAGGAAAACCATAATTAAACCATGAGAAACAATATTCAATCATAACATCCAAAACTCCCAACCTTTACCAAAAAACCATAATAATACCATGAAAACCATATATTAAAATATATGCCTTCAACAAAATAACAATAAGGGAAGATCGCATGACTTTGACACCAAGAAAGAGATAGATAAACAACCTTTGAAAGCCCTAATTGATCATGTTGATGAAACCTAGCCATTTGCTTAAAGAAGAGTTTGAGAGAGATTTTAAGAGTGGTTTATTGAAAATAATAGGTTAATGAAGTCCTAAAAGGTGTTTTATTTTATGGTGTCAAAGGAAGTTAAAAAGGAAAAATCACCAGAATGCCCCCAACTTAATCCTGTAAAAATACCTTAGGTGGTTATGAGTCAATCCCGTGACCATGACCACGACATATGAATCATACCATTGAGTCATCACCAATACAGTGAGTTGGACACCCACACACTGTCCACTATACGAATCCCTGATCCCACTAATTACTAAACCATAGACTCATATGGCCTAGTCATACCCAAGATAGAATCTAAAGGGATTGACACTAGACAACATATGATTCAAGTATACCACTCATACCCTATCCTCACTACTCTTAGTGAGTCGCTCGTACTCATAGCGAAGTCCAGTCACAATGTTTGTGATTTGATAAAGGACCATCCAAATGACCCGTCATTACTCCTCATAACCCATGCCACTAAGTCATAACCATAATAGAACCCTACCACCATCCACTACAGACCTAATAATTTGGGTCATCTGACCCGTACCCATACAATATGACTCATATGGTGATTCATTACTAGGATAGTGATCTCAAATCTAAGGAAATTTCCAAGGTCCAAAACCCAAGGTTTTTCAATTCTTCTCAACTTAGTTCATTTGTTCCCGAATGATGGGACAAGGCATTGACTAGCACGTTCAAACCCCAAACACTTATACTCTGACCTTTAATTAAGTTAGAAAACAAAGATGTCAAGAATAACACATACCTTATGCACGATCTTCCAGAGCGTAAAACAAAGAGGGATACTTAGACTTTATGTCCTCCCAAACCTCCCAAGAAGCCTATTCAACCTTGTGATTCCTCCATAGAACCTTTATCGAAGCTATGTCCTTGATCTATAATCGATGAACCTGTCGATCCAAGATTTCAATTGGGACCTACTCATAAGACAAGGAATCTAAAATGCTAATATCATTGATAGGCATAATTTATGACAGATGACCCATACACTTCCTCAATACAAACACATGAAACACCGGGTGATTAGATCTCAAACTATAAGGAAACTCCAACTAATACTCAACATTGGCAACCCTCCCTAAAACAAAGTATGGACCAATATACCGAGGACTGAGCTTTCCCTTTTTCCTAAATTACATCACTTTCTTCATGGAAAAAACCTTTAAGAACACCCTATCCCCAACCTCAAACTCTAACTTTATATGCCTCACATCCGCATAGGAGTTCTAAAATTTGGGTAACTTTACGCCTATCTCGAATGACTTTCACCGTCTCTATGGCTTCGTGAACCAACTCCGAATTAAACATATCTGCCTCACGAAAGTCAAACCAACCAATAGGAGACCTACACCTCCTCCTATAAAAGTCCTTGACTGGAGCCATCCTAATGCTAAAGTGGTATCTATTTCTATACGCAAACTCTATAAGACACAAATGCTCAACCCAACTACCACTATAGTCAATCACTAAAGCTCTAAGGATATCCTCTAATGTCTGAATAGTATTTTTTACTTACGCATTCGACTGTGGGTGAAAAGCCATTCTAAGACTCACCTTGGTCCCCAAACCATTATGAAACAACTGCCACAAATGGGATGAAAACTATGTGCCACGATCCGATATGATGGAAACAGGAAACCAATGCAACTTCACAATTTCTTGGAGATATAACCTTGCATAATATTTTGCCGAAAAATTTGTTCTCACAAGAAAAAATTGAGCAAACTTGGTCATCCTATCCACGATGACCCAAATCAAATTAAACTAATTTTGAGATCGAGGAAGAATGGTAACAAAATCTATATTAATCACCTCTCACTTCCACACAGGAAACTTAATTTCTTGATACAATCCTCTGGACCTCAGGTGCTCAATTTTTACTTATTAGCACACCATGCACTTGGCCATAAAACTTGCCACACCCCACTTCATATTTTTCCATCAATACATCTCCTTGAGGTGATGGCATATTTTTATCAAGCCAGGATGGATAGCATAGCATGACACATGCGCCTTAACTAAGATCCTCTCTCGTAAACCATCCACATCTAAAACGCACAATATTCCTTGGTACTACAAGGTACCATCACCACAAATCTCGAAGGCCATCACCTTTTGCCTACCTACATCACTCTTCATCCTCATTATGATAGGATCTAAAAATTATTTCTCCTTCACTTCAGCACATAGGGATGGCTGTACCACCTTCTGCGCAATTACACCACCATCCCTAATGTACAAGAGGCAAAATCTAAGGTTATCCAAATTGTGAACATCTTACTAATTCTCTCTTTCTCTTATCCGCATAAGCTAAACTCCCCATGGATAACCTGATAAGAGTATCAATAACCACGTTAGCTTACTTGGATGGTAGTGAAGACTCATGTCATAATCCTTGAGCAGATCAAGCCATCTCCTTTGTTTAAGGTTAAGCTTTTTCTGAGTAAAGACATATTGCAGGATTTTATGATCAAAAAATATATCCATATGTACTCCATCCAAATAGCGATGCCATATTTTTAAAGAAAACACCACAGCTAATAATTCTAAGTCATGAGTTGGATAATTTTTCTTATGCACCTTTAAAAATCTAGAGGCATAATCTATCACCTTTATATGTTGCATCAATATGAAATCAAGTCCTATACAAAATGCTTCACAATATACCACAAATCAATTTGTGTCTTTGGGCAAAGTCAAGACTAGAGCTGATTTCAGCTTATCTTTTAGCTTCTCAAAACTACCCTCACAAGCATCAGACTATAAGAACTTTAGCTTCTTCTAGTCTACTTAATCAATGGGGTAGCTACAAAAGACAAACTTTCCACAAACATTCTATAATAACCAGCTAAACCCAAGAAACACCAAATATCGATTGGAGTTGTGGGTCTAGACTACTTTTTAACCACTACAACCTTCTGTAGATCCACCACAATCCCTTTACTTGAAATAATGTGACCCATAAAAAAGACAACATTCAACCAAAATTCACATTTTGAAAATGTGGCATACAACAGCTGATCCTTCAGGGTCTGCAGCACAATATAGAGGTGATCGGAATAATTCACCTCACTCATAGAGTAACCATAATATTATCTATGAACACAATGATGAACAAATCTAGAAATTGATAAAAGAATGTATTTTTTAAGCACAAAAATACCACTGGGGCATTAGTCAACCCAAAAAACATAACTAAAAACTCAAAATGCCCATATCGGGTATGGAAGGCAGTCTTAGGAATGACCATTTCCCTAATCTTTAATTGATGATACTCGAATTGAAGGTCGATCTTGGAGAAAAACCTGTCACCCTATAGCTGCTCAAATAAATTGTCTATCATTGAAAGTGTACTTATTCTTTACTATCACCTTATTTAGTTGTTGGTAATCAATACACATCTAAAGGGAACCATCCTTCTTTCTAACGAATAAAATTAATGACCCCAAAGATTCACATAGGAAGAATGAAACCTTTATCTAAAAGATCCTTTAGTTTCTCCTTAAGATCCTTTAACTCAGCTGGAGCCATTCCATATATGGGAATAAAAATAAGACTAGTGTCTAGAATAATGTCTATCCCAAAGTCAATCTCCTTATTGGGAGAAACACCAGGAAGGTCATCAGGAAAGACCTCAGGAAATTCATCCACCACCAAAATAGAATGTAAAGAAGGACCCTCCAAGTTAGAATCTTTAACCCAGACCAAATGATAGAGAAACCATTTGGAAATTAATCTCTATACTCTAAGATATCATATAAACCTCCATGCAGGAGCTAGGGAACCACCCTACTACTCAATTACTGTCTCATTAGGGAATTTAAAGATGACCTTATGGGTTCAATAATCTAGAGAAGCATATCACGAGTGCAATCAATCCATCCCTAATATGAAATAAAAATCAACCATGTCTAACTCTAATATCTCCACCAAAGTCTCGTGAACACCCATAGACACAATATAACCCCTATAAACTCTTCTAGACACCAGATAGTCACCCATCAAGTTTGAAATAGAAAAGGGTTCTGAAATACACTCGGGATTGATATCAAAATGCATAGCCACAAATGGTTTCATATAAAAGAGAGAGGACCCCATATCAAGTAAACAATACATATCAATGGAAAAGAGTTTCAACATACCAATAACAACATCAATTGATGACTCAGACTACTAATAGGTAGTAAGATTATAGAGTCAGTTCCATCCAATCCTAGAGCCAGATGGTGTACCCTTTGCTGCAGTAGCTGAAGAAGAGGCAACAAGAACCTTGTTTCCCCAGAGGCAACCTTACCAATTGGTTGGTTTCTAATCATATGTGCTAGACAACCACATTTGAAGCACTTATCCCTTTCTTCATCATAGTGGCCTCTATTCAATCGACTATAAAATCTAAAGAAAGGATATGATATTGCTGACTAGGCCCTACTAGCCTAAGATTGGTCACCCTGTACCCAGTAATTATCATTACTCTAAAAACACTTATCACTTGATGACTTTGGGTAGGGAGCACTAGCCATCTAGTGAGATCTATAATTGTTCCACTTCTTTTTGGGCCATTTTCCACTATCCCTGCCACTCTATTGTTGTTCACCACCCTACTCAGAAAATCTAAACTTTTTTCTCTACATATCCCCTATTTAGCTTAGTTTTTCTTCCTTTCCTCGACCATCTATATGAACACAACCAACCTAGAGATATCCATGTCTTTGTTCAACAAGGTAACCTTACTCTTTAAAATCAAGTCTCAAGACAATCTAGAAGCAAACTTCCTCATTCTAACCCTCATGCTAGAAACTAACTTCGAAGCATACCAAGATAATTGGTTAAACTTCAAGGCATGCTCCTTAACTGACATCTTGCCTTGCTTCTGATTAACAAACTCATCCTACTTCACTTCCCAAAACTCTTGAGGAATGAAATAGTCCAAAAAAGTATTAAAGAAATTATCATATAGGTCTGACTCAGCTTCATCACCCCTAGACTGTTCCCATTCCTCATACCATTGGTAGGCTATATCTTTCAGTTTGTAGGCAGCAAATTCTATACCTTCCAAATTAGTAGTATGCATAACACAAAAGATTGTTTCTATCTTATCCATAAAACCTTGAGGATTTTCCACAACCTTAGCACCAGTAAACACAGAAAGACTAAACCTCATAAATTGGCCAACCCTTATGGCCTCACAAGATGGAGTAATAGAAACACCATGATCAGTATGAGAAGCTACCAACTAAGCCAGTATATGAATAGACTAACGAAACTCAGCATTCATCACATCAGCCTAAGGATCTCGAGAAGGAATAGAGGGAGTCGGTGGAACTCTAAGAGGGCAATCAGGAACTGGGCCCCTAGACCAAGTCTGGACCCCATAAGTGGGATAAGTCCCTTAAATATTATACTCTAGTGTTACAGAGGAGTTTTCATGAACTTTAGATCATCTAAGAGATATGATATGAAATAATAAAAAATGGGTATTAGAGAATATTTCAGGACCTTAGACTCTATAGCTTGAAAATATAACACAAGAAAAATAAACATTCCTAAATTCCTTGTAGACTCTCCCTTATGCGTATGGCATGATACCCACTCTTAAAAGAGACTCTACTAGATAGGGTTTTGTCAGACACCTAGTTGACCATGAACCTAGGGCTCTAATACCAATCTGACATAACCTGAATCAGGTCTAGTTATTTCGGGTATATCAAGTCCAACTAGGACTTGAGACCACCCCTAATACCTAATCGTAATAGCCCTGCACCTTTTGTCAGATAATTTTTGAACATACAATAAGATAGGGCAATAATAATTAAATGACATTAAATAAAGTATATAATAATAATCCAATAACCTCAACCAAATATCAAACCAGTGCCAACCCTAATGCCAATATCAATAAAAAGGCTGACACTAATACTGAAACTGCACATACCCATAGTAGTCTGACAAAGCCTCTAACAAGATTCTAAGAACATTCGGTCGGTACATGCCACCGACCATAGACAAAACCAAAACCTAGGAATTAATCATAATGAAAAGAATTCAATAGCATGAAATGGAGTTTTCTAGAGTATTGAAGATCACCACTTAAATCTTACTCAAAGCTATCCCCCGAATCTAATTCACTAAGTAGGAGGAATAGTAGTATGGTTGATTCCTGCATTGCATGGGGATACAAATACCAAAGATGGTTAGCTGAGTGAACTCAATCATGTACTTAGGATAAATATAAATTAATTTCATCCTTCAAATCCAAATTGAATAATGATTTGAGGTGGATTTATGTACTTCAGTGTTGTTATCCATACTTATTTAGCTTTGTTTTGAGGACTTCTTGTGTTCTTAATAAGTCAATGATTATATAAATGATCATACAAATGTTTAAGTATTGATAAAAATGTTTAAGGTATATTTCAAACAAGTTTAAAGTCAAATTGATCATTTAGAGTTCATATGAGAAAAGTAGTGTTACTAGATTGAGCTAGGTGTTGTTCTAGTTTATCACGATGGATTATAATGTGTATAATGATTTACTAATGGTATGATTGTTTAAACATGTGTGAACAATATTTTTTACAGTATTTAAAGTGGAATAAAATCGAGTCAAGAGTCAAGACTAAGTGAAAGATCAAAATGGCCAAAACTAGTATTCTTAGCTTAAGTTTCTAGTTCGTTGTCTTGGATGTTGTGTGGTTTTGAGCTCTAATTTTTTGTGTTTAATTCTATATGATTCTTTGTGAGTATATTATGATGATATAAAAATGATATATAAGCATTAAATAAAGTATGAAAAAACACAAAAAAGCTTGTAACGGATAAACGAAAGCACAAGACACAACTTGACATGAATTGGACACCTTAGATGTCAAGGGTAAGTCATGAACAAATGAAAGGGAAAAATTGTGAATGCCATACACCAAGATGTTCCTAATAGACCTAAAAAATTATTTATCCAAGATAATGGTGCTTTATGTAGGTATACCCATAAAACAAACCCCGCGATGAGTCCTAGTGCAAGAACACAACAGTTTTGTCCTCCTATAAATAGGGCACTTGTACTTAATGTTATACACCTTGGACGTCTTTGAAACTTGAAAGAGGTCTATA
Organism: Capsicum baccatum var. pendulum; assembly: GCA_030864225.1. NCBI lineage: Eukaryota > Viridiplantae > Streptophyta > Magnoliopsida > Solanales > Solanaceae > Capsicum > Capsicum baccatum. The sequence continues at coordinate 195,108,200 of CM061558.1, read as the reverse complement.
AAACACTTCAATTAGGGTTATTATTCCTTTAATTTTTATGTTTAATTGATTTTATCATGTATTCAAGAATCTTGATAACGGTTATGTCTATTAGTGGCTAAACGCCCCCTTTTTGGGGTTAAGGTCAAGAACATATTTACTTTCTCTTTTAATTGAGTTTGTTTTGATTTATTATCATATTTGTTTTTATTTTTATTCTTTTTAAAACTATTTTAAGGAGTATTTAACCTTATAATACATATATTGTCGAACTTGTAATCTAGAGAAGGGGAATTGGAAGATAGAATATAAGGATAGATAGAGTAAGGTTCTTAATGTTTTATGAAATAAGGAGGTTAAATTAGCAACTGTGATAGGGATATAACAATAATCCTTGATTGTTTCACATGTAGGATGATAGCTTCATGCATCTAATTAGATTATTACATCCTCACTCAATGATATAGTTGCAATGTCCAAGTTAGGTAGATGATTAAAATTCGAGAGACCATGATCATATGATAAACCCTACGAATCAACAACCAAGATAATTAATATAACAAATGAATTTCAATAGCATAGTATGATCATTCACAGTACCTTAACCCTATTTTTTCATCCATTGCTTGTCCAAGGTCTTTAATTTTCCACATTACTTTAGTTTACTTTTGATTTACAAACTTTCAAGATACTTTTGGTTAAGTTGCACCTCTTTAATATCAATAGTTGAACTTGAATTAGATATTTGTTGATACAAGTCTCTGAGGAATCGATATTCAGCTTTTACAAGGGCCACTGTATTACTTGGTGAGACCATATAAACTTGCATGTGCACTAGGGCACCATAAGTTTTTCCCGCTGTTGCCATGGACATGTAATTAAGCAGCTATATTATTTTTAGTTTAGCTATATTGAGTTGTACATAGTTTATTAGTATTTTCTTTTACTTTTTGTCATCACACTTTTTGATATAGTAGCCTGGGATAGATGGTTTTCGATGGATGATTATCCTTGTTGTTTTTGTGGAGGACCCAAGAAAGAGGCTTTCTGTCCTGATTTTAATGGAAGCGTTTGGAGGGGACCTACTTGTTTTTGACCTGTGGAGCAGATCACAAGTTAGTGTGTGGTTTGTGGAAATATGTATCACTCCACATATATGTGTGGTGTTAATCCTGATTTAATCATATATGTAGGCATTGCTAAAAAGACAACTAAGGTAGTAGATGCAGAGTTGACACCCCAACTGATTGAAGACAAAGTTGTTGATAATTCGAGGAAGTCTGAGAACGAAAAATAAAGTAGTTGAACATTTTAATGAGATACCACTACCACCTTGTCCGCAAATGCTAATAAAACAAAAATAAGATGAGGATACTATCTAAATTGATGAACCGACACAAGAATTTCAGCCATTCAACTGTCATCTTTGATTTGAGATTAAAAATGAGAAGGTGAATAAAAGTTAGGGTGTTGTGGATAGTGTAAATTTAAATGTAGGATTGGTTAGGCCTTACTTAAAGTACTTTTATACATCATGTTTAGATGATGTCTTATCTGTGGAATCATCTAAAATAGTGGGAGAGTGTAAAGATGAGGAACTGGAATCCTATATTCTTAATTTTGCACTAAATAAGCAACACAAAAACAAAACTTACTTCAAGGCCAGGTGGTTTACCATACACCATGCATTACTCAATTAATCAATATTTTTATCACTACCCTATGAGCAAATTAAAAAGATGGATGAAAAGTTGGGGGTAAAATTCTTATCCTTAAGTTGTAGGGAAAAGTTGATGTAGGTCGTACCGCGACACTAAATCAAGAACTGCTTGGGAGAAAACCCAAGTTAAAGTATGTTTTATTTTAAGTATTTTTAGTTTTTACTACACTAGTTTTTGCTTTTATTGAGTCACAGGTTGATGGAAAGTCGGAGTACCAAAAAACCTAAAATAAGAAGTATGGTGAAGGCTAAGTGTGGGGTCCCCAAACACTCTTGATGTGTGCAAATGCTACTAGCTTGTCCTAATGGACTCATGGAGTATTTCTATCTCTACTTTTAAAAAGTATACTTTGTGGACAAAGTAGATTATTAAGTGTGGTGGGAAATTCCCAATTTTAGGGCAATTTAAATTTTTTATTAATAATAAATAAGATATTCTTGTTGGAGATATAATACATAAGATATTCTTATTGGTGCTATACTTTACTACATGATGCAAGTGTTTTGGTTGTAAAAAGCATGTTGATTTTGTGAATCACTACTTTTGAGGCTCCTAGGTTCATGTTTAAGACTCTTGTACTTGTGGGCTCAATTATGAATTGATGTTACCATTCAGTTAATAGTCTATGATGATCTTGCTTGAGTTGAGCATGTGCCATATGTATGTCAGATGTTTGTATATTACTTTTTGAATATGATTTCTAGAACTTGTCTGGTGTGTGTGCAAATTGAAATAAAGAGTGCGGGTTTAGGAGTTGATATAGTCATTTCTTTGATAGCCATGTTAATACCCTTTTTTTCTATACTACCCTTGTTGAGTCTTTGGCTTTTTTTTTAGTAGCCTCATATATAGCCTGATCCCCTTTTATGATTGACCTTAATTTAATCCAAAGCTCCTTAGCACTTTAGTGCAAAATTATTTAAGTTAAGGAGTTGAAAATTTGAATAGTATAAAGGTAAAATTAAATCCCCAAAGTGATAGTTACTGGTGTGTAAAAATTGATGTTTTGTGGTTAGGAGTGGAGTAATGTAAAGAAATAAAAGGGTTGTTCAAGTTGAATAAGTTGTACACAAAATACTCCCACCATAGTTTATATGACTAAGATTAATGAGATGGGGAAAAACAAAAGAATGGGGTAGACGGAAGTGGTGTAATTTGGTTGTTAAAGGTAAGTTGATTGAATAATGTGCTGTATTAAAGTGCTTAGGGAAGATAGTCACTATTCTTGGCCAAAATAGTTACTACCCATCCCTTAGCCTATATTGTAACCATTAAAAACCTATTTGATCCTAAGCTTCATCATTTTGATATTAGTAGAGTACTACACTAAGGGTAAATATATTGTTCATCTTGTGTAACTTGTAAATTTCTTTTGAGAGTGAGCGTAATTTATTTTTGTACACCTTTTGTGATAAATTGCATTTATGTGAGTGATTTTGGGTAACTATCTTGTTATGAGGGCACACATTTAATGATAGTTGGGTAAATTGTATGATGTCTTTAATTGAACGATATGCATGAGTATGCCAATTAACTGAGTCAATTTATAAGGCTAGGATGTTTTGAAGTAGTATTCTTGAGCTTTCAATTGTTTAAGCAGCATGCTTAGTGTAGAAACTTATATTTTGTGTAGTCATTGTAGTACTAGATTCAGTGTCCTACTTGTTGAAGAAGTGTGGATTCACCTCAGCTTAAGAAGCTTAGAGTAAAATGTTTTTCAATTACGAAAAAGTCTTTAAGTGTAGGTTGATGCTCTGAGGTGGATTTATGCACTTCAGTGTTGTTATTCGGGCTTATTTCGCTTTGTTTTAAGGACTTCGTGTGTGATTAATGAGTCAATGATGATATAAATTTTCATTGAAGTTTTTAAGTACTTTATATAAATGTTTAAGGTGCATTTCAAACAAGTTTGGAATCGAATTGATCATTTAGAGTTCATATGAGAAAACTAGCATTACTAGTTTGAGGTAGGTGTTGATCTAGTTTACTGAGATGGATTATTATGTGTATTATAAGTTACTAATGGAATGATTGTGTAATTATGTGTGGAAAAACTTTTTTATAGTGTTTAAAGTGAAATTGAATTAATCCAAGATTCAAGATTAAGTGAAGATCATTAAGGGCAAAACTACTATTCTTAGCTTAAGTTTCTAGTTTAACTTCTTATATGTTATGTTGTTTTGACCTATAATTGTTTGTGTTTAAGGATATAGGATAATTGGTGAGTTTATTATCATTATAAATTAAGGATTTATAAGCTTCAAATCAAGTGTAAACAACACAAAAAGACTTGGAATGGATCAATGAAAGCACAAGATACACTTGTTGTTAATTGGACACCTTGGATGTTAAATGCGCACCACGGACAAAAGCAAGGGAAAAATGGTTCATGACATACAACTGGATGTTCCTAATGGACCAAAAACATTGGTTCTCTGTGATAAGGGTGCATCGCAAAGTTAGACCCATAAAATTAACCCCACGATGCGGCCTAGCGCAAGAACTCGATGGTTTTGCCCTCCTATAATTAGGACACTTGTACTTGATGTTATACCCCTTGGAATGCTTTGAAACTTGGAGAGGGTCTGTAAAACACTTAAATTATGGTTTTTATTCCTTGAAATTATATTTTTAATTGATTATATCATGTATTCAAGAATCTTAATTACGGTTATGTCTATTAGTGGCTAAACCCCTTCTTTCCGGGGCTAAGGCCAAGAACATGTTTACTTTTGCTTTGAATTGAGTTTATTTGGATTTATTAGCATATTAGGTTTTTTTTTAACCTTTTTTTAAAACTATTTTAAGGAGTATTTTACCTTAGAATACATATATTGTTGACCTTGTGATCTCGGGAAGAGGAATAGGAAAATAGAATATGGGGATAGATAAGAGTAAGGTTCTTATTCTTCAATGAAATAAGGAATTTGAATTAACGACTAGGATAGGGATATGCATAGAAGACAAGATTGATTCACATGTGGGATGATATAGTCATTCATCTAATTGGATTATTATATCCTCGCTCAATGATGTAGTTGTAACACCCAAGTTAGGTAGACGATTAGAGGTCGGGAGACCATAATCATGTGATAAACCCTATGAATTAGAAACCAAGATAAGTAATCTAATGAATGAAGTTCAATAATATAGTATGATTATTCACAATACGTTAACCCTAGTTTTTCTTCTATTGGTTGTCCAAAGTCTTTACTTTTTCACATTACTTTAGTTTACTTTTAATTTAAAAACGTTCAAGACTGTTTTGGTTACATTGCACCACTTTAATCTCAATAGTTGAACTTGAATTAAATAGTTATTGATAAAAGTCTCTAAGGGATCGATATTCGGCTTTGTAAAAGGCCATTGTATTACTTGGTGAGACCACATCCACTTGCGTGTGCGCTTGGGCGCAACACGTTTTTGGCTCCATTGCTAGGGAATTGTAATTAAGAAACTACTTTTTTTAGTTTATCTATATTGATTTGTATATAGTTTAGTAGTTTTTTCTTTTTATTTTCTTTACTTTTTGTTATCACACATATCGACATAGCATCTTGCGATAGATGGTTTTTGAAAGGTAATGATTCTTGTTGTTTTTCTGGAGTACCCTACCAAGAGGCTTTTCGTCAAGATTTTGGTGCAAGCGTTTGGAGAGGACCTGATTGTTCTCGACCTATGGATCAGACCACAAGTCAGTGTATGGTTTCTGGAAATATGTATCACTCAAAATATAGGTGTGGTGCTAATATTGGTTCAATCATGTTTGTAGGCAGTGCTAAAAACATAACTAAGAAGGTAGATGCACAGTTGACTCTCCAATAGATTGCAGACAAAGTTGTTGATAATTCAAGGAAGTGTTTGTACTCAAAAACTAAAGTTGTTGAGCAGGTTAGGGAGATACTACCACTACCTTGTCCACAAATGCTAAGAAAAAAGAAATATGAGGAAGATATTATCTAATTTGTTTAATAGACACAAGAATTGTAGCTATTCAACTGTCATCATCTTTTGAGATTAAAATTGAGAAAGTGAATAAAAGTAAGGGTGTTGTGGATAGTGTAAATTTTGAAGTGGGATCGTTTGGGCCTTACCATAACCAATCCTATACATTATGTTTAGATTATGTCTTGTATGTGGAATAATCTAAAATTGTGGGAGAGTGTGAAGATGAGGAGCAGGAATCCTATATTCTTGATTTTTTACTAGAGAAGAAACACAAAAACACACCTTACTTCAAGGCCAAGTGTTTTACCATGCACCATCAATTACTTGGTTCCTTAATATTTGTACCACCACCCTATGAGCAAAGAAAAAAGATGGATGCAATGTTGGGGGTAAAATTTTTTTCCTTAAGCTGGTGGAAAGAATTGATGTAGGTCACCCCGTGACACTAAAGTAGGTGTTTCTTGGGAGGCAACCCAAGTTAAATTATGTTTTATTTTTAGTTTTTACTTCACTAGTTTTTGTTTTTATTGAGTCACAGGTTATGGAAAGTCTGAGTACCGAAAAACCTAAGCTAAGAAAAATGGCGAAGACTAAGTGTGGGGTCCCAAAACACTCTTGATGTTTATTAATCTTGTACTTGTGGTCTTAATTATGTATTTATGCTACCATTTGATTAAAAGTCTATGATAATCCTGCTTGAGTTGAGCATGTGCCATATACGTGCGAGACGTTTGTATATAACTTTCTGCATGTGATGTCTAGAACTTGACTTGTGTGAGTGCAAAGAGAAATATAGAGCCTGGGTTTAGGAGATGATATAGGTATTTCTTTGATAGCCATGTTCATACCCTTTTTTCTATACTACCCTTGTGCATAATATTATTTTGCCTTATTGAGCCTTTAGCTTTTTTTAGTAGCCTCATATGTATCCCAATCACCTTTTTTGATTGATCTCAATTTGATTCAAATATCCTAAGAAATTTAGTACAAAATTAGTTAAGTTAAGGAGTTGAAAATCAAGTAGGAGAAAGGTAAAATTGAATCCCAAAAGTGATAGTTATTGGTGTGAAAAAATTGATGTGTTATGGTTGGAAGTAGAGTAATGTAAAGAAAAAAAGGATTTATCAAATTGAATAAGTTATACACAAAATACTCCCACCATTGTTTATATGATTAAGCTTAACGAGATGGGGCAAAACAAAAGAATTGGGTTGACGAAAGTGGTGTAATTTGGTTGTTGAAGGTGATTTGATTGTATAATGTGATGTATTAAAGTGCTTAGGGAAGATAGTCATTATTCTTAGCCAAAATAGTTCCTACCCATCCCTTAGCATACATTACAACAATTAAAAATCTATTTGATCCCAAGCTTCATCATTCTGATATTAATATAGTACTATACTAAGGGCAACCATATGGTTCATGTTGTGTAACTTGTAAATTTCTTTTGAGAGTTAGCGCAATTTGATTCTTGTACCCCTTTTATGATAAATTGCATTTTTATGAGTGATTTTGGGTAACTATCTTTTTATGAGGGAACACATTTGATGATAGTTGGATGAATTGTATGATGTCTTTAATTGAATGATGTGCATGATTTTGCTAACTAGGTGAGTCAATTCTAAAGGCTAGTATGTTTTGGAGTAGTATTATTGAGCTTTCAAATGTGTATGTAACATTTTAAGTGTAGAAACTTGCATTCTATATAGTCATTGTAATACTAGATTGAGTTTCCTTCTTTTAGTGGAAGTGTGGAGTCCCCTCAACTTATGATGCTTAGAGTAAAAAGTTTTTCAAGGATGAACAAGTCTTTAAGTGTGGGGTGTTGATCTGAGGTGGATTTATGCACTCCAGTGTTGTTATCCGGTCTTATTTAGCTTTATTTTAAGAACTTCTTGTGTGATTAATGAGTCATTGATGATATAAATAAGAATCTACGTGTTTAAGTACTTGATATAAATTTTTAAGGTACATTTCAAAAAAGTTTGGAATCAAATTGATCATTTAGAGTTCATATGAAAAATTAGTATTACTAGCTTGAGCTTGGTGTTGTTCTAGGTCATTGCAGTGGATTCTAATGTGTGTAATGAGTTACTGATGGTATTTTTGTGTAGTTATGTGCGAAAAAACTTTTTTATAGTGTTTAAAGTGAAATTGAATCAAGCCAAGAGTCATGACTAAGTTAAAATCAATAAGGGCAAAACTAGTATTCTTAGCTTAAGTTTCTAGTTTGTCTTCTTAGATGTTGTGTTATTTTGAGCTCTAATTTTTTGTTTTTAATGATAATATGATTGGTTAATTTATTATGATTATATTGTAAGGATAAAAAATCTTCAAATCAAGTTTAAACAATACAAAAAGGCATGGAATGGATTAACGAAAGCACAAGACACAAATTGACTTGAATTGGATACCTTGTATGTCAGCGGCGCATCACAGACAAAAGCGAGAGTCAAATGGATCTTTCCTTATACCAGGATGTTCCTAATGGAAAAACAACATTGGTTCTCCCTGATAAGGGTTCTTCACATAGCTAGAACCAGAAAACTAACCCCGCGATGCGGCCTAGTGCAAGAACTCGACAGTTTTGTCCTCCTATAAATAGGACAGTTGTATTTGATGTTATACACCGTGGACGACATTAAAAATATGAGATGGGCTGTAAAATACTTCAATTAGGATTTTTATCCCTATAGTTTATATTTTTAATGTGTTATATTATGAAATCAAGAATCTTGATTACAGTTATGTCTATAAGTGGCTAAACGCCCTCTTTCCGGGGTTAAGGCCAAGAACATATTTACTTTTTCTTTGAATTGAGTTTTTTTGGATTGATTATCATATTTGGTTGTTTTTATCCGTGTTTTAACTATTTTAAGGAGTATTTAGCCTTAGAATATATATGTTGTCAACCTTGTGATCTCGGGAAGGGAAATAGGAAGATAGAATGTGGGGATAGATAGAGTAAGGTTTTTATTCTTTTATGAAATACGGAATTTGAATTAGTGACTAGGATAGGTATATACATAGAGGCCTTTATTTTTTTCACATATAGGATAATAGCTTCATGCATCTAATTGGATTATTACATCATCGCTCAATGATGTAGTTGTAATGTCCAAGTTAGGTAGATGATTAGAGGTTGGGAGGCCATGATCATGTGATAAACCCTATGAATCAACAACCAAGTTAATTAATCTAATGAATGAAGTTCAATAGCATAGTATGATTATTCACAGTTCCTTAACCCTGGTTTTTCATCCATTACTTGTCCAAAATCTTTACTTTTCCATATTACTTTAGTTTACTTTGAATTTACAAACTTTGAAGACTCCTTTGGTTACATTGCACCACTTTAATCTCAATAGTTGAACTTGAATTAGATAGTTGTTGATACAAGTCTCAGAGGGATCGATATTTGGCAATGTAAAAGGCTACTATATTACTTGGTGAGACTACGTACATTTCCATGTACGCTTGGGCGCAAAATTTTTTTGGTGCCATTGCCAGTGAATTGTAATTAAGAAACTATCTTATTTTTTTAGCTATATTGAGTTCTATATAGTTTAGTAGTTTTTTTTAATTTTCTTTTACTTTTTATTATGATACATCTTGACATAGCATCATGGGATAGATAGTTTTCGAGGGATGATGATTTTTGTTGTTTTTATGGAGGACCCCACAAGAGGCTTTTTGTCAAGATTTTTATGGAAGCGTTTTGGAGGGGACGTAATTGTTATCGACCTATGGATCTGACCACAAGTTAGTGTGTGATTTCTGGAAATATATATCACTCTGCATATATGTGGGGTGATAATCCTTATTCAATCATGTTTGTAGGCAGTACTAAAAAGACAACTAAGGAGGAAGATGCAGAGTTGACTCTCCAATCGGTTATAGACAAAGTTTCTGATAATTGAGGAAGTCTAAGTACTCAAAAACTAAAGTTGTTGAATAGGTTAGAGAGATACCACCCCCATCTTTTCCAAAAATGCTAAGAAAATAAAAATATGAGAAGGATACTATCCAATTTGTGGAACACACACAAGAATTTCAGCCATTCAATTGTTATCTATCTTTTAAGATTGAAATTGAGAAGGTGAATAAAAGTGAGGGTGTTGTGGATAGTGTAAATTTTGAAGTTGGATTGGTTAAGCCTCACTAAAATAACTTTTATACATTATGTTTAGATGATGAATTTTCTGTAGAATCATCTAAAATAGTGGGAGAGTGTGAAGATGAGGAACAGGAATCCTATATTCTTGATTTTTTACTAGATAAGCAACATAAAAATGCACCTTACTTCAAGGCCGAGTGTTTTACCATGCAACATCCATTAATCAGTTCCTTAATATTTATACCACCACCCTATGAGGAAAGCAAAAAGATGGAAGCAGTGTTGGGGGTAATATATCCTTAAGGTTGAGGAAAAAGTTGATGTATCTCGTACCGCGACACTAAATCAGGCATTGATTAGGAGGCAACCTAGGTTAAAGTATGTTTTATTTGAAGTATTTTTAGTTTTACATCACTAGTTTCTATTTTTATTGAGTCACGGGCTGATGGAAAGTCTGATTACCATAAAACCTGAGCTAAGAAGCATGAAAAAGACTAGGTGTGGGCTCCCCGAACCCTCTTTATGTGTACAGTTGCTACTATCTATGATTATATGATTAAGTTGTACACAAAATACTTGTACCATAGTTTATCTGACTAAGCTTAATAACATGGGGAAAACAGAAGAATGGGGTAGACGAAAGTGTAGTAATTTCGTTGTTGAAGGTGAGTTGATTATATAAAGTGATGTATTAAAGTTCTTAGAGAAGATAGTCACTATTCTTGGTAAAAATAGTTTCTATCCATCCCTTAGCCTATAATATAACCATTAAGGACCTATTTTATCCCAAGCTTCATCATTTTGATATTTTTGGAGTACTACACTAAGGGAAAGTATATAGTTCACCTTGTGTAACTTGTAAATTTATTTTGAGACTGAGTGAATGTGATTCTTGTACCCCTTTTGCGATAATTTGCATTTATGTAAGTGATTTTGGGTAACTATCTTATTGTGAGGGAACACGGTTGATTATAGTTGGGTGAATTGTATGATCTTTTTAATTTAATGATATGCATGAGTTTGCCAACTAGGTGAGTAAATTGTTAAGGCTATGATGTTTTGGAGTAGTATTATTAAGCTTTCAATTGTGTATGTACCATGCTTAGTGTAGAAACATACATTTTGTGTAGTCATTGTAGTACTATATTGAATGTCCTACTTGTAGCAGAAGTGTGGAGTCACCTCAGCTTATGATGCTCAAAGTAAAGAGTTTTTCGAGGACGAACAAGTCTTTAAGTGTGATTGATGATCCAAGGTGGATTTATACACTTTAGTGTTGTTATCCAGGCTTATTTAGCTTTGTTTTATGGAATTATTGTGTAATTGATGAGTCAATGATGATATAAATGAGAATATAAATTTTTAAGTACTTGATATAAATTTTTAAGGTGCATTTCAAACAAGTTTGGAATCAAATTGATTTACTAGCTTGAGCTAGGTGTTGTTCTAGTTTACTGCGATGGATTCTAATGTTTATAATTAGTTAATAATGGTATGATTGTGTAATTATATGTGGAAAAACTTGTTTATAGTGTAATTTAATCATGCCAAGAGTTAAGACTAAGTGAAAATCAATAGGGGTAAAACTAGTATTCTTAGCTGAAGTTTCTAGTTTGTCTTCTTGGATGTTGTGTTGTTTTGAGCTCTAATTTATTGTTTTAATTCTATGGGATGATTGGTTATTTGATTATGATTATAAATTAAGAATAAAAAAGCTTCAAATCAAGTTTAAACAACACAAAAAGGCTTGGAATGGATCATCGAAAGAATAAGATAGAACTTGTTATGAATTGGACACCTTGGATATCAAGGGCGCTTCTCAGACCAAAGCGAGGGACAAATGGCATATGCCATACACAACGATTTTCATAATGGACCCAAAACATTGGTTTTCCATAATAACGGTGCGTCACATAGCTATACCGAAAAAAATAACCCCGCAATGCAGCCTAGTGCAAGAACTCGACATTTTTGTCCTCCTATAAATAGAACACTTATACTTGATGTTATACATCTTGGACGGCTTTGAAACTTGGAGGGGGCTGTAAAACACTTTAATTAGGGTTTTCTTATTTTACTTTATATTTTTAATGGATTATATCATGTATTTAAGAATCTTGATTATGGTTATGTCTATTAGTGGCTAAATGCCCCCTTTCCGGGGTTAAGGTCAAGAACATGTTTACTTTCACTTAGAATTGAGTTATTGTTTGATTTGATTATCATATTTTGTTGTTTTTTTATCCTTTTTAAAATTATTTTAAGGAGTATCTAACCTTAGAATACATATATTGTCGGCCTTGTGATCTCAGGAGGGGGAATAGGATGATAGAACGTGGGGTAGATAGATAGATAGAGAAAGGTTCTTATTCTTTTAGAAAATAAGGAATTTGAATTAGAGACTAGGATAGCTATATAAGTAGAAGCCTTTGTTGGTTAATAAGTAGGATGATATCTTCATGCATATAATTGGATTATTACATCCCTACTCAATGATGTAGTTGTAATGTCCATGTTAGGTAGGCGATTAGAGGTCGGGAGACCATGATCAAGCGATAAGCCCTACGAATCAACTACCATGACAAGTAATCTAACAAATGAAATTTAATAGTGTAGTACAATTGTTCACAGTTCCTTAACCCTAGGTTTTTATCCATTGCTTGTCCAAAGTCTTTACTTTACCACATTACTTTAGTTTACTTTTTGTTTACAAACTTTCAAGACTCTTTTGGTTAGATTGCACCACTTTAATCTCAATAGTTGAACTTGAATTAGATAGTTGTTGATACAAGTCTCTGAGGGATCAATTTTTGGATTTGTAAAAGGCCACTGTATTACTTGGTGAGACCATATACACTTGAGTGTGCACTTGGGCACAACAAATAACCATATATGATCACATATACACATAGTTATCATGTCGGGGAAGGGATCAAGGTTTAGCATGCATTTAAAACCTTAACCTGAGCTAAGTAGCTTGACTATCCTAAAGCCACCCACGGGGTATTTGGGTTCAGCTCCCCCTGCTGAAAGGGTCCTAGTGCCTGTTTTCTGCCCAATCAGAGAAAATAACCTGAGATGACTAGTACATCACATAAATATAAAGTGTGACATCATGAACATTGGTCATCAAGACAACCCTCAAATCGACAAATGTGAGTTTCTAGTATCAGTCTCCTAGGACCCTCACCTTCCATAACTTTTCTACTCGACCCTCTTTAAGACTATATTAAAACCTTTTTACATATTCCCAAACATTTTCTAAGGAGCTCTTTATTAGGATTTAATCATTGGTATCATCATACAAAAATTAGAGATTGCAAGTCTATCACCTTATGCCATATAAACTATTAAACAAAATTAGACTCCATCATTTCCAATTAAGAAAAACCATCTATAATCATACCTCGTCCACCAAGGCCTTTACAAAATCTTATGAAACCGACGAAAACCAATTCATGTTTCTTTAACCATTTATGCATTACAAGAATTCAAGAATAGTCAAACTATGTGACAAAATTATTCTCAGAGACAATTTTACAAACAGTTGAGGGCATGCTATTATCAAAGCAAAAATCATCAAATTTGGGGCTCAACCATGACTCCTTAATTAAACCATTATTCCCATGCACCCACATGTGGAAAACCATAATTAAAACAAGGAATACCATAATTAAACCATGAATAACAATATTTAACCATGAACATCCAAAACCCCCAACCTTTATTGCAAAACCATAATAATACAATGAAAACCATACATTAAAACATATTTCTTTAGTAAAATAAAAATAAGGGAAGAGTGTCATTCCTTAGACACCAAGGAATACAGAGAGAAACCACCCTTGAAATCCTTAATTGATTATCTTTATGAAACCCTAGAGATTTGCTTGAAGAAAAGTTTGAGAGAGATTTTAAGTGTGTCTGATTAGGAATAAGAGGTTAATAAAGTCCATTAAGGTATTTTATGTCATTGTGTTAAAAAAAAAGTAAATAAGGGGAAATGTTCAGAATGCCCCCAACTTAAAACTATACAAATATCATAGGTGATTACGAGTTAATCCCATGACTGGTGACCACAACATACGACTAGTACCATTGAGTCTTCACTAATACAATGAGTTGGACACCTACACACTATACATCATACAATTCTCTAATCCCACTAGTTACCAAACCATACGACTTGTGTGTCCTAGTCATACCCAAAATAGAATCCAAAGGATTGATAGTGGACAACATACGATTCAACTATACCACTAGTACCCTATACTCATGACTCATAGTGAGTCACTCATACTCATAGCCAAGTCAAGTTGCTAAATTTTTGATTTTATAAAGTCTCATCCTAATGACCTATCACCACCCCTTACAACCTGTACCACCAAGTCGTAACCACAACCCAACCACTATCTAGTGGACTCCTAATGATTTGGGTCACCTGAACTATACAAACACCATACTGCTTATATGGTGAGTCATTACTAGGACAATGATCTCAAATCTCAGGAAATTTCCAAGGTTGAAAACCAAAGGTGTTTCATTACTCTATTTGATCACACCTATTTTCACTTTCATCCTATAATTCTACAAAAATTTAGCCAAGAGAGGCCACCTATTAGGAACTTAATTTAACCATGGATATCTACAAGGGTTAGATGGTGTAAATTTTCATCAATCTCATAAATGTCCCTATGCATTGATATGTAACATCCATGATTTATATTATTTCTCCTTCTCTATAGAAGCCAACATAACAAACATGGAATAGCTTGAGCAATAGTCGTAATTATGTCTTCAAAATTTGTACTCCACCATTTTGACAAAGCTTGGTGACATTATATAAATATCCCTTCGACCCCTACACTCACGACATAGTAGTTCCATACCTTAGAAGAAAATTGCTGGAAATAAATAAGTGGTGAAAAGTTTCTAGATATGGTGGTACACAACACCTACATCTAGAAACCAAATTGATACAATATCCTTTCAAGATTTCATCCACAGGAACTTTAAATTTCCATAACCTCTATAGAAATAAATTCAACTTGTCTAGTACCCCTCTACTTCATATGTTCTCCCACTTACCCTTTATTTCCTTCCTATGTCTAACCAACTAATAAGCATTAGATATTGTATAATTCCCATTTGTTATTGGCATCCACCAGGGAAAGTCCTATGGTGATGCATTCTGACTGATATTATATTATCCTTAATGTGCTGAGTAATGTCAGAGGGTAACACTCTTTCTAGCTTATGTCTATCCTAGTTTTATCGTGTCATTGACTTATAACTACTACCTTCTTAATCATTGATAGAATAATCCTTGACCAATAATCAAACCATATATTAGATGAACCCACAGTTGGTTCCCATCGGATTTTTTGTTCGATTTTATCTCTTGTCTCTAACATCTTCTTCCAAACTTGAAAACCACACTTCCACTACATTACTATTGGATAAGTTTCTTACATTACTTATTCCATGTATAGTCAGTCCATAAAGACATAATGGTTCTAACAATCCCCCATAGTTTAGAAAAAATGGCCTTAGAATGTCGATAAGGCTTCTGAATCCCACACCTCCCTCTTCTCTTGGGAAACACATCTTTTCCTATGCAAACCTATGCTTATTTTTACCTTACACTTTAGTGATCCATAACAATCCACAAGAAATCTTGTCAAGTTCATATATAATGAACTTAGGAGGCAAAACAACTGATAATAAATATAAAGGTATGCTCTGCAGTACACTAGCGATTAAAAAACTTTCCCCCCCAAATAAAGCAATTTACCTTTCCAGTTTTGAAGTTTATTTTTTACCTTCTTGATGAGAGTATTATAGTACTCTTTTATTTTCCTAGCATGGGTTATTGGACACCCTAAATATTGAAAATAAAGTTTTCCCTAAGTAAAACTAATTATGTCTTTCACTTCAATCATTAAAGAGACTGCCACTTTTTTATACATGTAAAAAGAAATTTTACTATTATTTATAAACTGCTCAGGTCTTTCCTGATACTATTTGATAACCTTCATCACTAAACTCATTGATGATTTATCTATAGAGGTAGAGATTATTTTATCATCTACATATGCAAGATGATTTAGGTTCCTACTCTATTTAGGCAACACATAATCTTTATCCATCCATCTTCAAATAGGGCATTTAGGAACCTTGACAACATTCGAATGTTAGAATAAATAGAGCAAGTGAAAGGGAATTACCTTTTTTAAAGCCTTAAGTTGAATGAAAAAACCCTTGTGACTGAATGTTAATGATGATAGAGTACCAATTATTAGCGAGTAACCTCTAAATCTTATCTATGAAGGTTTCTGCAAAACCTATTTTCCACATCACCTTGATGAAGTACAACTAAGACACCCTATCATTTTCCTTAGACATATCCAATTTCATAAAATCATTAGTTAGTTGCCTCTCATCCTAATATCAGATACCATCTGTTGGGTTAAGAGAACATTCTTAATAATGCTCCTTCCCATAACTAACCCTGACTAATTATTAGAGATTAGTTTTTCACGTAACTTTAAGTTGTAATCTCTTTTTTCTTCCTTTTATAAGACTATGAAAAAACCTTGTATTTATATACCTCTTCAAAAAACTAGGTTATACCAGCTTTGTTTCTTCAGAATTATTCCTCCAGGTGAAGATACCTTTTAACCTCTACTTGAGCCTATTGTAAAACACTTACTATTATTTAATTTGGATGTTCTTCAAAAAGCTTCTCTTTAATCTACATAATCTATTCTCTGATATCTAGCTACTCAAAAATGTCACCATACCTATTTCTATTTTATTTACTCAAAGCTTTTTTCTCATATTTTTCATCTTATGTTTGAAGATCCAGAAACTGTTTCTTTCTTTCTCCGTCCTCTAATGTTTTCTCACTAATTCTTTAAAAGTGATATATTCCACCCAAATTTCTAGGAATTTTAAATGTTTAACAATTGTTGTGACCCTTTTTGTATTGTAAGAAAAAGAGAAGCCTAATCTAACCCAGTAAGAGGTAAGTGTACTGTTCCACTTCCAATCTACAAAACCAATTTTGAAAATATGCATTAGAGAAGATTTTGTATAATCTTTAAAAGTACAATCACTTTTTGCTTTGCCATTCCACCAAGTGAAGGGGCTCCCTTTAAAAGATGTTTCTTTAAGTTCACAAGAATTCACATAAAAGGCATAATCCTCCACCTCTTGTAGAGTCACTAGAAGACCCCGAATTGTTATTCTTTATTCAATATAGTATTATCACAACCCAAACCAGGGCAATGTGATGGGTATATTATGTCTGCCAAGGACCAGAGACCACCCCTTACTTTCTAGTCAACAGAACACAATACAGCTAGCAGCAAGTAAATGCCAAAAATAAAACAAGATAGGTAACTCAACTAAATTAGTAAGGAACATAAGAATTTCAGCAACCATCCCAGTCCATAGTAATCCACAAAGCCTCTAATAACAAAAGACCACCTATATTGGGACATGCCCACGACAATAGCAAAAATATGACCAAAAGGAAACCAAAGAAACAGTCTAGGAAATAGACTAAACCAAAAAGTGACAGGACTTTTGGAAGGGGGATACCTCTCACTTCAAGTTGACTAATGAATGATCAAAGAATCACCTATCACTGTAAAAGAAAAGCAGAAGTGTCTTCGATTCCTGTATCATGTGGGGATACAACATTCAGAGATAGTTAGTGTGGTGAGTACTAGCATGTAACTCAGATAGCGATAAAATGATGCCAATTCAAAAGCAAGTCCAAACTCAATGTACATGTTCACATACATGCAGACATAATATATATATATATATATATACATATATCTGAGAGTTTGAGATTAGGAACAAGGTTTAGCATGTGATTTAAAACATTAGCCAGGGCTGTATAGCTTAATCATCGTAAAAACACCCACGGGCTATATGGGTCTAGCCACTTTTGATGGATAGGTCCCAGTGCATGTTAGCCTCACAAATTAGAGATATCATAGAGGTCGGAGAATCTGTGACCCTTTGCCATCCATGATATAAATATATGTATAGTGTAACACAAGCATACATTCATCAAGACCAACCCTCACACCGACAAAAGTAAGTTTCCAGTATCCGTCCATCGAGACCTCTACTTTCATGGCTTAGATACATAACCTTCTTTAAGCACAATTAAAACGTCTACACACTGCCATTAATTGAACCATGATTATCCATTAAGTGACACCCTATTTGTATCGTCATACAACCTACACTTGCAAGCTAATAACATTATACCATTTCAATTATTATAAGTAAGGGAATCCACAATCATAAAAGCTCTAATCATCATATGGGGAAATTCATAACCCCCGAGTTTTAATTTAAAACCATTATGTTTCAATAGACTTTTATATCTTGCAATTGTTCCAAAAGTAGTTCAATGTGCATACCTTTATGTTCAAAGGAATTTCACAAGATTGGGTTGAGGTTAAACTAATTATAATTGTCGTGCCTCAAATCCTACTGGGGCAGAAAAATACCCGTAGTCGTGAAGGCCCGGGAGAACCAATCCATAACCTTTTAATTCTCATGCGTATAATTATAATAACCAAAGGTTTTGCCATTCTTGGATATAATGCAATGATGAGAAATAAACAATAATCCCAAAACTATATATATCAGACTTGTTCGTTGGGGCCATAATATCTATGGGACAAGAAACTATCATGATTAACTTTACATTGGTCTACAAAAGCCTCTAAAAGATAAATATACACTTATTTCAGGTCAAGAAAACCCCCACCTTACTCTTAACTAGTGTACAATACCAAATATATAAAATAGCCTCAAAAAGCCCCGAATCAACCTGGAGCTCACCAATAGCCACTGGATATCCTAAGCTCATACTGAGAAGGTGTATAAGCTAAAGCACTTATGCCTGTAGCATGAAATAAAGGTCCCCCATTAGGGGCGTCAGTACGGAAATATTTACTGAATATATAAGGATGAAAGTAACCACATATGATATAAGAGCTCAATGGAAATAAGATATAAGTGCACAAATAGTGCTAGTGGACCATCTTTATATACACTTAGAGGGTCAGGTACATTACATTATTTTATTCATTTTACCTTTCTTACTTCATAATCTTTGAAAGCCATATGATATAAATGACCAACTGATAAATGGTAAATAGATAAATTAGGATTGGCCCATGTAAGCCTTATGCCCTTGAGCTTCCACGCATATATAAACATTGGGGTCGACCCATGCTAGACTTACGCCCCTGAGCTGCCACCCATATAATAAAGGTATTGAAATCATCCCATGCTAGGCTCACTTCTCTGATCTTCCACCTAGTCAATTCAAATTGTGTTACTTAGTTTAGTTAGCCTTTGAGATTATTACTTTTGTTGGCATAACATTATGGTACCTTAGAACAATAATCTATCAGTAAGAGACATGTAAATGGGCACTTAATGCAATAAAAATAACATAGAGAGCTATTGGCACACAAATGAAATGTTTAGGAGATGGAAATAACACATAGGTCTTATTTGACTAAACGGAGAACTCCAAATTTTTTTTAATGAAAATAGACATGCAGGCTTAATAATAAGAATATATTGAGGTTTTTTAACTTGTTATAGGGTGGGAATAATGCCATTAGCACTTGTTATATCATACACTAGTATTATGTAGCACTTGCTTTAGGATACCTTTGGAAGCTTACTTGATGGGACAAGTGTTCGATTTCATGCAAAAGAGTCCAAAATAGAGTATGACTTACATTTCAGGTCGTATAACTCCGAAAATAACCCAACTTGACTTCCCGCCTTTTAAATTACTTATCTATGATAAAATATAAGGTAAATTAATATTAGCAACCAACCAACATATTTGGGCTACTTAACTTCACCAAAATAGTAATCGGGAAGTAGGCCCTTAATTTATCAATCAAGGGTGTTATTTTAACCCTTTTCTCCTCCAATTACATCCACATACCATGCAAATTATTATAATATGCCCCCAAAAACTTTGGCTTTATTACACCCTCCAAATAAACAAAATAGAATGGGAAATAAATGTATATAAAAATTAGCTCGGTGGTGTACCACCCTACCCTTCTTCTATATTTAAAAAAAACTAATTACACCTTTCCTCAACATTAACCTAGTATCCCCTAACATACCCACATAAAATAGTCCATAAAACAGACCCAAATTCACCTTTGTCGTAACAACCAAATATTGAACTCATCATCTAATGAGTTCTCAATAACAACACATCCATAATTCTTTCCCAAATTAATATATAAGGAGGACAAAATGGAGCAGTCACCTCACCTTAATTTTATACAATTTATCCTTTTAGCTTAAACTCTTCAAGAACTTGAATTTCCCTTCATACTTTAATCCAAAAAAAAAAGAATAGAAAAGTCTCTTAATAACAAAGCCATATATTAATAATTTAAAACTTATAGAATTTCTTCCTAATCTTCCATGAGATAACTAAGCTTAACCGTAAGTGTTTTCACTTACCTTGGATTGCTAAGGTTGGGGTTTCTTCAAGAACACTAGAAAGAAAAATAGGAATCCTCCTTGTTATTTTAGAGAGTAGAGAGAATTTATGAAATATAATCCTTTTTGTGACTTAGAAATAAACAAAAATGACCAGCAACTTGTCTTTATAAAGGCCCTATTTCAGCCACCTATTTAGCGCATTTTGAACCTCAAAATTGGTCAAATTGGTCCAAGTAGGTGATGCACCTACTTAAGGAGTTCAAGCTTCTAAAAAGATCAAAGTAGGTGATGCACCAACTTAATTTTCTAGTTGGGATCAATTAAATTGGGCCTTGCCAATTTTAGTGTTGGGTCATTTTTCTATTTCTTCCCCTTTTTACTTAATTTGGGCCCAAATGAGTCTACTAATAAAGGCCCAAATCTGATCCATAGACTTGGTCCATTAACTTAGCTCATGAAACTCATATAGGTGACTCCCCGACTAACTTAATTAAGTCAAGCAAACACCACAACAAATTAATCCATTTTTCAGCCCCTAATCCCTTTAATCTAACATAAAACTTATATGCATTTGGTTACTTTAAACTTTAGACTCAATACTGGCTAACGATTTCAATCTAAATAGTTATATCAATGTTAACTTGGTCGCATCGCATTAAAACTTATGGGCAATATTTAGAAACCCATGTACTCTATCTGTTCTAATATAACAAATCTCATCCATTATCTATACCATAAGGCTATATCAAGTTCCATATAAGTAGAACATGCACATACAAAATATAGGGTATTACATTCCTCCCCTCCCCTTTAGGAACATTCATCCTCAAATGTTAGCATAACTGTCCAACTTAAACAAGTTTAAGCCTAAGGTTAATATACCATTATCACACAGTACTTATATATTACACTTACTTGTTATGGTTCCAATTCAGCATCTTGGACTCTCTCCTCGTATCCGAATAAATAAGGGTACATGGATTTCATTGCTTCTTCTCCTTCCTATGTGATCTCTCCTACTTGTTGATTTCTCCAATGTACTTTTATAGAAGCTATTTATTTATTCCTTAAATTCTTAACTTGTCAATCAAAAATTGCAATAGGTATTTAATCATAGGTGAGATCTTTAATAATTTGTACATCTTTAGTAGGAGTAATTTGAGTTAGATCCTCGATGCACTTTTAAAGCATTGAGATGTGAAACACTGGATGGAATGTTGTGAGGTCTTGGGGTAGATCTAACTCATAGGTGACTAGGCCGAACTGTAAGAACCCACAAAGTTCCCTTGTAGTTTGAGCCTTAAGTGTGTCTAGTGAAGTATAATTTTGGCCCTAAAAGATTGAGAAGAGAATTCCCAAGTGATTAGTGTTTTAATATTATTGAATTTTTCCTGAAAATACCTTCTTATAGTGTAGATAATTGAATTAGCTTTCCAATTATACCAATTTCATCCAAATTCGACATTGGGGTAAGAAGTTATGGCCGGTTTACTAAGAGTTATCGGAACTGCCCAGGTGTGACAGATGATCCAACAAACCGTCGATTCTGTGATGGACCATCTCTTGGACCGTCGCAGCCAAGGTAGTAACTTCCTTTTCTGGCCCAAGTGTGATGGCCAGGACGACGGACCATCAAGGTTGCGATGGACCATTATAGAAATTATCGCAAATGAGAAAATGTCGTCTCATCCTAGCCAACGTGAGACGGATGATCCAGTGGATTGTCAAGACTGCGATGGACTATCACTTCTACCATCATATCAAGGAAGCGTGTTCTTTTTTTGACCGGCGTATTAAGGGTAATCCAATAGACCATTAGACTAGTGATGGACCGTCGCTCTAACCGTTGCAACCCCCGTTAAGTATTTTTAGCTCATTTTTAAAAGGTTTTTTAGACTTTTCCACTCTTTTATCAACCAAATATATTCCAATCGAAGCAAGTGATTTCATTCATCATCCAAAATTCAAGATATCTAGGGTTTCTCCCTAAATATGAAATCTAAAACCCTTTTCCAAGAAATGAAAGCACTCACCATAGATTTTGCAAGTTGAGTTGAGATTTAAGTTCCCCAAGTTCAAGGGTTGCAATAAACCTCTCTCAAGAGTAAAAATAATAGTTTGAAGCAAGTTTGTTCATTAAATTTCAAAATCTAAGGTATGTGGGGTTTTGAACAAGGGCAATCCTTTCACCCTTGTGCCCAAAGGCTTATCTAAACTATAATTTTCCCATGAATTGAGAGTCTAATGGGATAATTTTTACATGTTTTCTTGAGAAATTTCAATTGGGTCTATACCTCATAATTTTAATCCTTGATAAGTTAATAGTTGAAATGTTTGATATATTGAAGTATATGAGTATGTTGAGATTATGAGCTAAGTTGCTGTTAGTTCCATATTTCTAAATGATTTATGAATTTATATGCTATCTATTATGCATTATGATGAGTTTTAAATTGATATTGAATTATGGGTCATTAAGCCCTATTTGAGACCTGAAATTTTATGAACTATTTTACTATAAGCACCTATGATTTGAGTATTTTGAGATTATTGAGAAATGTTTTAACCTAATGGTCATAGAGTTTTGAGATCCACTCTACTGCATGAGATTATAAATTTTATTGTCGGGTTCTTATGAACCATAATATTGTTTTAAAAGTGTATTTTCATAAGATGAGCGATATAAACTATAGGGAGTAGAATTTAGCATCGAGTTAGGTAAGTTACTTTGGTTTCTTACCCCAGAACTACGTGCCACCATGGGTTTGAGATCTTGGGTCGGAGGCCTAGATTATTAGGCCTGAGGCTGAGATAAGTGATCACTGAGTTAAGGTTATACTCCTTGTCAAGAGTATGATTCCTCTCCCCAATGTGAGGTTTCTTCCTTAGGAAGACAAGATGTTGGACTGCATGTAGCTCGTATGGTTTATGTCGATTAAGAGAGACTCCCTAAACTAAAGTGTTTTCTATTGAGATAGAATATTTTCCTTAAAGCTATGAGATGAGATATTTTCTAAAGTGAACGAATTGCTTTTGAGTATTTTTAAAAGAAGGAAATAGTTTTCTCTACTAATAAGAATTAATCATTAGTTTTTAAACAAAAGTCAAATGATTCCGAGTTCTAAGTGTTTGAGTTTAAAAGTGTTATAAGTTCTTGAGCATTAAAGAAGTTTTACTCTCCATGAAATATATGCATGAGTTAAAAGTATTGTTTAAAGAGTCCTTCATCTTATGAGTAATGAGAATAAGATGAGAGCACATATTTTAAAGCCAAAGTATTATGACTTATAAGATTTGTGTTACATGCTTGATTCTACACGATTTATAAGTTTTACATTTTAGACTTATTCAAGCCATGTGAGTCATTCCTATTGCATGCATGATTTGATTAAAGAGTATTGATATTGTTTTAAGTAAATTCATAAACCCTCATATACTCAGTATATTACTAAGTGCAGATCCACATATACGTCTATGTGCTACATTGTCTTATAATATAGGTTCAGGTGCTCAGTCCCAGCCTCATTAGTGATTCCCAAGTACCTTTATCTATATTTCTCTAGTGGTGAGTCCTATAGTTTGAGGACCTATCTTCAGATATTTTAGTATTTAAGTATTTATGTTAGTACATTCAATTAAGTTTGAGTTAGTTAGGGAGGTGTCCCAATAGCTCTCGTGTTCTAGTAGTAGGAGAGGCTTTGTTAGACTAGTTATCAGATTGTGGTTACATTGAGATTTCTAGTATTGTGGTCGTTTGGATCATGTATTATATTCGTATTTCCTTTCATTTGATATGATAGTGACATTGTTATGTATATTCCTTGTTGAATGAGTTATTATAAGAAGTGATATGCTCAAAGGGTTAGCTTGGGGCTACTTATATCCCTAAGCACTGTGTGACATCCCGGAAGGTGATTTTAGGTCGTTACAAAATTGGTATCAAAGCCTAAGGTTTTAAAGGAGTCCTAGGGAGATTGACAAGCCGCGTTGAGTAGAGTCTTGATTGTTGGTGTGTAGCGCGCCATATCTATAAGCAGAGGCTACAAGATATTTTAGGAAAAAGTTATTTCTTTCTTTCAGATTCTATCATGCATGTACTTATCTCTCATCTAATAATTCATGCTCTTCTATTTTAGAAAATGCCTCTCTGAAGTACGAATGCCTGCAAAAATAATGATGAGCAACCCCCACCTATTGATCCTTTGAATGAGATTATGTCTTATGCTGAGTTTTGGGCCGCCTGTCAGGCGTTATCCCAAGCAGTCACTGCTAATGTTTGGGTTAATAATCGGGCCAAAGTTGCAAATCAGTAGAGAGGTGATGTAGATGCTTCTAGGATTCATGATTCATGCAGATGAATCCACCAGAGTTTTATAGGTCCAAGGCAGGTGAGGACCTACAGTTGTACCTTGTGAAGGTTAGAATGATCACGCAGTTGATGTATGTTTCTGAGAGAAAAAAAGTATTAAGTTGGCATCTTACAGGTTGAAGGACATAGCTTATGATTGGGTTGTATTATAGAGGAAGGGTAGAGGTGAGGATGCTGCTCCTATGAATTAGCAAGTATTCCAAGATGTATTCATGGACAAGTTCTTTCTACTTGAGATGAGAAAAGCAAAGATTGAGGAGTTTATTAAGTTAAGGCAGGGATGCATGACTATTAAGGAGTTCTTCTTGAAGTTTAAAAAGTTGGCCAAGTATGTTTCAGATTTGATTTATAACACCCGAGTTAGTATGAGTAAGTTCGTGATAGGTGTTTCTGGTTTAGTGATGAAAGAGTATAGGACTGCAATACTATATAGGGATATAGATCTTTCTAGGTTGATGATACATGTACAACAAATAGAGACTAATAAGATAAAAGAGACAGACAGAGTGAGGGGTAACAAGAGGGATAGATCTAAGCCGCATGAGTATAGTTAACCTAGGTTCTATAGAAGAAACTGCCCTCAATTTCAGAGATTTTCGTCTATTCCTACGCCTTTATCAGCTAATTCTCCTACACCTAAAGGCAGGTAGAAGCAAGGGGCAGGTCTTTTATGTCTAAGTTACAGAACAGTATTAATAACAGGCCCCGCTATCCTTCTGGTGCTAAGTATGGTAGGGATCATCCCGATGAGTGTTTCAAATATTTGAGGGGTTATTTTAGTTATGGAAAGCAGGGCCACAGACTTAGAGATTGTCCACATACTAGGTAGGGGAACAGAGATGCCCGACCTTAGGCACAGATTACTAGTACACCAGCTCCTATCCCTCATTCCGCCTCTATTCAGGGTGTTTTATCTAGCACTACAGGCAGCTAGTGTCAGAATATATTTTATGCCTTACTATCCCATCAGGAGCAGGAGGACACTCTCGATGTTGTTACTGGTATGCTCTACATCTCTTTTTTTGATGTTTATATTTTGTTAGACCCCGGGTCAAGTCTCTCCTATGTGACCTCACTTATGGTAGTGATATTAACAAAATGAGTCCCGAAAAGATTCCTGACCCACTCCTAGTCTCCACACCAGTAGGGGAGTCAGTTATTTCTAAACAAGTGTATATAAATTGTCCTATTACTATTCTTTATAGACTCATACTTGCTGATTTGATAAAGTTAGAGATGGTGGATTTTGACCTTACTCTATGTATGGATAGGCTTCATTCTTGTTATGCATCTATAGACTGTCTTACCCGTGTGGTCAAGTTTCAGTTCCCTGATGAGCCAGTTTTTGAGTAGTTTGGTATCTCCCAAGAGCCATTTTATATCCTATCTCAAATCCAAAAATTTAATATCCAATTGTTGCATCTATCACCTAGTTAAATTCAAAGAAACTAAGTCTAAGGCTCCAACTATTAAGTCAGTCAATATTGTTAGTGAGTTTCCAAATGTTTTCTCAAAAGATCTCCCAGGGGTACCTCTCGATAGAGAGATAGAGTTTGGGATTGACCTTCTTCCTAACACTCATCCTATTTTTATTCCACCATACCATATGGAACCTACTGAGCTTAAAGAGTTGAAAGAGAAACTCAAAAATATATTAGACAAAGGTTTCATAAGGCCTAGTATTTCTCCTTGGGGTCAAGCTGTTCTATTTTTGTGGAAGAAAGATAGTTCTTTGCATATGTGCATTGATTATTGTCAGCTTAACAAGGTCACAGTAAAAAATAAGTATCCTCTTCTGCAAATAGATGACTTGTCTAATTAGTTGAAAGGTGCAAGTTATTTCTCCAAGATTGACCTTAGATCTGGCTATCATCAACTTAAAATGAGGTAATGTGATATGCCAAAGACAGCCTTCCAAACCCGCTATGGTCACTTTGAGTTTCTAGTCATGTATTTAGGGCTAACCAATTCCCCAACACCTTTTATGGACCTCATGAATATAGTGTTAAAGCAATATCTAGATATCTTTATCATAGTGTTCATAGATGATATCTTTGTCTACTCCCGCGGTGAGCATGATCATGCAGATCACCTTAGAATTTTCTTGCAAACTCTTAGAGGTCACCAGTTGTTCGCCAAATTCAGTAAGTGTGAATTTTTTCTAAGGTCTGTAGCATTTCTAGTTCATATTATTTTTGCCAAAGGTTTTAGAGTTGATCCCCAAAAGACAGAAGCTATAAGATATTGGCCTAGACCTATCTCTCCATATGATATTAGAAGTTTGTTGGGACAAGCGGGCTACTACCGCAATTTTGTTTAAGGTTTCTCCTCTTTTGCATCTCCCATAACCCGGTTGACCCAAAATAATGTTAAGTTCCAGTGGTCAGATTCCTGTGAGAAGAGTTTTCAGGAGTTGAAGGCTCGACTTACTTCAACCCCTATGTTGACTTTGGATGATGGTACAGATGGTTTTGTGGTGTATTGTGATGCCTCTAGAGTTGGTTTGGGTTTTGTGTTAATGTAAAGAGGTAATATTATATCCTATACCTCTAGAAAGTTAAACCCATATGAAAAAAATTACCCAACCCATGATCTTGCTGTTGTGGTCTTTGCTTTGAAAATATAGAGACACTATCTTTATGGTATTCATGTTAATTTATTTACTGATCATAATAGCCTTCAGTATGTGTTTACTCAGAGAGAGTTGAATCTTAGGTAGAGGAGGTGGTTAGAGTTGTTAAAATACAATGATATGAGTGCGTTGTATCACCTGGGTAAGGCCACTATAATGGCAGATGCCCTTAGCAGATTGTCTATGGGTAGTGTTGCTCATGTAGATGAAGGTAAGAAAGCTCATGATGTGCATTTATTGGCTAGATTGGGTGTTAGGTTTCTTAATTCCGCTAAGGGAAGTACTTTGGTGCAAAGTAGTTCTAAATCCTCTTTAGTTTTGCAAGTAAAGGAGAAGCAAGATAGAGATCCTAGTTTGGTCAGACTGAAAGAGACAGTTAAAGACCAAAACAAAGAAGTTTTCTCCCAATTGGGAGATGGCATATTGAGATTGCAGGGTAGATTGTGCCTTTTGTGTGTTGATGATCTGAGGCCGAGTATTATGGCAGAAGCGCATGGCGCGCGATATTCTATTTATCCCCGCACTACCAAGATGTACCACAACTTATGGGAAATCTATTAGTGGAATGGTATGAAGAAGGATATAACTGAGTTTGTAGCAAAATGTGCAATGTGCCAATACATTAAGGTAGAGCAATAAAGACCTAGTGGTGTGACGCAAGAGTTTGGTATACCCACTTGGAAGTGGAAGGTGGTTAATATGGACTTCGTGACTGGGTTATCCCTTTCTCATCATCATCATGATTCAATTTGGGTTGTTGTAGACAGTCTGACTATGTTTGTACACTTCTTACCAATGCATACATCTTATACAACTGAGGATTATATTAGATTGTATATCTATGAGTTAGTCAGGCTGCACGGAGTACCTTCGTCTATCATTTCAAATAGGGGCACTCAATTTACTTCTCAATTTTAGAGGGCATTTTAGCAGGGTCTTGGTACCCTAAGTTCTTTTGAGTTCTAATTTTCATCTACAGATAGATGGACAAGCTGATAGGACCATTCAAACCCAATAAGACATGTTGAGGGTGTGTGATTTTGATTTCAAAGGAAGTTAGGATAAGCATTTTCCATTAATAGAGTAGTCCTGTAACAATAGTTACCATACTAGCATCGGGATGACACCATTTGAGGCCATGTATGGTAGAAGATGTAGATCACCCATAGTTTGTTTTGAAGTGGGTGAAGCTACTGTGATTGGGCCTGATTTAGTATTTGAAGCTATGGAGAAATTTAAGTTTATTAGAGAGAGGTTAACGACAGCTCAAAGTTATCACAAGTCAAATACTTATGTGAGGAGAAGAGATCTTGAGTTTAAAGTGGGTGATTTGGTGTACTTGAAGATTTTCTCCATGAAATAGGTGAAGAGGTTTGGTAAAAAGGGAAAGCGTAGTCTTGTTATGTTGGCCCATATAGAGTTTTGAGTCGTGTTGGGAAATGAGCCTATGAGGTTGAGTTGCCTATGGAGTGGACAGTTGTTCATCCTATTTTTCATGTCTCCATGCTTAAGAAGCATGTTGGTGATTCCGATGTGGTATATCCTTCAAAGAGTGATGATATTCAGAACAATCTTTCATTTGATGAAATTCTCGTTAAGATCCTATTTTTCAGATCTGTAGACTGAGGAACAAAGAGGTTCCCTTGGTCAACATGTTGTGGCAGAACTAGTTAGTTGAGGGCGATACTTGGGAGGCATAAGCAAACATGCGAGCCAAGTACCCAGAGCTCTTTTCCACAAGTTCATATCAATCCAAAAGCATTATTATTCCTTAACTCAGCCCTTCTAATCTAAAGTTCAGCTATATATCTATTGTTGCATGAGTTCTTACAATTTTTGAGGTATTCAAGAGTTTAGAAAGATTTTAAGCCCGTTCAGTAAATTGCTTCAGCTATGTTTACTATGTTTTCGTGTGTTCCTAGTCTAACAAGAGACATTTGAGGCCCTGCAAAGTTCCCTTATAGTTTGATCCGTGAGCATGTCAAGTGAAGTGTAATTCAGGCCCTAAAATATTGAGAAGAGACTTCCCAAGTGATTATTATTTTAATCTTGTTGAATTTTTCCTAAAAATGACTTCTTGTAGGGTAGAGAATTGAATTATCTTTCCAACAATACCAATTTCGTCCAAATACAGCATTGGGGTAGGAAATTATGGCCGTTATGTTGAGAGTTATCTGACCTGCCAAGGTACGAAGGACACTCTAACGGATCATCGAGTCTACTATGTGCCATCTCTCAGCCCGTCACAACCAAGGTAGTAACTCTCTTTTCTAGCCCAAGTGCAACAGTAAGGACGACGGACCGTCAAGGCTGCGATGGACCGTCACTGAGACCGTCGCCACTGAGGCAGTGTGGTCTCATCCTAAGCAACATACGATGGACAATAAAATATACTGTTAAGACCATAATAGAAAATTGATTCGACTATCATATTGTGGTAGTGTGTTCTTTTTCTACCAGGCGTACGACAGGCGATCCGACGGACTATCAGACTAGAGAGGATCGCCGCTTTGACCGTTGTAGCCCCCATTTTAGTGTTTTTAACCCATTTTTAAAAAGGCTTTTCGGTCTTTTCCACTCTTTTATCAACCAAATATATTCCAGGCAAAACAAATGACTTCATTCATCATCCAAAACATAAGAGAGCTAGGGTTTCTCCCTCAAGATCAAATCTAAAACCATTCTCGCAGAAATTCAAGAGCTCATCATAGATTCTACAAATTGATTTTAGATTTAAGTTCCCCAAGTTCAAGGGTTCCAAGAACCCTCTCTCAAGAGTAAGAAGAAGAGTTTGAAGCAAGCTTGTTCATCCAATTTCATATTCTATGGTATGTGGGGTTTTGAACAAGGGAAATCCTTTCACCCTTGTTCCCAAAGTATTATTTTAACTACAATTTTCTGCAATTTATAAGATTTGACATGAAATTGAATTGGGGTTTTTCACCCATTGTAATTGGTTGTAAACTTTTGATATTTCCCATGAATTGAGAATGTAATGGCATGATTTTTATATATTTTCTTGAGAAATTACAGCTGGGTCTATACCTTATGATTTTAATCCTTGAGAAGTTAATAGTTGAAATGTTTGAGATATTAAAGTATATGAGTATGTTGATATTATGCGCTAAATTACTGTAAATTCCAGATTTCTATATGATTTGTGAATCTATATGCTATCTATTATGCATTATGATGAGTTTTAACTTGATATTGAATTATGGGTCATTAAGCAAAACTTGAGATTTGCAATTTTATGAACTATTGTGCTATAAGCACCCATGATTTAAGTATTTTGAGATTATTGAGAAATGTTTTAACCTAATGGTCATAGAGTTTTGAAATACCCTCTACCGCATGAGATTACAGATTTGATTGTTGGGTTTTATGAACCATAAGATTATTTCAAAAGTGTATTTTCATTAGCGAGATAAAACAAAGGGAGTAGTATTTAGCACCGCGTTGGGTAAGTTACTATGGTTTCTTACCCTCTAACTACGTACCACCGTGGGTTTGAGATTTTGGGTTGGAGGTCGAGATGATTGGGCTCGAGGCTGAGATAAGTGATCACTGAGTTGAGGTTCTACTTCTTTGCATGAGTATGATGTCTCTCGCCAACATGAGGTTTTTTATTAGGAGGACAAGACGTTGGATTCCATGTAGCTCGCATGGTTTACGTCATTTAAGAGAACCTTCCTAAACTAAAGTATTTTCCATTGGGATAGAATATTTTCCCTAAAGCTTTGAGATGAGATATTTTCTAAAGTGAAAAAATTGCTTTTGAGTATTTTCCAAAGAAGTAGTTTTCTCTACTAATAAGAGAAGTTTTACTCTCCATGAAATATATGCATGAGTTGAAAGTATTTTTTAAAGCTTCCTTCTTCCTATGAGTAATGAGAATAAGAGAAGAGCACATATTTTAAAGCCAAAGTATAATGACTCATGAGATTTATGTTATATACTTCATTCTACATAATTTATCAGCTTTACATTTTAGACTTATTCAAGCAATGTGAGTCATTCCTATTACATGCATAAGTTGATTAAAGATTATTGATATTGTTTAAGTAAATGCATACACCTCATATACTGAGTACATTCCTAATTGCATATCCATACATATGTCTATGTGCTACATTGTCTTATATCATAGGTTTATCTGCTCAGTCCCAGCCTCATCTGTGATTCTCGAGTACCTTTGTCTATATTTGTCCAGTGGTGAGTCCTATGGTTCAAGGGCTATGTTTAGACATTTTAGTATTTGAGTGTTTATGTTAGTACTTTCAGTTCAATTTGAGTCAGTTGGGCTACTTGTCCCAATGGCTCTCGAGTTCATGGAGTAGTAGAGGCTTTGTTAGACTAGTTATCAGACTGTGGTTGCATTAAGATTTCCAGTATTATGGTTGTTTGGACCTTGTATTATCTGTGTATTTTCTTTCATTTGATATGACAGTGCCAGTGTTTGGTATATTCTTTCTTGAATGAGTTAGTATGAGAAGTGATAGGCTCAAAGGGTTAGCTTAGGGCTACTTGTAGCCCTAAATACTGTGTGATGCTCCGGGAGGTAATTTTTGGTCATTACAAACTGTACTGTGTGATGTTCTGGGAGGTTATTTTTGCTCATTACAAACTTTGTATTAAAGACTAAGGTTTTAAAGGAGTCCTACGGAGTCTAACAAGCCACGTTGAGTAGAGTCTTGATCATTGGTATGTAGCGTGCCATATCTATGAGCAAGAGGCTATAAGATATTTTAGGAAAAAGTTATTTTTTCATTCAGATTCTATTATGCCTGTAGTTGTCCCTATCATCTAATAATTCATGCTCTCCTATTTAAGAAAAGGCCTCTTCGAAGTGTGAATGACTGTGGAAATGATGATGAGCAACCCCTACTTGTTGATACTTTGAATGAGACTGTGTCTCATGCTGAGTGTTGAGCTACCTTTTAGGCGTTAGCGCAAGCACTCACCACTAATGTTCAGGCCAATAATCGAGCTATAGTTGCAAATCAGCAGGGAGGTGATGTAGCTACTTCTAGGATCTGTGATTTTATGTGGTTGAATCTGCTATAGTTTTATAGGTCCAAGGCAGGTGAGGACCCACAGTTTTACCTTTAGATAGTGAGAATGATCATGTAGGTCATGCATGTTTCTAAGGAAGAAAGTGTTGAGTTAAAGTCTTATAGGTTGAAGGACATATCTTATGATTGGGTTGTATTATGGAGGAAGGGTAGAGGTGAGGATGCCACTTCTATGACTTGGCAGGTGTTCTAAGATACATTCTTGGACAAGATTGTTCCCACTGAGATTAGGGAAGCAAAGATTAAGAAGTTTATGTAGTTGAGTTAAGGCTCCACGACTGTTAAAGAGTACTGCTTGAAGTTTAACTAGTTGGCCAAGTATGCTCCTGATTTGATTTCTGACACCAGAGATAGTATGAGCAAGTTCATGATTAGTGTTTTTGGTTTAATGGTGAAAGAGTGTAGGACTATGTTACTACGTAGGGATATGGATCTATATAGGTTGATGATGCATGCACAAAAAATAAAGGCAGATAAGATTAGAGAGAGAGAGACAGAGTGAGGGGTAACAAGAAGGCTAGATCTGAGTAGCATGAGTAAAGTTAGCCTAAGTTCTATGGAGGAAACCTCTGTCAGTTCAAAGATGTCCTTCTATTCCTGCATCTTCATCAGCTAGTGCTCCCACGCCTAGAGACAGGCAGAAGGAAGGGGCCATGTCTTTTATGTCTAGGTCTTACAACAATGTTAGTAACATACCCTGCTATCCTCCTTGTGCTAAGTGTGGTAGGGATCATCTTGGTAAGTGTTTCACAGATTTGAGGGGTTGTTTTAGTTGTGGAAAGTAGGGCCAAAGACTTAGAGATTGTCCGTATGCTAGGAACGAGAACAGAGATACCTGACCTCAGGCATAGGTTACTAGTACACCAGCTCTTGCCCCTCATCCCTCCCTTGTTTAGGGTGCTTTATTTAGCACTACTGGCTATCAGTGTCAGAACAAATTCTATGCCTTACCATCCCACCAGGACAAGGAGGACTCTCCCGATGTTGTTGCTAGCATGCTCCGCGTCTCTTGTTTTGATGTTTATGTGTTTTTGGACCCTAGGTCAAGTCTCTTCTATGTGACTCCACTTGTTACAGTGAATTTCAAAATGAGTCCTGAAAAGATTCTTGTGCCTTTCCTAGTCTCCACACCAGTAGGAGAGTCAGTTGTTGCTAAACAAGTATGTAGAGATTGTCCTGTTACTGTTCTTCATAGAGTCATAATTGCTGATTTCATAGAGTTAGACATGGTTGATTTTGACCTTATTATGGGTAAGGATTGGCTTCATTCTTGTTATGCATCTATAGACTGTCGTACCAGCGTTGTCAAGTTTCAACTCCCTGATAAGCCAATTTGTGAGTGGTCTGGGAGTTTGGTATCTCCCAAGAGCCATTTTATATCCTCTCTCAAAGACAAAATTCTATTATCCAAGGGTTGTATCTATCACCTAGTTAGAGTCAAATACACTAAGTTTGAGGCTCCAACTATTCAGTCAGTCAATATTGTTAATGAGTTTCCAGATGCTTTTTCGGAATATCTCCTAGGGGTACCTTCTAATAGAGAGATAGAGTTCGGGATTGACCTTCTTCCTGACACTCATCTATTTCTATTCCACCATACCATATGGCACCTGCTGAGCTAAAGGATTTGAAAGAGCAACTCAAATATATTTTTGACTAAGGTTTCATAAGGCCCAGTATTTATCCTTGGGGCACACCTGTTCTATTTGTGTTGAAGAAAGATGGTTCTTTACGTATGTGTATTGAGTATCATTAACTTAACAAGGTCACAAAAAAAAAATAAGTATCCTCCTTTAAGAATTGATGACCTATTTGATCAGTTGCAAGGTGCAACTTATTTCTCCAAGATAGACCCTAGATCTGATTATCATCATCTTAAAATGAGGAAATATGATATTCCAAAGATAGCCTTCTGAACCTGCTATGGTCACTTTGAGTTTCTAGTCATGTATTTTGGGATAACCAATGCCCCAACAGCTTTTATGAACCTCATGAATTGAGTGTTCAAGAAATATCTTGATATGTTTGCCATAGTGTTCATAGATGACATCCTTGTCTACTCCCGCAGTGAGCATGATCATGCAGATCACCTTAGAATTATCTTAGAAACTCTTAGAGGTCACTAGTTGTTCACTAAATTCAGTAATTATGAATTTTTACTAAGGTCTGTAGACTTTCTGGTTCATATTATTTCAGTCGAAGGTATTAGAGTTGATCCCCAAAAGACAGAAGCTATAAGAAATTGACCTAGACCTATCTCTCCATTTGATATTACAAGTTTCTTGGTTCTAACGGTCTACTACCACTATTTTGTTGATTATTTATCCTCTTTTGCATCTTTCATGACCCGTTTGATCCAAAAGAATGTTAAGTTCCAGTGGTTAGATTCCTGTGAGAAGAGTTTTTAGGAGTTGATGGCTCGACTTACTTAAGACCCTGTGTTGACTTTTCCTGATGATATAGATGGTTTTGTGGTGTATTATGATGCCTCTAGAGTTGTTTTGTGTTGTGCGTTGATGTAAAAAGGTAAGGTTATATACTATACCTTTACAAAGTTGAAGTTCTATGAAAAAAACTACCTAACCCATAATCTTGAGTTAGCTGCTATGGTCTTTGGGTTGAAAATCTGGAGACACTATCTTTACGGTGTTCATGTTGATGTGTTTACTGATCATAAGAGCCTGCAGTATGTGTTTACTCAAAGTGAGTTGAATCTTATGCAAAGGAGGTGGTTAGAGTTGTTAAAAGACTATGATATGAGTGTGTTGTATCACTCGAGCAAGGTTAATGTAGTGGCGGATGACCTTTGCAGATTGTCTATGGGTAGTGTTGCTCATGCAGATAAAGGTAAGAAAGAGTTAGCTCATGATGTGCATTATCTGGCTAGATTGGGTGTTAGGTTGCTTGATTCTGCTAAAGGAAGTACTTTGGTGCAAAGTAGTTCTGAATCCTCTTTAGTTTCGAAAGTGAAGGAGAAGCAAGATAAAGATCCTACTTTTGTCAGACTGAAGGAGGCAGTTAAGGACCAAAAGGTAGAGGTTTTCTCCTAAGGGGGAGATGTCATATTGAGATTGCAGGGTATATTATGCATTCTATGTGTTGATTATTTGTGGCAGAGGATTATGGCTGAAGTGCATATCACGTGGTATTCTATTCATCCCGGCACTACCAAGATGTACCAAGACTTGTAGGCAATCTATTGGTGGAATGGTATGAAGAAAGATATAGCTTAGTTTGTAGCAAAGTGTGCAATATGAAAACATTATAGGTACATCACCAAAGACCTGGTTGTGTGATACAAGAGTTTGGTATACCCACTTGGAAGTTGGAGGTGGTGAATATGGACTTTATGATGGGGTTACCCCTTTCGCATTGTCATCATGTTTCCATTTGGGTTGTTGTAGACAGGCTGACTAAGTCCACACACTTCTTGCCCATTTATACATCTTATACAGCTGAGTATTATGCTAGATTGTATATCTAAGAGTCAGTTAGGCTGCACAGAGTTCTCTCGTCTATCATTTTAGATAGGGGTACTCAATTCACGTCTCTGTTTTGTAGGGCATTTCAGTAGGGTCTTGGTACCCAAGTTCTTTTGAGTTCCGCTTTTCATCTGCAGACAGATGGACAGGCTGATAGGACCATTCAGACCCTAGAAGACATGTTGAGGGCGTGTGCTTTTGATTTCAAAAGAAGTTAAGATAAGTATTTACCATTAATAAAGTTCGCCTATAATAATAGGTACCATGCTACCATCGAGATGGCACCATTTGAGGCCTTGTATGGTAGAAGATGTAGATCACCCATAGGTTGGTTTGAAGTGGGTGAAGCTGCCGTGATTAGGCCTGATGTAGTATTTGAATCTATGGAGAAAGTTAAGTTGATTAGAGAGAGGTTACAAATAGCTTAGAGTTGTCACAAGTCGTATCCTGATGTGAGGAGAAGAAACCTTAAGTTTAAAGTGAGTGATTTGGTGTACTTGAAGATTCCCCCTATGAAAGGGGTGAAGAAATTTGTAAAAAGGGAATGCTTCGTCCCCTTATGTTGGCCCGTATAGAATTTTGAGTCGTGTTGGCAAAATAGCCTATGAGGTTGTGTTTCCTATAGAGTTGACAGTCGTTTATCGTATTTTTCATGTCTCTATGTTTAAGAAGCATATTGGTGATTCCATTGTGGTAGATCCTTCAGAGAGTGCTAATATTCAGAACAGTCTTTCATTCGATGAGATTCCCATTGAGATCCTATATTTTTAGATCCGTAGACTGAGGAACAAAGAGGTTCCCTTGGTCAAAGTGTTGTGGCGGAACTATTTAGTTGAGGGTGCTACTTGAGAGGCAGAAGAAGACATGAGAGCCAAGTAACCGCACCTCTTGTCCACGAGTTCAGATCAATTCGAAAGCATTATTCTTCCTTAATTCATCCTTTCCAATCTAAATTTCAGCTATATATCTATTCTTGCATGAGTTCTTGCAATTTTTGAGGTATTCAAGAGTTTAGAAAGATTTTGATCCCATTTAGTAAATTGATTCAGCTATGTGAACTATGTTTTCGTGTGTTCCTAGTCTAACAAGCGACATTTGAGGACGAATGTTTTCAAGAAGGAGATATTGTAAGACCCCGCAAAGTTTCCTTGTAGTTTGAGCCTTGAGCTTGTTAAGTAAAGTGTAATTCTTGCCGTAAAAGATTGGTAAGAGACTTCCCAAGCGATTAGTGTTTTAATCTTGTTGAAGTTTTCCTGAAAATAACTTCCTATAGTGTAGAGAATTGAATTAGCTTTCCAACGATACCAATTTAGTCCAAATCCGGCATTGGGGTGAGAAGTTATGGCCGTTTTATTGAGAGTTGTTGGAACCGCCTAGGTATGACGGACGATCTGACAGATCTTTAAGTCTACGATGGGCCATCGCTCAGCCCGTCGCAACCAAGGCAGTAACTCCATTTTCTTGCCCAAGTGTGACAGCAAGGACTATGGACCGTCAAAGGTGCGATAGACCGTCGATGAGACCATTGCCACTGAGGTAGTATGGTCTTATCCTAGACAACGTGCGACGGATAATCCCAAGTACTGTCAAGACTATGATGGACCATCGCTTTGACCGTCACATTGAGGTAGTGTGTTCTTTTTCCGACCAGCGTTCGACGGGCGATCCAACAGACCGTCAAACTAGCGACAGACCGTCGCTTGGACCATCGCAGCCCCCGTTTAGTATTTTTAACTCATTTTTAAAAAGGATTTTTAGTATTTTCCATTCTTTTATCAACCAAATATATTCCAAGCGAATAAAATGACATCATTCATCATCCAAAACACAAGATATCTAGGGTTTCTCCCTCAAGATCAAATCTAAAACCATTCTTCAAGAAATCAAAGAACTTACCATAGAATCTACAAGTTGATTTGAGATTTATGTTCCCCAATTTCAAGGGTTGCAAGAACCCTCACTCAAGAGTAAGAAGAAGAGTTTGAAGCAATCTTGTTCGTCCAATTTCATAATCTAAGGTATGTGGGGTTTTGAACATGGGTAATCCTTTCACCCTTGTGCCCAAAGGCATATTTAAACTACAATTTTCTGCAATTTATGAGATTTTACATAATATTGAATTGGTGTTTTTCACCCATTTTTATTGGTTGCAAGCCTTTGATATTTTCCATGAATTGAGAGTCTAATGGCATGATTTTTACATGTTTTCTTGAGAAATTGCAGTTGGGTCTATACCCCATGATTTTAATCCTTGAGAAGTTAATAGTTCAAATGTTTGAGATATTGAAGTATACGAGTATGTTGAGATTATCAGCTAAATTGCTGTAAATTCCAGATTTCTATATGATTTATAAATCTATATGCTATCTATTATGCATTATGATGAGTTTTAACTTGAGATTGAATTATGGGTAATTAAACCCTACTTGAGACTTGCAATATTATGAACTATTGTGCAATAAGCACCCATGATTTATGTATTTTAAGATTCTTGAGAAATGTTTTGACCTAATGGTCATAATGTTTTGAAATCCACTCTACCACATAAGATTATATATTTGATTGTTGGGTACGTACGAACCATAAAATTTTTTGAAAGTGGATTTTCATGAGATGAGTGAGATAAACTAAAGTGAGTAGTATTTAGCACCGAGTTAGGTAAGTTACTATGATTTCTTATCTCAGAACTAGGTGCCACCATGGGTTTGAGATTTAGGGCTTGAGGCCGAGATAATTAGGCTCAAGGCCGAGATATGTGTTCACTGAGTTGAGGTTATACTCCTTGGGAAGAGTATGACGCCTCTCCCAAATGTGAGGTTTCTTCTTTAGGAGGATAAGACGTTGGACTCTATGTAGCTCGCATTGCTTATGTCAGTTATGAGAACCTCCCTAAAATAAATTATTTTCCATTGAGATAAAATATTTTTCATAAAGCTTTAAGATGAAATATTTTCTAAAGTTAACGAATTACTTTTAAGTATTTTCCAAAGCAAGAAGTAGTTTTATCTACTAATAAGAGTTAATCATCAGTTTTTAAACCAAATTCATATGATTTTGAGTTCCAAGTTTTTGAGTTCAAAAGAGTTATAGGTTCTTGAGCATTAAAGAAGTTTTACCCTCCATGAAATATATGCATGAGTTGAAAGTATTGTTTAAAGGTTCCTTCATCCTATGGGTAATGAGAATAAGAGGAGATCACAGATTTTAAAGCCAATATATAATGACTCAAGAGATTTGTGTAACATGCTTTATCCTACATGATTTATGAGCGTTACATTTTAGACTTATTCAAGCCATATGAGCCATTCCTATCTCATACATTATTTGATTAAAAAGTATTGATATTGTTTTAAGTAAATACATACACCCCCATATATTTATTAGAATCCCAAGTGCTGATCGACATATATATCTATGTGCTACATTGTATTATAATGTAGGGTCAAGTGCTCAGTCCCAGCCTCATCAATGATTCCTGAGTACCTTTGTCTATATTTTTCCAGTGGTGAGTCCTCATGGTTTGAGGGCCTATCTTTAGACATTTTAGTATTTCAATGTTTACTGATAACGCTCAATCTACAGCTCTCGTAGGAGTGTAAAGCGGTCGTTAGCAAATATAGAACCCAACCTGGGTTGGGTATCGATCCCACAGAGAATAGCTTGGTCAACAAGTAAGTAAAATTAATAGACTTCTGGTGCAAGTCTCGTAAGAAGGGGGGATTGTAATAAGTAACCAAAGTAATGAAATAAAAGCTGAAAATAATAAAGTAAAAAGAGAGTATTTCGTAGGTTGTGAAACAATGAGAATTGAGGCGTTGGGGTTATGTCCACCTTCAGAGGTATACGTCTCTATTGGCTATGAGTGTGTAGAGTCTTGACATGCAATTGCTTATAGAGAATTGTAGTCGATGGTAAATCCAAGCGTCTCTCGACCTAAACAAGGACTATTTCACTTTAACTCTCTCGAGCTTAAAGCGTGACTAACGGTACGAATTCTCCAAGAAGTTAGTCCAGGTACGGCACTAGCTTTTTAATAGGAAAGGGTGTCCTACTACCTTGACATTATCTCTTTTCCAGACAAATAACCTTTCTCTCGAACAAGTTAAATGTTAGCCTGGCGTTGGTCTATGCGTCTTCTTTTCTAGACAAATAACCTTTCTCTCGAACAGGTTAGATGTTAGAATGGCGTGTTCTTGTGTTTGAACCGCAAAGAATGTAGTTTAAGATGAAGAGAATAATGATATAAGCAATATACGTGTCTTGAACTCACAAACTCATAGCAATAGATAGTAACTCATTCGGCTTCCATAACCCCAACTAAGAGGTTTAGTTACCCATGAATGCGTAGGATATCACGTTTTGCATGGTGGATGGCATGAATAGTAGGTGTTTGGCGTGTGGTTTTAGTGATTCCGTAGCAAGTAACGATTCTCTTGTTGTGGAATTTAAGAGTTGAATGTTTGTGGTGGAAGATGAGAGAGATGGAAGAAAATTAATAGTTTTAAGAATGAATTTCTTGAATTAAGGGAGGAGTTGCCTCCACTAAGGGAGGACTTGCCTCTCCACTAAGGGAGGACTTGATTAAAATCTCTAGCATGATAGGGTATTTATAATACTCCTATCCTACTCCTACTATGCTAATGAAATAAATAACCAAATCCTACTAAACTAAGGAAATACTTAACCCATTTGTACTAGGTTAATGTAACATTCTCCTAATCCAAATAAACTAATGAAATACATAACCCAATTGTACTAGGTTAATGTATCATTGTCAAAATCCAGCTTTGTGTCTGTAAGTCCCCAAAGTCTTCAGAAATGCTGTTTTAGCCCGGGACAGATTTTCCATCCAGCAGTTTTGGTCCAGGTCCCCAGAGTCTTCAGAAATGCTGTTTTAGCCCGGGACAGAGTTTCCATGCAGCAGTTTTGGTCCTTAGGCGTGTAAACTCCCTTTCCTTCATTCATGAGCTTTCTTTTGCGTCAAGTAAGCCATAAAATGCTGTATTTTGCATCATTTATACCTGAAACTTTCCTAATCATGTTCGTTAGCTCATTTACAGGAAAAAGGACTAAAAGTGCATGAAATAGATAATTTGTTCTCAAAACTAGGCTAAAATATGGGCAAAATATATTGATATAGGCGCGTAAATTCGCCTATCATCAACACCCCACACTTAGAGCTTTGTTCGTCCTCGAACAACATATCATGTC
Source organism: Capsicum baccatum var. pendulum (assembly GCA_030864225.1). Lineage (NCBI taxonomy): Eukaryota > Viridiplantae > Streptophyta > Magnoliopsida > Solanales > Solanaceae > Capsicum > Capsicum baccatum. The sequence continues at coordinate 195,067,148 of CM061558.1, read as the reverse complement.
CTTCTAACATCAACTTAGGGTTTTTACAGCCACAACACAAAATATTCTTCAAGACAAGCACAACAACTATCAACAAAGAGTAGCTTTCCGATTATAAGTAGAAACAATTTAACCTCAAGCATAGACTCGTGATGGTGATCAACTCGCATGCAAACGTTAAGGTACATAGAATCATATACAACTATCCAAAACTCATCAACCATGTGTGTCTCACAATATAGTACCCATAATCACTCATAAGTATAGCATATTTTTCAAACATGGGTATCAAAATGTCCTTGCTCTCACTCTCACAAAGAATTCATATGTAGCAACTGATGACCATAGGCTTGCCTTTAATGTAGTACTCTACTAAATGTCGGAATGTTAAGATTAGGATCAAGTAGGTCTTTTGATGGTTGTAACGTAAGCTAAGGGACGGGTAGGACTATTTTGGCCAAGAATAGTGACTAGGTTCCTAAGCACTTTAATACATCACATTGTATCATTGACACTTTTTTCTTTCAACCTTTCTTTATTTTATTTTTCCACCCTTGTTCTCATCTTTTGTTTTTCATTTTTAAGCACAACTTACTTTTCAGCTTTCTTTTCCTTTTTCTTTTCACAACATACCTCTTATGATAGCACTTTCTTCCTCATAACACATTCAAGCACCATTACAATTTAAAGCATCATACTCACCCAATTTCCTCTTATGTTGTCACATGACTTTTTCACTTTAAAGCACTTAGGAATTTGGATCAAATTATGGTCTTGAAAAAAAATGGATTAGGCTTACATACAAGGTTGTCAAAGAAATAGGCTAAAGGCTCAAAAGGGTTTTACGAGGATGATGTCAATGGGTAGGTAAAACTGAAGGTAAACAAATATAGGTTGCCAAAGAAATGCCTAAATCATATCCTAAACTTACACTCCTTATTTTCGCTTTGCATACATACCAGGCAAGTTCTAGCATCAGCCACAAGCATAGAATATACTATTATCTCACACACACAAGGCACATGGTCGACTTGATTGGAAGTAATATAGACTCTTGACCCAACAAGTGAAGGAATTTAATCACATAATATCACATAATGAGTCACAACTAGAGCCTAAACGTCTCAATAGTCACAATTGTAGCACATACTCTTGTTCTAATCTCATGCTGCCTATCAAAATAATTTCATGCGAAGCTAGAGAAATTTTACTCCTAAAAAAAACGTCAAACAAAAAAATATGGACTAAAAGAAACAAAGTAAACAAACATAGGTGCAAATAGAGAAGTATAGCATGCAATACCACCACCCCACACTTAGTCGGGACACTGTCCTCAGTGGAAAATAAATACGAGGAACCTGGTTGGTCGGACTTATTCTCTATGTCTGGGGTTATACCCCTTGCATTGGAATCATCATCAGAGTCGTCATCCTTAGAAGTTCCTCATAAGTATCCCACTTAATTCCAAGCGTGAGTCGGGGTATTTGCTGCGAGGAGGGTTCTCCTTGGTCCTTGCAACTTCTCTTTTTGCCCTTTTGGGAGGTGGTAGCCTTCTCCTTGCCTTGTCTCGCTTTAGGTGTCATTGTACCTGAGACTAGAAATAGTGTTAGTTGCAGCACAATCTCACTTGATACAATCTATAAGCAAGTACTAGGGGTACCACCCCACACTTAGTTTTGTTGCACAAATCAGCGAGGTGAACGTAGTCGATTTACTCAGATTTCGTCGACATACGTTTTAGGCTTGTATTCCAGCAAGAAAATCAGCATTGTATCACTTATTTGCAGCCATTGGACTACTTTCATGGTAGATATAGCAACACTATGACATAGGGGTTACCACATGGAATAGTTATTCTTACAACAAGCACAACCTCCTAAATCGATAGGTACTATAATCTCATCCCGATGGCCGGGATAGTCTAACATGTAAGCATCCAAACAACACTCTTAAGCAATATTCATAGCCATATCAATTCAGCAAATATCATAACAATGCTATTGAAACCAAATTCAAGTCGGAAATAAGTCAAGAATTCCCTACGTATATGTTCACTCACATGATTATGCAACAACAATTCAAACACATGAACATCACCAACAATCTTATATGATTTAGCAATTTATAATAAGCATAGCAACGTAGTACTTACGATAAATAAATGAAGAATAAGAGAGTACTTACTTGCTTGAAGCTTGTGGAGACGGTGTTGTGAATTAGAAGAGCAAAAGAAGAAAATTTTGAGAAGATTTGGAAGGTTATGTGGCGCCTTTAGGGTATTTTCTAATGTGGTTGTGTTGTAAAACTATGTACCCTTTATATAGGAAGAGTATGGGTCGGGTTATGACCCATTTACAATCGGATTTGGGGACAAAATCACCCTATATGCGGCGCATATCCCTCGGCATAACACATGTATATGCGGCGCATTGTCCATGGCATAATGGGACATATGCGCCGCATATCCTATGGCATATCTAGACATATGCGGCGCATATCCTATAGCATTTGGTCTCAGTATCTCAAATGCCATAGCATAGGCGGCGCATAGTCAAAAGCACACCTAGGAATAGGCGGCGCATTGTGTATAGCACACTAGATTCCGAGGCCTTAGGCTATAGAATAGGTTGTGCATCGTTCGTGGCCTATTTATACCAAGGCCTAGCCTTCCTCGAAGCCTATTATGACGTGAGAAAGGCTCAATTCATCGCCTTATGCATCACCATTCCTAACTTACCGACTTTACCATACAATGCGACCAAATCGTCAATTGAAATCAATCTCCTCGTTGCATACTTCTTGCACCTATTTTTGCTCAAAACCAAATGAAAACGATTAGTACGATGGGTTGCCTCCCACCAAGCGCCTTAGTTTTGGTCGTGGCACGACTCTTATTTTTGGATTTTCATTTATCAAAAGCAAAAACAAGTACTAGAATGAAAGAAAGACAAAACGATAAAACGATAAAATGATAAAACGATGGGTTGCCTCCCATCTAGCGCCTTATTTATTGTCGTGGCTCGACGTAGTTATCTCGAGTACTCAGACTTCGTCGAGGTAAGTGATGGATCGTTTTCTGAAAGGATTTAGACGACAATGAGGCTTACCTGTGGGCATGCGATCTTTTTCGAGCTGGCTCATACGTTTCTCCGGAGAGTCACCAATTATATCATCAATAGTCCAACCCATAGCTCTCTTGTATCTCCTCAGAGCAGAGATGAGAGCTTCTACGTGCTGTTCACTTAAATCATCGGCTCTCTCCGGAAGTATATTTCTACTTTCCAAGAACACATACTCTAGATAATCGGGAAGCTCTTGCGATTCTAGCATTGGTGGCTCGTCAAAGGGAGTATTCGCTGTTGGTCGATTCTTGAGTTCACAATCCGGTTTCTTAGGAGTATAAGACTTTATTTCTGTTAGAGCACTCATAATTTCTTCATAACCTTCATTATCTTCATGCTCAACTTTGAGTAGCACAGCAGACAATGGCTCAACAGTAGGTTGTTTCTCTATAGATAATGCTTTCGTATCCTCATAATGAACATCAGCTACAGATGACTCATTCATATCGCTGGGCTGCTTCATTGTTTTGCATATATCAAACCGTACCACTTCGTCAACCACTTGCTTGCCTTTTTCTGAAGTTTCCAGCACCTTACCACTTCTGGTAGTGATGGCCATGCATGACCCATCATTCCTTGGGTTTTGCACAGTATCGCTAGGTAAAGTGCCAGCCTTTCTTTGATTAAATGCTGCTGAAAGTTGGATGAATTTCTGCTCTAGTTGCTTGATAGAAGTGGAATGAGAATCAACTAATTGCTTCATGGAGGCCAAATCGTCAATCACCTCCTTAACTCCTGCGCTCGTTGCTTCCACTCCTTTCAATAACATAGCCATCATGTCTTCCATACTCCCAGAATTAGATGTGGTGGTATCACGTCTACCAGGGGGAACGTACAAACCACACTTTTCATTTTTGTTCTTCCAACTACCTTGGTCTTTGTTTCCAGATTTATCATAATGGTTCCGACCTTGGTTTCCTTGGGCATTCCCACAGAAACCCCTCTGATTGTTCAAGTAGTCGGCCTCTGCTTCAGAATCAGATTCGTCTCTTCCTTTTAGCGCTACAACTTTCACTTTTTCGGTCTTCCCTGATAATAAGTGTTTGGTAAGAAGATCCAATTGTGTTTTCATGTGCGCCATGTCTTGCTCACGTTCTTCTTCTCTTCTTCTTTGGTTTGCAGACATGCCAATAGATAGAGTGGGGCTTGCTACCTCAGAATCCCTGGTATGCCAAGCTCTACTTTGCTTCGCCATCCGATCTAGCATATTGCTTGCCTGCACAAAGGTGAGGTCCATAAATGATCCTCCAGCCGCATTATCAACCACTGGCTTAGTCACCGAATTCAAAGCTCTGTATAATATCTCCATCAAGTGGTCATTGGTCATATGGTGATTTGGGCACCGCATGAGCTTCGTCTTGAACCTCTTCCATGTTTCGTGGAGAGCTTCAGTTGGAAGCTGTCGAAAATTGATGATCTCATCTCTCAACTGTGCTCTTTTGGATGGCGGAAAGAATCTTTCTAGGAAAGCGTCTTTCAATTGCCTCCAATTAGTAATAGAATCAGGAGTCAGCCCATTCAACCACATAGTTGCCTCCCCAGACAGAGACAATGGAAATAGACGTAATCGAATTGCATTCTGTCCAACTCCAGGATTGTCGAATGACTTGCATGTAGAAATAAAGTTGATGAGATGCAAATTCGGGTCATCGCCTGCTAGTCCACCAAATAATCCCTTGAGTTGCAAAAGCTGAATCATGGCGCTAGTGATATTGAACTTTGCTCCCGGTGCTAAGGGAGGAAGAATAATAGCTCCTGTGGAACCAGGTCCGTCCAGATCGTCCTCATCGTCAGGATTTGTTGCTCGCCTACGGTTATCAATATTCTGTTGATGCACTTGAGCAGCCATCCTTTCAATTTCACGTTGTGCCTCCATTGATGCACTAAATAAACCTAAAAAAAACAAAAACAACAACTAAAAGTAAAAGTACGAGAATCTTTGACCAAAGGGTCTAGTAATTATCACGAACTTGATTGACACTCGTATTCCCCGGCAACGGCGCCAATTTTTGATAACGCTCAATCTACAGCTCTCGTAGGAGTGTAAAGCGGTCGTTAGCAAATATAGAACCCAACCTGGGTTGGGTATCGATCCCACAGAGAATAGCTTGGTCAACAAGTAAGTAAAATTAATAGACTTCTGGTGCAAGTCTCGTAAGAAGGGGGGATTGTAATAAGTAACCAAAGTAATGAAATAAAAGCTGAAAATAATAAAGTAAAAAGAGAGTATTTCGTAGGTTGTGAAACAATGAGAATTGAGGCGTTGGGGTTATGTCCACCTTCAGAGGTATACGTCTCTATTGGCTATGAGTGTGTAGAGTCTTGACATGCAATTGCTTATAGAGAATTGTAGTCGATGGTAAATCCAAGCGTCTCTCGACCTAAACAAGGACTATTTCACTTTAACTCTCTCGAGCTTAAAGCGTGACTAACGGTACGAATTCTCCAAGAAGTTAGTCCAGGTACGGCACTAGCTTTTTAATAGGAAAGGGTGTCCTACTACCTTGACATTATCTCTTTTCCAGACAAATAACCTTTCTCTCGAACAAGTTAAATGTTAGCCTGGCGTTGGTCTATGCGTCTTCTTTTCTAGACAAATAACCTTTCTCTCGAACAGGTTAGATGTTAGAATGGCGTGTTCTTGTGTTTGAACCGCAAAGAATGTAGTTTAAGATGAAGAGAATAATGATATAAGCAATATACGTGTCTTGAACTCACAAACTCATAGCAATAGATAGTAACTCATTCGGCTTCCATAACCCCAACTAAGAGGTTTAGTTACCCATGAATGCGTAGGATATCACGTTTTGCATGGTGGATGGCATGAATAGTAGGTGTTTGGCGTGTGGTTTTAGTGATTCCGTAGCAAGTAACGATTCTCTTGTTGTGGAATTTAAGAGTTGAATGTTTGTGGTGGAAGATGAGAGAGATGGAAGAAAATTAATAGTTTTAAGAATGAATTTCTTGAATTAAGGGAGGAGTTGCCTCCACTAAGGGAGGACTTGCCTCTCCACTAAGGGAGGACTTGATTAAAATCTCTAGCATGATAGGGTATTTATAATACTCCTATCCTACTCCTACTATGCTAATGAAATAAATAACCAAATCCTACTAAACTAAGGAAATACTTAACCCATTTGTACTAGGTTAATGTAACATTCTCCTAATCCAAATAAACTAATGAAATACATAACCCAATTGTACTAGGTTAATGTATCATTGTCAAAATCCAGCTTTGTGTCTGTAAGTCCCCAAAGTCTTCAGAAATGCTGTTTTAGCCCGGGACAGATTTTCCATCCAGCAGTTTTGGTCCAGGTCCCCAGAGTCTTCAGAAATGCTGTTTTAGCCCGGGACAGAGTTTCCATGCAGCAGTTTTGGTCCTTAGGCGTGTAAACTCCCTTTCCTTCATTCATGAGCTTTCTTTTGCGTCAAGTAAGCCATAAAATGCTGTATTTTGCATCATTTATACCTGAAACTTTCCTAATCATGTTCGTTAGCTCATTTACAGGAAAAAGGACTAAAAGTGCATGAAATAGATAATTTGTTCTCAAAACTAGGCTAAAATATGGGCAAAATATATTGATATAGGCGCGTAAATTCGCCTATCATCATTTACGTTATTACTTTTAGTTCAGTTTAAGTAAGTTGGGGACCTGTCCTAATGGCTCTCGAGTTCATAGAGTAGTAAAGGTTTTGTTAGACTAGTTATCAGATTGTGGTTGCATTGAGATTTCCAGTATTGTGGTTGATTGGACCGAGTATTATCTCTTTATTTTAATTCATTTGATATGACAGTGCCAGTGTTTTATATATTTCTTCTTGAATGAGTTATTATGAGAAGTGATAGGCTCAAAGGGTTAACTTGGGGCAACTTGTAGTCTGAGGCACCGTGTGACATCGCGGGAGGTGATTTTGGGTCATTACACAAGACTTCAAATAATCCAATATGGGCCAATATAATGTGGATGTAGTTTCTTTTTCTTACCAAATCTCATTACTCCTTTCATTGGTGACTCTTTCAGGAATACCCAATCACCAATAGCAAACTTTAGCCCCCTTTCTTCTGATATCCGCATATGACTTGTGTCAACTTTGGGCTGCTTCTAGACACCTTTGTATCATCTTAACCTTTTTTATAGCTTGATGAACAAGATCTGGCCCAAATAAAGTTACCCATTTGGAATCAAACTTTCGAGATGTAGGAGGCAAACCAGCAATGAAATCCATATTGATCATGTCCCACTTGCATATTGTTCATGTTCAGATATACCACATAGGACTTGTTCATGTTGATCATATACCTTATTCCATCCAGATCTTGTCTATTAAGATATGGAAAATTTTAAGGTGATCCAACGACGTCTAGAAATAGCCTAAAGTCGACACAAGTCATATGTAGATATTATAAGAAGTGGGCTATGGAAAAGGTTAAGGTGACTCAACGGTATCTAGAAGCATCCCAAAGTAGACATAAGTCATATGCAAATTTATCTTGGGTGTATTTATACGCCTAAGCACCATAAATTACCCATATTTTAGCTAAGTTTTTAGAACAAAGTGCCTAGTTTATTATGTTTTTACTCTACTTCTATGTGATTGAGCTAACCGATGTTATTAGCATGATTTCAGGTATTAATGTGGAAGATGGACACATAATGTGACTATGGAATGCGTATGGCATATGACATAAGAGAGAGTAGCAGTTTGGATCAAATATGGCGCCTAGAAACTATATCCAAGACTAATTTGTCATTTATAATTAGTTTAGGGACTTAGAAGGCAATTATGACAAAAGAGATTATTAAAAAGACTTGATGCTGAAAATTTATGAGAATTCATTATTCTGTATTATTCTAGATTGGGGAGTGGCGGCTTAGCACTGAGTGGAAAAACACACAACTTCAACTTCTTCACCAAGGTTGTGTTCACTTTTTGGTATGATGAATATTTCTATTGTGATTCCCGTTTTATTAATGAGTAGCTAAGTTTATTAGTTAGGGTTATGGAAGCCTTGTAGAATACAATATATTACTTTGGGTTTTTGAATTCATCATTTATTGATCTTCTTATATCATACTCACTTCGTTTATCTTGAATTCTCGTAGTTGCAAACATAGAGGATGTGCCTTAAAACTCAACTTGTTGATAGAAAGGTTGAGGTTCGAAAAAGAGAGTAGTGACAAGAAAATAGGATTTCCAACCCCTATTTAATGTGTTAATTCCTTAGCAGGATTAAAAACTTGGAGATTTAGTATTGTTTTTTTGTAAACACTTTTGATTCGAGACAACTAAAGTGAATTAGTCCTTGATAGTTGAGAAACACTAGGATTATGTTATTAAATAAAATATGTTTCTCTGTAAGCACAATGCATGTATGAATTTTTAAAGCCCATAGTTAGAAAGTATTGAAAATTACAATGTTGACATAAGCCTAGCTTGCTATTTCTCTAAATTTGAATACTGCTACACATATTTTGTCTTGTTAAACTGAAACCATTAATTTGTGAAATGAATTAAATTCCCCTTTTTTGTTTTACGAAAATGAATGATTAAAAGTCAATTAATCTGCATACAACTTAATTTTCACCATATTACCTATGGGATTCGACCCCAACCTAGTTGGGTTCTATATTTGGCAGAGACCACTTATTCACTCGTAAGAGAGGTGTAATTTGGGCGTATCAAATTTTGGCATCGTTGCCGGGGAATACGGTTGTCGATTGAGTTTATTTGTTTTAATTGACTGTTAATCAATTTTCCTTATTTTATGTTTATTTGTTGTCTTTGTTCGTTACAGGCTCATTGTTGTTTATGCCACGAACCAAAAGTTCAGCAGAACCATTATTACCCTTCAGTCCTGAACCTTATCTCATTGAAAGACTGGTTAACCAACAGGAAGCTGAAACATTACTCGCTTTGAATAATGCTCGATTAAATCAACAAAACATAGATAAACTTAGTCGGGTTCCTAATATAGGTGAAGAGGGCCTGGGAGATGATGATTGAATTGACCCAGCAAATAGGAGGCGTGCAACGGGAGTAGTTGCACTTGTAAATCAAAATCATCCATTCAGAGGAAGACTAAACCGCCAAACTTTGTAGTTTAAAATTGACAATGATGAGGACAATTTAGATGGAGCTGGAGCTACAGGGGAAATCATTATACCACCACTAGCTCCAGGGTTAAAATTCAACATTATCACTACTATGATCCAGCTACAGAATTTTAAAGGACTCTTTGGTGGATTACCTGGTGATGATCCAAAACTACATTTGGTAAATTTCATCAATATTTGTAAGTTGTTTAATAACACTAGGGTGGGACAAAATGCTATTCATTTGAGATTGCTCCCATTGTCTCTGTCTGGAGAGGCAACTATATGGTTGAATGACCTGAATCCTAATTCTATAACTAACTAGAGGTAAATGAGCTTTCCTAGAAAGGTTCTTTTTGCCCTCCAGACTGTTACAGCTAAGATATGAAATTAGCAACTTTAGACAATTGGATAATGAAGATTTGTATGAGACTTGGGAGAGGTTTAAAAATATGTTGACTCAATTCCCAAACCATAAGATGACTAATGAACACTTGATAGAAACATTCTAAAGAGCTTTGAACTCATTTACAAATCCAATAGTAGATAATCCTGCAGAACGAGATTTTATGGAACTCACCTTTACTGAGGCTATGGACATGTTAGAAAGAATGACAAAAATAAGTAGATATTGTCATACCAGAGAATCTATGGTAGCAAGAAATAGTGGGTCTAGTGTAATATCAACAGAGTAGTGTAGGAGAGGAAAAAACGTGATCAGGATATGGTTCACATAAAAACCAAGATGGATCCTCTCATGAAATATTTGGTACCAGGTAATGTAGAAAAGGTAAAATTTATGGGGTCCCACGGTAAGAGAGCTGAATCAAACACCAAAGAAGAGACAAACTACTTGCATAACTAGGGGGTTTTCGGACCGGTGGTCAAGGAAACCAAGGTTAGAACTGTCAAAGAGATTGGAAGAATAAAAGTGACATGAGTGGACTGTATGTACCTCCTGGAAGCCGTGATAATGCTGCCACTAGTTTAGGCAAAATGTCCATGGAGGACATGATAGAGAAACTATTAAAGAGAGTTGAGGCGACCAATTTTGGGGAGACTATGATGAAGAGTGACATATCTTCCATGAGTCAACTAGTAAATTCGCACTCAACTACTATTAAACAACTGGAGAAGTAGATGAGTCAATTGTCCACAACATCCAACTAAAGTCAGCAGGGGACTCTACCAAGTGATACAGTTCAGAATCCGAGGACTGATGGATCGTGTATGGCTATTACAACTTGGAACAGTAAGATATTATCTAGTCTAGGATTGGGATCATCCACTTATACTGATGCAGTCGAAATGGATTGAGATATAGCTGATGAATCTTCAGAGGTACCTGTGAAGTTGGGAGGTTCGGAAAAGAAAAGTGCACAAGTGGAACAACCACCTAAGACAAAGTATGTTAATGATATGGAGAAGGCATAAGAAAAGAGGTAAAATTTGCTCCAGTTAAAATCTCAAGGCCACTAGCCTCATTTCCACAATGATTAAAGAAGAAAGAAGATGTAGGCAAGTTTAACAAATTTACGGCTATGTTGAAGAAATTGACAGTGAATGTCCCTTTAGTTGAAGTACTTGAGCAGAGCCAGGATATGCTGAATTTATGAAAGATCTTGTGACGAAGAAAAGAACGATAAGCTATGAACCAGTGGATAATCTCCACCATTGTTGTGCTATTTTTATAAGGTCACTGGTGCAGAAGAAGGCATACCTAGGATTATTCTCTATCCCTTGTATGATTGGGTCTCTAGATTTTGTTAAGGCTTTATGTGATCTGGGAGCTAGTTGTTTATAAAAAGTTGGGTTTGGGAGAACCCATACCCATAAATATGTGACTTTTAATGGTGGATATATCAGTGAAAAATATGGTTAGGATTTTACATAATGTACTTGTAAAGGTGGCTAATTTTATATTTCCTGCTGAATTTGTAATTCTTGATTGCGAAGTAGACTTTAAAGTACCCATAATTTTGGGTAGTATATTCTTATAAACTGGGAGAGTGTTAGTTCACCTAGAGTCTAATGAGCTAAAATTTAGGCTCAACGGGAAATAGGTTAGTTTTGAAGTAGGTAAACCCACAAAACAACAGCAAGAGATGATTGTTTTCTTGATCGTTGATGCATTCTATGAAGATAAGGTAAAAATGATATCATCAATGTAACTTGATGAAGTCTGAGTAGTCAAGATAATTGAGTTATTCTGCAATGTTAAATCAGGCGCTGTATGGGAGGCAACCCATGATTTTATTTTCATTTTATCATATTAAATAAAATATAAAAAGTAAGAGTCGAGCCACATCCGAAACTACAACGCTTGGCGGGAGGCAACCCATCCTTCTAATCATTTTTAGTTATTTTTGATTAAGTGTAGGTGCATGAAGTACTAAGGATGTGATTGGTACAAAATTTGGTTTGGAATTGAGCCATGTCAACGGTGGTAAGTTTAGGGGTAATAGGAACATAACAAGTAAGTTGGAGTGGTCAAATGTGTAAGGATCAAGTCATGATTGGTGTTAGAGTCGTGACCCAAATTATGTTAATCCGATACAAAAAGTTTCACAGTATAACTTTATTTTGTGATTTTCAATGATCGATATGATCCCTACACTACCACCATGGACCTCGATGGGGGTGTAGGGGTGAAGCCCCAATGGTATAGACCTTTCTCAATACTTCATATAAAGAATAGAGTGCATGGCATCCAAGTTTGAGTGTAGTACAGAGTGTGTGATGCCCAAGTTTACATAGGCCATGGAAAAGGCATTGCCTAAGACAAAGCCTAATCACACTGCCTCAAGTAGGAATTACCATGTGCATCTCACACCTTAACTTGTGTGACACCTTATGTGGTGCACACCTTAATGTTGGAAATAGCTTGTGCGTCGCACACCTAACCACACACCCTCACTGTTTCACTTGTGTGATACCTCAAGCGGCATATACTTAAACTTGTGAGATAACATATGTACCGCACACTTACCTTTGTACGATAACATGTGTGTCGCACACCACACTGCATAGGCTTAGTATTTCACATATGTGATGACTAATATGGCGCACACTTAAACTTGTGTGGTAACTTGTGTGCTGTACACCCTTCAAATTTCAACATATATCCGTCTTTGAATTGGGTCAACTCAACCCAAATTTCATTCTTTTAATAGAATCCACACCCTAAATGCCCAAATTCATCCTTATTTCACCCCCAAGCCATACAAGATTTATCCCTCACCATTCTTTTTGTCCTTCAAGATTACTCTTTGCTTCATAATCTCAGCAATTCTCCCTTTATTTCTTTAAACTTCCATCTTTAAGGTAAGTTTTTCTTTTTTTAATCCTTAAGTGTTGTGACTTTATGTTGCAGTTTTAATTGATTTCTTGAGGATTATGGACTAAATTCTTGCCATGTCTATGTCAAAGAGAGGTTTTGAGCATCTTAGGAAGATAAACATCATTGTTGTATTGGACACCATTGTTGTAGTACTTTGAGCTTTTGCATGTGATTTAATTGTTCATGAATAACGTAGTTTAGTTATGTGTCCATTATTTCACAACTTTCTTGATGGAACATGGCGTTGGTTAATTCATGTGAAAGTGATGGTGTTTTGTATATATTGATATGTTGAAGCTCTAAGGCATAACTTTATTCAAAACTTATTTCATTGAAGTAAAATTGGTGGAATTGAAGTGAGTGAATTATATTGTGACTAATGTTGGTGTACCATATCAAAGTGTATGTCGGCGAAGTCGTAGTATCTGATAATAACACGTAATTGGTTTATACTAACAAATTAAGTATGGGGTGGTGACTTCACCACTTTCATCTTAATTATAGTTAGTTTCATTATGTGTGGCTGACATGGATGATGTGATGAAGACAGGAAAAATGGTTCCAATGATAATCTCCATGCAGGTGGCATGACTCCTGCTATGGATGAGGAGTACTACTAGCCAGGTTTTTTATCTTGTTATTTGGACTGGGGACAGTGCTTAGCTTAAGTGTGGGGTGGATAGTTACTTTTCTACTTGTTATGTAAGAAAATATGACCTTCTCCATAGTATACTTTGGTAATAGCATTAGTTATTTTGTTTATTTTATTTTTGGTTAGATGTTTGTTTGATTTAGTCATAATTAGGTGCTTTTCTCGATGATAGATGGATGACGACTGTCTTAAGAGAAAATTATTCATTTAATTGCATGTAACTTTTCTTGTAGATCACATGATATTCTAACATAAGTATGTGATAGATCATTACGTTTGAAACACCTAGACTCTAGTTGTGACTCTTGTTGTGATTGTTGGTTTTATTTAAATTCATTTAATTTTTAGGTAGAGAATCTATAATGCTCCTAATTGAGTTAAACGATGTGCCATGAGTGTGTAATACTATTGTATATTCCTTATTGCAACTAATGCTAGAACATTCCTGGTGTGTGAACAATGCGAAATAAAGATTGTAAGTTTAGGAGATGATTAAGGCATTTCTTTAACAGCCATTGCTTATGCCTTCTTTTGACCTACCTTTGAAAATTATCATAGCTAGCCTCATTGAGCCTTTAGATTGTTCTTTTGTTAGCCTCATATATAGCCTTACCCATTTTTGAATAGACCGTAATTTGATCCAAAAGCTTCTAAGCACTTTAAGGTAAAATCAATTTGAGTTAGGAGTTTGACCATAAGAGAAAAAAGGTGAAATTGATGCCACAAAGTCTAGTTATTGGCATGTTAAATTGAGATGGTTGGGAGTAGCAAAAATTGTTGAAAAATTTCCAAATCTTATCCCAAACATGTTACAATAAACCGATTTTAGACCTGGACCTTCTTGGACATTGTGCACCTCAACTAAGGCAAATTGCTTAAGTTGAGGGTGGCTATCATAGGGGTATGTGATGTGAAATGGGTGCAAAAAAAAGAAATAAAACATTTTAAATAGTTGCATACTCCCACCATAGTGTTATTAATTGAGTTTAATGAGATGGGGTGAAAACAAAAAAGATATGGGTATATGAAAGTGGTGTAAATTAGTAGTTAGAAATCGGTCTTAGTTTCATAACGTATTGTATTAAAGAACTTAGGGAAGATAGTCACTATTTCTGGCAAAAATAGTTCCTACCCATCCTTTAGCCTGTATTATAACCCGTAAAAGACCTATTTGATCCTAATCTTATCATTCCGATATTAGTGGAGCATTACACTAAGGGAAAGCACATGGTCATCAGTTTTAATTTGAGAGTTCTTTGTGAGGGTGAGCACAACTTGATTCTTGTACCCATTTTTTTAGAAATTGAACGATTGTGAGTGATTATGGATAACTTTCTTGTTGTGAGGGCACATGGTTGATGAAGGTTAGGTAATTTATATGATTTCTTTTATTAAATGGTATGCATGAATTTTCCAACTTAATGAGTCTATTCTTGAGTGTAGGTTATCTCTAGTAATGATTTATGAACTACTTCTTGTTCATAATTGTTGTCTGAGCTTATTTGAGAATCTTATTTTTCCTTTGTGGGTGTTAAGACTTGTGTAGTATACATAAATAGATAAGTTGTTTGAGGAAAAACAAAGCTTTAAGTGTGGGGTGGTTATCTTAGGTGTATTTATACGCCTAAGCACCATAAATTGCCCATATTTTAGCTAAGTTTGGAGAACAAAGTGTGTAGTTTCTTATGTTTTTACTCTACTTCTATGTGATTGAGCTAACCAATGTAATTAGCATGATTTTAGTTATTAATGAGATATATGGATACAAAATGGGACTATGGAATTCGGATGGCATATGACACAAGAAAGAGTAGCAGTCTGGATCAAATATGGCGCCTAGAAACTATGTCCAAGACTAATTTGTCATTTGTAATTAGTTTAGGGACTTAGAAGGCAATTATGAGTGAAAAGATTATTAAAAAGACTTGATGCTGAAACTTTATCAGAATTCGTTATTCTGTATTATTTTGGATTGGAGAGTGGCAGCTTAGCACTGAGGGGAAAACACGCAACTTCATCTTCTTCACCAAGATTGTGTTCACGTTTTGGTATGATGAATATTTATATTGTGATTCCCGTTTTATTAATGAGTAGCTAAGTTTATTATTTAGGGTTATGGAAGCCTTGTAGCATATAATATATTACTTTGGGTTTTCGAATTCATTATGTATTGATCTGGTTATATCATACTATCTTCGTTTATCTTGAATTCTTGTGCTTAGAAACATAGAGGATGTGACTTAAAACTCAACGTGTTCAATAGAAAGGTTGAGGTTCGAAAAAAAGAGTAGTGACAAGAAAATAGGATTTCCAACCCCTATTTCATGTGTTAATGCCTTAACAGGATTAAATACTTGGAGATTTAGTATTGTTTTTTTTGTAAACACTTTTGATTCGAGAGAACTAAAGTGAATTAGTCCTTGATAGTTGAGAGACAGTAGGATTATGTTATTAAATAGAATATATTTCTCTATAAGCATGATACATGTATGAATTCGTAAAGTCGATGGTTGGAAAGTATTTAAAACTACAAGGTGGACATAACCATAGCTTTCTATTTCTCTAAATTTGAATACTACTACACATATTTCATCTGCTCAAACTGAAACCATTAATTTGTGAGCTGAATCAAATTCCCCCTTTTTGTTTTGTGGAAACGAATGATTAAAAGTCAACTAATCTACATATAACTTAATTAGCACCATATTATATGTGGGATTCGACCCCAACCTAGTTGGGTTTTATATTTGACAACGACCGCTTACTCTCTCGTAAGAGAGGTGTAAGTTGGGTGTATAAAAGATATCAGAAGAAGGGGGCTAGAGTTTGCTATCGGTGACTGGGTATTCTTGAAGGTGTCACTAATGAAAGGGGTAATGATATTTGGTAAGAACGGGAAACTAATTCCACATTATATAGGCCCATAGAGGACAATTTGAAGGTTTGTCCAAGTCGAATATGAGTTAGAGCTACCCCAAGATCTCTCAACAGTCCACCTAGTGTTTCATGTCTCAATGCTTCGAAAGTGCATCGGCGATCCATCTCATATTACTCTTACTAAAGATATACAAATTACTGAAGATCTCATCTATAAAGAAATACCTATTGTAATTCTGGATTGACAAATTAAGAAGTTAAGGATTAAAGAAATTGCTTCTGTAAAAGTACTTTGGAGAAACCATCAAGTAGAAGAGATCACATGGGAAAGAGAAGAAGAAATGAAATCCAAGTACCCCCATTTATTTGGATACGAAGAGAGAATCCAAGATGCTGAATTAGAAAAATAACAAGTAAGTGTAATATATAACTATTGTGTGATAATGCAATATTAACCTTAGGCTTAAACTTGTTTAATTTGGAAAGTTATGCTAACATTCAAGGACGAATGTTCCTAAGGTGGGGAGAATGTAACACCCCATATTTTGTATGTGCATGTTCTACTTATAATGGACAGAATTTGTTGTATAAGTACTGATGGTATATGTGGGTTTCTAAATACTGCCCATACATTTTAAAGCGACACGATAAAGTTAGCATCGATATAACTATTTAGCTTGAAATTGTAAGCTAGTATTTGAATCTAACGTTTAAAGTGACCAAGTGCATAGAAGTTTTAAGTTAGAATAAAGGGATTAGGGGAGTGATCCTAGCATGGACTGATCCCGATACCTTAATTATATGGGTGGCAGCTCAGGGGCGTAAGCCTAGCATGGGTCGATCCCAATGTTTATATATGTGTGGCAGCTTGAGGGTGTAAGCCTTGCATTGGCCGATCCTGATTTATCTAGTTACCACTGATTAGTTGGTCATTTATATCATATGTCTTATAAATATTATGAAGTAAGAAAGGTAAATTAAAGAAAAGGATGTAATGTACCTGACCCTACAAGTGTATATAAAGGTGGTCCACTAGAACTATTTGTACACTTATATCTTAGTTTCATTGAGCTCCAATATCATCTGTGGTTACTTTCATCCTTACATATTCAGTATATATTTTCGTATTGAGGCCCATTATGGGGGACCTTTATTTCATGTTGCAGGCACAGGTGCTTCAAATAATACACCTTTTCAGTAGGAGCTCAGGATATCCAGCGGCTATTGGTGAGCTCTAGGTTGATTCGGGGCTTTTTGAGTTTGTTTTATATATTTTGGTATTGTACAGTAATTAAGAATAAGGTGAGGGTTTTTCCCGACCTTAACTAAGTGTGTATGTATATTTTAGAGGCTTCAGTAGGCCAATATAAAGTTAATCATGATTGTATCTTGTCTCATAGATGTTATGGCCCCAACGAACAAGTCTGATATATACAGGTTTAGGCTTGTTGTTTATTTCTCATCAATGGATTATATCCACGTATGGCAAAACCTTTGGTTATTATAATTACATACATGACAAGTTTACGGTTATGGATTAGTTCTCTCAGATCTTCATGGCTACAGGTGCATGTCCTCCTCAATATGATTTGAGGAGTGACTTCAAAACCATCAATGTGGATGAACCTACGACCCCCATTCCAATTAACAAGACCTATGCACCTTAAATGGTTCAAACCATCAATTCAAACCATGAATTATTCATTAAAGCCATGAAAAAAAAATTCATTCACGAAAGCTCAAAAGTCCTCAACCAACATTCATAAACTATAATTAAATCACATGAAGCACAATTCTAAACACATGCTTTTAGTGAAATAAACTTTAGGGAAGAGTAATATGCCTTATATAATCAATAACTATGGAGAGAAGTCAATAGTTTAAGCTTGAATGGATGACCTTCAAAAATCATACGTTGTTCTTGCTTTGGGGAATTTGAGAGAGTAAATAGTATGTTTGACTTGTCAAAATATGGGAATAACCCCTTTATTATTTTATGGACGTGGAGTCTAAGTGGGGGAAAGGGGGAAATGTCTAAAGTATCCTTAATTAAAAGATGAAAAATTATCGCCCTCTATAACAGGTCAGCCTACGACTCATGAGGACGCGTTACATCTCATCACCATGAGTCGTAGTCTAGAGAGTAGCATAAGGATCCTACACTAGTCTAACTATGACTTGTACCCTATGACTCGTGCTTAGACCTTATGACTCGTGAGGTTCAATCATAGGAATATCATAAACAAGGGACCATTACACTAGTTTAGCTACAAAAGGAACCCTACGATGTGGAAAGAGTCCATACAACTCATTACGTCCTAGTCTTAAATAGGTCAGAGACTTTGGGTAACATATTGGTTATCCTATGATTCGGGTTCCTATGACCCATAACGACACCTTAAGACTCATAAAGCGAGTTGTAGTTTGGGCAGTAAGCGCAAAATCAATGAATTTTCCAAGGGCCAAAAATCTGGGTTGTTATTCTCCACCCATAGGATCATTCATCCCTAAATGATGAGTCAAGGCATTCGTTAGGATGATTTAACACAGAAACACACCCACAATTTCCTTTAACAAAGTCAAAAAACAAAGATGTTTAAGAATATACATACCTTGAGCACGATTATCCAAAGCATGAAAAAGGAATGGATATTTGGACTTTATGTCTTCTACAGCATCCCAAGTGGCATCTTAAACCTTATGATTTCTCCATAGAACCTTTATTGAAGACACATCCTTAGTCCTCTAAAGACGGACTTGCCTATCCAAAATCTCAATTAGGACTTCCTCATAAGACTAGGAATCAAAGATACCAACACTCTCAATAGGCATAACTAATAAAGGATCACCCACATACTTCTTTAACATCAAAAAATGAAAATTGTGGTGATTAGAACCCAAACTAGAAGGAAACTCCAACTTATAAGCTATATCACCTATTCTCCTAAAAAATAATTATAGATCCATAGATGGGGGACTGAACTTCCCCTTCTTTCTAAGCCTTACTATTCCCTTTACAGAAGATACTTTCAAGAACACTCAAGCACTAACACCAAACTCTAACTCGTTGTGCCTCACATCTACATAGGACTTTTGGAAACTGTGAGTAGTCTTAAGCCTATCCCATATCACCTTCACCTTCTCCGTGTCTTGGTGAACCACGTACATACCGATTAGTCGAGTCTCACCGAACTCAAACCACATGATAGGACATCTACACCTCCCACCATAAAGAGCCTTGAAATGATCTATCCCAATACGTGAGTGATAACTATTATTATAAGCGAACTCAATGAGAGGAAAATAATCCACCCAAACTACAAAAATCAATCACACAGGCCCTTAACATATCTTCAAAAGTCTGATTAGTCCTCTTCGCTTATCCATCTATTTGAGTGTGGAAAGCAGTGCTAAGGTTCACCCGTGTGCCTAAGCATTGCTGAATTGAATGCCAAAATCAAGAAGAAAACTGTGTAACTCAATTGAAAATGATGGAAACTAGGGAACCATGCAACTTCAAATCTCCTGAATGAAAATCTTAGCATAATCCTCTATGGAATAGGTAGTCCTCATAGGTAAAAAGTGGGCAAACTTAGTCATTTTGTCTACGATGACCCAAATAGACTCATTCTAATTCCGAGACCACAAAAGATTAGTTATAAAGTCCATGTTGATCACCTCCTACTTCCATACAAGCAACTCAATCTCTTAAGATATGCCACCAGGACTCAAGTGCTTAACCTTTACTTGCTAACAAACTATGCACTTAGCCACAAAATTAACCACATCTCTCTTCATGTTATTCTACCAATAAATATCTTTCAAATCATGATACATTTCATCAAGCTCGAATAAACCATTTACTATAACTCATGAGCCATAGCCAAAACTCTTTCTCACAGAACATCAACTTCATGAATCCATAATCTACCTTGGTACCTCAAGATACCATCTCCTTCAATCTAAAATTCCATGGGCTTCCGCTCACCCATATTATCCATAATCTACATCAAAATAGGATCTAAGACTTACTTCTCCTTCACCTTAACACAAAGAGATGACTTTTCCACCATTTGCAAAATCAGACCTCTATTCTTAGAATCCAAGAGATGGACTCCAAGAATGCACAATTGATGAATGCCCTTCACTAACCCCCTCTTCTCCTCATTCACATGAGATAAGCTTCTCATAGATAACCTGCTAAGAGCATCCAACACCCATGTTAGCTTTTCCTAAATGGTAGTGGATACTCGTGTTATAGTTCTTGAGCAACTCAAGCCATCTCTTTTTCCTGAGATTTAACTCCTTCTGGGTGACCACATACTGCAAGATTTTATGATATGAGAAGATATCCATATGAACCCCATACAAATAATGGCACCAAAACTTTAAATAAATAACTATTGATAATAATTCCAAATAATGAGTCAGATAGTTTCTTTCATGAACTTTCAGTTGCCTAAAAGGATAGGCCACTACCTTACCATACTATATCAACATATAACCCAGGCCCACACAGGACAAATCATAGCACATGACAAAAACCATCTACACTCTCAGGTATGGTCAATATAGGAGAAGAAGTTAACTTATCCTTTAACTTTTCAAAACTACCCTCACAAGAATCAGACCATAAAAATATCACTTTTTTCTTAGTCAGCATGTAAATAGAGAATCAATTAACAAAAATCTTTCCACAAATCTCCTATAATACCAAGCTATGCCCAAGAATCTCCAAATAATGGTTGGAGTCGTGCGTCTAGGCCATTTCTTAATTACCTCAAATTTAAATGGTTTCACCATGATTCCCTCACTAGAAACAACATGACCCAAAAAAATAATGACATTTAACCAGAACTCACACTTTGAAAACTTAGCATAAAATCATTGATCCTTAAGGATTTGCAACACTATATAGGGGTGATTGGCATAGTTCTCCTTACTAATAGAATATACCAAGATGACATCAATAAACATGATCATGAATAAATCCAAAATCTTCCTAAAACACCGGGTTCATAAAATCCATAAATGTTGCCAGAGCATTAGTCAACCCAAAAGACATAACTAAGAACTCGTAGTGACTATACTGGGTTTGGAAAGTAGTCTTGAGTATATCCACCTCCCTAATATTCAACAAATGATAACCCCACCAAAGATAAATCTTAGAAAAATACTTAGCACCTTAAAGCTAGTCAAATAGGTTACCATTCCTAGGAAAAGGTTATTATTCACCATCACCTAATTAAACTAACGGAAGTTTATACATATACAAATAAAACCATATTTCTTATGCACTAAAAGCACAGGATCATCCCATAGAGAGGTGCTAGGATGGATGAAACCTTTATCAAGAAGATATTTTAACTACTCTTTGAGTTTCTTTAACTCAGTTGGAGCCATTTTATTAGAAGGGATAGAGATAGGACCCTATCCAAGAGAAGATTAATCCATAAGTTTATTTCCCTTTTAGGAGGAATTATAGAAAGATTATCAAGAAATACTAAAAGAAACTCATTGACTACAAAAATAGATTGCAAAGAAGGGCCCTCAGAATTAGAATCCTTAACCCAAACTAGATGATATAGACACTCCTTAGAAATAATTTTTTGGGCTCTTAAGTAAGAAATAAACCTTACCTTAGGCACTAGGAAACTCCCTTCCCACTCAATTATCGGTTTATTTTTGAATTAAAAATTGATCTTACGGGTTTGACAATCTTGAGATGCATAGCATAAGTAAAGCCAATCCATCCTTTAAATAACAACAAAACCTAATATATCTAACTCTATCAGATCCACAAAAGTCTCTCTACCAAAGATAGACATCGTACAACCCTTATACACCCTTCTAGCTATAGTAAAATCACCCATCAGGGTAGACATTGAGAAAGGATCAGAAATATACTTAGGATCAAAA
Source organism: Capsicum baccatum var. pendulum (assembly GCA_030864225.1). Lineage (NCBI taxonomy): Eukaryota > Viridiplantae > Streptophyta > Magnoliopsida > Solanales > Solanaceae > Capsicum > Capsicum baccatum. Next base: position 195,045,164 of record CM061558.1, on the reverse strand, counting down.
CCAAAATGAATAGCCACATAAAGGGTCATGTAAGAAAAGGTAGATCCCAGATCAAGAAAGAAATACAAATCATGCTAGAAGAGTTGTAACATACCAGTGAAAACATTAGAAGATACCTCAGATTCCCAAACGGTAGCAAGAGTATACAGACGATTCTGGCCAGTGTAGGTACTAGAAGCAACAAATTTTGGTGGTGGAGCTAAATAAATAGCAACCAAAATTTTATTATCTCCAGTATCAACATTTAAAGGACACTACCAATGCATGTGACAAAGATGACCACACTTAAAGAACATATCCTCCCCTTATCAGATACTCTACCATGCATCTACCCATAGAAGCAACAAGAGGAATAATATGGTATTGACTAAACTCCACATACCTAGGATGGATCAGCCTATGCCTTAAACCCATTGTTAGTATGGAAGCAAGAGTTTCTTGATGGCTTAAGATAAGGGCAACTAGCCATAAAATAAGAACAAGAATTTCCCCAAGCCTTCCTATTTACCCACGGTCTACCATCTCTACCACTATTCTATTGGCCTCTACTATACTCTAAATATTTGAATTTGTTACTTTGTCTCTCCTCATTTTTGTTTGTTTATTTTTTCATCTTCAACCTACTGCATATATACCACAAGCCTAGAGATATCTATGTCATTACTCAGCAAGAAATCCTTGCACCCCAATACCAAGTCTCATGAAAAACCCAAAGTAAATTTACTTATCCTATCCCTCATAGAAGACACCAACTCCAGAGAAAAATGAGATAGCTAATGAAATTTCAAGGCATACTCCTTCACAGTCATTCCGTCTTGTCTAAGATTTACAAACTCCTTAGCTTTCTCCTCCCTCAAATCCTAAGAAAAAAGCGATTAAGAAAGGAACTAAAGAAATAATCACGCATAGCTAGTTTATTATGATCTCCTCTGAACTGTTCCCACTTCTGATACCACTGATATGCCACATTCTTCAACTGATATATGGCAAACTCCACACCCTCATAGTCAGTAGCATGCATTACTCTAGATATTTTCTCTATCTCAATAATAAATTTATAAGGATCCTCCTCAACCTTAGAGCTTGTAAAGGTCAGAGGACTCAACCTCATATATTGGCCAACTCTAGTAACCTCAGAAGATAAAGCAATAAAACCCACATGACTAGGATGATTAGACTAAGAAGTCACTAACTGAGTCTGCAGATGAATAGATCAATAAAATTTGGCATTAGGAATGTCTTCTTAAAGTAGTTGGTCATGATTATCACCAGCCCAAGAATCCTGAGAAGGACTGGTAGGGACCGGTGGAACTTTGTATAGTTAATCATGATCAGTGACCCTAGATCGGGGCTATACTTTATAAGTAGGATGAGTTCCATCCATATTATCCTCAGGTAGAACAACAGAGTTTCCATAAGCATCAAATCTTCAGAGAGGTATGATCAGAACTATGAACAAACAAAATTAGAGTAGATTCAAGACCTGAGACTCTAGCCCAAACAGTAGAACACAAGATAAGAAATATTTTGAAATGCCTTGTAGCCTCTCCCTTATAAGTGTGGTGCGCTACACACTAGTAAAAGACTCTACTTGACATGGCTTTATGGACACCTAATTGATGATAAACCTAGGATCTATAACAACTCATCACCACCCGATGGGTATCTCAAGTACATCAAGGAGAGAAGACCACCCCTTGCTACCTAGTTAACAAAATATGATACAACTAGCAACAGATGAATTCCAAACATATAACAAGATAGTAACTCAGCTAACTCAGCGAGGAACCTAAGAATTTCAAAAACCATCCCATCCTATATTAATCCACAAAGCCTCTAATAACAAAACACCACCTACATCGGGACATACCCCTTGATGTACTATAGAAATATTGCATTTTTATGCTTAAAATGAGGAAAATATGCAAGTTCTTTAGGTTATTTTGTTTTGTATGATACATTTTGGGTATGTTTTGAAGGAAACCATGTTTTTGATGCTAAGTCATGAAAAAAATGAAAAAAGGTGTTGTTTTGGCTACTTTTGAAGAAATTATAGATTTTCAAGACAATTTTCATCTTGTTCGTGATCAAAGAATGTTTGAGAAGTCAAGAGGTGCTAAAAATATGACTCCCAACACTTACTAAGTCAACTAATAGATAACACATAGGACCTACGGACTGCAAGTAGGCAAAGCAAGTGCTAGAAGTCCAAAATTCGTAGAGCTGACTTGTAGGATTTTTATTATCCGGTACCCACGCCCTATACTAGAGCTCTCCCTACTGACCATAGGTACTACCTGTTCCCAGGGTTATGGCATAGGTGCAAACCTTATGTGGCCACCAACAACCTCATGTGGCCACTGATCGAGTTATATCTTATTTCATTCGAGCTTTGGGTTTAGGGTTTCCTCCTGTACTATAAATACCCTTTGTGTGTGTTTTAGTAGAGGTTACACACTTTTGATACTAATAAACATATTTTTATTCGAATATCCAATTTTGATCTTGAGATTCTCATGTATTGACTATGGTTCATTAATTCAGCCATGGTTGTGGGTTTTTCCTTTGATTATTATTGTGATTTCATTCGTGATTTCAATCATATATGTTGTTGATTATTTTACAAGCACAAGCATCTAAAAACCTATAGCTAGGGCTATGAAAACCCTAAAGGATAGACCAAGTAAGGGAAGTGCGATTTTTGAATTGAACTGATACCCATGGAGTGCATTGCATTATCTTTACTATAACAGATTTCTTAGTGATGGACAATTTTAAGATACAGCCTAGATTATTAATTCTTACTCCAAAAGAGGAATAGGGACTAATAAAAGGTAATGACATAAGTAATTTGGAGTTAAGCTATCAATCCATACTACTTGGTATTATCTACGTAAAATGGTTATATTTAATTTAGTAACTAAAGACTTAAAAAGTAATTGGTAACCAAGATCAAGATAAGGGTTAATAAGGCGACATCTTGAGACTCAAAAGGTATAGGGTGAAATCTTTCTCCTCATCTAAAAGACTATAAAAGGTACATAAATTATCGATTCTACACCTAAAGTGTCAGGTTGGTTGAACAAAGTATGATAAGCCTACATAGATAAGAAGCTAGGGGGGAACACAATCCTAATTTTCACCAATACTGATTACAATAAAAGTTGATATTTTCTCCTTGTTCGATAATGTTAATAAAATTCCCCATTTACTTTTCCATTTGTTGCCTATTAATTTTAGCATCTAAGATCTAATAGTACATGTATTCCCTTGGAATTTAACCCCAACCTTTGTTGTATTACTAATTTGACAGTAATCGTAATCATATTTAGAGTGGAGTCATATCTTAGACGTCATCAAAATTTTCGCAATGGTTTTCGGGGAATACAATGTCGAGTTGTAAATTATGGTTGTTTCAGTTTTTGGGTCTTTTTTTGTTTTTAGTTAGGTATACATCAGTGTATTTCTAGAACATAGAATATAGGCAATCCCGTACTCCTACAAAATCTGAATCCATAGAGGATCCTACAAACACCTAGTAGGATGGAAGAGCCGAAAAGAGACAATATTCTTGAAAGTGTTCGTGATTATGTTCCTTATTTTTTTACAAAAGGAGTTTAGGATATTCACTAGCAGACAGAGGTGCAGTTAGCCTAAGATACTAACCAATGAAGGGAAACAAAAGATCAGCGCTTAGCGCATGAGGTAGAGCTAGCTATGCATTGACCTAAAGCAAACCATTGAGCAGTACTAGACAGAAATCAGAATAGAGTTTGAGGTAGCTGGGGCCATGTGATCCCAGCATACCTATACTTGCAAACATATGAGGATGACAAAGATGGTGTTAACTAAACTCCACCTACCTGGGACTAGGCATCCTGTGCCTTAAATCCATTATTAGTCTAGAAGCGACGGTCACGTGACGACTTAGAATAAGGGCCACTAGACATAGAATAAGAACAAGAATTTCCCCAAGCCTTCTTTTTGCCCCACGGTCTACCATCTCAACTACTATTCTACAGTCCTTTACCATGATCCATATTTGAATTTCTTAATTTTCCTCTCTCCCATTTATACTTATTTCTTTTTTATCTTCAACCTACTTCATATACACCACAAGCCTAGAGATCCATGTTATTATTCAGCAAATCAGCCTTGCACTCCAATACCAAGTCTTGAGACAAACCCGAAGCAAATTTCCTTATTTTATGCCACATTGAATACACCAACTCCAGAGGATAATGAGATAGCTGATGAAATTTCAAGGCGTACTCCATCACAGTCATTCCACCTTGCTTCAAATTCACAAACTCTATAGCTTTCTCCTCCCTCAACTCTTAAGGAAAAAATAATTAAGAAAGGCACTAAAGAAATAATCACATATAGCTAGCTCAGTATTATCTTCTCTGAACTGTTCTAACTTATGATACCACTGATATGCCACATTCTAAAACTAATAAATGGCAAACTCCACACCCTTAGAGTCAGTCGCATGCATCACTCTAAATATTTTTCCATCTTATTAAGCCAACCAACGGAGATGAAAAGATGACTCCTAACACTTACTAAGTCAACCAACAGACCACATGTAGGACCTATGGACTACAAGTAGGCAAATCAAGCACTAGGATCATGGCGCAGTTGTAGATAACATGTGGCAACCGACCCAGTTTTCTCCTATTTCATTTGAGCTTTGATTTTAGGGTTTCCTCATATACTCTAAATATTATTTATGTGTGTTTTAGTAGGGGTAATACACTTTTGATTCTAATAAACATACTTTGAGTCCAAGATCCAATTTTGATCTTGGGATTCTCTTGTATTGACTATGGTTCATTAATTCAATTATGGATGTAGATTTTTCCTCTTACTATTATTATGATTTCATTTGTTCTTTCAATAATAAATGTTTTTGATTAATTTACAAGTATAAGCGGCTAAAAATCCATAACTATAGTTGTGGAAACCCTAATAGATTGACGAAATAGGGGAAGTGTGATTGTTGAATTGACTAATACCCATAGTGTGTCCTGAATTATCTTTAATATAATAGATTTTTACTGATGGACAACATTAATATACCACCTAGATTATTGATACTTACTCCAAAAGAGAAGTAGTGACTAGGAAAAGATATTGACAACAATAGTTTGGTGTTTAGCTATCAATCCACGCTACTAGGTATTATAGGTTAGATTTAATTTAATAATGAGATACTCAAAAGGTAATATTTAACTAGGATCAAGATAAGGGTTAGTAAGGCGACATCCTTAGTCTTAAAAGGTACAGGGTGAAATCCTTTTTCCCGTCCAAAAGACTGTAGAAGGTACATGACTTATCAATTTTGCATGCAAGGTGTCAGGTTGGTTCAAAAAAGAATGATAATCATACAAACTTAAGAATCGAAGGGGAACAATACTAGTGTTTACCAATACTGATTACAATCAAAGTTGAAATTTCTTCTAGCTTGATATTGCTATTCAAATCCCCTATTTAGTTTTCCAATTGTTTCCCATTAATTTCAACATGTGAGATCCATTAGTCCATGTATTCCCTTGGGATGTGACCCCAACCTTTTTTAGATTACTAATTTGACAACGACCATAATATTATTTGGAGTGGAGGTATAGCTTGGATATTTTAAAATTTTTGGCACAGTTGCTGGGGAATATGGTGTTGATTTGTAAATTAAGGTATTATAGTTTCTGGGTCTTTTTGGTTATGCTATTAGTTGGGTATATGCTGGTGTATGCCTAGCACATGGAATAGAGGCAATCCATTATTTCCACTAAATTCAAATCCGTAAAGGACCTTACAAATACCTAGTAGGATGGCAGAGCCAAAGAGGGACAAAATTTTTAAAGAAGTTCATTATGATATGCCTCTTCCTCTTTAAAAAGAGTTCAAGATATTATTTACCAGCAGACGAAGGTGCTGTTAGCCCAAAATACAAGGGAAGAAGAAGTTTGGCACTGGGCTCATAAGGTAAAGCTAGATATGCATCGACCTGAAGTAGACCATTGAGCAGTACTCGGTGGAAATTAGAATTGAGTTCGAAGTGGCCGAGCCTATATGATCCCAGGAAATCAGTACTTGCAGCCATATGAGCATAATAAAGAGGATCTAGTGTATGTTGACCCGACAGAGACTGGTACCATTATTCCTTTTGTTTTACCCCTAGGCATTAAGTTTAATATACCGTGATATGTCCAAATCTTATACATGAAGGGTGTATTTGTGGGGTTGACTACAGATGATGCAAACATCCATCTTAGAAAATTTACAATAATCTTTACTTCATATACATATCTAGAGATGAGTTAGAAGGTGCTTAGATTGAGGTTGTTCCCTTTCTCACTGGCAGGAGAAGCATCATTATGGTTAGGGGAACTTCAAAGGGAGTATATCACTACATAGAATGAGATACATAGATAATTCTTAACTGGTTTTTTTCTCTATCTAAGATATTGTAGATTAAGAATGAGATCAATAATTTGAGGAAGTTTTAGTCTGAGTCCATGTATGAGGCTTGGTTTAGGTTCAAGAAAAAGTTGAGTATGGTGACCAACCATCGTATTTTAGGGATGAACTTACTAGAGTTATTCTATAGAGCCCTGACCATCAATTCCAGAGCTATGGTAGACATGTCTCTGGAGGAGCTTTTCTAAGATTATGCTGGGAGGTGGATTTTTATATTTTTGACTATTTCTCTCTCACTAAACGATGGTGGCAAACATAGGAGGTAGAGCAAGGTTCTAGCACTTACACTATTAGAGCTATTGGTAACCAGAAAGTAGCTAATGACTCTGTAGAGTAAAAGATTGCACTACTGAGGACTGATCTTTTATTATTGGTAAAGCAGTTTATGACTGTGAATTCCAAAAAAGTTCATACATTAGGAGCATAGGGCGTAGCCTTTAGAGCTTATGAGGCTTCTTTATAAGAGGAGGCTAGGTATTTAGATTTTCAGTTGAAGCATTGTCGATCCTAAGGGTAAGGAAACTGAGGTTGAAAATACTATGATGACATATATAGAGACCACAATAGGGATAGAGATAGTGATTGGAGATGGAGAGATGATTACAAAGAGAAGGGAGATAGGTATATTCTATGTGCAAACAAGATACTAAATAAGAATGGAAGAGACACTGACCAAAATAGTGAAGGCCCAAGAAAATTAGGAGAATATCCTTAAGGAGATTAAGGCTGACATTTCAAGGTTAACCTACAGGTGGGGTCTTATTCTACTACTATCAATCACATAAAGCACCAGTCCAAGCAAATGTCCACTATGATCAAATAGAAATAGCATATTAATCTTTCGAGTGAAAAAGTTTAGAGTCTACCATCTATAAGTCATTATCTAGATATTACCACTAATTGTGGTGCCCCTATTGATGATCCTCCTATACCTAATATTGAGGAGTTAAAGATTTATAGCATTAAGAGCAATCATACACTTGAGGTAGAGTTTGATAAGTTAACATAGGGTGATAATAATTATGAGTATGATAGTGGTGAGGATTAGCTCGTTGAGACCAATGATCATATGCATCCTTATAGTACAACTCCTTCCTTATTGTTAGTGGAAAATAAAGAAGACCCTACAGTAGTCACCATTTTATATTCTATTGGGCCTTTCAATGTCAAGAAATATTTATGTGACTTTGGATTATAAGTAAATATGATGGTTGTGTACAAGCTATTGAGGATGGGGGGAACTCAAACCAATATCCATAAAGTTGTTAATGGCTAACTCATCTATGAAAAAATTGGTAGGTATTTTGTGTATCATAGAATTAAGGATGGAATCCCTTATGTTCCCATTAAATTCATGATTCTTAATTATGATGTGAATTCCCAAGCCCTCATTATATTGGGTAGATCCTTCTTATCCACTGGTAAGGTATTAATTGATATGGACTTTGGAGAGATCACATTTAAACTAAATGATGAGCAAGTAGTGTTTGATGTATGTATGATAGTGCAGTATCCAGATGGTATATGAGTGGTGTTTGTTATAGACACTATTGATAAAGATATAGCTGTAGAGGCCAATTTACATAATACACCAGGTGTTGATAGGAGCTGTATGACAAATTGGTTTGTAAAGATTAAGATGTTGGATCTAGGAAATATGAGGGAGAAGGTGGATATATTTCATGTAGAGGTGTGCTCTCTGACTAAGAGCTACATATTAGTTATACCTCCAGTTGTATCCCTAATTATTCAGTCAATACCTTCATATTTTCCTAGACACTTTGATTTATTCATAAACAATGATGTGGTGGTCCCTATAGTTGGGACCAAGAGAGGCTAAGATGAAGACCTAAAGAATCTTGATAGGTCATATGAGCAATCCCTAAAAAGGGCCACCCACTATTTGACAAAGACTGAATTTATTGATAGGCAGAGGCTTGACGAGCTAGTTGTCAGTGCATCTTATTATAGTGCACCGCCACCATCATGGCCTTCTCTTATGGATATACCATCATCTAGAGATGATTATGAAACAGACGCTTAGTGCATCCCCGGTATGTTCTAACTTTCCTCCATTTTATTTTGTTTTAGCGCATTGAGGATAGTGTGCAATTTTTAGTTTGGAGTGGGCATACCATGCCACCGCGAGATTTTATTGCCATGTTTTTTTTCCTGTCGACTATGGTATGGTTGTAGAACCAACATGCCTAGGATAATTTTGTGTCGTATTGTGTTTTATTTCATATTATGTTTTGTTGTGTAATTAGGTGATTTTTGAGTGTTTAAGGCAGTAGTTATGTTTTTAATTATTTTTTTATACCCTTCCAAATTATTTTTTTAAGATATGTGTGAATCTATATATGTGTGAATATTATGGATGTTGTTATGGCATTAGGATTAGAAACATGAAAATCACTTTCTAACAATTGCATAAACTGGATAGGTAGTAGATAGTAATAGTGACTCTTTGTCATGTATGTGTGAGATACTACCAAGTTCCCTTTGTTGTTGAATTCTGCACTTGCATGGTTAGTCTTGCCTAGGTTGTAGGATAATCGGTTATAAAAGGATCATAGGCCATTTTTTATTTCAGTCCACTTTTATCCTAAATGACCTTCCATATGTAAATTGTATCCCTTGATCCTTATTTTGAGCTTTGTATCCTATTTTTTCTATTTCATCTATTTACCTTCATAATTGTTCTATAATGAACCTATTTTGGCCCTGGTCCTCCTTGGACATTGTGCACCTTAACTCAGACAAAATGCCTAAGTTGAGGGTGGCTATCATAGAGGTGTGTAGTGTAGAATGGGTATGAAGAAGGGCAAAATAAGAGAAAATAAGATAGATCTGGGTGTGCTAGCAAAAGAAAAGAAAAATTGTAAAAATTGTGAAAAAGGGATAAAAGACCACATCCAACCTGAATGTCCAATAAAGAATAAAAAGGGATATATATAAGGGTGGAATAAAAAGAAAATTTGCTAATAAGTGAGACCCCAAAGTTAGTATAGTGCCAAGGAGGCTAAGTTACTTAATATGTCTATATGTACCTTACATGCCCCTAATACTGCATTATTAGGTGAGAAAAGTCCTATAGTGATCCCAACTTTATTGTCTGAATACTAAGGCAAAGAAAATAAGGGCAAGCCTATGGTATTTGAGTGTCTCTTGACTGTCCCTGTATTGACATGAATTATTTCATATGAGTGAGTGGCATATCCTTGTTGTGAGCGCACTTGAGTCATATTGCCATCTATTTGCTTGTTTTGGGTAGCGTAACTTGTATATATGAGGGGTTGTCTGTTGCTAATGTAATTAAGTTACCTTGATCCCTTGTTTCCATATTTTTGTGCTTTATGTTTATACACAGTTAGTTTTGAAAAATTAGATTAGTTGGGGTGTTGTATTTTAAGCTATAAGTGTTGACTGATATCCTTGAATAACTTAGATTCTCCTAGTTAAGAGCCATTTTTGTTTTGTTGTATTTTGTTGCCTGAGGACATGCAAATAATCTAACTTGAGGGTGTTGACGTTCTTTAGAAATATAGCACTTTCTATGCTTTAAACGAGGAATATATGAAAGTATCTGAGGTTATTTTGTTAGGTTTGATGCATTTTGGGTATATTTAGCAGGAAACCATGTTTTGGATGATAAGTCTGTGAAAAGGATGAAAAAGATGCTTTTGACTACTTTTGGAGCAATTACAAATATTCTGGACACTTTCTAGATTGTTCGTGATCAAAGCACATTCGAGAATTAAAGAGGAGATAAAAAGACGACATCCAACACTTACCAAGTCAACCTACAGACTGCATGTACGACCTATCGACCACAAGTAGACAAAGAAAGTGCCAAAAGTCTAAAATATTGAGAGCTAAATTACAGAATTTTTGTCATCTGGTACCCGTGTCTTGTACTTGCGCTCACCCTACTGACCGTAGGAACTACCTGTTCCCAGGGTCAAGGTGCAGGTATAGACAACATGTGGCCACCAACACTTTTTTCTCCTATTTCGTTCGAGGTTTAGTTTTAGGGTTTCATTATGTACTATAAATACCCTTTATGTGTTTTTTAGTAGGGGTAACATATTCTGATATGCATTAAGCATATTTTGATTCCAAGATCCAATTTTGATCTTGGGATTCTCTTGTATTAACTTTGGTTCATTAATTCAATTATGGTTGTGTGTTTTTCTTCATATTATTATTGTGTTTTCTACTATGCTTTCAATCATGAATGTTGTTGATTACTTCACAAGCATGAGCGTATAAAAACCATAGCTAGGGTTGTGGAAACCCTAGTGTATTGACAAAGTAGGGGATGTACGATTGTTGAATTTAACTGATACCCATGGCGTGCATTGCATTATGTTCACTACAATAGATTTCTTAATGGTGGCCAACTTTAAGATCCCACCTAGATTATTGCTACTTACTCCAAAAGAGGAGTAGAGGCTAGGAAAAAATAATGATAACAGTGATTTGGAGTTTAGTTCTCGATCCATACTACTAGGTATTATCTATATAAGATGGTTAGGCTTCATCTAATTACTAGAGACTCAAAAGGTAATAGTTAACTGGATCAAGATAAGGGCTTGTAAGGTGACATCATGAGACTTAAAAGGTAAAGGGTGAAATCCTTATCCAAAAGACTATAGAAGGTACATAATTTATCGACTCTGCATGCAAGGTATCGGGCTGGTTCAACAAAGAACGATAAGCCTACAGAGTTGAGAAGCCAGGGGACACAATCCTAGTGTTCACTAATACTAATTATAACTGAACTTGATATTTGCTCCTTGTTTGATATTACTATTCAAATCCCCTCATTTACTTTTTCTGTTTTAGCACGTTGATTTTAGCATTTGAGATCTACAAATCCATGTATTCCCTTAAGATTTGACCGCAACATTTGTTGGGTTAGAATATTTGACATTTACTATAATCATCTTCATAGTGGAGGCATATCTTGGGCGTTATTACCTCTAACCATAGAAAAAATATTTCCAAAAGGAAACCAAAGAAACTATATGTGATGTAAACTAAACTAAGAAGTGACAAGCCTTCCGAAAGAGGGAGATTTACCACTTCAAGTTGAATCACAAATGATCCAAGAATCACCAATCATTGCAAAGAAAAAGCAGAAGTGTCTTCAGTTCCTGTATCGTATGAGAATACAACATCTGAAGATAGGTAGTGTGATGATAACTAGCATATAACTCTAGATAGGGATAAACTAATGTCAACTCAAAAGCAATTTCAAACTCAATATACGCGTTCACATACATGCATAATATGTGTATATATATATATAAGATTCTAGGATAAGTAAAAAGGTTTAGCATAAGATTTAAAACATTAGCTTGGGCTGTGTTGCTTAACCGTCATAAAAACACCCATGGACTATATAGATCTAGCTCTCCTTGTTGGATAGGCCTCAGCGCATGTTAGCCGCACTAACACAAAATATTGTAGAGGCTGGGTAATTTATGATCCTTCACTATCCATGACATAAATATATGTGTGGTGTGACATAATCACTCAGTCATCAACACCAGTCGTCATGCTGGCAAATATGTGTTTCCAGTATTCGTCCCTCGGGACCTCCACTTTCACTGTTTATCTACACAACCCCTTTTAAGCCTAATTAAAACATTATACACATTCCCATTCATTGAACCATGATTATCCATTAAGGTACACACTGGTAGTGTCTTCACATCAACTACCTTTGCTAGCTAATAATTTTATGCCATTTCAGTCGTTATAGCTAGAGGGAATCCACAACCCAACAAAATCTATTAATTCAATCACATTGGAGAATATATGATCCCCTAGGTTCAATTATTTATTATCTTGGGGGAATCCACGACTCCAGAGTTTTAATTTAAGAGCATTATCTTTTAGTATCTTTTTATATCTTGCGATAGTTCCAAAAACATTTCAATGTACGTATCTTCATGTTCAAAACAAGTTTCACAAGATTGGGTTGAAGTTATAACAATTACAATATTTGAAACTATCAATTTGGCAGAATCAATGACCCCCATTCCAATTAACCACACCCATGCACCCCAAATGGTTTAAACCATCAATTCAAACCATGAATCATTTATTAAAGTCATGAAAAACAAAATTCATTCCCTAAAGCTCAAAAGCCCTGAACCCACATTCATAAATCACTATTAAATCACATGAAATACAATTGTAATCACATGTTTTTAAAGAAATAAACTTTGGGAAAGAGTAATATACCTTAGATAATCAAGAATTTTGGAGAAAACTCAGCAGTTGAAGCTTGAGTGGCCGACCTTCAGAAACCCTAGCTTGTTCTTTCTTTGGGAATTTGATAGAGTAAATAGTATATTGGAATTATTAAAAGATGGGAATAACCCCTTTTTGTTATTTTATAGATATAGGGTCTAAGTGGAGAAAAGAAGAAAATGTCCAAACTGTTCTTAATTAAAATATGAAAAATTATCGCCCTTGACGACAAGTCACCCTACGACTAGTGAGGACACGTTCAAATTGTCACCACGAGTCATAGTCTGGATTGTAGCATAAGGCACCCACACTTGTCTGACTACAAGTCGTACCCTACGTCTTGTGCTCACACCTTATGAGTCATGAGGTTTAATCATAGGCATATAAAAAATAAGGGACCTTTACACTGTTTATCTATGGAAGGGACCCTACAACTCATAAAGATTCCATAAGACTCGTTATGTCCCAGTCGTACTCACGTCAAATACTTTGAGTAACATATTGTTCACCCTATGATTTGAGGTCCTATGACCCATAACGACACTTTATGACTTTTAAGATGAGTTTTATATTGGGCAGTAAACTTAAAATTAATGAATTTTCCAAAGGCCAAAAATTTAGGGTGTTACAGGAATTAAAATCTCCCCTAATGAACCATGGTAGATTCATATTAGATAGATTATATATGTTATTATATAGTGAAAATCTTTCAACTTCTGTACACTTAGCATAAACCATAAAAATCATCATGTGTTTTTAGTCCTCTGGAATAAATATCTTAATGTATATTTTCTTATCAAAATCACTTATAATTTCCATATCAACATCATTCCTCAAGAAGAACAAAATCTTTTCAAAAACATTGGCTCTAACACTATGCATATTAAACTTTTAGAGAATATTTAAATCTTCTTGGATGTTGAAAAGGCTCCATTAGAGCTATTAAGAAGAATTTATGATGCCTATCAAGCATTTGGAGTCTACTAAAGCACGTACAATATTCTCGAACCTTATGTTCCCAAAAAAATAGATTTTATTATCTTTTACCCAATTATTTGTCACCACACTTCTCTTTTGTAATATTCTTTTAGGTAATTGATCATTGTTTTCCCCTTTTTGGTGCTTATTTTCTCTTTTTGTAAGGAAAATACCTACTTTCCTACATAGGAAATCCATTTCCTTATCACTTTCACTTTCTCCTTCTGTTGTAATCTTAATTTCTAACTCACTTGTTATTGTAGGAATATTTCAACTTTGATGTGTGACTAATTCGTGTAGGATATTTGTTGTGATATTCTACACTAAATCTGGTTCAATTTCGAGAAGATTCTCCTTTCCTGAGTCTAATAAGGTATGATTTGCATTAGCCTTATCTTTTTACTTGATGATTCTTCTAGTTAACCTATGTCAGTGAATGTTCCTACTTTTTATAATCTGAAACTAAAATTGCTAGTGGGACTACATTTGTAGTGCTATAGAAAATCAATTATATGCTTTGTTAGACAACTACTGGAATTTATTGCTGATAGTATTTAGATTCCTCTTAACCTCTGTCACCCTATTTTGTACTGCTTCCCTTTATTCTACTAACTGATGTCTTTACTGTTGCTTTGCTTATTTGGTGAGATAGTTTACAATTTTATTTAGGTGTTTTCACCTTGTTCTTCACTGATTCAAGTATTCTGCACCCATTCGTTTGTGGTTATTTTAATATACTTTTCTCCAGTTTTTTCTTTTCCCATTACCCCTTCTTCTTTTGATTCATTATTCAAAATATCAAAAGGATTAACAATGGTTATTCCCTCTCTAAACTCTAAAGCCTAATCATTGTTATCACTCAACACATATTCTGCATCTTTGTTTATGACAATTTTCTACTAGATGGGTGACATCTTCTATTTCCTCTTCCATTTCTCCACCAATTTTCATTATGTCCCTACTTTTGTTCTTACTGAATACCCTGGTGATGTTCATTTTTTCCTATATTTTACCCTTTTTTGTTGAAATTTCCTTCTTGAGCTTTGGGTGAAGGACTCTACACTCCTCCTCTTTATGACCTTATAGTTTGAACTTGTTACAATAGGTAGGAATCGTATCATATTCAATATTCACCTATATGCTCCTTACTTTATGGTTGCTTAATTCTCAATTTTCAGCATCACATATTGATGTCTTTAAGCTAAAAAATCTAATTAATATTTCACCATAGCACTACTTGGGCGTGTTTTAATGATAGTTGCTACGTCTAAATGCAGGGGCCTACTAATTGCAGAAGCTAGTGAAAATACAAACTCTTTGACAAAAAATATGGGCAAGAGATTAGGAAAAGATATCTAGCATATTAGAGTGGTTTTTCATCTGGCTTTCTTGTGTACTATTTTTTATCTTAAGCCATAGGTCTATTGGAAATAGCCTCTATACTTCTTTGGAGGTAGCGGTATGGACTGCGTATATTTTACCCTCCCTAGACCTTACTTTTTCTGAATACACTGGATTATTGTTGTTGTTGTTATTGTTTCATCTGGATTTAAAATGGAATCATATATTAAAGATCACATTTGATATGAATTCCCATCTTTTGCATTAATGTAATAAGCACTCTTAGACATTATGTTTATGAAGTGCTCAATTAATTTCAATCTAATTAAAACATGCCTATTATGCAAAAATCTAACGCTGCAATCACCTTTAACACCACATTATTAAGGTATTTGTTCCCTTAATTTTTATAACTCAGGCCAGCCATAAGAAAACTTAACCACAAAAGCATATTGGAGGTTTTCTTTGATATCAATTCAATTCACTTCTTGTTCAGTCCATTTAACAATAGTAACACCATCTTTGAAATCTAATTATTTAATTGGAATTAGGAGTACATGGGTAGAAGGAAATCCTAGATGAGGGAATTGAATGGTTTAATCAATAGGTAGAACCTGACCAATCTATGGAGAAGACAGGTCACAAATTGAAGTTATGTAAAATTTATGGATTAGAATTCATAATCTTCATTGGAAAGAGAATTAGGGTTTTGGAGAGTGGTGTGTATGAAATTAAAGTGAAATCTATAGAAATGACAAAAACAAAAAGATCATTTAAAAAAATACTAATGTCCTTGTTTTATGGTTCTCTTCTTCTCAACCCCACCCCACCGACCCTTCCTCATTGTTGCTATGAAATCCAACAAGCTTGGATAACCAGTATTTTGAAGTATTAAAGTCAAGCTATTCTCATATTGGATATTATAGAGACTAAAATTCACAAATGTAATGAATTTTTGTTATTTGATAATCATACAAAAAAATGACCTCATTTTACAATAAATGGAAGTCATTCAATGAATAATAAATTGAGAAAATTATATGAAGGGGGTAGTAATGAAATTAAATGGCTTTCTTCTCAAATGTGAAATAAATTTTCTTGAATTTGAAAATGATGCAAAATATTATTCAATAAAGATGCATGTCAAGAAAAAACTATTGAGTGGGAATGAAGTGGATTTAGACTTTTTGGTAAAATTTACTTAGCATGTAATACAACAAGAAACACCATTGGAAAGCTCAACCCATTATTAATGAAAAATTTACCGTTCAGCATCTTTTAAGCCACCAGCCATCCCACAGGAGTTACTGTATCAATGTTGAGGAGTGAGACAATAAAGGAAAAAAAGAAAAAGTTGTTTGACTTTATATTTTTAGGTGAAGAGATAGTATAACCGCTCTCATTAATGTGTTGTTAGTGTGTTTACAGATATTTTTGAGAAGAGAAAAATTGGTATATGGCTAACATACAACCTTCATGTAGTATGTTAGCAACACTCTATATTGTACAGGAGTGCTCTATGTAGTTGCATATGCTTCCATATATATTATAAATTCTAGTAAATATATAAAATATGTTACAAATATATTTTCATATATAGTGAATGTCTACTTTATCATATATTGTGAATGTCTACTTACAATATATAGTGAATGTCTATTTATGGAAAAATTAGAAACCCAAAGGTTGGTTCTTCTATAAATAAATTGGTTTTCCTTCAATGTAATTCACCCCTCATGAACTCCTCATGAGAAATAAAGAAGTCTTCTCTCTTCTCACTTTGTTATTCTTGGACTTACTTTAAATTTCATAACACGTTATCAGTACGACTCTCAATCATAAGAAAATTCACGGAGTTTAAGGTAATCACTACTTCATTAAGTAATGAAAGAATACAAGGAATACAACACTAGCTTATACAATTGCATCATGGTTTGATTCTATTTAGTTTTGCTGTTTCTTTTACTCTTGACAGTAATATCCTTAATATCATGTTATTACATGTCAAATACTTAGATATTCCATTATAATGATAAATTGCATAAGGATTTCTGGTTGTCGGACACTGCATGTAGTTAAAATATTTAACAATGGATCTATATTACTAAATCTCGTGGTAAGGAATTATGTGTCTTATCTAAATATGATCATTGACAATACTGTTGGGCATGTCAACCTCCTTTTTATAATATGTGTTTGATCGAAACTTGACAGAAGTGGAGTACCAATAGTCTACAATAGAAATATAAAAATTAATAGTTTAAATTATTTAATTCATATTTTCATATGATAAAAATTGATCCACAAGAAATATATATTTGGTTTATCATGCATTGATTAAGGGTAAGGCGGTGGATTTAAATCACATTGCACTAAAAGGGTAAGACATTGGGTTAGAGTCCCGGTGCTCCATAATAATAAGATATTGGGCTTAAGTCCCATCAATTTATAGCCTAAGATGCCATTATAATGGTAAGACGTTGAGTTTGAATCTCAATGGATCATATTGATAATATTATGATGGTTATTATTTGAGTGATTTTTTCATCTGGCTTGAAATTGGAATCATATATTAATGATTACATGAGTGAATTACTATCTTTTGCATAAATGTAATAAGCACTCTTGGACATTATGTTTATGAAGTACTCAATTAATTTCAAACCTAATTAAAACATGCCTAATATGAAAAAATCCAACGTTTCAATCACCTTTAACACCACATTATAATGTTATTTGTTCCCTTGATTCTGACAACTCAGCCCAACCACAATAAAACTCTATTGTGGGTTTTATTTGATGTCCATTCAATTCAATTCTTGTTCAATCCATTTAACCATAATAACACCATATTTGAAATCTACTTTTTTAATAGGAATTGAGAGTATATCATACTTAATATCTTGAATCATCTTCTTAGCAGTGGAATTGGTTATAGTGGCATATTTTTCAAAAAAAGTTACTTAAGGTTTAAGAATTGATTTAGAAGGAAAGCCTAGATGAGGGAATCGAACGGTTGAATGAATGGGTAGAACCTGACCAATCTACGAAGAACACTAGCCACAAATTAAAGTCATGTAAAATCAATGGTTTAGAATTCACAATTGCTATTGGAAATAGAATTAGGGTTTTAGAGAGTGAGGTGTATGAAATTAAAATGAAATCTATTAAAATTACAAAAAAGAAAAAGATCATTTTAAAAAGAAAAGATTAATGTACTTCTTTTATGTTTTTCTTCTTCTCCACCCCACCCCCACAACTTTCCTAATTGCTTCTATGAAATCCAACAAGCTTTGATAAAAAGATTTTAAAGAATTGAAGTATGCTATTCTCATATTGTATATTATAGAGACTAAAAGCCACAAATGTAAAGAATATTTGTTATTTGGCAATCATAGGAAAAAGAATGAACTCGTTTTACAACGAATGAAAGTTGTTCTATGAATAATAAATTGAGAAAATTATACAAAGGGGGTAATAATCAAATTAAATGGATTTCTTCTCAACTGTGAAATGAATTTCCCAGAAGTTGAAAATGATGCAAGATATTATCCAATAAAGATCCATGTCAAGCAAAAACTATTGATTGGGAATGAAGTGTATTTAGACTTTTTGGTAAAATTTACTTAGCAAGTAGTACAACAAGAACCACCACTGGAAAGCTCAACCCATTATTAATGAAAACTTTATTGTTTAGCATCTTTTGAGCTACTAGCCATCCCATTGGAGTTGTGGTATAAATGTTGAGAAGTGAGAGAATAAAAGCAAACAGGGGAAAAAGTGGTTTGACATTATATTTTTAGGTGAAGATAAAATATAACCTCTCTTAATAATGTGTTGTTAGTGTGTTTAAAGATATTTTTTAGAAGAGAAAAATTGGTACATTGCTCACATGCTACTTTTATATAGTTTGTTAGCAACACTCTATATTGTACTGGAGTGCTCTATGTAGTTGCATAGGCATTCAAATATATTATAAATTCTAGTAAATAAATAAAATATGTTATAAATATATTACCATATATATAGAATGTCTACTTTACCATATATTGTGAATGTCTACTTTACCATATATAGTGAATGTCTATTAAGCATCTTGGTAACCATAACTCTAGTTTGACTACTTATACTGAATTACTATTTGCAATACAATTGAGATTTGGATTACTTTCTATGACAAACATTTGAGTACAGTTGATAAATCAAAACCCCAACTTTATTTTGGAACCCTTGATCAACAGTCTAATAACAACCATAATACTTTGTGAGCACAGTATTCCCTGTGGGATTCAACACCCAACCCAGTTACGTTCTATATTTGACGGCGACCGCTTACACTTTCTGATGAGAGTTTTAATTTTGTCTATCAAATTTTGGCACCATTGCCGGGGAATATGGTTGTCAATTATGTTTGTGATTGTCAATTGACCTCTGGTAAAAGTTTCCAATATTTTACTTTTTGTCTGTTGTTTTTATTTTTCGTAGGTTGATTTTCTTTTATGACAAGTACATGGAGATCCGGTGAACCTTAATTACCTATTCATCCAGAACCTCAACTTATTGGCAGAATGGATGGTCAATAGGACCCAGAGAGGGTAGCTGCTCAATAGGAAGAAGATAGACTTGCTGCCATAGCAACTGCACAACTGAATCAGCAGATTGTGGATAATCCGAGGTGAGCACTAAACCTAGATAATGATGATCTGGGTGATGATGATTTATTAAATCCAGAAACCAGAGGCGTGCAGACAATATACCTGCACCGACGAATAGAAATGTCAACAGAAATTACTCTACTAGGGTGAGATCAGAGCACCAAGCCTTCCAATTTAATCTTATAGATGATGATGATGACTTAGATAGAGCTGGTGAAACAGGGGCTATTATTCCTCCGCCCTTAGCACCCAGATCTATGTTTAATATTACAAGTACTATGATCAAGTTATTGCACCTCAAAGGACTATTCGGTGGACTTGTAGGGGATGACCCGAATATGAATTTGGTCAACTTTATCTTGATATGCATATTTTTTGACAAAGTAGGAGGTTGGCAAAATGCTATTCATTTGTGGTTGTTCCTGTTTTCTCTATCTGGAGAGGCAACTTTATTGTTAAATGGGCTAACTCCCGACTTTATTACCAATTGGAGGCAACTAAAAGAAGTTTTCCTAGAAAGGTTCTTTCCGCCATCCAAGAGGATACAGTTGAGAGATAAAATCAGTAACTTCAGACAGCTTCCAACTGACGCTCTTCATGAGACTTGGGAGACATTCAAGAAGAAACTTATGCAGTGTCCAAATCATCAGATCACCAATGTCCACTTGATGGAGATATTATATCAAGCCTTAAACTCTGCGACGAACCCAGTAGTGGCTAATGTTATGGGTGGGTCATTCATGAACCTAACTTTTCCTAAAGCAGCTGAGATGCTTGATCGTATGACAAAGCTGAGTAGAACTTGGCATACCAGGGATTATGAGGTAGCAAGCTCTATTGTATCTATTAGCATGACTGCAGTGTAAAGACGAAGGGAAGAAGATCATAACCAAAATATGGCACACATAAAGATGTAGGTAGATCTTCTCACTAAGAACTTATTAACTAGAGAAACAGAAAAGGTTAAATCTATGGCGTCATAGGGAAGGGCTAAATCCAATTTTGAGGAGGAAGCCAATTATTTAAACAATCAAAGGGGTTTCCGAGGTGGTGGCCAAGGAAAACAAGGCCCAAACTATTATGACAAATCTTTCTATAAGGACCGAGATCAAGAGAATAGGAAGAATAAAAAAGTCAGGAGTGGTTTGTATGTTCCTCCTGGAAACCGCGAGGCGACTGTGACTAATTTGGGAAAGATACTCATGGAGGACATGATAGCTAAGTTGTTAAAGGGAGTGAAAGCAACAAATACTGGGGTGGCTGAGATAAAAAGTGATTTGTCATCGATAAATCAACTAGTTGATTCATACTCTACTTCGATATAACAGTTGGAGCAACAGATAAACAAACTATCTGCCACATTAGACCAGAGGAAGAGTGGTACCTTACCAAGTGTAACACCCTGAAATATCATCTCGAGATGCCACACAGTGCCCAAGGCTACACATAGCCTCAAGCTAACCCTTTATACCAAAACACTACCCTTGGGTTCCAACAGAACAACATACACGCTACGCTAAGCATATATATATAAGTACATATCATATCACATCACACATGGCACGGAATATCGTTAGACTATATAAATATGAAATGTCTATACACAAACTAACCCAATAATACACTAGTCTGACATAGTCTTTATACAGCAAAATCAATGAGCCATTGGGACAAACCCCTAACTGACTCAACAGACCAAAGGGATCACAAAACAACAACACCAAAAATAGCAACTTGGTCCTTGAACCAAGAAGACTCACTACCGAACCTACATCATGGTAAGAATGTAGCCCACAGAGAAATATATGGGTTAGCACAAGATACGTACTGAGTATGTGGGGGCGCATGCTAAATATATATCATAAATTTCATAAAAATGTACATACAAACCATAATGACATACCTAGCTTGAGTGACATTGAATCATGCAACTCATAACATCTTAGATAGAAAATATAGGAGAAAAAACTCATAAATCATTACAGATCATCATAGGCAACTTGACTTATCACATCAAAACTCGGAGTGACTCAGTATTTCAATAAACATGACTTATCGATAGGGGATTTTCCTATAACCGATAACCCCACATGAGCTACGTGTAATACCAATGTTTGAAACCCCAGTTGGTGGGAGCGTCATACTCTTTTCTAGAGA
Organism: Capsicum baccatum var. pendulum; assembly: GCA_030864225.1. NCBI lineage: Eukaryota > Viridiplantae > Streptophyta > Magnoliopsida > Solanales > Solanaceae > Capsicum > Capsicum baccatum. The sequence goes on along the minus strand of CM061558.1, from coordinate 195,023,289 downwards.
GTACAACCTTAAAACTGCAATAATCACAATCGGGCTCTCTGGCCAATAATATCATCATCAAACAACCCTACGGTGGCACATAGGTTTGGGGAAATATCAAATTTCCCTCTCGGTGCTAAGTACTACTCCTCGACAAGCTCAGAATGCATTAGAAAATCTACCAAAACATCACACGGGTCTATCATAAAGATCAAATCAAATCTCTTTCTCATTTATCAAATCATATCAATTTGTGGATTCCTAAATCAACCTTGTCCTTAACTAGGAAAAGTGCCACTTTATGGTGAAAAAAGGCATTGTTCTTGGTCACAAGATTTCAGCTAAAGGTATTAAGGTAGATAAGGCAAAGGTTGAAGTGATTGAGAAACAAGCTCCCCTGTATCATTCAAAGAGGTAATAGCTTTCTTGGTCATGTGGGGTTCTATCACAGATTCATAAAAGACTTCTCAAATATTGCAAACACGCTTTGCAAACTTCTGGATAAAGAGGCAAAGTTCACTTTTGATGATGACTAAAGAAAGTCTTTTAAATGCCTTAAGCTGAAACTAGTGGAGGCTCCAATTATTATTTCTCCTGACTAGATGAAACCATTTGAGATTACGTATGACACTAGTGGAGTGGTACTTGGATTTGTTCTTGGCCAAAAGAAGGATAAGTAGTTCCATCCTATATACTATGAAATCAAGGCCATGAATGGGTCCCCAAAGAATTATACCATGATTGAGCAGGAACTTTTACTATGCTGCCTTAATGTACTTAATGGCGAAGAAGGACGCTAATCAAAGGTTAATCTAGTGGGTTCTACTACTTCAAGAATTTGACTTTGAATTAAGGGATAGAAAGGGATGTGAGAATTAGGTAGCAGACCACTTATCCGGACTCAAAAACGAGCAAGCAGTCAAGGAGGAGCTAGATATTGATGACTCCTTTTCGGATGAGAAAATATTAGTTGCAGTGCTCGAAAAAGTACCTTAGTATGCTGACTTCATGAACTATATAGTAAGTGAAGTGATGTCGGAGAATCTTTCCTTTCATCAAAATAAAAAGTTTCTCCATGATGTGACACATTATTTCTAAGATGAGCCATATCTGTTTCCACAGTGTGTGAATGGCATTATTAGGTGGTGCATCTCAGAAGTTGATCTGTTGAGTATACTAGAAGTAAGTCATGCTTCCCCAGTTGGAGGTCACCATGCAGGTGATCGGACTACAAGAAACGTGCTTCAAAGTGGATAGTATTGGCCCTCCTTGTTCAAAGATGCCTATGAGTTCATGAAGAGATATGACAAATGTCAAAGGCAAGGGTCTATCTCAAAGCACCGTGAGATGCCAATGTAAAAAATATTGGAGCTAGAATTATTTGATGTCTGGGGCATTGATTTCATACGGCCCTTTGTGATCTCATTAGGGATGGAGTAGATTGACTACATGTCAAAATGGGTCGAGGCAGTGGCTCTAGCGGATAATGAAGGAAAGTGAAATGTGGAATTCTAAGGGATAAATATCTTCTCTTGCCTTGGGGTACCATGTACCATCATAAACGATTAAGGATCACACTTTTGCAATAATATGTTTAGATCCTCCTTGGAAAAATATATAGTTAAGCTGCATAAGGTGGCTACCCCATGCCACCCACAGACTAGTGGGCAGGTAGAAATCTCTAATCAGAAAATTAAGGCTATCCTTGCCAAGACCGTAAATGCTAGCTGGAAAAATTGGTCTAGAAAGTAGGAAGATGCCTTATGGTCATATAGAATAGCTTTCAAGACACCTATTGGCATGTGGCCATACTAATTGGCTTATGGAGAGGCATGTTATTTGTTGATAGCTGGAGAATAAAGTGATGTGGGCATTGAAATGGCTTAATCTGAATTGGAATGAGGCAACAAATATGATACTGGGGCATCTGAATAAGATGCATGAGTTCTGTCTTGGATCTTATGAACGGGCTGATCTATACAAGGAAATAATGAACAAATACCACGATCGTAGGATTGAAAAGTGGGATTTCCAATAAGGTAACTTGGTGCTCCTGTTCAACTCCAGACTCAAACGTTTTTTAGGTAAGCTTAAATCCAAATGGTCTGGCCCATTTAAAGTGAACCAGTCTACTAATCTGGACTAGTGAAACTTGAAAATGAAGACAAAAGTGTCTTTAAGGTAAATAGGCAGCGTGTGAAACTGTATATTGGTCCAATGGACTCGATAAAAAGTATTACTACTACCTATCTCCCTAAATTCTGAGTAATCAAGATAACTGAGTTGTGTTATGATGATAAATCAAGCGCTAGTGGGAGGCAACCCACAGTGTGTTATTATAAAGCATTAGTTAAGTTGTTTTGTTGTTTTAGTGCATTTTTTATGTGTTTTTTAAGTGTACAGGATTAAAAATGCAGCAAAATAAGAAGTAATACATTTGGAAAAAGGGTTGACGGCCAAATTGGTGTACCACCAGTTACCTGACAGATCATTATTTGCTCTGTCAACTAGATGCTAAAAATCTAAGTCACTAGAACAAAAGTGTTGGCCAAATTGGTGGACGAGTAGTTACCAGATGGACCACTATATCCTCCGTCACAAAGAGGCTCAAAATCTTTGTCACTGGAGTAAAACTGGCGGTGAAATTGGTGGACAGTCACTAATTTGGTGGACCACCATATTGACCAACAAAAATAAGCTGACTTCCCCATGTTCTAGTAAGGTGCATCAACTATACTGATGGACCATCATACATTTAGTGGACCACCACATTGACCATCAAAATTAAGTTGATTTGCCTATGTTATGGTAAGGTACGACGGACCAACTGGTGTTCCTCACACATTCGATGGACTGTAGGTCCAACCATTGCTATTACCCTAGTACCCAGTCAGATCAGGTTAAAATGGATGCCTATTTAAATGAACCATACGTGACCAAATGATTTAAAGAGGTAAAAAAATAGTTACATACATTGTAATCTTTCCAACTTCTTCAATTGACCAAATCTCTTTGGATTCAAATAATATAAAGGCATATGCTTTTCCTAGGACTCTCTATCTCCTTCCTCTTTCCCAATTGAAGCAACCCACTCTTTTCTTTATCTTTATCACAAACAACCTTGAGAGCAATTATAGAGTTTTAAGTGAAGTTTATTTTTGTAATTTGCAAGCAAGTAAAAGAAGAAGAAATTGTGAAACCAAGGTATGCGAACCACCCTGTTCTTCCCATTTTGAATTGTAAAAATGTGAAATGAATGAGTAATTTATTTATTAAAATTCCATCTTCTGTTCTTCTTTTAATTTGAGTTTCTTAGAGTTCAGAACTTTCATATACTCGGTTAGGTGAAGTCTGAGTAACCTATGCATTAAAAAGAAGAAAATATTGAACATAAATGTGAAATTGGTGTCATGTTTTGCTAAAAATAATTGGGTTTGTATGCAAAATTTTTGACAAAATTCTGAACTGAAAGCTTAGTCTGGAGAAAGGGGTGCGACGATCCAAATGGTGGACCGTCAGTTTTAAAATGGACCACCATATGGACTATCAGAAAGGACCACTAAGTCACAGCCACTAGATAAGATACGACGGACAAAATAGTGGACTGTCAGTTTTGCGATGGACCTCCATATGGACCGTTGCAATGCTCTAAAATCTTAGATCTTCTGGATAGGACCTGACAGCCCACCTAGTGGACCACCAGTTACCTGATGGACCACTAGTGTGGCCTTTAAGTCAAATTTTTTCACTGTTTAGGCTATTTTTTCACTATAAACTAATTCCTTACTTCTATTTCAAGTGTTATGGCTCGCAAACTTCCACTAAATAGAGAAGAAAGATCTCAAAAAGGTAAAGGAAAACCTGCACCCGCTTACAAAACCAGGCAACATAAAAGGGAAACTCTTATAATCTCCCAATATGAAGAGGAGAGCAACAATAGTACAAGTAGTACCAGCTTGAGCCTAGACGAGGTAACAGTTGCTATAACTCAACCCGAGCTTGTTGTGGGTGAAACTGACGCTGCTAACGTGGGGGAACAAATGGAAGAAACTAATGTAGACACTGAACCTGAGGATTCTAGTGTTATCAAGCATAAGAATCCTTAAGTTTGGGAGGTAATTATATGACAGATAGAGGGAGCAAGGACAAAATTCTATGATGGATTGACACCTACAATAAGAGGGATCAAAAGTCTATTTGCTGAGAAATATCAGATATTGACAATGGAGTTACATGAATTCCCTGAGTTGGAATATCATTTCTAAGAGTATAAACTAGCATGGATAGCAGGCCACCAGGATCGTATCAACTGAATATGGCCAAAGAGTTCTTTGCTAATTATCTGGTGTTAATAGAGAAAGAATGCACAAAGGGGTCATTAGTTGCAAACTTGCTAAACAGAGAGTCATTACCTATGCATGGAGTCATTGTCGACATTCTAGCCTGGATAATTAATAAGATGCTGTTTGGGCAAGAGTACAAAGCTCCACCTGCCATGCCTAATCTGGAGTATAGGTTAAGACCTACATCTACTCAGAGGCCCTAGGTAGCTACATTTTGACTGGTGATGGTAACACCTCTTGGGAGACCAATCCATGTGAGTGCATTACAAAATATTCCATTAGCTTCAAGGCTAAGTTCAGGTGGGTTGTTGTTCGTTTAAGGGTGATGCCAATAAAAGGTGATAGAAATTTTAAAAAATACTGAGTTATATTAGTGGCTAGTTTGGTTGTAGGGTTACAGATTGACTTTATCCAGATTATTGTAGATGAGATGTTCATAAGGGCATATTAGACCTCCAGTGCATTGCCATTCCCATGCTTGATCATACAGTTATGTAGGAAAGAAGGTGTGCCTCGAATTTATAGAGTTGACAATGTAATCCAGGCTACACATAGACAAGACATTGAGAAGTCAAAAGATGACTCAAAATTCAAGATGCATGTCACTAAACCTCCTGCTTACTAGACTCAATTTGAACTATCTCCCGATGCTACCAAAATTCTTGTAGGTATTCCTTTGCCCATCACCACTTATATTCCATCTGACTATGTGCCTCGAAGTATATTTTTAGGGTAAGGTTCTGCACCATCTATGGGTAAAGCAAATTTTTTCAAATACAGGTTAACGCAAGAAAATTTTTCAAAATTGGTGAAGCTGCAAAAGAGATTTTAGAAACTGTTAGATAAATGGGCATCAGAATTCAAGCCTTTTGTTGATAGAATTGTACTTGATGCAATCTGTCCATTCCAAACTATTCAGGATAGGATGTACAACATGGAATACCACATCTATAAAAGGCTAGATGCATTGTCTCTCTCTAATCTTGCGAAGCTCATGGCTGAATTTGAGAAGGCCAAGGCTTATATAGAAGAGTTAAAAAGGAGAAAGCCACAACAGACAATTTTTGACACAGTCTTAGTGATAAGTGATGATGATAAAGGTATTGGGGACCTAATGGAAAGACCTGTGAAATATAATAGAAAGCAACACATTGATAAGTGAGCTACAAAGAAAGCTGAAAAGGGAGAAAGAGAGCAGTAATAACACCAGAGCAATAGGAACAGCATGATCTAAAGAGAGCTCGAAAGAGATGAAGGAAAGATAAAGAAAAGATAAAGAAGAAAGAAAAAGATTAAGTAGCAGGAGTATCTACTAGTGCTACCCCAGCAAGGGGGCAAAGTTCAGGCTCAGTCTGAGAGATGATTCCTTTGATTGTAGAGAGTGAGGTTTTGAGTGCCCCTACTACCATAAGGGCCAACATTGCACTAGGTGAGGATGCAGGATCCTCACCAGACTTCATAGACGCTTCTGATGAACAAGATATAATACAAGTATACCCATTCCTTTGTACTTTAATTTAATACATTGAGAACAATGCATATGTTTTTATATTGGGGTGGTGTACTTGTACCATGGGGGTTGTGTTGCCGATATTATTAACCCTACCTCGGAATGTCTAGGATAATATTAAGTTCACAGTTGTAGTTTTTTTTTAGGTTTAACTTTATGTTTGCATTTTTCTTTCTTTATGTATGTTGTTAATGTTGGTCCATAAAATAAAAGAGCTATTTGTGTTGTGGATATGGATGATGAATGATGTTGGAATCAATATATGACTATTTCTATATAACTGTTTTCTTTTGCCTCTTAGGATATGTGATCAACTTTTAGTGAATCTGTAGTTGCCATTAACTTGTAAATACACATACTATGTGATGCAAATCTTAAGAATAGTAGAATGAGTTTGACTCAGTTGCCACTGTGTGCGTGAGTATTTGTATTAGTCCTTCATAGTATAATACCTAAAACTTGCTTTGTCAATTGATGGTGTTCTGTATTTAATGAGATAAGAAGGCATGGAAGTCCATCTTGTGCTTTTATTCCACTTAGCCAAAGTAATTAACCCTACCAAAAATAATTTTCCATTTTGAACCCTTCTTTGAGCTTTTGATAATTTTTCTTCATCAACAAGCATTCTAGTTTACTTTCTTTAAGCTGTTGACACCTAGCTTTGTCCCTGGCTTAATAGTGGGCAATGTGTACCTACACTTAGGCAAAACACCTAAGTTTAGGGTGGCTATTATAGGGCTATTATCTATCTAATGGAAAGCTGGTCTAGAATTTGAATTAGAGCATTTGACCCTGGTCTATTCAAGATAATTTGTACTTTGACTTATTGCATTAGCATAAGTTGAGGGTGGTTGATGCTTGTTTATGTGTATATATATATAAAGGGGGTTAGTATGGTGAAGGATGAATGATCGACAAAAGGGTAAGTAAGCTAGCAAAGCAACGGCCTTGGTAGGATAAATTCAAAGGCAACGAGAGTTAAAGCCTAGTATTTAGTCACTTTTGCTCATAATTCCTTCCTAACCTAGCTTGATACCTCATTACTAGCCTAGAAAAGACCTTCTTGATCTTGGAACTCAGCTATAACGGGTCATTGGATGATATACACAAGTTTATGGGTATATGTACTATGTTTGTAACTTCTTTGAGGAGCGAGGGAGTTTGGATCTATATACAAAATTAAAATAAATGGTGGATTTCATAGATTGTGAGGAAAACCTGAGTCATACTTAATTTGGCTGATCTCTGTAGATTTTTGTATCCATGTTGTGTAGTTGAATTAAATTTGAAACAATGCCTGTTATGGACTTTGACTTCTTAAACCATATAATTTGGATGACAAGTGAATAGTTGTGTGAAAACTGGTTCACTAGTAAATGCCCATCATTGTATTGTTCATATTTGCAATTTAGTGCTGAGTTTCTTGAGGACAACCAATTATCTTAAGTTGAGGGTGTTGATGTTTTGGCTTTTGATGGAATATTTTTCATCTTTTTCTTGGGAAAATTATATGTTTTCAAGCCACCAAGGTTACATTTAATGCTGGGTTTTAGTGTTTTAGGGTAAGGAGCAACTGAAGGAAAAAACTCGGAAGATTGGCAAAAAACACTTCTGATGGTCAAAATTGTGGATAACAGTCTTGCAATGGACCACCAACTTAACCGTCAGGCCCAAACAGAACACATGATGAAAACTCAGTGATGGCCCATGTGGTGGACCTCCAGTCTTGCGATGGATCAACACGTTGGTCGTCAAGTCAAAGGCAAACCTAGAATCCTGAAACATCCAGTGATGGCTCATATGGTGGACCATCAGTCTTGAGAAGAACCAACACTTTGGCCATTAGTGTTAAGCATAACCTGCCTCTCTAGGATCATAAGCGACGGACCATATGGTGGACCTTCAGCCTTGCTATGGACCACCTCTTTGGCCGTCAGTGTTATCCAAAACATGACTCTCCAGGATCAGCAGTGACGGCTCATATGGTGGACTATCAGTATTGCGATGGACTACCACTTTGGCGGTCAATTTGGACACGTTCTTTCTAAATTCAAATTTTAAATCTCTTTTACTTGGGAACATATAAATACCCAGTTTTAGGTTTAATTAGGTATATTTTATCTTGGATGAGATTTTTTCCATACTTGAAACATATTGTACGTAGTTTTTCTCTGAGATTCATTCTAGAATTATGGATCTATATTCCATTATCATTTTATCCATTGAAGATTGAAGAACAATAATTGTGACTTTTGTAAGTCAATTTAGAATTAATTTTTGAATAACACAATAACTTCTTGTCTTTCTATGATGGAGATGTGTGTCTAAGCTCCAGAACTAGTGTTATGGGAGCCCTGATGTGAATAGATAATTGAGAGTTGTGAATCTAGTAGATTCCCATGATTAATTGATATTGCATAATCCCTTCTTTATTTCAATGACTTTTCTTGGTTTTAAATTTGAAAAGTGAGCCCAAGAACATCACTTGTTTGAATAGTAAAGTGTTTCTTGGGAAAATAAAGGGTTTGCATAAATCTCCAAGATTTAACCTTTGGATAGAGGGTAGAAGCCTTAACTGGATCAACCCATGTGAGAACATAGTTGAAAAAAAAATATGTTTCTTAAGTTTAAAAGATTTAAGGAATAAACTACTTATATAGGTTGAGAACCTGATGGGTAAACCATAGAATTCAATTACTCTTGCAATTAGAATTGTTCATTAGGAAATAAAAATAGTTCACAACCCTAGCTTCTTAAGAATCTTGGTAACCATAACTCTAGTTTGACTACTCATATTGAATTACTATTTGTAATACAATAGAATTTGGATTACTTTCTATGACAAATATTTCAATACAGTTGATAAATCAAAACCCCCCACTTTATTCTGGAACCCTTGATCAATAATCTAATAACAACCACAACACCTAGTGAGAACAATATTCTCTGTTGAATTCGACACCCAACCCAGTTGGGTTGTATATTTGACTGGGACTACTTACGCTTTCTAACAAGAGTTATAATTTGGGTGTATCACTCAGTTGGGGTGTCATGCCTCAGTTTCAAATCCCCCATATGTAGTTAAAATTCGGTTTATAGGTGCCCTATGTATCATCTCAGTTTTTCCTCAGTATCTCAGCCAAGGCAGCATTTTTCAGGGGACATAATGCCTATAGGGGGAGATGTACTATAACCCCCTCTCCCAAGTTTTCATGACCTAAACCTTCTATATTTTGTTCATATAATAAATCCAGTTTAGAGTAGTGGGTACTCATAAGTGGACCCTCAAGTTCCAATCTCATCCATAAGCCGTGTATTTAAGGGATTGGTTCCATTCATGATAATCCATTCATGTATCACATTTCAGGCTCAGTTATGATCTCATGTTCCTATTCATGCGTATTCAGTAAATAATCTAGAGTTAGGGATCAGTGATTTGGTATTCTTAAGAATATCTCCTATGAATGGAGTGAAGAGGTTGGCAAGAAGAGGGAAGCTTATCCCCTGATATGTCGGTCATAACAGAATTCTCAACCACTTTGGAAAGGTAGCTTAAGAGCTCGAGTTACCTTCAGACTTAGCTTCAGTACATCCAGTGTTTCATGTCTCCCTGCTTAAGAAATACATAAATGATCCAGCAGCCATAGTCCCGATAGAGGGTATAGATATCCAGAATAGTCTCTCTTATGAAAAGGTTTTAGTCGAAATCCTTGACTATCAAATTCTCAGACTAAGGAACAAATAAGTCCCTATAGTCAAAGTTCTTTGGCAGAATCAGTCCGTTGAGGGAGCTACTTAGGAAGAAGAAGCAGATATGTAGACCAAGTATACTTACCTCTTCTCTACAAACTCAGACTCAGCTCAAGGTAGTAGTTTTCCTTAAAATGTTACTCAATTCCATGCTCAGATATTCCTTAGAAATATGGTATCAGTTGTCTATGTATATTAAGTCATGCATTCATGAATCATGTTCAGTCATGTACTCATGCATCAGACATGCATGTTCAGTATATATAAACTCATCTTATCAGTAATATCAGTTATGTAATCATGCATCAGATATGCATGTTTAGTATGAAATTCCAGTATAACATTAGTCTCAGCCATGAAATCATGTTGCAATTGTGTATGTACAGTACTTTCTTGCAGTCTGTCAGTTCTACCATCTTAGTCAGTCTCATTTGAGGACGAATATTCCCAAGGGGGAGATATTGTAAGACCCCGAGAAATTCTTAGCTTTACTCAGTCCTTTAAGCTTGTTAAGGCGTTCCTAGAAATAGAAAATTTTGGCCAAGTATCAAGACTTAGAATTATTTTATCTTTCTATGTTTGGAGAATTTTATTTCCAACCTTCCCAACGTTATTTAGTCAATTTTTAAATTGATTCATGATCAGGGCCACTTATAGGTCATCTAAGGCAAGTTTTGGATTTTTTGGACTAGCGTAAGGCCAGTCAACCCAAGTAAAGGTTGCGTCGTGGTGGCTACTTGACCCGAGTAGGGTCACATCGCGATGGATACTTGACCCAAGCAGGGGTCGCAAAAAGAGGGCATCCCTATTTAGCATTATTTAATGTGGGTTGTGGGGGAAAATGGGTTATTTTCCCCACCATTATTCAGCCATAACATGAAATTAATCAACCTATAGGGTAGAATCTCATTCTTTACTCATAAACTCTCTCAAAAGAAAGCCCTAGCCTCATCAATTTCAAGAATTCAAGTCTTCAGAACTCACTTCAATCTTCTCAAAAGTAGTAGTCAAGGTATGTGAAGTGTTCATCCAAGGGTCCCTTTCACCCTTGGAGTCCAAGAAACTATTTTTAAACTTCAAGTTTATGGATTTCATGAATTCCATGTTGGGTTTGATTATATCCATGTTTATAATGATTAATTGGAATTCCAATCCATTTTTTATGATACGTTTTATGTGAGGTTAATATGTATGTATGTAATATCAAGAGGATCCATCTAAAACCCTTGAAATTGTAAAAGAGGATTTGAATTATGATGTCTACTTGTTATTTAGTGTTTTGTGCATATGTATACTTACCAAGTGCTTGATGAATTACTCATGTGAACTAATAAGGGAAAGAGATCATGTCATGTTAGCTTATGTGCAATTTGTATCATGCAAGTGTTTGATAAAATATTTCCATGAATGAGTTGTGAACAAGTACACATGATTATACTTTTCAAGCTTATTCTATGATTCACCTTTCATGCTATCGATTCGTGGGGTATTCAATACCCAAAAACTTAGTTGGTTACCTAGAGCTTCAGCCAGTTATAGAACTCAAGAAAATCTCAGTAGTATTCATAAGTCAGTCAAAATATTCTATTCAGAACTCAGTAGTACTTAGTCAGCTAACAAAATTCAGTAGTATTCTGTCAGTCCATGGAACTCAGTGAAATCAATTCAGTTCAGTCAAATAGTACAATTAGTAATGGTTTAGTCAATCTCAATACAGTCTAAGAATCAGTTCAGTGTCTATTTAGTTGAGAGTAGGATTCAACATCGAGTGAATCTAAGGATAGGGGGTCACGTGACAGTGGAAGGTGTGGTCCTTAGAAGTAATCCTTGTGTTCCAGAACTACGTAGAAAACATAGGTTGAGATATCTCCCTATGAGAATATGGTTGATATATCTCATTGGAGTTTTCCCAACAACGAGGGTTGATGGAAGATCTTCCTATCAGAGAGGGCTAACTCACAGCTTGTCTTTAACTGTGGCACGGTATTGACACTCGTACAACTGTGGTTATAGGTTTGACCCCAAATAAGTTATAGAAGGGTAATATTGGTAAGATGATTAATTCATATAGTCTCAATTTCAGATTTAGTCTCAGTATAGAACTTAGTTCAGTTCTATAGATTTAGGATTGTCAGATACAGTCACTTAGTTCAGTTTGGAACTCAGTATAGTTCTACAAATTCAAGATTATCGGATACAATCATTTAGTTATCAGTAATTTATTATCAGTATACTCAGATATCAGTTAATCAATATTCAGATTCAGTATCCGGGGTACAGACTCTTGGCGTGAAAAAATATACAAGGTCCTGGGTGCACCCAATTATCTGAACTATATTCCTACACTTCTACCCTTCTTCAAAGTTGAGTAATAAGTGAAGGAAAAAAAAAGTGTACTCCCTTGATTTTTGAAGTTCCTCCACTCTAAAATTATAATTTAGCCCACGTCCAGAGTAATACCAAACAGTATACAAGCCACAATCCTAGCTCGCAAGTTTGTGACTGTAGTCATGTGTTTGTACGGCAATACCCTACTGCAAATGATATCCAACCAAAGCCTGGCCTCTGCTATGAGGTTATTCATAGAAATGCCTCTCTTGGTGGTATCCTAGGGAACGTTTTTGCCAGGACATAATATGTTTGCTATCCAGGTCCCTAGCTCACACCCATTTGCCATGAATTGAGCCATGTCTGCATCTGAGAGCCCATATATCTCATTGATCCACCCTACTCTAAAATACACTACCTTTTCCTGAATTGTCAACACTGGTTTTATGAGAAAACCTATGCTAAGTTTAGAAAATAACTCACGTACCCATTGCTCATTAGCACAGCAGGGGCCTAGGGAAAAGCACATCCACTCGGTAGTACTAAGTCTGGCATAGAATCTCGGGAATTTCTCCTCAACTTTATCTAAGAAAATACCCATTTTTTAGAGTAATTTAGTCCTTGGTAGGCCACTATCATATAGTTTATCGCATTCAGCGGACATGAATCAGGTATCGTCAAAGTTTCCTATTTTGTTATTAAGTACCTGTAAGAAACATAATTATACCATCTGTAGTATTCTCACACCAAATATATGTTAGATTAAAAATATAAGACTATGTTTCAATGTCATAGTAAGTTTTGGAATGAGAAATGGATATAAAGAATCTTTGGTTTCAAAAGAAAACTGCTCTCAGTTTGACGATCATGGAGCCTTAATCGAGATTGTAGTAACTAAGACAATGTTCGATAGTTTTGCAACATCACCCAAAACACCAGTCTTTAACTCCAAATTGTGTTCCAACTATTCATATAAACATCATGCTTAAGGAACTCAAACTTAGAATGCGTGATTATACCCTCAAAACTCAAAGAGATTAACATGTCATTCATTAGGGTGTTAATTAACCAAATGGTGTACACATTAAGTTTTAATAGTATTTGGACTAAATCTGGGTACTCAAAACTTCCCCGATGATGTATACACCCACGACATCATCTAACCACAATAATAATCACAAACATGCATGGATTTGGCATTATAAATAATATTTCACGCCTATTCCTAAAAATAAGTCTCAAGCCTAAAAAAACATAAAACGAGGGAGTTGAGACAACATACCAAAATAGATAATGCAAATTATTGAAATTCACACTTGGACACTCAACACGAAGCAAAAAGTCGAAGAGAATTTGAAAGAATTTCAAAAGGGGTGTCTGTAGGGAAAATAGCAGTCAGGAAGTCTTTTAAGCTGATTCAACAATGACCATAGTCCTTGTTCTGCAATTGCAGACACATAGATACCATGATCATGGTGACAAGGGCCGCAATTACAGTAACCGGTACCAAACTTTAGGTCCTCTGCACTCCCCTATTTAGTTCAAAACATGATAATTTTAAATATTCCATTTTTCAATTTCAATCAACTCTCCTCATAGCACCACCATTTCATGCATTATGCATAAGAAGAAAATAAAATACACTCTATCATGCATAAATAAAAGTATACTTTCCACTTTCATTGTATGATGGATTGTTTCCCATCTTTGGTGGCAAGACACCACTTTGACTATTATTTATATTTCAAATTATAATATTTGAATCTCCATCCCAAATTTTGATCTCTATGATTTGAGAGGTAGAGGGGTAGGAGATTCAGATCTTCAAGGTGAAACATGATAGAAAAAGTGACATAGTGATGAGGTTTCTATCTTTCCACTTTGAAGACTTGACTCTTCTACCAAAATTCAGATAAAACTTCTGATTTATCTCCTTGGGTAGTAGGTAGAATATTAAGAGGCCACTAGTTTTCCATTTGAAGTTACGATCCTTGACCCTCAAGTGTGGGTCTCCAATGTGCTTCTTTGAAATAACGAACTCTAAAATGTAGGGGTGTTGCTCCTTCTTCCCATGATCCTTCATTTTCTTAGATAGATGGATTTTCATCACATACTCCAAGCATAATATTGAAAAATGGTTTTAATGAGGCCTATCCCTTAGTCCCGAGGCTGCATACTTTTTAGCATCATCGCCCCAACATGGGCTAGAGTTATCATAAGAGATTAGCTTAGCTTCTTATTTTAACTCTAGCACCATATCCTTAACTTAGCATCTTCAACAATATTTGGTTTAGTTGGTTAGGAAATCACTGAGTACTCTTCACTACCAAGCTCATCATTGACCACATAGCTTGGTTTCTCTACTTTATTCACCTCTTCTTTGGAAGTGGGAAAGGTGATAGTATATACAAGATTTATTTCCTTGACCATTTTATCTATCTTGGTAATCTCCCTTCCAAATGCCTCATTGGCTTGATGTATGTCTTGCATATTATTGATGAGTGGTAAAATTACTACTTATTTCCACGTAAAATTTATGCACACTACTATGACTTGAATGTAAAAATTAGACACATTTAGGGATAAATGTACTAATTCCCATATTTTGCATATGTACAAGTGCTGAGAAGAAAAGAAGCAAACTTGAGATAAAAGAGATCAAAAAGGTAATTAAAGTGTAAGATCTAGACAAGTTGATACAGGAACAGGATCAAGCCCTCAACTATTGCGATCGCAAACATTAGCCCGCAATCACGTCGAGTCAAGCTAGTCAACCAACTACAATAGCAATGGACTTATCACGATCGTAGTGAGTGCTATCGTGATCACTATTCCGTGATCGTGTGAGGGCAGAAAATGGCCCAAGAGCATAAACACTATTTTGACCAACCAACTCTAAATCTTATTTAAAGCTCAAAACCCTTTCATTCAAGCGGTTATTTATTCCATCTTCCCCAATTTTTAGGTTTAGCTTTTGTAGTTGATAAGCCTCCATTTTTTGAGAATAAAATATTTTATAAATTCTAGGTGAAGAATACATTGGAGACTTTCTATTGTCTCATAAAATAGGTTCTAATATTCATCCTTTAGATTGCTTATCATATGATCTCTTACTATATCAATAACAGTATTTTGGTGAGTAATTACCATTGGATAACTAATTATCAGCATTTTTTATTATTTATGTCCTCTTTTGTTAGTACATAGTTAGAGTTTGTTGGGATCTTGTCCTAGTTACTTTTCATAGTAAAGACTTTCATACAAAAAAGTAGATGATCATGGTTTGTGCTTTTAAACTTACATATTATTCGTGAATTTGTTATATTATCATTCAGTTCATCTCCTATACAATTGTATTTATCATTTTTTTAGTATTTTTAGAGTCACGCCAGGCGTGGCTTAGCTTGGGGTCACTTGTGATTTTAAGCACCGTATTACAACTTGAGGTATTCTAGCGTCATGTTAGAATATATATATATATATAAAATTAACTAATAAATGATTCTAGGGTGTTTGAAAATACTAATGGGAATGAAATTATGTTTATTTGTTCTGATTAAAGTAGAACCTATGAGGTCTAAGAGATACAAAACACTAGTATCATTAAATAGGGTTAGTTTGAAACTTAAATCAATGGTTTTGATCCCTAGTAGTTATAAAAGGAATAAATCATTAAAACTGGTATATATTCTTGGTTTTGATCCCTATTAGTTACAAAAGGAATGAATTATTTAAATTGGTATATATTCTTGTGTTTTTAGATCGAGAATAAATTGTACAATAGCAAAAGGGCAAAAATGTGTCTTAAAGGTGACTTGATAAAGGAATTAAGGTATGCTATGGTTTTTTTAGCATATAGACTTTTTTGGTGTTATACTTATTTTTAGACCAAACTTCTATGATTGGCTTCTAGCATTACTTATGATTTTTTGACTGTATTTTATTTCAAATGCATTGTGATGATGTTGAGTGATGATGAGTCGGGTACCATACCGATATGGATATAATGTTTTATGATAAAGGGTAGGGTACCACACTGATATGATATGATGTTTTGGATGAAGATAAGGGTAAGAGAGGATGTGCACATCATATATACATGTATTAACTCATATAAATTGGGTGTCTGTATGATGTTTATATGTGGTGATAACTTCCTGATGAATATGAACTTGTATATTATATTTAATTGTTGATGTTTATGATTATGATCTCTGTTATGATCATTTATACTTGTCTGGCTTTCTTACATGTATATTATTGAGTTACATCCTATAATACTTCCCAGTACTTGTCTGTGCACTAATTCTATATGTACTTTTCTTTTGTTGAGTTCAAAATATCATCCATTGACTGATATGCTACCTTTTCTCCAGTTAGTGGTCTAGATTTGATTTTAAAGGTGAGCACCATGACTGAGCAACCTTTGGATGTGATGACCTTTGTTTTAGGACTAATACAATTCCCTATTTTATTTCTATATTTTTTTTTTGATATTTTTGTTTATTTTAGGCCGAGATTATTCTTAAATGTTCTTGTATGGTGACTATAGGTTATGGACATGTAATAAATAGATATCTTTGCAATATATATTGAATATTGATGTTGGTTGAGGTGTTGTTTAAATTTAATCAAACTTTGTTTTTGCACTTGCTTAAAATAGGGAAATAATATAAATGAATATAGGAGTAACACGAGTTAGTAAGGGTGAGATTACTATAGTTCTCCTACCATAGGTTAGGGTAGGTGCCAATCATAATCGATTGGGTCATGATAGCAACCATCTCTTTATCTAGGATTGGTGTCAACTCCGCTTTTACCTCATTACATTCATTCTTTAGAGTTACATTATTTAATTCTTTCCTTGTCCTTAGTGATATCTCCATTACTTGCCTAGGTTTAGGATTTATGTCACTAGGAAAACCCCCTTGATCTTTTGTATTCTAAGCATCTACTAACTAACATATCTATTTCTTTTGATTCATTAAAGCAATTATTTTTTAGCTCTACATCTATTTGTTCTAGGTTAGACAAAATTTGTTACGAAGTATCTTCTATATCACTGGCTTAAGTGTTTGTCTAATTTTCTTATTACTATTGAAACTATTGTGGTTGGACCAAATTGTTTCCCAATGAGTAGTTGGGCTGATTTTTTAAATTATAGTAGTAGGCATTACCATAGTTTTGGTATTCTTTCTATGAATTTCCCACAAAATTCATCAACTCCATATTAGCTCCACAAAAATCTAAACAGTGACCATTGCTACCATAAATTTTGCACTATGTCCTTACTTGTTGCACTATATTAACCTAGGCCTGAGGCTGCGAAATGTTCAACTTGCTAAGTTTCCCAATCATTTGTTTGAAAAGCATCCATCTGAGTAGACTAAGCAGTAATACTATCTAACTCAATCATGCCTTCAGGATTTTTTTAACCATACCTCGAGAAGCATCTCCATGCCAATTAGGATTACCTTGAGTAATATCGTTGACAAGTGTAAAGTTCATCATATGTCTTTGTAATGCCCCAAAATCGGATCCCGAGATGTCACACGATACTTAAGGTCACAAGTAACCCCAAGCTAACCCTTCATCTGGAATAACCCAAATCAACTAAATAAAATACATAAAATAGAAGGAATAATGCGGAAAAAACCCATAACTTAGTCTAACCAACATGAAAGTAAATTTACAAGGTCACAATTTTGCTCATAAATATACAAATCTGAAACTGAATACACTGACTACTAGTGACTATCTATGAAGCCTCTACTAGCATTGCCCAAAGATAGCCGGGTCATGTCTCCCAACTACCACTATTCAATATGACTGAATACAGAAAATACAATACACCTCAAATCTGAACAACTCAAGTCCCTAAATCAAAAGGACTAATCACCTGCCGATCGAGAGCTGCAACCCAGCTGAACATGATATGTGCGCTACAGCTTGTACCTACATTTTGGTAAGAATGTAACCTATAGCAATATGTGGCTCAGCACTTTGAAATGTACTAATTATGTGGGGGTGCATAAAACAATATAAATAGTATAATCAATTTTATGAAAACATGCATACGGACAATGATGACTCACTTGGCTTGAGTTATATCAAATCATACTTTTCGTAATTTCGTAATAAATAGTTCATATGATAAAATCTCGTAATCCACGTAAATCATTATAAATCATAAATTATGATAAATCCTCCTAAATCATCAAAAATTATCACATCATAAAAAATCATCATAGGTAATTATAAATCATCGAAATGACCATAAAACATCGTAAACATCTCAACTCTTTGACTCAAATCTTAGAGTGACTTGGTAATTCAAGAAACTTAATCTATGGACACGGGGGTTTTCTATAACTGATAATCCCATGTGAGCTATGTGGAATACCAACGTTTAACACCCGCGTTGGTGGGAGAGTCATACTTTTTGCCAAGAAGTACGACCTTAAAACTGCAATAATCATAATCAGGCTCTCTGGCCAATAATATCATCATCAAACAACCCTACGGTGGCATATAGGTTTGCGGAAATACCAAATTTCCCTCTCGGTGCTAAGTACTACTCCCCGACAAGTTTAGAATGCGTTAGGAAATCCACCACAACATCATAAGGGTCTATCATAAAGACCAAATCAAATCACTTTCTCATTTATCATACCATATCAATTTGTGGATTCCTAACTCAACACATTTTAGCTCAAAACATTTTAATCTTCCTCAACATAAACAAGGTGTCAATGTATTGAACCATAACCGACTCGACATTTGGATAAGGATATGAAGACTCAATACGTAATATTTTCAACAATTTAACTCATCAAAACCATCCGAAAAATAGCAAGACTCATTGCAACTTTGATATCAATATACCCAATAACTCAAATCATCATAAAGAAGCTCAAAATTTGACACATGGCTCAAAAACACTTAGAAATACCAATAATTCATTCTTCAACTTAAAACGTGGATACATGTGCAAAATATAACAATTCTTGATAGAAACACCAAGAATCCAAATATTAAATCTCAATTCATAGAACGAAAATATTCAAATACTCATGTGATTCAAACTTACAATTCAAATCTTTATAAGTTCATAGCCGAATTATGTAGACATAATTCAAATTACAGAACGATATGAATCCATTAAATAATCATAATTGCCAAGCTTGAACAATTTACATATATAAATAATCAAAATATCATGGTAGGATATCTTGGAAATAAATTCATTTTCCAAACACATAATAATCCATAATAAAAATTAAAGATACGGGCACAACAACGGAAGAATTATTCTTGTTCAAAGCCCCACATACCTAAAAATGAAAGATGAATATGAACTTCTGAATCCGGAACTTTAGTCACGAATATAAAGGGTTCTTCTTGAAGCCCTTAACATGATCAACTCGAATCCGAAATCAATTTGAAATTTCTACGATTCAATCAAGAGGCATAGAAGGATGAAATTTGGAGTAGAAGGGTTGGGGTTTGAGCCTTAGGAAATTTTGTAGAAAAATGAGCTATTGAATGCTCTTAATGGACTTAAATCTATGGTTTACCCGGATGGATTGGACTAGGAATGACGAAAATTTCCTTAAAAATCAAATAATGTCAAATCTGTCCTTTGGTGGACTGTTTTGATAGGCTGAAGTAGATCGACCGTAACTTTTTTCTCCGATGGACAAATTAGATGAAACCAATTTCATTGGAAAGAGACTCTCATAGATTTCTATTTATATAGAGTAGCTCACCCAGATCATTATGTACAAAGAGTTATGATCGTTTGAAGCTGACCCTAAAATTTGCCTGGCCTCAGTATTTTGTTCCTGCACATTTACTTTTCACCACTATTCATGGTTAGATCGAAATGATCATAACTCATTGCTCAAGTGTCTGTTTTGGATGATCCACATATCGTTGGAAAAATTATTCGATGCTCTACACGATGACGGATCGCATATCCAGAAATTCCACATAAAAAAATTATTAATCACGATATAGAACAAAATTTAACATATTTTCATCTAAGATCTTAACGAACTCTTGGAATGATAAAAAGGCTTTAACAACTCGACACATTTGAGAGAGAAATATTTAACAGGAAAACTCGGGGTATCACATCATCTCCCCCTTGGAAACATTCGTCCTCGAATGTCGCTCATTGGGTTAGAAAGACAAGGAAAATCGAGTATATGCAACTAAAATAGCTTGATGAACAAGTTTATATTTTTCTAAACTTTGGAGTACTTTCCGACGTATAAGCTCATGATAATCACAACGACATAGTTGAGTCTATTACTAATAGAGTTGGATAAAGGAAAAATTATTAACTTTGATTTAAATCCGC
Organism: Capsicum baccatum var. pendulum; assembly: GCA_030864225.1. Lineage (NCBI taxonomy): Eukaryota > Viridiplantae > Streptophyta > Magnoliopsida > Solanales > Solanaceae > Capsicum > Capsicum baccatum. The sequence goes on along the minus strand of CM061558.1, from coordinate 195,003,014 downwards.
ATTCACAAAGAAAGAGATGAAATATCTAGGATATGAAAACTCGGGATATCACAATATCTCCCTCTTGGGATCGGTTCTCCCCGAATAATACTAATTCATACATAGGACACTTTATTATCGACCCATGGATTAATACTTTGGTCGGGAGCAAAAGCAAAGGCTAAATAGAATTTGGTAACTCGCTTTGATGTATATAAATTATTCTTGAAATGGTTATGCTCATGAAACTTCTAGTGAGATTGGACCACATCGGAAGAAGGAAGAAATATATGAATCCGTCGAAATAACTATCAAGTTGAATTTCTAGGTGCATGGACCGAATCAAGACACACTCTTATTCAATTAGGACATGTTCCAAAATCTTTCCAAGGAACTTTCAATGCTACTGGGAAGCAATTGGGTTTGGGATATGGTCCGAACAATATTTATATATATATATATATATATATTGAAATAAGGATTTATAACTCGACCCCAATTTTAAGTACGGAGCGTAGGTCGATCAGTCTTATATCAAAATAAAAGTACTAGACCGCACACAGTACAACTCCTTACTTTCAAGCTTATCAATATGCTTCGCACACCCTTTCTCTGCAATACTATTTTCCCCAAATACCATACTTACTTGATTCAATTCATAATTCTCACAAGGCATTTGCAATCTTGGCTATTCAAATCTAACTAAGCCAAATCATTTTCAAGCTTAATTTAGAGTCACCAATTCCTCCACCTAACACCATAACATAGCACCATTCCGAATTAGAAATTTACACACATCCACATTGTTACAATTCCTCATCTCACAGATAATTCTTATTACCACTCAATCAACTCTAATCCACTTAATACTCACTATTTTTAACCATCATATTCATATCAACAAGTCTTGAAGCTTAGGGAACTATTCATAGGCATATACGTAATTCAATTTATAGCAAGGCCAAGGCTTACAACTAATATCCTCAGACAAGAGATATATTCATAATACATGAGTGCTATGCAAGATCAATTTACAAGAGCTTTTAGCTTAGATTTTATATCAATATAGACACCAAAACTTATCGATAATATAAACTTTAATCTTCGTCCATATAGACACACATAATGTTCAAGCCTATCTTTATAATTACGTATACACTCCTAATCAACACCCATAAAACACCTTTTTCAAATTCTACAATCATTTATTAAGATAACTTCAGGGCATTATTCTTAAGAAAATACTCACTAACTTTTCCAATTAACTTATCCATGCACAAACTTCACTTCAACAATTCCCCACCTATAAACCTAGATAAACTATCATACAACCACTTTCACAAACACAACATGAAATGCTTCAAATAACTATGACATCCATCAAAACCCTAGCCTCAAGCTTACTCCACACTTGCTACCTTAGCTAAAATGAACATGCCACAATCTTTATCAATAAAAACCCGCTCACTCTCCCCTATCGTCACCACTGTTCATCCACGCTCCCTCAAAAAATGAAAAGTCATAAAAGGAATGAATATGAAGGGATATTGTGTATAACTTGGTTCGGTTATTGAGGCCGGAGAACTAGGGCATCAAATGCATGAATTCAACCAGAATCAAGATTAAAGATTAAGGTCACCCAGGACATAAATTGAATCTTATTGGTCGCTAAGGGTGTTGGCGGTAGACAGAACTTAAACATACAATAAAACTTAAGCACATGCATTATGAACCGTGCAACTTGAGTTTGGAGTTTATAGCTTATGGAATGCCGATTTCATCCACTAGAAAAATTAGGACTCTATATTTCGATAGTTAGGAGAATACATGATTTCCCATGATATGCATGAGCCTGTATTATGATCGGGGGAATGAAACATAAGGCATGAGAAAATATCAAAGTCATTGAAAAGGCTGGGGTAAAATAGGATCAACACCACTCCTTCTCACCACCAACTTGCAACCCACCGATACACATACCATAATCCCATAATCTTAACTTAGTTATTTTTTTTCTACTATCTCCCCCTTAGACTTAATCCAACACTCTGAGTCAACGAATCACCATACAAACTCTAGTCCATGGCATTCGCTTTACTCCAGGGTCCCCGGATATACCCATACACATGATCCATAACTTAACCCGCATAACTACACCTGCGAGTGCAAAACCCAATCTTAACATAACTCTCAAATACCCACCAACTTAGACAACTTCAAAAGTTATCATATAACAATTCATCCACTTCGCAGCTTTGATTCTAGAACTTACCATGGATACATCAAACCTTTGCTAAACTATACTAACTTCTTTGTGCTTTACTAATATCACATCTCAAGCGAACACCCTCATCAACCTCTAATGCCCAAGTTAACTAACAATTACATCATATACCACATATCATCATTCATACTTACCCGATCAAGGATAACACTAACCATTTAATATTTAATAACTTAAAAAAATCCCCATAACATCTTGAGCATACTACTACCTCAACACACAATATCATACTTGATCACAAACAAATAGACTTAATCTCCCATACATACGGTTCAAACCTACTAAATCTCCTCCCTATCACTAACGTCGTAGCAATTCAATCATTAAATTCATTTTTCTCATCACCCGCTTTACAAACTTAACAACTCACTCTGACTATGATTAACAACAATCTCAACAACTATTTCCATCTATCAAACACCCCAAACATACTAGTCCACCAAAACCTCATAACGATAATAATCATCCACAATTCCATGGCTTATGCCATAATAATTTACTAACACCACCTTTCACCATATTTCCAACCCCCTGGTTCTAACCAATGCAAGGACAACAGAGTAAACAACCAGCTGCTAGAGAATCAAAATAGGCCTCACACTACTTCATTAGACATTGATTTTATATTTTGAAAAAGGAAATAAATATCAAAAGAATTATGCTAGTGAATCAAAAAAATCCCCATACGGCTTCACTAGACTTTAAGTTTTCATCAAAAGATGATCAAAAAATATTTTCAAGAAATAAAAGCCTGGTAAACCATAATCAAGGATCCAAGAATATGTGTCTCACTTTACCTCAACTGAACGACTCAAGAGGGATGAGGGTACATCTTGAAAGATATGGAACCTTTTCTAGTAAGCCCAAGAATATAATCAAGAGAGGAAATTAGAACTAGTTAATCACCTTGTCTCAATATTAGTACATGGATAAGGAAAATACAAAATCACATCATGAATTCTACGGAGAAATCCAAAAACACTTTCGAAATAGGATTAATGCACAACCTTCAAGAACGTACATATGACACCTCAATCTTTTGGAACTTAAGAGCACTAATGAAATCATTTTTCTCTAGCTCACTTACAAGTCCGTAATAACAGAGGAGATTATCTAAGAAAGAACCATCTATAAGAATTTACGCTTGACTATATCTGATATTTTAGAACAAGGCAAAATGGCCCAATTTATGCAAGATATGAACCCGTATGAATTTTGTAAGAAACCTTTCCATAGCACAATCTACGATTTGAAAGAAAGGGAACATTTTTCTAAATGCCTCATAGCCTCTCGAAGAAAAGTACATACGTCTCTATATCAGTCCGCAAGACTCTACTAGACACAGCTTCATAGACACCCTAGGATACCTGAACTCTGTGCTCTGATAGCAAGCTTGTAATGCCCCAGAATCAGATCCCAAGACATCACATGGTGCATAAGGTCATAAGTGGCCCCAAGCTAATCCTTCATCTGGCATAACCTAAAGCAACTAAATAAAATACATAAAATAGAAGGAATAATGAAAAAACAACCCATAACTTAGTCGAACCAACATGAAAGTAAATTTACACGGTCACAATTCTGCTCATATATATACAAATCTAAAACTGAATACACTGACTACTAGTGACTGTCTATGAAGCCTATACTAGCATTGACCAAAGATAGTCGGGTCATGAATCCCAACTACCCCTACTCAATACGACTGAATACAGAAAATATAATAAACCTCAAATATAAACAACTCAAGTCCCTGAATTAATAGGACTAATCACCTGCCGATCGAGAGATGTGACCCAGCTGAACATGATATGTGCTCTATAAATTATACCTACATTTTGGAAAGAATGTAGTCCATAGAAATATGTGGGTCAGTACTTTGAAATGTACTGATTATGTGAGGGTGCATGCAATTATATAAATAGTATAATCAATTTCATGAAAACGTGCATATGAACAATGATGATCAGTTGGCTTGAGTAATATCAAATCATACTTTTTGTAATTTCATAATAAACGGTTCATATGATAAAATCTCGTAATCCACGTAATTCATTATAAATAATAAATTATGATAAATCATCATAAATTATCACATCATGAAAAATCATCATAGGTAATTATAAATCATCATAAATGACCATAAAACATCATAAACATCTCAAATCTTTGACTTAAATCTCGGAGTGACTCGGTAATTCAAGAAACTTAATCTTATGGACACGGGAGTTTCCTATAACCGACAACCCCACATGAGTTATGTGTAATACCAATATTTGTAACCCGCATTGGTGGGAGCATCATACTCTTTGCCAGGGAGTACGACCTTTAAACTCCAATAATCACAATTGGGCTCTATGGCCAATAATATCATCATCAAACAACCCTACGGTGGAACGTAGGTTCAGGAAAATACCAAATTTCCTTCTCGGTGCTAAGTACTACTCCCCAACAAGCTTAGAACGCATTACGAAATCCACCACAACATCACAAGGGTCTATCATAAAGACTAAATAAAACCTCTTTCTCATTTTGTCAAATCATATCAATTTGTGGATTCCTAACTCAATACATTTTAGCTCAAAATATTTTAATCTTCCTCAACATCAACAAGGTATCAATGAATTGAACCACAATTGAATCGACATTTTGACAAGGATATGAAGACTCAATGCGTAATATTTTCAACAATTTAACTTATCAAAACCATCCAGAAAAATACCAAGACTCATTAAAACTTTGATATCAATATACCCAATAACACAAATCGTCATAAGAAAGCTCAAAATTTGACACATGGCTCGAAAACACTTGAAAATACCAATAATTCATTCTTGAACTTAAAACAGGGATACATGTTTAAAGTATATTAATTCTTGATAGAAACATCAAGAATCCAAATATTAAATCTCAATTCATAGAACGAAAATAGTCAGATACTCATGTGATTAAAAACTTAAAATTCAAATCTTTATAAGTTCATAATCAAATTATTTAGACATAATTCAACTTACAGAACCGTATGAATACGTTAAATAATCATAATTGGAAAGCTTGAACAATTTACATATATAAATAATCAAAATATCATGGTAGGATATCTTGGAAATAAATTCATTTTCCAAACTCATAATAATCCATAATAAATATTAAAGATACGGGCACAACAACGAAAGAATTATTCTTGTTCAAAGCCACACATACCTAAAAATGGATGATGAATATGAACTTCCGACTTCGGAACTTTATTCATGAAAATAAAGGGTGTTTCTCGAAGCCCTTAAAATGATCAACTCGAATCTCAAATCAATTTGACATTTCTACAGATCAATCAAGAGACATAGAAGAATGAAATTTGGAGTAGTAGGGTTGGAGTTTGAGCCTTAGGAAATTTTGGATAAAAATGAGCAATTGAATGCTCTTAATGGACTTAAATCCATGGTTTACCTAGATGGATTGGAGTGGGAATGACCAAAATACCCTTAAAAATCAAATAATGCTAAATTTGTCCTTTGGTGGACTATTTTGATAGGCTAAAGTAGATCGACCATAACCTTTTGCTCCTTTCATTGGAAAGAGGACTCTCAGAGCTTTCTGTTGATATATAGCATCTCACCCAGATCAGTATGTACAAGTAGTTATGATCATTTGAAGTTGACCCTAAAATTCACCTGGCCTCAATATGTTTTTCCTGCACATTTACTGTTCACTACTACTAATGGTTAGATCGGAATTATCATAACTCATTGCTCGAGTGACCTTTTTAGATAATCCACATATCGTTGGAAAGATTATTTGATGCTCTATGTGATGACGAGTTGCATATTCAAAAATTCCACATATAAAAATTATTAATCACGATAAAAAACAAAATTCAACACATTTTCATTCGAGATCTTAACGAACTCTTGAAAAGATAAAAAGGCTTTAACGAATTGACACATTTGGGAGAGAAATATTTAATGGGAAAACTCGAGGTATCATAGTCTTCTCCATAGAAAAACCATATGCAGGTAAATCTAGAAAATTATTGTATTTGGGTCAAGACTTTCAACAAAAGTATGGGCTAACACATCATTCTACAACATGTGATGTGGACAATCTCTAAAAAGATCCTTGTGTCTCTCCTATGTCTAATATAAGTCATCCTCGAGCTTCTAATTAAGGATTAATACTCCACTCCTTAACCTTATAGCCTCACCATATGGAAAGAATTATATGAGAAACTTCCTAGCAAGTTCATTCCATGTGGTGATAGAATTTAAAAACTCTGTCTTCAACAATCTCTTTGATTCTCCTAAAAGTGAGAATAGAAAAAGAGAGGGCCTCACATAAATAGTGGATTACTCCCATGAGAATAAATATATCACTAATATCCAAATAGTTTGTAATACCCTATTCTTTTAAGGTCACTGTGGAACCTACAACGTATTCCTCAAGTAGTGAAGACTAATCAGGAGTCTTAATATGTAGTCTTAACAGATAAATTATAAAATATTTGACGTACTATTTTGGGTAAAACTCAACCCTAAGAGTTATAATGAAACGAGATGAGTCGTATAGTCCAGTTGTGACCAGCTCAATAGAAAGGACTAAAGTTTCTGTTCATATGACGATTGGACCCTAGGATTCATTACAAGAGGTAATGAGTCATATAGTTAGGGTCGTAAGGTCAGTAGTGCAGGTTCTCTAAGTTTTTTTCCAAGTTATGAGTGATTACTATAAGTTGTGGTGACATGTTATGAGTTTCTAGGTCCACTTGATACCAGATTTTATGAGCCGTGGGGATGTCTCATGAAGATTGAAAGTCGAGTTTCTAAAACTTCAGTTGAGGGGGCCTTTTGGTCTTTTTCCCTTTTAAAACTTCCAATGCATGACTTATAACTTAATAGAGGTGTTATTTTTCTCTATTCTCAGTCGATTAACAACACTTCTTCTCCTCTCATTCTCAAGAACAACAAGGCTAGGTATTATTCCATAACGACTTCTCTCAAGTGTCTAAGTTCAGATTCTCTTTACAAGTCAAGTAAATCTAGGTATGTAGGGTTTTAAAAAAGGATACTCTTTCATCCTTGGGCCTAAAAAGTTTGATCTTTGAAAGTTGAATTTACATGTTTTAAATTAGAGTACATACCTAAGTTCTCATCTTTTGAAGTATAACATTATCATGTAATTGAAGGATTTAAGTGCATAAGAGCTTTCATATATTCATGTTTTAAATTGCAAGATTTCTAATATGATCTGAGTTTCATTAGTTTGACTTGAATTTTGATGAAAGATTTCTATTTAAGTATTGACCACAATATTTTTTTATATGTCCTATGAAATAAAGTGTGAAAGGCAAGGCTTAAGCATAAACATTGAGTTTACCAGAAACCTAAGATTTTTAAGTTATAGTTACATGTACTATAGCATGATTAAAGTTTAGTTTGATTATTTGAAATAAGATAAGACTTTAATTCCACAAGTGTTCTTTCTGATTATGATTTTAAGTAAAGAGAAGCATGATTGGTTTTTGGTTTATAAACCCTTATCCAATTTTAAGGTGGATTTCTTAAGAATAGGCATATATATATTTTTGGGAGTAGTATTTAGCACCAAGAAAGGAATAGGGATTAGTGTATCTTAAATTCTTGGACACTATGAACCACCGTGGGATTAGGTCCTAATATGGGATAAGTTTAGTGATCACTTAAGTTAAGGTCCAATTCTGATGGAAAGGGTAGGACAGTTCTACCTATTATGGGAAAGATGTTGGAATCCATCATAGATCACATGGTTTATGTTGGTTAGATAATTCTCCCACAAGAAAGATTAAAAGCAAAGATTTTAGAAACTAAAAGTAATGACTCATTAATTTTATATAGAATTCCTTATTGCTCATGTTTTATGAACATACAACTTTAAGATTTACCGAAGTCTAAGGTGAGTTCTATACACTTAACATTCATGGTTTGAAAGAATATATGTATAAAATCAGTTTATATTTTATGTATGCATTCACCCATATATACTCAATATCTTCCAAAGTACTAACCTACATATATATTTCTATGTGCAAAATTGTCTTATAATATAGATTTTGGTTCTCATTTCCAGTTGCATGATTGATCACGAGTATCACTTATGGTATCCCAACTTTTGGTGAGTCCTCATAGTCTGAGGATCTAGCTTACCAGATTCTTATTTGTTGAAGAAAGTTACTATAGTTACTTGATTTCAGATTTCATCTGAGTCAGCTGGGGTCTATCCCAATAGCTCTCTAGTTTATAGTAGAGGCTTGTCAGACTACTTACCTTTTAGTTTAAATAGTTTATTTATGGCTTCAAGACTTTAAGTTGAGAATAAGATTTTTATTTTTTCCTTCCGTATTCATAACTATGTGTTTGTTAACTTTTCAGAAGAGTTTTAAATTATATATATGTTAAGGGTTAGCTTGGGGCTAGTTGTAGCCCTAGGCATCGTGTGATATCCAGGGGATACTCTTGGTTTATTTTAAACTTGGTATCAGATCCTAAGGTTTAAAAAATCCTAGGGAGTCAAACAAGTTGTGTTACTTAGATTCTTGATAATGAGTGTGAAGCGTACCATATTTATAAGAAAGAGTCTACGGGATGAGTTGGGAGCCATCCTTTCTTTCATGGTGCATAGTTTTTGAACTTGTCATTATTCTCTCTAATTAGTGCTTTCGCATGACAAAATATCCCTTATCATCGAGTTGACACCCTTATAAATGGTGATAAACCACCACTACATGCAGACCCTCTAAATGAAAATATCCCACTTGCTGAATTATGGGCTGCTTTTCAAACCTTGGCCCAAGCTATGAATAATAATGTTTAGGGAACCAACAGGAAAAAGTCATACTTCAATAAAATGGTAACTTAATTGCAGACAAAATCTGGTATTTTATGATAATGGATCCACCTGAGTTCCATAAGTCAATGGTGGATATGATCCTCAACTTTTTATTGACGAGGCAAGAAAGATTGCTTAGATCATGTATTTAACTAAATAAGAGAGAGTGGAATTACTATTTTATTCATTGAATTATTTTTCTTATGATTAGGTAATTTCTGTTAAGATAGCAGTGGTGAGAATGCAACTCCTATAAGTTAAAAGGTATTTCAAAGTGCTTTCCTAGACAGGTTCTTTCCTCAGGAGATAAGGAAGGCCAAGGTAGAGGAGTTTATGAATTTGAGGCAGGGCTTAATGATAGTGAAGGAATATTGGCTTAAGTGCACTCAACTAGCTATGTATGCCCCAGATTTGTTATCTAACTCTAGAGATCATATGAGTAAATTTATTACTAGGCATCGAATTTAGTAGTCAAGGGGTATCGAACTTCCATGTTGATCAAAGATGTGGATATTGCTCAGTTGATAATGAATGCACAATAGATTAAGGCAGATAAGTTTAAATAAAGAGTAAAGAGAAACAAAATAGCTAGGACTAGATAGCTTAAGTATAGTCAACAATGGTCTAGAGGGGGAATTCATTCACAGTTTTAGGGTCACTCATCACTGCCTGCACAATCCTCAGCTTGTGCCCTTATACGTATGATCATGCAAGAGTAGTGGGGTAGGAATTTGAATTCCAGGTCTTAGAATAATATGGTTTAGAGGCCCAGTTATTCGACAAGTGAAAAGCATGGTAGGACCCATCCTGGTGAGTGTTTAGTAGGCAAAAGGTGTTGTTATGGTTGTGGAAAGTTGGGCCACATAATTAAGCAGTGTCCATATACTAATTAGGGAAGTAGGGATGTTCGTCCTCATACTCGAATACAAATTCTATATCTCAGAAAGGATACTAAGTCTCTCTACAGGGTGCATCATCCAATACCAGTGGCGGTTAGTGACAGAATTTGTTCTATGCTTTGCCATCCCATAAGGAACAAGAGAATTCACTAGATGTTGTCACTAATATTCTTCGTTCCTTCAACCTTGATGTATATGTGTTTTTACACCCAAGATCAAGTCTCTCATATGTAACTCCATTAGTTGCTATAAATTTTAGGATAAGCCCTAAAAATTTTCCTGAGCCCTTCTCAGTCTCTACCCCAATGGGTGAGTCAGTTATCGCTAGATGAGTATATAGGAACTTTCCTATTACCGTCCTCCATAAAGTAACACTAGAGGATTTAATTGAGTTAGAATGGTAGATTTTGATGTCATTATGGGCATGGATTGGCTCTATTCATGCTATGCATCAAAAAATTATCACACTCGTGTGGTAAAGTTTTAGTTTCTTTATGAGGCAATTTTTGAGTTGGAGGGTAGTTCTGTGTCTCCTAAAGGTCAGTTCATTTCCTATCTTAAGACTGGGAGGTTAATATCAAAAGGGTGTATTTATAATTTAGTTCGAGTCAAAGAGAATAATTTTGACGCCCTAATACTTTAATTAGTCCTTGTAGTAAATAAGTTTCCAGAGGCTTTTCCCAAAAATCTATCAGGGGTACCTCTAGATAGAGAAATAGAGTTTGAACTTAATATTCTTCCTGATACTTAGACCATCTTTATCCCTCCATATCGTATACCTTCGGTCAAACATAAATAGTTAAAAGAGTGTCTTAGAGATCTCTTAGATAAAGGTTTCATCAGACCCAATATTTCCCCGTGGGGCACTCCATTTCAATTCGTGGATAAGAAAAATGGTACTCTTAGAATTTGTATAGATTATAGACATCTAGATAAGGTTACCATCAAGAACAAGTACCTTATTCCTATAATTTATGATCTTTTTGATCAGCTTCAGGGTGCCCAGTGGTTTTCCAAGATTGACCATAGGTCGGGGTACCACCAGTTGAAATTCAGGGAGCACGACATTTCAAAAATGGCTTTTAAAACAAGATATAGTCATTTTGAGTTCGTGTTATGTAGTTTGGATTAACAAATGCTCCTGCAACCTTTATGGATTTGCTGAATAGGGCCTTTGAAAAATATTTTGACATGTTCATCATCAACTCTATAGATGACATACTGGTATATTCTCAGAGTGGGGAGGAGCATATAGATTATTCGAGGATAGTACTGCAAACCTTCAAGGATCATTAATTATATGTGAAGTTTAGTTGGTATGAATTTTTATTGGAGTCTGTTACCTTCTTGGGGCACGTTATTTCAGGGGTTGGAATTCATGTGGACCCTTAGAAGACTAAGGAAATGAAACACTAGACTATACCCATCACTTCATACGACATTAGGATATTTTTTGGGTTTATCTAGGTAATATAAAAGATTTGTTGAAATATTTTCCTCCATAGCCACACCATTGACTAAGCTAACCAAAAAAGAAGGTGAAGTTCGTATGGTTGGATAAATGTGCAAAGAGTTTCTAAGAATTCAAGAATAGATTTATTTTTTCAACCAATGTTAGCTCTGCCAAAGGGGTTAGATAGATTCATAGTGTATTATGATGCTTCCAAATTTGGTTTATGTTGTGTGCTGATGGAAAATGGTAGAACGATAGCTTATGCCTCTAGGCATCTTAAGGATCACGAAAATAACTACCCAACTTATGATTTGGAGTTAGATATTATGGTATTTACTCTAAAGATTTGGCGGCATTATCTTTATGGTGTGCATGTTGATGTTTTCAATGACCAAAAAAGTCTTCAGTACATATTCTCTCAAAGGATCTAAATCCTTGTCAAAGAAGGTGGTTGGAGTCATTTAAAGATTAAGACATGAATGTACTTTATCCTCCATGTAAGGCTAATGTTGTGGTAGAAAAAATTGAGTAAGATGTCTATCGGTAGTGTGTCTTATGTGAAAGATGAAGAATTCTAGTTGTCCAAATAAGTGCATAGGTTAGATGATTTGGGATTATGTTTGCTTGACATAAATGATGGGGAAGTGATGGTTTAGAACAATTCAAAATTATCTCTGGTAGAAAAAGCAAAGGAGAAGCAGTGTAATGATACCATACTTAGCCAAATATTGGAAGTAGTCCTGCAGAAGATGGACGAGGTTTTCTCCCAAGGGGGAGATGGTGTACTTCACTATCAAGGTAGGCTTTGTATTCCAAATGTATATGGGTTGAGGGAAATCGTATTAGCGAGGATCATGGTTTGAAGTATACTATTCATCTAGGTGCTACAAAGATGTACCATCATTTATGAGAGATTTATTAGTGGAATGGTATTAAGAAGGACATAGTCCAGTATGTAGCCAAGTGTCCTAATTACCAGCAAATTAAGGTTAAAGACTAGAGATCGGGTGGTATACTACAGAAGATCATCATACCTACTTAGAAGTAGGAAATAGTAAATATGTATTTCATTAAAAGGTTACCTCGTAAAACACACCAGCATGATTCAATTTGAGTCATAGATGATCGAAAAAACAAATCAGCTAATTTCCTACCTTTTAAGACTTTATATGCAATGAAAGATTATGCTAAAATGTACATTCATGAGTTAGTAGGGATTTATGGAATATCTTTGTCAACCAGTTCAAATAGAGGCACAAATTCACTTTTAGAAAGGCATTGGTACAAAGGTTAAGCTTAGTACTACTTTTCATCAGCAGACCGATGGTCAAGCTGAATGTACAATTCACTAATTGGAAGACATTCTAAGAGGGTGTGTTTTATACTTTAATTGGAGTTGGAATGATTATCTACCTTTGATCAAGTTTGCTCATAATAATAGTAACCATGCTAGCATTCAGATGGCTCTTTGTGAGGCATTGTATGGGCATAGGTGCAGATCACCTATAGAATGGTTTGAGGTTGGTGAAGTGGAATTGATTGGGCTTGACTCTGTTCTTGAATCTATGGAAAGAGTTTTATTAATTCATGAATGATTAAGGACTATTTAGAGCAGTCAAAAATCCTATACAGACGTAAAAAAGTGAGAACTCAAGTTTAAGTGGGTGATTGGATATTCTTAAAAGTCTCACACATGAAAAGGATAATGATATTTGGAAAGAAAGGAAAGTTGATTCCCTAATTTTTTGGTCCGTATGAGATAGTATGACGTGTTTGAGAGGTCGCTTATGAATTGGTCCTTCTATCGAAGTTAGCTGCGATTCACCTAGTTTTCTATATTTCGATGCTTAAGCAGTGAATTTGAGATCCATCCCTATTATTTCCCCTAGAGAGCATTGGGTTAAAGGATAACTTGTCCTATGAGGAAGTTCATTTCAAGATAATTGATAGAATGGTCCGAAGGTTCTTTGGAGAGACCAATTAGTGTGAGGGGCCACTAGGGAACCTGAAGCAGACATGATGACCAAGTACCCTCATGTATTTTCTTCCGATTCATTTCCTACTGAAATTCAATCTTTATTTCAAGCAAATTCTTTCTCTTTAAGTATGTTTAAGTATTTCTATATTGTATCATGTGTTTGTGGGTTTTGAAATCCTAGTGATAAGTTATAAGCTTAATTGTAAGATTAGTGTAGGGGATTTGATTCTCTTCCAAGATCCCTATCCGAAATGGGTCTCATTAGAGGATGAATTTTTCTAAGGGGGAGATATTTTAATACGCTATACTTTCAAGGTCAATGTTTAACCTACTACGTATTCCTCAAGTCATGAAAACACATAATGAATGATGATAGGCGAATTTACACGCCTATATCAATATATTTTGCCCATATTTTAGCCTAGTTTTGAGAACAAACTATATATTTCATGCACTTTTAGTCCTTTTTCCTATAAATGAGCTAACGAACATGATTAGTAAAGTTTCAGGTATAAATGATGCAAAATACAGCATTTTATGGCTTACTTGACGCAAAAGAAAGCTCACAAAGGAAGGGAAGGAAGTTTGGACGCCTAAGGACCAAAACTGCTGCATGAAAAATCTGTCCCGGGCTAAAACAGCATTTCTGAAGACTTTGGGGACCTGGACCAAAACTGCTGCATGGAAAATCTGTCCCGGGCTAAAACAGCAATTCTGAAGACTTTGGGGACTTACAGACACAAAGCTGGATTTTGACAATGATACATTAACCTAGTACAATTGGGTTATGTATTTCATTAGTTTATTTGGATTAGGAGAATGTTACATTAACCTAGTACAAATGGGTTAAGTATTTCCTTAGTTTAGTAGGATTTGGTTATTTATTTCATTAGCATAGTAGGAGTAGGATAGGAGTATTATAAATACCCTATCATGCTAGAGATTTTAATCAAGTCCTCCCTTAGTGGAGGCAACTCCTCCCTTAATTCAAGAAATTACTTCTTCAACTTAATTCAACAATTAATTTTCTTCCATCCCTCTCATCTTCCACTACAAACACTTCTAATCTACTCTTATATTCTTAAATTCCACAACAAGAGAATCGTTACTTGCTACGGAATCACCAAAACCACACGCCTAAACACCTACTTTTCACGCCATCCACCATGCAAAACGTGATATCCTCCGCATTCATGGGTAACTAAACCTCTTAGTTGGGGTTATGGAAGCCGAATGAGTTACTATCTATAGCTGTGAGTTTGTGAGTTCAAGACACGTATATTGCTTATATCATTACGCTCTTCATCTTAATCTACATTCTTTGCGGTTGCAAACGCAAGAATACGCCAGTCTAACATTTAACTTGTTCAAGAGAAAGGTTATTTGTCTAGAAAAGAGATAATGTCAAGGTAGTAGGACACCCTTTCCTATTAAAAAGCTAGTGTCGTAAGTGGACTAACCTCTTGGAGAATTCGTACCGTTAGACACGCTTTAAGCTCGAGAGAGTTAAAGTGAAATAGTCCTTGTTCAGGTCGAGAGACGCTTGGATTTACCATCGACTACAATTCTCTATAAGCAATTGCATGTCAAGACTCTACACACTCATAGCCGATAGAGACGTATACCTCAGAAGGTGGACATAACCCCAACGCTTCAATTCTCATTGTTTCACAACCTACGAAATACTCTCTTTTTACTTTGCTATTTTCAACTTTTATTTTATTACTTTGGTTACTTATTACAATCCCCCCTTCTTACGAGACTTGCACCAAAAGTCTATTAATTTTGCTTACTTGTTGGCCAAGCTATTCCCTGTGGGATAACCCAGGTTGGGTTCTATATTTGCTAACGACCGCTTTACACTCAAATGAGAGCTGTAGATTGAGCGTTATCAATGAATCGTATAAAGTAGTCGTAAGTGAGACAAAATGAAATAATTAAAGTACTAGTTTGGCTAATACTCTACCCTGAGAGTCATAATGAAACTATACGAGTTGTATAGTCCAGTCATAACCATATTAGTGAAAAGGCTTAAAGATTTTGGTCAAATAATGACTCCACCCTAAGAGTCACTATAAGAGATGATGAGTCATATTTTTAGGGTTGTAAGGTCAGTAGTGCTGGCTCTCTAAGTTTCTATCCAAGTTTTGAGTAGTTTATATGATTAGTGGTGACATGTTACGAATCGTAAGATATGACTCATATCCAAACAAGTGAAAACTTTCTTTATTTCTAGCAGATTTACAATTTGGTAGGTCTATTTGTAACCAGATGTTATGAATCATGGGGATGACTTATGACGACTGACAGTCGAGTTTCTATAAGTTTAGTTAAGGTACCTTTGGTCTTTTCTCCTTTAAAAACATCTAACCCATGACTTATAACTTTAGATAGGTGTTATTTTTCTCTATTCTCAGTCAATTAACAGCACTTCTATTCCTCCCATTCTCAATAACAACAAGACTAGGGTTTCTTCTACAAGGACATCTCTCAAGTCTCTTTGTTCAAATTCTCTTTACAAGTCAAGTAAATCCAGGATATGGGTACTAAACAAGGATACTCTATCATCCTTGTGCATGAAAAAATTGATCTTGAAAGTGAATTTAAATGTTTTTAATTAGGGTTCATACCTAAGTTGTTATTTTTAAAGTATACATTATCATGTGATTGAAGGATTTAAGTACATAAGAGCTTTCATATATATGCGTTGTGAATTGCAAGATTTGTATTATGATCTGAATTCAATTAGTTAGACTTCAATTTTATGAAAGCTTTCTGTGTAAGTATTAATCATGATAAATTGTTTTAAGTTCTATAAAAGAAGTATGAAAGGCAAGTCTTAGGTATAAGCACTGCGTTTACAAGAAACCTAAGCTTTTTAAGTTTCATTTACATGTACTACAACATTATTAAAGTTCAACATGATCATTTGATATTATATAACACTTGAAATCAACAAGTGTTCTTTCTGATTATGATTTAAGTAAAGAGAAGCATAATTTTTTCAGTCTATAAACTCTTATGTTATTTTAAGGTGGATTTCTTATGTATGAGCATATATATATATATATAATATATATATTCGGGAGTAGTGTTTAGTATCAAGAAAGGAATATGGATGAGCGTATCCTAAATTCAAGGAAGCTATGAGCCACCGTGGGCTTAAGTCCCAATATGGGTTAAGTTCAATGATCACTTAAGTTAAGGTCCTATTCTGATGGAAAGGGTAGGAAAACTCTCCCCAACATGGGAAAGATGTAGGAATTCATGATATCTCACATGGTTTATATTGGTTAGAAGAATCTCCCACAAGAAAGACTAAAACCAAAGATTTTAGAAACTTAGTGTAATGACTCACTCAGTTTATTTAGTATGCCTTATTACTCATGTTTTATGATCATACAACTTTCATAATTACTCAAGTCCATGGTGAGTTCTCTACACTTAGCATGCATGGTTTGTAAGTATATAGGTATAAAATAAGTTTCTATTTTACTTATGCATTCCCCCCATATACTCAGTATATTCGAAAGCACTAATGCACACATATATGTCTATGTGCTACATTGTATTATAATGTAGGTTCTGGTGCCCGTTTCTAGTAGTATGATTGATCACGGGTGTCACTTCCTACATATCAACTTTTGATGATACCTCATATTCTGAGGATCTATCTTATCAGATTCTTAGCCGTTTGTGAAAGTACATTAGTTACCTGATTTCAGATATTATTCGGGTCTGCGGGGGTCTGTCCCAGTGGATATCTAGTTAGTATTAGAGGCTTGTCAGAATACTTACCTTTCAGTTTAAAGAGTTTGTTTGTGACTTCAAGACTTCAAGTTGATAAAAATATTTATAGTTTCTTCCTTCTATATTTATATGTATGTGCTAGTTCACTTGTCATAAGAGTTTCAAATTATATGAATGTTAAGGTTTAGCTTGGGGATATTTGTGGTCCTAGCACCATGTGGCATCCAGAGGGTACTCTTTGGTCGTTACACAAATTTGCAAATGGTTTTGTGAATACACATGTGATAGGCATGTATCAGTATTCTCAAAAAAAAATTTCTAGATGTTGTTGTGATAGGCATGTAAATTGGCTACTAGTGTGCAAAAATTGCACCATGTTCTATTTAAGCTTAAATTACCTCCAAATTTAGATTTGTAGATACTTGACTTAACATTAGTTAAGAGGGTGTCATAACCCAAACTCATTCCTAGCCATGACGGGTATCTCAAGTCTAACGGGGACCGGAGAATACCCCTGCACCTAACCAACAGAACATAATACCCCATTGTTAGATGAATTTTGGATATATAACAAGATAGTATAGATATAGTAAAAGACTTTAGGACAATTAAATGGCCGACAATCATCTAAATAAACCAAGCAACATCACCACCCAAGTCCACAATAGTCGAACAAAGCCTTTTAAATAATAACAGAATCAATAAAGTATCGGGACATGCACCAAACCCTGACAATGACAATGATAATATTAATGATAACGTAAATATTTAATTCATGTCTTTGACAAGAACTGATGAAATGTCTAAGTCTTTTAGAGAATATAATATCATCACTTCACCATAACGAAACAACAAATCGAGCTGATCCACCTAACTCTGCACAGTAAAAATAGAAGTATCTTTGGTGCTTGCATCGTATGGGGATACAACATCCAGAGTGGTTAGTGGGTTAAGCACTAGCATGTAACTCGGTAGTAAAGGAGAAAAATAAATCCATGATCAATACTTTGAAATCAGTTAAAGTCTAATGCACATGCTCATATACATATACATGTGTGTATATATATATATATATATATATATATATCACATTCCAGGATAGGGAGTGAGGCTTGACATGCACTTTAAAACTTTAGGAGTTGCATTAGTTAAAGCTAGAGGATTATGAATATCTGATACAAGATAGCCATGCATAAATTAATTTTCATGTTATAAGACATTTATATCATGCTTGTGCTACTAAACTTAGAATATTAACAGGTTGAGAATATATCAGTTATCAGATCATATTAAGCATTTATCAGTTACCAGTGTCAGTTCAACTGGGAGTGATACTTAGCATCGAGTGAACATAGGGATGAAGGCTCACCCGTTAGTGGAGCACTGAGACCTTTAGTAGAAGCCCCTATATTCCAAAACTACACTTCCATTATATGTTATGAGGGGTCACCTGCCAGTTAAAAACTGACAATATATATTTTAGTTTAGATATGTATGACCTTGTGTTCAGATTTTCAGTCATCCAATTTTATATAGTACATGTTTATCCTTGCTCATTGCATCAGTTCACATCCCATGATTTTACACCCATTATTCGTACATGACCCTCAGTATAGTTTTAGAGAAAATTCATATCTAACTTGAGATTAAATATAGTATTCATGTTTCTACAGTTTCCCAATTTACAGAAATATTTTAGATCATGATTTCAAAATTTCACTATGCCTTACAACTTTATGTGCAAACATATTTTGAATGCATATTTCAGAAAATAGCTTATGTTATCAATTTTAAAACATATTTTAAGTATTTTCCTGACTAATGCATATCTCACGTACCCAGTATATTCCAAAGTACTAATAGCATGCCTCTTTTGCCTATATTTTTCATGTGATGTAGATTTAAGTACTAACTATAGAATCATATCCAAGAAGATCATCGCATTCATCCAACAAGGGATGAGTTCTCATATTTTGAGGACTCAAGTTAGTTGCAATTCTTTTTTTTTTTATTCTTAAGTATTGATTGGGGATAGTTGGGGGTTATGTCCCGACTCCCTAGAGTCAGTATTTGTAGAGGCTTCATGGATAGACTATTAAATTTATTATATCTAGTTTCAGTTCCCTATTCTTTTACATTACAGTGTTGTAGACTTTGAATAGAAATGTATTGAAATATCTTACCTCATGATAATGCTTCCGCTCTGTCATCTTAGCTTTTATATATACTATTTAAATTAGTTGCTCAAGAATTATGCCAGATAATGGGTTAGCTTGGGATTACTTGTGGTTCTAGGAACTGTGTTACAACTAAGGGAAGTGGTGGGTCGTGATAGTAAGTGTCTTGATATAGTCACTAATTTTACATGCATTGTTATACTATGAGAGTTAGCACTTATTTGTTGTAAGGGTATATGAGTTGTATTGCTAATCGATTATCTATTCGGGTAGTGTAAATTGCATATATGCTTGGTTGTTTATTTCTAATTTAAAGCCATCACTTGATTCCTTTATGTCATATTGTTGTGCTACATGGATCCACACAGTGGTTTTAAAAGTTGTAAATTGGAAGGGTAAGAAATTTGAGCTAAATTGAGTTGGTTGTCATAGGTGCCTTAGGTTTCTTTTAATTATCATGTTTTCTATTTTTAATTAGTTTCCTTAGGATATGCAAATGTTATAAGTAGAGGGTGTTGATGTGTCATGGTTTCATGGAACTTTGGATGCATAAAACAAGGAAATTATGCAAATACTTAGGTACTTTTGCTATATATAGTGTGCTTTTGTTTTAGTTTTGCTGGAGAATAGAGTTCGGAGCAGACAATGGGAAAAAAGGGATGAAATAAAGCTGAGAGTGTACCTACAATCCAATCTATGTCTCGTATGTAGTACCTACAATCTTGTAGGCGGCTCACGCTAGTAAGAGTGCTAAAAATTTGAAGGTTGATGATGAGTTCTGCTTCTTATGACCCCTACCTACATCCCGTAGATTACCCTCATAGGTAGGTGTTCAGCAAGTTAAAGAGTCCTCTGATTCCTACGAACCTAATTACACCCTGTAGGTACTACCTAGTGCTCGTAAGTAGGGTCATATGTTAGGGATAACTCTGCTTTCCTACTTTATTTAGGATAGGCTTTCTAATGTATATATATACCCTTTGGATGTTTCATTATTATTCTATGCATTTTATCTACTTTTTACATTATTTTGAAACATTATTGATCTTGGAATTATTTATCTTGGTTTTTAGGGTTTTATATTAATTTGATATTTTGATATTCTTTCTTATTATTTATGAGATCATTCGTATGTTTTAATCTATGAATGCTATGTGTGTTCTTTAAATCGTGAGAAGTTAAACCCTATAACTAGGGTTGTGGGAATCCTGATGGATTAACAAAGCAGAGAAAGTGCAAAGTCATTCTAAATTGGTGTTCTTGCATGTATTGAGATTTCTTTCATATTGATTACTTTCTTGATGATTGAAAATGTTAGGAACTCAATTGTATTTGATACTTACTCAAGAGAGGTAGAGATTAAAAAAAAATCACAACAATAATTTAAAGCTACCAACCTTTATCTGGTAAACTTAAGATAGAGAGAAGATAGTTAATCTGAGATCCAGAATAAGGGTTAATAATGCGACTCTCTGAGACTGGGAGGATATGGGTGAAATTCTCTCAAATCAAAGTCCATAGATATTTAGGTGATACATAACTTGTTAGATTTTCCATGTAAAGCACGAAGACAGTTTGACGAGCATGATAAGTCAACGGAGTTAAGAAGTCGGTTTGAACATAATTCTAGTGATCATCTCATATTGATAAAAAACCTAATTGCCAAAGGTTCATTACTATTACTATTATTCTTACAACCACCCCCCTCCCTCCCCATTTACTTTCTACACTTTCCAGCTACATCAGTAAGCTCATGACAAACATCCATCCTATTCTCTATTGGATCAACCTCAACAGACAAGTGAATGCATTATACCTTTTAGGAGGTGTAACTTGGGTGACATCAGATCATCTTTTCTTCCTTTGATTGTGGGAAAGGTCGTAGTATCTCACTGTTGGGCAGTTTTTTTGTAAAATGTTCACAACTCATTCTTAATTCACCAGGTTTAGTCCTAAATGGATTTTAATCATGGTTTATCTCTTAGCCTAAATTTATAGGGTGTTACCTTATCACTCCTTTGGGATCATTTATTCCCAAATTAAACTAAGTTGGAGATATAGGGAAAGGGCTACAATCTAACACCGAATTTCTAAGACTAATATTGAAATAGTAACTGAGTTTGAGCTAAAACATGGACTAAACTAAACTCTTTAATGCATCTTATGACAGAGCATACTGAGTGACATGAAACAAAAAGAATTAACCAAGGAAAATCTATTACCTCAAGTAGTAACTAGATTCAAAAAGAAGAGAAGGGGGAACTTGGTCATCATACCTACCTATTCTTCACAAGTAGCTCCCATAACTAGATGATTCTTCTAAAGAACCTTTACTAAAGCAACCTCCTTTTTTATCAACTTACAAACCTGATGGTCAAATATCTCAACTGGACCTCCTCGTAACAAATGCTACCTTTCACACCCACACTATATAAAGGCACAATCGATTCTAAATCATAAATACATTTATTCAATTGATACATACTATATCTTGGTTTAATGATGACCAACTAAGAACAAGGGACCAGGTCCTTGGGTCTTCATAGAAACATACAACTGTTACAAGGCCTACACAGTTTTGTCTTCTAGTGTAACAAATTGCACAGGTCAGCTTGTACCTTTCCGGACACCTAGCCCATTTAGATTTCCACCCTAATCATTATTCCACTATAAAAAGAAAAGAATGCTCCTCAATTGTTGAGTTTTTTTAAAATCATAATAGAAGAGAGGGAAATAGGTGAAAACTCAACTTTACAATATTGGTCAAGTTCATAATTTCTTTATGTACTAAAGAGTGAATGTTATTTACTTAAGTCATGGTCTGTAAATAAATTACTTATGTTATAAGAGTAATTTTTTATTTGTGTTCTTGAGAGAGCTTAGGTAGAGTTACCTGAGTTTGATATTGGTTAGAGTTAATCAATATCAAGGTGAATTCTTAGAAGAGTTATCAATGTAGGCTTATAGTAGAGTTATTAAAAGAAGGTGGAGCCTAAATTTAGGTTCATTATAGTCTGTAATTAAGAGTTTGATTATAGTGGATGGTTGAGTGCTTGTGAGGGCAAGCCATGGTTTTTTCTCCCTTAAGCAAGGAGGTTTCCATATTTAAATCTTTCTGTTTTTTAGGTTTCAGCAAAGTTTTAGTTTTCAAGTGCTTTACAATTTGATTGCCAGTGACTGACTCTAAGGGACTTGGTTCCTCTTGTATGGTGAAACCTCTCCACACATTTCATTAATTTCTATGAGATCCAGAACACTCTAAAAGGCTAACACCTAGAGTGATTTAGTTATCATGGATACTCCATCTAATCTAGAAGAAGGGCAATCAACCACTAGACCACCTAGATTTAATAGGCAGATCTATGGGTGGTGGAAAACAAGGATGTATGACTTCATTATGGATGAGAATAGTGAGTTAAAGGATGTAATTCTAGATGTTCCTCATGTTCCAGTTAGAGTGGTTAAGAAAGGATTCATAACTAGAATAGTTGTTAAAAGTATGAGCGAGAGTGGTCATGAAGATATAAGTAAAGTTGATAAGAATTATAAGGCCCAAAAACTGCTCGATTGTGGAATTGATGATAGGCGATATTACGCGCCTATATCAATATATTTTGCCCATATTTGTGCCATGTTTTGAGAACAAATTATATATTTCATGTACTTTTAGTCCTTTTTCCCGTAAGTGAGCTAACGAACATGATTAGTAAAGTTTCAGGTATAAATGATGTAGAATTCAGCATTTTGTGGATAACTTGACGCCAAAGAAAGCTTCACGAAGGAAGAAAAGGGAGCTTGGACGCCTAAGGACCAAAAGTGATGCATGGAAATTCTGTCCCGGTCTAAAACAACATTTCTGAAGACTTTGGGGACTACCAGTAACTTAGTTGGATTTGGATAATGATACATTAACCTAGTACAATTGGGTTAAGTATTTCATTAGTTTATTTGGATTTGGATAATGATACATTAACTTAGTACAATTGGGTTAAGTATTTCATTAGTTTAGTAGGAATTGGTTAAGTATTTCATTAGCTTATTAGGAATAGGATATGGGTATTATAAATACCCTATCATGCTAGAGATTTTTAATCATCTTCCATTCAATAATCATTCAATTAACAACCTTCATACATCTTCCATCAATTCTACTTTTTACTATTCTTCTTCATCTATTCAATTCTTAATTTCTGCAACAAGAGAAACGTTACTTTGCTAAAGGAGTTCACGCCTAACGCCTACCACCTTTGCCTACACGAAATATTTATATTGTGGTATGATAACAATGTCAATCATGATTTCCTTCGCATTCATGGTTAACTAAACTTCTCTGTTGGGATTATGAAAGCCGAATGAGATACTATCTATTGCTGTGAGTTTGTGAGTTCGTGACACGTATGCTGCTTATATCATTATTCTCTTCATCTTAATCTAAATTCTTTGTGGTTGCAAACGCAATAATACGCCAGTATAACATTTAACTTGTTCGAAACAAAGGTTATTTGTCTGGAAAAGAGATAATGTGAAGGTAGTAGGGTCCCATCCCCTATTAAAACGTTAGTGTCATAACTGGATTAACCTCTTGGAGAATTCATACTGTTAGACACGCTTTAAGCTCGAAAGATTTAAAGTGAAATAATCCTCGAATAGGTCGAAAGATGCCTGGATTTACCATCGAATACAATTCTCTATAAGCACATGCATGTCTGAATTCTACACACTCATAGTCAATAGAGACGTATAACTCAGAAGGTGGACATAACCCCAACTCCTCAATTCTCATTGTTTACAACTTACAAAACATTCTTACTTTTTACTTTGCTATTTTGTAGTTTTTTACTTTAATACTTTGGCTACACATTACAATTCCCCCCTTTTTACGAGACTTGTACTAAAAGTCTAGTAATAGTTGCTTACTTGTTGACCAAGCTATTCTCTGTGGGATTGATACCCAACCATATTGGGTTCTATATTTGCTAACGACCGCTTTACACTCCTACGAGAGCTGTAGATTGAGCGTTATCAAAAATTGGCGTCTTTGCCGGGGAATACGAGTGTCAATCAAGTTTGTGACAATTACTAGACCCTTTGGTCAAACATTCTCGTATTTTTACTTTCAGTTTTTGTTTTTGTTTACTGCAGATTTTTATTCAGTGCATGCCCCATACTAGAAGTTCTGGTCAATCGTTATTACCTATCAATCCTGAACCACAACGCATTGGCAGAATAGAAGCACAAACAGAAATTGAAAGGATGGCTGCTTAACAGGAACAGGCGAGATTAGCTGCTCTTACCGCTGCTCAAGTTCAACAACAAAACATTGATAATCCCGGGCGAACAACAAATCCCGACGATGAGGATTTAGGTGATGACGAGTTACTAAACCCAAGGCATTATGCTGAAATCACAACACCTTCCAACAGAAGAGGTCGACAAGCTCGGTATAGGTATGATCGCCAACCCATGAAACCAGCTTTGGACGATGATGATGATGATCTTGATGGAGCCGAAGCCACTGGAGCTATTATTCCCCCACCATTAGCGCCCGGAGCCAAGTTCAACATCACAAACACCATGATTCAGTTATTGCAACTCAAGGGATTATTTGGTGGACTAGCAGGCGATGATCCGAATATGCATCTCATCAACTTTATCTCTACATGCAAGTCGTTTGACAATCCTGGTGTTGGTCAGAATGCAATTTGATTACATCTATTTCCATTGTATCTGTCTGGGGAGGCAACTCTATGGTTGAATGGGTTGACTCCTGATTCTATTACAAATTGGAGGCAATTGAGAGATGCTTTCCTAGAAAGATTCTTTCTGCCATCCAAAAGAGCATAATTGAGAGATGAAATCAGCAACTTTCGTCAGCTTCCAACTAAAGCTCTTCATGAGACATGGGAGAGGTTCAAAACGAAGCTAGCAAGGTGCCCAAACCATCACATGACTAATGTTCACATCATGGAGATATAATATAGAGCCTTGAATTCAGTAACTAAACCAGTGGTGGATAATACGGCTGGAGGATCTTTTATGGACCTCACTTTTGGTCAAGCAATTAATATGCTAGATCGTATGACGAAACAAAGTAGAGCTGGGCATACCAGGGATTCTGAGGTAGCAAGCCCCACTTTATCTATTGGCAAGACTGCAGACCAAAGAAGAAGAGAAGAAGAACGTGATCAAGATATGGCGCACATGAAAACACAAGTGGATCTTCTTACAAAGCATTTATTATCAGGGAAGACCGAAAAAGTTAAAGATGTGGCGCTAAAAGGAAGAGACAAATCTGATTCAGAAGAGAAGGCCAACTACTTGAACAATCAGGGGGGTTTCCTCGGGAATACCCAAGGAAACCAAGGTCAGAACTATTATGATAAATCTGGAAGCAAAGACCAAGGTAGTTGGAAGAAAAACAATGAAAAGAGTGGTTTGTACGTTCCCCCTGGTAGATATGACACCACCACATCTAATTCTGGAAGTATGGAAGACATGATGGCTAAATTATTGAAAGGAGTGGAAGCAACGAGCGCGGGAGTAACGGAGTTCATTAATGATTTGTCATCCATGAAATAATTAGTTGATTCACATTCCACTTCAATCAAGCAAATAGAGCAGTAATTAAGCCAACTTTCAGCAGCACTCAATCAAAGAAAGGCTGGCACCTTACCAAGCGATACCGTGCAAAACCCAAGGAATGATGGGTCATGCATGGCCATCACTAACAGAAGTGGTAAGGTGCTGGAAACTTCAGCAAAAGGCAATCAAGTGGTTGACGGAGTTACGGACATGGATGATAATGGAAAAGGCAAGGAATCCACGGAAGACGTCAAGGACGTCACACCCAACAACGTACAACCTGAAAAGTGGAAAAACGGAAGCAAGAGGAGCAGAAAGCCGTGGAAAGAACAGTTCCATACCCACCACCACATTTTCCCCAAAGATTGAAGAAGGTGGCGGATGATACAAAGTTCAGCAAGTGCATGACTATGTTAAAGCAGCTGACCATTAATATTCCATTGGTGGAAGCACTTGAACAAATGTCTGGGTATGCGAAATTTATGAAAGATCTTTTGACAAAGAAGCGGGCAGCAAGTTATGAGTTAAAAGAAGATGTTCATCATTGCAGCGCAATCGCTACCCGATCAATAGTTCAGAAGAAGGCCGACCCCGGAGCTTTCACTATTCCTTGCATCGTTGGATCTTTGAATTTTGCCAAAGCATTATGTGACTTAGGAGCCAGCATCAATTTAATGCCATTATCTATCTATAAGAAGTTGGGGTTGAGAGATCCTACTCCAACCAATATGAAGCTCGTCATGGCGGATAGGTCCATAAAACGACCTGTTGGTATTCTATGTGATGTATTGGTAAAGGTTTCTTCATGCATCTTTCCTGAAGACTTTGTTATTTTGGATTGTGAGGCAGACTCAGAAGTTCCCATAATCTTGGGGCGCCCTTTTCTTGCCACAGGAAGTGTGCTCATTGATTTGAGAGCCAATGAACTTTCATTCTGAATAAATGACGAAGTAGTTAGCTTTGATGTTTGCAAATCAATGAAGCAACCCAAAGATATGAGTGTATTTTTGGTGGCTGATGTTTTCTTTGATGATGAGAAAGAATTACTTGAAGAAGAGCAAATTATTGATGACCCTTTGGCGGTTGTTCTCATGAATGGAGAGAGTAAGGATGCTGAAAATTACGAAGAAGCTATTTATGCTCTATCAAGATTAGGGACATATTGCTATGCTCCCAAGAAGCTGGACTTGGATCTCAAAAATCGACCCACACCACCATCTAAGCCATCTATTGAAGAGCCACCCACAATAAAATTGAAGGAGATGCCAAGTCATTTAAAGTATGAATTCTTAGGAAGCGGAAACATACTTCCAGTCATTGTGGCAGCCAATTTGGGTGAGAAACAAGTTGCTGCTCTCATTGCTATTCTACGGAAGTATATTAGAGCCATTGGATGGACCATTGCGGATATTATTGGTATTCCACCTGGGATTTGTACCCACAAAATTCAGCTTGAAGAAAATTGCAAACCAACAATTGAGCATCAAAGACGTCTAAACCCACCTATGCAAGAAGTGGTGAAGAAAGAAATTATCAAGTGGTTAGACGCAGGAGTTGTATATCCAATCTCTGATAGTACATGGGTAAGCCCGGTACAATGTGTTTCCAAGAAAGAAGGCATGACGGTGGTCACGAATGCGAAGAATGAACTTATTCCACTCAGACCCATCATTGGATGGAGAGTATGCATGGACTACCGAAAGATGAATTCTTGGACGCTCAAAGATCACTTCTCAATGCCATTTATGGACCAAATGCTAGATCGATTAGCGGGGAAAGGATGATTTTTATTCTTAGATGGTTATTCAGGCTATAATCAGATTTGCATTGCCCCCGAAGACCAAGAGAAGACAATGTTTACATGTCCATATGGTACGTTTGCCTTCAAACGTATGCCATTCGGGCTATGTAATGCACCAGCCACCTTCCAACGTTGTATGATGTCTATTTTTTCTGACATGGTTGAAGACACTTTGGAGGTATTTATGGATGACTTTTCAGTTGTTGGTGAGTCTTTTGAAGCATGCTTGACAAACCTAAGTATGGCATTACAAAGATGTGTAGAATTCAACCTAGTGCTGAATTGAGAGAAGTGTCACTTCATGGTAAAAGAAGGAATCGTTCTTGGGCACAAAATCTCCAAAATAGGGATTGAGGTTGATCGAGCAAAAATAGAGGTCATTGAGAAGCTACCACCTCCAATTTCGGTGAATGGAGTTCGTAGTTTTCTCGGCCATGTAGGTTTCTATCGTCGATTCATCAATGACTTCTCCAAAATTGCGAGTCCATTATGCAAACTCCTGGAGAAAGATGCGAAGTTTGACTTTAATGAAGATTGCTTAAAGGCATTCGAATGCCTCAATGGAAAACTCATTGAAGCCCCTATCATGGTAGCACCAAATTGGTCTCTCCCGTTTGAAGTCATGTGTGATGCTAGTGGTGTAGCCGTTGGAGCTGTGCTTGGTTAGAGAAAGCAGAAATTATTTCATCCTATCTACTATGCAAGCAAGGTCCTAAATGAAGCCCAAAGGAACTACACTGTTACTGAACAAGAGCTCCTAGCGGTTGTGTATACGTTTGAGAGGTTTTGTGCCTATATATTGGGTACTAAGGTGATCGTTCATACAGACCATGCAGCTCTTAGGAATCTAATGACAAAGAAGGATGCAAAACCAAGATTAATTCGATGGGTATTGCTGCTGCAAGAGTTCAATTTTGAGGTCAAAGATAGAAGAGGTTGCGAGAACCAAGTGGCTGATCACCTATCTAGACTCGAGAATGTGCATGTGGCACAACCTGAAATTCAGATTGATGATGCATTCCCTGACGAGGAGATATTAGTGACAATAATGGAAAAATTACCATGGTATGCCGACTTTGCAAATTTTGTGGTAAGTAATGTGATACCTGCCAATTTATCTTACCATCAAAAGAGGAAGTTTATGCATGACGTACAACACTACTATTAGGATGAGCCATATTTGTTTCGACGATGCGCGGATGGTATTATTCGATGATGTATATCCCATGTAGAGGTGCCTACTATATTAGAAGCATGCCACACTTCGCAAGTTGGAGGACATCATGCAGGCAATCGGACGGCAAGAAAAGTATTGCAAAATGGATACTATTGGCCTTCGATATTTAGAGATGCCTAAGACTATGTTAGAAGATGCGACCAATGCCAGCGACAAGGCACTATTTCAAAATACCATGAGATGCCTATGTCGAAGATTCTTGAGGTAGAGCTCTTTGATGTGTGCGGTGTTGATTTCATGGGTCCATTCGTGAATTCGTTTGGAATGAAGTACATATTAGTTATTGTAGATTATGTCTCAAAATGGGCCGAAGCTATAGTATTGGCTGACAACGAAGGAAAGCATGTTGTAGCATTCTTAAAGAGGAATATCTTCTCTCGCTTTGGAGTACCACGTACTATTATAAGAGATGGAGGGTCTCACTTTTGCAACAAGCTATTCAAATCTGTGTTGGCCAAATACTGTGTCAAGCAACATAAGGTAGCCACGCCTTATCACCCCTAAACTAGTGGACAAGTAGAGGTTTCCAATCGAGAGATCAAGCAAATCCTTGCGAAGATAGTAAATGCTAATAGAAAGGATTGGTCTAGGAAGCTAGATGATGCACTATGGACGTATAGGACTGCATTCAAAACACCCATTGGCATGTCTCCTTATCAACTAGGTTATGGGAAGGCTTGTCACTTACCCATTGAGTTCGAGCATAAGGCATTGTGGGCGTTGAAGGAATTGAATTTGAATTGGGATGATGCAATGAATATGAGGTTGGAGCAGCTGAACGAATTAGATAAGTTCCGTCTCCATGCATATGACCTATACAAGGAGCGGATGAAAAAGTATCATGATCAGCAGATTGTTCGACGAAACTTCCAAAAGGATGATATGGTACTTCTTTTCAACTCCAGATTGAAGCTATTCCCAGGTAAGTTAAAGTCTAAGTGGTCTGGTCCATACAAAGTTATCCAAGTCTACTCGTCTGGAGTAGTTGAGTTGGAAGACACTAATGGTGTTGTCTTCAAAGTGAATGGCCAACGTGTCAAACCTTATATCGGTCCTCTTGACTCGATGAATTATATGGCCATCACTTACCTCGACAAAGTCTAAGTAATCGAGGTAACTATATCGAGCCACGACAATAAATAAGGCGCTAGATGGGAGCCAACCCATCATTTATCGTTTATCGTTTATCGTTTATCGTTTATCGTTTATCATTTATCGTTTTGTATTTCTTTCATTATAGTGCTTGTTTTGCTTTTGATTAATGAAAATCCAAAAATAAGAGTCGTGCCATGACTAAAACTAAGGCGCTTGGTGGGAGGCAACCCATCGTACTAATTGTTTTTATTGGTTTTGAGCAAATATACGTGCAAGAGGTATTCAACGAGGAGATTGGTTTCAATTGACGATTTGGACGTATTGTATGGTAAAGGTGGTAAGTTAGGAATAGAGATGCATAAGGCTATGGATTGAGCAATGCTCATGACAAAATGGGCATCGAGCAAGGCTAGTCCTAGGTAAAACTAGGCCACAAACAATGCAAAACCTATACTATAGCCCAAGGTCTCGGAATCTAGTGTGCAAAGACATAGGCGCCGCCCATGCTCAAGTATGCTATAGCATAGGCGCCGCCTCTGCTAAAGCATTTGGTCCCAGTATCTCATATTACATGCTAAAGGCGCCGCCTATGGTCCCTAAATGCATTACACTAGGCACCGCCTATGCTAGCTTATGCTTTGCATTAGGCGCCGCCTATACCATGCATAGGCAAAGCTAAAGGCGCCGCCTATGGTCCCTTTTTGTCTCCAAAACCGATTTTAAATGGGTCAAAACCCGACCCATTCTTTTCCTATATAAAGGGGACTTAGTCTTGAAACATAAAACACATTGGAAACTTGACCTAGGCGCCGCACATCCTCTCCAAATCATCTCAAAATTTTTCTTTTTGCTCTCCCACTTCACAAGAACATCTCCAAAGGCTTCAATCACGTAAGTACTCTTATATTCTTCATCTATTTCTCATAAGTACTACGT
Source organism: Capsicum baccatum var. pendulum (assembly GCA_030864225.1). Taxonomy (NCBI): domain Eukaryota; kingdom Viridiplantae; phylum Streptophyta; class Magnoliopsida; order Solanales; family Solanaceae; genus Capsicum; species Capsicum baccatum. The sequence continues at coordinate 194,971,985 of CM061558.1, read as the reverse complement.
TTCTATGTCTATTATGAATTGCTACATCTTGAATAAATATTGGTGATGTTAATGTGTTTGGATTGTTGATACAAAACCATGTGAGTGAACATGTACGTTAGGATAATCTTAACTTGTTTTCGACTTGAATTTGATTTTGATTGCATAGTTGTACTACTTGAGGAATTGCTATAGTCATGAACATTGCATAATCTTGTCACTTGAATACCTATATATTAGAAGATCTTGTTCATTGAGATAAGACTTAGAGTTGCCTACCGACGTAGGGGGTTGTGATTGTTGATAAAAACTATACCATGATGTAACCCCATGTAGTAGTCTTGTTATACCTAACATGAAAGTATTGCAAAGGGTGCAAGAAGTGAGACGTCACTGATTTTCTTGTTGGAATGTAGCTCCTAAAATGTATGTCGACGAAGTCTAAGTAATCGACCACTTTCACTTCACTAATTTGTATCAACAAAACTAAGTGTGGGGTGGTAACCCTACTGCTTGTGTATAGATTGTATCCTTGAGGTGATGCTAACATGAATATTGTTTAAGTCTCAGGAACAATGGCCCCTAAAGAACGACAAGATAAGGCTACCACTTCCCAAAAGGGCAAGAAGAGAGGTCGCAAGGACCAAGGAGAATCATCCTCAATGCAATTACCCCGCTGAATGTTTGGAATAAAATGGGTTCTTGAGAAGGAAGCCAAATAATGGTATAGGAACAACAAGGAACGAAAATATGTTCATGTCGACTTGATCAATAAGGACAGCCTAGCGAAGAAGGAGCCGCGTATGTTGGCAAAGATTATGGCATTAAATCTGGATTTCATCTTCCGCGACATGGGAGAATTTAATCTTAATTTGACAAGGGAATTTTATGCCAACTGGTCGTCGAAAATCACAGGCAGCGAAGTCAAGATTCGGGGCCAAGTTTTATAGCTCAACGCGGATTTGATCAACTCCTTTCTTGGCTTACCTTCGGTCGATCCAGCACCATTCAAAGAGCTGTACAGCAGACCTCCTTATAGAGCAATTCGACACACACTTTGTGGAAGTAGATCCATGGCAAGGTAGAGCAGACACCAAGACACCGGACGACACAACACCTTCCCCTATGCTCCTTTGAATAGGGAAGCAAGAATCTGGTTGCGTATTGTCAACTCATGCCTTATTCCTAGGACCCAGTACACCAAAATAACAAGAGATAGAGTGTTCCTGGTTTACGCCTTGATGACGAATGTCCCTATCAACATTGGGGCAATTATTCACTCTACAATGCGGAAGGCCAGACTACACAAGCAGTCCCATTTCACTTTTGGCAATCTGTTGACAGCAATCTTGCGGAAGGATGATATCGAAGAGGAACCAGCTGATCACAAACTCCCACATAACCCGAAGAAGGTTGACCTCACAAAGGTCAAAGATGCTGAAACAACACATGATGTCAACCTTACTACTGCGGAGAGACATGCTCGAGATGAGGGTTTCTTCTATCATCTTTATGGCATAACACGATTTATAATGATGAACGGTGGTCGTGTTCCAACTGCTGAAGAGCTCCAACAGCTGGACCATGACTATCCAATGAATATGCATGCAAGGGAGATGTGTGGAGTAGGCATATACTTTGAGGAACCTCTTGACGATGACGTGACAAACGATGATGATCGACGCATGCCAGACTCCGACGTGGAGGAGAACTCTGACGACGACTCCTATGATGATTCCGACGAAGGGGGTATGACCCCCGACATTGAGGAGGAGTCCGACTGACCAGGTTCTTCGTATTTATTTTCCACTGAGGGCAGTGTCCCGTTTAAGTGTGGGGTGGTGGTATTGCATGCTATACTTCTCTATTTGCATCTGTGTTTGTTTATTTTGTTTTTGTTTCGTATTTTGTTTTTTATTTTTGTTGTTTTGTTTTTTCTGTTAAGTTTTTTTGTAGTAAAATTTTTTCTTAGCTTCGCATGAAACTATTCTAATAGGCAGCATGAGATTATAACAAGAGTATGTGCTACAATTATGACAATTGAGATGTTTAGGCTCTAATTGTGACTCACTATGTGATATTGTGTGGTTCAATTCCTTCACTTGTTGGGTCAAGAGTCTATATTATTTCCAATAAAGTCGACCATGTGCCTTGTGTGTGTGAGATTAATAGTATATTCTATGTTTGTTGCTGATGCTAGAACTTGCCTGGTATGTATGCAAATCGAAAATAAAGAGTGTAAGTTTAGGAGATGATTTAGGCATTTCTTTGGCAACCTACACATGTTTACCTTCGTTTTACCTACCCATGGACATCATCCTAGTTAAACCATTTTGAGCCTTTAGCCTGTTTTCTTTGACAACCTCATATGTAAGCCTAATCCATTTTTTTCAAGACCGTAATTTAATCCAAATTCCTAAGTGCTTTAAAGTGAAAAAGTCATGTGACAACATAAGAGGAAATTGGGTGATTATGAGACTTTAGAATGCCTTGGTGCTTGAATGTGTTATGAAAAAGAAAATGCTATCATAAGAGGTATGTTATGAAAAGAAAAAGGAAAGGAAAGCTGAAAAGTGAGTTATGCTTAAAATTGAAAAAAAAAAAAAGAGGAGAATAAGGGTGGTAGAATAAAAGAAAGAAAGGTTGAAAGAAAAGTGTCAATAATACAATGTGATGTATTAAAGTGCTTAGGAACATAGTCACTATTTCTGGCCAAAATAGTCCTACCCGTCCCTTATCCTACATTACAACCAGCAAAAGACCTATTTGATCCTAAGCTTAGCATTCTGACATTTAGTGGAGTATTACACTAAGGGCAAGCCTATGGTCATCAGTTGTTGCATATGAATTCTTTGTGAGAGTGAGAGCAAGGATATTTTGATACCCATGTTTGAAAAATATTATATACTTGTGAGTGATTATGTGTAATATATTGTGAGAGACACATGGTTGATGAGTTTTGGGTAGTTATATATGATTCTTTGTGCCTTAACTTTTGAATGCAAGATGACCACCATCACGAGTCTATGCTAGAGGTTAAACTATTTCTACTAATGATCGGAAAGCTACTCTTTGTTGATAATTGTTGTGGTTGTCTTGACGAATATTTTGTGTTGTTGCTGTGAAACCCTAAGTTGATGTTTAGAGGGACATGATATTTTGTTCGAGGATGAACAAAGCTTCAAGTGTGGGGTGTTGATGATAGGCGATATTACGCGCCTATATCAATATATTTTGCCCATATTTGTGCCATGTTTTGAGAACAAATTATATATTTCATGCACTTTTAGTCCTTTTTCCCGTAAGTGAGATAACGAACATGATTAGTAAAGTTTCAGGTATAAATGATGCAGAATTCAGCATTTTGTGGATAACTTGACGCCAAAGAAAGCTTCACAAAGGAAGAAAAGGGAGCTTGGACGCCTAAGGACCAAAAGTGATGCATGGAAATTCTGTCCCACGCTAAAACAGCATTTCTGAAGACTTTGGGGACTAGCAGTAACTTAGTTGGATTTGGATAATGATACATTAACCTAGTACAATTGGGTTAAGTCTTTCATTAGTTTATTTGGATTTGGATAATGATACATTAACCTAGTACAATTGGGTTAAGTATTTCATTAGTTTAGTAGGAATTGGTTAAGTATTTCATTAGCTTAGTAGGAATAGGATATGGGTATTATAAATACCCTATCATGCTAGAGATTTTTAATCATCTTCCATTCAATAATCATTCAATTAACAACCTTCTTACATCTTTCATCAATTCTACTTTTTACTATTCTTCTTCATCTATTCAATTCTTAATTTCCGCAACAAGAGAAACGTTACTTTGCTAAAGGAGTTCACGCCTAACGCCTACAACATTTGCCTACACGAAATCTTTATATTGTGGTATGATAACAATGTCAATCATGATTTCCTTCGCATTCATGGGTAACTAAACTTCTCTGTTGGGGTTATGGAAGCCGAATGAGATACTATCTATTGCTGTTAGTTTGTGACTTCGTGACACGTATGCTGCTTATATCATTATTCTCTTCATCTTAATCTAAATTCTTTGTGGTTTCAAATGCAAGAATATGCCAGTATAACATTTAACTTGTTCGAAAGAAAGGTTATTTGTCTAGAAAAGAGATAATGTCAAGGTAGTAGGGTCCCATCCCCTATTAAAAGCTAGTGTCGTAACTGGATTAACCTCTTGGAGAATTCGTACCATTAGACACGCTTTAAGCTTAAAAGAGTTAAAGTGAAATAATCCTCGAATAGGTCGAAAGACACCTGGATTTACCATCGAATACAATTCTCTATAAACACATGCATGTCTAAATTCTATACACTCATAGTCAATAGAGACGTATAACTCGGAAGGTGGACATAACCCCAACTCCTCAATTCTCATTGTTTACAACTTACAAAACATTCTTACTTTTTACTTTGCTATTTTTTAGATTTTACTTTAATACTTTGGCTACACATTACAATTCCCCCCTTTTTACGAGACTTGCACTAAAAGTCTAGTAATAGTTGCTTACTTGTTGACCAAGCTATTCTCTGTGGGATCGATACCCAACCCTGTTGGATTCTATATTTGCTAACGACTGCTTTACACTCCTACGAGAGCTGTAGATTGAGCGTTATCAGGCATATGGCCTGATAAAATACAATAGGATTTCTGCAAGTGAAATGCTAATGAAATCTTAGATTACTTGAAGACTCCTCATAAAGGAAACACTGATATGATGGATTCAAAATTTGATATGCTGACTACTCAGTATGAAACCTTCACCATGAAAGAAGGAGAAACTATCCAAGAGATTCATACAAGAATCACTTCAATCATAATTGAGTTGCACTGCTTAAGGGAAGTAATTCCTTTGTACAAATAGGTGAGAAACATTTTGGGAGTTCCGCCTAAATCCTGGGAAAGAAAAGTGGATTCTATCATTGAGGAAAGGTACCTGAAAACCCTCACTATGGATGAACTTATTGTAATTTGAAGATAATGAACTCAAGAAGCAGCAATGGAAAGAGAATAAGGAAGTAAAAAGGGAAAAAATCTCTGGCATTGAAGGATTCTAAGTCAGATTCAAGTGAACAAGACACTGATGTTGCCTATTTAGAAAAAGAATTGTTAGATCTATGAAAAAAAAGTGGTTAATTTCAAAGAAAATTAAGTAACAGCAAAAAGGGAATCAATGTGGAAGTTTGTCACAAATGTGGAAGTCTTGAGCATCTTATTAAGGATTGTCCAATGCAAAAAATGGATTATGACGAATATCTCAAGACTGGAGGAGACAAAAGAAAGAACAGGAACAACTTCCCTGTAAAGTCAAGAAGAAAGGTTGTAGCTGATTTTCCAGTTAAGCAGGCCTTAGCAACATGGGGGGATTTTTTAAGTAAATTTGAGAAATATGGAAAGAATAAAGATATTTATATAATGGCAGTGGAGGATGAGTAAGTGATGTTTTATTCTTTATTTGCTCTCATGGAAAACACTAAAGATGAAGAAGAAAATCAGGTAACTCTCTCTGACATTAAAGAAAACTTGGAAAACTACTCTGTTATAAAGATAAAAAAGCTTGTGTTTATTGATTCTACGTGTGAACTGAATACTGAGAAAAATGCTCTAGAAGAGAAGGTAGAGCATAAGGAGCTTGAATTAATTTCTTTAACTCTGTAGATATCTGAAACTTAGGAACAAGTTACTAAATTGAAATCAAATAATATGAGTTTAGTGAGTCAACTAGAGAAAGTAGATGATTCTAATACTAAAGGGAAGAAATAAGCCTCAAAGCTTCAAATTAAACTTGATGAAAAATTGAGGGATTCTCAAAATCATCTCATTTATGCACTCCAAAAGAATGAATAGTTAGAAAGGAACCTAGTTCGTCTGAGGGATTCTCAAAATCGTCTCATTTTTCTCCAAATCTAATGGAAGTTTTTACCGCTAGTGGTTCTAATTCTTTTGGGGGATATAAACTTGTATGCTCTAGCAATAAAAAAAACCTACCATTACTAGTAAGGTTCCACATAGGGTGGTCATTACAAGATCTACTGGAAGGAAATAAGTTATCACAAATGAAGTGGATGGAGTAAGGAGATAGGTCAAAAGGAATGTTATTAAAGTTCCACGTACCATGTACCAAAAGTCAAGAACTTTATTGTGCAGATGTTGTGCAGGCAGAGGGACCTAGATAAGGCTTCTCAAGGTTTAGAGTTTGGTATCCACCTATCACTACAAAAGCTCACCTTGTCTCCCTTCTAGATAATCCAAATAGAGGCTTCATTGCTCACTTTAAGGCCTATAGAAATACATTTTTAGGTTCTGGACACAGTGTGTTTAGGGATAGAACCATTGTTGGTATTCTTCTCTTTAAGGATTCTAGCCCAAGGGGATTTAGGATTCTTGATAGATCTAAAGATAGTGCAGTGTTCAGTGTTTGTTTTTGATGTCATCTTTTTAGATCCAAAGACCACCAATGTTCTTAGGTTGAGCAACATCCCCCAACTCACCATGTGCCTTTTCTTTTTGACATTAATTTTGCCCCATTTGAAGTTTATTTGGGCTTTGTCAATACCCTTGAGGATTTTACTAGAATGACTTATATATTGCAATACATGGTGTGGGATATTGTTCAATGAGCCTCTAAAAATAGCAGTTCTACCAGTAGCATTGAGGACTTTAATTTTCCACCTAGCAAGTTTGGTGCTCATATTATCCTAGATAAATTAAAAGTCATCATTATTGGGATGCTTATGGAAGATGGGAATCCCACGTACTTCCCAAATTTGTCTCTAGGATAAATGTTTAGAAGAGAGACCAGATTCTTGATAGTCGTTTGACAACAATTTTTATAGAAGATTACTTTAGATTTGATCATGTTGGTCTTTTGACTAGAGAAGAATTTAAAGATAGAAAGAATATTGGTAATGGTTAAGAAATTTTTGGTGTGTACCTTGGAAAACAGGGTAAGGTCATCTACAAAGATGAGGTGAAAGACTTTTAGGCCTTCTCTCCATATGGAAATGGGTGTCTAGTTCAATAAGTAACACTTCGTAAATAAGTACAACCATAGAAACTAATAAATTACCTTCACCTTAATTATATATTCACTTAACCTTTCACAACAATACCAAATGAAAATAGATAAGATTAAGCCAATATAGGCAATTCATCAAATCAAGACCATGACTAACAACAATAAACCAAGTCAACAAAATCGTGACTAATAATAATAAGTTCAACCTTGCCATAATAACACTTTTAATAAACCTCAGTAGAAATTATACAACTCAGTTATTCCAACAGCCTGGACCACTCAAGGATCTAAATAGTAACAATAATCTTAACCACTCAACTCAAGAAACCCAATATATCAACAACAACACAATCTGGTCTACTTAAGGAATCATCAATCTTACTAGTACTATGTAGATATATGCTAAGGGTCTTAAGATTTTCCACTGGCCATGGCCTGTAAAAAATAATCTCAATCAATGTACCAAAACATACCCCACATCCAGTGTCTGTCATTCTTATCCCTGACCAAAGTTATACCACCCTTATTTCAATTTCTTTAAACTTCTTCTCTCTGAGTTCCACCAACTCCGTCATGATAACCTTTACTAATTCATCTCACAATAACAACTGATATCACAATAACTATAATAACAAAGAGAATAACAGAATCAAATTTGTACAACCAACAAGTATTTAATAAAACCTCTTTAGATGTGATTAGACACTTAGGATATCATTCAACAATTCAAACTTTTAAGCAAGCATTATAACAAGTACATAAAGAGAAAGTTAATAAACACACATAAAATAAATTAAGTTTTCAACTATATTTAACCATCACCTACCTCAATCCAAGCTTGCCCTTGCTATAACGAACTTGAGTCTTGCTCTTCTTGTAATTTTCAGCGTGGTTTCGGTCTAATAAGAACAATACAACAAACATTCAAAAAATCACTTAATAATATCAAGGATTATAACCAATCTCAAAAATCCAAGGCTAAAATCATGATTGTTCCCTCATTTTAGGATTTTCTACTAGCCTTTTACCTGAGCTCTACCAAATTCATATTTATTAAGGTAAATTCTAAGCATACAATCTTAGTTCATCTATTTTAACCAAAACCCAAGGGTTTGACCCCATAATCACTTAATTACACTAGAAATTTTACCTAGCTCAAGTAAAATCCTTTTTCATACTCAAAAATAGTGATTTTAAGGATAATTCTTCAGAAAACTAGTTAGAAGGGTAAAATTACTTACCTCAACAAACGATTTTGGAGGAAACTAGGTTGAAATCATCCAAAATTTCCTCTCCCAGCCTTTGAATGTATTTCAAAAAAATATATATTTTAGGGTTATTTTCTATATTAAACAAAATTTATTCCGCTATAGCGGGATGATTTCCACAAAAGTGGCATCGCTATAGCGCGATACACCCACTATGAAGGGATTGATCGGCCTAAACCTTTAGTATAGTGAGCTAGTGGTAGCGAACTACCTCTCACTGTAGCGGTCTAGAGGGAGACAGAATGTCTAGCTTCCCCTTCCCATTTTACAACAACTTTCGGATATTAATGTCTCAAACTATGCACTTTACATCAAATGCAATATCTAAAGTTTTACTAACCTAAATTCACTTCTAAAAGTTTCTACCAATTTCTTAACACCTCAGTTATCAAAACATAATGTGAAATTATTTAAAAAATAACTTATCTATAAACGGATTATTCTACACCATACTACACTTAGATTTTATCCAAGACTAGCCTAACTTGAAATTTCTAACTCTTTATTCACAGAGAATCCTAACATAAACATTGGCATGCTAGACTAAATCGTAACAATCAAAAGTTTAATTGCATAGAACGATTGAAAAACTAAAGTGCGTCATATAAACAAAGATACAAATATAGTTTTTTTGCTTTTTTAGCAATACCTTAGATCTATTCCAAATTATTTTCTTTTGCTTTATTTTCTTGTAAGACTCTTACTTTATTTATTTAACCATTGGTTATAGAGGTTATCTGGTTATATACATATAGTCAAATCTCTCGTGGTATCAATTATCTGAACATTTCATAGGTGCAACAATGAGGTGTCGTTATATATGTACAGTGTTATTTGGCATTCAAATTTCATTTACCTATTATCCATAAAAGTATGTGATAAAATTAGTTTAATTATTTTATGCAATACAAAAAGTATATATTTGTTAACCACGGTAGAAAAAGTATGAATGTATAAGGACATTTGTTCTTGTAAAGATATGGCCATAATAGATATATATCATTTAAATATTTTTTTCTTTTTAGATATGCTCGAACCTGAAATTAATTATGTGCACGATACTATGATGATTGATAAGTGGTGAATTTACCACGCCTTTGCACTCAACATTCGTGCACACTACTATAATTAAAATATATGAATAAGATAAATTTGTAGTTTAATGACCTATTTTCCATATCTTTCAGGCACACAGGTTATGAGAAGAAAAGAGGTGGAATTGAACTGATTAGGATCAGAAAGGAGAAAATAAGTGCATGTAGAAGACCTAAATTAGTAAATCAACCACGGTTACTGATATCATGTTCTGAGGGCCGCAATCGTGGCCAGGTATACCAGGTTAAGTGAACGCAATCATAGTGTTCTTAAAGAGATCGCGGCGCTCAAGATCGCGGTCAATCTTCATCGATCGCAGCAACACGGGATTATACCTAAGGGAAATTCTGTAATTTTTCCTAGATGACCCCAAAGTCCTTAAAGGATCAAACCCTTTCTCATTTTTAGGATTTTTTTCAAGATATTTTTATCCTATCCTTAGTTTAGAGTTTTTTTGTCTCTTGGGAGCTTGGGGCAAAATTTTGTACAAATCTTAAGCTAATATTACATTCGAGTAACTCCTAAGTGAAGGATTAACAAATTTTCATTGAAAATTCATTGGAATTTAAAGTGTGGTTTGCATTCTTTTTATTTTTCATGAATTAAATTGATTGAGATTTTGGTATATTATTGTTTATCATCTTTATGAGTTGTTAGTTCTTTCTCTTGGAATTATGAAAGAATAGGGTGCAATTTTGTGTGGGTTGCGATGTATTTATATAGATTCTAGTTTGTTGATGATGGGTTTCACTATTGCTAGATTTAATTAGTTAGCATTTGTGGGTGAAAACCCCAAAACACCCAAAATAGGTTTATGGGTGAAAACTCCAAACTCTTGAAAGCTCACATCATCCTTGAAAGAGGGGAGTGGGTGAAATTGTTAAATCCATGACATCCTTGAAAGAGGGTTATGGGGGATAAAATAATAGTGGACAAAAATGGATAAAATAAAATGGACAAAAAAAGAGTTGGGATAAAATAAACCCAATATCCTTTTCTAATTGATTACTCTCTAATTATTATTAGTCTCGAGTTAGTCCTTTAGAACCCCAAAAATTGTCTTACCCTTTTGAAAACATTCAACCCCCCCCCCCCAATATTTGAATTTAGCAAGTAACTTTCATTTCAAACTTAGTTAATTGCCTCTCACATTTTTCCTCATGGATTTGACCCCGACTCTTTTTGGGTTTATATTGACAACAACCGCCTTGCACTTAAATTGACGTGTAAGTTAAGTGTTATCAATGAATGGCTCCGTTGCTGGAGAACAATTTGGTGTATTGTGTTAGTTTATAATTTTAGCTTACTTGCTTTGGTTCAAACTTGTAAGTAATTATTTGTGATTTTATTTTATTCCTTATGTTAGGTAGATTTTTATTTTTTTTATTTGTTACTATGATATCTTGGAATAAATATGAGTTTGGTTGTTGGAAATCTTATCTTGATAGTCCATGCCCATATTATGGTGGATCCTACTTTTGGCAAGATTATAGATATGCTCCTCGAAAAGAGATGTGTGCACCATCTCAATCCTCTTAAGAGTATAATTATTCCTTATGTGGTGGTCGACATGGATATTGGGAAGATTGTCCAAATGTCTTCTCCTCGTTATATTAACCCAAATACTAGTTCTTTATATGAATTTGATAGGTCTTCTGGTGAGAAAAAAGAGCATGTTTTGTTGTACCCTTGCATTTCCCCAATGCAGTTCAAAGATGTATTGATCAAAAATTAGGAAGGAAATTCAAATCCTCTAAATGGGGACATAAATGATGGTTAAAGAGGCATTGTTCTGTGACATTAAATTAAATGCATGATGGGAGGCAGCCCATCTTTTTCATGTTTACATTATTTATTTTTGAATAAGTCACAAAATTTTAATGCTTTGCAGATATTTTAGATAGGTTGGAGGCCAAAAATAGGGAGAAACTAAGCTTAGAAGTGTGGCAGCCATACAGGAAAATAGGGCAAAACTGGGTGCAGTATGCCTCATGTGTCGCGATCACAGCTTGCGTATCGTAATCACGGTATTGCGATTGCACCAATAATGTTGCAATCACACCTTTGTGTCCAGCTTTCAACATGGTTATCAATGTGGTTTGAGGGAGCCCTTTAACCCTTCTTGTGCATTTATGCTATGTAGTGAGGTCACTACAAGTCTTATAATTTGGGCTGTAACCCTATCCCTATGTGTACATATTAGTTTGCAATACTTGAATTTAGTTCATATAAAGCGTGGAAATTTTGTGAATTGATTGTGTTAATTTTTAGTTTTCTAACTTCTTTAACAATGATGTTAGGTAATCCTTTTCCTATGATAGATTGAGTTACGACATCTTAAGGGAAACTAGTCGTGATTGGGTTTTGAGCCATAGATATAGAGGAAGTCTAAGTACCTGATCTGAGGTGATTGTATACACTTCGGTATCATTATTCTAGCTTATTTTGCTTTATTTTGAGAGCAATTCGTGTTTTTAACTTATTGACATTGATATAAATAAGAATTTTAAGTCTCCAAGTGTGTGATTACAATGTCCAAAGTATTTTTCAAACAAGTTTGTGCTAAATTGAGCAATTTAGAGTTCAAGCTGGAAAACTAGTTTTACTAGCTTGATCTAGGTGTGTGTCTAGTTGGTTTCGTTGGATTCTAATATGTTTAATTTGTTCCAAATGATTTAAATGTGTAATTGTGAGTGGAATAACTTGTTTGTAATGTGCAAAAGTTTAATTTGATTAAGTCAAAAGGCGAAATAATAAGTGAAAGATCATTGTGAATTTGTCTTATCTTTGATCTTGTTTTGATTTGTTGTTGAGCAATTTGTGTTGTTTTGATCTTTAATATGTGTGTGATATCGTAGGAGGCTTTGTGAGCTGAATGCGGTGATATATTGATTATTTAAAGGCCAAAAATTCATTGGAAATACACTACTAAAGGGATAGGCAAAAGATAGGACAATAAAGACAACCAAAATTTTTAACGCAATTTCCAGTAGGTGTGTGCGATATGTGTGCGTCGCACCTTCTATTACAATTCTCCCATGCCTTAAAAAAATTTGAAAAGATAAATTTCAGTGGATGCATGCATTTACATGTGTCATGCATTTCGGAGCAGCCATGCGTGCGTCGCTCGCTTTAGTTCACCGATCCAATATGTGTGTCGCTACATACAGTGCACCGCTTAAATTGGCACAAAAATGTCCCATCTATATATGGAATTGGGTAGTGTCCAAATAAGATTTGAATACATTTTCCCTTAAAGAAATCTTTGGGGGAATAATTCTTGGAAACCGTTTAAATTTTCTAATCCTATATAGAGTAGGTAATGTCCACTATAAATTTATTTTTTACTTGGACGGTCTTGGAGAATTTTTTAGAACAATCCTGGGACATTATTAATTCGCTGGACACATATTTGGAGGACATTATTATTTTTCCAGTGGACGGTTTTGGAGAAAAGATGGAGGCGGTTACACGGTTGATTAGGTTTTATTATTTTTATTTAGTCTTTTATTTTTCATATTATGTATTTAATTAATTGGATCATGATTATGAATATTATTGGCTAAACACCCTCTTTCGGCGGTTAAAGCCAAGAACATGATTACTATTATTTTGGATTAAATTCGTTAATTTTTGCTTATCATATTTGGTTGTTTGTTTATTCTTGTTTTAATTATTTTATGGATTGATTACCCATAGGATACATATATTGTCAACCTTTTTTATCTCAGGAGACGGAATAGAGAGATAGAACATGAAAATAAACAAAGTTTGAGTTTTTATTCTTTTATAAAATAAAGAATTAAATTTAGCGTCTAGGATAGGGATGCACTTAGATGCCTTACTTGATTCAAATGTAGAATGATAGCTTTAATTCACTTAATTGAATTATTACATCTCTGCTCAATAATGTAGTTGTAATATCCATATTAGGTAAAAGATCATAGGTTAGGAAACCATGATCATACAATTAACCCTACGAATCAACAACCAAGATAAGAAAATTAGCGGATGAGATTAAATAACATAGTAAGATGGTTCGGAGTGATTTAACCCTGGGCTTTACTCAATTTCTTGTTCCAAGAATGTAATTTTTGCATTATTTATTTTATTTTTAAAATTTACAAAATAATTCAAAATTCTCTTTTTGATTACTTTTGCACTAAATTAATCTAGACGATGAATTAAAATTAAATCGCTGCCAAATAAAGTCTCTGTGAGATCGATATTCGGCTTTCTTGAAGGCTACTATATTAATTTGTAGACCAAGTACACTTGCGTATGCACTTGGGCACTATTAAGTTTTTGGCGCCGTTTTCAGGGACTTGTTATTTGGAAATTGCTCATTTTAGTTTTATTTTTAGATTTATTCGGTGTTTTTACACTTGGTCTTGTGTTTGTGTTTGCAGGAGATAGGTTTCTAAGTTTATAAGCTGGCAAGGGATTAGGAGTTGGTAGAACCAAGTCCGGAACCCGAGCAACTTTATCATCATCAAAGGAGAGAAACAATTCTTCTCCCCAAAATTCCATAAATCCAAGAAGATCAAGAGAGCATTGCTCCTATGGCTTAACAACAAGCAACAGGTACGAAATTTAGGGAAGTGGCAGTCCCACTTTCAACAAACTTGACTTCCCTAATTCAAAGACCTACAGCTGGGGGGAATTTCGAGTTGAAACACAATATGGTGTAGCTTCTTATTAGCAGCAGGTAGTTTGCAGGGCTTTCACACGAGGATCTACAAGTCCACTTACAGACTTTCATAGATTTTACAAATATATTCACTCCGACTGGGGTGATTCCAGATTATGTGAGGCTGACACTATTTCTGTGGTACCCCAACTTAGGAAGGAGTCCCACATCGGCAAAACACAGGAGAAATACTGGGTATATAAGTGAGAAAGCCTTACTCCCTAATGACTCATTTTAAAGCCATGCGCGCCCAGTCCAAGAGCTGACAATATCACTAGTGGTTTGGGGAGTGGTAGGGGTATCTCGAGCTTGTGTGGTTCAGTATACCCATCGTGGACAAGGCCTCGGGCTGGGTCATAACAAAATGACATCAGAGTCGCTCCTATTTTGTCCCTGTTGATGTGGGCCAGAGTTCAAATTGAGTGTAGGAGAATCCCAATAAAGTGGGGAAAACCTCAGTCCTGAGTGTAGGCAAATCCCATTCGGTAGGTCAAACCTCAGTGAGGACGCTGAGTTCGTAAGGGGGGTGTATGTAACACCCCAACTTAGGAAGGAGTCCCACATCGGTAAAACATAGAAGGGATATTGGGTATATAAGTGAGAAAGTCTTACTCCCTAGTGAAAAATTTTAAAGCCGTATGGGCCTGGGCCCAGAGCGAACAATATCACTAGTAGGTTGGGGAGTGGCAAGGGTATTTTGGGCCTGTGTGGTTCGGGATGCCCGTCGCGGCCAGGGCCTCGGGCCAGGTCATGACAGTTTCCATATTCATTTTTGGGGAAAGCTAAAAGGTGGTTGAATTCAGAGCCGGCTAATTTAATCATATCATGGGACAACTTAGCCAAAAAGTTCCTCATTAGATTATTAACATTAGGAAAGACTGTAAGACTTTGCAGTAAGATAGTGAGCTTCAAACAGAAGCTTGATAAAAACCTCTACTATGCTTGGGAATGCTTCAAGGCTCTTCTTTGAGATCGTCCACATCACCAACAGTCTAATGAGGTACTTTCTCGTACTTTTGTAGAAGCTCTTGATCACAATACAAAGATTTTACTAGATTTGGCCGCAAATGCTCAAGCATTGGAGCTAACTAATGATGAGCTTTACATATTGCTGAACCGCATAGAACAAGGAAATCTAGAGTGGCATTTAGATTCTAGAAGTGACACAAAAAGAATTGCAGGTGCGTTGGAGGTGGACTAATTCGCAGCCTTATTAGCTCAGTTTATTGCATTACAGAATTTGATCAACACATCATTCAGCAACATGAAGTTGGGATCAACACAACCTGCAGCCACAGTCAATGCCATCCAAAAAGTTATAGGTTGTTGTGAGATATACGGAAATAGTGGTCTTGCGGCTACCATGTATGCTTCATATCTGAAATCTGTAATGTATGTAGGCAACGCTCAAAGGCCTAATTATAGTAATGCCTACAATATGAGGTGGAAAACTCAGCCACCAAATCAGTCATGGAATACCCCACAGCCACAGGCCCAATCGAATCAGTCAGCGAGCAACATGGAAGAGATAATAAAATAACTCTTAGCTAGTCAAGCATAATTGTGTGAGGATTTAAAAATTCAAAAGACAAAATTACAAAAGCTAAAACTAGCCACAAGAAGTTTAGAGTTTCAAGTGAGGCAATCATAACAGGTACTGAATACAAGACCACAAGGTGGGTTGCCAGCAGACACAGAAACTCCAAAACAAGTCATGGTAACACTACTAAAAATTACCCCTATTGCAACGAACTTTTTGGCAATAGTTCCAAAAGTATTGCAATAGACCCTCTATTGCAACGGTTACATCCATTGTAAAAAAATTGTTCTAATATAATGATTTTGTAGTATAACCGTTGCTATTATTGAAGAAACCTTGCAATAGACTGTCTTATAGCTATGGTTGCACGAACCGTTACCATAGAGTCATCTATGGCAACGCTTTATTAAAAAAAAATACTATTGCAACACTTTTTTATTTCCCTCCCCAATATTGCTAAAAATCAAATAAATATAAACATTATGTCTCTAATTTCACTGATGTTTCCTTAAGGTCCGACGACCTAATTTCACTGTGCTATTTCATTGAGCTCCAACGAATTCACTCTCAAATTGACCTCCTAATTTGGATCGTTCTTCTTCTTCTCTACATCATCAACTTCACTCTCATCTTTCTAGAAACTTCAGTTCTATGAACATAGATGAAATTCCCAAGAACATTTATTCTGATTCTAACCCTTTTGCTTCAAACCCTACTGCTACCTTCACCGTTACCACTGTTGTCGCTGTTAATTCTATTGCGGTGGCCGTTGGTGGCGGTGGTGGTAGGGATATGGTGCCCATTAAGACTGTGTATGAGGTATGGATAGAGATTGTAGCAGGGAGTGGTGGTGGGGGTGGGAGTAGGGAGACGGAAATGACTTTGGAGCATAGTACTCCAACCACTGCTACTCCGACTTTAATTTTAGCTCCTTATATTTTGTTTGTACTGATGCTACTATAATATTTTAATTCTTCATCCTTGGAAATACAAGGAAAGCATTCTGAATCTGTGGTGGAATCGTTAAATTTTGTGTCATTCACCAGATATTTCCTCCTGAAGAGTTCTTGGTTTTTATCTCTTCATTTTGTATGTCTGATTTATGCTCTATTTATGTATCTTATGGTGTGTTCTGCTTTAATTCTGTTGGAAGCATCTTATCATTGAACCATTGATATCTTTTTAAAAGAAAAGAATCCAGGAAAAACAATAGTTATAATTTATTCTTGATCCTAATTTCTAATGAAGTATAATTTACTATCTGAAGAAAATGGCTAGCGACCATCCTAGGTTATTGAATATTTATCATTTGTAGTAATTTTTCTAGTTGTCACTATTTTAAGGTGCTATAGAACTTTGCACCATAATTTCAGACTATTTCATGTTATTTATTATTTTATTGGCTATCACTATAGCCTGATATAGAGATGGTGGCTCATGGACTTGAGAAACACTTAAAACTAGACCAACGTGAGTTCTTAATAAATAGTTTTCCACCTGCGTGTGGTGATGAGACTAGGAGAAGTGTGGCATTAGATATGGTATATCTAGTTTATTACTCCCCTTCTCTATCTAGTATATCTTGAATTTGTTATTCATTGTTGTTGTGCTTATACTTGAATGACATTTCTAATTGCGAAGTGGCGACTCATACTAATTTCACCTATTTTTTTGCTATGTGAGAGAATTTTTCCTAGAGCTATGTAAAATAAATCTTAACAAGCAGTGTTGAGAAGCATCAGTTCTATCCTTAGTTTGTACTCTATCCTATTTTAGATTCCAAAAAAATTTACCTGCTCTAATTTGGGACTCTTATCAAAAATAATTTTCTATTCTCTTCAATCCTCTACTAGGGTTCGTTTATGAGAATCCAATTTTTTGGTTCGTTTTTAATTTTCTGAAATAAAGAAAAAACCCACTAAATTGAAAAATCAAAATTTGTAAGATATAGCATGGAAATTTATCTAGGATTACTTGATGAAGGTGTTAGCCACAATCACCTTACTTAACAAAGGTATTATACAAAAGAGTAAACCATGTCCTGGCTGCCTACATAATTCTGATCATTGTCCTTGTGGCTTGAGTCACTAACAAGATATGGTTTAAGGCTTCACTTTATTAAGTCTCCTAAGTTCGTAATACTTGATTCTTTAATGCTCCCTCCTTTAGTTCCTAAATACTTGTCATCCTTACTATAATTGATATTCAACAATACTTATCATTTTAGAAAGCCAAGACATGATTGAGTTTATTCTTCCCATTTTACCCATAGCACGCTTTCCATTTAGTGAAGAGAGATTGCACTTTTCATTAATTAAGGAAAGATGATTAAAGAAATTAAATAAGTTATGACGGTAAAAATACATAGTTTTGTAAGGGTTGTACAAACAATAATATGATGAGTATTTAGGAATGGAAGGAGTAGTTCTATCACTACCAAAGATAACAATTGTTACATTCTTATTTTTGAATGACTAGATAAACAACAAAAACAAACAAAATTTTGAGGGAAATTTACAAAGATTAGTTTTGTTTTTGAAAAGTGAAAGTTGGCTACTCACCTCTGCTCATTATCTATGAATCTTGAATCACCGAGGTTCAAAGCTTTAAGTTTCTTTTAGTTCTTAATTATCATGGCTCCTAGACAAGATTAGAAGGTCTGTGTGTGCGCGTATGTGTGTGTTTGAACGAAGTACGAGGTTTGTATGTTTTAAAAAGATATAAGTAATCAAACCCTTTTCTTTTCATTGATGGGTAGGAAACACATTTGAACATTAACAAATTGATCCTTAGTTTTACCCTATCCTAATCTCGCGAGCCCAATAGATAAAACTACATTAATATTTAAGTAAGCTTTTCATATTCATATATACTCTATCGATGGTCTACAGGAAACATCTACTTTACCTCTGAGTTAGAGGTTAGGTTTGTATATGCTCTACCCTTCCCGCCTACTTTGTGGGACTACACTGGGCATGTTTTTGTTGTTGGTATAATGAACTAAATACTATCATTGAATTTCTTTGATTTTATGATATGGTTAAAAAAAACTAAAAAGAAAAAAAATGTAAAAAGAAGCCACAGAAGTAGAAAATAGATTTGAATATAGACGAAAGAGCATACTAATAAGTAATCCTGAGTTGGGGATACCGAGGTTGTTGACTTTGTATTAATACTATATTAGTTGCCAGGAGAAATTTAATTGCACATATTCATTCCATTGTCTCATTGCAGTTGCTAAGATCAGAGAAAGCTCATGTACCTATCATGTTGGATGCAAGTACAATATCTTTGTGTGAGATTTAGATACCTTGGAGTAACTTAATAAAATACTGCAAAAGATTCTGACAATTGATGTCTTAGTTTGTAGTTATCGATGGTAGACCTTGGTAATGCCTACGTTAATTATCTGGCCTTAGTTGAAATTCTTACCAAATAGTGACCTGCTGTCTATTCTCAGAAAGTCAGCCTAGAAGTAGGAGTTATCATTTGATTATGTGGATTTGGTGATAGGGAATTGTAATTATTGATAGTGATTTACATGCAAACTTTTTTCTACATGATATGACTGTAACATGGGCAGAACCTACTTCTTTTTGCTTTGAAATTTACTTTCTATTGCTAGTTAATCAATAGCCATCACAGAGGCTGCATAATGAATAATTCTTAAAGTGAAATAGTGAGTCATTGTGCCATTTAGCTTAAATTCAAAAAGTTAAATAATTTGACTTAAAATTCAATTTGCTTCCTTGCTCGTTATGGTATTATACATGATCGCCCAACTCATACTTTTTAAATATGTTGTCATTAAGTGCTAATTGAGATTATTTATTCTCATTTTATATGTGTTCAAAATGAAGGAGATGAAGAAAGAAGTGATAAAGAAATTGACCTTACTTGAGAAGATTTTTGAATTGTTGATAGATGTTTTAATATCTATCTTTTTAATATTGAATTTCGTGAAATTTATCGCCAATCAAACTTGATACTATGGAAAAACTATTTATTATTTGACTTAACATTTTGTTTTTGGGTTTAGATTACTAGTTTGTTGCATATTAAAATTTGGATTGAACATTTTGCTGAAATACTGGGGCGGTGCACAGGGCACCTACGAACTGGGTTATAATTGATTGTCTGAGATTTGAAACTAATGCATAATGCGTGAACTTAGGTATACTCACAACTACTAGGATACTCTATCTTGGAATAGTCATATTTCAGAGATTTCTAATAGCATGATCAGGTGAAGAGGTGAGATAACAAATTATACAAATCTGACTGTCTAACTGCTAAACTGACTTGCTGGGTCTACTAACTAAGTCATGATGAAAACTTAAGCTCAAAATGGGAGCAAAGTATTTAAGGATGCATATCCTAAATATTAAGGACTCTTAACGTACCCGAATCTATATCAGGGAACCTTTCGTGATCATGATAGGTCTGAAGCGCATAGAGTTTGTTCTGACACTGACCACTATCGGCATCGAAAGTGGCACCCTACTGATACAATTTTCTACCCCTCTGAGCTAGCACTCTACATTCTTGTATTCTATGGTCTGGCTTACTATATCCAAAACATACCTGACTGTTAGCTCTGCACACACCTAGGTGATTCTTGCCACATTCTTCACAAAGTGGATATGTACGAACACTGCTTGCACTACCCTGGGTTTTAGAGCCTGGCGCCCCATCTTGACTAACATCCCCAAACTTTGGCGTGGGTACACTAGCTGAGGATGGAATTTCTGGATATGCTGAGAATGACTACCACCCTATGACCTGGCCTAAGAAAAGTGTAACTACCTACTCTAGATCTCTTATTAGATCTCTCTCTCTTTCCTTAGATTTATCTGCCTCTATCTGCTGAGCATGCATCATTAACCTAGCAAGATCCATGTCTTTATTGAGCATAGCAGTTCTACACTCCTTCAACACTAACCCGGATACACTAGTCACAAACTTATTCATGCTAGCTCTAGGGTCAGCTATCAAGTCAGGAGCATACTTAGCTAACTGATTGAACTTAAGACAATACTCATTCTCTGTCATAGACCCTTTCCTCAGGTTCATGAACTCTTCCACCTTAGCTTCTCTGATCTTTAATGGGAAAACCTTATCTAAGAAGGCATCCTGAAATACTTGCCAAGTCATGAGAGCAGCATCCTCCCCTCTATTCTTCTTCCACATCACTACCTGATTATGAGCAATATCCTTCAACCTATAGGATGCTAATTCTACACTCTCCTTCTCAGACACATACATAATCTAGGTGATCTTTTTCACCTCCTTAAGATAAAGTTATGGGTCCTCTCCTGCTAATAACCCAAAGAACTCTGGCAAGTTTATTTTCATGAAATCTCTGATACTTGTTGCAGTTAAAGCCCCATCTTGCTGAGGTGGGAATGCAGCCTGATGGTTTCCCTGAACACTAGTGGTCACATCTTGGGCTAGTGCTTGAAAGCTTCCCAAAACTCTGTATGTGACATATTCTCATTCAGAGGATCTACGGACTGAGGTAGCTGGTTATCATTCTTATGGACATTATCTCTGCGAGGAGGCATATTCTGTAAACAAAAGAAGAAAATTGGTTAGACTAAGAGTTCAACTCGAGATCATGGTCACTCGCACTATGTGAATACTGGAAAAAGGGAAACTGTTCCTAAAACATCTTATAGCCTCCTGTACATAGGTGTGGCGCCAAACATACCCATGCACAACACTCTACTAGATGTGGCTTTTTACACTTCCTAGGACACTATTGAACCTTAGGCTCTGATACTAAGTTTGTAACACCTCAATTTTCTAAAATCGGAATGCCACATGATACTCATGATCCCGGAAGATGATAAGCTAACTCTTTTTTAATAGCTATACTTGAGAACTACATAACATACTAAAATAAATGCAAAAAAACTAGCATAATCTTGTCATAAGGTTCAAAACATCTAAGATACTTAAAACTGAAAACTGAAAACTGAATACTAATACATTTGTCCGAAAAGCCTCTAAACTATTTGAACTGTGGAGTTGATGGTACATGTCCCCAACAAAGTCCATCTACTGAAAATAAAATGAATCTAATGTAATAATAAAATACATATCATCCTCAAATGAAGAGAACTCAGTGCTACATCTATTGTTGCTGACTGAGTCTAGACTGCTATGGGTGCTCTGGTTCCCGTACGTCTGAACCTATGGTATAAGACACCATAGCGTAGGAAATTATGTGTCAGTATTTTGAATGTATTGGTATGCTATATAAGGTAAGGCTAAATGCAAGGGCTTATGCATGAACATAACTTAACTGAATAACATAAGAGTAATGAATGAGGATACATGTATGGACTGAATACTACCTTCTGAATACTTGAACTTCTGACAACTGAGATTACTAATACTAATATTTGCATTTACTAACACTGAGAGTCTGAATAACTATGTCTACTGATAACTGAACTTTGAGCTTACTAATATCGACTGATTGAAATTGAGATCAAACCTATCTGGAGGATGATCTTCAAATCTAGTAATATTTATAAGGAATGAATAAATCTGAGTTTGAGATCAGTCCTGTATAGTGATGATAGGCGAAATTACGCCTATATCAATATATTTTGCCGACTTTTAGTCCTTTTTCTTGTAAATGAGCTAATGAACATGATTAGAAAAGTTTCAGGTATAAATGATGCAAAATACAGCATCTTATGGCTTACTTGACGCAAAAGAAAGCTCACGAAGGAAGGAAAGGGAGTTTACACGCCTAAGGACCAAAACTGCTGCATGGAAAATCTGTCCCGGGCTAAAACAACATTTCTGAAGACTTTGGGGACTTACAGACACATAGCTGAATTTTGACAATGATACATTAACCTAGTACAATTAGGTTATGTATTTCATTATTTTATTTGGATTATGATAATGTTACCTTAACCTAGTGCATTTGGGTTAAGTATTCCATTAGCCGATTTGGATTTGGTTATTTATTTCATTAGCTTAGTAGGAGTAGGATATGGGTATTATAAATACCCTATCATGCTAGATATTTTTATTGATTCAGACATTAATCTTCTTACATCAATTCTTAACTTAACCATTCATTCCTCTCTTAACTCTTCAATTCATCTTCTAATCTTTCCACCAATTCTACTCTTCTATTATTAAATTCCACAACAAGAGAATCGTTACTTGCTAAGGAATCATGCTTCACTCCTATCACTTGATCCACACGCCATTAATCAATATTGTGATATAACAACAATGTCAATCGTGATCTCCTTTGCATTCATGGGTAACTAAACCTCTCTGTTGGGGTTATGGAAGCCGAATGAGTTACTATCTATTGCTGTGAGTTTGTGAGTTCGAGACACGTATATTGCTTATATCATTATTCTCTTCATCTTAATCCACATTCTTTGCGGTTGCAAACGCAAGAATACGCCAGTCTAACATTTAACTTGTTCGAGAGAAAGGTTATTTGTCTGGAAAAGAGATAGTGTCAAGGTAGTAGGACACCCTTTCCTATTAAAAAGCTAGTGCCGTAACTGGACTAACCTCTTGGAGAATTCGTACCGTTAGACACGCTTTAAGCTCGAGAGAGTTAAAGTGAAATAGTCCTTGTTGAGGTCGAGAGACGCTTGGATTTACCATCGACTACAATTCTCTATAAGCAATTGCATGTCAAGATTCTACACACTCATAGCCAATAGAGACGTATACCTCAGAAGGTGGACATAACCCCAACGCTTCAATTCTCATTGTTTACAACTCACGTACCAATCTCTCTCTCTTTACTTTATTATTTTCAGCTTTTGTTTACATTACTTGCACGACAAGAATCCCCCTTTTTTTACGAGACTTGCACCAAAAGTTTAGTAATTTTGCTTACTAGTTGGCCAAGCTATTCCCTGTGTGATCGACACCCAACCCAGGTTGGGTTCTATATTTGCTAACGACCGCTTTACACTCCCACGAGACCTGTAGATTGAGCGTTATCAAAAATTGGCGCCGTTGTCGGGGAATACGAGTGTTAATCATGTTCGTAATAATTACTAGACCCTTTGGTCAAAGATTCTCGTACTTTTACGTTTAGTTTTTTTTTGTTTCTTGCAGGTTTTTCTTTTAGTGCATGCCCCATACTAGAAGTTCTGGTCAACCGTTATTACCAATCAATCCTGAACCATAACGAATTAGAAGAATGGAAGCACAAGCTGAAATCGACAGGATGGCTGCTCAACACGAGCAAGCAAGATTAGCTGCTCTTGCCGCTGCTCAAGTCCAACAACAAAACATTGATAATCCTGGGCGAGCAACAAATCCTGACGATGAGGATTTAGGTGACGACGAATTGATAAACCCAAGGCATGTTGCTGAAACTACAACACCTGCCAACAGAAGAGGTCGACAAACGCGGTATAGGTATGATCGCCAACCTTTGTAGCCAGCTTTCGACGATGATGATGATGATCTTGAAGGTGCTGGAGCCACTGGAGCTATAATTCCACCACCTTTAGCGCCCGGAGCCAAGTTCAACATCACAAGCACCATAATTCAGTTATTGCAACTTAAGGGATTATTTGGTGGACGAGCAGGCGATGATCCAAATATGCATCTCATCAACTTTATTTCTACATACAAGTCTTTTGACAATCCTGGTGTTGGTCAGAATGCTATTCGATTACGTCTATTTCCATTGTCTCTGTCTGGGGAGGCAACACTGTGGTTGAATGGGCTGACTCCTGATTCAATTACAAATTCGAGGCAATTGAGAGACGCTTTCCTAGAAAGATTCTTTCCGCCATCCAAAAGGGCTCAATTGAAAGATGAAATCAGCAACTTTCGTCCGCTTCCCTCTGAACCTCTTCATGAGAGATGGGAGAGGTTCAAGACAAAGCTAGCGAGGTGCCCAAACCATCACATGACTAATGTTCACCTCATGGAGATCTTGTATAGAGCCTTGAATTCAATAACTAAACCAGTGGTCGACAACGCAGTTGGAGGTTCTTTCATGGACCTCACCTTTGGTCAAGCAAGCAATATGCTAGATCGTATTACGAAACAAAGTAGAGCTTGGCATACCAGGGATTCTGAGGTAGCAAGCCCCACTTTATCTATTGGCATGACTGCAGACCAAAGAAGAAGATAAGAAGAACGTGATCAAGACATGGCGCACATGAAAACACAAGTGGATCTTCTGACAAAGCATTATTATCAGGGAAGACCGAAAAAGTGAAAGCTGTGGCGCTAAAAGGAAGAGACGAATCTGATTCTGAAGAGGAGGCCAACTACTTGAACAATCAGGGGGGTTTCCGTGGGAATGCCCAAGGAAACCAAGGTCGGAACTATTATGATAAATCTGGAAGCAAAGACCAAGGTAGTTGGAAGAAAAATAATGAAAAGAGTGGTTTGTACATTCCTCCTGGTAGACGTGATACCACCACATCTAATTCTGGAAGTATGGAAGACATGATGGTTAAGTTATTGAAAGGAGTGGAAGCAACGAGCGCGGGAGTTAAGGAGGTAATCAATGATTTGTCCTCCATGAAGCAATTAGTTGATTCTCATTCCACTTCTATCAAGCAAATAGAGCAACAATTGAGCCAACTTTCAGCAGCCTTCAATCAAAGAAAGGCTGGCACCTTACCTAGCGATACTGTGCAAAACCCAAGGAATGATGGGTCATGCATGGCCATCACTACCAGAAGTGGTAAGGTGCTGGAAACTTCAGCAAAAGGCAAGCAAGTGGTTGACGAAGTTGCGAACATGGATGTTACACCTAGTGACGTTACAAAAGGAGAAGATGTCGCAACAATGACTCCCAATATCAAGGACGCTTCACCTAGTGACGTGCAGCCTGAAAAAGTGGAAAAACGGAAGCAAGAGGAAAAGAAATCCAGGGAGAGAACACTTTCATACCCACCACCACCTTTTCCTCAAAGATTGAAGAAGGTGGCGGATGACACTAAGTTCAGCAAATTTATGACTATGTTGAAGCAGCTGACCATTAATGTTCCATTGGTAGAGGCACTTGAACAAATGCCTGGGTATGCGAAGTTTATGAAATATCTTTTGACTAATAAGAGGGCAGAAAGTTATGAGCTGAAGGATGATGTGCATCATTGTAGTGCAATTGCTACCCGATTGATAGTTCAGAAGAAGGCCGACCCCGGAGCTTTCACTATTCCTTGCACCGTCGGATCTTTGAACTTTGCCAAAGCATTATGTGACTTAGGAGCCAGCATCAACTTGATGTCATTATCGATCTACAAGAAGTTGGGGTTAGGAGATCCTACTCCAACCAATATAAGGCTTGTCATGGCGGATAGGTCGGTAAATCAACCAGTTGGTATTCTATGTGATGTCTTGGTAAAGGTTTCTTCATTTATCTTTCCAGCAGACTTTGTCATCTTGGATTGCGAGGCATATTCTGAGGTTCCCATAATCTTGGGGCGCCCTTTCCTTGCTACAGTAAGTGTGCTCATTGATTTAAGAGCTAATGAACTTTCATTCAGAATAAATGACGAAGTGGTTCGTTTTGATGTTTGCAAATCAATGAAGCAACCCAAAGATCTGAGTGTATTTTCTGTGGCTGATGTTGTCTTTGATGATGAGAAAGAACGACTTGAAGATGAGCAAATTCTTGATGATCCTTTGGAGGTTTTGCTCATGAAAGGAGAGAATGAGGATGTTGAAATTTCTGAAGAAGCTATTTGTGCTCTATCGGGATTAGGGACATATCGCTATACTCCCAAGAAGCTGGATCTTGATCTCAAGAATCGACCCACACCACCAGCTAAGCCATCTATTGAAGAACCACCCACGTTAGAATTAAAGGAGATGCCAAGTCATTTAAAGTACGCATTCTTAGGAAGCGGAAACACTCTTCCAGTTATAGTGGCAGCCGATTTGGGTGAGCAACAAGTTGGAGCTCTTATTGCGATCTTATGCAAGTATATTAGAGCCATTGGATGGACCATTTCGGATATTATTGGTATTCTACTTGGGATTTGCACAAATAAAATTCAGCTTCAAGAAAAGTGCATACCCACCATTGAACATCAAAGGCATTTAAACCCACCATTGCAAGAGGTGGTAAAGAAAGAGGTTATCAAGTGGTTAGACGCAGGAGTTGTATACCCTATCTCTGATAGTACATGGGTAAGCCCTGTACAATGTGTTCCCAAGAAAGGAGGTATGATGGTGGTCGCTAATACAAAGAATGAGCTTATTCCACTCAGGCCCATCACTGGATGGAGAGTATGCATGGACTACCGCAAGCTGAATTCTTGGACGCTCAAGGATCAATTCCCAATGCCATTTATGGACCAAATGCTAGATCGATTAGCGGGGAAAGGATGGTTTTGCTTCTTGGATGGTTATTCAGGCTATAATCAGATTTGTATTGCACCCGAAGACCAAGAGAAGACAACGTTTACATGCCCATATGGTACGTTTGCCTTCAAACGTATGCCATTCGGGTTATGTAACGCACCAGCCACCTTTCAACGTTGTATGATGTCTATTTTCTCTGATATGGTTAAAGACACTTTGGAGGTATTTATGGACGACTTTTCAGTTGTTGGTGAGTCTTTTGAAGCGTGTTTGGCAAACTTGAGCATGGCATTGCAAAGATGTGTAGAGTTCAACCTTGTGCTAAATTGGGAGAAGTGCCACTTCATGGTAAAAGAAGGAATAGTTCTTGGGCACAAGATCTCCGAAAGAGGAATAGAGGTTGATCGCGCAAAAATAGAGGTAATTGAGAAGCTACTGCCTCCAATTTCGGTGAAGGGAGTTCATAGTTTTCTTGGCCATACTGGTTTCTATCGTAGATTCATCAAAGACTTTTCAAATATTGATAGTCCATTGTGCAAACTACTGGAGAAAGATACGAAGTTTGACTTTAATGACGATTGCTTAAAGGCATTCGAATGCCTTAAAGGAAAACTCATTGAAGCCCCTATCATGGTAGCACCAGATTGGATGCTCCCGTTCGAAGTCATGTGTGATGTTAGTGGTGTAGCCGTTGGCGCTGTTCTTAGACAGAGAAAGGAGAAATTATTTCATCCTATCTACTATGCGAGTAAGGTCCTAAATGAAGCCCAAAGGAACTACACTGTTACTGAACAAGAGCTCCTAGCAATTGTGTATGCGTTTGAGAAGTTTCGTGCCTATCTATTGGGTACTAAGGTGATCGTCCATACAGACCATGCAGCTCTTAGGTATCTAATGACAAAGAAGAATGCAAAACCAAGGTTGATTAGATGGGTATTGCTGCTGCAAGAGTTTGATTTCGAAGTCAAAGATAGAAGAGGTTGCGAGAACCAAGTGGCTGATCACCTATCTAGACTCGAGAATGAGCAGGTGGTGCAACCAGAAATTCAGATTGATGATGCATTCCCTGATAAGGAGATATTAGCGACAACAATGGAGAAATTACCATGGTATGCCGACTTTGTAAATTTCGTGGTGAGTAATGTGCTACCTGTCAATTTATCTTACCATCAAAGGAGGAAGTTTATGCATGACGTACAACACTACTATTGGGATGAGCCTTATTTGTTTCGAAGATGCGCTGATGGTATCATTCGACGATGTATATCCCATGAAGAAGTGCCCACTATATTAGAAGCATGCCATACATCCCAAGTTGGAGGACATCATCCAGGCAATCGAACGGCAAGAAAAGTTTTGCAAAGTGGTTATTATTGGCCTTCGATATTCAGAGATGCATACGACTATGTTAGAAGGTGTGACCAATGCCAACATCAAGGTGCTATTTCAAAACACCATGAGATGCCCATGTCCAAAATTCTTGAGGTAGAACTCTTTGATGTGTGGGGTATAGATTTCATGGGTCCATTCGTGAATTCGTTTGGAATGAAGTACATCTTGGTTGCTGGGGATTATGTCTTAAAATGGGTTGAAGCTGTAGCATTAGCCGACAACAAAGGAAAGCGTGTTGTAGCGTTCTTAAAGAAGAATATCTTCTCTCGCTTCGGAGTACCTCGTACTATCATAAGTGACGGAGGATCTCACTTTTGCAACAAGCTATTCAAATCTGTATTGGCCAAGTATGGTGTCAAGTAACATAAGGTAGCTACGTCTTATCATCCCCAAACTAGTGGACAAGTAGAGGTTTCCAACCGCAATATCAAGCAAATCCATGCCAAGACGGTTAATGCGAATAGGAAGGATTGGTCTCGAAAGCTAGATGATGCACTATGGGCGTATAGGACTGCATTCAAGACACCCATTGGTATGTCACCTTATCAGCTAGTTTATGGGAAGGCTTGTCATCTACCCATTGAGCTCGAGCACAAGGCATTGTGGGCATTGAAGCACTTGAATCTAAACTGGGATGATGTGAAGAATCTGAGGTTGGAGAAGCTGAACGAACTAGATGAATTCCGTCTTCATGCATATGAAAGATCAGATTTATACAAGGAGCGGATGAAGAAGTATCATGATCAGCGGATTGTTCGACGAAACTTCCAAAAGGGTGATATGGTACTACTATTCAACTCCAGATTAAAGCTCTTCCCAGGTAAGTTAAAATCTAAGTGGTCTGGTCCATTTAAAGTTACCCAAGTCTACTCATCTGGAGTAGTCGAATTGGAAGGCAATAAGGGTGTTGTCTTCAAAGTGAATGGCCAACGTTTTAAGCCTTATATAGGTCCTCTTGACTCGATGAATGACATGGCCATCACTTATCTCGACGAAGTCTAAGTACTCGAGATTATTACGTCGAGCCACGACAATAAATAAGGCGCTAGATGGGAGGCAACCCATCGTTTTATTGTTTTATCATTTTATCGTTTTTCTTTTGTTTTAGTACTTGTTTTGCTTTGATAAATGAAAATCCAAAAATAAGAGTCATGCCACGACCAAAACTAAGGCGCTTGGTGTGAGGCAACCCATCGTACTAATCGTTTTCATTTGTTTTGAGCAAATATAGGTGCAAGAAGTAGTCAACGAGGAGATTGATTTCAATTGACGATTTTGATGCATTGTATGGTAAAGTTGGTAAGTTAGGAATGGTGATGCATAAGGCAATGGATTGAGCATTTCTCACGCCAAAATAGGCATCGAGGAAGGCTAGGCCTTGGTAAAACTAGGCCACGAACGATGCACAACCTATCCTATAGCCTAAGGTCTCGGAATCTAGTGTGCTATACACTGTGCGCCGCCTATTCCTAGGTATGCTTTTGACTATGCGCCGCCTATGCTATGGCATTTGGTCTCAGTATCTCATATGCCATAGACTATGCCGCGCATATGTCCCATTATGCCATAGACTATGCGGCGCATATGTCCCATTATTCTATAGACAATGTGCCGCATATGTCATGTCTATGCTAAGCATTATGCGCCGCATATGTGGGATTTTTGTATCCAAAACCGATTGTAAATGGGTCATAACCCGACCCATTCTCTTCCTATATAAAGGGGACTTAGTTTTATAACACAACCACACTAGAAAATAACCTAAAGGCGCCGCACACTCTTCCAAATCTTCTCAAAATTTTCTTCTTTTGCTCTTCCAATTCACAAAACCATCTCCACAAGCTTCAAGCAAGTAAGTACTCCCTTATTCTTCATTTATTCCTCGTAAGTACTACTTTGCTATGTCTATTATGAATTGCTAAATCGTATAAGATGGTTGGTGATGTTCATGTGTTTGGATTGTTGTTACAAAATCATGTGAGTGGACATATACGTAGGAAAATCTTGACTTGTTTCTGACTTGAATTAGGTTTCAATAGCATTGTTATGATATTTGCGGAATTGCTATGGCTATGAACATTGCTTAAGATTGTTGTTTGGATACTTACATGTTAGACTATCCCGGCCATCGGGATAAGACTTATAGTGCCTACCGACTTAGGAGGTTGTGATTGTTGCAAGAATAACGATTCCATGTGGTAAACCCTATGTAGTAGTGCTGCTATATCGACCATGAAAGTAATCCAATGGCTGCAAGTAAGTAATGCATTGCTGATTTTCTTGTCGGAATACAATCCTAAAACGTATGTCGACGAAATCTGAGTAATCAACCACTTTCACCTCACTGATTTGTGTTAACAAAACTAAGTGTGGGGTGGTACCCCTACTGCTTGCTTATAGATTGTATCGATTGAGATTGTGCTGCATTAATGTTATTTCTAGTCTCAGGTACAATGGCACCTAAAGCGAGGCAAGGCAAGGAGAAGGCGACCACTTCCCAAAAGGGCAAGAAGAGAGGTCGAAAAGGACCAAGGAGAATCATCCTCAACGCAACTACCACGCAGAATGTTTGGAATAAAATGGGTTCTTGAGGACGAAGCCAAAGCATGGTACAGCAGCAACAAAGAAAGAAAATATGTTCACGTCGACTTGATCAACAAGGACACCTTAGCAAAGAAAGAGCCGCGGATGTTAGCAAAAATAATGACGTTGAAGCTGGATTTCATCTTCCGCGACATGGGAGAGTGTAATCTTGATTTGACAAGAGAGTTTTATGCCAACTAGTCGCCGAACACAATAGGCAATGAAGTCAAAATTTGGGGCCAAGTGTTACAGCTCTCCGCGGATTGGATCAACTCTTTTCTTGGCTTACCCTCGGTTGACACAGCACCATTCAAAGAGCTGTACAACAGGCCTCCTTATAGAGCAATACGACACACGCTTTGTGGAAGCAGATCGATAGCAAGGTGGGGCAGACATAAAGAAATAGGCCAACACAACACCTTCCCCTATGCTCCACTAAATAGGGAAGCAAGAATCTGGATGCGTATTGTCAACTCATGTCTTATTTCTGGGACTCAATACACCAAGATATCAAGAGATAGAGTGTGTTTGGTCTATGCTTTAATGACGAATGTCCCTATCAACTTTGGGGCAATCATTCGCTCTACCATGAGGAAGGCCAGACTCCACAAAAGGTCCCATTTCACATTTGGCAATTTGTTGACAGCAATCTTGCGGAAAGAGGATATTGAAGAGGAATCAGCTGACCACAAACTCCTACATAACCCAAAGAAGGTTGATCTCACCAAGGTCAAAGATGTTGAAACAATTCATGGCGTCAACCTTACTACTTCGGAGAGACATGCTCATGATGAGAGTTTCTTCTGTCATCTCTATGGCATGACACGATTTACTATGATGAGTGGTGGACGTATTCCAACTGCTGAAGAGCTCCAACAGCTGGACCACGACTACCCAATGAACATGCATGCATGGGAGATGTGTGGAGTGGGCGTATATTTTAAGGAACCTCTAGACGATAATGTGCCGACTGATGATGATCGACGCTTGCCTGATTCTGACGAGGAGAAGAACTCTGGCGACGACTCTTATGATGATTCCGACGAAGGGGGTATGACCCCCGACATTGATGAAGGGTCCGACTAACCAGGTTCTTCGAATTTATTTTCCACTGAGGGCAGTGTCCCGTTTAAGTGTGGGGTGGCGGTATCGCATGCTATACTTCTCTGTTTGCACCTATGTTTGTATGTTTGTTTGTTTACTTTGTTTGAGTTTGTTTTTTTTTTTGTTTGACGTTTTTTAAGTTTTTTTAGGAGTAAATTTTTTTTCTAGCTTCGCATGAAACTATTTTTGATAGGCAGCATGAGATTATAACAAGATTATGTGCTACAATTGTGACTATTGAGACGTTTAGGCTCTAGTTATGACTCATTATATGATATCGTGTGACTCAATTCCTTCACTTGTTGGGTCGAGAGTCTATATTACTTCCAATCAAGTCGACCATGTGCCTTGTGTGTGTGAGATTAATAGTATCTTCTATGTTTGTAGCTGATGCTAGAACTTGCCTGGTATGTATGCAAAGCGAAAATAAAGAGTGTAAGTTTAGGATATGATTTAGGCATTTCTTTGGCAACCTATATTTGTTTACCTTCAGTTTTACCTACCCATGGACATCATCCTAGTTAAACCCTTTTGAGCCTTTAGCCTATTTCTTTGACAACCTTGTATGTAAGCCTAATCCATTTCTTTCAAGACCGTAATTTGATCCAAATTCCTAAGTGCTTTAAAGTGAAAAAGTCATGTGACAACATAAGAGGAAATTGGGTGAGTATAATGCTATAGATTGCAATGGTGGTTGAATGTGTTATGAAAAAGAAAAGTGCTATCATAAGAGGTATGTTGTGAAAAGAAAAAGGAAAAGAAAGCTAAAAAGTGAGTTGTGCTAAAAATTAAAAAAAAAAAAAAGAGGAGAACAAGGGTGGTAGAATAGAAGAAAGAAGAAAGGTTGAAAGAAAGAAAAAAAGTGTCAATGATACAATGTGATGTATTAAAGTGCTTAGGAACTTAGTCACTATTCTTGGCCAAAATAGTCCTACCCATCCCTTAGCCTACATTACAACCATCTAAAGACCTACTTGATCCTAATATTAACATTCCGACATTTAGTGGAGTACTACATTAAGGGCAAGCCTATGGTCATCAGTTGCTACATATGAATTCTTTGTGAGAGTGAGAGCAAGGATATGTTGATACCCATGTTTGAAAAATATGCTATACTTGTGAGTGATTATGGGTACGATATTGTGAGACACACATGGTTGATGAGTTTTGGGTTGTCGTATATGATTCCTTGTGCCTTAACTCTTGAATATGAGTTGACCACCATCACGAGTCTATGCTAGAGGTTAAACTATTTCTACTTATAATCGGAAATCTACTCTTTGTTGATAATTGTTGTGCTTGTCTTGAAGAATGTTTTGTGTTGTTGCTGTAAAAACCCTAAGTTGATGTTAAGAAGGACATGATATGTTGTTCGAGGACGAACAAAGCTCTAAGTGTGGGGTGTTGATGATAGGCGAAATTACGCGCCTATATCAATATATTTTGCCCATATTTTAGCCTAGTTTTGAGAACAAATTATATATTTCATGCACTTTTAGTCCTTTTTCCTGTAAATGAGCTAATGAACATGATTAGGAAAGTTTCAGGTATAAATGATGCAAAATTCAGCATCTTATGGCTTACTTGACGCAAAAGAAAGCTCACGAAGGAAGGAAAGGTAGTTTACACGCCTAAGGACCAAAACTGCTGCATGGAAATCTGTCCCGGGCTAAAACAGCATTTCTGAAGACTTTGGGGACTTACAGACACATAGCTGGATTTTGACAATGATACATTAACCTAGTACAATTGGGTTATGTATTTCATTATTTTATTTGGATTATGATAATGTTACCTTAACCTAGTACATTTGGGTTAAGTATTCCATTAGCCTATTAGGATTTGGTTATTTATTTCATTAGCTTAGTAGGAGTAGGATATGGGTATTATAAATACCCTATCATGCTAGATATTTTTATTGATTCAGACATTAATCTTCTTACATCAATTCTTAACTTAACCATTCATTCCTCTCTTAACTCTTCAATTCATCTTCTAATCTTTCCACCAATTCTACTCTTCTATTATTAAATTCCACAACAAGAGAATCGTTACTTGCTAAGGAATCACGCCTCATGCCTATCACTTGATCTACATGCCATTAATCAATATTGTGATATAACAACAATGTCAATCGTGATCTCCTTCGCATTCATGGGTAACTAAACCTCTCTGTTGGGGTTATGGAAGCCGAATGAGTTACTATCTATTGCTGTGAGTTTGTGAGTTTGAGACACGTATATTGCTTATATCATTATTCTCTTCATCTTAATCCACATTCTTTGCAGTTGCAAATGCAAGAATACGCCAGTCTAACATTTAACTTGTTCGAGAGAAAGGTTATTTGTCTGGAAAAGAGATAGTGTCAAGGTAGTAGGACACCCTTTCCTATTAAAAAGCTAGTGCCGTAACTGGACTAACCTCTTGTAGAATTCGTACCGTTAGACACGCTTTAAGCTCGAGAGAGTTAAAGTGAAATAGTCCTTGTTGAGGTCGAGAGATGCTTGGATTTACCATCGACTACAATTCTCTATAAGCAATTGCATGTCAAGATTCTACACACTCATAGCCAATAGAGACGTATACCTCAGAAGGTGGACATAACCCCAACGCTTCAATTCTCATTGTTTACAACTCACGTAACAATCTCTCTCTCTTTACTATATTATTTTTAGCTTTTATTTACATTACTTGCACGACAATAATCCCTCCTTTTTTACGAGACTTGCACCAAAAGTTTAGTAATTTTGCTTACTTGTTGGTCAAGCTATTCCCTGTGGGATCGACACCCAACCCAGGTTGGGTTTTATATTTCTAACGATCGTTTTACACTCCCACGAGAGCTGTAGATTGAGCGTTATCATATAGCGGGCGATCTCTGAATTGATTAATACTGATACTAGTTAACTTCAGGTGAGACCAGGCCTTTCTAATGGGTGGTCTATGAATTTATGGAACTATCTAAGCTCCTCACTAAGCTAAATGACCGTATCTGACTGTCTTGATTTCTGAGTACTACTGTGATGATTGAGACTGAACTCTAACTGTGGGAGTTCTTACTTAACCGACATGCCCCAAATCTGAACTAGAGAGGTCCAACCTGTAACCCTAGATGGAAGGGTGTTAGTACCGTGCCACGGGTATAGACACTACTATGGTCAATCCTCTCTAATGGGTGACCCTGAACAGAAAGTCAATCCTAAGGCAATAGGTGACACCTAGAAGGTAGTCAAGCCTTAATTTAGTGGGTGAAACCTAATCCTACGCTGGATACACAGTTCTGGAGTATAGAGATTGCTGCTAACGACCCTATATCTCTAACGGGGAAGCTGTCAACCCTGTACTGCTCGATGATAGTTCCTACTCCCAACTGAAAGACCCTAAACTAATTCTTAACTTAACTTAGATGGAGCTGAATCTGTTATTGACTATATTACTTGACTGATCTGACTGAGTTTGCTTGGTTTCGTTATTTGATGAAATGTGGCTCGGATTGTACTATCTGACTGAATGCTACTGAATTCTTGTTAGCATACTGAGTTTCACTGAAGCCTGAATTGAATACTAAATACTATTGAATACTATTAAATCGAAACTAAATACTGAGTTGGATTTGACTGATACTTAGATCGAATTGCACTAATACTGAGATTACTGAATTTTCTTACGTTCTATAACTGTCTGAATTCTACTAATCATGGCTTGATTGAGAGTATCTTGAAACTGACACTGGCTCTAGACTCGCAGCTAATTTTTTAGGTATAAATAACCCTAGGACTCGATAACATAAAAGTTAAACATAACCATTGTTGAATAACTATGACAATGGACTTTCATTCACTATTATAATCACTAAAGCATTTCTTCAGGCACTTAGGAATCTTAAAATGTGTAAAGGTATAGGGATGCATACTAATTTCACATAATTCATTCAATAAGGAATGCACAATCATAAGAATGCTTGCAACATATCATAATTCACTCACTAAGGCATTTAAATAAATACTTGGCATACATACATTTATATACAATTTGGTGATTTCTTGTCATCATGCTATAATGACCCTATTTCCTTCATACAAGCATGCTTTGTTTATACAACAAATACTACACCTAAATATCATAATTTCATCAACCAACATGAAACTTGAAGAGGGTTTATCATGAACATCACATAATTAATCACATGCTAGAATCAGTTCTTAATAACTGTAGTCTAAATCATGAATTAAAAATCAACAACACATAATCATGAACGTTAATACACAAAAATCATGAAATCTTATCAATACATAAAATTTTTAATTTTGAAAAAGGATCTTGAACTTCTTGGATGGAAGGAATCCAAAAATCAACGTCTAACATACCTTAAGAGACTCTTTCTTGAAGGATCCTGGAGAGATTCTTGGTTTCTTGAGTTTTCTTGAAGAAGGGTTTTGATTTTATTATTGGGTTTTTTATCTTAAAAGAAATCCTAGATTTTGATGTTATAGATAAATAATGAAGTTATGAGCCTTGATCTAATATAAATAGGTGTTAAAAAGGGTGGAAAAAGACCAAAAAGCCCTTTCTAGAATGACTAAAAATCACTGAATGGGATAAGCGATGGTAGGTGCAATGGACCATCGAGGACCCGACGGTTTGTCTATCTTGACTGCCGCACCTAGGCTAGAACTAGGTTCACTGTCTCGTCTACGACAGCTTGGGTGATGGTTCATCACTAGCCCGATGTTTTGTCGACCTTACCTTCATGCTTAACCATATGAGGTCTCACTGCCTCCTATGCGATGATTTAGGCGATAGTCTATCGCTAGCTCGATAGTTTGTTGACCCTTTTCCACAGCACTTGGGCAGTTTTGACTGCCTTCTGTAATTCAGCCATAACTTTCTATCCTGACATTGGATTTTGATGATTTTGGCATTGACGTAAAGCTTATTCAATTCTCTACATGACAAAAATCAATATTATAGAAATTCTGCATGGTTTAAAATATTTCACTTGGGAAGTCAGCCCTTACTCTTCTTAAGGATAAAACTCGACTTAAAGAAAATTCGGGGTATTACAAATAAGTACCTCCAAAATAGTAATAGAAGCATAAAACCATTAATGGGACCAGCTAGATGACATTGTAACCCAAAAAAATACTATCATCACTTCATTCACAATAAAGTAGAAGTCGTACAAGATGATAATTTGACCCTTAAAAATAGAGTAAATAAATAAAATGTAATTGGTAGAATATAGTAAAATTGATCATATCTATGTAAAAAGTCTATAAAAAAATCATGTAAAAGGGGAAAAACATTGTATCAAATAAAATTTGATCCATAACTAAAGTTAAAGCAACATTGTTAAAGCACCTATATTTACGAAGTTTACATCACTATTCAAAAGAGAATATGGAGGTTCATTATTCCTATTAGGAATCCATAAAAACTCAAAATAGTTAAAGACTGATGTTGGGTGTATTTATGCATTCTAGCGTTACTATTCTAGCCTTTTTACCCTTGTTTTGAAGATGATTCTTATATTATATGTGTCGATAATGATATAAATGAGCATATATGTGTCCAAGTATGTGTTTACAATGTTTAAATTGTGGTTTTACATGAGTTTTGATTCAATTTAAGCATTTAGAGTTCAATCGATGAAACTAGTGTTACTATCTTGAGCTATGTATTATTCTAGTCTATTGTGTTGGGTTCTAATTCTCTAGGAGGCGTGGTTAATGGATATGATTGGTGTTTTCAGGGCTCAAATCATGATGAATTGGACACAATTGGATACATTAATGATATGCCAGGATGGAAGGAATAAAAGTCATGGGAACATAGCTCAGAAAGACAAGATGGAAGGCAAAACTTCACATTTATAAAGTCACCATGTTGCACCGACCGAAAAAATAGCGTTGGTCAAATTCCAGTGGAGTAGCATGATTATGGTGCATCGTGGAGAAGCTCAAATTTCCATTTGGAAAAATCCAGTATTGGTCCATGATTGTGGAACGTTGCGGTGAAGAATGAAATCACAGCTGTCACTTTCTAGTGACTTGGCGCGATTTCACTGTATCTCGATACAAGCCTAGGTTTCAATTTCTGAGATCTGGAAGTTTAGTGCATTGTGAAAGAAGGAGATTTCACAATTTTTAAAAACCAGTGGCTCACCACAATAGTGGCACATCACGGTAAGTGTAAATTTCACTGAATAATGAATTTTTGCGATTATAAAAAGTATGATAGAATATGATATTTGATGGCATGGCGCGACGCGCCGACTGGAAAAATTGGGAAACTTATGCTCAGCTGAAGGAAAACAACATGGAAACACAATCCAAGTGGGTTTATAATATTAATACTATAAATATAATGTCCTAAACTCTATTTTGAGGAGGGAGGAACCCCTAGATAACTTGGAACAACATTGGAGGCTACCAAAACTTCTTTTTAGGTCTTTATTTCTTTAATTTAGCTTTAATTTATGTTTTAATCATTCATACAATTAATTGGATGTTGATTATGGCTATGAGTGGCTAAAAAAACTCCCTTTTCGGGGTTAAAGCCAAGAACATGATTATTATTACTATGGATTAAGTTTGTTTTCTTTGCTTATCAATATTGGTTGTTTGTTTATTCTCGTTTTTACTATTTTAAGGATTTGCAACCCTTAGAATACATCCATTGTCAACTTTGTGAACTCAAGAGAGGGAATAGGGTGATAGAATATGAGAATAAGTAGAGTATGGTTCTTGATTCTTTATAAAATAAGAAACTTGAATTAGTATCTAGGATAGGAATGTACTTAGATACCTTGCTTGATTCATATGTAGGATGTTATTTATTGATAACTTAAGTGAATTATTACATCCCTGCTCAATGATGTAGGTGTAAGGTTCAACTTCGGTTATAGATTAGAGGTTGGAAACCATAATCGCGCAATTTACCCTACAAATCAATAACCAAGATAAGCAGGTTAACAAATGAACTCCAATAGCATAATATGATTGTTCAGAGTGCTTTAACCCTGGGTTTTCTCCTATTGATTATTACAAGATCTTTACTTCACACATTATTTAATTTACTTGCAATATACAAACTCAATTCTCTCTTTTGGTTACTCTCACATCAAGTTAATTTAAATTATGAACTTAAATCAAATCATTTCCAAATCTAGTATTTGTGAGATTGATAACTTGACTTTCTTGAAGACCACTATATTAATTGGTAGACCACGTATACTTGCGTGTGCGCTAGGGCGCTGTCAAGTTTTTAGCGTTATTGCCAGGGACTTGAAATTGGCAATTATTAATTTTATTTTTAGATTTCGATTTATTTGATATTTTTACTCTTGGTATTATTTTTGTTATTTACAGAAAATAGGTTTTTAAATTAATAAACTGGTAATGGATCGGGAGCTGGTAGAACCAAGCCCAAAACTCAAGCAACTTTACCATCAACGTAGGAGAGAGGCAATCTTTCTCCCCATAATTTTGTAAATCCAATAAAACCGAGAGAATACTGTCCCTATGGCTGAACAATAAGCAGCTGGTAGGAAGGTTAGGGAAGTAGGAGTCACACTTCCAACGAACTTGACTTCCCCAATTCAAAGACTAGAAGCTGGGGGGAACTTTGAGTTGAAATACAACATGGTGCAGCTTTTTATTAGCAGTGGATTATTTGTAGGGTATTCATATGAGGATCCACAAGTTCACTTGCAGACCTTTATTGAGCTTATAGTTGCATTCACTTCAACCAAGGTGACTCCAGATTATATGAGGCTAACACTCTTCCCCTATTCACTATTTGGGGAAGATAAAATGTGGTTAAATACTGAGCTGACTAGTTCAATCACAATATGGGATG
The DNA here is from genome assembly GCA_030864225.1 of Capsicum baccatum var. pendulum. NCBI lineage: Eukaryota > Viridiplantae > Streptophyta > Magnoliopsida > Solanales > Solanaceae > Capsicum > Capsicum baccatum. Next base: position 194,932,100 of record CM061558.1, on the reverse strand, counting down.
ACTTAGCCAGAAGATTCCTCATCAGATTTTTTCCACCAGGCAAGACTGCGAGACTTCGCAATGAAATAGTGAGCTTCAAATAGAAGCCTGATGAAAATTTATATCATGCTTGGGAATGCATCTATCAGCTGCGTCTTCTTTAGTGAATGAAAGAGGGACTTATTTCATAGGTAGCAAGGTTTTAAGGCCCTTCTTCGGGATTGTCTATACCACAAACAGTCGAATAAGATACTTGCTCATACTTTTGTAGAAGCTCTCGATTACAATACAAATATTTTTCTAGATTCAGCTGTAGGTGGTCAAGCGTTGGAGCTAATTTATGTTGAGATATACACATTGTTGAACCGCATAGCACAAGGAAATCTAGAGTGGCATTCAGATTCTAAAAATGCCACAAAAAAAATTATGGGTATGTTGGAGGTAGACCAATTCACAGCCCTATTATCTCAGGTTTGTATATTATAGAATTTGATCAGCACAACATTCAGCAGCATGAAGTTAAGAGCAATACAACCTACAGCCACAGTCAATGCCATCCAATAAGCTACAGGTTGATGTAAAGTATGCAAAAATAGTGGCCATGTGGCTACCATGTGTGTTTCAAATACAAAATTTGTGATGTATGTAGGTAATTCTCAAAGGCCAAATTACGGTAATGCCTACAACATAAAGTTTCAAACTCGAACACCAACTCAGTCATTGAATGCTCCACAGCCACAGGCCCAATCGAGTCAATCAACTAGAAACATGGAAGAGATAAGAAGCAACTCATAGCTGGTCAAATATAATTGATTGTAGGTCTAAATAGTCAAAGGGTTGTATTACAAAAGTAAAAAGTAGCGCAGAGAAATTGAGAGTTGTAGGTTGGGTAGATACATCAAACGTTAAATACCCATCCTCAAGGTGGTCTGCCCTCTGATATAGAAAATCCAAAGCAAGTTATGGCAATCACCTTGTAGAATGGTAAAGAGCTTCAAGAAAAACCTCCAAAGGCAACAAAGAAGGTAGATACTGAGGTGGTGACCCAACAGGTAAATGATAGAGTTGTTAAAAATTCAAGAAAGTCTAGGTACTTGAAGGAAAAAGTTGTTGAACTAGATAATAAAAAGACACTGCCATTGCCCTCCCCTCAAAAGTATATAAAAACGAAGGAGGATACATTGTTCAAAAAGTTCATTGACACATTTAGAGAGTTGCATATTAATCTACCTTTGCTAGATATTCTGAAAAGTATACCTAAGTATGCAAAGTACTTGAGGGATATGGTGGCAAAGAAAATGATACTGCAAGATGTGGAAGCTATAACACTCACTAAAGAGTGTAGTTTGGTAATGACACAAGAAATCCTCAAGAAATTAAAAGATCAAGGGAAGTTTTCTATCCCTACAAATTGGGAAAAAAGAAGTTCATGCATTGAGTGACTTAGGGGCAAGCATAAATTTAATGCCCATATTAATCCTGCTGACTGTTTTGTTCTTGATTTTGCGGTAGATGAACAAGTACCAATTATTTTGGGGTGTCCATTCTTAGCAACCAGAGGGTCTTTAATTGATCTTAAGAAGGAACAATCAAGATGAGGGTAGATGATAAAGAGGTGGTATTTGATATTTACAAGGCCCCCATTGAAAATCCCTTATATAAAGATTTATGCATGATCAATATGTTTGAAAGGAATGGGTATGGGGTGCCTAAGCTACTAAAGACCTCTTCCAAATACCTGATTGAATGGCCTAAGATGAAACCACCAATTCCCAACATATTAAAAAGTAAAAGAGGTTTGAAATGAATGAAAAATTGTCTCCCAAAAGGGAGTAAAATGATGAAGTAATATGGTTGAGTTGATATGGGTCGTGCCACGACACTAAATTAGGCACTGCTTGGGATGCAACCCAAGTTAATTAGGTATGTTTTATTTTCAGTTTTTTAGTTTTTGTTTTAGGTTGAGTCATAGGTTCATGGAAAGTCTGAGTAAGGAGCATGGTAAAAATTGAGTGTCGGGTTCATGGATCCCATTTATGCAAAAAAAAAATTGCTACTAGCTAGGCCTAGAGGCCTCAGGGATATTTCTAATTTTTACTTTTAAATTCGCTTTGGAGACAAAGTAGATTTTTAAGTGTGGAGTGGGGAAATTCTTAAATTTTGGCTCAATTTTTTTTTGTAGGTTAGGAATAAGTAAGATATTCTTGTTGGTACTATTTTTGATTAACTGGTGCAAGTGTTTTGTTTGGTAAAACCATGTTGATTGAGTGAATTACTGCTTTTGAGACGCATAGGCTCATGTTTTTGACTCTTGTACTTTTTGGCTTAATTTTGAATTTATATTTTTGTTTGGTTTAGAGTCTGTGATAATCCAATTGAGTTTAGCACTTGCTATGTATGTGTAAGGTTTTTTGTATATTCTTTGTTGCAAGTGATGTCTAGAACTTTCCCGATGTGTGTGTGAAGTAAAATAAAAAATGTGGGTTTAGGAGATGAATTAGGCTTTCTTTAATAGCCTTGTTTTATACCTTCTTTTACCTACCCTTTGTGCATTATCCTAGTTAACCCCCATTAATCCTTTAGCTTATTTTCATTGGTAGCCTCATATGTAGCCTAATACCCTTCTTTGGTAGACCATAATTAGATCCAAAAAAGTTCTTAAGTTCTTTAATGAAAAAAATTTGATTTAATAAGGAGTTTAAGAAATTGAAGAAGAAAAGGGTTTAATTGATGCCCCGAGAAAATAGTTATTGGTGTTTATATTTGATGAGTGGTGGATGGTTATGATATAAATGGTTAGAAATATTTCCATGATTGTGAAAAAAAGATAAAAATTAATTCTTGTGGTAGTAAACTATGCGTTTACCAAGTGTTTCTGAAAATGCTTAAAAAAGATGGGGCAAAAATAAAAGGTATGGGTGAATGAAAAAGTATAATTTGGTTGTTGGAGATTGATTTTAAATGTTTAATGTAGTGTATTAAAGCGCTTAGAGAGGTTAGTCACTATTCTCAAATAGTTCCTACCCGTCCCTTAGCCTACATTACAACCCAAAAATGTCCTAATTGACCCTAAGATTTACATTTGACTATTAGTGGAGCATTACACTAAGGGCAAGCCTATGGTTCATTGTGTGTAACTTGTGAATTCTTTGAGAGTGAGCGTAATTTAATTCGTGTACCCATTATGATATAAATTGCTTTATTGTGAGAAATTATAGGTAACTCTCTTGTTGTAAGGGGCACATGTTTGATGAATATGGGTGATTTGTATGATTTCCTTGACTGAATAATATGCATGAGTTTGCAATATGTTGAGTCAATTCTTGAGAATAGGATGTTTTGGAGTAGTGTTCTTGAGCTTTCAATTGTGTATAACATGCTTAGTGTTGTAAACTTGTATTCTGTGTAGTCATTGTAGTGCTAGCTTGAATTTCTTGCATGTAGTAAAAGTGTGGATTCATGTTAGCTCATGATGTTTATGGTTAAGAGTTGTTCGAGGACGAACAAAGCTTTAAGTGTAGGGTAGTGATGTTAGGTGTATTTATGCATTCTAGCATTACTATTCTAGCCTTTTTAGCCTTGTATTGAAGATGATTATATGTATCGATAATGATATAAATGAGCATATATGTATCCAAGTATGTGTTTACAATGTTTAAATGGTGGTTTTACATGAGTTTTGATTCAATTTAAGCATTTAGAGTTCAACCGATGAAACTAGTTTTACTAGCTTGAGCTAGGTGTTTTTCTAGTCTATTGTGTTGGGTTCTAATGCTATATGAGGCATGGTTAATGGATATGATTGGTGTTTTCAGGGCTAACATCATGATGAATTTGACACAATTGGATACATTGATGATATGTCATGATAGAAGGAATAAAGTTTATGGGAACATAGCTCAGAAAGACAAGATGGAAAGCAAAACTTCACGTTTATAAAGTCACCGCATCGCGCTGATTGACAAAATGGCGTTGGTCAAATTCCAGTGGAGTAGTGCAATTATGGATCATCGTGGAGAAGCTTAAATTTCCATTTAGCAAAATCCAGTGTTGGTCCGCGATTGTAGCGCGTTGCGGTGAAAAAGGAAATCACAGTTGTCACTTTCCAGTGACTTGGTGCGATTTCACTACGTTGCGGTACAAGCCTAGTTGCCAATTTCTGAGACTTGGAAGTTTAGCGCGTCGTGGAAGAAGGAGAATTTACAATTTTCAAAAACTAGTGGCTCACCAAGATAGTGGCGCATCGCGGTAAGTGTAAATTTCACAATTTCACTGAATAATGAATTTCTGCAATTATATAAAGTGTGGCAGAATATGACATTTGATGGCATGACATGACGCACCGACAGGAAAAATCGGGAAAATTCTGCCCAGCTGAAGGAAAACAACATGAAAACACAATCCAAGTGGTTTTATGACTTTAATACTATAAATATAAGTCCTAAACTTTATTTTGAGGAGGGAGGAACCCCTAGATCACTTGGAACAACATTGAAGGCTACCAAAACTTCTTTTTAGGTCTTTATTTCTTTAATTTAGCTTTCTTTTATGTTTTTAATCATTCATACAATTAATTGGATGTTGATTATGGCTATGAGTGGCTAAAAAAACTTTCTTTTCGGGGTTGAAGCCAAGAACATGATTATTATTTCTATGGATTAAGTTTGTTTTCTTTGCTTATCAATATTGGTTTTTTGTTTATTCTCGTTTTAAAAATTTTAAGGATTCGCGACCCTTAGAATACATCCACTATCAACCTTGTGAACTCGGGAGAGTGAATAGGGCGATAGAACATGAGAATAAGTAGAGTATGGTTCTTGATTCTTTATAAAATAAGAAACTTGAATTAGTATCTAGGACAGGGATGTACGTAGATACCTTACTTGATTCATATGTAGGATGATATTTGTTGAGAACTTAAGTGAATTATTATATCCCTGCTTAACGATGTAGGTGTAAGGTTCAACTTAGGTAATAGATTAGAGGTTAGGAAACTATAATGGCGCAATTTACCCAACGATCAACAACCAAGATAAGCAAGTTAACGAATAAACTCCAATAGCATAATATGATTGTTCACAGTGCTTCAACCCTGGGTTTTCTCTGGCAATATAGTTAGTGGCATTTTAGGCTTTATAGATTATTTTCTAAAGGATACAGAAGTTACGTTTTCATGTAAATGTTTTTTGACACTATGTTATATGCAGAGTAATCATCTGTATCTTCTACTGTAAGCGATCGTATTAAAATGTTCTATAGTCAAATTTCTATTTACTGCTAACAATGTTGCAGTTTCTATTATTACAAATGGTCTATGATTCATTAACCTCGCATCACGAGTCCTCAACTCCATTTCCCTTATTTCATTCACACTAATATTGAAGTATCTTAGTGGATAATATGATAATGATGGTGCATTTTCTATACTTACATCCATTATTGCAACCAATGATAAACATGCCACTGATAATTTTCTCACTACCGCGTAATCTTCAAATTAAAAGATTTAAAAAGAATCAGAAAAAACACAATAGAATAAAAATATATATAGTAGTACCATTTTCAAAGGAAAAAATATTTTCTTACATCTATTCTATTACCGACGAGAAATCCGTCCACATACATCACTGATTTGTAAAGTGTTTGTACACGTAATCCAAATTGTTGCCCTGCCGATATCAAAATTGAAAAAGAATTAGTCTTTCTCACAACGAGTAATGACAAATTTAGAGTAATTCCACAAAAGAATTACCGAGGCACTAATGTCATCTTTCGCTCACACTTTGGGCAATCAAATAACTTCCTATCTTTTGTACGTTTTTTTTGTTTGCGGCCTAAACACTCTAACAAATAAAATTTTTGGAACTCATATGATATTGACATTGCCGTCTTAATATTAAAACTCCAACCTGTCAAGGAGAACAAAAGTATGCACATGTTTAGTCTAACCATGAGTAAACTGAGTCCTAAGAAAGTGCAACAACGCTGAAACTTATGAAAGTTTGTGAGGTTATATCTGTAATGGAGGTAACTTCACAAGAAACAGGAGTAATTATGAGAGGGGTGGATGACGCCGAGAAACTGCCTGATGGACCTCTTGAAAGCATACTTGATGCACGATCTGAAAAGATAATTTTGTTTGATTTGGCCCTACCACCAGACTAAATAAGTTAGCCTTTATGCTCTCTAAGGACAAGTTAAAGCTGGAAAAGAAATGTGAGAACTCCATACCAGCGAAAGAGTTCCAACACCTGTGGATAAGAAAGATCAATGCATATTGTTGTGTTGCATTTGGTCTATAATGATAAACCTTGATAGGACAAATGACTATGTAATATCATGTTTTGTATATGCACATTTAACTGGAATAATTTAATATATTTATACCTTGATAAGAAGAAATTCCTATGTTCCTTCCAAAGATGGCTGGGTACTCTTCCATTCCCATTTTAGCCTCTAATCCAGACCCTTCAATTTCTCCAAAGTCGTCCTATAAAGTGAGGAGAAACCGAGTATTCCTAAAAGCAGAAAAAAGTAATTACCATTTGTTCTAGAATCTATTACAAAAATGCAAGTACTTTCAGTATAGAAACTCCACTGTCTTATATAGAAGGTTATACTTATTAATCATCAGTATGGCAATCTTTCGGCACCTATTTTGAGTGCGACCTACATATTTCTCAGGGCCGCAATGGATAACAACTCTGAGAATATCTGATAGTAATAAATAAGAGATTATATTTAGCATCAAGATATACATGCGTATAAATTTCAGCCATACAATGTTTGGGAGGAGTAATATATAAATTTCTGCAGAAGGAAAGGGCATCAACTGAGCAACACTGCCTAAAGGCATGAGATTTAATTTTATACGGTGGCAGGGGCTTCTCAAGCTCGTTATTTTGGTTGATATGTTAAACTATTGTTTCCTTATCAGGTATCCAATAATTGTAGACATGCATGTACAAATTTTTTAAAAGAAAAGAAAAACAAACATAAGTACTGATAGAAGATTAGCAGTAAGATTCTGGAATGACGAAGTGACAAGTTCCGAAGATAAAATGAGGAGAAAAGTCATATAAATAGCAGAAAGCACGTTAAAGACAAATTGAACCTTCAAATTGACTTGTCTAGCAGTAATTTCAATTTCAATTTGAGATTTCCTGAAGTGGAAGAAGTAGGGGAAATGCCTTTTTTTGGAGTACATAGTATAAGTACTTGCTGGGTCAACACGTGGATATAAAACTATTCCACTTGTTCAACGACCAATTAAAAAAAAACACAAAATGCAATCAATTTAAAATGTCCATGGTACATTTTCAATAGGTTGATGTACAATGATTTTATGCCCTGCTAGTCCAAGCCTCAATGGTACCAGAGTACAATGCGTTTGGTACAACTGTACTCTGCAGTGATGATCTTTTTCTTGTTGGTTTATATATAATGGTAATATTAAAAATTAAATTTTTTACTATTCACTAAAAATCTTCACAATAAATAAAATTATTTAATTTTAAATAATTAATCGTTACTCGTGCGAGTTACTCACGATTCAACTAGTATATATAAAAGCCCCGATATGGTTGATGCTATGAATTGACATTGGTATTCCAAACTTATTATTTTTGGTACCATAAGTTAGGAAGGCTTATTTTAATTTCTTAATTGCAAGCCTAAATTAAAAGGGAATTAAAGGGGGAGAGGACGGGAAGGGGGAGAGAAAGGGGAGGGAACACACCGACCCTCTCTTACCTGTCTGTCAGTTTTTTACTATTCCTAACATGCTTTTCCTCCTCCTATTCTCCCAATCTGCACCAATTTCTTCTTTCTCCCACTCTTAACTCTGAACAGATCTGGGAAAATCTCCGGCAGCGTTACATCAAAGGAAGCTTCGTATTTCTAAGCTTTGCATTTCACGTCCATAATGCTGGCACATATAGTTTGATGTTTTAGTAGTGACAATAAATAAATACATAATAATGAACAGAAGCTTCAGAGATTCTATGATCAGCGGGAAGAATTTCCCTATCTCGTCGCAGCATCGGCGAGGACTTAGTCTTAACGGAGCTTCTAGGGAGCCCGACGATAATTTGGATCTCTTCTCCAAAAGTCGCCGTAGTGTTTCTGTTCTCTCCCCCGACGAGTCAGATGGTACCACTTTATTCTTAATTCTAACATGGATATTCTTCTTCTGCTCGCTTATTTCAACGTTAAATTTTTGCTACAATAATTGCAGTATGCCTTATCTTATTATTGGGCGTTCAATTATATGCATAATTTCTTCTACATCCCAACCAGTTGAAATCCGCTATATGAATCCTCACTATGCATCTCCGTATACAGTTTTATGAAACACTCTTTATACCTAGCTTTGTAATTTCTATTCGTAAAAATTGGTCTGAAACTATGCTACTCTTGATTTTCGCATATTAAGCGAACTCTTCTCAATACTTGGCCTTTTCATTTATGTATTTTCAAGTTGTTTCAGTTGCTCTATGCCTGCAGTTTCAGTTAAGCTGGGAAGGCTTTCAATTGGATCAGTGAAGCAATTAAAGAGTGGATTAGAGGATCTGCTGGCATCTACGGAAGGAGAGAAACATGATTATGATTGGTAAATCTTCATTTCTTTCTTTATCTGCGTATTTTGAATACCAGATCTAGCCTCTTAATTACCAGTATATATGTTTCAGCTTAACTCAAAATTACCTGGGGAAACTACTACAAATTTCAGTATGAAAATATTCTCTGTGTTGAACTCATACTGATTACAAAAGCGAAGACTCAGATTAGTTCCTCTACATTATGACTAGATCATATTTCAGGCAGAGGCAAACCAAGTATTTGAAGTTTGGGGGTGCACCACTATTTTCAAAGGCGCGAACACTAAACAATTGATGTTTCACTTAATTAAAAAAAAACAATTTCTGTATTCATATATTTGTCATTCATGATTATATTATTAGTCTTGGACTAGACATATGTTTATATTTTTTCTCCTTTTTACTTATTTTTGTTAAATCTCATGCTTTATTTGTAATTTGTGCTTAAATATAATGGACTTGAAGCTCTTTTTTTTCCCTTTTTTGCTTTTGCTAAGGCGATGAGAATTGTCTTTAAAAATAGAACTTGGTTGAGGAGAATAATATCTATTCATTTCAAATTTTCAATTCACAAGAATCAATAATAAAGTCCTACAAAATAAAAAATTCACTGAGAATATAAATAAAATTAATTATTTATTTTTAATCAAAGTCCATAAACTTAAATAGAAGCAAGAAAAAAAATACAAATAAATTTTACACACTAACTTTCAAGCAACAAATAAATATTAAAAGCATTTATGATTTAACATTATCCAAAGTTAAATGAAAATATAAAAAAACAAAAGGAAGAGATGTATACTTGTTAGGGTCAAATGGAGAATTGAAATTGTAATTCTAGTTTCCACTTTCGGAGTTTGGCTTTTGGGGGAATTTGGGAAATAGAGCTGGTGGCAATTAAATGTTACTATGTTAGGTAAATGAAAAAAAGGGGCATTCATCAAGAATCGAACCCGCAATGCCGGGGCCCAAAGGATGCTAGCATATGAGTTCAGAACCAGTGCACCCAAACATTTTTTGTTATTGAGGGTGCACAATTATATATATTAACTCTTTAGTAGGATATCTATACATATATATACAATTTTTTTAAAAAGTTACTGGTTGCACGTGCACCCTCGGCTAACCACGTGGGTCCACCTCTGATTTCAGGTGCTCAAGTATTGACTAAGACACGGGGTATATCATTCGAAATATGCCTTTGTTGGCCACGAGATGGTTTAGTGTATATCTATTGTATCACTTAAAGCCATTCGTGTTTATATAGCTGCCACGGTCAAATTAAGCTATATTTGCCTGCCTTTTTTTAAGTTTGCTCTTACCTTTAGTAGTTTCTCTTTCTGATGTTGAATTAATGAAGAAGCAAAGTCCATTATTTATTCCTCACATGAAGTTGTCTTTTCATTTCTGTAGGCTCCTCACCCCTCCAGGAACTCCTCTTGTTCCTTCATCAGATGGAAGTGAAACAAAACCAGTTTCAGTGGCTCTAAGAGGCAGCTCATTGGTCCGATCGGCCTCCACTTATAAGGCGTCAAGGGTGAGTCTCTATGTTTCTGTGTTAATCATGTCTTTGGAAGTTTTCAAATTCGTATGTATTGTTCAATGCTCTTTAGAGTGGCTTCTTCTCCAACAGAACTTTCCAATCCTGTTGTCCATCCTAATCATTTTCTTTTTATAATAATTCAGTCATCATTAGTTTAGGTTATTGTTGCCTAATATCTTTTTTGAATTGTGTCCTTGTACTTATATCATGCGAATTGGGTTTAGATAGATTGGTTCTCAGTGGGCTTATGTAAACTATCTATCTCGCAAGGTTGTAATCCTCACCAAAACCCTTGCGAAGTCGTTGTGCTGATAAAATATTTTGTTTTCAGCTTTCAGTGTCTCATTCAGAGAGCAATACTCCTGCAAGGCCAACTCGGAGTAAATCAGCGACTCGACCTTCCATTAGTAGCTCTCAGTATAGTACTTACTCAAATAAATCAGGCTCTATTCTGAACACCAGCTCTGCATCGGTCTCCTCCTATATCAGACCATCTACGCCAACTAGCCATTCATCTTCTTCAGCCAGGCCGTCCACCCCAACCTCCCGTGCAACAGTGTCCAGACCTTCAACTCCTTCTAAAGCCCGCCAAGCCCTAAATACTTCTAGGCCAACCCAGAGCTCGAGACCTTCTACTCCAACTTCCAGGCCCCAAACATCTGGAAACATGAATACCCCTGCTGCCCGGTCTACTTCAAGGCCTTCAACACCTACACGTCGGACCGTAACACCTTCGTTATCTCCAGCGTCTAGATCTTCAACTCCAGCAGGGCGCTTTGTCACCAATGCACGAACTACAGTTTCTGTTTCTCGTCCAAGCTCCCCTAGTCCCCAAGTTCGGCGACCATCACAGCCGATAGTTCCCCCAGATTTTTCACTTGAAACACCACCAAATCTACGCACAACTCTGCCAGATCGGCCTCTATCTGCTGGCAGGTCCAGGCCGAATCCTTCTGTCACTACCAAGGGAAATGCAGAAACCCCAAGTATGGCAAATCCTCGGAGACAGTCATCACCCATTATTAGCAGGGGCAGACTAACAGAACCCTCTGGTAGAGGACGAGTGCTTGGCAGTGGGCAGCTAAGTGATATATCTGATTCCCGTAGGGCTTCACATGTCTCTGAGTTGTCTTCAAGGAAGCCTGTAAAGACTGCTACTGACAGCATGGGACTTGGAAGGACAATTTCTAAGAAATCTCTTGACGTGGCCATCAGGCATATGGTAAGTATGGTCATTTGGATTTTGCTTGGAGCGGATTCTTTTATTATGATCACATTAATATGGTTTCAACATGCTAAATCTGTATAGCAACTTTTAACTGCTGATCTGGTTCAAATAGCTTATGGTCTGCTTATGGTTGCTGGTGAAGTGATTTAAAAACTTAAGGACTTTATTTTGTATTTTATTTGGTTATGGGTTTGCTTGAACTGCCAAAGGGCAGCAAGTTTTGTGGTACTTAGCTGTGGGTATATTGCTACTGCAGGACGTTAAAAACGGCCTTAATAGTGTTCGTCCACTTTCTGGTTCAACCCTCTTTCCTCACAGTATTCGATCCACAAATGGGAAAGGCCAGCATTCTCATGGTTTGACAGACGCATCCTTTATCTATGAGAATGTGTCTTATCACTGTAATGGTAAGCTTCCAGAAAATGGTAATTACCTTAACAGATCATCTGATAACGGGAGTGAAGAGGCCAAGTCTCAACATTCAGCAAAATTGACAAATAGTGATATTTATGAAAGTTCTCGTTACGATGTGCTTTTGCTGAAAGAGGATGTGAAGAACACGAATTGGTTACACAGTATCGACGACAAGTTGGACCAAGAAACTATATTTGATAACGGATTCGAGTCTCTGCCTGAACCTTTTAGCCCTTTACAACATTTGTGAAAGGATGTTCCTTCTAGTATTACTAATTTTTCCTTTTGGGTTCTATTTGTTACTAAAATCATTTGTTTGCAAAAGAATATAAGAAGAGATGTAACGTGGCAAGTTAGGCCATCAGGACTGTGAAAAGGCGACTACTATGTCTATTTAGTTTCCATTATTATGTAAGCAAAATGACTTCTTTATTTCATTTCATAATCCATAGGCCACAAGAAGATGGTGGTTGCGGCAAATTATGGATGCTAGCAAGTTCTTATTAAATTGAAATGAAACCTTTACCACTGTGGTACATTATCTGGCCCTTATTGATGGCCAACAAGACTTTAGTGGTTGTTATTCTAATTGGGCAGCCAGAAGTGTAAATTAAAGATTATTGCTCAGCATCGTTAATGTTACCTTGATTTGTTCTTAAATATAAGCTTACAGCTGAGATGTTTGATGCTTGCTAGATTCTGTCCTTGCAAACATTTGAATCCAATTCTTGAGCAGACCAATGCATAAATTATTGGTAGACGTATTCAATTGTTCAATTTGAAGTGGTAAAGAAAAACTCTCCTTTTTATTTTTCTTGTCTTTTTACTTGTTCATTTTAGCAAATTGAGATAAATTTATATATATATGTATGTATGTATATATACATATATATATGTATGTATGTTATATATATATATATATATATATATGTATGTATGTATGTATGTATGTATGTATGTATGTGTATATATATATGTATGTATGGATATGTATGTATATGTCACATGAATCAAGCAAGAAAAAAGGGAGTTACTAAATCAGTAAGAGGTATGAACATATTCACTTGTCTCACACAACTAGGAAACGTGTTCATTCAATCGCATAATATTGCTCGCGGAGTCCCCACTACTGTTCATGTTTTGTCCAATTTTACATTGTTGTAAAAATAAGCCTCTCTTTATATACATAGAAATTGACATTTTTACCCTTTTAACTGTCCATCCAAGCTTAAACTACTCTACAAAGATCTTCCTGCTTTCATTTTATTGCATTTTAGGAGAATAAGGAATGGTATTAAGTCATGGAGAAAATATGACCTATAGTAAGCTGGTGTATGATATAAATAGGAGCATGTATCTTTTGGGCAAAACTAAGTATCCTTGGATGAAGTACTTTCCAGCAATGGCCCCTAATCATTCAGTTCCTACAGGACTATACTCCTATAATCAGTTATAAGGTGGTTGTATGGGAGAAGACACAGAAAAGTACATACAAATGCAATTAGGGGTGTCAAAATGAACACAAATTGAGCTGATCTGACCAATATTTAATGGGTTGGGTTCGAGATAATTTACTATTGGGTAAATCACAACTCATTAAGTCCCAACCCATTTTTAAATTGAGTTCAGATCAGCCGAATTCATTCTCCATTTCAACCCGTTTAATAGAAAAATAACTTTCTTAATGAAAGTAGGACAAACAAGTGACAATGTGCCTTCCCAATCTCAAAATCACCTACCTCACCTCATCCCATCCCCACCTCACCCCATCTTACCCCACTCCCACCTTGCATTCATTAAATAAATTATTTTTATTTCATAAAAGGTTTTAAATAATTTTTTCTCTTGCCCCCACCCAACCTCATTCTTATCCCCTCTCTACCCCGACCCCACCCCCAAAAATAATTTTTTAAATTTTTTTGAAAAAAATTGAAAATCTTTTCTCACCCCACGATCAAAACCCTACCTCCCCACTTCCCCGCATCCCTTACCCCTCCCTAAAAAATTTCTTACATCAACCCCATCTTAAATACCACCCCTAATAACCCCCCATCCACCTACCCCATATCTCTCTTAAAAAAATAAATTTTCTTAAAAAAATATTCTTACCCACCAACACTCCCTACCCACGCACCCAACTTTCCAATCCCATCCAAATTTATTTTTTTGAGTTGTATTTACAAGAGATAAATATCAATATGTTAATATTTTATTGACTAAACGGGTCAAATTGGGCGGATCAAGACCCAACTCGATTTTTAGCCCATTTTAGTTCAACCCATTTTAATCCAAAGTAAATTTGGGCGTGTCATGACACAACCCAATATGCAATTCAACTTATATAATATCTCCAATCATAACTCAACCCGCTCATTTGACACCCTTAAATGCAATAAAGACAGAGTTTCTGTAACGACTCATTTCATCGTTACTGAATTATTTGCTGTAAAGACCTGAAGATTTTTTATTTTCATTTCCAATATGAATTCGAGTTTGAAATAGCTGTTACTTTGTTCATTGTAACAACTCAAGCTTTCAAGTTAAGATTTGAGCTTTTCAATGCATGTAGATAGACCCAAATTCAATGAAGTTCATTTTTTCATAAGTATTAAGATCAATTATTTAGTGTGGAAGCGTATTATACATTAATCAAGGTCTTACGAAACCCCTAGCACAAAGTTGAGTTGCAAGTGTCCTTATCAATTAAGTTTCGATATAAGTTTTTACTAGAATCAAATTCAAATAAGCATCTATCCTAGAATATAAAGAGTTACGTAGACCAAGACCTACAAAATTAAAGGTCTTTGAGTATTCTTTCCAAAACCACTGACCGTTTGTTAATCTAATTTTAGAGTAGAAAGTTATGATCGTCTTACTAAAGGTGTCTGTATTGGAAAATTAGGTGTCACTGCAACAGAAAAAGATTATTGCAATGATGTCGTTGAGTTAACTTCAAGATGCTACAGCGAAGTTCGGACAATACATAATTCTTATTTTATCATGACTGATTTCATAAACTCAAAAACTTTGTTATAGAGCCTCAGCGAGGCGATTTTTCCTAGGTTAAGATGAAAATTCTTCATTGAGGTAAGAATTTTACTCCCATTGATTAATTCAATTTTATTTTAGAATAATTATAAAGGAGAATGAGATGAATTATTGGGGGTTATAACCTAGGTTCATGTAAAAACCTATGTGTATGTGTATTATCAAGTGAAATTACTTTTAGATTATTAACTAACTCTTCCAAACATGATTTTGTTATTCTAACTCATGAATTTTGGTGGTTGGGAACTTGATCCCAATAAAGATGTGACCTTTCACATTAAAAACCTCATTAATTAAGATAATGTGAGTATAATAGAACTAGTTAATAGTTGATTGACCCTTGAGTAATGATATAGATCGTGAATAAAGATAAAATAAGTTGGTTTGAATTCCCAAAGTGTTTATTCATAGTGTAATTGATTAATTGGTCTTAAAGTTATTTTTTATTAGATGATTGGATATTCCGAGGCATGAAGAAAGGAAAAGAGCATCCGTGGTAAGGCTTGCTTGTTTCAAGATCTTTGATTGTGGTTGATTATGATTTATGAGTAGTAGACTGTGGTTACTAATCACATGTACAGTATTGATTTGATGAAAAATAATGATTAGTCCTACATGCATGGTGTTTGGATGGATAAAAAATATGAATTTGACAAAAAAAGGTTTACATGTATGTTTATGTGTTAACAAATAGATCCCTTGATAGGTGTTTTGTGTTTATATGACTTACCTAATAAAATGCAAGGTGAATGTGTGAATGTGAGTAATGATAAAGGAATTTTATGAACTTATATTCTAATGAATCGACTTAAATACCTTTAAAGGGGTGAATTCGCTATTGTGTGTATCTTAAATGTGTGATATTCTTGTTGAAAGATAACTATGAGAATTGATCATGATAAAAGAATGTGGTGTCATAACTTAGAAATTAAAGTCAATTTTGGATAGGTGTTAGAAAGTAAAATGTGTGAAAGTGTATGACAAAAGCTAGAATTATAACTTGAATAGAGTCGAATGGTGGAATAATAGGTTCATCAAATTGTATCTTGAAAATAGTGATGCCTTGAATGTAAGCATTGCTATTTAGTAACTGGATTCACTAGTCTTGATGTAAATAAAAGAAGACGGAATTAGTGAATGAACTTATATATGTTGAATTAGAGTATAAACTCAATTTTGTTCATAATGCTTATATCAATAAGCCATTGATTGTTTTTCAAACATACTTATAATTGAGGAATATGATTGGTCATGCTTATATTAATAAGTTGTTAATTGTTTCAAGCATATTTCTAATTGTGGGATATGGTTGGTCCTGCATATATTAATAAATTATTGAATGGTCTTCAGATAACTGATGAATATGGTTGATAATGCTTATATGAAAAAGTTGTTGACTGATCTTCGGACTTGTAATTGATGAGTTGATTGATATTCATTGTATACTTGAAATGATGAATATTGAATTTAACTTAGTGTCAAGATAAAGAGTGAACTTACATTTTTGGTGTGCTGTGTTGATCTTGAATGATAATTAATTTGATGATGTTTGTTTTACCCAAGTGATAGTCTATAACACCATAGACACAGATCTCGCTAACAAGATATGAGCAACGATTTGGCTTGTTTTACCAGTTTTTATGCTTATTGAAGGATCACATACTATGCTGGTATGGTACATAGACTGATCTCATCTCATATGGGTTATGAGTACTGGGCAGATAAATCCCATCAGTATGTATTTACAAATTTTAGGGAAAGATGTGTTGGTTATGATTGCATTGTTGCATTTGCATAATAATTTGATTGTTCATTTGTACGTGTTGTAGTGATTTACGACAACATTAGACTACTTTTGTGAGATGATCAAATGATGAATGATTTGTTGTGGTTTACAATTGTGGTATTTATAAGAGTCATAGACACCTCATCTTTGTTGAACTTATACTTGTGGTTTTAATTGTGAAATCAATGATAAGATAAAGATTGATCTTGTTGAGGTTATTGGTTGTTTAAATGATTATCTATATATTATAAATTACTGGTTGATATTAATTTTTATGTCTTTATTACTAATTTATTCATATTTGATTTATGTTTAAGTGTGGTAGGGTTTATCTTCTAGTTGAGATATTTTATGAGTTGTGTGACATTTATACTTTGATAATTATTTGAGGTTGCCTTAATTAGATAAGAGGAAGGATGTTGATTTAGCATGTTAAGTCATAGTGGCTACTATCAGCTTATATAGTTAATGATGGAGTTAGTACTCGTTTTATGTGCATGGTGTAACCGTAGGTTAATCCTTGAGCTAGAATTGTGAGGAGTTGTCCTGTTTAATAATATTCACAGATTTAATGATAAATAAAAAATATTAGACAAAACTTGGATTATTCGTTTGTAACTAAATTAATTAAACAAAGATAATAAGATATAATTGGAAGCTATTAGGAAGATGAAGTGTGGAAATGAGAATTGTGAATTTGGCATTGAACTGCTACATGGAACCGTCATGCATTCTTTCTATAATTTCTATATGAACTATAAGTGATCTAACACCTGGTCTGCCAATGATACCTATATATATGTGTGGTTGTACTAATAATACTCTTTACATATCCCCCTTTTGGCATATGGATACGTTGCAAAATCAATTGAGGTTTCTTACTTGAAGTGGAAAGTATTCATCAATAGTTTCTGCTCATCTTATTCCTACGATAAGAACTCTATCTTTTGTTTTTTGTCTTCATTGTATTTGAAACTCTTGTACATGTCTAGACAAGGACTTTGATAATGTTGTAAGGCATTGATCATGTATATAAATACTTGTAAGAGATTTTTGATTTATGATTATGTCGACTTAAATTTTGGAATTGTTTAACTCTAATAAAACTTAACTTGAATTTCTGCATAATAATTAGTTGACTGGTAAAGATTCTCCTATCTAGTTAGAATAGAGTAGGTACCCACACGATTCCATGATTTAGATTGTGGTAGTTTCAAAAGGAAATCTAGAGCCTATTACTATAGGATTTTGCGTAAGATATTGTGAAGGAAACTTGACATATATTGAATCTAGGAGATTGAATGAAGGTACTAACATCATAGATGAAGCTAGAGCCATTAAAGTAGGCATGAAATTTTACTTCAACAATGAACTAGTTTCATTGGTGGTAGAAACTGACTCTTTAATAATGAAGAGCGTACTGGATGGAGTGTGGGAGGTACTATAGTGTAATTTTCTATAATTTTAACAAATAAAATGACTAATGTAGAAGGAAATCATATCAATAGAGCATGTGTATAAGGAGGGGAATCAGCTAGCAGACTATTTAACTAACCTAGATGTTCATTTTATAGGTAGTTTAACTTTGAGTAATTACAGGACATGTTAGAAGGAAAGAAATATTCACCCTAGACAAAGCTCAAGTTGAAAATATCAAAACCTAATAATCAACTAGAATAACATCATCAAGGTATCCAGTACAAATTTCAAGGATTTAATTAGAGAAATGCATTCTCAAAAACTATTTGGTTATTTCTATATAAGATAAACCTACAAATAAGAAAAGATTAGATGGTTACGCTTACCTGATATTTCTGGTGACTAATCCACTATGAAATCCTTTTCTAATAGTGGTATTGCCTTCTTATGAAGCTCAATCTATTGAAACGGGCATATAGTAGTTTGGTCATCAGAAACAGATATTTGGGATCGTTGATCTAAGCTATCTGGAGTTGAAAATAATTGACGACTAACAGAATATGGTGTTGAAGAAGTCTTTATTCGAAAGAATTGTATAACATCAGCGAGAGTTCTTTTTAGGTAAACATGTAATAGACCCAAGACCTATTGATATTTGATCATCAAGTAGTCAGTCCTTGGTAAAGCTCCAGATTTGCTCAGAATTGTTGACATTGGAGCTGTTTTCATGAACGTTCAAATTTCTGGGAATTTTTTAGAACTTTATCTTAGCTTATGAAGAATTCTACTTTCCCCTTTTGTTATTTATAGGACTTTGTATTGTTATTTTTCTTTTCTATTGATTATTGTTTCCTATTATGAGAAAGTGTTTCTTATGACGCAAACTACCAGATAGCGAGGGCACCTACTCTAATCCGCCTAGATAGGAGAACCCTTTACAACCCGTTCAATATAATATGCAAAAGTCTTTATTATATATACCTAGTTTATCCTTTTTCACCACAAACTACTCATATTTTGGACATCCCAAAGTAATTCCATTACAATAAACACAATACCCAGAGTTCTACTAACCCGAACTCCATTCCAAAATGTTCTGCGAGTTCCTTATCATCATAGCTAATATATAGTCAAGCTAGACTTTATTATATCTTCCCAATTTATTTCTAGATTAACCAAGACCATACCTTGCTCACATTTCATCCAAGACTAGGTTAGCCTGAAAATTCTAACTCCTAACCCAAGGAAAATCTTAACCTGGGAAATTACACCCTAAAAATGATATAATGAACATAAAATCACCAAGTATTACACCGTGTTTTTCCCCTTGAGACATATACCTTATGATACTTTTTCATCCTTTCATGATCAATAAATAAGAATAGATCATCTAAAGTACAAGAACCAACCAACACACTAATACGGGTTTTATTAATATATAGATTCTCCACCATCACTTACACTAGTCTATTCAACCCCCTACAATCAATCATTTATACCTACCATCTTTTTAGTTATCACCTGAGGATAAGCTATACTTATTTAGACTCACAACTAGCTTATAAATAATCAAGTTACCAACCCAACATACCTAAATCACTTAGGAGCAATAACAATCAAGTATTACCATGATCATCGAGAGGGACATGAATATTCAAGAACACATCTAATAACCTCTTTCACTTATCCGAACCTGTAATTAAAGATCATCAATCATAATTAAGTTATCTCATTTCAAGGACCCTAGAAATTCAATTATACCATTCTCAAGGAATATTATGAATCAATAATTATTGTAATATAATAAGCATATGAACAATGTCAAATAATAAACAACCAATGACAAGACATTTTAGTAATCAATACATGGGTGACTATTTCTACCAATAAACAACTATAGTTTTACACTGGGAACTTAGTTTCACCATATTCTCATGATTTCATTATCAACTATGCATTATCATGAAAGTGCAAGTAGTCACTCAATCAACAACAAAACCATCCAGTCAGATAAAGTTGGATATTCAAATATAAATGTCACCTTATTTGATAACATCACCTCATCAAATAATTAAATTTCATGCCAAGGATTACAATATTTGCCCTGTTATTTACTTAACCAATAATTTAGTCCTCAATTAAACCTTTAAGTTATCATAATATTGAACACCAAAATAAATTTTCCTTAAGTCAACATCATGAATTATAGTAAAATTTTCTTAACGCTATTCCTATTATCAAGCAACAATAACCCTTTTTTCATGGTACTTATTCACGTACTAACTGTTTGAAATAAGGGTTTTCATAATTCTGTACTATTTTTTCCTTACCATTTTATCAATGATAAGACTATGCCCAAGATTTAGCATACCATTTTCTTTTTAAATCATATAATAATAATTTTTTTAACCATTAACACATAACCAAGTTGTGACCTTTTACAATTCAAGGAATTTACAATAATTCAACCAACTATGATTCACATAGGTACTAGGATATTAATCCTATGCACTAATTTAAACCTTTTATGTTACTATTACAACAATCATAGTCAAATTATATCACACATCACACACCACAGGGCACCGTGCAATATTCACCTATCACAGATTTAATGTTATCAAACAACTACAAATCACAAATACATCTTATATTATACCAACACAAAGTCACAAATAATAAATTTCATCATAATTCATATGACAATTATTAGTTCCAGTCCTTATATACAAATACCAACAGAAAATAATTTAGTTCTAATTGCAAACTCCCTAAGATACAAATTAGAAACAATAGGATTCCAATTATGATTATGGAAATACCAATTGGAATTTAGAGACACCAGTTGGATTTATACCCATACAACAATAATACAAACCAAACGAGAGGCAAGAAAGAAGTACAATGATTTCCTAAAATGCCTCATAGCTTCCCAAAGATTAGATTTGGATGTCAACGCACCAATTCGCAGGACTGTACTCGATATTTGCTCTTGTATTAAGAGGCCAGTAACCTTGGATCTAATACAAAATTGTCATAACCCAAACTGTTGAATTATGAGGGAACCTATTCTAATCCACTTAGATAAAAGAATCCCCTAATACCTATTCAACATAACATAAAGTCTTTATTAAATAGAAGTAACCAAACTTTATTATCACTGTTTAATACAATTATTAACTATAAAAATGTAACCTACCCCTAAGAACAATCTAAACAGGTGCAAGAGTTTCTAAATCAAGAAAAATAATATTTGGCACAACTTCCAGAGGAGTAGAAACTGCTAAAGGATCGCTATCCGCAATAATATTGATACCATCACTATTCCTACAAAAGACTATACCCAAAAATGATAAATCAAAAGTAGTATTAGTAAAAACAACACACATTAGTAGGTATCATCAGCCAACCAATGTTAGATCACACAAATACGATATAGAAATCACATCAGAAAATATGACAACTTATATAACAATTTAATTTGTAATACCTCATCCGTTTATGCTATCTTTATTTGTTATTTTAACTAAGAGTATTTATATTCTTATTCCTGTTGAACATTCATCACCTTCACGTCAAGTGTCATCCATCCTATCTCTTACTTGTTTAATCTCAATAGTTATTAATCATGGTAAATAATTAATAATTATCACCTTGTAATAAATACAACTATGAGCATATATTATGAAAAATACCCCAAGTTTATGAAACGTATCCTTTTCAAGTAACTCTACATCTTCAGTCAAGTACAAGTCAAGTCAAATCACGAAAAAACTAACAACCCTGACTCTAATATTATCCAAGTCAATAAACCATGACTCTAACCATATACAAGTCAACAAATCATGACTCTAACAATATCCAAGTTAACAAACCATGACTCTGACCATATCAAAGTCAATAAACTATGATTATAATAAAATCAAAGTCAACAAGCCATGACTCATACAATAAGAATCCTAAAATATATAAAAATTAACAGGACCAGACAAGAATTCCATATATCAAGCGACATCCTAATTTAGTTCACTCAAGAAACCCACAACAACTACCAAAAAATAACTTGGTCCACTCATGGAACCAATATAAATAATAATAATTACAATAATCATATATGCAGTGTACTTAAGAAACTGACACACCCATACATACCTTGTACATACATGGTAAGGTCTTATAGTTGCCTACTATTCATAACCTATAGGGGACGAGCTCTTATCCATATACTGTACCGATGTTGTACTCGAGTCAATAATAAATCATATCAAACAATTCCAAAAACATATCTAAATACTGATACATCCTACAATAATAATCGATATCACAACAATCATAATCATAATGAGCATAAGCAATCATCCTTGTATAGCTAATAAACCTTTAGTATAACCTCATTATATTGATTAACCCTTATAATATCTCTTAATAATTATATTTCTTATGTATTCATTGAATCAATAGACAACCATTACTAGATTCATATCAAATGGAGTAAAAAATCTTATAATTAATTCATTAACCCAATCCCCCTTTATTCATACCAATATCAGGGATTTTGCTAATATCTAACAACCCTTATATTCAAGTTATTACTAGATTCAAGACCTATCTATTATCTATAATTCTATTTAACTTTAATCTAGTTTTAGTCATACACCCTTATATCTTTTAGTTCCTAAATCGTAGCCTAACTTGACCTTTGTAATGATACTCTTGATTATTTACCTTACTTTTTTTATCCATTCTTAGCATTTAGAGCTTTTCAATAATTGCCTCAAGTTATTTATGTGTTAGTTGGACCGACATTTCAGTTTCCAGTCAATTCGTGTGAGAATTGTATTAATATGAAATTAGTTGTGGACTATTTAAATTAAATTATAATTTGGTCAATGAAATAGTTAATTACTTTTCTAATATATTTTTGATATTGATAAAATTCTTTAGTTTCAATATATTTATATTACTTTATAATAGCTTTTATAATCTATTAATATTTTAAGCAGAGATAGTAAATATTCAATTATTATTATTTTATAATAGTAGTTTTATTAGAAATAATTTTCTATTAATTATGACATATTCAAAATATGATATTTATTTTATCACGAACCTATACAATGCTCGAGTATATATATAAAGAGATTAAATTTGATAGTTAAGTGTGTATATATACGTGACATATGTGTCACTTAGGTGTCAAATAAGTGGTTAAAGTATTCACTAAGCTAGACTAGTGTCAATTAAAGGTTCATTTAGCCCTTGGCAGGTTAGGAACACATTGTTCTTTTATTCTTATACATGTACGCGCATATATATATATTGCTATTTGACTATTTCTTGTCAACTTTTCCTTCTTTTTATCAAGATAGTTTAAAATTAGTACAAATCATATCTGAATATGTTGAACACGAGATTTTGTACAAAGATATTTTGATATCATACATGATGCCCACAAGGAAATAAATTATCTGTATAAAGTTATTCAAGCTCGGGTTCTAGTGGGGTACTTTTTGGAGACTTCTCAAAGAGACATTGTAGCTTTGGCATCCAGGTTGGCTAGACTTACCCTATCTTTAAATTGAGCTTATTTATGGTAATTGTGGACTATTATGCTTTAGATTGAGCTTATTTATGGTAATTATGCACTCTTATGCTAGTTTTTATAGGTAGTTATAGTTTAGATAGCATTTGAAATATGTCATGGCTTATTTATTCACTTAGGGTCCTATTCAAGTAAATTTTGATCCTTTTATCCTTTAGTATGATGTAGTATTTGTAAGCTTACGGTGTGGTATTAGGGTGAGAAACCTTGGATTCTACCCTTTTAACTAAATTATGTGAATGTTTATTTAATGTATTTCAATTACAGTTAAGGGCCACCATATTTTCTATTTCTATTATTTATTATGAATTTTGGCACCAATTTGGCATCAATTGTAGTATAGGTTGTGTTTTTATTTTATAGTTGAGTATCCGTACTATGAGTTTCTGTTCGAGTCCAACACCCGATTATGATATTATCTAAGAGTTCTGGTACTGATTACTGTTGTACTACGAGTTATGGTTCCTTTGAGTTCAGGTTTGAGTCTGACATCTGATTATGAGTTTTGTTGGATATCCTATATATGACCTCTTGTTATTACTATTATTTTGGATTTGAACCTGACACATGGCCTCTTGTTATTATCTACCACTACTAGTTCAAGCTTGGTGTCTAGCCTCTCATTACTACCATTGGTGCTGGTTTAAGACCAATGTACATCTGGATGGCTACTATGGTTTCTTGGGATTGGTTTAGTAACAAATTATTTATGTTTTTTCTGAATTACTTCTTGTGTGTCTATAATGACCCTCTAGGCCATTTTCTACATTTCTGCTTATTTTTGCTATTTAGAGATTTTCGATAACTTCCCTAATCATTTATAATTTATTAAAGCTGACAGTTTGGTTTCTAAATAGTTCATTGGTCTTATAGCCAATTTTTTATTTTGAAGTCTTTGTTGGTAAGTATTGGCTACTAGGCAAAAACTTTAGCAAATAAACTCGTATGCCAAATCTAACAGTTCTATTAGCTCTGAATTATCAATTTTAGGATAGAAAGACCATTGGTTTAGGTAGCAAGGCTTCCGGACTCATCCCAGGCTCTTGACTAAAAATTAAGAAAAATGGTACTTAGGTATGGGACCTACTTTACATTAATATGACCTTGGATGGATATTTTGACCATGCCATTGCATCCAGAATACAAAAATTGATAGGGTATCATAGTCCATTTGCATTATGGGATTCTAGATAAATCACGAGGGTAAATAGAGACTTGGAGGTTTTTCAAATCCCTAGTTGGTGTACCACTCAGCTGGTGCATCCGTTTAAGTGCCATTTTGGTTGCATAAGAAGAACCCATAGTTGCGGCAAGACGATTACTTAATCAACTAGGCTTCCAGCTAAAGGTTGCATAAGTGAGTCCCCCATCGCGTAAGCGAGTGATTCTTAAGCGGCATTCGGGTTACTTACACAATATGTGCAAATGACACATGTATCGTAAAAGTGGTACTTGGCTACAAAAATGATGACTGCTTAAGCAATACCTGGGTGCCATTAAATTCCCCAATTAGTCTAATGTTCTCCTATTTTTCACACAAGTTCAAGAGTGTAGAGCCTTAGAGAGTGTGAAAGCTTGGGAGAAACATTAATAGGTGATTTTGGGGCGTATGTAAGCTTGAATTACTTATTTCTTATCCTTATTCTTGGTAAGTTTTCATTAGTTTCATGGTGAATTTCTAAATTATTTCCCAAAATACCCAGATTATTGGTGGGTTGATTTAAGTACCATTTGAGTTTGGAATTTTTCCATTTTTGAGGGTAAATGTTCCTTGAGCATAGAGGGGCTCACTGACGATTTCAAAAGTGCAAATTTCGTAATGCGGTCACCAAATGGGATTTTTACATAATTTTATACCCAAAGTATAAAATGTACTATGGGTACCTTTATTCTCTTGTGGATGAGTAGATTATCATTTTGATACGTTACATTGTGTAGAAGCTTATCAAAAGGAAAAATCACTAATTTAGCAGATTTCACCAGATTATTTTGCGGTCCAGGTAGGCTAGGTTTATCTTTCTTTCAGAGTATGCTTAATTATAGTATATTTTTTTTATCACATTCTAGATATTCGTTCAAAATTAGGTCTTGGTGGTATAATTTGTGTAATTTTAATTATTTAACCTATTAAGGAATCGTAAACTAGGCGTAATTGACTTAGTTACTAATGTTTAGGGTAGAATGGCTATCTTTGGACTAAATATAGCTCATTTAATGTCTAAAAGTCAATTTAGATGCCTTAGCCTAGTCCAGTGTATAATTTTCCTTAGAACATATTTCAGAGATTAGAAGTGGGTCCCCCAGCCCATCTTAGGCCAAGACTATTATTAGCTCCTTGTAGACTTTATAGGAACATCTTACCCTTTAAATTGTATATTTAGGAGCTTGAATAGGTTGGTTACATGATACTTATGATATATTTGTACTTGGGAATTGATATAAGTTCTGGTTCAAGTCCAAAGATTTATTAATTTTATGATTTTGTGTTCTTTTTCAAGTTTGGCAATTGATGATATGAGTTTCGATTCAAGTCCAACGAATGATGATAATGATATTGAGTTTCGATTTGAGTTTGGCATTGAGAGATTAGTTTAGATATGTTATGGTATGAAAGGATTCATGGTTATGATTTTGAGATGTGATTACTTAGGATGATTATCAGTTATTTCTTCTATTTGATTGTACCCTCTGGTCTTATGGAGGCCCGCATTGGATTTTTTTTTTTTGTACTTAATGTCTTATGGGGGGACAGTTTTGTTGTAATAGTTATGTGTTCTTTAGTTTATTGTTTTGTATTATTTAATTATTCATTTATAACATTTGGATTATTATTCCAGCTTTTCCCTTTTACCTTGACTTACTTATTTATCTTACATTTTCACAATATTCATATATGATTTAGGTCAGTCAGTCGGTAATGCCTATTATGTACCCATGGATTTGGTGCTTATACTATACCTCTTTACCTTTTTGGTGCAAATTCGAGTACTAATGGCTGTTGCTGATGATACGATCACGCTAATAAGTGTTCAGAGATAGAGTAAGCTCTCAAAGTAAGAGTTGACCTATTTTTTTTCTTCTAGTTTTGTTTTGCTTTTATTAATCAAGACTGATATGTATTTGACTATTAAAATACTCGTATTTTTTAAGTGGATATTGTATCGACACTACTAGGTATGGGATGTTATTGTTATCTTATTTATCTTTGACATTATTATTAATATTATTATTTGATGATTTGTTGTTGTAAGTTTTTACTTGCAAAGTTTTTAGAATTTATGTTATTTTCCCACCAAATTAGCCCATTTTTTATAGCTCTGGGCTTTGGTTTAGCTTTAGTAACTGGTGGGATAAAGTAGGTGCCATTATTACTCAAAAATTGAGCAATGACAAATTGATACCAGAGTGCTAGGTTTACAGGTATTGTTTGTACAAGAGTAAGTGTATAGTAAAGTTCCATGGATCAGGACAATGGCGTCAGTTTCTTATCTTTGGGAGGCTATAAAACATTCTTAAGAGATCTTAACTTCTTTCACAAATGTCTTGTTAAGAGTTTGAGTTGGTTTCTATAGATTTCTTTAAATTCATACTTTCGTAGATGACTTAGATGCGTGCTAACACCATACAATATGAGGAGCCTAGGTCCAAAATAGGGATCGTATCACTGCACTTAGATAACCTAGCTCGAGGACAATCGAGGGATGCAGCCCCAGTTAGAGACAAGGATATGGGGCTTTTTCCAGACCCTATTCTTTCTTTCATGTTGGATATTCTTCCACCCCAGCCAATGGAGGGATACAAACCAACCCAGGCTCCACCAGGGTTTATTTTTTCTTGATTGATCATGGATACATTTTTTAAGATTTTGGGATTAGTTGGTGGTGCACCATTTAGTGTTGCACAGTCTACAGATCAGAGTAACATTGAGGTAGGGAAGCAACTTGTAGATGTGGCTCATAGAGTTGAGGTCCCTCCTACATTTGTGGTTTCTCAGGTGGTAGTTTCTCAACCATTGACTCCACGAAGGTTTTTTGTTGAACCAAATGAGGATGCTTATGCATTCTTGGTTTTTTTTTAGGATAGGCTTCATAATTTAGGCTTAGTTGAGACTCGTGGTGTGGATTACACTACTTCTTATTTTGATTTTATGTCTCAACACTGGCGGAGAGGACATCTTAATTCCATTCCAACTAGATCTCCCTCATTAACACAGACTCAGTTCTCTAAGGTCTTGTTTGAGAAGTGTATGTCTTATAGACTTAGAGATCATTTAAAGGACCAGTTCTCAGGTTGGATCAAGGCTCCATGACTGTTGTAGCGTATAAAGATCGATTTTATATCCTGGATAGGCATACTCTATCTATTTTGCTGACCGAGTATGAGCTAGTTTTGTATTTTATATGGGGAGAAAGACTTCCTCTCTACATGGTTATGCAGAGTTTATTTGCTGTAGGTAGATCTTTTGCTGACGTTTCTAGTCATGCACAGGTTATGAAGGAGATGCATCATGAGGCCTATTGGGGTAGCAATATGAGGCAACTATACCAAGTCAGTTTCAGTGGGTACTATTGTGGCTCACTATTTAGAGGCAGTGGTTCTTAGGGTAGGTATCTCTATGCCAGTTTTATCAGCATTAAGGTCAGTCTAGTAGGCCGTTTTATATCATACTTGGGATCATTGATGAAGGCTAATCTAGTTATAATAATCATCCTTGGCAGAGTAGTGGTCAGCCTCTGAGGGGTTCTTTTTTTTGTTATTATAGCTGCTATATGTAGTGTTGATGATGATCAACAAAACTATGAGGGACCAGGTCCCTGGATATGGAAGGTACAATACAGCTGGCATGCACTTTCTGCATAGTTTTGTCATCTTGTGTAACGAACTTACAAATATTTTGTGCTATTTTTTACTGACTTGGATAGCTGGTCCAATGACATTTTAAGCCGTAAACATCACCCAGCTATAAAAGGAAAAAGATTCCTCTTCAACAATTGGTTTTTGTATATTCTAAAGAGTGAAAATAGAGGTAGTAAAACCCCATTTCAATACTACTCAAGTTATTATGTTTATGTGTGCTTAAATTGAAATAGTTCTTGACTGAGTAATGATTTGTAATTAAACTACTCATCTTATAAGAGTAGTGTTTTGTTTTGAGTGATTTGCTTAGGTAGAGTTTCCTGAGCTTGTAGCTGGTTAAAGTTAACTAGTTTTGAAGGGAATCTCTCCGATTTTAAAGAAAAAGCTGAGGTGGGAGCTATATACCTTATGGAACCGGAGCAATAACTGCTATAAAGTAAGGAGATGCGCAATAACAATCCTTAAAGCAAAGACTCGGAATGATCCACGACCAAGTATACCCATTCAAACTTGCTTTTGTTCAATTATAAAAAATAAGCACTTTGATGAAGATTTATAGCATCATTCAAGTAAATACAGATTAATATCGTGTGTTCTTGCAATAGAGGTGTCGCAAGTAGGAGGAGCCTATAGTTTGGTTCACATTCGAGGTTGTAAACAAGATGTTGTTTATAATGTACTATTGTGGTGCTTGTGAGGGCAAACCGTAGTTTTTTCTATGTTGGGTTTCCATATAAAAATCCTGTGTTGTTCATTCCTACTTTGCTTTTATTTTTCCAGCACCTCATAATTGCTTTACTTTTCAAATGCTTGAGAATGAATCTAAGGGACCTGGTTTCTCATTGTGTGATGCATCCCCCATGGGTTATACAATTGGTATCAGAGCCGATTCACTATAAAAGGTTCATACCTAGAGTGATTTGGTTATCGTGGTAGTTATAACTAATCTAGGGGTAAGAAAGAAAGCAAAAAAGAAAAGATTCCTGACCTTGAAGTCTTTAGAGTGTAATCCAGATAAAGATGGAATGGAAAAGGAGGAAAATCATTAAAAAATAGGAACTCTAAAGGGATCTATCAAAGATGGGAAAGTGAAGGAATGGTAAAATTTAGATATGCATGGGAAGAGAATACACAACCAAATAGATTCAATTACTTCAATAAGATAAATAAGTATTCTCTACCTAGATGGGCCAAGAATGTTTTGGTCACACTTATTGTCTTCTTAATGGGAACTCAAACTTAAGTGGGCTCTAAAATCCAACAAGTAATAGTTTCTGACTAGAGAAAAGGGACTAGAGTTAGAAATGTAAAAAATTACATGGCATATCCCAATAGTGGGTGGCTTTGGATTTTTGACCCCAATAAGAAAAGTTTTTAAAGACAAGTCTTCCTTCCCTTTTAAGTATAGTACAAGTACATTTTTGCTCCTCTGCACCTCAAATATTTTTAAACTTTTCATACTCATTTGACTCTCAAATTTTAGTTCTATTTTTATTATTTCACTTTTTTATTTTTCCTTTAATTTTATTTTCAGGTTTTAATTCATTTGTCTCAACCTTTATTTTTTCTCCTTTTTATCTCTGTTTCTTCATTTCTTTTTTTCCTTTTTCTTTTAAATTCATTTGTTTTAACCTTTATTTTTTTAACTTTTAGTTTTTATTATTTCTCTTGTTTTCCTCATTTTTCTCCAACTTTATTTTTATTTTTTCCTCCCATTGTTGTGTTTCTTATTTTTTTTTTCAATTCTTTTCTTTTTTCTTAACCTTTATTTTTTTGTTGTCTTTTTTTTTTTCAATCTTTTTTTTATTTCTCTATTTTATTTGATCTCTTTTTTTTTCTCAACTTATATTATATTTTGCTAATAAATAAATAATTGGATAATCCGCAAAAGGATCTTCTTTTTTTGGCATCAAAGCAAATTTAAGGGCATGAATTGTTGTTAGGAAGTTCTTTGGGATAACTTTTGTCTCTAAGTCAAAAATATAGAACAACTCATAAATCAAGGCATAATGTGGTAGTTTCAAGTCTTTCTTGTGGAGCATAACTTGTTGTTTGAAAATTATTACGTCTTGCTTCTAAGGCAAGAGTTATAGCATATCTCATAAATAAAAAAATAATGTGGTAGTATCAACACTTGTCTATTGGGCATAAATTATTCTTTTGGGGGGTTCTTAGTCTAAGTTTTGTCTTAAAGGCAAGACTAATAGAGCATTACATAAATCAAAACACAATATAATGGTATCGAATCTTATCCATGGGGCATAAATTACAGCTAAGTCTTGCCTCTAAGACAAGAGTTACAAAATATCTCATAAATCAAGACATGATGTGGTAGTGTCAACTCTTACCCATGAGGCATAACTTCTTGTTTAAAAGTACTTGATTTATAAAATATCTCATAAATCAAGACATAATGTGGTAGTGTCAAATCTTGCTTGTAGAGCATAACTTGTTGTTTAAAAGTCCTTGGGCTAAGTCAGTCCTCTAAGTCAAGAGTTATAGAACATTTCATAAATTAAAACATAATGTGATAGTGTCAACTCTTACCCATGGGGCGTAACTTATTATTTGAAAGTCCATAGGTTAAGTTTTACCTCTAAGGCAAGAGTTATAGAATATCTCATAACTCAAAATACAATGTGGTAATGTCAACTCTTGCCCATGGAGCATAACTTATTACTTGAAAGTCCTTGGTCTAAGTCTTTTCTCTGAGGGAAGAGTTATAAAACATCTCATAAATCAATACATAATGTGGTGGTGTCAACTCTTGCCCATGGGGCATAACTTGTTGTTTAATGGTCCTTAGGCTGAGTCTTACCTTTAAGACAAGAGTTATAGAGCATTTTATAAGTAAAAAACACAATATGTTATTGTTGACTCTTGCTCAATGTACGCAACTTGTTTGAAAATTCTTGGGATAAGTTGTACCTCTAAGGCGAGAGTTGTAGAATATCTCATAAATAAAGACATAACGTGGTATTGTCAACTCTTGTCGGTGGGACATAATTTATTGTTTGAAAGTCCTTGAGCTAAGTCTTGTCTCTAAGGCAAGAGTTATAGAATATATCATAAATGAAGACATAGTGTGGTAGTGCCAATTCTTTCTCATAGGGCATATTTTGTTGTTTGAAAGTCTTTAAGTTAAGTTTTGCCTCCGAGGCAAGAGTTGTCGAATATCTCATAAATGAAGACATAATGTGGTAGTGTCAACTCTTATCCGTGCAGCATAATTTATATTTTGAAAGTCCTTAAGCTAAGTATTGCCTCTAAGGCAATAGTTGCGGAACATCTCATAAATGAAAACATAACGTGGTAGAGTTAACTCTTGCTGTAGGTGCATAATTTGTTGTTTGAAAGTCCTCAAGCTAAGTCTTGCCTCTAAGGTCAGAGTTATAGAACATCTCATAAATCAAAACACAATGTGGTAGTGTCAACTCTTGCCTATGAAACATAACGTGTTGTTTGAAAGTCATAACTCTTGCCTCTATAATGTGGTAGTGTCAACTCTTGCCAATGTAATGTAGCTTGTTGTTTGAAAGTCATAAGTCTTGCCTTTATAATGTGATAGTGCTAACTCTTGCTCATGAGATGTAACTTGATTGAAAGAATTCGAAGAAATGAACAAAAATAATAAAAATTGTGGAAAAAAAGATAAATATTTTAAAAAATTAAAATCAAAGAAAATGCAGAAGTTGGAGAGAACGAAAAAAATAAAGGTTGATAAATTTTTTTAAAAATATAAAATAAAAATAAAGTTCAAGAAATAAAAAAAATAAAAGAGAAAATAAAAATCAAAGAAAAATAAAAAAAGTTTTTCTTTTTATAAAAGTAGACTTTGAGAGGAGTAAAGGAAAAAAAGTAAGGATTGAGAAAAACTAAAAAGAAAAGAAAAGAGGAAAGAAAAAAATAAAAAATCAAAGTAAAAAAAAAGATGTTGAAAGGAAAAAAAGAAAAAAAAAGTAAGAGTTGAGAAAATCCACAAACAATAAGAGAAAAGAAAAATAAAAAACAAAGCAAAATTGAAAAGAGAAAAAAAAGTTGAAAGATGAATAAGTATGGAGTTGTTATCCATTATGAAGATCATTTATGTAATTTACTCCATTGGTCAGGGGCAATTTTGTCTAAAAATATATCACTTAATAGCTGGAGGCTATTTTATGAAGTATTTTTATTTAGGGTCAAAATTTGAAAGCTACCTTATTTTGGGGCTATTCTTGTAGTTTCCCCTAAAAAATGTTCATTAAAAGTGAGTGCCCAAGGGTTAATCTTTTAAGATTTGACTATGTTCTCCCTCTCAAGGGATTCCACGGTGGCAGTGTCATATATTGAACTAGTTGGCTTCAAGAGACCTGATTTTTAGAAGACTTTTCATAAAAAGAATAAGTTTCAGTAAGAGGCCAAATCATAGATTGATCAATCCAGCTTAACTTGACATATAAATAAATGTGACTCCAAGAATTGGCTATGCTAAAGATGTAGGTATCCTTGGTAGAATAATTGGCCAATCATCTAACACTGCTCAATACCCTTCTAGGTATATACTCATGAGAACAACCCAGGAGGAGAACAGTTGAAGCCATCACTTGTACAAAAATTAGTCAAAAAGCAAGAAGGGATCTGGTCCTATCACTCAGGTTAGTACCTTTACAAGAAGCTCAAAATAGTTTTAAAATGCTGTCTGGAAAGGCCATATATGTCTTCTTCTATAAAAGTGTCAAATTTTTGTACAAAATAAAGTATCACACTTCTTAGGTCTAGAGATATTAAATAAAGAGAAACTTTTTAAATGACATTGGTCCAAAAAGAAATTTTGGAAAATTAGACCTTTTTGTCTATTGTTCTAAAAAATTGTCAAAATCATCTTTCAAAATCCACTAGTATTCTCTAAAAAAATATGGTCCCATACTCTCTTTCTCTCCATAAAATCAAAATAGATGACATTACTCTTTCCTCAAGCCCAACAAAAGACTCTGAAGTAAATAAAATCTCAGAGAGTCAACCTGGATATTCCCATGGTAAACATCCTAATTCTTCTGAAAATAAAACTATAGAAATCATCTCCTCTAGTTCCTAAAAGTAGATCAAGCCATTTATCCTAACAGAATCTCTCTTAGAATATTCAGAACCCTAAATCAAGTCGGTCTACATTGAACCCTCATTAGCCCTGGAAGTCTATGCTCAGCCAATCCTGATAGATAATCCAAATCAACGGTTTGGGTCACCAATAGACCAAGAAAATTCTCAACATGAGACTCCTTTTTCTATAGGGGATTTAAATCCATCCGAAAGCTTCTAATTTACTGGGTCATCTGAAAAAGTTAATTCTTTTAAAACACTTAAATCACCTAGTTCTCCCACACCCTCAGACTCAAATACTATCAACTCTAAGTTGTTTGGTGAAGAAATTTTGGTGAAAATGGTTGATCTTTCTTTAAATAAGAACTGGGTAGCTGAAAATCTACTTCTGCTTACACATGGCACCAAAGAATTCTCAGTTGATGGTGTGGAACAATAGGTAGGTAATACTAATGAAGTAAATAAAGGAAATAACCTATTTCCACTTATAAAAAATGAAAATAAAGAAGATGAGGTTGAAGTACCTCTGAGATGGACTGTGAAAATATTAGGAAGTAGAGTAAAGGAGAAAAGGATAGGCTCTGAAGAGAAAATGATCAGAACCTATTCTATAAAAGGAATCTTTGGCAGTGGGGAAGGAAGAAAATATAAAAGTTGTAGAGGTTTAAAAAGAGGACATTGAGTCTGTGACTATTTCAGCTATTGAACAAAGAAGATTGGGAATTAAGGATGATCAGAGGACTAGGTCCTCTAAGTCAAAAATTAGTAGTTGTAATGGAATAAATAGAAACATATAACTATCCAAAAGAGGGTGTCCTCTGAGGGACAACGTCCCAAGAAGAGAAAGACTAATGAATAAGGAGGATCAAGTTGTGGGACCAAGTGGAAGGAAAGAAATAAGGAAAAAAAAGATATACTCAAAGAAAGAAGGATTAGATTCCTTGAGAAAGTTTTAATTGATAAGCCTTCCATATCTAATGATAAAGCATATGCATAAGGTAATTTATGAAAAAGAGGGAAAATATGAAATGAGATATGGATATCTTTTGAATAAGGTATTTAAACATTATGGTGTATGTGTAAAATGAATGCATAAAAGGAAAAGTTGGATTCATGTCTGAAGTATCTGAGTTGCTAGATGGTCAAGAAAAGTTGGGAAAGGAAATGGAGGAATTAAGGATCAAACTGGCTGCCAAAGATTCTAAAATATTGCACCTGAGGTTACAGAATTAGAAGTTATCCTTTAAAGGACCAGGTCCCATAAATGAGCTTGCAGTAGAAAAGACAGCATTCCTGGCAAAGATAGCTGAACTGATTGGGGCAGTTCAGGAACTAAATTCTTAGGTAAAAGCTCTCCCCAAACAATTGTTGGATGCTCACAATGCTGAAAATGCAAGAATAGAAATGATGCTTAAGTACTTTCCCAAATCCCCCACCTACGTCTAATTATCCCTGTTCTCAGAACTCTTCAATGTTAGTTTCCTATTTTGCTCCTTGTGTTTATGCTTAAAGATAGTATGTTTTATGTACTATTTTAAGTATATTTTTACTGGTACTTAAACTTTACTTATGAATGAATTCTATTTTTTGATCTTTAATTGATCTTCTTATTTTTAAGCTGTCTTCATGTTAGCATTGCCTTAGTGTATGTGAGTTATTTATCTTACGCTTAACCTTACTTATGGTTTACTGTAAATCCTTTTCAATAATGCTAAAAGGGTAAATACAAATACTAGTTACTGCCTTTATATGTAAAGACCAAGAGTGTATGGGTATGTGTCTAGCTAATGTGATAAACTGTAGAATTAAGAATCATGTTGATAGAGGGATAAACTGATCATAGAGGGAAGCATACTAATGCAATAAATGATTAAGGTGCAGGGGAAAGTTAGTATACTAATGTACTAAATGATGAAGGTGAAAGGGGAATGTGCATTCAATCTCAGGTGGTAATCTCTCGAATTAAATGTGATGAATGTGCACTGATGCTCAAAATATATGGTTTTGGTTTGTCATCATCAAAAGGGGAAATTTCTATCTATAGTTTTGATGATGAGCAGTTAAACTACGAGGGATAGGTCCCAGGATGTGCAAGGTACAATACAACTGGTATGCGCCTTCTGCATATTTTTTTCATCTTTTGTAACAAACTTACAGGTGCTATTTTGTTCTATGTTTTACTGACTTGGACAACATATCCAATGATCTTTCAAGCCTTAATAATCACCCAACTATAAAAAAAAGGGATGCCTCTTCAACAATTGGTTTTTGTATATTCTAAAGAGTGAAAAGAGAGGCAATGAAATCCTATTTCAGTACT
This sequence comes from Capsicum baccatum var. pendulum, assembly GCA_030864225.1. Classification (NCBI taxonomy): domain Eukaryota; kingdom Viridiplantae; phylum Streptophyta; class Magnoliopsida; order Solanales; family Solanaceae; genus Capsicum; species Capsicum baccatum. The sequence goes on along the minus strand of CM061558.1, from coordinate 194,896,228 downwards.
ACTTAAGTTTTTACCTTTATGTGTTCTTAAATTGAAAAACATTCTTGAGTGAGTAATGATTTATAATTAAACTACTCATCTTATAACAGTAGTGCTTTCTCTTGAGAGAGATTCATAGGTAGAGTTACCTGAGCTTGTGGCTAGTTAGAGTTAACTAGTTTTGAATGGAAACTTTTCAAAGGTGTCAAGGTGTACTTCCAATAAAGGTGTTGCAAGAAGGAGAAACCTAGAGTTATGTTCACAGTCGAGTCTGTAATTAAGAGGTTGGTCATAATGGACTAGTTTGGTACTTGTGAGGGCAAGTCGTATTTTTCCCATGTTGGATTTCCACGTAAAACTCAAGTGTTGTTCTTTACTGCATTGCTTTTTTTTTCTAGGACCTCATAATTGCTTTACTATTTAAATGCTTGAGAATGACTTTGAGAGAACTGGCCCCTCACTATGTGATGTATTTCCCAAGGGTTCTACAATAGCCATGGTGGTTATTCCAGGTCATTCAAAATTTCTGGTTTAGTGCTGCACCAGGGGAATATTATGGTTTTAAGGCATTTAGCCATTTTTTAAGAGAGTGACCTAGTCACAGAGTGATGGTTCCTACAACTCAAAGTATTCCACTAATTAGGGAAGTACCTCTCCTAGATAGAGGAGTATACATAGTCATGTGGTAGTCCCTACAATGCTTATAGAGTTCCTCAAGTATGTAGGATAAGAGATCGGTCAAGAGCCCATCCAGGTGGTGAGAGTGGTAAGTTGTATACCATACCTGCTAGGCTTGAGGTAGAATCTTCAGATGCTGTTATTACAGGTATGATTTTAGTGTGTTATCTGTAGGATTTTTCTTTATTTGATCTAAGATACATGTATTCTTATGTATCTACTTATTATGACCCGTGGTTAAAGTTATCTTGGGATTCTTTATCTATGTCATTATATGTATCTACTCATGTGGGAGATTCTTTAATAGTGGATCGGGTTTATAGATCTTGTGTTGTGATAGTTCGAGTGTTCGATACTCTGTTTGATCTTATTATATTAGATATGGTGGATTGATGTGATTCTAGGCGTGACTTTGTTATCCCCCAATTTTATGATCGTGGATTACTTTGCTAAGACTGTTATCTTAGCCATGAATGACATACCTCTGGTTGCATGGTAGAGATCTATTAGCCATGATTTAAAGTGGATTATTTCTTATGTTTGGGCTAAAAGACTTATTTTGAGGGGCAGAGTGTCTTATCATACTTATATTTATAATATCATTTTGAAGAGTCCTTTATTTGACTCTATTCCTATATTTCATAAGTTTATTGATGTTTTCAATATATATATACCTGGTATTTATCTTGAGCATGATATTGAGTTTATTATTGATATTGAGTCGAGAACCCAACCTATCTCTATGGCACCTTATTGTATGGCTCATACCGAGCTTAAGAACTTGAATTCTCCACTTCATGATCTTTTAGGTATGTGTTTCATTAGATTGAGTATATCTTCTTGGGGTGCTCCTATCTTGTTTGTGAAGAAGAAGGATAGTTCCTTGCATATATATATATATATATATTGACTTAATACAACTTAATAAGGTGATGATTACATATAGGTATCCTATGACTTGCATTGATGTTTATTCAACCATCTTTAGGGTGTATTGGTGTTCTCTAAGATTGACTTGAGGTCCGATTACCATCAGTTGAAAATTTTGGCTGAGGACATCCCAAAAAAGGCCTTTAAGACTTGTTGTTGTCATTATGAGATTCTGGTGATGTCTTTTAGGTTGACCAATGACCCAACCGCGTTTATGGATTTTATGAATCACGTGTCCAAGACTTATTTGGATACCTTCAAGATTATGTTCATTGATAAGATTTTTGAGTATTTGAGAAGTAGAGAGGATCATATGCAATATTTGAGGATTATGCTCCAGATTTTGAAAGGTCATAGACTTTTTGCCAAATTCTCTAAGTGTGAGTTCTGGTTTAAGTCAGTGACATTCTTAGTACATGTGGTGTCTAAGGGTGGAATTATGGTGGACCTAGAAAAGACTGAGGCTATTCCTGATTGGGCATTCCAACATCACTATCTAAGGTTTGTATCTTCATTGGTTTATCCAGTTACTGTAGGTATTTTTTGAGGGTTTTGCTACTATTGCAGCACGGATGACTAGATTAACCTGGAAAGTGGTTTATTTCTAGTGGTCTAAGAAGTATGAGTCAAGATTACAAAAGTATTAGGAACTTCTAACTTGGACTCCTATATTGGCCCTTCTTTTTGAGGGTAAGGTATTCACCTCATATTTTGATGCTTTCAATACTGGCTTAGATTGTGTGTTGATGCAACATGGTTGATTTATTACTTATTTGTAGAGGAATCTGAAGGTGCATAATCGTAACTACCCCACTTATGATTTGAGTTGGTAGCGATAATTTTTGTTCTTATGATTCAGAGGTATCATCTTTATAGCATGCATTGTCAGATGTACATGAATCATTGTAGTCTTCAACATCTTATGAGCTAGAGATATTTATTTTAGACAACACAGATGGATGGAGTTTCTTAAGGATTATGCCATCTCTATCTCATACCATTCAGGCAAGGCGAACATAATAGCGATGCCTTGAGTCAAAAGGGGGTGAGTATGGTAGCTTAGGTTTTATGTCACCCTCTTTGAGGCTGTTGGCATGGTATATCCAGTCCTTAGCCAACTTAGTGGTGCGACATAATATCTCTTACCCCAGGAGGATTCTTACTTGTGTTTAGGTGAGGTCTTTATTTTAGTAGATTCAGCGTCTTTAGTTTCAGGAAATAATACATGGTATTATCCATGATCAGGTGTTGAGTGGTGTGTCCAAGAGGGTTACCATAGACTTTGAAGGTGTTCTGAGATTTGATGGTTGCATTTGTCTTTCGAGGGTTAGAGACTTGATTTCATCAATATTGCATGAGGATCACAACTTTAGATATTTTATTCACCCTTGTACAACTAAGGTTATAGATATTTGAGATAACATTATTGGTGGAGTGGCATGAAGAGAAATATGGTAGACTTTGTAGCCCATTTCCTATGTTATTAGTAGGTGAAGGCCAAGCATTAGAGACTTCGTGATTCAGAGATTGCCCATTCCTGAGTGAAAGTGAGAGTGGATCACTTAGACTTTGTAAGTGGACTGCCTTGCATATCTTATGGGTTTTGATGGTATTTGGATCATTGTGTATCAGTGAACCAAATCAACATATTTCAGTCCTATTGCCCTTTAGTATCAAGATGTTAGCTCGTAGCTATGTTCTTGAGGTAGTCAATTTGGATGGAGTGCCTATGCCCATTGTTTTGGATTGGGGCTCAGTATTCACTTCTAGATTTTTGAGAGCTTTTTAGGAGGAGTTTGGTACTTAGGTGTATCTTAGCATGGCCTTCTATGCTCAAACTGAGTGACAGCTGGAGAAGACTAGTCAAATTCTTGATGATACGCTCTAAGTCTGTGTTATGGATTTAGGAGGTTATTAGGAGTAACACTTAGATTTGACAAAGTTTTTGTATAATTATAGTTACTATTAGAGCATTAGATGACATCATTTGAGGTTTTATATGGTAGGCATTATATTTCTTTGATTTGATGGTTCAAGACCTCTGAGATTAGACCCTGTGGTACGAACTTGCTTTAGGAGTTGTTAGACAGGGTCTGGGCGATTCAGGATATGTTGAGGGTAGCTCAGAGTAGGTAAAAGGCTTATACAAATCATAGATTTCATGTCTTGTTTTAGAGTTGGTTACTGCATATTTCTCTGAGTATCGTCTATGAAGGGTGTGATAAGGTTTGGAAGGAAAGGTAAGCTCACCCAGATACATTGGACCTTTTGAAACCCTTCGCAAAGTTGGAGAAGTGGCTTATGATTTTGTCTTACCCAAAGATTTTGCTGCTGTTCATCTAGTTTTACGTGTTTCTATGCTGTGGCAATATATTCTAAATGAGTCTTATGTGCTTTGGTGGGAATCGGTCTAGTTGGACGAGCAATTTTTTGTGGAGGAGCCAGAGTTCATATTATCTAAGGATGTCAGCAATTGCTCTCTAGGGAGATTCCAGTAGTTAATCCACACTGCCTAGTAGAGGAGTCTACTTTAGAGATTGAGACCAATATGCGGGCCTAGTATCTTCACTTGTTCGAGGCTTTAGGTATATCCTAACTATTTATTTTGCGAATGAAAGTTCTTTTAGTAGTGGATATTGTAATGACCCACCAAGTCATTTTCTGTATTTCCACTCATTTTTACTATTTAGAGCTTTCCTATAACTAAGTCAACTCATTTATGACTTGCTAAAGATGACAGTCCAGTTATCGGGCAATTTATTTGGATTTTAGAGCCAATTCCTTATTTTAAAGTCTTCACTGGTATGAATTGGCTATCGAAAAATACTTTAGTCAATTGACATCATATGATAATTTGATAGTTGCATCAGCTCCAGAACGTCAATTTTAGGCTAAAGGGACCTTTAGTTTGGGTCTCAAGGCTTCTAGTCTTATTTCGGGCTCTTAAGCAGAAATTAAGAAAAATGGCACATGGGTGTGGACCCATTTTCATAAAAACTACCTCAGATGGACATTTTAAAAGTTCTATTGAGTTCTGAATGTCAAAATTAATAGGGTAGCATAGTCCATTTACATTACGGTATTTTAGATTAATTATAATGGGTTGGTGAAGACTTGGAAGTTTTCCATGTCCTCAGCTGATGCACTACTCAGCTAGTGCATCTGCTTAAGCGCCATTTTGGTTGCTTAAGTAGAGCTTGTTATCACGACAAGGCGATCGATTAAGCGGCTAGGATGCTAGCTGAGGCTTGTATAAGCGAGTGACGCATAAGCAAACTCCGGGTTGCTTACGCGACATATGCAGATGGCATAGGTATCAAAAAAGCGGTGCTTGGCCACAAAATCAATGATCACTTAATCGAACCAGTGTCCCTTTAAGAAACACCTGGGTCCATTATATGCCCCAATTATTATGATTTTCTCCTATTTTTCATCCATGTTCAAATATGTAGGACCCTAAAAAGTGTGGAAGTTAGGAGAAACATTATAAGGTGATTTTGGGTGTTTGTGGTCTTGAATTACTCGTTTTTCCTCCAAATTCTTGGTAGTTTTTCAATAATTTCATGATAAATTTCTCAATTATTTCCCTAAATCCCTAGATGTTTGTTGGGTTGATTTTATCACCATTTGAGTTTGGAATTAACCCATTATTGAGGATAAATATTCCTTGAGCATAGAGGGACGTGTTGATGGTTTCAAAAGTGGAATTCCACAATGCGGGATCCATATGGTATTTTTATCTAATTTTTAACCCAAATTATAAAAATTCAACATGGGAATCATTGTTCTTGTATTGATGATTAGATTATTATTTTGATAGTGTGGCGTCGTGGAGAAGCTTCCCAAAATGAAAATCACCAATTTAGCGGATTTCATTGGGCTTTCTTTGGTGTTGAGGTAGTCTAGATTTACCTTTCTTTTAGATTGTGCTTAATCATAGTATATTTATTATAATATTCTAGATATGGGTTGGAAATTAGGGTTTAGAGGCATAATTAGCATAATTTAGATTATTTAACCTATTAAAGAACCGTAAACTAGGCATAATTGACTTAGTTACTCAAGTTTAGGGTTGAATTGATATCTAAGGACTAGATGTTGCTCATTTAATATCTTGAAATGAATTTAGATGCCTTATCCTAGTCATCTATTGAATTTTCCTTAGAATGGATTTCAGAGATTAGAAGTGGGTCCCTTCGGCCCACCTTAGGCCATGACTATTATTACGTTCTTATAGACTTTATAGGCACATTTTACCCTTTAAATTGCATAGTTAGGAGCTTGAAGAGTTTGGTTACATGATACTTATGCTAGATTAGTAGTTTGAAGTTGATACTAGTCCCAGTTCAAGTTCGACGATATATTGATTTTATGATTTTGAGTTTCGTTTCAGGTATGAAAATTGATGATATAATTTTTTCTTCAAGTTTGGAAAATTATGATGATGATATCAAGTTCCAACTTGCGTCTGACATTGAGAGGTTATTTATAATATGTTATGGTATGAAATAATTTGCGATTATGATTTCACGATGTGGTTACTTAGGATGATTATAAGTTACTACTTCTCTTTAATTGTACCCTTAGGCTTATAGAGGCTCGTGTTGGTTTATTTATTTTTTATTACTTACTAGCTTATGGGGTCCAATTTTTTAGTGATAGTTATGTGTTTTGTATTTTATTATTTTGGATTATTTAACTATTCATTTTGAACATTTGGAGCATTATTCCAGGTTTGACTTTTTACCTCGACATATCTTTTTTATCTTGCATTTTTATTATATTCACATTATGATTTAGCTCAGTCGGTCGATGATGCCAACTAGGCACTTATGATTTGGTACTTATACTACACCTTTGTACCTTTTTGGAGTAGATCCGAGTATTAGTGGCTGCCATTGACGATACGATCGTGCTAATTATAGTTCAGAGATAAGGTGAGCTATCAGAGCCAGAGTTTACCTTTTTCCTTCTTCTACTTTTCTTTAGTCTTTTTATTATTTGAGGCTAATGTATATTAGGATATTACAGTACTCATACTCTTTTGGTTTAGTTGCTTTTGTATCGACACTACTAGGTCATGGGATATTATTGTTATCTTATTTATCCCTATATTATTACAAATATTATTATTTCATAATTTGGTGTTGTAATTATTTTACTTGCAAATTTTCAGGAATTAATACCATTTCCACCAAATTAACCCATTGCATATAGCTTCGGGCTATAGTTTAGCTTACCTAATAGAGGGATAAAGTAGGTGCCATAATGATCCAAAAATCGGATCGTGAGAGTGTCTCACCACATAATTGTGTTAATTATTTTCTTTAGTGTGCTTGCCGATCTTAGTGGGGCCTAGTTAGGTTATGTTTTGTTTGCCTTCTCATTACGGTATTATTTATCTATTTGTTGCACTTTTACTTATTCCTTTATCACATTTGTATAGCTCGGTATCTATTTACCTTTCTATCGTTATTAACTATTGGCTTAGACTATACCCTCATATTTTAGTTATACCTTTTCTGTATTTGAGATCAGTCGGCCAATGATTCCTACTGAGTACCTGGTGCTTTAGTGCTCAAACTACACTTCCACACCTTTTCCCTAATGTAGATCCGAGTACTAGCATCTGGCTTTGACGTAATTTCTCCACCCCAGTACTAATTTGGAGTATGGTGAGCTAGCTATCGCCTGAGCTAATCTTCCTCCATCTATTCTATTTTAGTCTTTTGTACTCGAGACTACATATATATATATATATTGTTTATTTTGGATCCTATCTGGTACTCTGAATATCTTTTAGTAGTGGCCCTAGTACCGATCTTACTAGGTCTTGGAATGGATTTATTTGTATATTTTATTCCTCTTCATTCTCTTATTTTCTTTTTATGTATTTTACATGTTTTTCTTCTGTTTCTGATTATTATTACTACTATTATCATATATATATATATTTGGTTTCTGCTCGTTAGCTTATTACCTATCATTCAGGGATATGACTTGGCTTGCCTACTTTTGGGATAAGGTAGACACCATCATGACTTGAGAAATTGGGTTGTGACATCTTGGTATTAGAGCCTAGGTTTAATTAGTATTGTTGGCACTGGATCTCATGTTTACTAGAGTCCTGTAGATCGGTATGTAGATGTTTATTTCCTATCTTCGCGAGGCTACAAAGAATTTTTAGGGAAAAATCTCTTCTTCTTGATCCATTTTCGTGCATTAGGACTGAGTTGATTTTAATATTTATTGATTCTCTCTTTATATAGATAGCTAGGATGCAAGGTACGGGAGTCGAGGATCAGGACCCTGAGCCCGCTGTTAGAGTTCTAATTTGGGGTCAAGATCTACCTAAACATTGGGGGCAGGATAAGGCAGCAACCTCAATTCGATATTAGGCTAGGGATCCATCACCTAATCCTGCCATAGCTCTTGAGACCGAGACAACTTCAGGTATTCTACCACCACAGTAGTAGGTGGGCTAGGGGAAGCCTAGGATCCACTCAGGTTTTTATCTTCTTTGGTCATTTGGGATGCATTGGTACAATTATTAGGGTTATTTGGCGGTCTGCCGATTGAGGGACCTCAAATTATAAAACTAGGTGATATTGATTTAGGGTCACAACCTGCTGCAATGGTGCCTAGGGAAGAAGTTTCGCTATCACCTGTAGTCATACTACTGATAGTAGCCCATCCAGTTATGTCTTCACAAGAACGGAAGATGCTCGATCAATTTTTGCGATTAACTCTACCCAGGTTTGCTAGGACCCCAGGAGAGGATGCTTATGAGTTCCTTTCTAGTTCCAAGGAGAGGTTTTGAATTTAGGGTTTGTCGAGTCGTAGGGAGAGGAATTTGTTGCTTATCAGTTATAAACATCAGTGAGGACGTGGTAGAGAGGTTATCTTGATTCCATGCTAGCCAAATCTCAGCCGATGACTTGGAGTTAGTTGTCTGAGGCTTTCTGGGGGAAGTATATGCATCACAACTTATACGATTATCTTTAGGATGAGTTTTATCTTTGAGATATTTTTCTATATCTGTCGCTGAGTATAAAGCATGATTTCATATGTTATCCAAGTACTCTACTATGATTCTACCTACTGAGTATGGGCAAATTTGATCCTTTGTTAGGGGATCGTAAATAATGCTTCATAGGGCTACATAGATTTTGGTGACTTCAGAAAAGTCTTTTTCTAATATTGTTGTGCATGTTTGTTCTATAAAGGAGATGGATCATGAGTCTCAAGGGGGAAACAATAAGAGTCCTTATTATCAGGGAAATTACGATAGGAGTTGTATTGGTTACAGTTTAGAGGCTGAGCATTTCAGTGTAGGTACCCAGTAGCAGTCTTACCAACATTAGGGTCAGTCTAGTAGGCCAGTTCAGGAATCCCTTCATATATCATACATGGGTCAACCATTTATAGTTGTTCTTTTGGTTAGAGTACTAGTAAGCCTCAAAGGGTTACTTAGTTAGGATCGTTAAGTCAGGGTTGTCATTGTAGATCTGTGAAACCTCCTAGAAAGAGCAGGGTGCCTGGGGTATGTTATGACTGTGGGGTTTCTGTTCACTTTTCCCATAAGTGTCCCTTATATGTGATCATTAAGCCATCAATTCAGATTGTACAACTGATCAGATCAGTGCTACCATTAGCTAGGCATGGTGCACAGGGTCGTGGGTTTGGTCTCCAGGATTGCAGAGGTGGTCCAAAGGAAGGTAGGATAGGTGGTTATATAGGCACCAAATATAGTAGTAGATAGGGTCATTTGTACACTATACAGGGTAGACCAGAGGCTGAGGCTTCAGATACTATTATCACTGGTATGATTTTTGTATGCCACCAGCCTGCTTCTACTTTGTTTGATCCCATCTCCATATTTTCATAATTTTCTGCTTATTTTGCATCGCGTTTAACTTATGTTCGGATTCTTTATCTATGCCATTCCATGTTTCTACCTCTATAGTTGATTCTTTAGTAGTGGAATGGTTATATAGATCTTATCTGGTTATTATTCAAGAGTTTAATACTCAAATTGATCTCATTATGCTAGATTTGGTAGATTTGGATGTGATTCTAAGATTGGACTTGCTATCTCCTTACCATTCGATCTTGGATTATTATGCTAAGATGATTACCTTATCTATGCTTAGCGTACTGCCAATTATGCGACATAATTTTTTTGTCGTGCACCGACGGTGATTATTTCTTAAATTTGGGCTAGGAGACTGATATTGAGGGATTGTCAGTCATTTCTTACTTATGTTCACGATGTTAGTGTTGAGAGACCATCACTTGACTCTTTTCCAGTTGTTTGCTAGTTTGTTGATGTAATTTTCTGACCAGCCTACCTAGCCTTCCTCCTGAGCATGATATAGAGTTTATTATTGACCTTCATACTAGAAGCTAAATAGTAAGCTTTAAGATCTTTTGGGTAAGTGCATTATCAGACTGTGTATGTCACCTTGGGGTGTTCTAGTTTTGTTTATGAAGAAAAAGGATGGCTCTATGCAAATGTGTAGCAACTAGAGGTAGTTGAATAATGTGAACATAAAGAATAAAGATCCTTTTCCTGGTATGGATGATTTATTTGATCGGCTTTAGGGTGCAACAATGTCTTATAAGATAGATTTGAGGTCTAAATACCATCAGTTGAGAGTTAGGTTTGCAGATATCCCTAAGATAGCATTCATGGATTGTTATGGTCATTATGAGTTCCTGGTAATGTATTTTGGGTTTACTAATGCCCCAACAACTTTTATAGATCTGATGAAACGTGTGTTCAGGGCGTATTTGTACTCTTTCATGATAATGTTTATTGATGACATTTTCTTATATTTGAGGAGTAGGAAGGAGCATGACTGGCATTTGAGGAATATGCTCCAGACTTTGAGAGATAATAAATCTAATGCCAAGTTCTCCAAGTGCCAGCTCTGGCTTGAGTTTAATGATTTCTTGGGGCACGTAGTATCCAAGGATGGTATTATGGTGGACCCAACAAAGATTGAGGCTATTCATAGTAAGGATAATCTTACATCTCCTATTGAGGTTTGCGGTTTTATTAGGTTGGTAAGTTACTACAAGCAATATGTTGAGGGTTTTTCTTCTATTACAGAGCTATGACTAAATTGACCATTAAGGAGGTTCCGTTTTAGTGGTCTGGAAGTTGTAAGGCAAATGTTCTTAAGCTCAAGGATTTTCTTACTTCAGCCCCTATCCTAAATCTTCCTGGTAAGGGCGAGGGTTTTACTATCTATTATGATAAATTTGGTATTAGTTTTGAGTGTGTTTTGATGCTGTAGGGCCGTGTTATTGAATATTCATCTGAAGGTGCATGAGTGAAACTATCCCACTCATGAATTGGAGTTGGCAGTAGTAGTGTTTGCACTAATAATTTGAAACATTATTTTTATGGGGTCCACGGTGAGATGTTTTACTGGTCACCACAGTCTTTAGTATATTATGACCTAGAGAGAGCTTAATTCGAGGAATCATATATGGATTAAGTTGTTGAAGGACTATGATATATCTAAAATCTACCATCCAAGCAAGGCAAATATGGTAGAAAACGCCTTGAGCTGGAAGGCAGTACGTATGGGTGGATTAGCCTTCATTTCAGTTTCTTAGCGGCTATTAGATTTGGACATCTAGTCCTTAGCTAACTTGATGGTCCATTTGGATATCTCTGACACCACGAGTGATATTGCTATTATTATGGCTAGATCTACCTTGTTGGTAAAGATTCAGTGTCATCAATTTGAGGATAACTATCTTTGTAGCATTCGAGGGAAGGTGTTGAGAAGAGAGCCCAAGAGGGCCGCCTTATATTCTGAGGGTGTTATGAAGTTTGACGGTCATATTTGTGTTCCAAGGGATGGGTATTTGATTCAGAGGGTTGGTTATTTATGTTTGGGTGGTTAGATGACCAATCTCACAAGGAATAGTGAAGGCACTGGAGTCACCTTTCTTTTACAAAAGAGATTGAGATGTAATCGTACTACAATAACGCAAGCCACCAACATCCTTATAACTGACAATTCTCTTCTTGGACGCCAAATCCTTTTTAAATTTTACGTAGCCAAGCATCTATTCTTGAGCTTCAAGAAGAGTGGTTGTGGAATAAGCTTCATTGACCTCCTTACCCTTTCTTTTTTATGGCCTTTTTTGTCACAACTCAAACTAGGTCCTAGCCATGACGGGTATCCCAAGTCCATCGTGGATTAGAGACCACCCCTTTTCCTAGTCACACAGAACACAATACAACTAGCAACAAATGAGTTCCAAATATATAACAAGATATAATAAGCAACAATAAGAATGTTCTAAAAATCCATAATACCAACTCCTAATCCACAGTAATTAATAAAGCCTCTAGATAGACCAAAACCAATCTAAGTCAGGATATGACCCCAAAAATAGCCAAAAAGGTAACCAACGAAACAATCTATGACAAAAGCTGGACCATAAAGTAATAGGCCATTCGGAGGAAGGAGGATCACCACTTCAAGGTGACTATCGAATAATCCAATAACCACCTATAACTGCACCAAAAAAGTATAAGTGTCTCTGTGCCCCGCATCACATGGGGATACAACATCCGGGGACGGTTAGTGGGTTGAGCTCTAGCATAAAAGTCAGGATTAGGGAATAAAATACTGCCATGATCGACAACTCAAAATCATTCAATATCAATGCACACAGTCATATGCATATATATATATATATATATATATATATATATATATATATATATATATATATATATATATATATATATATATATATATATCACATGCTGGGATAGGGAACAAGGCTTAACATGAACTTTACAATATTAGCCTGGATTTTGTAGCTCAACCGTCATAAATAGGCACCCACGGGCTATATGGGCTCAGCTCTCCCCCACTAAAAGGGCCCTAGTGTGTGTAGCCGCATGAACAAGAGAATAATCATTGTACATATGTACCATGGGGAAATTGAACCTCCCGGTCATAAATCAAGGGTGACTTAAGCACCCAGTCTTTTGACATGGGGAACTCGAACCACCCAGTCATTTAATAAGGTGCACTCAAAATAGTCGATCATTTTGACTTCTATGCTAGCAAATGCGGTTTCCAATATTGGTTCTTCGGGACCTCCACTTTCACAACCTAGATGCCCAACTCCCTTTAAGCCCAATTAAAACATCTTTCACATATTTCCATTCGTTGAACAAATTTTTTAAGTCACCCTGTTCGTATCTTCATACCAACTTTACTTGCAAGCTAACACTGTCATGCCATATCAATTAACCATTCACATGGGGGAATTCATGACCCTCTAGTTTCAATTAATAATTCATACGGGGAATCCACAGTTCCTCAATTTCAATAAAATCAATTCATGTCTCAAATGCCTTTTATGCCATACAATGGTTCCAAAAGTGTTTTCAATGTGTATATACTCATATTCAAATCAAATTTCACAATATTGGTCTTAGGCTATACCAATTTAATTGTCAAATTTCTCAAAATTAGGGAAAAACCATGACCCCCTAGTGTATTCACCATACTCATTCACCTGACGAGTTCAAAACCATAAATAGAGCTTGAACAATGCATAAAAATCATGGGAATTAAATTTAAGAAACATTCATTACAAAACCCTAAACCCATATCAAAAACCATGTTCAAACCCAAATAAGCCATCAAATAATTTTCATGCTCTAAGTAAGACAAGATTAAAGGTAGAGTCACATGCCTGGAAGTATCACAATTATGGAAAGAATTCTCCCTAGAATTCTTTAGATAATTAACCTTAAGAAACCCTAGGTGTTCTTTGACTAAGGGATTTGAGAGATTAAAGAGAGTGTTTTGATCAGTTAAATGATAAAATACCCCAAAGGTATTTTATGGTCATGGAGTCAATGTGGGGAAAGAGGTAACTGACAAGAATGCCCTTACATAAAATACTAAAATTTGGCGGCTCGATCACTATGGGTCTCCTAGCAACTCATTACGACACATTACGACTAGTCACCACAAGTTATAGTCAAGGAAGTGTCATTGGGAACCCACACTATTGACCCAACAAGTCACATCACATAACTCGTCAAGTTACCGTATGATTCGTAGAGTCCTAGAGATACTCAAGATAGTATAGTTGGGTAATCATGTTGGTCACCCTATGATTTGGTACCTTACAACTTCTATCCACACATTACGACTCATATGGGCAAGTCGTGGTCAGGCAGTGAGGTTAAAGATTAGGGATTTATCAAGGTCTAAATTTCAGGGTGTTAAATCCCCACCCCTTAGGATCATTCGTCCTTGAATGATGAAGAAAGGCATCCATTAGCATGATTTAACATTGCATCCAACAACAATTTCTTTTAACAAAGATAGAAAACAAAGATATTAAGGAATGCATATACTTTAAGCGCGATCATCCAAAATGGGAAACAAGAATAGCTATTAGGACTTCATGTCCTCTTCAGCTTCGCAAATAGATTCTTCGACCTTATGGTTCCTCCATAGAACCTTCATCGAAGACATATTATTAGTCTTTAAATAGTGGGCTTGTCTATCCAAAATATCAATCAATATTTACTCACACGAGAAGGAATCTGAAACACCAACACTCTCTGTGGGAACAACCATGGAAGGATCACCCACATATTTTTTCAACATTGAAACATGAAACACCAAATGGATGGAACCCAAACTCGAAGGCAACTCCAACTCAAAAGACACATTGCCCACTCTCTTAAAAATTAAGTATGGACCAATATAGTGAGGAGTGATCTTCCCCTTCCTTCTAAACCTCATCACTCCTTTCATAGGAGATACCCTCAAGAGCACCTAATCACCAACATCAAATTCCAACTCACTTTGCTTCACATCCGCATATGAATTTTGGAAACCTTGGGTAGTCTTAAGTCTATCCTGAATTACCTTCACTTTCTCCATAACTTAGTGAACCAAATCAATGCCTAACAATAGAGTCACACCAACTTCGAACCACCCAAAAAGATACCTATAACTCCTTCCATATAAAGCCTCAAACGGGACCATCTAAATACTTGAGTGATAGCTGTTATTATATGTAAACTCTATGAGAGACAAATGATCCACCCAAGTACCACTAAATAAATCACATAGTCCCTTAGCATATCATCCAAATCCTGAAAAGTCCTTTCCGCTTGTCCATCCATCTGAGGGTGGAAAAGAGTGCTAAGGTTCACCTTAGTTCCCAAACCTTTATGTAAATAACACCAAAAGTACAATGAGAACTGCGTACCTCGATCAAAAATAATAGAAATAGGTGCACCATGCACCTTGACAATCTCCTGAATGAAAATCTTAGCATAATTCTCTGCCGAATAATTTGTCCTCACTAGCAAGAAATGCAAAAGACTTAGTCATCTTATCAAAGATGACCCAAATCGAATAAAACTAACTTCTACAAAGATCAAAAACCTGTAACAAAGTCTATATAATTTCTTCCCATTTCCACACGGGCAACTCAATCTATTAAGATAGACTAATAGTTCTTAAGTGTTCCACCTTTTCTTTTTGTCAAACCATATACTTGGCCACAAAATTGGCCATATCCATCTTCATGTTATTCAACCAATAGATCTCTTTCACATCATGACACATCTTCATCAAAATAGGATGAACTGTGTACCTTGACTCATGATTCTCAGCTAAGATTCTCTTTTGCAACACATCAAGATCAGGAACACACAATCTACCTTGGTACCTCAAGTACCATCACCACCAATCTCAAAAGCCATGACTTTTTGGTGACCCACATCATCCTTAATATGAATCAAGGTAGGATCCAAAACGTACTTCTCCTTCACCTCAGCACCAAGAGATGACTTCACCACCTCTTTGAACGATCACACCTCCATCTTTAAAGTCTAAAAGACAAACGTCAAGATTAGCCAAATAATGAATTTCCTTCACCAACCCTTGCTTTTCTTTCTCCAAAATCAACAAGATACCCATAGATAACCTTCTAAGAGTATCAGCAACCAAGTTAGCTTTACCTGGGTGATAATAAAGACTCATGTCATAATCCTTGAGTAATTTAAGCTATCTCCATTGCCTGAGGATTAGATCCTCCTGGGTGAACACAACTGCAAGCTCTCATGGTCTAAATATATGTCGAAATAAACTCTATACAAGTAATAGAGCCAATCTTAAAGAAAAAACCACAACCAACAATTCCAAATCATGAGTTCTATAGCTCTTTTCATGCACCTTAAGCAACCTAGAAGCATATGCCATAACCCTGTCGTGCTGCATCAAAACACACCCTAGTCCTACATGGGACACATCACAATAAACAACGAAACCATTAGTACCCTCGGGTAGGGTCAAAATAGGAGCTAAGTTAACTTATCCTTCAACTTTTGGAACACACCCTTACAAGCATCGAACCACATAAACTTTACCTTCTTTGGAGTAAACTTAGTCAATGGGGTAGAAATATAAGAGAAACTCACCAAAAACCTCCTATAATACCTAGCTAAACCTTAGATAATCTGAATATCGATTGGATTCGTGGGTCTAGGATACTTGTTAACCGCCTCACTTTTCTGTGGGTCCACCATGAACACCTTACTGGAAGTAACATGGCATAGAAAAGTAACAACATTCAACTAGAACTCACACTTTGAGAATTAGCATACAAATGCTTATCCTTAAGAGTTTGTAACACTATACGGAGGTGATAGGCATGGTCCTCCTTACACTTGGTGTATACTAAAACTTCATCAATAAACACAATGATGAAAAAGCATAGAAATTGATGGAATACCCAATTCATAATATCTATAAATACTTTTGGGGTATTATTGATCAAAAGACATGACGAAGAACTCATAGTGGCCATATCGAGTATAGAAAGTAGTTTTATGGATATCCACCTCCCTAATCTTCATTTGATGATACCCTAATCGAAGATCAATCTTAGAAAATTACTTAGCACCCTGAAGCTGGTCAAATAGGTCATTAATTCTACAAAGAGGATACTTATTCATTACCATCACCTTATTCAACTACCGATAGTCTATACACATCTGAAGGGAACTATCCCACTATATGTGACCAACATGACCATACCTAAAACACCAATTCTTCCCATTATCATAGACTCTAAGATTCACCGGCCCATAAAATTTGAAAAGGATATATAAAAATTAAGCTAAGCTCGACTGGACTGAGATTGGGCATATTGTGCCTTGAACCCACTATCAGTCTGAAAGCGATGATAACTAGATCACTTTGGATATGGAGAACTAGTCTTAGAATAAGAACCAAAGTTTCTACACTTTTTCTTTGACCATTGCCTTCCATCTCTACCACTATTCTATTGGCTTTCACCCTGCTCAGAATATTTAAATTTCTTACTCTGCCTTTTCCCTATTTTGGCTTGCTTTTTCTTCTAATCCTCCACTTGTTTCGTATAGGCCACCATCCTAGCGATATTCTTGTAATTATTCAGCATCACAACCTTGTACTATAACACCAAGTCCTAAGACAAGATCGGAGAAAAAATCCTTATCCTAGCCCACATACTAAACAGTAGCTTACGATCATATCAAGATAACTTATTAAATTTCAGGGTTAACTTCTTCACACTCATCTTTCCCTATTTTAGATTTAAAAACACCTCGGCTTTCTTCTTCCTTAATTATTGAGGAAAGAAACGATCTAGAAAAGTAACAGAGAAGTCATCACACATTATTGGCTCAGCATCATCTCTTCTTAGCTGTTCTCACTCATCATTCCACTGATATTCCATATCTTTCAACTGATATGCAATGACCTCTACAGCCTCATTGTCATAAGAATGCATCATCTTAAATATCTTTTCTATCTTATTAAAAAACTCTTGCAGATCCTCCATAATCGTAGATCTATTAAAGGTCGGTGGATTCTGCCTCATAAATAGTCCAACTTTAGTGGTCTTAGAAGATGGAGCAATAGAACTAACATGATAAGTCCAATGAGACTGAGAAGTCACTAGTTGAGTCAGAAGATGAATAGACAGATGAAACCTGACATTGGAAATATCTCATTGAGGCAGTGGGTCATTATTATCATCCACGCGAGATATTGGAAGAGGACACATAAAGATTGGTGGAACTCCACAAGGGATAGTACAATCAGGAACTGAGCCCCTAGACCAGGTCTGTACTCCATAAGTGGAATGAGTTTTATCCACATTATCCTTAGGTGGGATAGTAGAGGTTCCACGAGCATCAGATCTTCGGTGAGACATAATGTGAAATACGAACAAATGAAATTAGATGAGTTTCAAGACCTTAGACCCTATAGATCAAAATTAGATCACAAAAAGGAAAAATATTCCTTAGTGCCTCATAGCCTCTCCCTTATAAGTGTGGCATGCTACACACCCATAAAAGAGACTCTACTTGATATGGATTTGTAGGCACCCAATTATCCATCAACCTAGGCTTTGATGCCAACTTATCACAACTTGAAATAGGTCCTGTCCATGACGAGTATCTAAAGTTCGCCATGGACAAAGACCATCCCCTTTGCTGAGTCATATAGAGCACAATACAACCATCAGTGGATGAATTCCAAATATGACCAAAAAATAATAAGAATTTGCTAAAAAATCATAATTTCAACTCCCAATCCACAGTAATCCACAAAGCCTCTAGACAGAACAAAGCCAATTTAAGTTGGGATATGTCCCAACAATAGCCAAAAAGGTAACCAAAGAAATAGTCTATGAAAAAAATTAGACTATGAAGTAATGGACTATTTGGAGAAAGGAGGCTCACCAATTCTAGCCGACTCACAAACAATCAAAGAACCATTGAATGTAGATACAATGTCTGGAGATGGTTAGCAAGTTGAGCACTAGCATTTAACTTAGGGATAAGGGAATAAAATAGTGCCACGATCAACATCTCCAAATCATTCAAAATCAATGCACATAGTCATATGCATATAAATACAGATATATATCTATATATCATATATACACACATGTGTATATGTATAGACACATGTATATATATACATATATGTATATATATACATATATGTATATATATATAAATATATATAATGCCAGGATAGGAAACAATGCTTAGTATGAACTTTAGAACATTATCCTGGATTGTGTAGGTCGACCATCATAAAAAGGCACTTACGAGCTATACGGGCTCAGCTCCCCCCAATTGAAAGGGCCCCAATGCATGCAACATACTAGAGAATAATAATATGTATATATGTACCATAGGGGACTAGAACCTCCTGACCATGAATCAAGGGTAACTTAAGCACCCATTTATTTAACATGAGGGACTCAAACTAACCAGTCATTTAATAAGAGGGACTCAAGTTACTCAGTCATTTTGACCACCATGCCAAAAAATATGGTTTCTAGTAGCAGTCCCGTGGGATCTCCACTTTTACAGATCATCTACACAACCCCCTTTAAGCCCAATTAAAATATCTTTCATGAATTCCCATTCACTGAAAAAATTTATTTCATTAAATTAATTTATTAAGGCACCCTATTGGTATCATTATATAAACTTCACTTGTAACCTAACACTGTCATGCCATATCAATTAACCATTCACATGGGGGAGTTCATGACCCTGCAAGGTGATGAGTAGTGAATTTACCACTTAGCTACATCCCAAATTCATGCATATTACTAAGATTTGAAGGTATGAATGAGACAAGTTTGTAAGTTTAATGCATTAACTTCCATATTTTGCAGGTACATAGATGATGATATAGAAAGATGTGGATTAGAGCTGAAAAGTAATCAAAATAAGAAGAAAAGTGTACAGCTGGAGACCCTACATGTAATCAGGCTTAGTTACCAAAATCATCGTCTGGGGCCCACGATCGAGTCCAGTCAACATTGGTCATCTTCCATGATCATAAGGATATAACTGCGGTCGCAATAATCGCGATCGCAGCTAAGTGAGTTTATACCTAGGAGCAATTCTGTCATTTTGTCCAACCGAGACCAAATCATTTATATTGATAAAAAACTTTCCCATTTAGATATTACACTTTGAACAATTGAATTTTGGGAGAATTTAAAACCCTAATTGGGGAAACTTTAGTGTTTGAATTTTCCAATTTGGAGTTGGTGAAATTAAAGCTAGATTGAAGAACCTTATAATTTTCTATTTCCAGGGATGCTTTGAATGAAACTTTTGGTATATTTCTTATTCTTAACTCCAGGAGTAGCAAAAATTTGCTGTCATGGGATTTTGTTGAACTAAGGTACAATTATGTGTGGGTTGTGATGTATTTGTGCAGATTCTAGTTTGTTGATGATGGATTTTTCTATTGCTTGTTTGAATTAATTAGGGTTTATGGGTGAAAACCCCCAAATACCCAAGATAGATTTGTGGTTAAAGGACCCAAGTTATTGAAAGATCACATCATCCTTGAAAGAGGGATGCGAGTGAACTTTTAGAACCCATATCATCCTTGAAAGAGGGATATAGGTGACAAACCAATAGTGGACAATAATGGATGAAGTTTGCTATCTTTTTTCTATCTTAGAAATAAGGGTGAGTAGAGAGTTGGCTATGTGTAGGGCATCTTCCTAGAAATAGGGATGCCCAATTGACTTACTAGGTGGTTTTAATTGACACACTCGTTAGGTACTCAAAAGGTTCAATGGTTGATATTCTTGAGGTTTTGTTGACAAACTAACTTCAAGGACCCTTAACCTAGCCTACCATATCGTTAATGACTATAATTTGCATCAAATATTTATGCCTCCATGCATAACTTGCCCTTAGGTAGACATAATCCCAAGATATTGCTCATCTTGAATTTTCAATCACATTTGTGGCCTTTAGTTTTTTAACTTGAATATACATTGTTCAATCCTTGTTCCAAATCACCCCCCTATTTTAAATAAAGAATTTTACTTTGTTTACATTGCGAGTATCGTTTAGTAACTATTAACAACCATAGGATTATAAATCTAATTACGCTCCTCGTGAATTCGACCTCAACATAAGTTAAGCTATTAACAATGATTTTCCTCTACAAATTTAAACATTGTAGGTGAACATGATAACTAGGTTCAATTAATCATTCATATGGGAATCCATAATTCCCAAGGTTCAATAAAATCAACTTATGTTTCAAATGCCTTTTATGCCATACAATGGTTCTAAAAGTATTTTTAATGTGTATATAATCATATTCAAAGCCAATTTAAGAATATTGGGTTGAGGTTATAACAATTCAATTATCAAGATTCAAAAAATTAGGGAAAATCATGACCCCCTAGTTTATTCACCATACCCATGCGCCTAGCGAGTCCAAAACTATAAATAAAGCATGAAAAATGCATATAAAATCATGGGAATTCAATTGAAGTAACACTCATTGAAAAAACCTCAACCTATATTGAAACCCATATTACAATTCATATGAACAATCAGATAATTTTCATGCTTTAAATAAGTCATGTATAAGGGTAGAGTCACATGCTTGAAAATATCCAAATTATGGAGATAATTTGCCGTTAGAAGCTTTGGATAGTCAACCATGAGAAACCCTAGATTTTCTTAGACAATAAACATTTATATCAATAATACATACCAAGACAAAATAAATTCATATGAAGATGGGCACCCCAACTGAAAAGCTTACAGTGACCTCAGTGCATAATCAAGAAAGCATAAAGAGAGTAAAAGGTGCTCCCTGTTACCGAATCAAGAACGTCGATTTACCCCGGTCTCCACATCATCTACACCACCTATAACATCATCTAAATCTGACCACTCATTCGGGACATTATCATCACCATAAGCTCTAGGAGAAGGAAGTTTGTTTCTAGGTTTTGGGAGCTTCCAAATGCTCTTAATCCCCTTCCACATATTTATGAAGAATTTATCCCTCTTCATCTCCCTTTTATTTATATTCTCATGTGAATCCTTGAGTTCCCTATGAGAATATTATAAAGATTAGTAGTCCTTCTCAAGCGTAGAAATAGTAGCCTCCTACTTCTTCTGATTCTCTAGGTATTTTTCATAGTCGGACTGACCAACATAGGAATGACGGGTGGTGAAAGACTCTCCTAGACCATGAGGCAACCCGAAAACAAGCTCCTTGATCTCCTTTATCTAAATCAATATCTCCTTTACCAACCCTACTATAGATGTCCTTCAAGAGTTTGTGTCCTCATCTATCAACTTACCTAAGTTGATCTTTCTCTTCTTGCTCTTACTAGGTGAAACCTCACCTCGAATCTTATAAGGATAGATGTGGTATTTGGGCATACCCATGTGTACTAAGGTTACTCCTCAACCCCGAATTTCTTGCACAACTCTATAATCAAAGAAGTGAACAACAGTGGGAGCTACCTTGTTTCTTGAAATGCCTCATGTCTGAGACCACAAGTTGTCCAACATGTAAAGAAATTTTGTCTAAAATACATGCAATCATCCAGGCTTGAACAAATCTAGAACATAGGTTATGTGAGTGCATGGGGAGACCTGGATACAAATTATAGCTAAACATATCCTCACTTCACTTGTTAGAGAGAACGGGGAAAGGCATAATCGTATGGATTCTTATGAGATATGAACAATGTCAAATGGGGCACACACTTCCACAAAATTTTTCAAGTGCAAGTTTGGATCCTTATAAGCTTGACCCCCAAAGATACCTTTCAATTTAACCATGTGTAACATCACACATGATGTAGAATACCCCATTCCCCATATTTAGTGGGATACAGATGGCAGTAGAATGCCCAACATCATGGAGATGGTCTTCATTATCAAGGGGCCCATCAAAGGTCCTGACATTACTTGCATGGTTTCTCATTGTATAATGGAAACTATTGAAATCTTCTATAAAGAAAAAAACACCAACCAAAATAAATAACACACAATATGGGTAAACCCAAAGTCACTATCAATACCGCACAAGCAAAAACTATGTTTTACTCCCCAATAATGATGTCATTTTGATCACGCTTAACTTACTCCATGATTTATGGGCAATGAGATCATTATCAAATATAATAACCCAACTTGAGTTGGGGTTGAATCTTTAAAGGGTGTAACTAGTATTCAAATCCTATGGGTGTTGAAAGCTACGAAGTGCTTACCCGCAATGTAAACATAAAGTAAATAGAAATTAAAATTTGGGGAGGGTATGGTTTGAAAGATTGTTTTTATAAAATCTACTCAAACTACAAATTAAGAGAAAAAATGAACTTTTAATAGGATAAGAGTCTTAGGATTTTATTTTCCTAGAGGCAAATAGTACATGGGTATATGAGAATTAAAGGCAAACTCTTGTTAATGACTAAATGGGTAGGCTAGGTTAGGGGTTTTGATGTTAGTTCTTCAACCAAACAACAATATGTCACCCATAGATCCTTTAGAATACTTCATGGGTGTGGCAAACAAATCAGCCCAATCCTCAATTAGGCATCCCTATTTCTAGGAAGATGCCCTAGACATAGCCAATTCACAATCCATCCTTATTTCTAAGACAATATAAAGGAACAAGCTAACATCTAACTATTATTCACAAATACCATGTCAAGTAAATACCTCTTTCAAGGATGATATAGGATCTAAAAGAATACCCATATCCATCTCTTAAGGAAGATGTGAGATTTTAGGAATTTGGGGTTTTCACCCACAAGTTCCAATCAACAAGCAATTATTATTGAAACCCAACATCATTAACCAAGAATCTACACTAACAATCTAAACCCACATATATTTGTACCTATGCAAATATAATCCTAAGATAGATGTTTAGCTACTCATGAAGTTTGAAAAAAGAAATATACCAAAACGGTCATTAATGCTTCCATTGAAGAGGACAACAAAGAATATTCTCAAATCTAACTTAAATTAAACCAAAATACTTGGAAAATTATCTATAAGAATATTTCCCAATTTAGTAAGGTTTTTACCAACCCAAACTTGAATTATAGTTGGATATGTCCAAACGTAAAAGGGCTTTTGCCCTTTGAAGGATTGGAACCAATTTTGGGAAATTACAGATCTGGACCTAGACTGATTTCCACTTCATCATGATCGCCTTTCTTGATCTCAATCATAACTCTCGTAATTGTGGTGAACCCATTGCGATCCCTAACTTTGGCTGATTTGGACTGGTCGTGATTATGACCCTCTAACCGTAATTACGGTAACTGAGGTTCAGTCCCTGCTCCTGATTTCCTGCTTTTGCATAACTTCTTCTCCTTTTGATCTTTTTTCAGCCTACTTCACTCCTTTACTTTCTATTACCTATATAGGAATTAGTGTATTCCAATGACAAAATTCTTCTCATTAACACTGTTTAATCATAATAATGTTCATAAATTTGGGCATTAATGAGTGGTAAATTTACCACTCATCAATAACTAGGCAGTTACCAGCATTTTATCAATTTTGAATGGTATTGCTCGAAGGAGTCCCTAGTTGATGTTGATTAAATATTGCCAATATCTACCTAAACTAATATTCAAGATGCTTAATCATGATAGCATGCAATTATACTTTCTAGGTCAATCTCAATATGTCTGCCTCAATCTCTTTAACACAATTCTCTTAGCTTTTTGGACCCTTCACTAGCTTGGCTATCAATACTTCCATTATAGAGTTAGCATCACGATTCCCTGGTGGAAAATACAAACCATTTCTCCTTATAATCTTCCTTCCTTCTTCTATCACCATCACATTCTCTGCTCCTGCCCTTATACTTGTCTCAGTAGTAGTTTTGACCTTGATTCCCTTTGCCCGAGTTCCAAGTATCCTAATTGGATCCTTAGGCCTTGGCTCAGAAACCTGCCAACTCTCTATCCAAGTACTTTGCTTCCTCCTTAGAACTAAATTTGTCATGTCTAGAAGATTTATCTTATGCACCCACTACATTCTCCTTTTCTGGTCCCGTAGTTGCAAACTACTTTGTAATCAACCCAGTCTCAGTCCTTAGTTATGTTAACTCTTGAGCCACTATCTCACCTAGGGCTCTTTGGTCACTGAAAGCTCCAATAGCATAAGTACCGACTCCTATGTCCACCTTCCAAGCATGCCATCCTCGATTTGTTTTAGTGATCCAGACTTAGATATCCGCAGCCTTCTCTTGATGGAGACTCATGATATCCCCAACAGTAATTGCGTCAGCCACACCCTTGGTATTTGCATTCAAGACTCTATAGAATATCTCCAGAAAATTCCTCCCTAAAGTTCTATGTTTAGGCATATTCATCAGCTTCTTTTTGAACCTCAACCATGTCACGTATAGTGCCTCCAAATGATACTATATAAAATTATAAATCTCAATGTTCAACTACAACATTCTAGAAGACAGGAAAAATCTATCTAAGAATCTTTTTTGCAACTCATTCCAAGTGGTAATGGACCTAAAAGGCAGTTCCCATAACCATAATGCCACTTCTCCTATAAGAGAGAATGGTAATAACCTCAGTCGTAAAGCTTCCTAACTCACCATCGGTAGATTATACAAAGTGAAAATCCCAATGAAGTTCAAAATATGTATGTTTGTATCATTAGGAGGCAGACCATCAAACACCCACTTCAAATTAAGCAACATAATCATTTCATTCATAATGCCAAATTTCGTATGTTGGGGAAACTCTAGAGAAATGTAAACTCTTGAATCAATTGATTCAACTATCACAACCTGATTTACGAGTTATGATGGCACCTACACTACCCCACCAGTATGTAAGCCAAACCGTTACCCAGAGTTAAACACAATGGGTTAATTTGATGGCAATGCCCCAAAAAGGCTTGATAGGCAATCCAAAATAATAAATAATGAAGACAATAGAAATAGTCTAAAGGAAGTCACTACATAAATACCATCCCATGACCTAGTAGAGCCAGTATAAGAGAATCTAAAAATAGAACTACAACCCAAGTATCTAGAATAGTAAATACATTTGTCTCAAAACGAAAGACTGAATATAGAAAGATAGAAGGAAATGGGAGAGTCAGAATCCAATAGATCACCCTATCTCTAAATATATACACCACACAAATGCGAATCAACAATGGCAACTAGTACTCAAATCTACACCAAAAAAGTACATAAGTGTAGTATGAGTACCAAAACCATGGGTTCTCAGTAGACATCATCGTCCGACTGAGCTAAATCACGATATAAATATGATAAAATGCAAGATAACATAACTAAGTCAAGGTATAGAAATGAACCTGAATCAAATCCAACATCGTTGTACCTAAATGATTATATAAAATAGAATAATAACAAAATGTAACATAAACCACCAACATATGCAATCATAATTACAAAATTTGCTGCCATACGCCAATTGGTGTAGAAAAGTAAATAACCTATCGCAAGACCCCATAATCCTGGAAGGTACAATAAAGATAGAATAACCCACCATCGTTATTTACCAACTCTCATAATACAATTGGAATTTATCCAAGTCATGCTTCATAATAAACATTTATTTTTACCATACTCCTTATTTGTAAATAAGTCAACACTTACCAACTAACCATCATGTAGCACTAATCCTTATGTATCAATAAATCATCCTTTATAAACTAGTCATTATTTACCGATTAACCAATATTTGCCATCTATCAATACTTAAAAACTAACTAATATTTATCAACTAATCATTATATTTCTAGGGTCTATTCATATCATGATAAGTATATCATCATAAGATAATATACATATCTGGACTCAAATTGATAAATATAATCAGTATCCATACTTGAACCGGTAAGTATTCAGTAGCCGTACTTGAACTAATAAATATATCATCAATTGCTAGACTTAAATAAGTAAATATATCATCTATTGCCGAACTTGAACCAGTAAATACATCACCAGTATCATATGTATCTTTTAGATTTAAATCGGTAAAATATATCAACATAATCAATAGCATCATCAATAACATAAGTAATAGCATAATCAATAGCATCCACCCACACATCAACCAACATATCCATCAAGTTTCAATATTTCTCAATTATTACCTCAATAAGTATTTCTAAGAGTCTAACAAGCATATAAAGGTCTACACAAGCTAACATACGTCTTAGCCTAAGGTTGATCAAGGGTACACTTCTAATCTCAAAATTTTCATTTTAGGAATATTCTACCTAAATTGGGCTTAAGGTATCTAAATTCACTTTTAGATGTTAAAAAAGCCTCAATTATCCCTAGGATAGGAAATTCACCTAAAATATGAGCAACTAGGTTGATTAGGCCTAAATTATGATTTTTGATTATCCTAAACGGTCCAACTAACCCAAGCATTTCAAATTATTATACCAATACCTATAACCCATCCCAAATCTAAACATTATCATAAACATACTATGAATTATCTTAATCTAATAAGGGGTAAAACCTAGCCTACCTCGACGCAGAAGAAATATCAACGATTAGCTAAATCACCACTGTTTCCTTTTGAGAAGCTTCCACAATATATTAAACTATAAAAGTCACATTCTATTCATCAATACAAGAATAATGATACCAATATTTCACTATTGTACTACAGGTCCAAAAATTAAATCAAAACCTCATATGGGTCCCACTCATTAAAAATGTGTTTTCAAAACCACTTTAACCTTCTGACATGATCAAGTAATCATTACCCTAAAAAATAGGTGAAATCCAAGATAAATTAGGGCTAAAATCATGCCCTCAATGTTAAGGGTGTGTGTGGGGGGGGGGGGTTGAATAAGAAATCAAGAAAATCTACTAAGAGAAGGGTGAATTCTTACCTTAAATCAAAAGATAATTGCAGAAACAAGTGTTAATCAAGCGTTCCAATGACCCACAATCCTGATTACAACTTAATCTCACTTTTTAGAGTTTAAGCTCTGAAGAAATTTATGAGAAATGGTTCAAATTTCAAAATAAGGGGTCCATATATACCCAACTCAGATCAATGGGTTCTATGATTACGAACTGGGGTATGCGATCGCAACATCTTATGGCTACATAAGTTGGTCGTAATGGTGACCTGCACACAGTGGTTGAACTTGTTCTCTAAAAAATGTATCATAATCGCAACCCTAGGTTCACAATAGCGATGACACTAGTTGATAGTTGATACTTGGAATTTTTTCAATTCTCCTAAAACCCCTCGAGATCCATCCAGAATCTTGTATATGTAAAATATGCTACCAAACCAAATTCACTGTTCTAGACTCAATGGCACAGTCAAAACTTCCATCCGAGGTCATTTTGACAAATTATGAGACCCAAAACTAATTTCCATTTTCTTAACTTTCCGACTAATAGGTCGAATTGAGATCGAGTACCTCAAGACTTGACACTCAAACCAAAGATCCACCTATCCCAACATCGATATTCTAGAGATGCTGGAATAGTCAAAATTTTCATTCAAAGTCATTTAGTTAAAGATTTTGCCCGGTGGCCATTTGGAACAAACAAAAACTTTAAAATAAAAAGTGTCTCTAAAAACCAAATGAACTGCCTAGTAACCAAATTTTGAGTTCTAGCAAGTCATAAATGACTTGGGGCAGCTATAGACAAGTTTCAACAGCAAAAATAAAAAGAAATATAAAAAATAACCTGAAGGGTAATTACAATACCATTACTAAAGGAAATTTTATCCGCAAAATTTAAGGATTAGGATGTACTTGAAGTCTCAAACTGGTGAGGATACCGGGTCCGTATATTACTCTCGATCTTCCAAGTAGCCTCCTCTAATGGGAGGTGCCTTAATTGAACCTTAACCATAGGAATCTCCCTTGTGCGTAACTGTCTAACATCATTAGTCAAAATAAGCACAAGATTCTCCACGAAGGTCAACCGCTCATCCAATTGGTCTGAGTCCCATCTAAGCACATGAGACAGATCAAGAATGTATCGTAACAACATTAAAACATGGAAAACTAGATGGACAACAACAAAATCTATAGGTAATGATAACTCATAATCCACCTTACCAACTGTTCAAGGAATCTCAAAAGGTCTAATACACCTAGGGTTAAGCTTGTCCTTCCTACCCAACCTTATCACACCCTTCATAGGCAATTGAGAGGAATACTCGATCATCAAATCCAAATATGAAGGCATGAATTCTACGGTCTGCATAGGCCTTATTCCTACTCTGAGATATTCTAAACCTATCCTGAATCACCCTAACTCTATCCAATGCCTTATGAATTAAATCAGTACCATGGGAATGATTCTCAAAAGTCTCAAACTATCCAATTAGATAACAATATCCCCTACCATACAAAGCCTCAAAAGGAACCATCTTAAAACTCTAATGTAACTATTTTTATTAGAAAATCTGCCAAAGCTAATGCTCCTCCCACTGGCCTCTAAAATCCTTAACGCAAGCTCAGAGCATATCCTCATATACCTAAATAGTTAGCTCAGACTGGCAATCAATCCATGGATGGAAGGACATACTCAGATCCACCTGAGTACCCAACTCCTCCTAAAGGGTTATCCAAAATCTGAAGTGAATGCAAAATCTCTATTTAAAAAAATCTTTATGGGCACACAATGTGAATGGACTATCTCACGATATAGATGTGGTTGAAATGTGAGGGGCGCACCACCTTATACGGGACCAGGTCCCTTAGATATAGACAATAAAGTAGTAAGGAAATAAAACTTTCCAAGAATGTAAAAAAACACAATGATTTAACATAGAAACCTCCTTGCTCAAGGGAAGAAAAATCATAACTTGCCCTCATAAGCACTCAAGAATCCACTAAAATCAAAATCATGATTACAAAATCAATAGGAAATATACTCTAAGATCCACTAATTTGTAACAACTATATGACAAATTTTCCTTGACAACTCTGTCATGATCCTTTCTCAATATTGATTAATTCTAACCAATATCGACTCAGCTAACTCTACCTAACCACTCTACAGACACAAGAAAAACATTATTCTTATAAGACTCTCTCAGCACAAAGAAAATTAGAACTTGAGCAATATTAAGCTTTTGCCATTTTTCTTATTGAATTATCAAATTGCAAAACTATTGAATTAAGGAGAATTCTTTTCTATTTATAGCATTTTAATGATTACAATAGAATTTTGATTGGGCCAGGTGTCCTGATTGGTACATAGTTCACTTGCATAGTTTGTTACAATAATAGACCAAACTATGAAGATATATGCCTACTGTATGTTTTCATGAATACCTAGGGACCATGTCCATTTTTGTCAGCTGATCATCATCAAAACAAGACATAGCAATTTCCCTCCCTTTGATGATAACAATCCTTAGATTTTGGAGCATCAAACATCGTTCACCTTATTAAATCAGAATGATCACCACTACTATCAATGATGTTCCCACTATCACTATACACCATGCTTTTCCTTGTGAATATACAAAAATACTTCCCTTCTTCCCATTGTCACTATACTAATATACTTCCCTTTGTCAATAACCTATATTTCAACAAATAATTCAATATATGTGCCTACACCTGGTACCTGGTTCCTACCATATGAATTTAATATTCCATCCTTTTACATCATTGAAAAGTAAGAACAGTAAACCAAAAATAAAAAAAAGCACAAGTTAGTTAATTCATGGCCAATGGGGTAACACTAATAGGAAGAATAATTTTTAAAGAAAAGAAAAGATAGATGTAACATAAACAAGGATTCAATCATATTAAATGGAATTAGCACCATTACAACACGCCAAAAAAACATAAAACATCTAATCCTTCAAAAGCCACATAAGAAGCATAGACTGGAAGCTTACACAGGGATATCAAAGGGATAAAGGTGACCTGACTTATATAGATAGAGGTTTAGGGGAGATAATTTGAGCAACATCTCTATTCTTGTACTTTTTACTGCAGGAGAATTCGGTAGCTACTTAGTGAGGTCCTTAACTTCTTCATTAAGCTCTTCAACCTCCTTAGTGAGTGCTACAACATTAGCCTGCAGTTATATATTTTTATCTGTAAGATCCTCAATAATACTTGGTCCCTCTAAGGAAATTTTTGGTTCTTCATCTTTAGGTGCAAAATTTCTACATGCTTGGCAGCTAAATCTACCCTCATCTATTTGATTTCATTTCTCAAGTTTTCCTGAATAGCCAATAGCTCTGGCACTTAGGAAACAATCCTTATTTTTCCTTCTACACATATATTTTCAACCAAAGTCGTCAAACTAAACATTTGTTTCACCCTATTGGACCCTACAACTCAAAAGTTATTAAAGACCTTGTTCAATAAATACCCATAAGGCATACCATATTTTCCTTTCTTTTCCTAGATGACCTCATATATGTGCTCTATTAATAGAGCAGACAGTCTTATCAACTCAAATTTGTTGAGACTTTCTATTTGAAGCAAATAAAAAACAAAAGCTATAGTCCTTTTCTCTGACCTTAGTATAATGACATTGTTGACAAATTCAAACACCAACTGAAACTTACTTATAAGACTTCTTTCTTACACTACCAATGTTTCTCCCTCTTTTGGGGCATCAATCATAAACTCAGTTGAGGCCTGCAGCTTTAAAACTGTCCTCACACCGATAATAGGCACATCTAAGATTATTTCCAATATCTTTTCATCTATTTTGTCTACTTTCCTTTCACCTGAGCAGTCAGGCTCATCCTATCTTTAAGAAATCCATAGTATAATAGAATTCTCTTACTTCTCTTTCAAAGGCATTGGGATATAGTTCCTCTAGAAGGTGTAACCATCCTCAGTGTCTTACATATTCCACCAACTCTTCCATACTAGGTTTTTCATAAATCTTAGCATCAAAAACTCTACCAGATAGTACTTTTTAGGTTTTTAAGATCTTATTTATTTCTTCTCTAGGCATAGACTACTTTTTTTCCTCCCTTCTTCTTCTTAGGAATCACTATTTGGTTCTTCTTCATTAATTTTTCTCTTTTTGGAACCAGCCCCGTAATGTCTTTCTTCTTCCTTATAGCAATGTGTTTCTGTTTCATCCCAGTGGGACTTCTTGATTTCATAGTGGAGGATCTAGTTCTTCCTTCTTCATAGAATTATTTTTTTAATTTTTTATTACAGCAATTACATTAATATCAATATCTATAACTTCTACAATGTCTACAACTTCTGAATTTTCATTCTCTACAACACTAGCTTTTTTAGTCTCCTTCTTAGAGCATCATGTGATTTTCTAGCCATCATAACATCTCATTAATTTTTTCTCAGAACTCCTAGTTGAGTATGTTCTGATAACCTTTACACTAGTTTTCATCACATTTTCTTTGCTTTACTACCCCTCTACTTTTGAACTAACCACCTTAGAGGTAATTCCTTATCATCAAATTTATATTTCTTATTTTGAGGTTGGTCAAACTCGCCATCTTTTAAGACATCAACCTTTTTACCTACTATTTACTCTTCTACACCAAAGGAGTATTCCTTGTGATCATTAGTAAGAAGAAGTAAGTTCTCAACACCCAATTCTCATTACTGGAAAGGTCAAACCTTTTTACTTGATTCTCTTCATTGAATAATTTAGAAAAAATAGGGTTTGACTATGACGGGGTAGGGGAACCAGGTACATTAAGTATTTTAGAGGATTTAATTCTTTTTGGTTGTTCTGAGGAAAATGAAACTTCAATTTGAGAAACTTCAAGTTCAATTGGTGAACCAAATCCCTGATTTAGGTCTACAACAATAGATGACCCTGTAGAGCTTTCTATACTTGTCGAAGTTTTGACAGGATTATACTCCTCTAGAGTCTTAGTAGTTTCTATAGTGGATGTAGTAGGTGGCATGGTCTCATATTCTTATTGAGGATTTGTGAAGGGATCTTCTACAGTTCTAGCTATTGAAGAATTATAATGTTCAATTTAGGGCCTTTTAGACCAAATTTCTAGGGATTGACTAATTTTTGGGTCTTTAGTAAGGCTTAAGTGGGTAGGAATTTAAGCCATTTAGAGCTTTTCTGAGAGAGACAATAGGAAGAATTTATTTTTGAGAGGACGAATGTTCGAGGAAGATGATTTGTGAATTAATTTGGAAGAGAATGAAATGTAATAAATTTGATTTAGTATTTAAGGAAGGTGACCATTGTCATTCAGATGCCTTTTGAATGAAATGACATGTCTGGTCCTAATAGGTGTGACCCTTCACCTTACAAAAAATTTGATAGCTTTTACTCACAGAAGGAAAGATGCATGACCTTTTTAGACAAAATTTCATGATATCTAAAGCACACTATTTTCATACTAACCTTTGACACGGGACTAGGTCCCTCTTTTTCTTGAATGAATCCTCATTTTATGTTTGTCTCAACTGTTCTCTTCCAAAATAGTTCCCATATGTGTATACCTAAAAAGGTATGGTACTGAGTTAGATCAACAAGTACATAATTTATCAAGGATACCTGTTTTCTGATCATAGCCAATTTTATGGAGAAAAATTGATTCATCTTAGTAGCTCAGGCTATTTAGATCAACTCCAGCTTCAACCCGTTCTTTATAAATTGGTCCTTGTGAAGAGCTGTAATGCCTCATAGGATTCTAAGCTCAATTTAGCTATTACTTTTATTCTTAAGAGGTTAAAGGCTTGAAAATTTCACTAAGTGTTAAGGACTTAGTGATTTAAAGACACCTAAATTTGATGATTATTTTATTTTGGTCATCCCAACCATGAAATGTTGATTTTTAAGTTGATTCATGGTTAGGTAGGTTACAAATATATCTTTAATGAGTTTTGGGATTTTAAGGCGAGGTTTGGGATATGTTTGGATGGCCAAAATAGTACATCAACATGTTTGGGCCGTGATACATGGCTTTCTCTACAGTGGAAGCTTTGCAATGCATTGCTCTCTAGTGGAGTAAGATCTGCAGCGTGATGCTTTCTCCATGGGACTAAGATCTGCAACCCTTGGCTCTTTCTCACATAATGTTTTTGATTATGTGTCCAAGGGGCATTTGAGTCAGTTGACTTACACTATTTCATCCATAACATATATTGGGGCTTTCAAAAGGGCATTATTTGACTCTTTTGCCCAAATTGCTCACAAGAAACCCTTCTTGTTCCCCAAGAATAATTCAAGCTTTATTCTAAAGAAATTAAGGGGTTCAAGCTTTAAATCTAAAAAACCTTCAAGAATTCAGTTGTTAAGGTATGTCGGATATTTATCCATAGGTCCCTTTAACCCATGGATCCCAAAATTCACTTTTGGTTTAATTTATAAGTTTATACCCATTCTTGAAGAATTAAATTCATGAATCTCTTTTTAATTTAATTTCAAGTTATGATTACAAGTGTTTTCAATTAGAATGATTCAAATCATGTTTCAAGTGTTGCAATTCCAATGTTATGATCAATTAATTTTAGTATTAACCCTCAAGTTATAAATTTAGCCATCTAATCAATATTGTTTTTCCCCATGTTTAAGGCATTCCTATGTCCAATTTAATTATTATTACATATATGATGAAATACCCATGTTTCGGTTCTTTGAACTGTAATTTCATACTACAGTGTTTAAAGTTTTATATCATATTTTATAATCATTCAGTACTGGTATGTTATGAACACCTTATACCTGGTTATTTTACATGATTTTAGTATCTAAAAAATAATGCCAGTTACACCATGAGTATTATCATATTGTTAGTTGTTATGATCATGATGAGCATTATTAGAAATAAAGTTCACTTGAATTTAGTCTAGTTCAGTACCAGTGTCATTTAGTTGGGAGTAGGATTTAGCACCAGATATACCTAAGGATGGGTGCTCACCCACCAGATAGGAC
The DNA here is from genome assembly GCA_030864225.1 of Capsicum baccatum var. pendulum. Taxonomy (NCBI): domain Eukaryota; kingdom Viridiplantae; phylum Streptophyta; class Magnoliopsida; order Solanales; family Solanaceae; genus Capsicum; species Capsicum baccatum. The sequence continues at coordinate 194,861,858 of CM061558.1, read as the reverse complement.
TGGGACCTTTGTAACAGTCCCTAAGTTTTAGAACAACATAGCCAACATAGGATTAGGAGATGTCACCCACCAATTTAGGATTCACACTCGATTAGGGGTCACCCACTAGTTTAGGACCGACTCCTTAGTCCTTCAGACTTATGATTATTAGATCCATACATCCATCATTAGTACCCATGGCACGGTACTGACACCCTTCTAACTGGGTAAGACTCACCAATATCTTACGATGAGACATCCCCAGGTTAGACCCCGATTAGCTCAGATTGGGGCATGTCATTTAGATGATATCTCCCAAAGTATCAGTACCGTATTCAGAATATTTTGGTTTAAGTTTGCTTGACCAAGTGTAGAAATCCTTAGTTATTCAGTTATACAGATTTCAGTTATTTAATTTATAGATTGTTTCAAAAATATATTTATACTTCGTCTTGCATTCATAGATGTTATATGATCATGAATTTATGCTTAATTTTTCCATGCGTTTTAGCCAACCCTTTTCTCATAGACCAGTACATTCAAAGTACTGACCGCATTCTTTTCTTTGCACTTTGTTGTCTTATAACATAGGTTTCGATACTTAATTTCCCGACAACTCTTAGAAAGCTGAGTTTCATTGAGAACATGATTTGTTTATTTTAGTTACTCCAGCACTTTCTAATGTTCAATTATTACAAGTTAGTTAGGGTTCTTTCCTATTAATTCCTCTGACAATTTAGAGGCTTTTAGAGAAATTGGATAATCAGTTAGAAATGCAGTTAGTTACTTTTAGTTTTATCAGTTGTTTAAGAAATTTTAGTACTATGTATTTTAGTATTATAGTTTTACAATATCTTATTAGAGTATCTTCTGCATATGTTATTTTATTACTATTTTTTTTAGTGCTCACAGCAGGTACCAACTCCTGGGTAAGCTTGTGGTCACTCGTGATCGTAATCACCATTTGTGTGACTAGGGGGTGACCTATAGTTGTGACAAAACTTGGTATCAGAGCCTAAGGTTTTAGAGTGTCCTAGGAGGTCTAAAAGCCATGTTGAGAAGATTCGTGTTCATGGGTTTGAAGTATGCCACAATTATGGTGAAGAGGCTATGAAATATTTTAGGAAGATTTCCCTTCTTTCAGTGATTATGTCATGAGAAAGAGAATGATTCCTATTTAAACTATCTTTCTAATTCATCCTTCATTCCATTTATACATAATGCCTTCCAAAAGAATCAATGGAAAAAGGAATGGGGATTATCCCATACCACCGCCTGTTCAGGAAGATCCCCTAAATTAGCACATCTTTCACACTGAATTTAGGGATACTCTTACTACCTTAGACTATTTAGTAGCTAATCATAATAACTAGAAAGTTGTTGTATAGCCAATTCAGTGGCGAATATGGCTTGAATTAGGATTCAAGATTTCACCTGGATAAATACCCCTTTCTTTTTGGGATCCAAGTCGAAAGAGGATTTGCAAGAGTTTATTGATATGGTTTAGAAGGTAACAGATATTATGGGCATTAATTTGAGTGAGAGTTCATAGTTTGCTGTATATCAGTTTTAGGATATATCTCACACATGGTTTAAGTAGTAGAAGAAGGATCGAGGTGTAGAGGTAAGGCCTATTAAGTAGGAGAAGTTTTCCATGACCTTTTTAGATAGGTTCTTCCCATTAGAATTAAGGGAATCTAAGGTTAAAGAATTCATTATTTTGAAGCAGGGTAATATGGCTGTGAAGGAGTACTCTTTAAAGTCACTCAATTGGTGAGGTATGATTCTACTATGGTAGAAGATAATAGGTCTTGAATGAGTAAGTTCATGTCTAATGTTGCTGATAGTATGGTAAAGGAGTGTAGGAACACCTTGTTGATTAAGGAAAAAGACTTTTGTAGACTTAGGGTTCATACTTAATAGATTGAGGAAGAGAATCATAAGGAAGGAGAGAGAGAACTCGAGGTCTAGAATAGGTAGTTTTAACTTTTATTAGACAAGGTCAGAGGGTGGTAATCATTATCAATTCCATTAAAAACTTATAGCCCAGCCCTATCATCAGTTAGTGCGCTAATGCTTAAGTTCAAGCAGGAAAGTTGGGATAGGGTGCCAGGCTTTAAGTCCCAGGGCAGTGTGAACAACGATAATACTAATACACTCTTTGGGAAATATGGTAGAAATTATAAAGATGTGTGCAAGGCGGGTAGTAATGTGGGCTTTGGATGTGGCTAATTAGGTCCTAGGATCTAGGAATGTCCAGTGGTGTCTCAGAGGGGAAAGGATTCATGCCAATAGGGCCAGTCTAATCTTCCATCAGCTCCAATAGATCGCTCGACTCAAAAAGGTCCCACTTCTAGCATAACCAGTAGGTAGCGTCAGAATAAGCTGTATGTACTCTATGATCGGTATAATCAGGAAAGTTCTCCTGATGTGGTTACAGGTGTTTTACAGGTTTTCCATCTTCATGTTTATGCTTTATTAGACCTTGGAGCTTCACTTTTCTTTGTGATCCCTTATAGAGCAATCGATTTCATTGTTAATCCCAAAATATTAGTAGAACCTTTCTTAGTGTTTACTCTAGTAGGTAGATCTATCGTAGCTAGGCGAGTATATAGGAACTGCCCGATCACAGTATCTCAAAAAGTTACCTAAGTTGATCTTGTAGAGATAGAGATGATGTATTTTGTTGTCATTCTTAGCAAAGATTGGCTCCACTCATGTTATGCCTCAGTTGATTGTAGAAATAGAGTCATCTAGTTTTAGTTTTTAAATGAACTAGTCATTGAATGGAGCTGTAGTACCTAAGTGTTTAGGGGCCAGTTCATTTCTTATCTTAAGGAAAGAAAGATAATAACTAAAGGGTGTGTTTACCATCTTGTTTGAGTCAAAGTCTCTAGTTTCAATACTCCGAGTCTTGAGTCAGTTTTAGTAGTACGGGAAATTCTAGATATGATCCCTGAAGATCTTCCTGGAGTTCCTCTCGAAAGGGAAATTAACTTTGGAATAGATCTCCTTCTAGATAGACAACCTATATCTATTTCACCCGATAGAATGGCTCCATCTGAGCTTAACAAATTGAAAGAGTAGTTAAAAGATCTCTTAGATAAGTGTTTCCCTATGGGTGCTTCAGTCTTGTTCATACATAAGAAAGACACTCCTCTAAGAATGTGGATTGATTATCGTCAATTGAACAAAGTCACCAACGAGAATAAATATCCAATCCCTAGGATTGATTCCTTATTCGACCAACTTTAGGGTGCCAGTTATTTCTCTAAGATAGACCTTATATCCAATTATTATCAGCTTAGAGTCAGAGAATGTGACATTTCAAAGATTGCTTTCAGGACTCATTATGGTAACTTCAAATTCTTTGTTATGTCTTTTGGACTAACAAACTCCCCTACAGCTTTTATGGGCCTGATGAACATTGTGTTCATGCAGTACTTTGACATGTTCATCATAGTCTTCATTGATGATATCCTTGTCTATTCCCGTAGTGAGAGTGATCATGTAGGCCATATGAGAATTTTTTATCAGACCCCTAGAGCTCATCAGTTGTTTACCAAATTTAGTATGTGTGAATTTTGGGTAAGATCTGTAGCTTTCATTGGTTAAATTATTTCTGGTGATGGCATTAGAGTTGAACTTCTAAAGACTAAAGAAGTGAGAAACTAGCCTAGACCCATCTCTTCATCAGATATCAAGAGTTTTTTGGGTTTGGATGGCTATTATAGGCGGTTTATAGAAGGGTTTTCTTTAATTGCATCCCCCATGTCTTGATTATCTCAGAAGAAAGTCAAATATTAGTGGTCAGATTCTAGCAAGAAGAGTTTTTAAGAGTTAAAGATTGGACTCACGTCCACTCCAGTATTGACCTTGCCAAATGGTTAGAAGGATTTGTGTTTTATTGTGATACTTATAAAGTTGTTCTTGGTTATGTATTAATGAAGAGAGGTAAGATAATAGATTATTGATCAAGACAACTTAAAACCTATGAAAAGAATTATCTTATCAATGATCTTGAGTTTGCAGCTATTGTTTTTTCTTTGAAAATTTAGAGACATTATCTTTATGAGGTTTATGAGGATGTGTTCACTAATCATAAGATTTTGCAGTATGTTTTCACATAGAAATATCTGAATCTTTGTTAGAGAAAGTGGCTTCAGTTGCTAAAGGATTATAATATGAATGTGTTATATTATCTGGGCAAGCACAATGTAGTGGCGGATAGCCTTAGCAGATTATCTATGGGCAGTGTTGCTTATGTTGAGGAGTATAAAAGAAAGTTAGTCAGTGAGGTTCATCAGCTTGCTAGATTAGGTATTCGGTTAGTTGATTCAACTGAAGGTAATGTATGGGTTAAAAATAGTTTGGAATTTTCCTTGGTTGCCAAAGTGAAAGAAAAGCAAGACAGAAATATTTGGTTAAACTGAAGGAGGCAGTTACAGATTAAAAGGTAGAGGTTTTCTCCCAAGGAGGAGATGGTGTGCTTTATTATTAGGGTAGATTATATGTTTCTCGTGTTGATGGCTTGAAACAATGAATACTTGTAGAAACACATGGTGCGTAATACTCTATCCATCCAGGAGCCACTAAGATATATTGTGACTTGCGAGAAATCTACTGGTAGAGTGATATGAAGAAGGATATTGTAGAGTTTGTGGCTAGGTTTTCGAATTATCGGTAGGTCAAGGTTGAGCACCAAAGGAACAGTGGTATATTACAGGAGTTCAACATTTCCACTTGGAAATAGGAAGTGGTGAACATAGATTTTGTGATAGGGTTGCCTCATACGCTTCGTCAGCATGATTTGATATGGGTCATTATAGATAGAATGGCCAAAATAACTTATTTCCTGCCAGTTCATACTTCATACTCAGCTGAGGATTATGCCAGGCTTTACATTAGGGAGTTTGTTAAGTTGTATAGGATTCTGTTGTCTATCATTTCAGTTAGAGGTACATAGTTTACCTCTCAACTTTGTAAAGCATTTTATAAAGGTCATGTTACCCAAGTTCATATCAGTAAAACTTTTCATCCTCAAATAGATAGTCAGGCAGAGAGGACCATTCAAATCTCAGATAAAATGTTGAGGGCATACATTTTTTGACTTTAAAGGTAGTTGGGATGACCATTTACCTTTGATTGAGTTTTCTTATAAAAACAATTATCACTCTAGTATTCAGATGGTTCAGTTTGAGGCTCTCTATGGAAGAAGATATTGATTTTCTATTGGTTGGTTTAAGGCAGGTGAAGTTTCTTTAATTAGGCCAGATGCAGTGTTTGATTCGTTGGAAAAAGTTTAGTTGATCCATCCAAAATCTTATGCAGATATGAGGAGAAGGGAACTTGAGTTTGAGGTTGGTCATTTGGTCTTTTTGAAGATTTCTCCTATAAAGGGAGTGAAGAGATTTGACAAGAAGGGGAAACTGAACCCTTATTATGTTGTTGGCCCATTTAGAATCTTAAGTTTTTTTGGGAAGGTAGCTTATAAGCTAGAATTGCCTACAGATTTAGCATCAGTACATCTGGTATATCATGTTTCTTTTTTAAAGAAATGTATTGGTGATGCAGTTGTAGTAGTTCCTTTAGAAGATATAGATGTTAAGGATAACCTTTCCTACTAAGAAGTTCCAGTTGAGATCCTTGATCATCAGATCCGCAGACTAAGGAACAAAAGCACATATGCAAACCAAATACCCTCATCTTTTCTTTGCAAATTTAGACTCAACATCAGGTAACGATTTTCTTCAGATTAACTAATTTAAGTCCCCTATTTTAGGTATGCATCCATCCTTATGTCATTTTATGCAGTCATAAAAATAGTTTGGATTATGTATTATGTTTTAGACTCAGTTATGTAATCATGTTTCCAGTTAAGCATGTTTAGTCTATGATCTCAAGTTTACCCAATACTGTCAGCTAAACCGGCCTTATTCGACGATGAATATTCCTAAGGGGGAGATACTAAAATAATTCATATGATTCTATGATCGATTCAACTCTTAGTTGCATTTTTAAGGCTTCAAGACTTGAAAATTTCACTTAGTGTTGAGGACTAAGTCATTTTCAAAAGCCCTAAACTTTGATGATTTCTTATTTTGTTCTTCTCGACATTGAAATATTGGTTTTTATGTTGATTCATGGTTAGGGAGGTTAAAAGTATGTCTTGGGTGAGTTTTGAGATTTTAGATGAGGTTTGGGACATGTTGGATGGCTAAAATAGTGCAGCAACATATTTGGGTTGCGACGCATTGCTCTCTTCCACAGTGATGATCCTCGTGATGTGTTTCTCTTGCCAGTGAAGAAAGCTTCATGTCACATTGCTCTCTAGTGAAATTGACTCCATGATGCATGGCTTTGTCCCATATAGTGTTTTGATTATGTGCCCAAGGGGCATTTGAGTTATTTACCTTACCCTATTTTGTCCATAACACGTATTGGGACTTTCAAAGGGGCATTATTTGCCTCTTTTAGCAAAATTTCTTTGAATAAACTCTCCTACTTCTCCAAGAACAATTGAAGCTTCATTCTCAAGAAATTAAGGGGTTCAAGCTTTCAATTGAAGAAACATTCGAGAATTCAGTTAATAATATATGTAGGGTGTTTATCCATGGGTCCCTTTAACCTATGGAGCCTAAAATCCTCTTTTAGTTTAATTTAAGAGTTTATACCTGTTCTTCAGGAAATAAATCCATGAATAAATTTTAAGTTATGGTTTCAAGTGTTTTCTAGTAGAATGAGTCAAATCATTCTTTAAGTGTGAAAATTCCCATGTCATGATCAATTGATTTTAGTATTAACCCTCAAGTTATTAATTTATCCATGTAATCAATGTTGTTTTCCTTATGTTTAAGGTATTCCCATGTCTATGTTTATGATTATTACATGTTTGATGATATGCCCATGTTTTGGTTCTTTGAACTGTGATTTTATACTATAGTGTTTCAAGTTTGATATTGTATTTTATAATCATTTAGCGCTGGTGAGTCATGAACACTCAATACCTAGTTGTTTTACTTTATTTTAGTATCTCAGAAGTGATGTCAGTTTAACCATAAGTATTATCATTCAGTCAGTTATTATGACCATGCTGAGAATTATCTAAAATAAAGTTCAGATGAAATTAGTTTGGTTAAGTACCAGTGTCAATCAGTTGGAAGTAGGATTTAACACTGAGTGAACCTTGGGATGGGGGATTTCTTGCTAGTCAGGACTGGGTCCTTAGCAGCAGTCGTTTTGTTCTACACCCCAAATTATTGGGATTTAAATTGATTCATGGTTAGGGAGGTTAAAAGTATGTCTCGAGTGAGTTTGGAGATTTTAAGATGAGATTTGGGACATGTTTAGTTGGCCAAAATAGTTCAGCAACACTTTTGGGCCTCGATACATTTCTATCTCCCACAGTGAGGAACTCTGCAGTGCATTGCTCTCTCTAGTGGAGTAAGATCGAAGTTGTATTGTTCTCTCTTGTTGAGTAAGCCCTACGGCGTGTGCCTCTTTTACCTAAATTGTTCTCAAGAAACCTTCTTTTTGCTATGAATAATTCAAGCTTCATCCTCAAGAAATCAAGGGGTTCAAGCTTTCAATTCAAGAAACCTTCAAGAATAGTTGTTAACATATGTGGGATGTTTATCCATTGGTCCATTTTACCCATGGAGCCCAAAATCCTCTTTTAGTTTAATTTATGAGTTTATGCCTGTTCTTGAGGAAATAAATCCATGAAACTCTTGTTAATTAAATTTCAAGTTATGGTTTCAAGTCTTTTCATGTAGAATGAGTCAAATCATGCTTCAAGTGTTGCAATTCGAATGTCATGATCAATTGATTTCAGGATTAACCCTCAAGTTATGAATTTAGCCATGTAATCAATGTTTCTTTTCCCCATGTTTAAGACATTCCCTTGTCCAAGTTTATGATTATTACATGTATGATGAAATGCCTATGTTTTGGTTCTTTGAACTTTGATTTTATGCTACAGTGTTTTAAGTTTGATATTGTATTTTATAATAATTCAGTGTTGGTGGGTTATAAACCCGGATACCTTGTTGTTTTAAATGATTTTAGTATCTTAGAAATGATGTCAATTAAACCGTAAGTATTATCATTCAGTTAGTTGTTATGATCAAGATGAGCATTATCAGAAATAAAGTTTGGTTGAATTTAGTCTAGTTCAGTAGCAGTGTCATTCAATTGGAAGTAAGATTTAGCACTGAATGAACCTAGGGATGGGGGTTTACCTCCAGTTAGGACTGGGTCCTTAGTAATAGTCCCTAAAGCTAAAAACTACGTAGTTAGCGTATGATTATGATATATCACCGACAAATTTAGGACTGACACTCTCTTAGGGGTCACCCGCTAGTTTAAGACTGACTCCCTAGTCCTTCGGGACTCATGATTATTGGATCCACACATAGAGAGTTAGTACCCATAGTATGGTATTGACACCCTTCCAACTGGGGTTACAGGATAGACCTTGATTAGCTTTGATTGGGGTATATGATTTAGATGATACCTTCTATAGTCTCAGTATTTTTCAGTTCAGGTTTGTTTGTCCAAGTGTACAATCCTTCAGTTATTCAGTTATATAGATTTCAGTTATTCAGTCTATAGATTATTTCAGAAACATGTTTACACTTGGTCTTTGTTTCACAAATGTTATATGATCATGCGTTTATTCTCAAGTATCCCTATGCATTTTAACCATTCCTTATTTCATATACCAGTATATTCAATGTACTAACCGAATACTTTTCTTTGCGCTATGTTGTATTATAACATAGGTTCAGACGCTCAGTTTCCATACCATTCTTAGATAGATCAGCAATAGTAGTAGTGAGTCCTCCATCAAGGACATGATTTATTTATTTTAGTTGCTCCAGTACTTTATTATGTTTAGTTGGTTAGATTTAATTGGGGGTCTATTCCATCAACTTCTCAGACAATTTAGAGCTTTTCAGACAAATCAGACAATCAGTTAGACAGTCAGTCAGTTACTTTCAATTTTATCAATTATTTCAGACATTTTAGTATTACATGATTTAGTCTTCCAGTTTTATAGTATCTTATCAAATTATCTTCCATATGTTGTTTTGTTACTATTTTGTTCAGTTTTCATAGTAGGTACCAACTAATGGGTTAGCTTGTGGTTACTCGTGATGGTAAGCACTATTATTACAACTAGAGGGTAGCCTCAGATGATAACAAAACTTAGTATTAGAGCCTAAAGTTTCAGAATATCCTAGGCAGTCTGAAAACTGAGTTAAATATAGTCTTGTGTATGGGTGTGAAGCGCGCCACACTTATGGACAAAAGGCTATAAAATATTTTTGGAAAGTTTCCCTTCTTCCAGTGTTCATATCGTACGAAAGAGCATGATCCTTATTTGAGCTCTCTTTCTAATTCACCATTGATTTTATTTATATACAATGGCTCCCAGAAGAATCAATGGAAGAAGGAATAAGGATTAGCCTGCACCACCGCCTATTTAGGAAGATCCCCTGAATTAGCAAATCTATCACTCTAAATTCAGGGATACTTTTACTACTTTTGCCTATTTAGTAGTTGCTGAGAGCAACCAGTAAGTATTAACCCAGCCAATCCAGTGAAAAGTACGACTGCAATTAGGATTTGATATTTCAACTGGATGTATCCCCCATTATTATGGGGATCTAAGTGTGAAGAGGATCCGCTGAAGTTTCTTAATATGGTTTAAATGGTGACAGATATTATGGGCATCACTTCAAGTGAGAGTGCAGAGATAGATGCATATAAATTACAGGATGTATCTCACACCTAGTTTATGTAGTAGAAAGAGGATCGAGGTATGGAGGCAAGGCCTAATGATTGGGAGGAGTTTTCCATGACCTTCTTAGATAGGTTCTTCGCTAAAATATCTTGAGTTTTGACCCTTATATTCATAGAATTCCACTCTCCAAAAAAATGCTACTCATGTGTACGAGTAATTTGTTAAGGTACGAGTGGTATGGTCCTGTCTTATGCTGAAAAGTATTACTTGGTGGGATGGTTTTGGTCACTGGAAGTGGTATGACTTAGGGGTATAATTTTTAAAGATTTGGTATAAGTCATATCTAGGACTCGTATGGTGGGTAGTGTTTGATTCTCCTAGTGTTTCATTCTACCAGGGATACGGGTGATGGGTACGGATCGTATGCTGTGGTTACGGCTTGGTTGGATGAGTCATATGCTGTACAATATCTAATCCAAGGTTAATTCTTGGATATGAGTGGTGGGTACCAATTATATTGGGAGGGTACGACTCATTTGGGCCAGTCGTATCCCTGTGATGAGATTTAAGGGACTTAAGTGGCGGTATTCTGGATATTTCCCTACTTACCCTAATTAGGGACCACAACTTTTAATACACTTAGGAGGTTATTTACCCAATTGTTCTATTCATTAATACTTAGAAACTATTCCAAAAACACTCCATAATTCTCTCAAGAGCTTTTGGGGCAAGAAAGATTGGGTTTTATCTTGAGGATTGCCTTGGGGCTTGTCTTGACAATTTTATTCTATAAATTCGTTGATATGAGTCATGATTCTCTTCCTTTATTGTAATTTCAACTAAAGGCATGGTTTATATGATTGATTTCATGGTTTTACTATTTCATGATTGTGGCTTTCAACTATTATTTAGGGTTTTTTTTATATTAAATGCTTAGTTACGGTTTCCTATGGTTATAATTATTCTTTTGTATGCATTAATGGTAATTTTGGATTATTGGATTGCATGGTATTATTTTAATGGTCTTTGGAATTGGTTTGGTTATACTATGCCCCCAAGTTGTTTGATAAAATTATTATAAAGATATATTTATTGCATTGACTATTTTTAATGGAACTCTTGCATGTTTTAAACTTGGTAAAGGAACTTTCCATGGTTTAAATGGTTTGAAAAAGGCTAAAGGCTAAATGGTTATTCTTGTGGAGAACATGGAAGTTTCCCAAGTGGTTTAGTGTGGTATATAGAAGGACACCTAAAAGTCCCCTTAACCTAAATAGTTTGGCTATGGATAATACTTGTATGTAAGGGGTGGTATGATGATACCACTAATATTGTCCTTGGTAAATAAAATGGGAAATAGATTTGGTTGATTATTTAGAAATAGTTTAATTGGGCATTAATGGTAGTGTGTGTAGCAAATCCAGGAAAGGTGGCGGTCCCAAGGGGACCAAAACTAGAAACTCGTATTTGATGATATGAGGGTTGTGATAACGCTCAATCTACAACTCTCGTAGGAGTGTAAAGCGGTCGTTAGCAAATATAGATCCCAACCTGGGTTGGGTGTCGATCCCATGGGGAATAGCTTGGCCAACAAGTAAGCAAAATTACTAGACTTTTAGTGCAAGTCTCGTAAGAAGGGGGGATTGTAATGTCTTACCGAAACAATTAAAGTAACAGCTGAAAATAGCAAAGTAAAAAAAGAAAGATTGTTACTTAAGTTGTAAAGAATGAGAATTTAGGCGTTGGGGTTATGTCCACCTTCTGAGTTATACGTCTCTATTGGCTATGAGTGTGTAGAATTCAGACATGCATGTGCTTATAGAGAATTATATTCGACGGTAAATCCAGGCGTCTTTCGACCTATTCGAGGATTATTTCACTTTAACTTTTTCGAGCTTAAAGCGTGTCTAACGGTACGAATTCTCCAAGAGGTTAATCCAGTTACGGCACTAACTTTTTAATAGGGGATGGGACCCTACTACCTTGACATTATCTCTTTTCCAGACAGATAACCTTTCTTTCGAACAAGTTAAATGTTATATTGGCATTATTCTATGCGTCTGCAGCCACAAGAATTTGCATTAAGATGAAGAGAATAATATAAGCAGCATATGTGTTACGAACTCACAGACTCATATCAATAGATAGTATCTCATATGGCTTCCATAACCCCAATAGACAAGTTTTGTTACCCATGAGTGTGAAGGAAATCACGATCGACATTGTTATCATACCAAAATAGCAATTTCATGTAGAACAAGTGGTAGGAATTTAAGCGTGAGTTCCTAGGCAAAGTAATGATTCTCTTGTTGCGGAAATTAAGAATAGATGAATAGAAGAAGAAAAATAGAATTAATGGAAAGATTAGAAGAGTTGTAGAATTGTTTGTAGTGTAGAATAAGAGAGGAGTAGAAGAATGGTGAATGGTGAATTGTGGAGTGCTGGAATGGTTGATGAATAAAAATCTCTAGCATGATAGGGTATTTATAATACCCATATCCTAATCCTACTAGGCTAATGAAATATCTAACCAAATCCTACTATGCTAATGAAATACTTAACCCAATTGTACTAGGTTAATGTAACATTCTCCTAATCCTAATAAACTAATTAAATACTTAACCCAATTGTACTAGGTTAATGTATCATTATCCAAATCCAACTAAGTTACTGCTAGTCCCCAAAGTCTTCAGAAATGTTGTTTTAGCCCGGGACAGAATTTTCATGCATCACATTTGGTCCTTTAGGCGTCCAAGCTCCCTTTCCTTCCTTCGTGAGCTTTCTTTGGCATCAAGTTATCCATAAAAGGCTGCATTTTGCATCATTTGTACCTGAAACTTTGCTAATCATGTTCGTTAGCTCACTTACAGGAAAAAGGACTAAAAGTGCATGAAATATATAATTTGTTCTCAAAACATGGCACAATTATGGGCAAAATATAGTGCTATAGGCGTGTAAATTCGCCTATCATCAACACCCCACACTTGAAGCTTTGTTCGTCCTCGAACAAAATATCATGTCCTCCTAAAAATCAACTTAATGTTTCACAGCAACAACACAAAACATTCGTCAAGACAAGCACAACAATTATCAACAAAGAGTAGCTTTCCGATTATAAGTAGAAACAGTTTAACCTCTAACATAGATTCGTGATGGTGGTCAACTCGTATGCAAATGTTAAGGTACAAGGAATCATATATAACTACCCAAAACTCATCAACCATGTGTGTCTCACAATATAGTACCTATAATCACTCACAAGGTATATCATATTTTTCAAACATGGGTATCAAAATATCCTTGCTCTCACTCTCACAAAGAATTCATATGTAGCAACTGATGACCATAGGCTTTCCCTTAGTGTAATACTCCACTAAATGTCAGAATGTTAAGATTAGGATCAAATAGGTCTTTTGATGGTTGTAATGTAGGCTAAGGGACGGGTAGGATCAGCTATTTTGGCCAGAAATAGTGACTAAGATCCTAAGCACTTTAATACATCACATTGTATCATTGACACTTATTTTTTCTTTCAACCTTTCTTCTATCTTTTATTCTACCACCCTTGTTCTCCTCTTTTTTTTCAATTTTAAGCACAACTCACTTTTCAGCTTTCTTTTTCTTTTTCTCTTCACAACATACCTCTTATGATAGCACTTTTTTTTCATAACACATTCAAGCACCATTACAATTTAAAGCATCATACTTACCCAATTTCCTTTTATATTGTCACATGACCTTTTCACTTTAAAGCACTTAGGAATTTGGATCAAATTATGGTCTTGAGAAAAGAAATGGATTAGGCTTACATACAAGGTTGTCAAAGAAATAGTCTAAAGGCTCAAAAGGGTTTAACTAGGATGATGTCCAAGGGTAGGTAAAACGAAGGTAAACAAGTATAGGTTGCTAAAGAAATGCCTAAATCATCTCCTAAACTTACACTCCTTGTTTTCGCTTTGCATACATACCGGGCAAGTTCTAGCATCAGCCACAAACATAGAATATATTATTATCTCACACACACAAGGCACATGGTCGACTTTATTGGAAGTAATGTAGACTCTTGACCCAACAAGTGAAGGAATTGAACCACACAATATCACATAATGAGTCACAACTAGAGCCTAAACATCTCAATAGCCATAATTGTAGCACATACTCTTGTTATAATCTCATGCTTCCTATTAGAATAATTTCATGCGAAGCTAAAATAATTTTACTACTAAAAAAACTAAAAAAAATGAAACAACGACAACAATTAACAAAAAACGAAACAAAAACAAAGTGAACAAACATAGATGCAAATACAGAAGTATAGCATACAATACCGCCACCCCACACTTAAATGGGACACTGTCCTCAGTGGAAAATAAATACGAAGAACTTGGTCAGTCGGACTCCTCCTCTATGTATGGGGTCCTACCCCTTGCATCGGAATCATCATCAAAGTCGTTATCCTCAGAAGTTCCTCATAAGTATCTCACTTAATTCCAAGAGTGAGTTGAGGTGTTTGCAGCGAGGAGGGTTCTCCTTGCTCCTTGCGGCCTCTTTTCTTGCCCTTTTGGGAAGTGGTAGCCTTATCTTTGCCTTGTCTTGCTTTGGGTGCCATTGTACCTGAGACTTGAAATAGTGTTCATGGTAGCAAAATCTCAATGGATACAATCTATAGATAAGCAGTAGGGGTACCACCCCACACTTAGGTTTGTTGATACAAATCAGTGAAGTGAAGGTTGTCGATTACTTAGACTTTGTCCACATACGTTTTAGGAGCTATATTCCGACAATAAAATCAGTGATGTATCACTACTTGCAACCTTTGGACTACTTTCATGTTAGGTGTAACGAGACTACTACATATGGGTTGCATCAAGGTATAGTTTTTTTCAACAATCACAACCTTCTATATCGGTAGGCGACTATAAGTCTTATCCCGACGAACGGGATAGTCTAACATGTAAGTATCCAAGTAGCAAGATTATGCAATGTTCATGACTATAGCAATTCCGCAAGTAGTATAACAATGCAATCAACTTCAAATTCAAGTCGGAAACAAGTTAAGATTATCCTAACGTTCATGTTCACTCACATGGTTTTGTATCAACAATCCAAACACATTAACATCACCAATATTTCTTTCAAGATGTAGCAATTCATAATATACATAGCAACGTAGTACTTACAAGAAATAGAAGAAGAATAAAAGAGTACTTACGTGATTGAAGCCTTTGGAGATGTTCTTGTGAATTGGAGGAGCAAAAAGAAAAATTTTGAGATGATTTGGAGAGGGTATGTGGCGCCTTTAGGTCAAGTTTCAATGTGTTTATGTTTCAAGACTAATTCCCCTTTATATAGGAAAAGAATGGGTCGGGTTTTGACCCATTTACAAACGGTTTTGGAGACAAAAATGGCCTATATGCAGTGCATAGTGCTTTGCATAGTCATGGTATATGCGGCGCATAGTGTATAGAATTTAGGGACATATGCGGCGCATAGTGTATAGCATTTAGGGACATATGCGACGCATAGTGTACAGCATTTGAGATACTGAGACCTAATGCTATATCATAGGTGGCGCATAGTGTATAGCATGAAGGGACATGTGCGGCGCATAGTGTATAGCACACTAGATTCCGAGACCTTGGGCTATAGGATAGGTTTTGCATTGTTTGTGGCCTAGTTTTACCTAGTCCTAGCCTTCCTCGATGCCTATTTTGGCATGAGCAATGCTCAATCCATAGCCTTATGCATCGCTATTCCTAACTTACCACCTTTACCATGTAATACGTCCAAATCGTCAATTGAAATCAATCTCCTCGTTGAATACCTCTTGCACCTATATTTGCTCAAAACCAATGAAAACGATTAGTACGATGGGTTGCCTCCCATCTAGCGCCTTATTTATTATTGTGGCACAACATAGTTACCTCGAGTACTCAAACTTTATCGAGATAAATGGTGGATCGTTTTCTGAAAGAATTTAGACGACAATGAGCCTTACCTGTGGGCATGCGATATTCATCGAGATGGCTCATACATTTCCCCAGAGAGTCACCAATTATATCATCAATAGTCCAACCCATAGCTCTCTTGTATCTCTTCAGAGCAGTGATGAGAGCTTCTACGTGCTGGTCACTTAAATCATCTGCACTCTCCAGAAGTATATTTCTACTTTCCAAGAACACATACCTTAGATAATCGGGAGCTCTTGCAATTCTAGCATTGGTGGTTCGTTAATGGGAGTCTTCGCTGTTGGTTGATTCTTGAGATCACAATCCGGTTGCTTAGGAGTATAAGACTCTATTTCTATTAGAGCACCCATAAGTTCTTCATAATCTTCATTATCCTTATGCTCAACTTTCAGTGGCACAGCAGACAATGGCTCAACAGTAGGCTGTTTCTCTATAGATAATGTTTTCATATCCTCATGATGAACATCAGCTATATATAACTCATTCATATTGCTGGGATGCTTCATGGCTTTGCATATATCAAAGCGGACCACTTTGTCATTAATTCGAAACAAAAGCTCATTATCTTTCATGTCAATAAGCACACTTCCAATTGCAAGGAAAGGACGTCCCAAGATTATGGGAACTTCAGAATCCTCCTTACAATCCAGAATAATGAAGTCTGCAGGAAAGATGAATGAAGAAACTTTCACCAACACATCATTCAAGATACCTACAGGTCGTTTTACCGACCTATCAGCCATCACGAGCCTCATATTGGTTGGTGTCGGATCGCCTAACCCCAACTTCTTGTAGATGGATAGTGGCATCAAATTGATGCTAGCACCTAGATCGCACAGTGCCTTGGTAAAATCCAACGATCCAATTGTGCAAGGAATAGTGAAAGCACCGGGGTCGGCCTTTTTCTGAACTAGCGATCTTGTAGCAATTGCACTACAGTGATGAACATCATCTTTTAACTCATAACTTGCTTCCCACTTCATTGTCAAAAGATCCTTCATAAATTTCACATACCCAGACATTTGTTCAAGTGCCTCCACCAATGGAACATTAATGGTCAGCTATTTCAACATAGTTATGAATTTGCTGAACTTTGTGTCATCCACCACCTTCTTTAATCTTTGGGGAAAAGGTGGTGGTGGGTATGGAAGTGTTCTCTCCACGTCTTTATTCTCCTCTTGCTTCCGTTTTTCCACTTGATCAGGTTGCACGTCGTTGGGTGTGACGTCCTTGACGTCTTCTGCGGACTCTTCACCTTGTGCGTTGTCATCGATGTCCACAACTTCGTCAACCACTTGCTTGCCTTTTTCTGAAGTTTCCAGCACCTTACCACTTCGGGTAGTGATGGCCATGCATGACCCATCATTCCTTGGGTTTTGCACGGTGTTGCTCGGTAAAGTGCCAGCCTTTCTTTGATTGAGTGCTGCTGAAAGTTGGCTCAATTGCTACTCTATTTATTTGATTGAAGTGGAATGTGAATCAACTAATTGCTTCATGGAGGACAAGTCATTAATTACCTCCATTACTCCCGCGCTCGTTGCTTCCACTCCCTTCAATAATTTAGCCATCATGTCTTCCATACTTCCAGAATTATATGTGGTGGTGTCACGTCTACCAGGGGGAACGTACAAACCACTCTTTGCATTCTTGTTTTTCCAACTACCTTGGTCTTTGCTTCCAGCTTTATCATAATAGTTCCGACCTTGGCTTCCTTGGGTATTACCTCAGAAACCCCACTGATTGTTCAAGTAGTTGGCCTCCTCTTCCGAATCAGATTCTTCTCTTCCTTTTAGCGCCACAACTTTCACTTTTTCGGTCTTCCCTGATAATAAATGCTTTGTAAGAAGATCCACTTGTGTTTTCATGTGTGCCATATCTTGATCACGTTCTTCTTGTCTTCTCCTTTGGTCTGCAGTAATGCCAATAGATAAAGTGGGGCTTGCTACCTCACAATCCCTGGTATGCCAAGATTTACTTTGTTTTGTCATACGATCTAGCATATTGCTTGCTTGACCAAAGGTGAGATCCATAAAAGATCCTCCAGCCGCATTATCCACCACTGGTTTAGTTATTGAATTCAAGGCTCTATACAAGATCTCTATTAGGTGAACATTAGTCATGTGATGGTTTGGGCATCTCGCCAGCTTTGTCTTGAACCTCTCCCATGTTTCATGAAGAGCTTCAGTGGGAAACTGACGAAAGTTGCTGATTTCATCTCTCAATTGTGCCCTTTTGGATGGCGGAAAGAATCTTTCTAGGAAAGTGTCTTTCAATTGCCTCCAATTAGTAATAGAATCAGGAGTCAGCCCATTCAACCATAGAGTTGCCTCCACAGACAGAGACAATGGAAATAGACATAATCGAATTGCATTCTGTCCAACACCAGGATTGTCAAACGACTTGCATGTAGAAATAAAGTTGATGAGATGCATATTCGGATCATCGCCTGATAGTCCACCAAATAATCCCTTGAGTTGCAATAACTGAATCATGGTGCTTGTGATGCTGAACTTGGCTCCGGGTGGTAATGGTGGTGGAATTATGGCTCCAGTGGCTCCGGCACCATCAAGATCATCATCATCATCATCGAAAGCTGGATGCATAGGTTGGCGATCATACCTATACCGAGCTTGTCGACCTCTTCTGTTGGCAGGTGTTGTGATTTCAGTATCATGCCTTGGGTTTAGTAACTCGTCATCACCTAAATCCTCATCGTTAGGATTTGTTGCTCGTGCACGGTTATCAATGTTTTGCTGTTGAACCTGCGCGGTGACAAGGGTAGCCAATCTTGCTTGTTCCTGTTGAGTTACCATCCTTTCGATTTCCGCTTGTGCTTCCATTCTTCCAATGCATTGTGGTTCAGGATTGATAGGCAATAACGGTTGACCAGAACTTCTAGTATGGGGCATGCACTGAATAAAAACCTGCAGTAGACAAAAACAAAAACTGAAAGTAAAAGTACGAGAATCTTTGACCAAAGGGTCTAGTAATTATCACAAACTTGATTGACACTCGTATTCCCCGGCAACGGCGCCAATTTTTGATAACGCTCAATCTATAGCTATCGTAGGAGTGTAAAGCGGTCGTTAGCAAATATAGAACCCAACCTGGGTTGGGTGTCGATCCCACAGGGAATAGCTTGGCCAATAAGTAAGCGAAATTACTAGACTTTTAGTGCAAGTCTCGTAAGAAGGGGGGATTGTAATGTGTAACTGAAACAATTAAAGTAACAGCTGAAAATAGCAAAGTAAAAACAGAAAGATTGTTACTTAAGTTGTAAACAATGAGAATTTAGGCGTTGGGGTTATGTCCACCTTCTGAGTTATACGTCTCTATTGGCTATGAGTGTGTAGAATTCAGACATGCATGTGCTTATAGAGAATTGTATTCGATGGTAAATCCAGGCATCTTTCGACCTATTTGAGGATTATTTCACTTTAACTCTTTCGAGCTTAAATCGTGTCTAACGGTACAAATTCTCCAAGAGGTTAATCTAGTTACGGCACTAACTTTTTAATAGGGGATGGGACCCTACTACCTTGACATTATCTCTTTTCTAGACAGATAACCTTTCTTTCGAACAAGTTAAATGTTATACTAGCATTATTCTATGCGTCTACAGCCACAAGAATTTACATTAAGATGAAGAGAATAATGATATAAGCAGCATACGTGTTACGAACTCACAGACTCATATCAATAGATAGTATCTGATATGGATTCCATAACCCCAACAGAGAAGTTTAGTTACCCATGAGTGTGAAGGAAATCACGATCGACATTGTTATCATACCACAATAACAATTTCGTTCAGCACAAGTGGTAGGCGTTTAAGCGTGAGTTCCTAGGCAAAGTAATGATTCTCTTGTTGCGGAAATTAAGAATAGATGAATAGAAGAAGAAAAATAGAATTAATGGAAAGATTAGAAGAGTTGTAGAATTGTTTGTAGTGTAGAATAAGAGAGGAGTAGAAGAATGGTGAATGGTGAATTGTGGAGTGTTGGAATGGTTGATGAATAAAAATCTCTAGCATGATAGGGTATTTATAATACCCATATCCTAATCCTACTAGGCTAATGAAATATCTAACCAAATCCTACTATGCTAATGAAATACTTAACTCAATTGTACTAGGTTAATGTAACATTCTCCTAATCCTAATAAACTAATGAAATACTTAACCCAATTGTACTAGGTTAATGTATCATTATCCAAATCCAACTAAGTTACTGCTAGTCCCCAAAGTCTTCAGAAATGTTGTTTTAGCCCGGGACAGAATTTCCATGCATCACTTTTGGTCCTTTAGGCGTCCAAGCTCCCTTTCCTTCCTTCGTGAGCTTTCTTTGGCATCAAGTTATCCATAAAAGGCTGCATTTTGCATCATTTATACCTGAAACTTTGCTAATCATGTTCGTTAGCTCACTTACAGGAAAAAGGACTAAAAGTGCATGAAATATATAATTTGTTCTCCAAACATGGCACAAATATGGGCAAAATATAGTGCTATAGGCGTGTAAATTCACCTATCATCAGGTTGCTCATAGTGGACTGTGTGCATGATGTCATACTATTGGGGGGATGAACTATCCATCCCATAGGATACTTCCCTAGTCATGCAGCTATACATACTGGGGCCCTTTAAAAAGAAGAGCTGAACCCACGGTCGAGCTACATAGCATAGGACATGACTTTCAATGCAAGGTAAACATAATTCCCTTTCCTGGAACTTATATATGTATGGTTGTATGCATTATGGATGGTTTTACTTAGTTTATAATTGGCATTATTGTGTTATTATCCTGAGATTCATGATAGCACTCACTCGCTAACCCCGTCTACTGGCAGCTGCATACCCATGCTATGTAGGAACCGACTATTCTACTCCTCATGTTTAGCTCTTAGATTTGGTATATGTATTTGGATTGAAATGGTGAGCTTCTAAACTTTTGAAAGACACCATTTTATGTTATTGATTTCTTCAGACATTTTTTATTTTGGATATTCGTTTTGGCCTTGGTTGAGGTCATGTCCTAATCAAATTTACTTACTATTTTTTATATAGGTTTTGTAGTACTCCTGGGATTGGTATGGGTAGGATCAGTATTGGTGTGTTCCTTGGCATGTGCATTGGTGTTGGGGATTACACCCTTAGATTATATTGTTAGTTGTTCCATCGTATTATATTTTGGGATTAATTATATTAAATTTGTCTAACTTATTTAGGTATGACCTACAATTTGGTTTGGTATGGTTTGGCGATTGGTGTGATACAGTTGGACTAGGTTGGGTCGGTCATAGTTATGACCCTATCCTAGATTCTTGATGAGAACATTTACGTTATCTTGTTATATGATCGAAATTCATCCCATCAAAGGCTGGAATAATATCGATAGGTTGGGTAACAAGGGGCGGTCCCAAATCCTAGTTGGACTTAGGATGCCTATTACGATATGGACCTGGGTCGGGTTATGTCAAGTTGTTATTAGAGCCTAGGTTAATGGTCACTTCAGAATCCACAAAGCTATGTCGATGTAGAGTCTTTTTAGGGGTGTGAAGCATGCCACACTCAAAAAAGATAGGCTATAAGGCATTGGGGAATGTTTCACTTTCTTGGTATTCTATCTTCAAGTTTGAGTTCTCAATCTTGGAATCCTCTCTAATCTTTGTTTGTTCGTCTTTTAAATTATGCCTCCTATATCTGGAACACAAGGAAATTCTTTTGTCCTATTTAGGGATAATACTGAAGGGGTACATCTTATGCCTGGAGTACATCTTCAATCTCATGGTCCTATTCCTGATGGTATTAGGCTTCTTCCTAATTCTACCAGTTCTCTTCAGGTCCCTTTGGGCAACGTGATTAATGCAGAATTTTATCAATTTATTTATGTTATTGCCCAACTGGTTACTACTCATGCTGAGTGGGGTGTAACTTGTGGTTTGTCTGCTAAGGCCACAAGGGTTGGTCAATTTATAAAGATGGGTCCTCTAACTTTTACTAGAGTGAAGATGGAGAAGGATCCACTAGGCTTCTTGGATGAGATGGAAAAGTTCTTTGGGGTGATGCAACCTACAAATATAGAGGGGGTTAAATTTGAAGCTTATCAGCTCAAGGATTTTTCTTATAAGTAAGATTGGGAGTGGGATAGGGATTAAGGTGATATAGAAGGGAAAGGGTTATGGAAGGCCTTTTTAATGCCTCTTGGATCGGCTATTTCCTTAAGAGTTATGGAAAGCTAAGATGGAGGAGTTTATGAACCTCAGGTAAGGGAGGATTTTAGTAAAGGAAAATTCTTTGAAGTGACACCAACTATCAAGGTATGCTCCTAACTTAGTGGCTGATATGAGGTCAAGAATGAGGAAGTTTGATTTTAGGTTAAATAGAGATTTGATTTTGTAGAGCAAGACTGCTTTGCTGATTAAGGATATGGATATTTCTCAGTTGACTGCCCATATGCAGTAAGTTGTGGATGAGAAGAGAAGGCATACCAAGTTTAGGTATAGGCATAAAAAGAGGAGTCGGTTTTCAAATTAGGGAGGTGCTCAGTCTTAGGGTTGTAGAGATAGTGGCAAGTGGCAAAAAAAGAAGTGGGGGAGTACTGGCTCTTTTTTTGCTAGTGCTCCCTATCAGTCGACAGACAGGTGTCATCAAGTTGGTGACAAGTATCGGGCATAGGTTGTCCGATTTTATGTGAGAGAAGGACAGTAAATTTCTTTGTGTCCTTATTGTCAATTTTGTGGTTATCCATATTGGGGTTATTGCGAGGAAACAAGGTACAAATGCTTCAAGTGTGGCCAGGTAGGCCATCAACTCAGGGATTTTCTGATCAATAAAGCTTCTATAAGGGAGAATAAGATTCCCGTGGCTTCATCTCTTGCTTCTACATCTAGTGTTGAGGCATCTGCTTTTGTTATTGCTTCTGGTTTTAGTGTTGGTTGAAATAAGTTTTATGCTTTAGCATCACGATAGGAATCTAAGGCATCACCTAATGTCATTACCGACACATTAAAGCTTTTATCTCATGACATATATAGTTTCCTTGATTTGGGGTCCACTATTTCTTATGTGAATCCATATGTGGTTGTGTTTATTGGTTTTGTTCCAGTAGTTATTTCAAATTCATTTTTTGTTTCTACCCTGGTAGGTGACACTTTTATTGCTAAGAGAGTCTATTGGGTGTGTGTGGCATCTGTTAATGGCAAACAAACCTTGGTAGATTTGTTTGAGTTGGATATATAAGATTTTGATATAATTCTGGGTATGGATTGGTTGCATTATTATTATGCGTCTTTGGATTGTTAGACCCGTAAGGTTATCTTTAAGTTCCTTGGTGAACTAATTATAAAGTGAGAAGGTAGTTCCTTGGCTCTTAGGAGAGGTTTATTTCTTATCTTAGAACTCGGAGGCTAATCTTAATGGGTAGTCTTTATCCCTTAGTCTGGGTTAAAGATTCTAACTTGGAAGGTCTTTCTTTGTCTTCAGTCCTTGTGGTTAATGAGTTTCCATAGGTCTTTTTGAATGATCTTCCTAGTGTTCTTCCAGATAAGGAAATAGAGTTTGGTATTGATTTACATCCAGACACTCATCTAGTTTTTATTCCTCCATATAGAATAATTCCAGCTGAGTTAAGGGAACTCAAGGAGCAACTTAAAGATCTTCTAAACAAGGGGTTTATTCTAGTGTTTTTCCATGGGGTGAACCGGTGTTGTTCGTGCGAAAGAAGGATGGTTCCCTTTGGATGTGCATTAACTACATACTGTTGAATAAGGTGACAGTCAAGATCCCCTTTCCCAGATAGATGACTTGTTTGACCAGTTGCAAGGTGCCAAGTTCTTCTCTAAGATAGATCTTTGGTCTGGGTACCATCAGCTTAAAATTAGGGATCTAGAATCCCTTAAATCATTTTTCATACTTGGTATGGGAATTTTGAGTTCTTGGTGATGTCATTTGGGGTGACTAATGCTCTGATAACTTTTATAGACTTGATGAACAGAGTGTACGAACAATATTTGGATTTCTTCATCTTTGTGTTTATTGATGACATTCTAGTTTATTTGAAGTGTGAGTTAGATCATGGTAATCAACTCTGTGTGGTATTGTAGACCTTAAAGGAACAACAGTTGTATACCAAGTTCTCTAAGTGTGAGTTTTGGTTGAACGCTATGACTTTCTTGGGTCATATAATTTTTAGTGAAGGGATCATAGTGGATTCGCAAAAGGTTGCCATGGTTAAGAGGTGGCCTAGGCCTATGACTCCATCCGATATCCAAAGCTTCTAGGTTTTATCCGGGTATTATAGGTGGTTTATGGAAAGCTTTTCTTTGATAGTTTCTCATTTGACTAAGTTGACTTTGAAGAAGATTAAGTTTTCTTGGTCGAATTTTTGTGGATGGAGTTTTGAGAAGTTAAAGGAGAAGTTAAATTTGGCTTTATTCTAGACTTCGCCAAATTGCAATAATGGTTTTGTGGTTTATTGTGATGCATCTCAGGTAGGGCTTGGGTGTGTTTTGATGCAAAATGGGAAGGTAATTGCCTATGCTTCCAGGCAGTTGAAGGTACATAAGAGGAATTATTCTACTCATGATTTAGAGTTATTGGCGACTGTGTTTGCTTTGAAAATATGGTGAAATTATCTATATGATGTTCACGTGGATATCTTTTCTGATCACAAGAGTCTTCAGTATGTGTTCACTGAGAAAGAGCTAAATCTCAGGCAAAGAAGATGGCTTGAGCTTTACAAGGATTATGATATGAGTCTTCACTACCATCCAGGTAAGGCTAATGGGTTGCTGATGCTCTTAACATGTTATCCATAGAAAGTCTAGCTCATTTAGAGGAAGGAATGTGGGAATTAGTGAAGAATATTCACCACTTGTCTAATAATGGTGTTCATTTCTTTGACTTTAAGGATGATAGTGTGATGGTGCAAAAGGTGGTTCGATCATCTCTTGGTGCAGAGATTAAGGAGAAGCAAGTGCTAGATCTGGTCTTGATGAAAATCAAGAGCGATTTAGTGGGAAAAAAGTGGCGGTGTTTGTTATTGGTAGTGATGGTACTTTATGGTAATAAGGAAATTTATGTGTTCCTGATGTTGACGGGTTATGACAAAGGGTTTTGGCTGAGGTAAATGAGTCACACTATGTTATTCATCCCAGCTCGACAAAGATGTATCATAATCTCAAGGAGGTCTATGGGTTGAATGGTATGAAGATGGATGTGGTTTATTTTGTGGTCAAATGCATGTTGTGTTAATAGGTTAAGGTTGAGTACATTAGGCCTGGTTAGTTTTATCAAGAAGTAGAGTTGCCCGAATAGAAGTGGGAGATGATCAATATGGATTTTGTTACCTACCATCCTCGGTCTCGAATCTAAATTGATTCAATTTGGGTTATCTTGGATAGGATGACTAAGTCTGTGCACATATTATAAGTGTGGACTACCTTTATGGTAGAGGATTATGCGAAGCTGTATCTTCAGGATATTATGAAGCTACGTGAATTTTCCTATCTTGATTATTTCTGATCTTGGTACACAGTTCGTGTCTCATTTCGTGTGGTATTTTTCGAAAGGGTTGGGGAATAAGGTTAGTCTGAATACTGCTTTTAATCCACAGTCAGATGGTCAAGTAGAGAGAACTATTCAGATATTAGAGGATAAGGTTCGGACCTATGTGATTGATTATGGTGGCAGTTGGTTGAGCATCTACCGTTGGTGGACTTTCCTTACAAAAATAGCTACCATTCTAGTATTGGTATGGATCCATTTGAGGTGTTGTATGGTAGGAGGTGTAGATCTTCTATTTGTTGGTTTGATCTTAGGGAGGCAGACATGTTTGGCCTAGATTTGGTTTACCTATCGCTGGAAAAGGTAAAGAGATAGACTTAAAGCTTCCCAAAGTTACCAAAATTCCTATGGGGATGTTAGGCATAGAGACTTGAAGTTTGAGGTCGGGGATAAGTTTAAGGCCGGGGATAGGGTGTTCCTCAAAGTGTCTCCCATGAAGTGAGTGGTGCAGTTTGGCAAGAATGGGAAATTCCTCAATTTGTTAGTCCTTAGGTGATTTTGCGGAGAGTTGGAAATTTTTCTTATGAGTTGGAGTTACCATCTAACTTGAGTTTGGTTCATTCGGCCTTTCATATTTCTATGTTGAGAAAGTCCATTGGTGGTCCTTCTTTGGTTTTTCCTTTGGAACGACTGGGTATTTCATACTTCTGTCTTATGAAGAGGTCTCAGTTGATATATTAGATAGGCATGTTCGTTGGTTGTAGACCAAGGATATGGCTTCGGTTAAGGTTCTATGGCGAAACCATAAGGTGGTCGAAGCTACTTGGGAAGCGGAAGAGGACATGAAGTCCAAATATCCATATTTGTTTTCTACTCCTGGGATTTATACTGAAGTTATGTGTCCTCAACACATCTTTATATTCTGATTTTTAAAGGAAAGTTTAACATCATATTTCTTAAATTATGTTTTGATAATAAAAATGACTCTGTGTGTGGTTACCCCTACCTTGTCCATCATTTGGTGATGAATGTTTCTAGTGGGGGAGACTAAAACATGGATGGTTTTGACACTTAGGAAATTTCCTAGAATTTCATTCTCTGGACCCAATATGACTTATGGGTACGAGACGTATGTTGGTGTACGAGTGGTATGATCATGTCGTATACTATCAAGTGTTAGTTGGTGGGATGGTTTTGGTCACTGGAATGGGTACGACTTAGGGGTATGGGTTGTATAGGCTTGGTATGAGTCATATCAAGGACTCGTATGGTGAGCAATGTTTGATCCTTCTTCTATTTTATTTTGCGAGGGATATGGGTCATGGGTACGAATCGTATGCTACGGTTACAGCTTGTTTAGATGATTCGTATGCTGGACAGTGTCTGATCCAAGGTTGAGGCTTGTATATAAGTGGTGGATACCTATCAAGAAGAGTTTTCAGGAGTTAAAGACTCGACTCACTTTTACTCCAGTATTACCTTGCTAGATAGTTCAGATAGATTTGAGGTTTATTGTGATGCTTCCAAAGTTGGTTTTGGTTGTGCATTGATGTAGAGAGGTAATCGCCTAAGACTCTAGACAACTTGAACCCCATGAAAAGAATTATCCTACCTATGATCTTGAGTTGGCAGCTGTTGTTTTTGCTTTGAAAATTTGGAGACATTATCTTTATGGGGTTTATGTGGATGTGTTCATTGATAATATGAGTTTGTAGTACGTGTTAACACAGAATGATCTAAATATTTGCTAGAGAAGGTGGCTTGTGTTGCTAAAAGATTATGATATGAGTATGTTGTATCATCTGGGTAGGGCCAATGTAGTGGCGGATGTCCTTAGCAGATTGTCGATGGGCAATATTGCTCATGTTGAGGAGGATAATAAGAAGTTAGTCAGTAAGATTTATCTGCTTACTAGATTAGGTATTTTGTTGGTTGATTCAGCTGAAGTTAGTGTATGGGTTCAAAATGGT
This sequence comes from Capsicum baccatum var. pendulum, assembly GCA_030864225.1. Taxonomy (NCBI): domain Eukaryota; kingdom Viridiplantae; phylum Streptophyta; class Magnoliopsida; order Solanales; family Solanaceae; genus Capsicum; species Capsicum baccatum. The sequence continues at coordinate 194,834,690 of CM061558.1, read as the reverse complement.
TCAAAATCTTCCTTGGTTGCTAAAGTGAAAGAAAAGTGAGACAAAGATATTTGGTTAAGCTAAAGGAAGCAGTTAGAGATCAGAAGGTAGTGTTTTTCTCCCAAGTAGGAGATGGTGTGCTTCATTGTCAGGGGAAATTATGTGTTCCATGTGTTCATGGCTTGAGACATCTAATACTTGCTGAAGTGCATGGTGCGCGATACTCTATCCATCCAGGAACCATTCAGATGTATCGTGACTTGTGGGAAATTTATTGGTGGAGTGGTATGAAGAAGGATATTACAGAGTTTGTGGCTAGGTATCCGAATTGTCAATAGGTCAAGGTTGAGCACCGAAGGCCTAGTGGTACATTGTAGGAGTTCAACATTCCTACTTGGAAGTGGGAAGTGGTGAACATAGATTTTTTGATAGGGTTGCCTCGTAGTCAGCATAATTTGATATAGGTGATTATAGACAGAATGACCAAATCCTCTCATTTCTTGCATTCATACTTCGTACTCAGCTAAGGATTATGCTAGGCTTTACATTAGGGAGTTGGTTGAGTTGTATAGGATTCAATTGTCTATTATTTTTGATAAAGGTACTCAGTTTACCTTACAATTTTGGAAAGTTTTTTAGAAGGGTCTTGATACCCAAGTTCATCTCAGTACAACTTTTCATCCTCGAATAGATGGTCAGGCATCGAGCACTATTCAAACCTTAGAGGAAATTTTAAGGGCATACGTTATTGACTTTAAAGGTAGTTGGGATGACCACTTACCTTTCATTGAGTTTTATTATAACAACATTTATCACTCAAGTATTCAGATGGGTCCATTTGAGGCTCACTATAGAAGGAGATACAATCTCCTATTAGTAAGTTTGAGGTAGGTAAAGCTACTTTTGTAGGGATAGATGAAGTGTTTGATGCGAGGGATAAAGTTCAGTTGATTCGAGAAAGGTTAAAAATAACCCAAATCCATAAAAATCTTGTGCACATGTAAGAAGAAGGGATAATGAGTTTGAAGTTGTTGATTTTCGTCTATTTGAAGATTTCGCTTATAAAGGGAGTGAAAAGATTTGGCAATAAGGGGAAATTCTTTCCCCTGTTATGTTGGCCCATAGAGAATCTTGATTCATTTTGGGAAGGTTGCTTATGAGCTAGAGTTGCCTGCAGATTTACCATTAGTACACCGGTATTTCATGTTTTTTGTTAAAGAAATGTCTTGGTGATTCTGCTGTAGTTATTACTTTTGAAGATATGGATGTTAAGGGTAGCCTTTCCTACGAAGAAGTTCTAGTTGAGATCCTTGATCATCAAATTCGTATACTAAGGAACAAAAAAGGTCCCTTGGTTAAAGTTCTTTGGTAGATAAGTCTATTGAAGGAGCCACTTAGGAAGCTGAAGCAGATATGCGAACCAAGTACCCTCAACTTTTCTTCGCAAACTCAGACTTAAACTCAGGTACCGATTTTCCTCACATTAACTCTTTTCAGTCCCCATTTTCAGCTATGTATAGTTTCATACACTTATAAATACAGTTCAACTCATGTATCCTATTTCAGACTCAGTTAAGTAAGAATTTAAGGACTAATGTTCCCAATGGGGAGATATTGTAATACTCACAGGATGCTAAGCTCAATTCAGCTCTTAGTTTAATACTTAAGGGGTCCAAGGCTTAAAAATTTCACTAAATGTTGAGAATTTAGTCAATTTCAAGACCCCTAAACTTTGATGATATTTTAATTTGGTCTTCCCAACCCCGAAATGTTGGTTTTTAAGTAAATTCATGGTTAGGGAAGTTAAAAGAATGTATCGAGTGAGTTTGGAGATTTTAAGTTGAGATTTGGGACATGTTTCGGTGGACAAAAAAATGCAGCAACACTTTTGAGCCGTAAAACATTTCTCTCTCCTACAGTGAGGAACTCTGCGGAGTGTTGTTCTCTCTCCAGTGGAGTAAGCTCTGCAACATCTTGTTCTGTCTAGTGGAGTAAGCCCAACAACGCGTGCGTCCATCCCGTACAATGCTTTTGATTAAGTGCCCAAGGGGAATTTGAGACATTTCCTCACCCTATTTTGTACATAACACGAATTAGGGCTTCCAAAAGGGAATTATTTGCCTCTTTTACCTAAATTGCTCTCAAGAAACCCTCCTTTTCCCCAAGAACAATTCAAGCTTCATTCTCAATAAATCAAGGGATTCAAGCTTTCAATTCAAGAAACCTTCAAGAATTTAGTTGTTAAGGTATGTGGGATGTTTATCCATTGGTCCCTTTTACCTAGGGAGTCCAAAATCCTCTTTTGGTTTAATTTAAGAGATATACCTGTTCTTCAGGAAATAAATCCCTGAATATCTTGTTAATTAAATTTCAAGTTATGGTTTCAAGTGTTTTCAAGTAGACTGAGTCAAATCATGCTTCAAGTGTTGGAATTCCCATTTCATGATCAATTGATTTCAGCATTAACCCTCAAGTTATTAATTTATCCATGTAATCAATGTTGTTTTTCCTCATGTTTAAGGCATTCCCATGTCCAAGTTTATGATTATTACATGTTTGATGATATGACCATATTTTGGTTCTTTCACTGTGATTTCATAATATAGTGTTTCAAGTTTGATATCGTATTTTATAATCATTTAGTGCTGGTGGGTTATGAACACCTGATACCTAGTTGTTTTACTTTATGTTAGTATATCAGAAGTGATGTCAGTTAAACTATGAGTATTATCATTTAGTTAGTTGTTATGATCATGATGAGCATTATAAGAAATAAAGTTTAGTTGAAATTAGTTTAGTTAAGTACCAATGTCATTCAGTTGGAAGTAGAATTTAACACCAAGTGAACCAAGGGATGGGGGAGATCTCTCGCCAGTTAGGATTAGGTCCTTAGCAGAAGTCGTTAAGTTCCACAACTACGTAGCCAACGTAGGAATATGAGATGTCACCAGCCAGTTTAGGACTGACACTTTCTTAGGGGTCACCGTTCAGTTTAGGAATGACTCCCTAGTCCTTCCAGACTCATGATTATTGGATCCATGCAACCAATATTAGTACCCATGGCATGGTACTGACACCCTTCCAACTAGGGTAATAAGTTGGACCCTGATTAGCTTAGAATTGAGCATGTCAGTTATATAATACCTCCCATAGTCTCAGTACAATATTCAGTATGTTTTAGTTCAAGTTTTCTTGACCAAGTGTACAAAGCCTCAGTTATTTAGTTATACAGATTTCAGTTATTTAGTTTACAGATTATTTCAAAAACACGTTTGTACTTGGTCTTTCATTCATACATGTTATAGGACCATCCATTTATGCTGAGTTATTCCCATGCATTTCTGCCAGCTCTTATCTTATATACCAGTACATTTAAAGTACTTACCACATACTTTCTTTGTGCTATGTTTTCTAATAACCTAGGTTCGGATGTTTAGTTTCCCGACCACTCTTAGACAACTCAGCGACATTCAACAATAGTAGTGGTGAGTCCTCATATGTCTAGTACATAATTTGTTTGTTTCAATTACTCCAGTACTTTCTTATGTTTAGTTAGTCAAAGTTAGTTGAGGGTTTGTCCCATCAACTCCTCAGATAGTTTAGAGGCTTTCAGATAAATCAGACAATTAGTTAGACAGTCAGTCAGTTACTTTAAGTTTTATCAGTTGTTTTAGACATTTCAGTATTAGGTATTTTAGTATTCCAGATTTACAATATCTTATCAGAGTATCTTCCGTGTATGTTATTTTATTACTATTTTGTTTAGTACTCAATAAATTTACCAACTAATGGGTTATCTTATGGTCACTCATGACCGTAAAAACCATTGTCGTGACTAGGGGGTAGCCTCAGGTGTTGACAAGATCCTGATTAAGGATGTCTGCTATCTAATCCTCTATCTGGTAAAACTTTATGGAAATAACTCCCTTATCAATATTGTCTCTTTGAAAGTGATGCCTTACATCAATATGCTTGGTCCTCTATGCTGCACTAGATTCTTAACCATGTTAAGAGAACTTGTACTATCACATATCAGAGGGATAGTGACTAAGACAATACCAAAATCCTTGTACACCCATTTGGTCCTAATAGTTATTCTTTTGATAGGTTTTGGGACCAGGTGCAAGACTTTTTTTCTTTCAAATTACTGAAACTCCTTATTCATTGTATTGATTAAGTCAGCATCTTTCAGAGCTTTCTTCACTTTTGTGGGCTTATCTTGGGACAAGAATGCTAAGAATGCCATAAAACTTTTAGTTTGAGCAATTGTTTGGACTCCATATTCCAAAGGTGTAGTCGGATTCTCAAGTGTGTGAGAAGATTTGTTCCTCCAATTTGATCTTTTGAGATGAGTTCCACTTGTACAAGTCCTTGAAGAGTTTGACTAGACCATTCTTGAAGTTTTTCAACTAGATTCGGGGTCAGTAACTGAGATCCTGGATCACCATCACCTTCATCATTTTCAACCACATCATTTAGTTCTTGACCATTATCTTTAGCAATATCATCCCTTTGAACAGGAATGAATTCTTCAATATCAGAATCTTCATCATCACCTGATTCACTAGCTTTCCAGATTTATCACAACCACATGTATACTTTTTTCCACACACAGAAATTTTTTATTGAAAACTCCGTATGCTTTTCTTTAATAGGAGTAGCCTACAAATTTTGCTTCATATTTTGGAGTCAAACTTTCCTAGTTCATTCTTCCTATTAGTTATCTCAAAGAACTTGCACCCAAGAGGTCTGATGTACTCAAACATAGTCTTTCTATTGAACACAAGATTATATAGGGTGTTGTTTAGGAGAGATCTAATTAAACACCTGTTTCTCACATAATATACAGTATTAACAACTTCATCCCAAAAGCTCTTTGGAAGACCAGAACAAATTAGAATGGTCTTTGCAATCTTTATGAGGGCTCTGTTCTTTATTTCTACAGATTTATTTTGATGAGGAGTCCTAGGAGTAGAGAAGTTATGACTGATTCCATACTTAGCACAAAAACCTACAACTTTGGAATTCTCAAATTCAGTTCCATGATCAGATATGAATTCAACAATTTTACAATTAAATTTCATTTAAATTTGGTTGGCGAAAGTTACCAGAACCTAGTAGTTTTACCCTTGGTTCTTAAGAACATTATCTAGGTGAGCCTGGAGTAGTCATCCATAATGACAAATACATACTTCTTTCCTTCTCTACTTTGGACTTTAATTGGTCCACATTGATCCATATGCAACAACCCAAGAGGTCTAAAAGTAGTCACCTGCTTCTTCATGTAAAGGAAGACCTGGTTTGTTTACCCTTAACATAAGCATCAGAAACTTTCTGGTTTGGATATTTTAGATTTTATGTCACGGACCAGTTCCTTTGAAATCAACTTGTTCAGCAAACTTAAACTTACATGTCCCAGCCTTCTATTCTATAGATCAACATCTTTCTTTTGAATTCTTAAACACCATCAACTACAAACCCTAAATAATACGCATTTATATTTTTGAACTTTTTGGCTTCAAAAATAACTCTCCTAGACTTTAAGCTTGACATAATACATCTACTAGATGAGAACTTCACCTCATTACCCTTGTCACAGATCTGAGAAACACTTAGAAAACTATACTCGAGGCTATCCTTATAGTACAAATCTTTTATTGTTTTATCTTATGATTATCCAGTCTTTCCCACACCATGGATATAACCCTTTTAACCAGTTCCAAGTGAAATACCTCTATATTGAAGTATCTATATAGAGAGAAAGAAGTTAGTACTCCCAGTCATGTGCTTTGAGCATCCACTATCAATAAATTCTTTCTAACTAGATTCCCTTTCTCCTACTTAAATTCAAAATAATTTGGTAGATTTGGGAACCCACTTGAGTTTGAGTTCCCAAAATGAAGATAAAGGTGTGATCAAATCTTTATTGGCCCATATAGGTAGAGAGTTCTTCTTCATATTTTCAATGTTATGGAACCTTTAGGGTAATAATTTTCCTACTGGATGTATCTATTAATGTTTATTATAGCTCCAAGGAAAAATTTATAGGTTCCTTCTAGAGACCATCTTTTCCATAATGAGTGCATAGAGGTTTATGGATCTTATTTCTAACACCATGAACAACTTTCCCTTGAGACCCAAGTGATTGGGTTTTAAACTAATATTCAAGGACTTTACCATTATTGGCATCCTGACCATTTAAATTAGAAAGGATTTGTAAGGATGTGGTCCATTTTAGTGATTTGACAAGTTCTGCTCTTATACAGTCATTCTTATTGAGTTCAGACATGATATGCTTTTGGGAATCCCTAAATCATTATTCAAGCTCAAATTAAATCCTTGAGATTTTTCTTTTCTTCCTTTTACCATCAGAATCATCCACTTTCTTCAGGTGATTCATTAGAGTCATATTTTCAAATTTAAACTTAGTGATCTGTTCCTCTATTTTAGATATCTGGAGAGTTAGGAAAATTAAAACAAGCTCTTGATTTTGTACTTTCTCTTCTAATCAAGATCTTTATTTTCCACTTTAGCTTCTAATACATTTTTCTTAGTAGTCAGTTCACACATAGAATCAATCAACATATTTTAAGCTTCTTTATCTTTCTAGAAGAGTAGTTATCTAAATTTTCTTTAAGATCAGAAATAGTAAACTAATTTTCTTATTCGTCTTTAGTGTTTACCCTAAGAGTAAAAAATGAGTCAAAGGTGAAATTCTCATCCTTAACTACCTCCATAGAAACATCTTCAAGCTTTACATCCTTCTTAATTCACTAGAGGAATCTCCCCATATAGCTAATGCCTATTTACTGCATAATCTGTTGTAACCTTTCTTCTTAACTTTTCAGGGACCTAATCCTTCTTCTATCCTTTGTTACCTCCATACTTGAGATATTCTTGATAATCCTGTTTGTGCATTGGGCAATCTTTGATGAAATATCCAGGTTTTGTACATTTGTGGAAAGCTTTAACTTTACCTCCCTTTTTGCTGCTACTTCCTCTTCTTTTGTTTATTTCTCTAACAATACCTTTTAACAAATAGGCAACATCAATGTCCTCCTCACTTGAATCAAACTTTGAAGCGTTCAATGCCAAAGATTTTTCTCTTTTTGCCTCCTTCTTGTCTTGCCCTTGTTGCTTCTTGAGTTCATGAGTCTTCAAATTACTAATAAGTTCATCCATTGTGAGAGTTTTTAAGGTTTCTTCTCTCAGTGATGGAATCTATTCTGATTTCCCAGGATTTAGGAAGAACTCTTAGAATTTTCCTCACCTTTTTATACAAGGAATAACTTCTCCTAAGCAGTGCAACTCATTGGTTATTGAAGTGAATCTAGTATGCATCTATTGGATAATTTCTCCTTCTTTCATGGTGAAGGTTTCATACTGAGTAGTCAATATATAAAAATTTGAATCCTTCAAATCAGTGGTTCCTTCATGAGTGGTCCTCAAGTAATCCCAAATTTCCTTAGCATTTTCAAAAGAAAAATTCCTATTATATTCATCAGGTCCTATGCCACAGACAAGCAATTTCTTTTCCTTGTAATTTTTCTCAACTTTCTTTCGATCTTTATCATCAAAATCTCTACTTATTTAGAAAACCATCCTTGTTATATCTCCTTATTTGACGTCTCTAACTTTCACATGAGGACTATAAAGTATTACATCTATCATCTCACATTCAATAACTATAATAAAGTCATACGTCCTAGTTTTCGACCACCCATAGTACTGCACATTAAAGTGGGGTGGTCTAGTGGTAGATTGCCCTTCTTCCAGATATGGTGGAGTATCCGCGATTAATAAATCACTCTTGGTGTGAACTTTTTAGAGTGTCCTTACTCTAATGCCCTTTGTTTAAATATGGGGGGTGCACTACCTTATAAGGCACCAGGTCCCTCAGAGTCAGATACAGGTAATAAAGAAGTAAAGTAGTTAGGAAATACAACTTTGGAAGAAAGTAAAGAACATAATGATTAACGTGGAAACCTACTTGATCAAGGGATGAAAAGCCACAACTTTCCCTCACAAGCACTTAAGAATCTACTATAGTCAAACTCATTATTCTAGACTCCATTGGAACTAAACTCTAAGCTCCACTAATTTGTAACAAATCTATTACAAACTGTCATTGAAAACTTTGTTAGGATCTCTTGTAAATATTGATTAATTCTAACCAATATCAAATCAGGTAACTTTGCCTAATCACTCTATAGAAACAAAAAATATTTAATCTTATAAGACGAGTAATTTTATTACAGACCAAGACTTGACTCAAGAACAATTATTCTCTCAGCACATAGAAACTTGGAACTTGAGCAATATTAGTTTTTGCCATTTTTTTCTTGAATAACCAAATTACAAAAACTATTGAATTAAGCAGCATTATTTTTCATTTACAGTAGGACAATGATTAGGATAGAATTTTGATTGGTCTAGGTGTCTTGATTGGTACATAGTTCACCTACACAGTTTGTTACACTAACAGACAAAACTGCACAGACATGTCACAACTGTATGTTTTTGTGAAGACCCAGGGACATGGTCCCTTATTGTCAGCTAATCATTATTAAAACAAGATATTGAAGATGTGGGATTACCTCTCAGAACTGAAGGATATTTGAATAGGATAGAAATATGCTTGCTTGGTCAATTGATCACTGATAATCCAAATATAATTAAACCCATGAGAAGTAAGGGGTAAACCACAAACAAAGTCCATCGTAATCTGCTCCCACTTCCACTACGGAATTGAAAATATTTTAATCAAACTACCTGGATACTGATTTTCAACCTTCACCTACTGATAACAAAGGAAACAAACAATAGAATCCATCACATCTCTATTCATGCCACTCCACCAATAATGTTGTCTCAAGTCTATATACATTTTAGATGTTCTCAGATAAATAAAATTTCTTGATCTGTGAGTCTTCTGCAAAATCTAATGGATTAAGTCATCAATCCTCGAAACACCAATGTGCCTATCAAATCCCAAAACTCTCTCAAAATAGATGGTGTTTCTCTCAAAATTACCACTTAACACTAGATCTTAAAAGAAGTAAAGCTTACTATCCTCAAACTGATGATCCTGAATCTGTTCAAATAGCAAATACCTCAACCCAACATAAGTAAGAACCCTCCTAGGGTCAGAAATATAAAGGCGAACCATCTAGTTGGCTACGAACTAGGTGTCCCATGCTAATGGCCCCTCAGAAACTGAAATACACGCCATTCTACTTATACTCACTATCTTTCGACTCAAGGCATCTTCTACCATAATAGCCTTGCTTTGTTCATATGAGATAGAGATATCATAATCCATAAGCAACTCCATCCATCTACGTTGTCTGGCATTTATCTCCTTTTAGTTCATAAGATGCTGATGACTGTGGTGGCCGAAAAAAATATCAGAATGATGCCATAAAAATAATGCCTTCAAATCTTGAGTGCAAAAATATCACTAGCAACTCAAAATCTTGTGTGGGGTAGTTTCGCTCATTAAACTTAAGCTATCTCAAAGCATAAGAAATAACCCAACCATGCTGTATCAACACATAACCTAGAACAACACCAGAAACATTACAATACACAACGAATCTTTTACCGTCCATAGGAAGAGCAAGAATAAAAGTTAAAGTAAGGAAATCATTGAGCTTCCCAAATCTCAACTCACACTCCTCGGACCATTAGAAAGGAACCTACTTTCGTGTTAATTTGCCATAGATGTCAAAACAGTAGAAAAACCCTCAACTAATCATCTATAATAATTGGCCAAACTAAAAGAGCTATGAACTTCAGTTGGAGATGTCGGTCTAGCCCAATCACGAATAACCTCAATCTTACCTAGATGTAACAAAATCCCATCCTTAGACATAACATATCCAAGTAATGTAACTGATTCAAGAAAAAACTCACACTTAGAGAATTTAGCAAAAAACACATGATCTCTCGAAGTATGGAGCATAATCCTCAAATATTGTACATGCTCCTCTCTACTTCTCAAATACCCAAGGATGCCATCTATCAAAGCAATCACAAAGAAATCTAAAGAAGACTTAAATACTCGGTTTATCAAATCCTTAAACGTGGCTTAGGCATTGGTTAAGACGAATGACATCACAAGGAACTCATAATGACTATAACAGGTTCTTAAGTATGTCTTAGAGATATCCTCATCCCGAATTCTCAACTGATAGTAACCAAATCTTAAATCAATATTAGAAAACAATGTCACTCTCAAAAGATGGTCAAACAAATCATCAATGTGAGGCATAGGATTACGGTTCTTCACTATCACCTTATAAAGCTTTATATATTCAATACACATATGTATAGATCTTTCTTTCTTCTTTAGAGACAACAAAGTATCTCCCTAAGGAGACACACCTGGTCTAATAAAATACTTAGCAAGAAGATACTAAAGTTGAGAAGTTAGTTTCTTTAGATCAGTAAAAGCTATGCGGTAAGGTTCCATAAAGATTGGTTAGGTTCCAGGATTGAGTTAAATAGAAAACTCAATCTCATGGACAAGGGGAATGCCAGGAAAGTTTATAAGGAACACATCAAGAAACCCACAAACTATAGGAACAGAGTTATGAAACTAACTGTCCATACTATTATCATAATTATAAACAAGATAAGACTCACAACCCATTGAAATAAGTCTCCTAGAAAACATATAAGAAATAATCATCGTCATCTTGTGGAAACAACATCTAAAGAACCAGCCTTAAATATAGAAGGTACTGCATATAGATGACCATACCCACGACCTAGTTGGACTCCAGACTGACGTCCTATGCTGCCTACCTGAGAACCTCCTTTGGTACCCTAGAAATAACCCCTAAAACATATATAAACTTCTCTAGCTAAGAGGTAAACTTCTCTAATAGGAAAATATTCTATGCTGAAGCAACAATCATCCCATTACTATGGAACTCATGAGAATAATGACCAAAAGATACATAACGATAACATGATCTCTTAGCAACACCAGAACCAACATATTCAATTGACTCAAAGTAACCACCTTGACTAAAATAGCTGCAAGATGAACCTATCATAGAATGACTGCTAAACTGACCAGGGCGATTACTAGCACTAGATTAATCTCTATCAATAATCTGAAAAGCTGCCTAAACCAGTTGATTGGGCTAACTCTGAGGATGATAGGATAGATACGGAGAATACCCACCATGAAAAATAATACCTCTAAATTGGGAACTAATAAGTCTCCCACTAAAGCTACCAAATATCTAGGCCTCTAATCGTTGCCCCCTTAGGCTTTATGATGCATCACCTTCATTACCTGAGCGTGATCCAAAAGATAAGATAAAGAACTACCCACAATAATGAAACTTTAAGTAGGCATATGAAGAGGAAGTATCACCCCTCTAACAAAGCAACAAACTCTCTCATACTCAATGTCCAGAATAGAAGTAGCATACCTAGCCAACTTATGAAAATGAGCCTCATACTCTGAAACTGTCATAGAGCCTTGATCAAATCTCAAAAAACAAATATCTTAGAAGATAGATAAGGTTGTAATAAATATACTTCTCCAAATATATCTTAGAGAATTGACTCCATGTCAAAAGAGATGATCCAATTGGTCTAGAATCCATATAACCTCTCCACTAATGTTGAGAAATGAAGTCGAACTAAAATATGGTGTAATAAACACCATGCATCTAAAAAAGGCCCAAATTATAGATACTATCCTCACAAACAATCAAAATAATATGCATCCTCGCTTAGAGCACCAAAAAACCTTGGCAAAGCCAATGTAATGACCCTCTAGATTAATTTTTGATTATTTTTATTGTTAGATCTTTCCCATAGCTACCCCAATGAATTTATGACTTGCTAAAACTTAAAATTTGGTTATCGGGAAATTTATTTGGTTAATAAAGCCAATTCTCTATTTAGAATTCTTTATTGGTTCTATATGGCTACCGAATGAAAACTTTAATCAAGCATTCTCAAATTCAAAGTCTGACAGTGCCAACAGCTTTGGATATTGATTTTAGTTTAGGTAGACCTTTAGTTTGGGTCCCAATACACCTAAACTCATTTTTACCTATTGGTCAAAAAGATAGAAAATTAGAAGTTTGGGTGTAGGATCCACATTTGATTGAAATAACCTTGAATAGAAAATAAAAATTTGATATTGCATCCAAAATATCTAATTTAGTGTGGTTACATAGTTTATTTGCATCTACCATATTATGAATGAGTCTTGTGGCCTTATCAAACACTTGGAAATTCTAAGTTTTAGCTTTTAGCTGAGGTATGGTGCCATGAAAATTGCACCCCATAGTCTTGCGATCATACCTCAATGTGCATAAAGACTATTGTAATCACACAAGGATGTATTTCAATTGCAACATCTGGTTCTAACACCAGTTAGTGTAATTATGGTCTGCATCTTGCAATTGCAATATCTGATTACCTGGTATGGGTATAAAAAGGAGCCTTAGGCCATGTTTGGCCATTTTTCACCAACTTTATTGAAATAAAAAAATCCTAAAGGGTGTTGTAACTCAAAATTGAGACTTGTTGGTGACTTGGGAGCTTCATTAACACCTATTATCGTGAATATCTTCAAATTTAAGATAAGATTTCATATCTTTCTTGATGAATTTCTTGGTTCTTGGCCAAAAACCTCAAATAGATTGAGAGCATGATTTTATCCCCAAATTAGCTTTGTTTTGAGCCATTATTTAAGGTTATTAATATTTGAATATCTTAAATGTTGGGTTGACTTCAAAAATGTGATTTGCTTAAGTATGACCCACTTGGGGGTTTTGGTGTCATTTTTGGTCCCAAAGTACAATGGTGCAATATGGATATTATTATTTTTTATTGGTCAGTAGATTATGATTTTGATAGTATGATATAATTTTGAGATCATGAAACTAAAATGAGTATTTGGTGAATGATTTCAGGATTTGCAGTTCGACTTTGATGTAGGCTTCTGTCTAGTCATCTATATAAGATGATGAATGTTATAAATTATGTATGAATGCTTATGTTAAGTTTGATTATAAGAAGAATGACATAGTATTGAATATCAAAGCTTTTGGATTAGATGAGGGTTAGCGATTCGTAAGGTGAAATACTTCTTACCCTTTTGAATTCGATTGCCAACTCCCTATAGTTAACAAACTTGTAGAATGGATATGATATAATGCTAGGTTTGGGACATGGTTTTATCATTTAAAGAATAGTTAGTCTATTTAACCTTTATTGGACTATTATGGTAATCTTGAAGCCATAATTTTGGTAGAGTTGACTTAATTCTCATATTTCTAATTGAAATTCGTATCTTAGGAATGGTTACTTAATTGACTTTTAGAAGTTAAACTAGATACATTAGCCTAGTTTGGGGAATAATTTGCCTAAATATAGAAATTAAGGTTTAGAAGTAGCTTCTTCTTGCCCATCTTATGCTAAGAATTGTGTTAACCCTTGTGGACTTAGTTGAAAATGTTAGGCATAGTTGAGACTAATGAGCCATTAGAATAAGGTTACTTTGTAACTTGGTAAGTTATGATGACTTTCCCCAAAGTTTAACTTATAGCTTATAGCTATGTGGTATTTTGGATTTTCTTTATGAAATGGTCTATCGACATACTTGATAATATAGGCATAGACATATTTATGATATATGGTCTATAGATGCTTTTTGATATAGTATGCCTCCTAGATATGAGATGCTTATTGATATATTATACCTCCTAGATGTGAGATGCTTATTGATATATTATTCCTCCTAGATTTGAGATGATTATAGATATGTCTTATGGGTTATAGAGATGTTATGCTTGATAAATATACTATGACATATAAATATGAGATGATGTATATATATGATTACTGATTTAGGTTCTGGATACAATATGGGCCAAAGGCCGTGATTATGCTATTATAATTATTTTGGACACATTATTGGGCCTAAGGATATGTTATGTTATGAGTTAACCATCTGGGAAGTGTTTATCCTTGTAAAGTATGCAATTGTAGTTTATTGATATATTAATGCTTATGGTTCCATTGTTTGAATACTAGGGATGACATGCATAGATTTGACACAGTCATGATTGTTGCATCGATGATTGATACCATTTTGATTGAATTATAATTTGTTATTAACTAAGGATTAAAACCCATTTTGTACCTTAAAAATGGATTCTTTCATAATAATAAATAATGTCTTAATGAATAACATATATGTAAAATAGATTACTATGGATGTTTTAAAAGACTTGATCGAGAGAAATTCTAATATATGATTTGGTACTACTACTTACTCTAAGCATAAGAGATTCTGATCCTTTCTACACTTTTGCAATTATTTAGTCCCGATGTTCACTCGAGGTAATGGATGTATGAATTTACACACTTTTTATTCACAGCTTGAGTCTGTGTACCTATTATCTCTCTATATATATATCTTCAATATGGGATGGCGAAAGATGCAGTATTCATAATATAAATTTTGAGTAAAACCTGAAAACAAATTTTAGTATTGATATTATATATATGTTTTAATGATTATAATTATATTAATTTTATACCCATTAAGGTTAAATGATACTGTGATGATGAAATTGATACCTGTCTAAGACGAAGGATATTATGATGGTATATTGATACATGTAAAGGATGAAAAATATTATGATGATGACATATTAATACTCGCCAAGTCTGAAGGATGATTATATTAATGTGTCTATGTGTACATATATCAATTTGAGTTCGGCTAGCCCTATGTATGTGAAAAATATACTCAGCAAGATTGATGGATAATTGTGATGATCTTGGTTATAATGGAGATGGCTATGATAATGATATTGTGTTAATGATTATATTCTTTGCCTTCATTCTTGCATGCACATTGCTTATCACCAATATATATCTATCAGCCCATATAGGGGGTTACATAGGTAGGGTGATGACTATACCTTGTGGTGTGTTATATTCTGATTGAACCTTCTAATCCTGGGGTAGTGGGGGCACGTGATAGGCTTGGTTAGGTATTAGGTTGTTCGAGATAGCCAGTTACTTACATTGTTATTGATATTGTTATTCTAAATGTTATATTTATTCTTATGGTCATAGCTATGGCTAGTTTATGATAGAATGGTCATTTGTTTAGTATCGATACCTAAGGTATGATTTTGACATCTTTTATCTTATGGTTATATTACCATGCATGACCAACTAATGACTTGATATGTGGAATATAATCCTATGTATTCTAGCACTAGCTCCTTCTATAATTATGAGGTCTTACATTGCTAGTCTGATGATTTAGGTTGTACTTTGAGTAGACCTTTTTTATATACTTATATATTTATATACATACTTAGCTATACTTAGCTATACTTAGCGATATCCTTCTTTTTCTTTATTTACTCAGATTATGTACTCATTTTTTGGCATTGTATACTTATATTTATTTTTTCCCTCTTTTACTTACATATTGGCAAGTGATATATGGTATAATATTGAGATTCCTAAGTATAGATGTAATAAGATAGTGAATTCTTATTTCTTCCTTATACTTAATATGTTATTCTCTTCAACATAAATAGGACAAATTATACTTATTATATCATTAGCGGTCTTATATAGTTCCGATATATTTTGGTGTAGTTTTCCATTTTATATTTATCTATTATATATATCTTCTTTATCTTTGTATTTGTACTCATACTACACTTCTGTAGTCTCTATATAATAGTATGGTTTATCTCTGTTAATGTTTACATCATGAAGAGAAGCGATGGTTCAGAGACTTAGAGTGAGATCTTAAGATTTGGAGTATTACTAATTTCTCTCTTATGTACTAGACTAGTTTTTATTTTGAATTCAAAGATAAGTTGTATTAGTGTATTCATTTGTACTTTACTTTGAAATCTTGATACATAGAAGCTCTTGCACTTATACCACCAGGTGTTGGGAGTATGTTATATAACTAATCTTTTCTTTCATATATTCTACTTTATTGTCTTTTTCTTTTTAGGTAGTTCGTTACTAGTCATTTAGACTACGGGTTTGGCTTGCCTATTAGTGGGCTGTAGTAGAGCCTTCATGACTTTAGAAATTAGGTCATGAAAAATTAGTATTAAAGCCTAGGTTTCACTGGTGTATTACTACAAGAGATAAGTGTTTACTAGAGTCCATGGATTGGTGTGAATATATTCATAACCTATCTTCAGGAGGCTATAGAGACATTCTTAGAAAATTCATTTCTTTACTCATTTTCGTGTGTCTACATTGCTATAAGCCTTAAGTACATTCCTTGACTCTATTCTATCCGTAATAAATGATACGATATTTTCAATAGATGCAAACTAGAATTTTTTATGTATTTTTGTGTAGCATCAAACTAGAGAGTTAAAGATGGATATTAAGGATCTCCAGCATCAGCCAAAGGATTTGAGGCCATCTTAAGCTCTAGTAAGGCTTGTAACAACTATAACCCTTTGAGGTTCAGCTTTGGGGGTCCTGAGTATGTTGTGGATCCCTCACAATTAGGGATAACATCTAGTTCATTGAGCCATTAAAAAGCCAGAGTTAGGTCTATTGGTGTTCATCATGGTTCTTTACAAGTTACTCTGTACAAGGTTGGATTTCTTGAGTGTTCCAAAAATTTTCTAATGCTATATCCGTTAGACAAGGACATGGTGCATGGATTTATTAGAGGATCAACATTGCCACTCCATATGGTGTTGAAGCAACTAATAGCAGCTAGGTTTTCCTTCTCTTAGGTTGTTGATTATACAAGGGCCATAGAGATAGTATGTATTGAGACTTATGGAGTATGGTCGTAAGAGGACATGCCTTTGGTATTGTGATATAGGTATTTCAATTGGGAGTAAGGATACTTTCAGTAGAGTTCAGCTTTACTTGTAGCCTATAAGCTCTATAAAGATAGTATTTTAGACTACGAGTGGTTCTCAGATTAGTCATGATGACTATAGTAAGTTGAGTTCCCATCAAACCTTGTAGAGCTTTTGGTATAGGTCTTTAGGCCATGACAATAATTCTAGATTATGGGGGGTAGTATCTTAAAGTATTCCAAGATCTATTTTCGGATGTGTCGTGATGGGACACTAGTTCTGAGAGTGCCTCAGACATGAGTCAATTGATCAAACATAGTTAGACGGTATTCCCTGCCATCCTAAGGTTCCTGAGATAGGCTATGATTATGAGAAGGATAAAGATTTGTAGTAGAATATGCTCTCAGCATTAGTTGGACAACTATTAAGGCTCAGTCTCTATTCTCACCATATGGGTTTCAAGAGTTTGATATGATTGTAGAGAGATCTGCTACTCGTTTAGATAGTGTCCCCAATGTTGGATTAATAATCTTTTAGCTCATTCAGATCAACCTTATGATGAGTGTGTCACCTCTAGATAGAGAGAGTGTGCTTGGTACCTCAGTTGATGAGTTATTTGGTTGGTTTGAGTTTGGACCCATTCAAATTTGCTCTCACTTATATCCATCAGGCATGTGATTATAAATTTCACCATGATTGGTGTGCTTTTATTTCCCATATTTACCTTTTTATTTTATGTATTGAGGTCTTCGTATCCATTGATGCTTACATGATTTGATAAGTTCATATTGTTTATTATGTGCTTTGCTATTGGATTCATGATTATTTGACTACTCCCATAGTTTATTTCTTTTATTAGTGAATGAGGTAGATCTTAATTAATATTTTCTCTCTATGGGTGTAGCATTTGGGTTTGAGTTACATTTATCTCAGAATATTAGCCTTATTATGTCCCTTTGTGTGGTACTTACTATTATGTTCCTTTTTGTACCACCTATTCATTATATTAATGTTAACATCACTATTGCTATTGCTGTCATAGCTGTTACATTGATGTTACTACCATATGTTATTGATCATCACTACATAGCTGTATAGACTAGTGTTATCTAGTTTGAATTCCTTTTATTTTCCTATAGCGAGGTGAGGTTGATTATTTTCACTATTTATTAGCTGTGTTAGATTGACTCAGGGATGTATTGTGACATCAAAGTTGGCCTTCTATGGTTCTAATATGGTTCTACATTTGGCAATTTAGTTAAATTTCTTGTTCTTAAGTTTGGGAATCTTACACTTTCCTCCTGTGTGCGAAGGTTTTTATTTTGGCTATCTCTTTCTATATAACACATTTCTGAGATTGACTAGTTTGTGGTACACTCTTTAATGTGGCTATTTTATATCCCGATAATGGTTTGATATTAATAGCGAGATATCATGGATTCATCTCTCTAATTTATTTGATTTATCTCCAAGTGATAGTTTGCCCCTATTATAAATATAAAGTCGAATTCTCTGTTTCCCTTGTGATGTGGTTCTCGCTCTAGTGGAGTTAGAGAAAGAAAGAAAGGTGATAGTTCCTATTAATATTTGTTGAGTTGGCATATTATAAATTTTTCTCTTAAGTTGCTGGTTATTTAGTAGTGGTCTTGACATTGACCTTGGTTTTGTTGGTTGTCTAGTAGTGAACTTGACATTAACCTTGGTTTTTTTTCCTTTTTGATGATGTGATTCATAGATGGATCGAGTAAAGATTGTTCTGCTTGGGTGGATTTAAGAAATCCCCATTTCAAAGTTATTCAACCTAAGGAAACTTGGGGGAGTGCTTCTCTTTGATGATATGTGCCTATGGCTATTCTTTGCAGACATAAAGAGTTGGATCGATTCGTTTTTGGCTTGAGTTCTATATCTCTAAGTTGCTAGAGTTTTTGCCATCACTAGTGTGGTTTGTAGCCCTTGTGTGTTCTTGAATATGCTTTGATAGTTCATGCCCTTCAGTGTAAATAGAGTGGATTCCCTATATTTGCTGTTGGTGATTTATTCTCGACTGAGATTTTGTTCTTTAGTATAGTTTTGATTTTGTCTTGGCATGATATGGTGCAGATATGTCTGATACACACAGTATGATTGATATGAGGATTTAACCTTGATTTTTTGGATTAATTTTGGATTTGAAGCCTTGGGATGGCGATTTGGAAGCACTAATGGATTTAGAGTATTAATGCCTACCTGTCTTCAGGTTTGGTTTAGGAAGTTGAGTCCGAGCAGTTTAGCCTTAATGTTAAGATTTTAGCTTAGAGCTGTAAAGCTTTATTGCAACCTTTGCTTCAGATTTCTCCAGCTCAGATTTATGTATAGGCTAGCTGAGCCTACTCATAATTACTTATTCAGTCTTCTCAACTTTGGTTGGATTGTTGTTGATAAGTTTGAAATAATGCACCATGAACTCGGTATTGGTTCTTTTAGCTTATACCTCGAGTCTTTAGTCTACTTTGACAATTTTGGATGGTATACTCAGTGAGTGTACTGCTTGGTTTATACTCTGTTGATGGGACATCCTGAAGCGGATCATTTAGTGATGCGTACTTATGCCTTAATATTCTGGATTTCAGTCTTGGTTGCCATCCAAATTAGTGGTAGCATTGGCATAGATTGTATTTCTTGATTATCTCTATTTGTGTGCCCAGATAGCACCTTATGTTCTTATTCTCATGATTTTCAAGTAGACTTTTAGTTGGCCAACTTCAGTTCCTCGAGTTCTCTGTGATGAGATTGCAAGAATATGACCCAAGTTATTTTCCTCCTAGTTGTAATAGATAACAATTGTGGATTGAGAAAAGACAGTTATATTTGGATTCAGAGTAGGTGGTATGACTCATGTCTGTTGTTAGTTTTGTCTTGGTTGAGACTTTGATTGATTTGTGCGAGTATGAGATCGTATCAGTGTGTTGTAGTTTGGGTTTGCATACATCAACCTTGTTCAGTTTAGTTACTAGGCAACTGATTCTTAAAGTTGAGTTTTGACTGTATGGAAGTGAAGTGAAGAGCTAGTGGAAAAAGGACACTTGGGGCCAAATCCCTCAGAAGTGTTCTCTCATCATGGAGGTTATCTAGAGTCATTCTTGAGGCAAGCAGGCTCAGTACCTCATCCTTTCGAGCTTTTGAGATCTTTCTATCCGTTGACTTTAGGGATAAAAGTCCTTTTAGTAGTGGATATTGTAATGACCCTCCGGGTCATTTTTCATATTTTTGCTTATTTTTTCAATTAGAGATTATCTATAGCTTTCCCAAGTCATTTATGATTTTCTAGGACTGATAGTTTGGTTGTTGGGCCGTTTGTTTGATTTTAGAGACAATTCCCTGTTTAGAAGTCTTCGCTAGTTCCTAACGGCCACCAAATGAAAACTTTATTAAATCAATCTTAGATGCATAGTCTGACTGCTCCGACATATCCAAAATATTGATTTTATGCTAGGTAAACCTTTGATTTGGGTGTCGATGCACCCAAGCTCATTTTGACCTATTGGTCTAAAAGTTAGAAAATTAGAAATTTAGTGTTGGACCAACATTTGGTTGAAATGAACTCGGATGGAAAATCCAACTTTATAATTATATCGAGAATATTAAATTTAGTGTGTTTACACTATTTATTTGTATATATTGGATTCCATTTGAGTCCCGAGGCCATAGTGGAAACTTGGAAATTCAAAGTTTTAGCTTTCAACCAAGCGCTGGTGCCATGGAAATCACACCTTTTAGGTTTCTGATCGCACCACAATGTGCAGAGGGGGTATTGCGATCACACAAGGATGTGTTGCGATCACAACATATTCTTCAAACACCACATAGTGCAATTATGGTCTGCATGTTGCGATTGCAACATCTGATTACCTGGTATGGGTATAAAAAGGCCTCTTAGGCCTAATTTTGGCCTTTTCTTGCCCACTCACTTAAAAAAAATCCTAAAAGGTGTGGTAACTCAAAATTGAGACGTATGGATGACTTGGAAGCTTGATTAACACCTATTATCGCGAATATCTTTGGATTTAAGGCAAGATTTCATCCCTTTCATGATGAATTTCTCCATTCTTGACAGAAAACCCCAAATAGAATGAGGGCTTGATTTTAGCCCTAAATTACCTTGGTTTTCACCCATTCTTGAGGGTTATGATTTCTTGATCATGTATGAACTTAGGGTTGACCTATAAAATATGATTTCCATAAGTGGGGCCCAGTTGGAGTTTTTGGTGTCATTTTTGTACCCAAAGCACAATGATGCAATATGGTGATATGCCCAAATTACAAATCTCGTTAGAAAGTGTAAGTGATCGCTGTCAAATATAGAAAACAACTGGGTTGGGTGTCGAATCCCACAGGGAATACTAAGGTCACTAAGTATTGTGATTATTATTAGACTGTTGATCGAAGGTTCCAAGATAAGGGGGGTTTGGTTTAAGTGGACAATAATATTATCAGTGTAACAATGAGATGATATGTGTAATTATATTTGATCACAGAAAATGACAAGTTAGGGTTATGTCCACCTTGTAAGTTCTACTTCTCTATTAACTATGAGTAATACGGAGTTTATACATGCCTGCACTTATAGAGAGACGTATTCTAATTCTAGATCCAAGTGTTTTTCAACCATCAAGGATTTATTCACTTTAGTTCTTTCGAACCCAAATTGTACAACAAATTGTACGAACTCTCCAAGAAGTTAATCCTTCTAGGGTATTAACGTGTAAAATAGAGGTTGGAAACTCTATTTTCTCGTCACACTCTCTTTTCCAAACAGTAATTTTTCTATCGAACAAGTTATTGCTATAATGGCGCATTCCCTATGTTTTCAACCATGAGAATTCAATCAAAATGAAGATAGTAATGATATAAGTGGATTAACACATCATAAATTCAAAAACTAAGAGCAATAGAGAGTATACTACAAGGTTTCCATAACCCTAACAGATAAGCTTAGCTACTCATGAATAAAACGGAACTCAAAATAGACATAATCATCATACCAAAACAAGAACAATCTTGTCGATAAAGATGACTAGCAAGAACAAGAGGAAATCACGTTTTCCTCTCTCCGTCTGCTTCAAGCTAAGTCGTTTTCTCTGTTTTCCAAAATATACAGAATCTGATTATTCAATAATCCCTAAAAATTCAGCAATAATGCTTTTAATAACATCCTTCTCTAATAAATTAGTACTGCATCCTTAACTATTTAAAAATATTAAGTTTGCCCGGGAAAAATTTCCCATGCGTCACATTCAGTCCAAGAGTTGTTTTCCTCTTTATGTGAAGTTTTCCTTTGCTGTCCACAGGTCCCCAAAGTGCTGAAATCTTCCTCATTAGTCCCTGAAAAGCATACTAATCACAAAGGTCAGCTCACTTACTAAAAATAGACTAAAAGTGCAAGACTTATATATTTTATTCTCAAAACATAGCTAAAACATGGGTAAGTTATGGTGCTTAGTCGTATAAATACGCCCAACACTTAAAGCTTTGTTTGTCCTCGAACAAAATAGCACATACATGCGAATACGTAACTAAACTTCAAGAGCAACACAAAATTTTCCACAAGACATACACGACAATTATTAAAAAAGAGTATATTTCTTGATCATTACTAGAAACAACTCACCCTCTAACATAGACTCGTTAAGTTGGTTAATTCGTGTACACAAGTTAAGCCAAAAAATCATATAAAACTACCCAACAATCATCAACCATGTGCGCTTACAAAAAATGTTACCCATAATCACTCATAGTTTTGCATTTTTCAGAAATATGGGTATAAGAACTTGCTTGCTCTCACTCTCACAAAGAATTCATAGATTACAACTGATGACCATATGCTTTCCCTTAGTGTAATGCTCCACTAATATCAGAATTCTAAGGTTAGGATCAAATAGGTCTTTACGGGTTGTAAAGTAGGCTAAAGGGACGGGTAGGATTATTTTGGCCAGAAATGGTGACTATGCTCCCCAAGCGCTTTAATACACTACCTCATGCCATTTACACTAACCTTTAACAACCACTCTACCTTCCTTTCAGCTACCAACCCCCCTTCACCCATTTTTCTACTCAATCAAAACACTATGATGGGAATATACAACTCTTTTTATTTATTTATTTATTTATTTATTATTTTATATTAGGCATCCCTATGATAGGAACCCTTGATCACAATATTTTCATGTACCAATAACTAAACTTTGGAGCATCACTTTCACCATTTTCCTCTTATTTTGCCACACTCTTTACTCAACTTGATTCTACAATTTATAGCGCTTAGGATCTTTTGGATCAAATTGTGTCCTTTCAAAAAAAATGGATTAGGCTACATATGAGGTTACCAAAGAAAATAGCTAAAGGCAAAAAGGGTGTTCACTAGGACAATGTACAAAGGTAGGTAAAAAGAAGATAAACAAAATCAGGGCTGCCAAAGAAATGCCTAATCATCTCCTAAACTCACAATGTTTATTTCGCTTCACACATACACCAGGCAAGTTCTAGCAATAGTCGCAACAAAGAATATACAATAACCTTACACGCACATGGCACATGGTCAACTTAATTAGGAGCATTATAGATTCTTGACCCAATAGATAAATGAATTAAACCACAAGAAATTATCACAGAATGAGTCACAACTTAGAGCCTAAATGTTTCAATAGTAGTGATTCAGCACAAAGTCCTGTTATAATGCCATGTCGTCTATAAGAACAATTTCATGCGAAAATCTGAATAATTACAACTAAATAACTATGACTAAATTAAAACAACTATAGAATAAATGCAGGCAAGCAGTACGCAATACAGCAGACAAGGCAATCCACAGACATATACCCGCACCCCATACTAGTACGAAACACACTGCCCTCAGTGTAAATAAATAAGCAAAAACCTGATTAGTACCCCCTGCATCAGAATCAGCATCAGAGTCTTCATCATCAGAGTTGTCCTTTACATCAGAGTCTATCAGTCGGTGATCATCGTCTGTAGGCATATCATCAGCTAGAGGTTCCTCAAAATTTACCCCCACTCCACACATGGCCCGCGCATGCTCATTAAGCGGGTAGTCATAGTCCAATTGCCAAAGCTTTGCATCAGTCAGCACATGACCCCCATTCATCATAGTAAACCTATTCATGCCATACAGATGACGGAAAAAACTCTCATCTCGAGCATTTCTCTCTGCAATGGTGAGGTTGATGCCCTGACCAGTTTCTGGATCTTTGATTTTCCTGAGATCTACCTTCTTCGGGTTATGTGGCAACTTATAGTCTGCTGGCTCCTCCTCAATGTGCTCTTTTCATAAGATTGCAGTCAACAAGTTGCCGAAGCTGAAATGATACCTTTTGTGTACCCTTGTTTTTTGCATTGACATTCGTATAACTGCACCAATATTGATGGGAACATTTGTCATTAGAGCATATACCAAGTAGACTCGACCACGCATGACCTTAATGTATTGTGTCCCAGGAATCAAGAAGGAATTGACTATTCTTAACCATATGTGAGCTTCTCTGTTCAAACAAGCTTATGGGTAAGTATTGTGCGACCATTATCTTTGTGACGAGTCCACCGGGTCATGGACCTTGATCCACACAATGTATGTTTGATGGCTCTGTAGGGAGGTCTTTGGTAGAGCCCCTTGAGTGGTGAGTGTTCCACACTTGGAGTACCCAGGAAAGAGTTGAAGAAATTAGCGTTCAATTGCAAGACTTGCCCCTGAATCTTTACTTCATTTCCCGTAGTCCTTGGGGACCAGTTGGCATAAAACTCTCGAGTCAAATCAATATTACATTCTCCTATGTCTCATAAGATAAAGTCAAGATTTAGTGCCATAATCTTTGCCAAAATACGAGGGCAGTTCTTTGCTAAACTTTCCTTCTGCATCAACTCCACATGGACATATTTATTCACTTTATTGTTTCTATACCATTCCTTCCATTCCACCTCCATAACCCATTTGATCCCAAAAGTGCATCGAGGCACTTGATTAGAAGAGGGATCAGCCTGGTCCTTTCTTGACCTTTTGTGACCTTTTTGTGAGGTGGATGCTTTCTTCTTTCCCTTTCGTCCTTTCGGAGCCATGTTACCTGATATCACAATAGAGTCATGTTAGTTTCATTTCAGAAGATTCACTATAATTGAAAAAGAAAATAGTGATGGCACCACCCCACACTTAATTTGTTTGCACAAACTAATTAAGTGAGTGATGTCGATTACTCAGACTTCATCGACATACATTTAGGTGGTATGAGCCAACAACATTAATAATGCAGTCACACTTTCAACCCTTCAATTTACATAACAATTTCTCAGTTTGATATAGAGAAGCAGCACATAATGGTCGTGTAATTTGACTATCATTTCCAACTTTATTTCATTGGAGCAATGCAATATTTGAACAAGACTACCACATAGAAATCTTATCATGTTATAGCAATAGAAACAATCACACAATCTTATACTTGTGGTTAGCCATGATCATTACATCGATGAACGAGTCATTCACATAGTCAATCTTACAACTCCCAAAATTATGCATTAAACTTCAATATTTAAACTCTATAATAATAACAAATTATGACAGTGAATACCAATCGATACATGCCGGAGTAAAATCAAGATCACCTACGATAATCCTTTCACTCAATGCGATGTATTTTTCACAAATCATACCAAACTAACCATACTGTTATCACCAAGCACTACTACAAAATCTATTTAACCATTATAAGTGTAGCACTGAAACAACTACAGAACATTAAAGAACAACTTACTTGATGATTAGTTCATGATGAATCGAGAAGGTGAGACAGCAGGATTAGATGAGAAAAGAGAAAAACTTGGACAGGGCAAAGTTGGGCTGCGCTTATGTTTAAGAAAACTGTAGTGGTGTTTAAGGGTGGAGGATATATTTAAAGGGTGAGCATGGGTGGGGTTGGTCCATTCACAAATGGGTTAGTATTAAAAAAACATAAGTAGACGGCGCCCTTAGGATCGCCTAAGCATAAGTAGGCGGCGCCTAACATATTGCCTATGTTGGTATAGGCGGAGCCTAGCCTATCGCCTATGTGAGACAGTGAGCATAGGCAATGGCATAGGCAGCGCCTAACCTATTGCCTATGTTGGCATAGGCGGTGCCTAACCTATTGCCTATGTTGGCATAAGAGGCGCCTAGCATATCGCCTATGTGAGACAGTGAGCATAGGCAATGGCATAGACGACGCCTAACCTATTGCCTATGTTGGCATAGACGGCGCCTAACCTATTGCCTATGTTGGCATAGGCAGTGCCTAGCCTATTTCCTATGGTGGAATAGGCTATTGGAAAAAACGGCGCACTCTTGGTCGATAAAGGTCCATACCTGGGGTCACAAAATAAAGTCACATCGCGAAACTTTTTCTTTGGGTCGAACCTACATAACTCGAGGCACGACTCTAAGGCAAATCATACTTGAACCTTACACATTTGACCACTCCCACTTACCTGTATTGTTCTATCATTCCTAGACTTACCACCATTGACCTAACTCACTTCCAAATCAAAATTTGGTATAATCTCCTCCTTTGTACTTCATGCACCTACACTTAGTCCAAATCAACAAAAATGATTAGAAGGATGGGTTGCTTCCCACCAAGCGCCTTAGGTTTGGGCGTGGCTCGACTCTTCTTTTTGAATTTTTATTTATCAAAAACAAACTCCTTGTAGAACAAAACTGATTAAAATGATGGGTTGCCTCCCATATAGCGCTTGATTTATTATCGCGGCATGACATAGTTATCTCGATCACTCAGACTTCATCGAGATAGATGGTGGATATACATTTTATCGAGTTGGTTGGACCAATATATAGCTTCACTCTTTGGCCATTCACCTTAAAGACACTACCATCATCATATTATAACTCCACTACTCCAGATGAGTAAACTTGGTTGATTCTAAATGGACCAAACCATTTAGACTTCAACTTACCTGGAAACAACTTCAGTCTGGAGTTGAAAAGGAGTACCAAATTACCTTTTTGAAAGTTTCGTTGGATAATCCTCCGATTATGGTACTTTTTCATCCTTTCCTTGTAAAGATCTGCTCTTTCATATGCATGTAGACGGAATTCATCCATCTCATTTAGTTGTCCCAATCTTACATCTATAGCATCATCCTATTTTAGGTTAAGCTACTTTAGTGCCCATATTGCTTTATGTTCTAGCTCAATTGGAAAGTGACAAGCCTTTCCATAAACTATTTGGTATGGTGACATGCCAATTGGTGTCTTAAATGCGGTCCTATATACCCATAAGGCATCGTTCAGCTTCCTAGACCAATCTTTTCTGTTGGTATTCACAGTCTTAGCAAGGATCAGCTTGATTTCCCGATTCGAAACCTCCACCTGCCCACTAGTTTATGGGTGGTAAGGTGTAGCTACCTTATGTAGCCTAACCCCATACTTTGCCAATACAGCTCTGAACAGCTTATTGCAGAAACGTGATCCTCCATCGCTTATGATGGTATGGGGTACCCCCAAATGAGAGAAGATATTTCTCTTTAAGAACGCCACAACACTCTTACCTTCATTATCAGCTAGAGAGACTGCTTCGACCCATTTGGATATGTAATCCACAGCGACTAGCATATATTTCATCCTAAATGAGCTCACAAATGGGCCCATGAAGTCAATACCCCAGAAATCTAATAACTCTACTTTAAGCATTGTGGACATGGGCATCTCATGGTGCTTTGAAATAGAACCTTGCCGCTGACACTGATCACATCTTCTTACAAAATTGTAGGCATCCTTGAATAATGAAGGCCAATAGTAGCCACTTTGCAGTACTTTCTTGGCCGTCCGATCATCTACATGGTGACCTCAAACTTGGGAAGCATGTCTTGCTTCCAGTATTCTAGGCACCTCAATATCTGGGATGCACTACCTAATAATACCATTAGCACATCGTCAAAAAAGATAAGGCTCATCCCAGAAGTAATGTTTCACATCATGTATGAACTTTTTGTTTTGATGAAAGAAGAGATGCTCAGGGATCACTTCACTCACCACGTAGTTAGCAAAATCTGCATACCATGGTATGTTTTCCACTAGTTGATAGAATCTCTTCGTCGGGGAATGCATCATCAATATCAAGGTTGTTCTGCACTATGTGCTCACTCTCGAGTCTAGATAGATGATCAGCTACTTGGTTTTCACAACCTTTTCTATCCTTTACCTCGAAATCAAATTCTTGAAGAAGTAACACCCACCTAATTAGCCTTGGATTGGCATCCTTCTTTGCCATTAGATATCTTAGAGCCGCATGATCCGTATGAACCACTACCTTTGTTCCCAACAAGTAAGCACAAAACTTTTTGAAAGCATAAACAACTGCTAGAAGCTCTTGTTTAGTAACGGTATAGTTCTTATATGCTCCATTCAAGGCCTTGCTCGCATAGTAGATTGGATGAAATAGATTTTCTCTTTTCTAACAAAGTACAGCACCCAATGCTACACCACTTGTATCACACATAACTTCAAAAGATAGAGACCAATCGGGTGCTACAATAATAGAGGCTTTAACTAGCTTTCCTTTGAGGCATTCAAATGCCTTCAAACAATCTGAACCAAAGTAAAACTTTTCCTCCTCCTCCAAAAGTTTGCATAATGGGTTTGCAATCTTGGAGAAGTCTTTAATAAACCTCCGATAAAAACCAGCATGACCGAGAAAATTATGAACCACCTTCACAAAAATTAGAGGTGGTAGTCTCTCGATAACTTCTATCTTGGCTCAATCAACTTCAATTCCCTTTTCAGAGACCTTATGCCAGAGAACAATGCCTTCCTTAACCATAAAATGATAGTTCTCCCAATTTAGCACTAGATTGAATTCCACACATCGCTGCAAAGCCATACTCAGATTTGCCAAGCATGACTCAAAAGACTCACCTACAACCAAAAAGTCATCCATAAACACCTCCAAGGTGTATTCAACCATATAAGAGAAAATGGACATCATACACCGCTGAAAAGTGGCGGTGCATTACATAGCCCAAATGGCATTTGTTTGAATGCAAAAGTACCATATGAGCATGTAAAAGTTGTCTTCTCCTAATCTTCAGGAGCAATGCAAATCTGATTATATTCGAAATAACCATCCAAGAAATAGAACCATCCCTTTCCTACCAATTGATCAAGAATTTGATACATGAATGGCATTGGGAAGTGGTCCTTTAACGTCCACGAGTTTAGCTTTCGGTAGTCCATACACACCCTCCACCCTGTGATAGGCCTGAGTGGAATTAGCTCATTCTTCTCATTTGCTACTACTATCATGCCCCCTTTCTTGGGCACACATTGTACAGGGCTCACCCATTTACTATCTGAGATTGGATACACCACCCTTGTATCTAACCACTTTCTGATTTCTTTCTTCACTACCTCTTGCATAGGTGGATTCAGATGACGCTGATGCTCAATAGTGGGTACGCAATCTTCCTCCAACTAAATCTTGTGCATACATATGCCAGGAGGGATACCAATTATATCAGCAATAGTCCAACCAATAGCTCTCTTGTAACTCTTCAGAACAGAGATGAGAGCCTCTACCTGTTGTTCTACTAAATCAGCAGCAATGATAACCGACAGTGTATTTCCACTACCCAAAAACACATACCTTAGATGACTGGGCAGCTCTTTCAATTCTAACATCAGTGGCTCTTCGATGGATAGCTTTGCCGGTGGTGAAGGTCGATTCTTAAGGTCAAGGTCCATCTTTTTGGGGGCATATAAATATGACCCCATTCCTGTCAAAGCACAAATAGTTTCTTCGTACTCTTCAACATCCTCACACTCAAAGTTCAAAAGCACAGCAGCCAATGGCTCAATAGTAATCTGCTTCTCTAAAGATAATTCCTTCTCATCCTTATAATAAACATCAACTATAGAGAACACATTCATACGTTTAGGCTGCTTCATTGATTTGCATACATCAAAACGTACCACTTCATCATTCATCCGAAATAAAAGATCATTTGCTCGCAAATCAATAAGTACACTTCCTATTGCGAGGAAAGGTCAACCCAAGATTATGGGCACCTCAAAATCCACCTCGCAATCCAAAATAACAAAGTATGCAGGAAAAATAAAGGTGGAAACCTTCACTAATACATCATACAAGTTACCAACAGGTCGTTTACCGACCTATCTACCATTACAAGCCGCATGTTGGTTGGTGTAGGATCGCCCAACCCCAACTGTCTATAGATGGATAGTGGCATCAAATTAATGCTAGCCCCTAGATCACATAAAGCCTTAGCAAAGTCTAAATTTGATATGCCCAAATCACATAAAGCCTTAGAAAAGGCACCAAAATTTGATATGCCCAAATTACAACTCTCGTTAGAAAGTATAAGCGGTTTCTGTCAAATATTGAACCCAACTGGGTTGGGTGTCGAATCCCACAGGGAATACTAAGGTCACTAAGTATTGCGATTATTATTAGACTATTGATCGAAGGTTCCAAGATAACGGGGGTTTGGTTTAAGTGCACAATAATATTATTAGTGTAACAATGAGATGATATGTGTAATTATATTTGATCACAGAGAATGACAAGTTAGGGTTATGTCCACCTTGTAAGTTCTGCTTCTCTATTAACTATGACTAATGCAGAGTTTATACATGCATGCACTTATAGAGAGACATATTCTAATTCTAAATCCAAGTGTTTTTCAACCATCAAGGATTTATTCATTTTAGTTCTTTCGAACCCAAAGTGTACAAGAAATTGTACGAACTCTCCAAGAAGTTAATCCTTCTAGGGTATTAACATGTAAAATAGAGGTTGAAAACCCTATTTTCTCATCACACTATCTTTTCCAAATAACAACTTTTCTATCGAACAAGTTATTGCTATAATGGCGCATTCCCTATGTTTTCAACCATGAGAAGTCAATAAAAATGAAGAGAGTAATGATATAAGTGGATTAACACATCATAAATTCAAAAACTCATAGTAATAGAGAGTATACTACAAGGTTTCCATAACCCTAATAGATAAGCTTAGCTACTCATGAATAAAACGGAACTCAAAATTTACATAATCATCATACCAAAACTAGAACAATCTCGATGATAAAGATGACTTGCGAGAACAAGAGGAAAACACATTTTCCTCTCTCCGTCCGCTTCAAGCTAAGTGTTTTCTCTGTTTTCCAAAATAATACAGAATCTGAATATTCAATAATCCCTAAAAATTCAGCAATAATGCTTTTAATAACATCCTTCTCTAATAAATTACTACTGCATCCTTAACTATTTAAAAATATTAAGTTTGCTTGGGAAAAAGTTCCCATGCGTCACATTCAGTCCAAGAGTTGCTTTCCTCTTTATGTGAAGTTTACCTTTACTATCCACAGGTCCCCAAAGTGCTGAAATATCCCTCATTAGTCCCTGAAAAGCATGCCAATCACATAGGTCAGCTCACTTACTAAAAATAGACTAAAAGTGCAAGACTTATGTATTTTATTCTCAAAACTTACCTAAAACATGGGTAAGTTATGGTGCTTAGATGTATAAATACTCTCAACATCATATGGGTATCATTATTCTTGTATTGATGAGTATATTATGTTTGATAGTGTGATGGCATTTTGGGATTATGAAATAAAGATGAACGTTTGGTAACTGATTTAAGATTTATGGTTTGGCTTTGAGGTAGACTTCTGTCTACTCTTCTATGTAAGATGTTATGTGCAATATATTGTGTGGGAATGCAAATATTATGTTTGATTATGGGTAAAATGACATACTATTGAATATTAAAGTTTAAGGATTAGATGAGAGTTGGGGACCTGTAAGGTAAAATACTTCTTACCCCTTTGAATTCTATTGCCTTGTCTCTAAATTTAACTAATTTGTAGAATGTATATGATATAATTCTATGTTTGGGATGTCGTTTTAGTATTTGAAGTAGGGTTAGTATATTTAACCTTAATTGGGCTACTGTGGTGATCTTAAAACCATAATTTAGGTGGAGTTGACTGAACTGCTCATATTTCTAGGTGGAATTCCTATCATAGGTTTGGTTATGGCTTTCTTGACATCTAAAAGTAGAACTAGATACCTTAGCTAAGTTTGGCGTATAATTCTCCAAAATTTGGAAATTGTGGTCTAGAAGTAGGTTCTTCTAGCCCACCTTAGGCTAAGACTTCTGTTAGCCCTTGTGGACTTAGTTGCGAATGTTAGACATAGTTAATACTATTGAGCCATTAGAATAAGGTTACTTTACGACTTTTTAAATTATGATGGCTTTCCTCAATTTATGACTTATGGCTTGTGGTAATGCTATGGTATGCCAGACTTGATTTATTACATGGTCTACCGACATGCTTGATAATATAGGCATAGACACAGTTATGATATATGGATTATAGATTATTATTGGAATAGTATTCCTCCTAGATGTGAGATGATTATTGATATATTATACTTCCTAGATATTAGATGCTTATTGAGTTATTACACCTCCTAGATGTGAGATGATTATAGATATGCCTTGTGAGTTTTGGAGATGTTATGCCTTATAAATATGCTATGGCTTATAAATATGAGACGATTTATAAATATGATTATTGATATGGGTTTTGGATACGTATGTGGGCTGAAGGCTGTGATTATGATGTTACAACTATTCCGAACAAATTATTGGGCCCAAGCCTGTGTTATGTTATAAGTTGACAATTCGGAAGTGTTTATCCTTGTAAAGGATGTGATTATAGTTTATTGATATATTAATGCTTATGCATCCATTGTTTGAATACTAGTGATGACATTCCTATATTCGGTACCTTCATGATCGTTGCATTGATGATTGATATGATTCCAATTGAATATAATCTTATTACTCTTATTACTAACTAGGAGTTAAACCCATTTTCTACCTTGAAAACAGATTTATTCATAATAATAATTGATTGTCTTAATGAATAAGATATATATAAAATAGATTAATAAGGATGTTTTAAAGATTGAACGAGAAAGATTTCGGTCTATGATTTGATAGTACTAATTTCCCCGATCTTGAGAGATTTCAACCCTTTCTACACTGTTATAATTATTTTTTCCCAAAGTTCACTCCGGGCAATGAATTTACAAATATACACTCTTTTTAGCCATGATTTGAATCTATGCACCTATTATCTCTACATATAGATCTCTCCAATGTAAGCGGTGGAAGATGATATATTGATGATATAAATTCCAGGTAGAACTCGATGATTGATTTTAGCATTGATGTTGTGTATATGTTTTGATAATTATTATGATACGGATTATATACCCGACAAGTTAGGATGAGATTATAATGATGATACTGATGCCAAACGAGTCTGGAGGACATTGTGATATATATTAATACTAGGCAAGGCCCAAGCATATTATGATGATGATATATTGATACCCAGTAAGGCCAGAGGATGATTATATTGATGTGCCTATGTGTACATCTATCGGTTCGATTCCAGCTAGCCCTATGTATGAAAACTATATACCCGATAAGGATTAAGGATGATTGTGATAATGATAGTTATGATGGAGATGGTTCTGATATAGTCTTTTCCTTCATTCTTGCATGCACATTACCAACTACAAGTATGCTCTTATATCTATCAGCCTAAATGGGGTGGGTTGTATAGGTATGGGTGATGACTATACCTTGTGGTATGTTCTATGATCATTAAACTTTCTGAGCCTGGGGAGGTGGGGGCACGTGATAGGCTTAGTTAGTTACTTGGTTTTCCGGACTCGCCGATTACTCACCTTGTTATTGACATAGCTATTCTCATTTCTATATTGATTGTTATGAGTATTGTTATGGATAGATTATGGCAAATTGGTCACTAATTTAGTATCGAGAGTTGAGGTATGGTATTGAATCTTTTATCTTATGGTTATATTATTATGCATGACCAACTGATCACTTGATATTTGGAGTAGAACCCTGAGTATTCTAGCACTAGATCCTACTATGATTATGGGATCTTAAATAGCTAGTCTAATGATTTAGGCTATAAATCCAGTAGACCTTGGTTATATAGTTTTATATAAGCATACTTAGCTATATGTAGCTATAGTATTATCATTTATCCCTCTCTTTCTTTATTTAATCGGATTATATACACATTTCTTAGCCTTGTATACTTATATGCATCTTTTTTTCGCTCTTACTTGCATATTTGCCAGTGATATACGATATAATGTTGAGATTCCTAAGTATGGATAGAATAAGATAGGAGATTCTTAATTCTTCCTTAGCCTTAATATGTTAGTCTTTTGGATATGAATAGGACATGTTATCCTTATTATCTCATTGGCAGTCTTATATGGTTGTTGGACATTTGGTGTAGTTTTCCATCCTGTTTTTATGTTTTATATATATATATATATATATATATATATATATATATATATACATATATATATATATATATTTGTTTTTATCTTTGGAGATATTTCGGCGGTTTCCTACTGAGTACCATATGTTTGGTACTAATACTACACTTTTGCATCCTCCAAATCATAGTACGGATTATCACTATTAGAATATACATCATGCGAAGCAACCATAGTTCAGAGACTTAAAGTGAGATCCCGACGTTCGGAGTTTTACTTATCTCTCTCTTATGTACTATACTAGTCTTTATGTCGTATTTGGAGATAAGTTTTATCAGTGTATTCATTTGTACTTCACTTTGAAATCTTGTTAAGTAGAAGCTCTTGTACTGATACCATCAGGTTTTAGGACTATGTTATGTAATTGATATTTTAATTCATATATTCCACTTTCTTTCCTTTATCTCTTTAGGTTGTCCGTTACTAGTCGTTCTGGACTATACATTTGGCTTGGCTACTTGTGGGTTATCGTAGGAACCATTATGACTTGAGAAATTTGGTCGTGAAAGCCAATCTCAAGAATTTACCCAATATCTTCTGCTCCTCAACAACCATAGCAGGCTAGGAAAACATTGGCTGAGCAACAACTAGCTGAGCAACCGTTGGTGTGGGAGGTACCTTGACTCTGGGTGCTGCAGTTAGAGGGATGCGCCTCTACCTCAGTACCACTCTGATCTATAGACTTTGTAGTATTAGGCGGCATACCAACAACTATACCCAAATGATGAACTAAGGCATCTCTGAGCACTAAAGAAGTAGTAAAAATCAGTGGAGCTTGGGTTGGTCCTTGGCCCACCGCTAGCTGGGGACGAATAATCTCTGGCTCGAGATTGACAATAGGGTCTGGTGATAGTCCCCTATCCTAGAGACTAGTGAGGGACACATATCTAGGTTGTCCATGACCTCTGGGTGATCCATAAATTAAAGTAGGATCCCTAGGCTCGATCTTGGGGCCCTCGTCTCGTGTAGGGGAAACACGTTTCCTAGCCATCTACAAAAGAGTGAAGTGAAAGTAATATTCTAAATTCCAACTCAAACTCTAAGCACGATGTAAGTGAAATAAGTGAATAACTCCTGAGAATGTCCCATAGCCTCCAGAAGGTAGGAAACGGATATCATCATTTCATTCCTCAAGTCTCTACTAGACACTTGTGCTTATACCAACAATACCGATGTAACCTATGCTCTGATACTGATTTATCATGACTTGGTTTACCAATCATGATAGAACATACTCTATCCTACCAGTAGGTAAGCCAAATTGTAACCCAGAGTTAAACAAAATGGGTTAACTTGGTGGAAATGCCCCAAAAGGGTCTAATAGGAAATCCAACACAATAAATAAGGAAGGCAATAGAAATATTTTAAAGGTAGTTAGTGCATAAATACCACCCCATGACCTGGTATATCTAGTACAAGAGCATCTGGAAATAGAAATACACCCCAAGTATCTAGAATAGTCAATACATCTATCTCAAAAATAAAGGCTCAATGTAGAAAGCTAGAAGGAAACGGGTAATTTGGACTCCGAGAGCTCACCCTATATTCAAATATTAACACCGCACGAACACGAATCAACGATGGCAAATTGTACTCAAAATCGCACCAAAAAGGTACGAAAATGTAGTATGAATACCAAAACCATGGGTACTCAGTAGGCATCATCATCCGATTGAGCTAAATCATGATATAAAAATGATAAAATGTAACATAATATAACTAAGTCAAGGTATAAAAAAATTGCGGTGAATCAATTCCGACATCACTGTGCATAAATAAGTAAATAAACAAGAATAATAGCATACCGTAACATAAATATCAACACATGAAATCTTAATTATAAAATCTTCTCCCATACGCCAATTGGTGTAGAAAGGTAAATAACCTATCGTAAGCCCCATAATCCTAGAAGGCACAAAAAGATAGAATAACCTACCATCGTTATTTACCAACTCTCATAATACAACTGGAATTCATCCAACTCATGCCTCACAATAAGTATAGATTTACCATATTCGTCATTTTTAAATAAGTCAACACTTACCAACTAACCATCATATAACACTAACCCTCATGTGTGAATAAATAATTCTTTATCAAATAGTCATCATTTACCAATCAACCAACATTTGCCATCTAACCAATATTCAACTAACCAATAATTATCAACTAATCATTATAACACTAGGTTTTATTAATATGATGATAAGTATATCATCATTGTATTTATATAATCAATAGTTGGACTCGAATTGATAAATAAAATCAATAGTTGTACTTGAACCGATAAATATTCAATAGCTGAACTTGAACTGGTAAATATATCACCAATGGCCAGAATTCAACCAGTAAATATATCATTAATATGCGTACTTGAATTGGAAAATCTATCATCAATATCATATGTATCTTCCAGACTCGAACCGATAAATATATGTATATAGACATATTCAATAACATACATCAATACCCTAAGTAATACCATAATCAATAGCATCTATCCGTGCATTAACCAAGATATCCATCAAGTGTCAAGGTTTATCAATTATTACATCAATAAGCATTTCCAAGAGCTTAACAAGTGTATAAAGGTCTACATAAGGTAAATTGCGTCTTATCCTATGCTTGGTCAATGGCCCACTTCTAATCACCGAAGTTACATTTAAAGAAAATTCTACCTGAACTAGGCCTAAGGTATCTAAATTCACTTTTAGATGTTAAACAAGCCTCAATTATTGAACAGTAGTGATTTTACCACTCATTCGCACTCATTATTCATGCACATTAACTTGTTGTGAACAGTTAAATGAGACAAATTTGTGGTTAGACACTAACATCCATTCTTTCTAGGCATAAAGTTGAGGAGATAAAAATATATGGATTGGAGCATAAATTAATCAAAAGGGAGCAAAAAAGTGAAATTGAAGACTTGGAGTATAAGAGACTCAGGTACCATAGTCGCGCATCCATGATCGCAGCCATACTTGTGTGATCGTGGCCTAACAAAGGAAATCAGCCCAAGGTAAAATCTACAATTACACTTGTTGATCCCAAATTGAACAAAATGATCCAAACCCTTGATGGAAAACACAACATTCCATCTTCCCCAATTTTTAGGTTTTATCTCTAGACTTCATAGCCTCCATTCTTGGAGAAGAAAATATTGAATAAATTTTGGGTGAAGAATACATTGGAGACTTTCTATGTGGAAGATTTGCTCACTTCCATTGTTGATATTGTGGGAGAGCCAAGTTTGAAGTAACATTTACTAAGATCTTCAACAAGTTATTTCAATGGAGATTGTGGGTATATCTATGCTTATCTTATGTGTAGCTAAATCTCCCTCTTGAGGTTATGCATGAATAGGGATTTAATTGTGTGTGGGTTGTTATTATTAGCATCTATTTGGTAGTTCATGTTTATGTGTTTTATCATTGCTATGGTATTTTGGTTGGGATTTGATGGGTGAAATCCCTAAATACCCATATGGGTTTCGTGAGTAAAAGCTCCAAGATCAAGGAAGTTCAAGGACATCTTTGAAAGAAAGGTTTTTGGTGAACTTTAGGAATCCATATCATCCTTGAAAGAGGGACGTGGAGGGCAAAGCCATGATAGACAATTATGTGTGTAGTTTGCTAAATTTTCACTATCTTAGACATAAGGATGAATGTGATGTTTACTATGCAATGGGTATCATCCTAGAAATAGTGATGCCTAGATTGAGGTTGTGGTTACTAATTGTTGAACACACCTATTAGGTATTCGAAAGAATCAATGGGTTAAAGTTTGGTGTTTTGTTGAAAGACTAGCATCAATTTATATAACCAAGACTACTCATATTTGATTTACTAAATTGATGTTGATGATTAACACATGCATGTCACTTCCTCAGTAGTGCATAATCCCAAGATCAGTTCTTAATTGTTAAATCTCTAATTATTCGTAGCCCTGAATTTATATTAGAAAAATCCAAAAAGAAATACGAGTGTAGAATCCAATCTCACCCATTTTATCTTTTTGTACCATTTGTTTGAATTTATGTTGTACCTAATATTTCAAATTAACCTAATCTCCACTCACAGTATTCCTCGTGGTTCGACCCCGACTCCAAAGTTGGGTAAATATATTGATGTAGACCGGCTTGGACTTAATTTAATGTGTAAGTTGAGCATTATCAATTATCCCCAAGATAGGAAATTCACCTAAAATATGAGCAACTAGGTCGATTGTGCATAAATTATGGTTTCTGATTAGCCTAAATGGTCAAACTAAACAAGGCATTTCAAATCATCATACCAATACCTAAAAACCATCCCAAATATAACACATTATCATAAACATACTATGAGTTAGCTCAATCTAGTAAGGGGTTAAACCTAGCCTACCTCAACGTTGAAGAAAGCTCAAAGATCTGCCAAATCACTGATTTTCCCGTCCAAGAAGCTTTTGCAATATGCTAATCTATCAAAATCACATTCTGCTCATCAATACGAGAATAATGACACCCATATTGCACTATTGTACTTCGTATCCAAAAATACATGAAAACCCCTGTGGGTTCCACCCACAAAAAATGCATTCCAAAATCATTCAATCCTTCTCACATGCTCAAGGATTAATTACCCTAAAAAATGGGTGCTATCCAACCTAAATTGGGGATAAAATCAAGTCCTCAAGCTTTCAGGGGATTTTGAACAAGAAATCAAGAAAATCCACTAAGAGATGGGTGAATTCTTACCTCAAATCCGAAGATACTTACAGCAACAAGTATTAATCAAGATTCCCAATCACCCACAAGCCTAAATACCACTAAATCTCACTTTTTGGGTTTAAGATCTTAAGAAATGGATGAGAAACAGCTAAAATCGCGAAATAAGAGGTCCATTTATACCTAGCCCATACCCTCGAGTTCCTCGATTGTGACTGAGTCATGTTATTTCCACATCTTATGGCTACAAAGGTTTGTCGAGATCATAACCTACACACCGCGATCAGACTAGTACCCTACCAGGGATATCACGGTCCTTGGCTCGCGATAGCAGTGGCACCAGTTCCAAATCTTCGCAACACCTCGGGATCCAATCGGTATCCTGTATAATCAAATAAACTTTGTAATCATAAAAAATTGATATTTTAGACTGAATGGCGCAGTTAAAATTTCCATCTGAAGTTATGTCGACAAAATATGGGTCGCACAACTAATTTCCACTTTCTTAACTTTTTGACCAGTAGGTCAAAATGAGCTTGGGTGCCTCGGGATCCAAACCAAAGATCCACCTAGCCCAAAATTATTTTTTTTGAGATGTTGGAACAGTCAGAATTTGCATTCGAAGTCATTTGACTGAAGTTTTTTTCCATTGCCTTTTGGATTAGACGAAGACTTTAAAATAGCAAAATGTCTCTAAAAAACACACATTCTGCCTTATAACCGAACTGTTAGTTCCAGTAAGTCATATATGATTTTGGGTAGCTATAAAGAAGATCTAATGGCAAAAATAAGAAAGAATATGAAAAATAATCAGAAGGGTCATTACAATAGCCACTACTAAAGGAACTTTTGTTCACAGAAGTTAACGATTAGGATGTACCTGAAGTCTCAAACAGGAAAGGATACTGTGCCCATATATTGCTCTCACTATCCCAGGTAGCCTTCTAAACTGGGCATACCTCAACAAAACCTTAACCAATTGAATCCCCCTTTTACGCAACCACCTAACATCACTAGCTAAAATGAGCATAGGCTCCTCCACGAAGGTCAACTGCTCATACAACTAGATAGAGTCCTATATAAGCACATGAGTTGGATCAGGAATGTATTGCCATAACATAGAAACATGGAAAAGTAGATGGACAATAGGAAAATCTATAGGTAAATCTAAGCATAAGCCACCTTGCCAACTATGCAAAGAATCTCCAAAGGTCCAATATAATTAACTCATAAACCACCTCGCCAACAGTGCAAAGAATCTCAAAAGGACTAATATACCTAAGGCTAAGATTTCCCTTCAACCAAACCTTATCACCCCTTCATAGGAGACATGCGAAGGAATACTCAATCAGCAACTCCAAATCTGAAGGAACGGGGTCTAAGGTATGCATAACCTTTCTGCCTTCTCTGAGTTGCTCTTAATCTATCCTGAATCACCCTGACTCAATCCACCGACTCATGAAGAAAATTAGTATTATGGGGCTGAATCTCAGAACTCTTAAACCATCTAATCGGAGAATGACATCTCCTACCTTACAAAGCCTTAAAAGGCACCATTTCATTAGTTAAATGATAACTTTTGTTATAAGAAAACTCTGCCAAGGCTAAGTGCTCCTTCCACTGGACTCCAAAAACAATTACACAAGCTCAGAGCATATCCTCAAGAACCATAATAGTTCACTCAGACTAGACATCAATCTACGTATAGAAGGTCGTACTCAGATTGACCTAACAACCCAACGCCTCTTGTAAAGCTCTCCAAAATCTATAAGTGAACATGAAACCTCGATAAAAAATAATATATATGGACATACTATGAAAATAGACTATCTCACATACATGGATGTGACCTAATCTCTCAGTATTGAAGGACATCTAAATTGGAAGGAAATGTGTTGACTTGGTTTGTCGATCCATGATTGCCCAAAAAATCAAAACCACGACAAGTACGGGGTAAACCACTAATGAAAGGTAAACCACTAATGAAGTCCATGGTAATCTGCTCCCACTTCTACCCGAGAATGGACAATCTCAGAATTAAACCACCCAGACACTGATGCTCGGCCTTCACCTACTGAAAAACAAAGGCAATAAGCTTTAAAATCCACCAAATCTCCCTTCTTGCCCCTCCATTAATAATTCTATCTCAAGTCTCTATATATTTTAGCTATGCCTAAATGAATAGAACATCTAGAGCTGTAAGCTTCATGCAGAATCAACTGGATCAAGTCATTAATCCTCAGAACATAAATGTGGCCATCATATCACAAAACTCCTTCCAAATTTATAGTGTTCCTTTCAAACTCACCACTTTACACCTGATCATGAAGGAAACGAAGCTTAATATACTCTAACTGATAATCCCAAACAACACTAGCAAAAATCCTCCTAGGGTCTAAAATATCAAGTCAAACCATCAAGTTTGCTAAGGACTGGATGTCCCAAGCCAATGGTCCCTCAGAAACTGATATGTAAGCCAAGCTACCCATACTCGCTGTCTTCCGACACATGGTATCTACTACTATATTAGCCTTTCTAGGTGATACGAGATAGAGATATCATAATGCTTAAGAAACTCTATCAATCTATGTTTTCTAGCATTTATCTCCCTATGGGTCATAAGATGTTGAAGACTGGAATGATCGGTGAAAATCTCACAATGCATGCTATAAAGATAATGCCTTTAAATCTTGAGTGGAAAAACTATCGTTGGAAACTCTAATTCATGAATATGGTAGTTGCTCTCATGAAACTTAAGTTGTCTCAAATCATAAGCAATAACATGACTGTGCTTCATCTAAAACACAACCTAGACCAACCCAGAAGCATAACAATACATGCATATGCCCTCATCATCCACGGGAAGATCTAGAATAAGAGTTGAAGTAAGAAAATCCTTGAGCTTTCCAAATCTCAACTCATACTCGTCGAACACATCATAAAGGAACCTATTTTTGAGTCAATCTGGCCATAGATGCTAAAGTAGTAGAAAAACCCTCAACAAATCATCTATAATAACTGACCAAATAAATAAAGCTACTCCTCAAATACACAAGGATGTCTTTGATAAACACAATAAAAAAGGAATACAAATAAGGATTAAACACTCTATTCATCAAATCCATAAACACAGTTAGGATATTGGTCAAGCTGAATGACATCACAAGGAACTCATGATGACCATAACATGTCCTAAAGGCTATCGTTGGGATATCCTCAGCACAAATTTGTAATTGATGGTAACCAGATCTTAAAATAAACTTAGAAAATACCATCACAAAATA
Source organism: Capsicum baccatum var. pendulum (assembly GCA_030864225.1). Lineage (NCBI taxonomy): Eukaryota > Viridiplantae > Streptophyta > Magnoliopsida > Solanales > Solanaceae > Capsicum > Capsicum baccatum. The sequence goes on along the minus strand of CM061558.1, from coordinate 194,792,411 downwards.
CTATTGCACTCTGAATATGGTTAAAAAATCATCTATGCGAGGCATAGGATAACAGTTCTTCATCATCACCTAGTTAAGCTGCCTATAATCAATACACATGTACATAGAGCCATCTTTCTTCTTCACAAATAGCCCAGGAGATCTCTAAGGAGACACACTTAGTATAATGAAACCCTTAAAAAGAATATTCTGAAGCTAAAAATTCAGCTTTTTAAGCTCGACCGAAGCCATATGATAAGGTGCGGTAGAGATAAGTCGGGTGCTAGGCTTTAGATTTATAACAAACTCAATCTTATGTAAAAGAGGAATACTAGCAAGATCGGTAGGGAACACATTAGGAAACTCGCAAACTATAGGAATTGAGTCAAGCAATGGACTCTGTATAATAGTATTACAAATATAAGTGAGATAAGACTCACAACCCATCAAAATAAGTCTCCGAGCAAACATATAAGAAATAATCCCTATCGACTCATGGCTAATATCTCCCTACTAAAAATAATCCATGACCACATGATAGGGGGATAACAAGTCCATACCTAGAATCACATCAAAGTACACTATATCATGAAAAATATGATCAACATAGGTTATAACATCACTAACCATCATAACACAAAATCTAAAAACCTGATCCACTCCTCAAGAATCACCTACGAGAGTAGATATTTATAATGGCAGGGATAATAAATCTCAAGATAACTATAACAATGGATCATAATAAGCAGAAACATAAGAATAAGTGGATCTCAAATCAAATAAAGAAAGGGTCATCTAATGGAACACCAAAATCATACTTGTAATAACAACATCCGAAGACTTAGCCTTGGCTCTAGTAGGTACTGCATATAATTGACCACGATTGCCACCTGGATGGGATCTTGACTAACCTTCTATTCTTTATACCTGATAACCTCCTTAAGTACCATGGAAAACACCCATATGACACTATGAACCTTCTCTAGCTGAAGGATGAACTTCTGTAATAAGGGGAACAGTTTGAGAAGATATAACAATCTCCCCACTAATAGGGAACTTACAAGAATAATAACCAAAAGATCAACAATGATAGCATGCTTCTTGAGCTGAACCAGAACCAATAAATCTGGCTAACTCGAAGTAACCACCATGACTAAAATAGCTAAAATATAAACCCCTCAAAGACTGACCGCCAACATGCCCACGACAATGAGTAGCATTAGATTGACATTCATCAGTAATATGAAGATCTACCTGAATTAGTTAATTGGTATGACTCCTAGGATGATAGAATGACTGCAGAGAATGCCCCATGAGAACTACTATCTATGAATTAGGAACTACTATGTCTCCTACTGTAACTTCCCTGATATTTGGGCCTCTTATCATTGCCCCTTGGTTTTCATGATGTATCTTCTCTACCACCCAAGCGTGATTCAAAACCATAGTAAAAGACATACCCGCAATAACTAAACTTTGAGTAGACATATAAAGAGGAAATCTTAACCCTCTAACAAAGCAATCAACTATCTCCAATACTCAGCGTCCAAAATAAAAGTAGCATGCCTAGACAACTTGTGAAAATAAGCCCCATACTCTATAAATATAATAGAGCCCTATACTAATCTTAAAAACTAATCTCTCTGATAATCCCTAAGGCTACAAGGCATATACTTCTCTAAGAATATCACAGAAAACTAAGTCTATGTCAAAAAAGAAGATCCAGTTGTTCTAGAATCCACATAACCTCTCCACCAATGTCAAACAACCATGTCTAGCTAAAATATTCTATAATCCAAACCAAGATTCATAACAAGGCTGAAATTATGGAGCCTATCCTCACAAACAATTAGAAACTCATATGCTTTCTCATTCGAAGCTCCACAAAACTTAGAAAGAGCCAATCTCAATAATCTACCCAACATATTTTACTTCTCAATACACATAGCATGCTAGGGAACCACTATTTGAGTAACTATCAGCTGAGCAACCACTGCTGCATGAGGAACCTCAACTCTGGGAGCTACGGCTATAAGTTGCTTCCTTGCCACAGTACCACTCTAATTTGTAGATTGTGCACCATCACTCAGAGCATCACTAAATATCCCCAAAAGTTAAACTAAGGCATATCTGAGTGTTGAAGAAGAAATAAAACCTAGTGGAGCTTGGGCTGGTCCCTATCCTACTATTGGCTGAGACAATGAATCTCTAGGTCAAGAGCAGGAATAGGGTCTGGTGAAGGCACCAATCCTAGCCCCTTATGAGGGACACAACTCTAGGTTTTCCACGACCCCTGGGTTATCCACAAATAGGAGTAGGATCCCTAGTATTGATCTTAGGACCCTCATATCATGTAGTGGCAGAACGTGTCCTCGCCATATAAAAAACAAAAAAGTTAAAGGAATGGTGTATAAACCAAGTCAAAATCTTGGCATGATATAAGAGAAAGAAGTGATGAACTCTTGAGAATGTTTAATGGACTTCCAAACATTGAAAATAGACGTCATCATTTTGATATGCAGGACTCTACTAGAAACTTGCTTTTGTACCAACAATATCAGTGTAACCTAGACTCTAATAGTGATTTGTTATGACCCAATTTACGAGTATGGTGGCACCTACTCTATCCTGCCAACTGATAAGTAACATTATACTAAAGGTTTAATAGTCTTAACTAAGCCTAACATCCATAAATAAGTCCACATGGGCTAATCAAGTTGTGGCCTAAGGTGGGCTCGAAGAACCCACTTCTAATCCTTGAATTGCATATTTAGGCGATTTCCATCTTGGACTAGGATAAGGTATTAAAATTTGCTTCAAGGTGGTATATAAGCCATAATTAATCTAAGATAAGAATTTAACCTAGCACATGAGCAATTAAGTCAACTCCACCCATTTTATGTTTTTAAGATCACTAAAATAGTCCTAGTAAGGTAAATCATACTAACACATTTCAAACACTTAAACCGCACCCCGAACATAACATCATATTAATATCCCTTCTATGAATTAGCTCAAACTATGGAGAAGACAATAGGATTCTAAAGTGTAATAAGCAATTCAACTTATAGGATAAAACTCTCACATGATCCCAAAATTCTAAACTTGAGACTAGATCATTGTACCCATAATCAAACTTAACATTCATATTCAAAAACAATATATAACACATATTATCTCACAAAGAAGAGTAGACAGAAGTCTAACTCAAAGTAGAACAACAAATTCTTAAATTTTCCAGAGGACGTCCATCTTTCCTCCATGATCTTAAAATGTTGCTATGCTATCAAAACCATAATCAATGAATCAATACGAATCTAACAATACTCATATTTCACCATTGTGCTTTGGATCCAAAAATCGCACCCAAATACCCATGTGAGTCCCACTTATTGAAAATGCATTTTTGAGACCGGTTATGTTCGTACATTCTCAAGGAATCATAACCCTAAAAAATGGGTGAAAACTAATCCAAATTAGGGTTAAAATCAAGACCTCACGCTATTGAGGATTTGAGAAATAATTAAAGAAACTTCACCAAGAAAAAAATAAATTCTTACCTTAAATCGGATAATAATCATTAAAATAAAAGTTAAACAAGCTTCCTTATCACCAACAAGCTCTAGTTCTAAGTTATCTCACCCTTTAGGGATTTTTCTCCTAAGTGATGGGTGAAAAATAGGCTAATTTTTGTCATAGAGGTCTATTTATACACCTTCCATATAATCAGTTGTTTCAATCGCACACCCTAACATTCGGAGATAGTGTAGAGAATTCCACAAACCTTGGTGTGATCTCACTACCCTATCTACATACACTGGTGTGATCACCACTCAAGAGGTGCGATCGCAAAGGAATAATTTATTAGCTGAAACTTGGAAAAATTTCCATGTTTTTGACAAGGCCTCAACATTTATTCAGAATTCAATATATGCAAATGAACTCCGTAACAATACTAAATTTGATATTTTGGATGATATGGCAAAGTTGAATTTACCATATGAGGTTGTTTTGACCAAATCAGGGTCCCACTCCCATATTTTGAAGTTTCCAACTTGCCACCCAATAGATTTAAAGGTCAACCTAGATTAAAATTGATATTCCATAGCTACTGGTGAAATTGGAATTTGCATATGAGATTGTTTTGGTAAAGTTTTTGTCTAGTGGCTATTTGGAACCAATGATGACTTCTAAATAGGGAGTTGGATCTAAGAACAAAATGAATTACCCGGTAGCTAAACTTTCAGTCCCAATAAGTCATAAATGACTCGGGACAACTATGGAAAAGCTCTAATGATGAAAATAAGTGGAAATATGAAAAATGAGCTGGAGGGTCATTACAAAGTCCACTATTAAAATGGCTTTCATCCTCCAATCAATGGATAGAAAAATATCAAAACTCAAAAGGATGAGGTACTGGGCCTACATGCTCTAAGCATGACTTCTTAGTTAAGCTCCCCGAAAAGAGAACACTTCTAAATAATTTTCCCACAGGTATCCCTTTTTCAACTAGCTTTCTCACTTTACTTCTAAATATCAAGAACTTAACCTCAACCACCCACTGGCCTCCAACAAAATCAAATAAGGTTGATCCAAGCATATCTAGACCACAACACACTGATACTGTCTTAATACCCATATAAAGAAACTAAGGCTCATCCTAGATGAAACCAACCCAAGACATGAGTTATACCACTGACTCTAATTATAAATATAACCTTTTTTTTACCATTTCACACTTGCTATATACTCTAAACCAGGAGGAAAAATCACTTAGGTGTTGTGCGCACAATCTTATCATAGAGAACTCAAAGAACTAAGGCTGATCCACTGAAATTCCACATGACAAACATGAGTATAAGTCCCTAAGACATTATCTGGTACAGAAATAAAGATAATCAAGGCATGAAATCTATGCCAATGCTGTAAGTAGTAAGGATGATAAATAAAACTATAATCTAGGTGTGTGAAACACAACTGCTAATCACTGAATGATCCTCTCCAATATGTCCCATCGAACGAGAATGAAACCATACTAAATCTAATTTAAGAATGCTACTCATATTTAGTGCATTCTTTGAAAATCTCAATACTAATGCCAAAAATAAGAAAATGAACCAAGAAACTCAAGATAAATGATTTCCTATTTTCCAACTCACAAAGTGATCACAAAAAAGACCACATCCCTCTAATTCACAAACTCTATATTAGATAAAACAACATCACTACAAGAATGGAGCTTCCAACTCCACACCAATAACAAGGGAAATATAATGCCCTAAATTTTAAAGCTATATCCCCCTAAAAATATAGATTACTAAGTTAGATTGCCAACACTTCAAGCCTCACCCTAATTCTAGGTCATGCAAGAAGTTGGAAAAAAATTTCCTCTAAGGACCTGACATACTGTCGTGATGATGACTCAAGTTATAAGTCGTTACCACTCGTGATACATCATCATAAGTGAGTCATAGTCACACTAGTAAAGGATATATGTTTTTATCCCAGCGGACACAACCAGATCTTAAGACTCATAATCAGTGGCTAGGAGGGAATCGTAGCCTGACCTATAAAAGACCTAAGATTCAAGCTTGAGACTACGACTCCATCTCATAAATCATTGTCATCCATAATAGGTCATAAGGTAGAATTTGTAGTCAGACTAGAAAGGGGCCCCAAATCTTAGACTCCAACATATGACTTATTCTATGACTCGTAGTTTGTCTCAATGAGTCATAGGGTGAATCGTAATGACTAGGATCCTAGTTTCCTACATAATTTTCAAGGGCTTTTATTTCTTTTCCCCACTCCCTCAAAATCCAAACCCATGTCATTTTGGCCTCCCAAGGGGTGATATAAAAGACCCAAAGCCCCATATGAGCAATTCCACCAAGAGAAATCAAAAAGGTGATTCCTTTCTTCCTCAACAGAAAACTAGGGTTCTTCAAAAAACCTCTAGTTTTAATGATGATTTCTTTAAGGCTTCTACTTCAAGTATGTAGGTTATTTATTAGTATGTCCCTTCCACCCATTGAGTCCCAAGAAAATCTCTGAACTTTCAAGTGTAAAACTGAAACACCTTGGATTTGGACCCTTAGAAAATTTCCTAAGTTGAGCATTCTAGACATTATATGACTTGTTCATTCAAGACATAGATGTGGTAAAGTTTAGGGTCCCCTGGTCGTATATTTCACAATATGTCCTATGTCACTTACTATTCAAAGTATAATTGGGCATCTTACTAGTCGTATGTTAAGGTATGATTGGTATATTACAAAGTCATATGATGCCCTAAGTATAGTCTAGAGGATTTTACCCAGGGTACAGGTTAGAGGGTATCAAACATATGATTGAATATTAGGTTGGATAAGAACTCATATGTCGGATAGTGTTGAGGTCCAATTTGATGACTAGGATATGAGTAGTGGGTACCACTCATATGATAGGGTATGGTTTGGATAGGGTGGTCGTACTATCTAGTGCAGATATTTTTAGCCTTTAAGTTGAGGATATTTTACAGCCAAAAACCCTTAAGTACCTATGTATTAAAAAATATTGTGGCCTCTTATAACATACTTTGAAAGATTAAAACATATCAAAAATCCTCTCTAGACTATTGTAAGAAAATTAGGGCTAGGGTTCATGAAAAGTGTTCATCTAAAGGCTCAATAGTCAAGTTTCTTCCATAAATCTTCTTTAATAAGTTATGTGACTCTTATCTCATTGTTATTTCATAAATATCATGTGTTTTAAAGTGTGATTTTCATTCTAAAATGGTTGTTTTGAAAACCAAAATTGAGGGTTTTTTTGCATATGGTTAAGTATTGTTTAATCTTGGTTTAACTTGTGTTCATACATATTTTTGGTGATGGTTTTCACATATGGGTGCTTGGTAATTATTCTTTAACACATGGATCATGGATAAGTCTAAACTTGATGGTTTTCACTTTGGTTTTGGTTATGGTAATAATATGCCCTCAAAGTGTTTGTGAAAATGCCTAAGAGATTAAACTTATCATAAGTTAAATGGTGTTTTGAACTAATGCATTGTCTTAATGAATATGAATAGCTTATAAAAGGTTTAGTGAATTCCTTGTTGGCTATGTAATTATTTAAATGGTAACCTTAGTGGTTTAATTAGAAAAATGGGTTTGAGTCCCTAAACATTAACTTGATTTATTTCTTTGTTTGAAAATGGATTTGAGTCCCTTAACTTTGAATCGAATAAGTGTCTTTGTAGATGATTGGTTTGAGTCCCAAAGTCAAAAAAGTGATTGGTTGATTGATAATGGTAATGGCATTTGGTATACTTGCAAGTAAGATTAGTATGAGATACCAACGAAGTGCCTTTAGTACTTAATTGACTTAATAGTTGTGTATGTAAAATGATAGTTTTAAATTAGTATTTAAATTGAGATTTATAGCTGGACCTTGAATGTGAAGTTCAAAGGACTAACACCGAAAATTACACTAGCTGATGGGGGTGTCTTATGGTCAGGTGGTTCAAGTCCTCAGAATGAACATATAAAATGGAGGTTCAGTCCCCTTACTATATGTATTGGTGTTTAAGTCACCTTAATTATGTCAGGAGGTTTGAGTTCCCCATATAGGCATATATGGTTATGCATATTCTCTGGTTTATGTGGCTACTCGCCCTTCCATCTAGGGGAGAGTTGGGCCCATATACCCCATGAGTACCTTATTTTATGACGGTCAAGCTACACATCTCAGGTTAATGATTTTAAAGATCATGATAATCGAGTTCCCTATCCCAACATGGTATATAATATATATATATATATATATATATATATATATATGTATGTATTGCATTTGTTATACATATTTCTTATTTGGATTTTCTATTGGCATTATTTTATCCTTATCCTTGAGTTATATGCTAGCACTCTAATTACTAATAGTCTTTGATATTTTATCCCCATGCAATATAGGTGTTGGTCATATTACACTTCCTACCCAATTATTAGACTAAGGAACAAATTATGTTGACCAGAAGTGGTGTGCTTTCATACTTCATAAGGCTCTATTTATTGCTTTCAGTCCCATTCCTTCGTTGATTTGTTCTTGGACATTGGTTTTCACTGTGGTCAAGGGTATATCCCGATTGGATATTCTTAGATTTGTTTTAGAGGATTTTTATGGACAAACTGTGAACTTGGGCACGTTATGGTATGGATATGAACTTAGTTATTATTTTGGTTTGGTTATGGTTTTTGGTTTGGCATTGAATGGTTAGACTTGTTTATGTTAGTTATGGTGTTGGACCTATCCCAAAGTCTTTGTGTTGATAACTACTCTATCTTTTTATATGTTCAGAATTCATCTGACTTAGGGGATATATTGGTTTATTATATTGGGTAGCGGAGTGATCTATAGTCCTTGTTGGGCTTAAGATAGCCATTATGACAAGGCCCTAGTTTGGGTCATGTCAAGTTAGTATCTAAGCCTAGGTTCATGATCAGTTTGGTCCACAAAAAGATGTCGAGTAGAGTCTCTTTTAAGGGTGTGTATTGCGCCACACTCATAAGGTAGAGCATACAAGGAATTTAGGAATATTTTACTTTCTTTTTATCTTACATCAAGCTATGGAGTCTAATTTTTTGGATTCTTCTAATTTTAGTTGGCTTGTCTTTCAAATTATTCCACTGAGAAGATATGATGTTCATGTAAACTCTTCTGCCTTGACTGGGGACAATAATTATGAGAAACACTATAATTTTAGAGTTTAGACTCGGTCAAGGGTCACCGCATCTGACTATCCTCATGTGGTTCTAGCTGTCCCCATTGATACTACTCCCGGGGGTGATACTCATACTCGGTTACCTCAAGGGGATGCTACTAATGTTGAGTTCCATCGTTCCATTACTTTATTGACTCAGCTGGTAGCTTTACAGACTAAGTGTGGTATTTCTGTTACTCTATCTTCTATGGCCGCATAGCTTGGCCAGTTAATGAGATTGCATCCCCCTTTGTTAATAACTACAAAGGTTGAGGAGAATCCTCAAGCTTTTATTGATAAAATTGAGTAGATTTTTCTTATTATGCATGCTACTGATGTGAATGGCATGGATTTCATTGCCTACTAGCTGAAGGATGTAGTGTATAGATGGTATGAAGAGTGGGGAAAGTTAAGGGGCAAGGATGCTGGTTCTCCCTTTTAGGAATATTTTTCTAGTGCCTTTTTGGATCGATTCTTTCCTCAGGAGTTGAGGAAGGAAATAATTGATGAGAGTGTGAATTTGAGGCAAAGTAAGATGTCTGTCAAGGAGTATGCCTTGAAATTTCTTCAGTTTTCTGTGTATGCTCTTGAGTTGGTTTCTAGCATGAGGGATAAAATACATAAGTTTTATTAGGGATTATCTCATGAGTTGATCCTTGAGATTAAGGCTGTTTGCTTAATGAAGAATATGGATATCTCTAGGTTGGTGTATGTATAAAATAAGTGGAGGAAGAAAAAAGAAAGCAAGCTGAGTTTAATGAGATGTAGTGAAAGAAATTTAGGCTTTCTGAGCAGATTGGTAGAGACAATGTTAAGTGGCCAAATAAGAAGTGGGGGAGTTATGGTTATTTCTCCAGGGTTTTGTGATGAATGAAAGAACATACATTTTTATTATGGTTAGATAAGTCACATGCAGTGTGACTATCGTGCTAGAATGGCTTTTGGGTATAACTAGGATCCGGTTGCCTATTTAACTGATCCTGCCAAGGGTTATGCTTCTGAATCTATTTTCTTTAGCATTGGCACTGGTCAAAATCATTTATATGCTCTTATATCCTTGATGTTAGGCGTATTTACATGCCTAAAGTACTATAATTTACCCATATTTTAGCTAAAGTTTTAAGGACAAAATATATAATTCCTGCACTTTTAGTCCTTTTTCCTGTAAGTGAGCTAACCAACGTGATTAGCAAGTTTTAAGGTATAAATGATGAAGATGTCAGCATTTTATGGATAACTTGACGCCAAAGGAAGCTTCATGAAAGAAGGAAGGCAGCTCTTGGAAGGCTATGGACTGAAAGTGATGCAAGGAAAACTTGTCTCGGGCAAAAACAGCATTTCCAAAGACTTGGGGAATCAGCAGTAACTTAGTAGGATTAGGATAAGGATGCAGTAACCTAGTAGGACTAGGATAAGTAATGCAGTAGCTTTGTAGGAATAGGATATGGGTGTTACAAATACCCTATTTTGCTGAAGTTTTTATTTTTCTCATCCATCCATCCATCAATTGAACCAATTTCTGCTACCCTCATCCTTATTCCTCCCTATTCTATCCTTTCCCCTTTCTTCACTAATTCGTTGTTGATATTATTTTTCATCTATTCGACTTTTAATTTTTAATAACAAGAGAAATGCTACTGTCAAGGATTTCACGTCATAAGTGATGCCATTTACATACTTCTCGTGAGATTGTTATTATCTAGGTATGATGATGATGTCTATTGTGATTTCCATTGCACTCATGAGTAGCTAAACTTCTCTGTTAGGGTTATGGAAGCCTTATGAGATACTATCTATTGCTATGAGTTTATGAATTCGTGACACGTATGCTTCTTATATCATTACTCTCTTCATCTTAATTCAAATTCTTGTGGTTGCAAACATATAGAATACGCCAGTATAGCATTAACTTGTTCGAAAGAAAAGTTACATGTCTGGAAAAGAGATAATGTCATGGAAATAGGGCACCAACCCCTGTTTAAAAGTTAGTGCTGTAACTAGATTAACCTCTTGGAGACTAGTGTTGTAACTGGATTAACCTCTTGGAGACTTCGTACCATTAGATATGCTTTAAGCTCGAAAGAGTTAAAGTGAAATAATCCTTGATGGTCGAAAGACGCCAGGATTTACCATAGAATACAAATCTCTATGGTACAGTGCATAAATACACCCAACATCAATACTTCAGGATGACTGAAGAACCAAAAAAGATGTTGGTATAATATGGGACCTTCCCCTTAAGTTGGATCAGAAAAGGTTGCATAGATCACCTATATTTGTGTGGTCCATTCTAGTGACAACATTTCCACTTTTATTATCACTTCCAATACTGGCTGGGGAAAATATCATGTTATTAACAAATCAAAACATTATTTGACATAAATTGGTACTGACACCTCAAATTTGGAAACCTCAACTCCATTAACAACTACTTATGAATCTTTTTTTTGTTTACTTCCATTACCTCATGTTTTAGATCGATATAATCCAATAATGCACCATTTATGCTTACTTTTTAAACCAAAAATATAGTCTTTTAAAATGATTTTGATAAGGCATGAGAAAGATAACATTTAACATTCGGTCTCATCTGAATGGCACGCAATCTAACTTGTAGGATTTCCTTTTACTTTTTCCATTCTTACTTCTATAGGTTTTCTAGTAAGAGTGACTTTCTTAGACTGTTAAATATTCTTCTATTTACAGAGTTGTGGGATAAACTACATTCAAGAGAAGAAAGAAAAATTTAAATATAAGAATTAGTGTCCGTAATAGGTAAGGGGTCCCCCACTCTGATTCCAATCTCGTTAGCATCTACTATTCTAAATAAGGGTTTAGTTTCTTAGGTCTTTTCAATCAAGAGCCAGCTGAAGCACTCAACTGATATTATTGGAAAAGAGAGTCAGGGCCTGAGGCACTTGCTAATGAGAAGGCGGGATGATATTGACTTAAAAAGACACTCTGTCTCATATTGAGAATTTCTGTCTATTGGTATTCAATCACAGAATCTATAGACAACAACTAGGTTTTTTAGACCTGATTTGGTTCATCAAGCCATAGAGAAGGTGAAGATAATTAGATAACGGTTTAATACTAGTTAAAGTTGTCAAAAGTGTTATGCGGATGTGAGGTGAAGAGCATTGGAGTTTGAGGATAGTGATTGGGTGTTCTTTAAGGTTTCTCCTTCTAAAGGAGTCAAGAGGTTTGAGAAGAAGGGGAAGCTCAATCTCTATTAGACTGGTCCATAAAATATTTTAAGGAGAATTAGTAATGTAGCTTATGAGTTAGATTTACCAAAAATTTTGGCCTCTATTCATCCTATTTTCCATTTGTATATGATAAAAAATTATGTGGGTGACCCTAATTTTATAATGCCTATTGAGGATGTTGGTGTCACAGATTCGTTGTCTTATGAGAAGTCCTAGTTGAGAAATTCAATAGGCAAGTTTGTTGATTGAAGACAAAGGATGTAGCTTGGGTGAAGGTTCTTTAGAGAAATCAAAAGGTAGAAGAGGCTACATAGGAAGGTGAAGAAGAAATGAAAGCCATGTATTGTTTCGTGTTCCCTAGGTTGGATAAAAGTTCTTAAGGTATTAATTTCGTTTTCCTCATATCATTTTTTGAATTTTTTGTTGGATTTTGATGTATTCTTATTATTATTGTGCTAAAAATGTCCTAACTTCTTATTCGAGGATGAATGATCCAAAGGCGGGATAATGTAAAACCCCATAAAATTTCAACAATTTTAATTTTTACACTCTTGTATGTCCAGTGTAAATCATTAACTTGAATTATGTTAAGGGGTGTTAAAAGAGTATTTTGGGAATATTTTGGAATTATTGAACGGGGTTAGGGATCATTTTGGGACCCAAGGCAGTAAGTTACTATCATCGTGGTGTGCCACGGAGGTTAACCTCTGCGACAAGGGCGTGGCACAGAGGCTAAGCTCCACGATAGTGGCATGCCACGTCTCTACGTTGATTGCGTGCATTTTTTTACGTGAGGTGAGGGGCTTTTGGTCATTTTACCCCTTACATGATTTTTTTACTCCCAACTAGCCTATTTCCCTTCAGTTATTAAGATCAAAACAATTTTTTTCCTCTTTAACTCTAAACCAAAGAAAGTTTAAAGATTTTACAAGTGATTCACTAATCAGTCTCTAAGCTTCAATTTCTCTTCAATGTTTTGGTATTTCATGCATGTTTCTTATTCTTAACTTGAATTTTACATTGTGTCTTTTATTTAATCACTATCTATCTGATTTTAATTGATGGGTTTGAAATTGTGTAGAGGGCTTTTCATGGTAATTATTTGAATTGTATTTCCCAAGATTTAAATGTGTTGTTTCTGCCTTTATTGATAGTTTTTGGTGGTGAATGGTTGCATGGTTGTAATAATTAGAATGAGGAACATGGATTTACCCAAATGATGGGTTTTTGACTTGGTAATTGCATTAACCTCAACTGACTTTGTAAATTCTATTTTGAATATGAATATTCACATAGTTTAACTTTCTCTTTGAACCCATTCGATTGGATTATAGGATAAATGAATAACAATGGTTCTGGAATGCACTTTGTGTTCATGGTTTGGATTTTAAATGGAACTTGAGAGTCAAATGGTTACATGTATTTGTTTTCATAACGGAATTATCTTGTAGGCATATTGGTAGAGTGATACCATGTTGGAAATTATGAATGACTCCTGGGTTAATGGTTGGATTTATGTGCAAATTATTATAATTTATGATTAAAAGAAATTCTATTGCTCACCATGAAGGTGAAGGTCACAGGGGGATCAACACTGGAAACCATGTATGCCGACGTGGGGGTCTATGTGATCGTATGATTGGATCACATACCATATTCTTGATGGCTATCACTTTGGTGTATTTATCCTTTCCTTAATTTCTTTAGTTCGTGTAACAAACACGCACTAGGTCCCTTTCAGGAGAGAGAGCTAGTGCGTGTTTAAGACAGAGTGACCTACACAGTTCAGCCTTACTGTTTAAACTCTCAGGTTCATTAGCGTTGTCCCTATATCATAATCTTATATATGTATATATAAATGTTGTGTATGTGATTTTGACTTATTTTGGAATGGCATTATTTTATTCATTCCCTAAGTTGCATGACAGTACTGGCCCCACTAACTTTCCCTGGACACTGCATCATTTCATGATGTAGGGTACGAGGGTTTTTACTGCTCCTCTACACCGTTAGTTGATTTGGTACTCCTATGATCTGCTGTAAAGTGGTGAGCCTCCATCTTTCAGAAGGCCTGGTCATTTCACTTGGTTACTTTATTTCTTAGTATTTCCTTTCATATTCTTTTTTGTCATCAGAGGCATGTCCCGACTTAGTTTGTATTTCTAATTTTAAAGAATTTTATGTACAATATTGGTATGCTTGTTGTCTTGTTTACACTCTTACATTTCGTTTTATTTATATATAATATTTACTATTTTTGGTTGGCTTTCATTGTATTCATTTATGTGCTATGGAGGATAAGCTAAGGGGGTGGTCTCCGGCTCATGATCGGGTTGAGATACCCATCCCTAACTGCTAGATTAAGCCGCTACTATCTTTATGAGTATCTTAATGGCCACTCTAAATGCAGAATTAGTAGCATCTGAGATAAGATGTTGAATATTTGATGTACTAGGACACCTCTATGAACCAGATGGAAAGTGTGGATCCTCAATTCTAGCATTTTATCCATTAGAATCACCCTCATTTCTAGTTTACATCATGTGGGTTGGGGAAATTTCAATGATATTGGATCCTAATCGAGTGTCTTCTGACTAGTTTTTTCCTTTAGGACATGATATGTAATATGTGGACACATGGATTATAAAGTTTTCAAAGTCCTTAACTCTATTGCACCAACTAGAGTATTAAAGAAGAGTTGTATTTTTTAATGCCTTGTAGCTTACCTATTATACCTGTGGTGCACTTGATACCCATAAGAATGACTCTACTATATATGGCTCTACTGAAATCTTAGGACTGTTGAACTTAATATTTTGATACTATATTTTTTGCACCTTGAGTTTACACGTGACCAGTACCTGGAACCACTACTATCCTAAGATATAATAAGAATGGGCCAAAATTCTAAATACAAAATAAGTTAACTTTTATAATCAAGACTGAAATTCAACTAAACTAATGTCAAAACTAAAACAACTAATGTCTTATAAAGCTTCAAATGTCTAAATTGAATGATCTATCAGGAAAATGCCTTGGCTACCTATAAACAGAAGAACTCTGAATTGTATTACAAGCTAATCTAGAATAATTAAGTCCCTAGATACAAATAGGGCTCGCAACCAGTTAAGAATGAAGAACTAATGGAACGTCTAAGTGTGGGCTTGATTTTGAGCTCTTGAGTCCACATCATAAATATTATGCAGTTCCAAGTAGCATCAATACAATCAATATAATGGTATTTAAGGAAAGGTATTAATAAGCTATACACAATAAATGATATACTATAATTTGAGCATGATTAATATATATATATATATATATATATATATATATATATATAAAGTAACTCAAACAAGGAATTCAAGGACAAAAATATTGCATGATAATAAGATGATAATATAGAAAAAGATCTTAACTCTAAATTGCATGTACTGGAATTGAATATTAGATATAGCACCATACTAGAATATGCAAAAAAAAATTCATAACAATACTTAAGTATGGAAAATACAAAGTTTTGTATATTGGGAGATTCATACAACTAACATACACTATGTGAGGTCAAGATAGTTTGGAGAGCTACTCTATACCTTGTCAGGGTATAAAAACTACCTACATTATCGATCCATAGGCTAAATAGGGTCACTCAAACTAGCGGTACAATCCTAACCAACATTGGTAACGTAGTTTAGAGGTAGGTGTTACCTAAACAGCTACCATATCAGTGATAAATAGTCCTCCCGAAACTATTTGCTCATAATATATGATGTAAAGTAATTGAAATCATAATGTAAGTTTTTTCTTAAAACACTTATCTATAATATCATAGTATTATCCTATGCTCAATTTGTAAATCAAAATCAAGTTCTAATTTTCAAGTACGTCAAATTTTCCTTTCAAAACTACTTTGCAAAATAAAAATTGTAAAATCTATGAATAGTATAATTATACTTCATAAATCAAAAATTAAGATTTCAAGGATTGTAAGCGGTCTAAAACATGAATTACAAATGAAAGATAATGAATAATCACAACTTTCATGAAATTCTATAATCCCTTAGTAAGTTTTTTCCATAGAACAAATATAAGAAGTAAAGGAATAGATATGGGGATTTAGGATTTATAACCTACTTTAATTTAAAGTAAAAAGAGATTTTGGACCATAGAGCGTGCTGATGAACAAGATTTATAGCATTGAATAGCCCTGAAGACCTGAGAAAGAGAAGAAAACTTAAGAAAGATTTTCTTGAGATTCTAGGCTCTTTTATTAGAAAATGTAAATGCTTTAGAGTCTAGGGAAAAGAATAAGGGATGATCGACTATCTTCTTTGAAATAACCCTCTTAGGAAGATAAATGTCACATTGGGACCCTAGTTCTAATCGCGGTCTCTATTCTTGTACCAACCTTTGTACCCACCTTGCCTAGAGGTAGATCGAGTTCCCCCAACTTGATTCACCAAAAATGAGATATCTTTGACAAATGAGTAATCTACATCATCATTATAGCGGCTTCCTATAGTAGCCACAAAATTATCACTTTTGGGCGTAAGATTGATGAATTGCTTTGTCAAAATGTTCATTTGAGTCATTATTTTTGGCATGTTCTCACCATGTTCTTCATTCTTCTTTTTTCTGTTGGGTCACCAAAGATCAGGAGAAAGTACCCATATCACTCCAGCATTTTGGTTGTGTAAATAAGGATTTACCTTATTCATTTGATCAAGAAAGCCCAAAGCACCCTCAAAATATTTTATTTATCATGGAGTCACCAGCAATATTATTCACTAAAATGATTTTAAGGAATCCAACCAATGGTAGAAAGTTTGTAGAAACAATTTGTTTGTTAGCTCATAAGTAGGAAATTGAAGAAATATTTTCTTTAACCGAGTCATACCTTATGAATGGGCTCTATCACAAACTAAACAGTCATGAGTGGCACCCACTCTAACTCTACAGTGGGAAAACTAATAACCCCAACCCTTAGCCAATCAATTTAAAGCTTACATTTAACCATTACTAAATCCAGACATCTTTTATTAACTTAAAACATTTCAATTATATTATCCAATCTAACATCCCTACAAATCCATATCAACTAATAAAAGTGTGGATGTATCGCTAAGAATTACAACCCCAAAACCTAAAAGTCATCATACAAGAAATTCTAATCCAAAAAAATGTCTAAAACACAATCCATAAATACTAAAACCAAAAGGAATGTCTTTATCCAGAAAAAAAAAAAGAAATATCACCTAGAAGAAGATCCAATGGTTGTTGGGACATGCCCACACTTGAATCGAAGTTTTATTTCTAAAACTAAAGAGAAGGCAATAGCCATACAAAATATAAAGTGTGCATCGATCACACGGTTATGTAGACCCCCACATTAGTAAACATGGTTTCCAGTGTTGGTCTCCCTGAGACTACACCTTTATGATGAGCTACAGAATTCCCTTTAAGCTCAAATTAAAATGGTTTACACATAATTCCTACTATTAACCAAGGAGTATTTATTAAGGAATTTTCCAATATTTTATCATTATACCAGTATGCTTGCAACTGAATTCAATTAGGCCAAATCTATCCATATAACCATTAGACTCCCAAATTTCATTTAAAATCTAAAACCATGGCCACCAAGGCCTTCTAAAATAATATTTGTCCATTTACTCATTTTATGCAATGTAATAATTTAAATGATACATTAAATAATGCAAATATCCAAATTTAAAATCAAGTTTATAAGGTGGGTTGGGGTTAATGCCATTACCATAGCAAATTTCATCAATTTTTAGGGAAACCCATGTCATCCCCATTTCAACTATAATCACAATGCGCCAATTCAGTCCCAAAAAAACATCAATTAAACCATGAATTATCAAATTAAAATATGGGAAAGTAATTCAAGTAACAACAATCCAAAACTCTCAACCCAATTTCAAACCCATCATTCAAAACACATAAATATTGATTAAATAAGTGCCACAACATAAAAATACAAGTTGGGGATGAGTAACATGCTTGAAATATAGAGAAAATTAAAGAGGACTCAAATCTTTGAGCCTAATTATTGAATTCCTTGTAAAACCCTAGTATCTCTTATCTTGAGAGTTAAAGAGGAAAGAGTAAGGTTTGGTTTTGACAATTGAATAGAAAGGATTCTTTTGGGTGTTTTTAAGTTAGTGGAAAGGGTTTGAGGGAGGAAAAGACCTAAAAACTATAATTAAAATCTGAAGGAAAATCCTAATAACAGTCATCATGGCTTGGGTAATGACTCATGAAGTCTGACCACGAGTCATGACCTAGAGTCATTACCTGAGGATCGAAAATATTTTCCTTTGCTATTATGACAATAGATCTTCCATAACGACTCGTTATCTTACATAACGATTCTTCATGAAGAATTATGGTCAGGGGCTGAACTCTTGAGCATCCTCCTGTTATGTCAATAAATTCCTCCTAAAGACTCGTTATATCTCACAACAAGTCCTACCCTGAACTCGTTGTCAAGGAACTTTCCTCATTGACATGGTAATGAGTCCTTCTGAAGACTCGTTATGTATCATAGTGAGTCATACCCTATACTTGTTGTCACTGGAAACGTGACATCATTTTTAGTAATTTGGCTAGTTCAATTATACATATCTTGGAGGGTCTAAAGTTTAAGAACTTGGGGGTGTTATAATATGATAGATCATTCAGAAGATTCAATCCTTAAGAAAAAATATTTAAAAGCCTTAAAATATATTGTTCTTAACCAATAGTTTCATTAAGAGACTATAGAACCCTTTGATATGAAAAATATATTGAACAAATTTAAAAAAACATAAGTTTGAAATAACAATACTAGATCTTTAGACAGAATTATTATACAAAAAAAAAATCTAGACAAGTTAAGCAAAGACTTAACAATGTGGGAATAGAATCACTTACTAATAAAATATTAAATGATTCAATATCTAAAAAGGATCCAAAATCACATCAACTTAAGCTTGGTGAAACATCAGGAGAAAAAAATGTCAATAAAGAAACAGAGTCTCTAGAAGAACCTCCTTTAAACAAATCAGGAATTAATAAAATTACAGTAGTTAAAGTACAAAGTTACCATATACCTATTACATTAGTTATAAATAAAGATTATACAATTCATAGGATTACATTATTAGATACAGGCGCAGATCAAAACTGTCTTATTGAAAGATTAATTTCTATTGAGTATCCAGAAAAAAGGGGCTATAAGACTATTCTTTGCAATAGAAGAAAGATTAAAAATAAATTATAAACTCCTTAAAGCACATATATGACATGATGTAGTTTGTTTTATTAGTTATTTTTTAATAACTAAAGATATAAATAAAGAGATAATTTTAAGTATTCCTTTTACAACTCAAATAAAACCTTATACTATCGAGTTAGATGGTATCGGCACTACTATTTTGGAAAAATAATTATTTTTCCTATTTAAATGATATATCAAGAGAAGAAAGTGACTTTATAAAAGATAAAACTATCTTTAGGATCTGTCTAAAGAATCAAATAAACACTAAAAGAATAGAATTCCCTTTAAAAGCCTCGATAGAAAGAACTTAAAATATACAAAAGGTATGTTCCAATGAAACAAAGTCTAAGATTAGAAGATACAGAAAGAATATTAAGATTAGATTTCTAAAAATAATTTCTAAAGTGGAATATGAATCTAAAATTTTAAAAAATAAAAAAGCAATAAGTCCCACTGCTAGTGAAATGCTAGGAGTAAAGGATTCTTTATGCATGATTAGGTCAAATGAAATATTTGAACCTAAATTTTAATATTTAGATAAACTATGGACTAACCCAGAAAATTCTATTAAAAGGTAATGGTATAAACAAAGATAGTCTAGACAAAATTGGTGCAATGATATGAAAAGAATAAGATGTAATATTAAATTTTTTTAAATGGTTGAATATATAGGAAAATTAGACGATCACAAGGAATCACTAAATATAATTGTTAATAAATGGTATACTAGTGACAAGGTTGTTGAATTTATAATTCTCCCATTAGAAGAGATTGACCTACTAGTAGATGGCAGAGTTGTTACTGTGTCACCTTTTAAATTAAATATAATAGACACTAAAGGTGATCCTACGAATAAAAATATAAATAGAATACTTCAACAAAATAATCATACAGATCAAATTCTCGAAGGCGAGATTAAATTAATGTAAAAAAATAAACCAAGTTCTTTTTACCATGATAAAAAGTTGAAAACTCATTTACAAATTAAGTTTCCAAAATTTTTAAAAAATAAAATTCTGGGACTGTGTTTCATTGGAACAAATCTTTTGTAGATTTTTAGTTCATTCTATTAAGGCTTTTAAAGGGAATTCTATTCTTTTAATATTTATTTAATTCTTTAGACAGATTATCCTAAAGATAGTTTTATCTTTTATAAAGTCACTTTCTTGTTTTGATATACTGTTTAGATAGGAAAGAATAATTGTTTTTCAAAAATAGTAATGTGGATGCCATCTAACTCAGCAGTATAAGGTTTTATTTGAGTTGTAAAAGGAATACTTAAGATTATCTCTTCATTTATATCTTTAGTATTACAAAATCATTAAGAAAACAAACTTCACCGCTGCATATATGTATTTTGGGGAGTTTATAGTTTATTTTTAATCTTTCTCCTGTTGTGGAGAATAATCGTGTATCACCTTTTTCTAGGTACTCAATAGGAATTAATCCTTCTATAATAAAATTTTGATCTACACGTGTATCTAATAATGCAATCTTGTGTTGTATAATCTTTATTTATAATTAATGTAATGGGTATATGGTAACTTTGCACTTTAACTACTATAATTGTATTAATTTCTGATTTGTTTATAGAAGGTTTTTCTGGAGACTCTATTTCTTTATTATCATATTTTACTTTGATGTTTCACGAAGCTCAAATTGTTGTGATTTAGGTCTTGGTTAGATGTTAGATTATTTAATATTTTATCTGCAAGTGATTCTGTTTCTAAGTTATTAAGTCTTTGCTTAACTTGTCTAACTTCTTTTATGTATAATAATTTTGTCAGAAGATCTTATAATGTTGTTTTAGACTTATGTTCTTTAAATTTGTTCAATACATTTTTCATAATAAGGGTTTGATAGCCTCTTTATCAAACTACTGATTAAGAACAATATCTTTTAACCTAAGGTCGGTTTAAGTGGTCGAGCCTACATTATAAATGATCGAGCCTATGTCATAAGTTATGGGAGCAGGGGCATGCGTTTGCGCAGCTCCCCGCCCAAAACAAACTCCAAATGTTTTCTAGTATATCAAAGATTCTTAGGCTAGTTTAAATGAAAGTGATCTTTTTATTCTAAACATGGTCATATATATCTATTGTTATATAATTCAACGGGATGTTCTTCTAATAATATTTGAATTTCAACTGTTTGATCGAGTATGTACAATGATATTACTTTGTAGACAAAGAAGGTGGTCATTTTAATATTAATAACCAAAGGTATTTTATAAAGTATTCAATCAAATATATTGCTTCCAACTCATACAATGTATATACAATAACTAGACACAAGAACCCATGCAAGAACGGGCTCAACATTTGCTACTTTTTTTGTCTCGATTTATATGATATCAATTTTTTTATACAATCTTTAAATATTCTAAGTTGTTAATGATATACAATCATTTTAATATAATTTTTAGACAATATATGTTACTTTCATTATTTGAATTTATATGTAATTTAGAGTGCCAACCAAATCTTTTATATAATTTGTAGATTTTTGTATGATTTTTAAATATTTTAAGTTGTTAACTACTGCAATTTATAATACTTTTACATAATTTTCAGATAATATATGCTAGTCTCTCTGTCTCAATTTATAGGATAGTGACAAAATTTAGATAGTCAACCGAATTTTTTATATATAGTTTTACATATTTCAAGTCATTGATTATTATAATTCTTAGTACTTTCTACTATTTTTCAAACAATACGTGTTACTCCTATCCTAATTTATGTGATCGGATATTATATGGAGAATCAATAAAAATTTACATAATCTTCTTCAACTAGTTCTTGTATATGGAAAAACATCATTTAGTGTAGAAACCTCTTACAAAAAGGCATTAGATGGAGGTAGGATTTGAAGAAAGTATAAAAGTGTGGACTAGCCTTGGATCCCCAGGTCATTCTATTTCAAATATAGGTATTATCAATCCCAAATGGATATAGAACTACAAGTTAGTGATCTTATTTAACATAGCAACCACATTAGGAAAATTCAAGACCTTCAGAAGATATTTTTTATGGAGGATATCAGTGTCATTTTATCTATCCCGATCTCTAGCACTGGATGTCCCAATAGAATTATTTGACATCACACTAAGTAAGAAATTTATGAGGTAAAATCAAGATACAATTTAGAGAGGGAAATTGAAAGAAGTAATGCATCCAATAATGATAGACCTCAAGCAAGCTACCAATCTTTTCCTAAAAAGTTTCAAAATTTTTATGGTCGATGAATATTAAAAATAATTTACTTCTTTGGAGGTAGCGGTACGGATTGCATACATCTTACCCTCCCTAGACCTCACTTTGTGGGAATATACTGGGTTTGTTATTGTTGTTGTTGTTGAATATTAAAAATAAATACAAACACTTTTTTTGCAAATGTGTCTTGAATATGCTACCTATTAATGATATATTTCAAAAAAGCTAAAAACCGGTTATGATGTGTGTAAGATTTGTGGTGTAGAAAGTGAAACTATTGAACATATGTCTTTTAGATTTCGAAGGATCAGATGGTATGACAAATTTTCCCCATAAAATGGATGAACATCAACAATATTATAGACTTTACTAGAGGGTAGAAAGATCTCTTTAAAGATACTAATAAATATTGTGATTCTATTTAGATTACTAAAATAGGTGTTTCTATAATGTGGTAAGTTTGGAAGTCAAGAAATGCTAGAAACTTTAATAATGTTATCTCTGAATCTAGTGATGTTGTAAATAAGGTACTATGTGAATTTTAAGAATATGAAAGTAATTCACTTACTATGTTTTTCTACTACATCGATACCTGATCATATTACTAATAATACAATTATCGTGGCATAAGATATTGTGATTATTTTTGCAGATGCTCTTTTACAAAGGCAGGAGAATATGAGAAGCATTGAAACAACTGATATGGATAGCTTTGAAAGTTTTCAACAAGCCCTTGGTGCCCTAATCTAATTTTTTAGGAAGGCTATCATTGCAGAAGCACTAGCAATTGATATTGCATTGGAATACAGTCAAGAAAATATATGGAAAATGGCCCAACTCTTATCATACACAAAGAATATAGTGGATATAATTTTAAAGAAGAGAGTAGTTTCATGGGAGATAGAAACCACTTGTGAAGATATCTTGAAGCTTATGAGCTTGTTTGAAAAAGTTCAAATTACACATATTTGTAGATCTTAAAATATGATAGCGCACAATCTAGCCAAGTTTTCTATTGCATTATCAGACAAATTAGTGTGAATTTTCTATTTTCTTAGTTGGATTGTCAAAGATGCTTCTACATATTTTAAATCTTTGTTTCTGTTGTTGGTTGAAAAAAATATTTTAATTTATTAATTATTCTGATTTTATGATTTTCTTAGTCATGTTTAAATAATATTTGTTATTTCCTATGTCCTAATTTATGTTGCACTGATAGAATTTTGAGAGTCAACAAACTCTTTTATGTCCTACAAATATATTATTAAATCATTATTATTGTAATTTATAGTAATTTTTATATAATTTTAAATACATAACAGATAAAATATGTGACAAACAAATTAAAAATGGAGGAAATATAAAAATTATAAAGAAAGGCTTGTTGGAAGCTCACATTTAGAAAGATAATTATCTAAAAATTTAAAATTAAATTTAAAATATTAATTATGATTAAATATATCATGATGAATTAAAATTTATCATAAATTCATTAAATTTATTTGATTTAATACTACTTTGCTTTAAACTATATTCATCCTAGGCAATTATATTTTTGCTTTGAATGTTCTAATTTTTATACTCACTTTTACAAGACCTTTTTCAAATGTCATTCTTATTTTTGCACTATAATTTCCTTATATTGGTACAAATATATAACAAATTTCAAGTAGAGTGCAAGATGCGGGAAGTCCGATTGAGTTGGTTCGGACACGTGAAGAGGAGGGGCATGGATGCCCCAGTTCGTAGGTGTGAGAGGCTAGCGTTGGATGGTTTTAGGCGGGGTAGAGGTAGGCCGAAGAAGTAATGGGGTGAGGTGATTAGGCGTGACATGGATCAGTTACAGCTCACCGAGGACATGACCCTTGATAGGAAGGTTTGGAGGGCGCGAATTAGGGCAGAAGACTAGGGCCAGTTTGGGTCGCTGGGGTAGGGAATTACTTGGTGGGGGTATTATTATTGTTATTCTTCCTATTCTTCCTATTCTTATTTTTATTCCTATTCCTATTCTTATTCTTGTTATGATTCGGTGTTCCATGTTTTATTATGATGTTTCCCGCTGTTTTCTACTACTTATGGGTGCCGTATTTACGTTATGAAATCCTGTTCTGTGCTTTACTTTGTATCTGTGTGGTGTCTCATGTCTTGAGCCGGGGGTCTATCGAAAACAGCCTTTCTACTTATTCAGAGGTAGAGGTATGGACTGCGTACATCTTACCCCCCAGACCCCACTAGGTGGGAATACACTGGGTTTGTTGTTGTTCTTCTTTTTCTTCTTCTTAAAAATATCAATACTTGAATCCTAAATATTAATACTGCTTCTTCCATTAACTTTTACTTTTTTATATTCTAAGATAGATTTTAGTTTTGATTTGTCACTTTTATAATATCGAGAAAAAATAATAATTTTTATTATATTTTACCATTGTATTTATTACTTATTTTCCAAGTCATTTCTCAAGACTTAATATTAAACATCAATTGATAGGAACATTTTAGTAGATCACATTGCAAATGAATTACCATAAAATTACAAAGTAATTGACACGGTAATAACTACTTTCTCTTTCTTAATTTATTTGACACTTTTTTAATTTTGATATTTAAACATATCTTTCTTTGACCGTGATTTTTCATATACCTTTTAAATATTTTAAACTATTATCTATTATGACATATAGCACTTTTTAATAGTTTTTAACCATGTCCAAATTCAAGGTCAAAATTAAACGATCGTAATTTTTTCATCTATCTTTTTAATATAATATTTTGAACTTTTGAAATATATAAATTTTAATCATTACATATCTGAATTCAAGGTCAAAACTAAACTATTTGACTCTCGAAATTCAACTGTGCTACAATATTGAGAGAAAAAGATACTAATTAATAGATTTGATGAAGAAAAAAAAAGAATTTAACTGAAAATAATGTTGCTAAATTTGAAAGTATCCATAACTACTTCTACTATTGCTACTTACTATACTTTATTACTAATATAATAATATAAGAAAAGTGATCTATTATACTTTATAATAATAATAATAATAATAATAATAATAATAATATAATAATAATAATAATACATAAAAAGTGGATTTGGTCGGCAAATTGACAGGACAATGTCCAGCTGCATCCTAAGCCACTTATAGATTTTAATTATTATGTATCTAAATTCAAGATCAAAACTAAACTTTTTGACTCTCAAAACTTCAACCATACCACAAAATGAAGACAAAAAAAGTACTAATTAATATATTCTGTGGAAAAAAAATTTAAATAAAAATAAAGTTGTTAAATTACAAAGCTGCCACAACTACTTCACTATTACTACTTATTATACTTTATTACTAAATAATAATATGTGAAAAGTGGGCTATTGTACTATATTACTAATATAATAGTAATTATAATAATAATAATAATACTAATAATAATAATAATAACAACAACAACAACAACAATAATAATAATAATAATACATAAAAAATGGGCTTGATCCGCAAGCTGGCCGGACAACATCCAATTATTTCCCAAACCACTTATATATATTAGTAATAACATAGTTTAATCTCATAGGTGAGATATGGCGAGGATAGTGTGTACCTTGCTGTCACGACCCAAACCCAGGCCTGGCCATGACGGGTATCTCAAGTCCACCCCCATAGCCTTACCTCAAGAGTACACAAATATAAACAGTGGAGGACAACCAAAATATACAATAAAGATATATAATTCTAATCAAGTTCTAAGAGTCAAAACACAATGATCAAAACATCCCAACACTGTCCACAAAAACCTTTAAAACCAGAATACCAACCTAAGTCAGGACATGCCCCCGACTATGACCAAAAGAATCCAAAATAGAATGCTAAACAATACAAAAAATAATGAAATCAGCAAAATGGCAGGCCCTTCCAACAGATGTAGGCTCACCACTTCACAGCAGATCCACAAGAATACTGAATCACCTAATATTGCATAGGAGCAACAAAAAAACCGTTGGACCCTACATCATGAAATGATGTAGCATCCAGGGATATTTAGTAGGGCGAGCACTAGAATGTAACTCAGAGGAAAGGGATAAAATATGTCATTGTCAAAAACACGTGCACAATATTTATTTATACATATATAGGATGTCGGGATAGGGACAATGGTCATGAACATAAAAGTTTAAAGTATTAACCTGAACTATGTAGATCGCTCCATCCTAAAGGCATCCATGGAATATATGGGTCCATCTTTCCTTACTGGAAGGGCTCTAGTGCATATTAGCCAAACGAAGCAAGAAAAAAACAAGGGAAGGCTAAAGAAACCAAGGTTATAGCCCTCCCTAAATATATATATATAATGTGCCTACCAAGCACATGGTCAGATGGACCCCTAACATTAGAAAACATGGTTTCCAATATTTATCTCCCAAGGCATATACCTTCATGGTGAGCACGCCACTATCACGGAGGCTTACTGCCTTTGGGTCCCAAAATGAACGCGAACTCCTTCTAAAAATTCTATAAATTTTCCAAGATACCCTTCTGACATTCCTAACATGATTAAAGTCAAAAAATAATATTAAACATATGGAAGGATCAAAAATAAAATTATTGAAATTTTATGGGGTCACACACTTTACCCCTATTTTAAAGAAGGAAGAGAGGTAGTTTTCAATATATCTACAACTCACGTAAAACATATCAAATCAAGTATATATGAAAAATCAAACCTCTTAATTTCCATCATAAATAAACATGTATAGTAACTGCTAATAGTTAAGAATGAGGGGGTTAATAATTAATATCATAATAATTTAGGACTTAAAACTCTTCCTTCTCCATTTGCCCATTTTGAACAATAATTGCATACACTATTTATGTATGATTACCAATCTTATAATTCAATGCTAACATATCCTAGTATATAAAGAGGCAATCTCCCATATATTTACTCTATAGTTCCACATTGTCAAGTTGATAAGACAGTAAAAAATCAAGGAGATGTTATCAAAAAAGGCCAAGGATAACCAAAAAAACTTAATTAATCCACTAGCTCAAATAAGATACGATTCACTCTAAACTTCATTTGTCGCTAGGCCTATAGAATCAACTGACTCATCCATTAGGACTACCAGCACTATAGTTGATCCAATAGGCCTGTTGGCCAATAAACTATTCAGATGATCATATCTAACTGAATACCTATAGGCTAGCGGTCAGTTGCACTTCTAAGGGGTTCTTGTCTAATGTCGGCCTATACTACACCCTAAACTCAGAGGCCACAACTGGCATACAATGCGTTACTTGACTGAGCAAACTAATTGACACCTATCTAATAACATATCTTACGATAAGTCAATTACAAAAAGGCCTGAATGACATTAATCATACATAATATAAAAGCAAAAAAATAATAAAACAGAATGATAAGGTCGCATTAGATCATAATTATATGAAAGACAGTCATTTAGTTTTATGTATATCTATTGTGTAGTTACTATTATAGTGTTATCAAAGTTGTTTTATTTATGTTTTTAAGGAGTTGTACATATTGAGCTATCATTGGGAACTTATTTGTATATAGGTGGAACCATTGCTCGAAGTTTTCCTTATTTGTTTGGTTTTTGACTTTACTTGGTCTGCCTATGACTCCTATTGAGTACAAGTGGACCATACTGGTTTCTATGGGAATTGAGTCCAAATCGTTAAATTTGATGTGTTCACATAGTTTATTTATGTATATGGGATCCTGAGCACCCGATCGAGCCCATTTTGGACGTGGAAAATTTGGTGCACTAGATTTCTGGTGTACCGCGATAGCGTCACTTTGGACCGTGATTACAACTCACCTTGAAAATGAGATGCTACTATCATGAAACAGTGTTGCGATTGTGACTCATGTTATAGTGGGAAGATACTGAGATCACGAGGCCTTAGGTCGTGATAGCCACTGCCGAGCACCTAGAATGGGTATAAAATTACCCTTTTTCCATGATCTTA
This sequence comes from Capsicum baccatum var. pendulum, assembly GCA_030864225.1. NCBI lineage: Eukaryota > Viridiplantae > Streptophyta > Magnoliopsida > Solanales > Solanaceae > Capsicum > Capsicum baccatum. The sequence continues at coordinate 194,763,990 of CM061558.1, read as the reverse complement.
GGCCATTCTTCAACACTTCCTTGATAGATAAGAACCCAAAATAGTGTGAGATCTTAAATTGAATCTTAATGGTGATTGGGAAGCTATAATAATATTTATTTTTGCAATTATCTTACGATTTGAGGTAAGTATCCACCTTTTTCTTGGTGAAATTTCTTGATTTACTATCCAAAACCTTTAGGGCCTGATTTAATCCCCAATTTATCTTATATTTCACCCATATTTTAGGGTAATAATTCCTTGAGCTTGATATTACTTGGATTGGTTTCAAAAATGCAATTTCCGTAAGTAGGACCCATAAGGGATTTTGATGTGATTTTTGAACCTGAAGCATAATGACACAATGTAGCTATTGTTATTCTTATATTGTTGAGTAGAATGTTTTTTTGAGAGCTTGGAATCATGAGGGGCCTTTATGTGAGGAAAAAGTGGTGTTTTAGCGGTTCGATGAACTTTTTTTGGTGTCGAGGTAGGCTAGGTTTATCCCTTGTTTGATTGAGCTATATCATAGTATTCTTATGATATTGTGTTGTATTTGGGATGGATTTTAGGATTTGGATTAATTAAATGCAATACTTAGGTTAGTTTGACCGTTTAGGCTCTTTTGAAAACATAAAGTTGAAAAACTTGACTTGTTTCCTAATGTCTTAGGTGAATTGGACTTTCATTACTCATGTTTAGCATGAGAATGCCCTATATTGCTCAAGTTAGACAAAATTATTTAGACACTCATGCTTAGGGTAATATTGGCCTTAGTTTCTTATACTAATGGAGGTTTTCATAGTTCCTATTTGAGTTAGTTAAAGTGCTTCAGCAAAATCTTTACCTTAGGGCTAATTGTGGCTTACTATACATCTAAGAGTGGATTAGATACCTTAGCCTAGTTAGGGGTAGAATTTGACTTAGAATGTATTTTGGGGTTTTAGAAGTAGGCTCTTGACCTATATAAGTCAAGATTGATGATTAGTTCTCTTGAAACCCTTTTATGCTTATTAAATCCCTAGAGAATTCCCTTTTGATACAATATTAAGGAACCTTTGAACTTGTTGTCATGACCCAATGCTACCCCTTAGTCACGAAAATGGTGCTTATGGTCATAAGTGACCACAAGTTAACCCTTGAGCTAGTACCTGTTGTGAACACTGAATAAAATATGAATATAACACATGTGCAAAAGATAAACTGAGAAAGAAAATATAAATCTGAATACTGAAATATAGAATCAATCATAAGTTTGAAACATCTAATAAAAACTGAAAGTAGCTGACTAACTGTCTAACTAATTGTCTTAATATCTAAAAGCCTCTAAACTGACTGAGAAGTTGATGGGACAGACCCCAACTAACTTTGACCGGTTAAATAGAATAAAATACTGCAATAACTAAATAATCATAAAATATCCTCGATAGATGAGGACTCACCACTACGATTGCTATATTATGATGAGCTATCTAACTACAGCTGGGAAACTATGTGTTTGAACCTATGATATAAGACATCATAGCACAAAGGAGAGTATGCGGTCAGTACTTTGAATTTACTAGTACATGAGATGAGGTTAGGCTGATTTACAAAGGTACTATGCATATAAAATAAGGACTAACTGTATAGCATGAGATAACTGAACATGAATGTATAAAAACTGTAACATTTGAGAATGCAAGACCAAGTATAAATATATATCTAAAATAATATGTAAACTGAAAGAATCAAATATGATAACTGAATAACTGAGAAACTATATTTTTGGTAAGGCAAACTTGAACTAAAACTATACTAAATATTGTACTAATACTGTAAAAGGTATCATATGACCAACACACCTTAGTATAAGCTAATTCGGATCCAACCAATAACCCCAGTTGGAAGGGTATCAGTATCGTGTCACGGGTACTAACACTAACTATATGGATCCACTAAGTTGGCATCCCGAAAGACTAAGGAGTTACCCTTAACTGGCAGGTGCTCTAAAGAGATATGTGTCATATTCAATTGGAAGGTAGAAATATCTAACCTACGCTAGCTAAGAAGTTCTGTAACACAAGGATTTTTACTAAGAGTCACACCCTCTATTATCAGGTGAGCCCTCATCCTTGAGTTAGCTCGGTGCTAAATCCTACTCCTAACTGAACTAATACTAATACTAGAATAGAAAAAAACTAGAATGAACATTATTACATAATTAATAGTGCTTATCATGATCATAAACATGTAAGTATACTGATAAGAGTCATGGATTAACTATATGATTACTTGAAAATATGAATTCCTGTAAAACACATAGGTATCGAGTGTTCATAGCCCACCAGCACTAAATGAAAATGAGTATATGATATCAAACTTAAAATACAATATATGTGATTATGGTTCAAAGACCTAAACATGGCATCTCATCAAAACATGTGAAAATCATACACTTAAACATAAGTATATCTTAAATATGAGGAGATAATAGGATTTTATGTCTAAACTCATAACTTGAGTATTCATCCTGAAACTAATTGAACATGACATGGAAATTCCAATACTCAAACATGATATGGTTCATTCTACTTGAAAATACTTGTAACCATAACTTGTAATTGAATCAACAAAAGATTCATGTAATTAGTTAAACTTTAACATTTAAAACTCATAATTTAAAAGACCAAAAGGGGTTCTCGGACTCCATGGGTGAAAGAAACCGATGGATGATCATGACAAATACCTCACTGGATGAGTTCGTAAAGATTCTTAGGAATTTCTTGAGGTTTGAAGCTTAAATCTCTTGATTATTTGTGAAAGAGTTAGGGTTTGTTCTTGAGGAAAGTAATGCTTCTTTTGAGAGAATTTGTGATAAAAAGACCAAATAATGCCCTTTGGGAACCAAAATTTCTTATTATGGATGACTTGGGTCAGGGGGAAATAACCCAAATACCCTTAAATGACGAGAAACAAAAGCTGGACAAAAAAGAAATAGGGTGATGCGAGTTATGGAACACCGAACTGGAGTAGGTGGCATGATCTCTAGAGTTGTACACTGGATAGCATAGCGTGGGCTCTAGAGCGGTCCACTAGGGGGTGTGGCACAGGCTAATCCCAGTGGTGCTACTACCTTGGTTCTCCAAACATGCCCTTACGCTCATCTAAAAATTCTGAAACATCCTGAGACATACTTTTAACTATTTTGATCATGAATCAACTCAAAAATTAATGTCCTGAGGTTGGGAAGGTTAAAAATAAAATCATCAAGGTTTAGGGGCCTTGGAAATGATTAAGTCCCAACACTTAGTCAAATTTATAAGCTTTGGACCCCTTATGCATGCAACTAAGAGCTACAATAAGCTAAGATTTTTATGGGGTATTACAGTTGGTTGTTATGATGAATGGCGTTGGAAGTAATGCCTAAATAATTATGCCGTATGTATGATCTATTGGTTAAACTTATGACGAGCTCTAGATTATGCTATTGTTTTGGCTATTGATTGGACTACTGAATGTACCATGGAATGATCCCTTGGATATGATATGATATTGTCAAGTCATAAATTTTGAAATACTGAAATAACTAAATAATTATAAGATGTCTTCGATAGATGAAGACTCACCACTATGACTGCTGGATTATGCTGTGCTATCTAACTATGGTTGGGAAATTGTGCTTCTGAACCTATGATATAAGACATCATAGCGCAAAGGAGAGTATGTGGTCAGTACTTTGAATATACTGGTATATGAGATAAGGTTAGGCTGATATACATGGGGTACTGTGCATATGAAATAAGGAATAACTTAATAGCATGAGATAACTGAACATAAATGCATATAAACTGTAAAATCTGAGAATGCAAGACCAAGCTAAAAATATATCTGAAATAATCTATAAACTGAAAGACTAAAATATGATAACTGAATAACTGAGAATTTGTATGCTTTGGTCAGTAAATCTTGAACTAAAATTATATTAAATACTATACTGAGACTGTGGGAGGTATCATATAACTGACATGCCATAATAAAAGCTAATCGGGGTCAAACCTATAACCCAGTTTGAAGGGTGTCAGTACCGTGCCACGAGTACTAACACTGGTTGTGTGGATCCACTAAGTTGGCATCCTAAAGGACTAAGGATTCATCCTCAACTAGCAGGTGCTCTAAAAAGATTTGTGTCAACCTCAACTAGCAGGTAGACACTTAGTCAACCCTCAACTATCAGGTATACATCTCTAACCTACACTGGCTACTTAGTTCTGTAACTCGAGGATTTTTACTAAGGGTCACACCCTCTACTGTCAGGTGAGACCTCATCCCTAAGTTATCTTGGTGTTAAATCCTACTCCCAACTTAACTGACATTGACACTGGAATAGACTGAACTAGACTGAACATTATTACATAATTGATAGTGCTCATCATGATCATAAACATGTATTATATTGATAAGAGTCATTGATTAACTATATGAGTACTTGAAATGCTGAATTCATGTAAAACAATTAGGTATTGGGTCTTCACAACCCACCAGCACTGAATGAACATGAGTATACAATATTAAACTCGAAATACAGTAATACGCGATTATTGTTCAAAGATACAAACATGGCATCTCATCAAAACATGTGAAAATCATACGCTTAAACATGAGGAAATAATAGGATTTTATCTCTAAACTCGTAACTTGAGGATTCATCCTGAAACAAATTGAACATGACATAGAAATTCCAATACTCAAACATGATATAGTTCATTCTACTTGAAAATACTTGTAACCATAACTTATAATTGAATTAACAAGATATTCATGGAATTAATTCAACTTGAACATTTAAAACTCATAATTTAAAACACCAAAAAGGGTTCTTGGACTCCATGGATGAAAGAGACCCATGGATGAACAAAACACATACCTCACTAGATGAATTAGAGAAGATTCTTGAGAATTTCTTGAGGTTTGAAACTTTAACTTTTTGATTTCTTATGAAAGAGTTAGGGATTGTTCTTAAGGAAAGGGATGCTTCTTTTGAGAGAATTTGTAATAAAAAGAGAAAATAATGCTCTGTGGGAACCTAAATTTTGTGTTAAGGATGAGTCGGGTGAAGGGGAAATGACCCAAATTCCCTTAAATGACTAGGAACAAAATTTGAAAAATAAGGATATGGGGTGATGTGATACAAGCATAAAGAGCAAAAGGATTACAAGGTCTTATCAAAGCTTCACACTTCAGAATGTCAAAGGTTCAAGCCTCGTATTTGAAAATGCTTGAAGACGTTTTGGAACCATTACAATGCCTTGTTTAAGTTAAAGATTGAATAAAGGGTTCTTACACTCCAAGTTCACCTATACTTTGGATTATTAAGGGCAATATTGTCTTTTAATGGCTCTCTTTTATACTCCAAACGAGCACCCTTCATTAAGGGTATTTTCTTCATTGTTATGTAATAGTATAAATAGACCTATTAGCTTCTATTTTCCTTAGATTTTGATGAATTGAAATTGAGTATTACTCGTAATGTAGTTTCTTTTGTTAGTGTAGGGCTTGGAGAAGCCATGTTAGTGTAGGTGTTGGAAAAGACATCAAAAATATTAGAGTTTAATACAATTGATAGATTTTATTTGTGTTGAACATTTGGCAGGAAAAGTGTGATTGAGGAAGTGTGAGTCCTTTAGTCCGCCTAAGAGGAATTTTTGAGCTTATATTGGTGAGGTGTGATTGATGGTTTGATACACCATCTTTTGTTAATCACTTGGTAGGAGTAAAAGTCTTTCTACGATCTTTACATTTTATGCATCTCTTCATCCTCTTTCTTATTATGTTGTTTTCTTTGTCTTATGGTTACTGACTTTTGTGTCTTGAGTCCTTAATTTTGTGTATTAGTTTTAGATCTTGTATCATTTCGTATCAGAGCCTTGTTTAGGGTTACTCCTACAACCCTAAGTCTTGTATCTAAAAAAATCTCCATAAAAAAGAGTTTAGAGTTAAGAAACTCAAAAAAGAAATAGGTGTTTCACATTTTTATGTTTTGACTAAATTTTAGATCTTAGATCTACATGTTTTTGTGTTGTTTTGTTGGTTTCAAGTGCTATATTCTTGTTCCCTAGCACCTAGGGAGTCTAGATCTACTTTTAGTTTCTAATTGTTGTTTCTAGTTTTAATTTTTTGGTTCTATCACTAATTAGCAAACTAGTAAGTACCTACTAGGTTGGTAATTAGTCTAGAGTTCGTTTATTTCGTGTCTTTGATTTTTTGTGTGATTTTCTTATTTTTAAGTTGTAGTATTTTGTTGGTTCAAGTTCGTGCATCACTTTATTTGAGTCATTTCAAACAAAAATCAATTCCAAACCAAAGCTTCTCACCTCTCAAGTAACTTGCCAAGTATTTTCGATTCTCCAACACTTGTGAGGCGAAGTTTGAGGTGAGGTTGAGCGTGAGTGAAGTGAGGCTTTTGAACTAACTTGTTTTCTCGTTTTGTAGGTTGTGTTGCTTGCTGTTTTTTTTGTTCTTTTAGGTACATTTTCCATGAAACCCAAAAGTACTACTTCCCAACCTTTGGGAAATGATGCTATTGGAGCCTTGATGGCTCGGTTGGATGCATTTTCCCGAGAAATGAAAAATGATAACGATGCCTTAAAAAGTAATATGAATGCTATGAGGGGTGAAATGGTATCCTTGACGGGTGGTGTGATTAGAATGAAAGCGAGGGTTGATAGATTATATCCATCAAAGCCTCCACAAAATTCAAACCACCAAGTTCCAAATCACTTTACCAAATACCTCACACTCCACAAAATTCCATGGCACAAATCCAAATACATCACCAAGGTAATCCAATGCCTACTCCCCAAGATCCACTAAACTAAAATAACCCCATACAACTAATAGAAGAGATGGTGATAAAATTTGAGGGTGATGAGGTCAGTTTTCAAGATGGAGAGAAGCTTGATGTTGAGTTACAAGAAGAGTGTGAAAAAAAGAAGGAAAAGGAAAAGGAAGTCTCGGGTACTGAGGTTGGAAAGGAAAAAATTGCTTGATTGTGGGTCTTGTCCACAAAGAACCTTTTTCACATCCTAACCCAAAAGCTATTATTTTGCCTAGCTTTGTTTCTTATTATGTATAGGTACTAGATGAAATGATAATCAAGAAGGATCTAAAGTGAGTTCCACATGAAAGCATGAGAAATGAACTAGAGGCTCACTTGACCAAGAGAGCCAAAAAAGGGACTGACCAAGGCTTACCCGAGGTGACTTTGCTACCCTCAACACTTCTTTGAACTCCAAATATTATGATTTAGTGTCTAGTGAAGTGGTTTTGGGTTCGCAAGTGCATAGCTCTTTCCTTAGTAACTCTTTGATTGTGAATAATGATCAACTTTATCTTAAAACTAGTTCACTACTTGAGCATGAGAATGGTATGTTTGAGAATTTCCAAGTTAGTGATGATGCTTTAAATTGATGATCTTTGCATTGAACATGGCCATTTGAACTTGTGTAATGAAATCCATGATATTAGTCTTGTTCATAGTGGCCTTATGTATGTCAAAGTTGTGTGCAATACCTTGAATAATTGTGAGCAAATTAGCCTAATGAAGGGAGTGGGTCATCTAAGCTTAGATCTTTATCTTCTACTTCCATTTGATCCCAAAATTACTTTGGGATATGGGTGGAATAATTTATGGTCATGTGTATTTATTTTTGATGCTGAAGCTATTCATGTCTTTGGTATCCTTTATGCTAAGACTTTTATGTCAAACACAAAGGACCCGTGGATGTATTTCAAATATGAACAACCTTGGCTTGTTGGTGCTTATAATGTTGATCTTGATGATATATATGGTCCTTTAAATTTGTTTGATGAAGACCTTGATAGTAGAATGCTTCATAGTGATCATGTTCATATAGATGTGTGAGTGATAGGATATGTGTTGTTAAAGGAACATTTTTAAGCCATAGATGTCGAATTTTGAATGTTTTTCTTCCCTTGAAAACAAGTGGCATTTGTGTTAGTTTCAGATTGTATCCTTTAATCATTGATGTTCCTATTAGTTGTTTCCTTTATGGTGCTAGTGTTCGGTGTTTCTTACTTATAACAAAGGATGGTTGGTTGTATTCTAAGAGTGTACCCCTTTGGCATGTTTACCTAAGTTGTGATACTAATGCTAACCCTCCTATCTCAAGGATTGTGTGTTTGTTTTCCCTTTCTTTATTTTTACATGGTTTGAATTTGAGGTCAAATTATTTTCAAGATGGAGAGGATGATACAAGAATAAAGAGCACAAGGATTACAAGGTCTTATCAAAGCTTCACGCTCCGGATTGTCAAAGGCTCAAGCCTTGAATTTGAAAATGCTTGAAGATGTTTTGGAACCATTACAATTCCTTGTTCAAGTTGATGATTGGATAAAGGGTTCTTAAACTCTAAGGTCTCCTGTACTTGGGATTATTAAGGTTAATATTGTCTTTTGATGGCTCTCTTTTACACTCCAAAGGAGCACCCTTCATTAAGAGTATTTTCTTCATTGTTATGTAATAGTATAAATAGACCTATTAGCTTGTATTTTCCTTAGACTTTGATGAATTAAAATTGAGTATTACTCTTAGTGTAGTTTATTTCCTTAGTGTATGGCTTGGAGAACCCATCTTATTGTAGGTCTTGGAATAGACATCAAAAACGTGAGAGTTTAATACAAGTGATAGATTTCATTTGTGTTGAACATTTGGCAAGAAAGGTGTGATTGAGGAAGTGTGAGTCCTTTGGTTCACCTAAGATGAAGGTTTGAGCTTCTATTGGTGAGGTGTGATTGATGGTTTGATACACCATCTTTTTTTTAATCACTTGGTAGGAGTAAAGGTCTTTCTACTATCGTTACATTTTATGCATCTCTTCATCCAATTTCTTATTATGTTGTTTTCTTTGTCTTGTGGTTGCTGATTTTTATGTCTTGAGTTCTTAATTATGCGTATTAGGTTTAGATCTTGTATCATGATGTAGGATCTAAAGCACTAGACTGAATCGGGCGGCGCTGGCTCTAGTGTGGTGCACTGGAGGATGCGGCACAAGCTCTGGAGCGGTGCACTGGGGGCGCGGTGCAGGATAATCCCGGTGGTGCTACTACCTTGGTTCTCAAAGCATGCCCTTGTACTCATCCAAAAATTCCAAAACTCACCCAAGACGTACTTTTAACTACCCCAATCATTAATCAACTCAAAAATCAATGTTCCGAGGTCGGGAAGGTCAAAAATAAAATCATTAAAGTTTAGGGGTCTTGGAAATGACTAAGTCCCAACACTTAGGTAATTTCTAAGTATGAGCTAAGACTTTTATAGGGTATTACAATATCTCCCCCTTGGGAACATTCATAAATTGAACATGCCTGACTAGAAAAATGATTACATAACTGAGCCTGAAACTTAATACATGAACTTAACTAGATGTAAGCAATGACATGAAATGGATTACATAGCTGAAACTGAGAATAGAAGAGAGTCAATCTGAATAAAATTGTTAGCTCAAGTTGAATCTGAGTTCACGGAGAAAAGGTGAGGGTACTTGGTTCGCATATCTACTTCTGATTCCCAAGTGGCTCCCTCAACATACTAATTCTCCCAAAGCACTTTGACCAAGGGAACTTTTTTGTTCCTTAGTATATGAACCTAATGATCAAGGATCTCAACTGGACTTTTTCGTTAGAAGGGTTATCCTGAACATCCATGCTTTCTAATAAGACAACAACATCTGAATCACCAATACACTTCTTCAATGGGGAAACATAAAACACTAGATGCACTGATGCTAAATCTGCAGGCAACTCAAGCTTAAAAGCCACCTTTCCAAAATGATTCAAGATTCTAAATGGGACAATATATCGGGGATTGATCTTCCCCTTCTTTCCAAATCTCTTCACTCGCTTCATAGGCGAAACCTTAAAATATACTAAGTCACCAACCTCAAACTCCAGATCCCTTCCATATCAATAGCATTTATCACATGGAAGATTTTTTCTATCTTATCAGTGAAATTTTAAAGATCTTCCTTGACCCTAGAACTAGTAAAAATAGAAGCACTCAACCTTATGAATTTACTAACTTTAGTGGCCTCAGATATGAAGAAATAAAAGCAACACACTCAGTCTAAGAGGCCACCAACTGGGTATGCAAATGAATCATCTAGCAAAAATTAGCATTCGACACGCTAGCCTAGCATGCCTGGGAAGGGATAGGGGGAACTAATGGAGCTCCCCTAGGGAAATCAAAAGCAAAAACCCTATATTAGGTCTAAACTCCTTGAGTTAGATGAGCTTTATCCATATAGTCCTCAGATGGGACAGAAGGGTTTCCAAGAGCATCAGATCTTCTGGGAGGCAAGATCTGATAAGCAACCATATGAGAATTAGAGGGATTCAAGACCTTAAACTCTATATCTTGAAAATAGAATAACAAGAAAGGGACATATTCCTAAATGCATTGTAGCCCCTCTCTTATAAGTATGGCGCACTACAAACTAATAAATTAGACTCTACTGTATACACATTTATTGGACACCCAATGACACCTAACCTAGGCTCCGATACCATCTTTGACATAACCAAAACCAGTGTCTGGCTGTAAAGGGTATCTCAAGTCCCAAGAGAACTGGAGATCTCCCTCTGCACCTAACCAAACCAAACACAACATCCCCAATATCGGATGAAATCCAAACATAAATAAGATAGCATACAAAAGGCTTAAAGAAAGCCAAAAGATGTCTATAACCGACGATTGATGATCGGCCAAATATTTATCCAACCTCACCCAATATCCTTAGTAATATAAATAAAGCCTTCTAAATAAAAACCAAAACTAGTCTTGGTCGGGACATATCCCCAACTTAGGAAGATGATAATGACAATGGAAATGATAATGTTAATGATAATAAAAGTAATAATCAACTCATGTCTAACATTGAAATTTGGTGAAATGCCTAAGCCTTTTAAGGGATAGAAGCTCACCACTTCACCACAAAATCAAAAAACAAAGCTGATTGACCTAACCTTGCACAATATAAGTAGAAACAACTCTGATGCCTACATCGGGTGGGGATACAACAACTGGAGATGATTAGTGGGGTAAACACTAGCAAGTAACTCAATGATAAGGATAACATAATGCCACAATCAACAGTTCCAAATCATTCAAAACCAATGGACATAATGAAATGCATATCCATGCATATATGTATCACATGTTGTGATAGAAAACAAGGCTTAACATTCTCCTTACAACTTTGGTCTGGATTATATAGTTCAACCGTCATAATCTATGAAGGCACACACAGGCTATATGGTCCCTGCTTTCCCACAGCTGTTAGGACCCCAGTGCATACGGTCACACTAACCAGAGGGTATACATATATACTCTGGGGGACTCACAACTCCATATATATCAAGGTGAAAAATGCACCAAATCATGTAATAAGATATGCGGGAATCAAACCTCCCAATTATATGATAATAAGGGGAACTCAAACTTCTCAATCAAATAAAACCCTGTGTCGACAATTGTGTTTTTCAGTGCTGCTCCCTCAGGACCTTTACTTTCACAACTCAACTACACAACCCTTATTAAAGCCCAATTAAAAAAAAGTATCACATATTACTATTCATTGAGCCACATTACACATTAAGTCATACATTATTGGTATCGTCATACCAACTACTCTTTCAAGGTAACATCAACATGACACACCAATTATCTTCACTTGGGGGAATTCAAAATTAACAAATTCCCACATTTCTCATAATTAAAAAGCCAATTTCACAATATGGGGTTAGGGTCATACCTACATCAAAAGTCACAATTTTGGGAAACCACAATCCCTAGTTCATTCACCATTCCTATGCATAAATTGACTTTAAAACCACCATTTAAACTTAACCCATTCAAGGACAAATATGAAAAATCACCTAAATAATAGTTATACAAAAACCCTCAACCCATGTTTTCAAAATCAACATAAATATCTCATGAACATTACATTAAAATATATGCTTTTAACAAATTAACAATGATGAAAGATAACATGCCTTAAATATCAAGTTTCGCAAAAAAAATTCAACACTTAAAGTTCTACTTGACCCACTTCTTGGAAACCCTAAGTATGACTGCTTGAGAGAATTTAATAGAGCTTTTGAAAGTGTTTTAGTGAGTTAATAATGCTAATAGGGTCCCAGTAGGGTTTTAGGTTGTAGATTACAATTAGGGGAGAGAGGAAATGTGAAAACTGCCCTTAATAAGAAGACTAAAAATTGTCGCAAGTAATTTTGGGTCACTAACAACTCGTATAGACACATTATGACTCATCACAAGGAGTCATGGTCAAAACAGAACCATCAGGACCCCATACTGGTCTAGCTACAATTCATACCACGCACACTTAATGACTCGTAACCACTTCTCATACTCAAAACAGTAAAAAAATTTGGATGATACACTAGACACCTTATATTTGGAACATAACAACTCGTCGTGATTCTTTATGACTCATGGACTCAATTTGTAAAGTGACTTGGGCAAAACTTTTTGGACACCTTACGATTTGGTCCTTACGACACGTAAGAAGTCTTGATGACTAGTTGAGGCCACTCATACTCAAAGCAGAATACTAAGCCACTTGTTCTAATTAAGTCGCGACCGAATTCCTACAACCCTTCATGACTACCTACTACTAATTAGGGGAGTCATAGTTAGGACAGTAAGGATAAAATTTTTAAAAAAATTCAATGACCAAAAATCTAGGGCATTATAATAAGCTGTACCCAATTTCTCTAGACTTAATGCTGAAGCTCTTCGACATCAATCCCAAACTCCCTGGTCTGACACTATGCTGAAAATTTTGAAATACATGTTGGGGTCCAATTCACATCTATTGAAAACCTCGCATCATCCATCTAGGACAAAATGGAGTCAAAGAACGTATCTGAAGCTTATAGATATAAGGATACACGATAAGGAGTCAAGAACAGAATTTCCTAAGAATGCCCTATAGCATCCCAAGATAGGTTATGAATGTCTCCACACTGATTTGCTAGACTCTATACTTAGCTCTTGTACTAATTCACCGATAATCTTGGCTTTGATACCAATTTATCATGACCCAATTTCTAAAGTAATGATGACGTACTATAACCCACTAGTAGGCAAGCCAACCCTTATTCTGGAATTACTCATGATGGACTACTAAGAAAAACAAAGGAAAGATGTGTAATAAATCTAGTAAAAGACTGAAATACATAAGATAGTCCCAAAACCTTGAGGAATTACTACAAGAGATTTTAATGTAATAAGACTTACAAAATAGAGTACAAAAATGAATATACTGATACAACCTATCTATAAATATAACATACAGACTAGTCTAGTACATAAGCGGGAGAGTAGCAATACTCTGAATTCTAGGAGCTCATCCTATGTCTTCGAACTATAGCTTCTCCACATGGCGCACACAATAATGTGATAAGCCATACTATAATGTTTAAAACAACTTCAAATAATTGATTTCAAAATGGGTTTTGAGGTTTTTTCTAGTAAAATTTGAAAATAGGTTATCTTTGATTTGAACCTTATTTTTAACTCATTTTCATATGATTTTTCAACTATAGGATCCTGTGTATGGAAAAAATATTTCAAAAATAAAATTATGGTTTTATCCCTTTTATTTTCAAATTTACTTTTTGTGGTCTATTTTAGATCCGTCTTGAATATAGCAATATGGGTCTCTTTTTACTCCTAGTATGTGTTGAAACAATCTTAATAGTATGACAATGTTTAGAAATGGTGGAGTGAAGGAGGATTGTTTGTGGGAGACTTAATAATTTGGTCTAACATTAAGGTAGGCTTCGGTCTACTCTTCTTCATACGAAGGTGTTTTATATATGTTACATTTTATATGGGAATATTAGGATGTAGTTGTAGGTAGAATACTGTATTAGCCTAAACTATGAGTTTAGGGGTTGGAAGGGTAATTTATCCTTAAGTTGGAATACTTATTATGCTTCTATGATCCTATTGCCTTCTTCATAGATTGAGCTAATTCATAAAATGCCTATGATATTATGTTAGATATTGAATGGGATTTAGGTAGTGGAAGTGTGATTATTATGACTAGTCTAATTTGGACTGTTTAGTCTATCTTGCAACCACAATTTAGGTGGAATTGTCTAAGTTGCTCATGTTTTAGGTGAAATTGCTACTTTAGGGTTATTTATGGCTTATTTAACATCTAGGAGTGAATTTAGATACCTTAGCATAGTTTGGGCTAGAAATTGACTAAGTATGGATTTTGAGGATTAGAAGTGGATCCCTCCGATCCACCTTAGGCCAAGCCTAGCATTAGGCGTTATGGGTTTATTTATGCATGTTATATGTAGTTAAGAATAATGATCCTTTAGTATAAGGTTACTCTGGGACTCTGTCGATTGTGATGCTTTTTTGAATTATGTTATGGTTATGCAAAATATATTATTTTCTCCAAGGTTCTGATTATGATAATTTGTTAGATTTCAGGAAGTGTTTTATACTTGTAAAGGACATGGCTATAGCTGTAAGATGTTTTGATACTTATGATCGCATTGTTTTGATACTGGTGATGGAATTCATAGGTTTGGTACATTCATGTTCACTAAAGTGGTGTATGGTATGATTCAAACTAAAATATGATTTTATTACTCTTTTTGATTTTCATTTTTCACTTTTAAAATGGATTTCTTCATAATGGTAATTGTGTCATCTTAATGAATAACTTATGAGCCTTTGAGACTAAAAATAATGATTTAGAAATTTGATCGAGATAGATTCCAGTCCATGATTTTGTTTCTAATATTTACCTTGACTGTGAGATATTCTTACCCTTTGTACACTTTGATGATGACTTATTCTCGAATCTTTACCCTGGTAATGGATTTATAGACTTATACCCTATTAGACACAGTCCTAGCTATGCATTATACATATATACATACACATACACATACACGCATATAATATATGATACTTGGTAGTGTATATTGATGATAATTTTGATGATATAAGTTCTGATTTAAGTCCGATGATTGTTGTTGCTGATGATATCATTTTTAGTTCAAGTATATTGATTGATAATATTGATGATATATGTTTTGATTTAAGTTCGGTTATTGATGATGATATAATGGTTAAAGTATTATGGATTCTCCTCGCATTCATTAATGCATGTAAATTACCTATCACTAGTATAACCATATATCTATCAGCCTTATCGGGGGTTACATAGGTATAGGTGATGAGTATGGCTTGTGCTGTATTGTGTGTTGATTGGACCTTCTAGGCCTATGGCGGTAGGTATTTATGATAGGCCCAATTAGGTATTATGTGTCTGGACAAGCCGATTACTTTATATTACTATTGTCGTTATGGTTAGTTCATGATAGGTTAATTATTGGACCGGTATTGAGATTTGAGGTATGATTTTGGTTCTTTTCTCTTATGGTTATGTTATTACACATATTATCTATTAGTTAAGAATTATGACTTTAGTTCCTGATACCTTGATCCTTTTCTTGACATTTGATTTATCATGGTTATTATCTTAATTTAAATGTATGGATTAGAGACCCTAATTATTTTAGCACTAGTTCCTTCTATAATTAGGAGGTTTGGAGATTCTAGTGTGATGACTTAGGTTGTACCTTGACTTAACCTTGTTTATAAGCATATGCATATCTATCTATATGTAGCTATGGTATTACTGTATATTCCTTCTTTTCTTTATTTATTTATGTTGTATAGTAGCTCCATGCCTTGCATACTATTATATATATCCTCCTTTCACTCATTATTCATATATTAGACAGTGATATAAGGTATAGTGTTGAGGTTTCTGAGTATGGCTAGAAGGGGATAGTTCATCCTCAATTCCTCCTTAGCCTTATTATGTTAATTTCTTGAATTTGAATAAGATAGTTTATCCTTATTATCTCATAAATGACTTGTAGTCACTGTGGAAAGGTTCAAAATATTTGAAACACACATATATTAAGTAAATGACCTGGAGGGTCATGATAAAACCTCTCTACTATTGAAGATTCTTGATTATACCAATTACGAACAAGGTCCTTAAATTCACAAAGTTCTCTTTCCATGGGATACATATAACAAAGATGACTTGGACCCCCCAACTCAATTTTGTCTACAAAATCAATAGGCAAATATTCCATTATATCAAAAAAGATTATAGAAAGTATCTTTCAAGCTCACATTTAATTTTTTTCATTTTAGTCAATTAATTACCTTACTTTATATGGATTTAAAGAAGTTGCCCAACCTAATCAACACTGGTGCAATATTCTTAGACAATAATTTACGAGCTACAATCCACAACAAGTAATGCATCATAACATAAGCATCATGAATCTTATAGCTTAAAATCTTATCTGTTCCATATCTACACGCTTTAATATGTCTGAGGTACACTATTTTGGTAATTTGGCATTTTTAATCACTGTGCAAAATACTTTTTTTTCTTTTGGTTTCATGGAAAAATAGGATTTAGAAAAAGTATACTTTTCCATTTGTATTATCAGTTATTGGATGTTGCATATTAAATATCCCCATTACTTGCAGGTCATAGAAAGAATTATTGTGATCCTTCGACTTTCCTAATACCTCCAGTAAAGTCGCAACCAAACTATCACAAAACTTTTTCTTCATATGCATCACATCTCGATTGTGCAACTTATTTATAGGCCAACATGGTAACTGAAAGAAGATAGAGATCATTACATGGGTCCTCAGTAGTCTGAAACTTTTTCATTTGGCTCTTTCCAAACACATTATTTAAATCCTATAGCTTTTTAAAAAATTGTATGCTTGACAAAGGTAAAGGTGCAGGTCTGCGATCCTCCGCATAGTTGAATAACTTTGTCTCTTTGATATAGATAATTAGGACAAAAAATTTCATATAAGTAACACATCATACAACTACGTTTGAGATATTGAGAAGATGTGTTGAAAATTGTCCATAGGATATGTTGATCTTCCCTTAGTTAACCAACAAGACAATGTTTTTAGCCCAAAAAAATCACTAACTGTCCATAACAACGCTACACATATTTTAAATATTTTATTTGTATAAGCATCATATATTTCTACCCCAACATCCCAGAGCTCATTCAACTCATTGATTAATAATTGTAGGTAAACATAAATATCATTCCTTGGAGAGGATGTACATTTAATGATCATATACAATATTATCTACTCTGTCTTCATGCAAATCTATAGTGATAAATTATAATTTATCAACATAATAAGCCACATGCTATGGGGAATGATTATGTTTTAAATAAACTAAACCCATCATTTGAAAGACCCAATCTAACATGTCGAGGATCATTCTATAAAGTTGGTTGAATAGAGTCAAGATCCTTCAAATCTTTTCCATTAATAGGGTGTCTTAAATTTCCGTTGTCAGGTCATTCAGTAGCATGTCATCTTATTGTAACAATCATTTTAGAAAACATGAATAGTCCTTGAATCCTAGCTTTAAAGGACAATAGATAAAAACCTAGGTTGGTATTTTATATTTTCCAGTGGTCAATCCATCACCAATACTCGACCATTTAAAAACCCACAAATAGAGCAATTATCAACCTCTGCCTTATCGCTACAAAAGAGCATGCAATCATTAGGACATATATGTCAAACCTAAATCTTTTATTATCTTTCTAGCCTTATTGAAAGACTCAAGTAGTTGAACAAATAGAAATGCTTCTTTCAACAAGTCTGATAGATCTGAAAAGGCCATGTTACTAAAACTATATAGGCTTTTGAGGAAATATAACTAAATCATAAAACTCAACAAGTTTTAGTTCTCACACACTATATATTATCTTTTTTCCATTCTTTAACTATTTTAGAAAAACGCCTTTGAATTTTTAAACAGTACTTCTCTCACCCTTTCTTCATACCCAACATCATCTTTTATATTTTTGAATATGTCATGAAGCAGTCCATCAGTAGCTTCATGACTAATACAAGTTTAATCATTACTTCTTGGATGTGGTGTACTTAAATATAATCTTACCCCATGAGAAATCCAACCTTCATATCCTACAAAAACTCATTTTCCAAATAATTAATCCTCCACATTATTTCTAAAATACTAATAGAGATTCTTGGAAACATCACATAGACATAATAACTCTTTTCCTATAGAACTTTTTTCAAATATATTATCAAAAAAATACTCACTTCATTGATGAACTCATCACTGATTCTTCTTAGAGTCATCCAATTTCTATTTAAATTACTCATTGATAACTATGTGACCAAATAAATCAAAAATATTGACTAACGAACATAAAAGACAATAATGTTTTACAACTGAACAATCCATCAAAACAATCCGATTGAACAACCAAAACTCAAAGTGTACATGGATACTATAAAGTTTAAGATTTAACACAAGAACAATAGCAAGCATTTTCCAATATTACTTTTTGATAACCCAAAGATAGCCAAATTATCAACTAGGAAATAATTTCAGACATACTCCGTACTACTAAAACAAAAACTAAGAACAATTCCTTTATACCATACATAAAGTGAGATCATTTAGACAATATAATTGAAAGAAAAATCAGATTCAAATAAAATAATAATGATAGCTATAACTACTACTTGATGGACTACTACTATTAATTCATATTTAATACCCATACATCAACAATCAGATACGATTCACACATCAAATACTTTACGAATAAATCATTTAGGTTTCATAAATAAAATCTTTACAAATTTAACTTAACTTTAAGCAAAAAAAAAATTAAGATCATTTCAAACATAAACAAGTGAATAGTAGACCAAACAATCCCTTTGTAATAAACATGAAAATACAAGATCAAACATGAGAATGTTGGTGAAAAAGTTTTTTTTTAGTAAAAAGATTATTTTTCAACCTGTCCTGTGCAAAGCATAGCTGAAACTAGTAATTTAACAAGAGAAGTCACTTTAATATAATAGATCCTACACTTAAGTAGACACACTAAATAAATTAAAGAGATGACACACTAAGTAAACAAAAATCATAACCAAACTCAAAAACTTATATAAAAGTGATGACACATAAGGTAAACCTACAGCTTAGCCAAACCAGTAACATACATAAAAGATATGATGCAATAAGTAAACCAACACCTTAGCAAAAAGTAATAATAAGAATTAAAGATATGTTACACTAAGTAACCAACAACTTAGCCAATGTTTGGATACTTTAAGAAAATAGATTCCACAGTTATGTTTTTTTGAACAAATAGTGATTATTTCTTACAACGAATTAGATATAGTTTTACCTAACTTTATGAAAACTAGAAAATGGTGAAATCATCATACAAATTATTATAAAAAAAATAAAAATATGCATGTTGAAATAATGCCTTACAAGTTCGTGTCTTAATATATCATGCATCAAAAATTCAACATCACCGGCAAAAAAATCTTGTTCACAGTAACCAATTTCACAAATCTATTATCAAAAAATAAAGGAAAATGGGGTAAAAGTAAACTATCAGATTTATTAAAACCGAGTGCAATAGGAAATCCAACATATATCCTCAGTGAATAATCTATAAAAACATTATTACAATGATAAATTAGGACAACAAACAATAGCTATTATAGTACATACAATGATAAAATACCACCATTAGGCTATAACTAACAACAACAAATTATGATCATAGATAGTAGCTTACTTAATGTCACAACTCGAGGCTACCCCCTGGTCGCGACAATGGTGCTTACAACCACAAGTGACCACAAGTGACCACAAGATAACCCATGAGTTGGTACCTGTTATGAGCACTGAACAAGATAGTAATACAATACATGCGCGGAAGGTAAGCTGATAAGATACTGTAAAACTGGCTATGGAAATACAAATCTAAATATGTCTGAAATATCTATTGACAACTAATAACACTGAAATGATTGACTGGCCGACTAACTGATTTTCTAAAAGCCTCTAAACATAATGAGGAGTTATGGGATAGACCTCCACCTAACTCTAACTGACTGAACATATGAAAATACTAAAGTAAATATAATAAACAAATCATGTCCTCGATGGATGACGATTCACCACTATTGCTGCTAAGTAACCTAAACTGTCTAAGAGAGGTTGGGAAACTGTGCGTTCAAACCTATGTTATAAGACAACATAGTGCAAAGAAAAGTATACGGTTAATACTTTGAATATACTAATGTATGAGATGAGGACTGGCTGATATGCATGAAGTAACTAACCATAAATGCATGAACATGTAATATCTAAGAATACAAGACCAAGTATAAATATGTTTCTGAGATCCTGTAATCTGAAAGATTAAAAGTTGTATAATTGAATAATTAAAAATCTATACACTTGGTTATACAATCCTGAACTGAATACATTAATTAATGTACTGACACTGTGGGAGGTATCATGTAAACGACATGTCCCAAACTGAGCTAATCAAGGTCTAACCTATAACCTCAGTTGGAAGGGTGTCAGTACCTTTCCACGAGTACTAACACTGGTTGTACGGATCCATTTATCTGATGTCTAGAAAGACTAGGGTGTCAAGCCTAAAGTGATGGGTGACCCCTGAGAGCAAGTGAAGCCAAAACTCACGGGTGACCCCTTATATCCTATGTTGTCTTTGTAGTTTTGGTATATAGTGACTAATACTAATAACTCTACCTAATTGATGGGGAAGCCATCATCCCTATACTCGCTCGATACTAAATCCTACTCCCAACTAAACTGACACTATAATGAACTGATCTAAGTTTAACTCAATATTATTTCTAATGACTGAGAGTGCTCATCATGATCATAAATATCTAAGTAAATAACAAGACTCATTGTTTCACTGAGTTATTACTTGAAAGATCTAAAAGAATGTAAAACACATAAGTAACGGGTATTCATAACCCACCATCACTGAATGATCAAGACATACAATATTAAGGCTTAAACCTATAGTCTGCAATCATGATTCAAAGACTCAAAGTATAGACATTTCATCAAACATGTGAGGATCATAAATTTTAACATAGAATATCTAAAACATGACGAACAATATGATTACATGGATAAATTCAAAATTTGAGGATTTATTCTGAAATCAATTGAACATGACATAAGAATCGCAAAACATAAAACATGATATGACTCATTCAACTAGGAAACACTTGTAACCATAACTTGACATTCAATTAACAAGAGATTCGTTGATTTATTTTATCTTGAACATGTATAAACTCATAAATTAAACAAAAAGATGGTTTTTGGGATCTATGGGTGAAAGGGAACCATGGATGAACATCCCACATAAGTTAACAACTGAATTTTTGAAGATTTCTTAGATTGGAATCTTGAACTCCTGATTTCTTAAGGAAAGAGATTAAATTTGTTCTTAGGAAAGGAAGAGGGTTTTCTTGGGAGCAATTTGAATGAAAGAGGCAAATAATTTCCTTTTGGGAGACCCAAATTATGTTATGGACAGATTGGGGTTGAGGGAAATGAGTAAATTTCCCCTTAGGCTTTTAAATCAAAAATCTAAACATACACACACCGAATGACGCAGGCTTTATCCTGTCACAATAGACCAGGCGACGCAAGCCTATCCCAGTAGACTAGCCTAGGCAATGCGGTCCTTATCCCGATAGACTAGCCTCCGTGGGGTGGGCCTATCCCAATGTCCTCGCTGGTTTCATTTTCCAAACACGCACCTACGCCCATCCCAAAATTCTAAAACTTTCCCAAGACATACCTTTAACACCCTCGAACATGATCCAACACAAAAATTAACGTCTTGAGTAGGGAAGACCAAAATAAAAATCATCGAAGTTTAGGGGTCTTGAAAATGACTAGTCCTCAACACTTAGTGAAATTTTCAAACTTAAGACCCCTTAAGCATGAGACTAACGGCTGAATCGAGCTTAGAATATTATAGGGTGTTACTTTAGCACCTCCTTAGGAGCATTCGTCCTCGAATGAGACTAATTAGAATGAGATTACTGAGGAAACTAAGATCATATACTAAGCATGCACGACTTGAAACATGATTACATATCTGAGTCTGAAACATGATACATGAACTAAACTGATTTTGTACATATATTTAATGACCTAAGATTTGTTATATAGCTAATACTGAGAATGGAAAAGAGTCAAACTAAGGAAAATCATTACCTCAAGCTAAATCTGGGTTTGTGTAGAAGAGATGAGGATACTTGGTTTGCATATCTGTTTTTGCTTCCCAAGAAGCTCCCTTAACAGACTGATTCCACCAAAGAACTTTATCCAAGGGAACTTCTTTATTCCTTATCCTATGAATCTGCTGATCAAGGATGTTAACTGGGACTTCTTCGTAAGAAAGTCTATCCAAAGGAATAACTACAGCTGAATCACTAATACTTTTCTTTAACAAGGAAACATGAAATACTAGATATACTGACACCAAATCTGCAGGCAACTCTTGCTGGTAAGCTACTTTCCCAAAATGATTCAAGATTCTACAAGGGACAATATAGCAGGGACTGAGTTTCCACTTCTTGCCAAATCTCTTTACTTCCTTCATAGGAAAAATTTTCAAATAGACCAAATCACCAACCTCAACTCAGGATCCCTTCTTCTCACATCTACATAAGATTTCTGACGGCTTTGGGCTATCTTCAGCTCTCCCGTATCAACTAAAATTTTACCATTTCCTAAAACATTGAAACTAGCCCTATCAAAGAAACTCAACTATCTCAAACCAGACAATATGAGATCTAGATATCCTACCATAGAGAGCCTCAAATGGAGCCATCTGAATATTGGAGTAATAACTATTGTTATAGGGAAACTCAATCAAAGGTAAGTGGTCATCCCAACTACCTTTAAAGTTAATAACATATGCCCTCAACATGTCCTCTAAAGTCTAAATGGTCCTCTCTGCCTAACCATTTATCTGAGGATTAAAAGTTATACTAAAATGAACTTAGGTAGCAAGACTCTTCTTAAACCTTCCAAAAGTAAGAGGTAAACTGAGTACCTCTATTAGATATGATAGACAGCGAAATCCCGTGCAACTTAAACAACTCCCTAATATAAGTCCTGGCGTAATCCTCAGCTGAGTACGAAGTATGAACTAGTAATAAATGGGCTTATTTTGTCATTCTATTGACAATGACCCATATTGAATTATGCTGACAATGCATACGAGGAAACCCTATCACGAAATCCATGTTCACTACTTCCCACTTCCAAGTGGGGATGTTAAACTCTTGTAATGTACCACTAGGCCTTTGGTGCTCAACTTTGACCTGCTGATAATTTTGATACTTAGCCACTAAACCTATAATATCTTTCTTCATACCATTCCACCAATAGATTTCCCAAAATCATTGTACATCTTAGTGGCTCCTGGGTGGATGGAATTTCGTGCACCATACGCTTATGCTAAGATCCGCTTCTTTAAAACATCAACATATGGAACTCTTAATCTACCCTGTCAATGAAGCACACCATCTCCTCCTTCAAAGAAAACCTCTGTCTTCTGATCTGTAACTGTCTCCTTCAACTTAACCAAACTAGGATCTTTGTCTTTCTTTTCTTTTACTTCAGTAACCAATGAAAATTCCAAACCATTCTAAACCTATATACTACCCTCAGCTGAACCAACTAACTGAACAAATTTTCATGGCAAAAACAACAACTGCCAACTAAAGATCATAGGTAGGATAATTCTTTTCATGGGGTTTAATCTTTCTAGAGGAATAGGCTATGACTTTACCTCTCTTCATAAAAACACAACCAAGACCAACTATGGAAGCATAATAGTAAACTAAAAATCCATATGAATCATCTGGGAAAGTCAAGACTAAAGCAAAAGTGAGTCGAGCCTTCAACTTTTGAAAACTCTTCTCGCAAGAATCTGATAACTAAAATTTGAATTTATTCTGAGTCAATCAAGAGATGGGGGATGCAATAGAAGAAAACCCTTCAAGAAACCCTTTGAAGTAGCCAGCCAAACCCAAGAAACTCTTGATATCTGAAGGAGAGATGGGTCTAGACCAGTTTTTTACTTCTTCGGTCTTTTGAGGGTCAACTCTAAAAGCCATCACCGAAAGTAATATGGTAAAGAAAAGCTACTGACCTCAGCTAAAATTTCCACTTAATTAATTTGGCGAACAATTGATGAGCTTTAAGGGTCTGTAACACAATTCTCAAATGCCTTGTATGATCTATATAAGAGAAATAATTAGCCTCCTTAAGTTGGTCAAACAAGTCATCAATTCTGGAGAGTGGCTACTCATTCTTGATTGTAGTTTTGTTCAACTGAAGGTAGTCGATGCACATTCTGAGAGAACCCTATTTTTTATGCACGAATAATACTAGAGCGCCCCATGGAGAAATATTTTCCTGATAAAACCTTTGTCTAATAGATCTCTTAACTATTTTTTCAATTCCTTAAGCTCAGCTGGAGCCATTCGGTAAGGTGGAATAAAGATAGGCTGGATATCTGGAATAAGATCTATTCTAAAGTCAATTTCCCGCTCGTAAGGGACTCGAGAAGATCTTCAAGCAATACATCTAAAAATTCATTTGCTATAGGAACTGACTCAAGACTCGGAGTTTCAGTAGTTGAGTCTTTGGATCAGATAAGATGGTAACACACCCTTTAGATATCATCTTTATTGCTCTAAGATATAAAACAATCTGACCCCTAAGCACTGAAGTACTACCACTCTATTTGATAACTTGTTCACTGGGAAACTAAAACTGAACGACTATATTTTTGCAATCAACTAAGGCATTGAATGAGTGGAGCCTATCCATGCCGAGAATGACACCAAAATTGGTTATTTCTAATACTATGAGATCAACTGAGGTGATTTTATGAGATACTATGATTGGGAAATTTTTGTATACCCCTTTGGATACAATAAATTTAACCACTAGGGTAGACATTAATAAAGGCTCTGCTAATGTTTTAGGACTAACATCAAAATTAACGGCTATATAAGGAGTCATAAAAGAAAGTAAAGCTCTAGGATCTAACAATGTATAAATATAAAGATTGAAAACCTATAATATATCTGTAACCACATCATGAGAACTTTCATGATCACGCCATATCTGAATTGCATACAACCTATTCTGACGCTGCCCACTGGTTGTACTGGATGTGTCCTCCTACTGAGTTAGGCGACTTGCTGGAGCTGATGAGAAATTAGACTGGCCCTATTGGTGATCACTTTTGCACCTCTGAGCGATCACTATACACTCTTGAACCCTATAGCCTAGCTTCTCACAACTAAAACACACATCACTACTAGCATTACACTCAACCTGATAATTCCTAGAACATTTCCTATAGAGAAAAATAGTACGACCACTGTTTATACTATCTTGGGACTTAGATCCAGCATTATATGCTGAATGTCTTGCCTAAACTTAGGCACTGGCGCATAGGCTAAAGATGGAGCTAGGGTTGAAAATTTCTAACAAAACTGAGAATGGTTACCACTTTCTAACCTTGGCTAAGAAAAGTTATAACTACCTATTTTTTCCCTCTTATTCTCTCTCTTCCTCTCCGTACTCTTCTCTTCCTCAATCTACTGAGTGTGAACCATGATCCTAGATCAGTCCATCTCCTTAATCAACATAGCAGTCCAACACTCTTTAACCATACTATCTGATACACCAAACACAAACTTACTTATTCCAGACCTATTATCTGCCACCATAGAAGTAGCATACCTCACCAACTGTGTGAACTTAAGAGAATAATCCTTTACGCTCATATTACCCTGACTCAAATTGATAAAATCCTAAACCTTAGCTTCCCTCAACTCTAAGGGAAAGAACTTGTATGAGAAGGTTATGGCAAACTTCACCCACTTTACTGGCCCTACATCAATACCACGGTCTTCCATCCACTCCTTAAACCAGGTGTGAGCTACATCCTGCAACTGATATATAGCCAACTCTAAACTGTCACTCAAAGTGATGCCCATGATATCAGTCACCTTATGTAATATATCCAAAATCTTTATGGATCCTCCTCTGACTTAAATCCTAAAAACAAAAGGGGATTTATTTGAGTGACATCCCAATCCTAACTACAGTTATATTTTCCACTGGATTAGCTGATACAACAGCCTGTTGGTTGTTCTGAGCAACTACGGAATAGTCCAGGGTCATAAAAGCGGCCTAGAATTAGGCGTGAGAAACATGCTTATTCAGGGGATCTTCCTGAGTAGGTGGTAATGTGGTTTGATCCCCATTCCTTCTTTTGTTATTTCTCTGGGAGGAATTATCTATAAATGAAATGAAGGATAAGCTAGAAAGAGAGTTTAAATCAAAATCATTCTCTTTCGCACGACATGAACACTGAAGAAAGGGAAACTTTTATAAAATGTTTCATAGCTTCTTGTTCATAAGTGTGGCACACTTCACACCCATGCACAAAACTCTACTCAGTGCATATTTTTTGGACCACTACGACACTTTAAAACCTTAGGCTCTAATACCAAGTTTTATCATGACTTGAGGCTACCTCTTGTCTCGACAATGGGGCTTACAACCACATGTGGCCACAAGCTAACCCATAAGTTGGTACCTGCTGTGAGCAATGAATAAGATAGTGATAAAATTCATGCGTGGAAGGTAAGATGATAAGATATTATAAAATACGATACAGAAATATGAATCAAAATATGTCTAAAATATCTTATGACAACTGATAACATTGAAATTACTGATTGTCTGACTAACTGATTGTCTGAAAACCTCTAAACAATATGAGGAGTTGATGGGACAGACCCCTAACTAACTCCAACTATCTGAACATATAAAAATACTAAAGTAACTAAGATAAACAAATTATGTCCTCGATGGATGAGGACTCACCAATATTGCTATTGAGTAATGCTGAACTATCTAAGACCAGTCGAGAAGTTGTGCTTCCAAACTAATGTTAGAAGCCAATATTGCACAAAGAAGAGTATGCGGTCAGTACTTTGAATGTACTAGTATATGAAATAAGGACTCACTGATATGCATTAAGTAACTGAGCATAAATGCATGAACCTGTAGTATCTGAGAATGGAAGACCAAGTATAAACATGTTTTTAATATCTTGAAATCTAAAATCTGAAAGACTGAAAGTTGTATAACTGAATAACTGAAAATTTGAACACTTAGTAAAGCAAACCTAATCTGAATACACTGATTACTGTACTGAGACTGTGGGAGGTATCATATAAGCGACATGCCCCAATCTGAGCTAATTGGGGTCCAACCCGTAACCCCAGTTAGAAGGGTGCCAGTACCGTACCACGGGTACTAACACAAGATATGTTGATCCATTAATCTAATGTCTCAAAGGACCAGGGTGTCAAACCTAAACTGAGGGTGACCCTTGAGATGAAGTCAAGCCTAAACTGATGGGTGACCCCTCATATCATACACTAGCTACATAGTTCTAGAATACAAGGACTTTAACTAACTACTCTGCTAAACTTACAGGGAAGCCACCGTCTGTGAATTCGCTCGATGCTAAATCCTACTCCCAACTGAACTGACACTGACACTGACACTGACACTGACATTGAACTAAGTTTGACTAAACATTATTTCTAATAACTGAGAGTGCCCATCATGATCATAAATATTTGAGTAAATAACAAGACTCATGATTTCACTAGGTTATTACTTGAAAAATTTGAAAGCATGTAAAACACGTGGGTATCAGATATTCATAACCCACCAGCACTGAATGATCATGAAATATAATATTAAGTCTTAAAACTACAGTTTGAAATCATTATTCAGAGACTCAAAGTATAGACATTTTATCAAACATGTGAGGATCATAAATCTGAACATAGAAATGTCTAAAACATGATAAACAACATGATTACATGGATAAATTCAAAATTTAGGGATTTATTGTGAAATCAATTGAACATGACATGGGAATCGCAACACTTAAAACATGATATGACTCATTCAACTAGTAAAAACTTGTAACCATAACTAGACATTGAATTAACAAGAGATACATGGATTTATTTCATCTTAAACATGTATAAACTCATAAATTAAACAAAAAGAGGGTTTTTGGGATCCATATATGAAAGGTACCCATGGATAAACATCCCTCATACGTTAACAACGGAATTCTTGAAGATTTCTTGGATTCAAAGCTTGAACTCTTAATTTCTTGGAGAAAGAGCTTGAATTTATTCTTTGGAAAGGAAGAGGGTTTTGTTAGGAGCAATTTGAGTGAAAGAGGCAAATAATGCCCTTTTGGGAGCCCCAAATCGTGTTAAGGACAAATTAGGGTTGAGGTAAATGACTCAAATGCCCCTTGGTCCTTTAAATAAAAAATCTAAACATACACACACCGGGCGATGCAGGCTTTGTCCTAGCGCAATGAACCAGGCGATGCAGGCCTATCCCAATAGACTAGCCCAGGCAACACGATCCTTATCCCAGCAGACTAGCCCCCACGGGGCGGGCCTATCCTGGTGGCCTCGCTAGTTTTATTTCCCAAACATGCCCCTACGCCCGTCCAAAAATTCCAAAACTTTCTCGAGACATGCCTTTAACACACCCGAACATTATCGAACTCAAAAATCAATATCTCAAGGTCGGGAAGACCAAAATAAAAATCATTAAAGTTTAGGGTTCTTGAAAATGACTAAGTCCTCACACATTGAAATTTTCAAGCTTTGGAACCCTTAAGCATACAACTAAGAGCTGAATCGAGCTAAGAATATTATAGGATATTACACTTAATAAGTACATACTGTAATAAAATCTCATAATTATAACATACCTAACACCAACAAATTAACACAAACACATAACAATAACTAAATAGTACATGCATAATAAAAAACTAAAAAATTTACCTTGCCTAACCAAAAAATTAATTAAAACACACAACATCAAGTACCAACAAAATCAGAAATCAAAATCCAATAATTTCAATAACCATAAAAAAAAAAAGTCCTCTCACAATTACAACCTATTAGCATATGAAAAAAGTAAAGTCTGACTATTTTACTAGCTATGTAGCTTAAAACTAAAAAAGCAAAGAAGTGATTGAAGAAAAATACCTTAAAAGACCAAACTTGTTGAAAAATTCTAGGTTTAGCTCCAATAAAAAATAGAAACATGAATAATCTAAGAAATTTGGATAAAATTACAAAATCACCAACTAAAATCACCAAAAAACCAACTAAAATCATATAAGCCCTCAAAGAGATGAAAGGAGTTTGCAGATTTTAGCTCCTAATAGTCAAATAAGAGCTTAGATTAGTGCAAAACTGAGAACATTAGCTCAAATTTGTAGCGATGCCAAAGGTTTGAGAAGATAAAAGTTTAGAAAGAGGTCAGCGTAAAGAGAGAGCTTTGTTTAATGAGTGAAGTTTCTAAAATGTGTATTAGACATATATCCCTCTCTATATGTATTGTTTCGAAATAAATTATTGAGAAGTAAATACAAATAATGGTATTTGCTGGTAAGGATAAATTAATCAAGGAATATGGTATAGGAAAAATAAGGAGGATTAATGAACTATTGCAATTCATGATAATTTTCAAACAATCATTACCATAGATGACTTTATTGCAACGGTTCAAAAATTTATTGCTAAAGATAGGACTATTGAAACAATTTTATTATAATGATAACAGTCATATAAATAAGCCATGATAATATCTATCAAATAATTTGGTTGTTGCTCTAGACTAGTTATAGAGAATTCTTTTGAAATAGTTAATATTAAATCTATTCCTATAGGTCCAATTTCTGATAGTGTCGATTACTTGGCATTATATTAGGATCCTTGTGTGATCTAGTTATCTTTTATTACACTTGGTTCCTTGTGCAATTCGATCCTTGAGGTGATAATATAAATTAAAGCCTACTTGATGACTTAAACTTCTACTTGATGATCAGAAAGATTAGTAATTGGTGATTGAAATTCCACTTGAGGACCATATATGTTTTATTTTGATAATTATATGTTGTAGATATTGTGCATAATTCTTGTATTGCTGAGTTGCCTAGAGTCATTGATTATTAAGAAATAAACTAGTTATTGATAGTAATTTAGGTGTAGGTAAAATATATTGACTTATATTATCTTTTGGGTTAACAAGTAAGAGTTATAATAGATTACAATTGATGTGAAGAGTGGTATATGATTTATTGAGATTAAGTATGAATGTATAAGGAAAATGTCAATGGTATAGATCACCTACTAGTAATGAATTAGATACAACTAAGTCAGTGAGAATTAAAATGGAAATACTCTTAGGTAATACGTGGGACAAAGACAACATAAGTAGATAAAAGTAATATGGTATTAAATTGTTATATAAGTAGTCATGCTTTCTTTCTGTGATTTCTATATTTCTTATGTGATCTAACCCTAATCAACCAATTTTTCTCACCTGTACATGTGGTTGTAGTGATACTACTCTTGCTATACCTTTTTTTAGAATATAGTCCAATTGCAAGATCAGTTAATATTTATCAGGTGACGTGGATAGTGATCTCTAATAGCTTTCACTCATTTATTCCAATGGTGGGAGATGTGTCAATTGTTTTGTCTTTGCTATATTACAAGCTCTTATACATGTCTAGACAAGGTCCTTAGGGACGATTGTTTTCTGTTATGTATTTATAAAGGAGATTGTAATTAGTTTAGTAGTATTATGAATAGTTTTATGATATTTTGTTTTGACATCCACGTTGCTTAATTGGATGGTAAGGGCTATCTTATCTAGGTGGATTAAAGTAGGTTTCATCATAATCTAGTAAGTTACTTCGTGACACGAACGGAAACTCTACTCCCTCGAATCTTCCCCAAACACATCCAATCTATCAAATATGAGATCTACCTGTTCATACAAGGCCAACGATATCCATATTGACATATTTTAATTTTGGGTCCAAATCCACTTAGAGAATTAACCTATAAATAAAATAATAAAATTAAAATTTTGATAGAAAATTAATTTACCCATAGTTTTAAGATTTTAAATTTGGAACCCCATCAAAAACCCAATTGAAATTAAGTAAGAAATCTAAAAAAATATCAATATTTCACTTTACTGGTAAAAAACCAAATCTCGATTATCAAACACGGTTTAAAATGAGATATTTTTGAAAAAATTTATAAAAACTAGCTTACCCATGATATAAGGACCTTAAATCCCAAAATATCAATATTTCACTTTACTAGTAAGAAACCAAATCTCTATTATCAAACACGATTTAAAATGAGATATTTTGGAAAAAATTTATCAAAACTAGCTTACCCATGATATAAGGACCTTAAATCCCAAAATTCAACAAAAACTCATTTCCAACTAACATTCAAATCAAGAACTTTCAATTTCATAACTTGTCATAACCCGATTAGAGTTAGGATAGCACCTACTCTATCCCGTCAGTAGGTAAGACAAACCGTAACCCAAAGCTAAATAAATTTTTTAACTTGGTGGAAAATACCCATGTAGGTGAAAATCAACCACAAAACTTATAAACAACAAGGTATTTGAAATAGATAAAGATAGCCAACATAGCTACCATCCCACGACCAAGTAGAGCCAGTACAACAGCTTCTAAAAATAATAATACAACCCAAGTATCTAAAATAGTCAATAACATCTATCTCAAAACAAAAGACTGAACACAGAAATATAGAATAAAATAGGTGACTCCGGCTCCAAGAGCTCACCCTATTTCCAAGTATCAACACAACATGAACTTCGATCAACGGAGGCAACTAGTACGTGGATCTGCACCAAAAATGTATAGGGATGTAGTATGAGTACCAAAACCACAGGTTCTTAGTAAAAATCATCGTCCGACTGAGCCAAATCATGATATAAGAATGATAAAATACAAGATAACATAGCTAAGTCAAGGTATAGACAAACCTGAAGTAACTCAAACATAGTTGTGCATAAACAAGTATTAAAATAGAATAATAGCATAACATAATGTAAGCATCAACACGAGAAACCATAATTACAAAATTGTCTCCCATGCGCTAATTAGGGCAACAGAAAAGTAAATAACCTGTCACAAGCTCCCATAAGCTTGGAACGTACAAACAAAATAGATTAACCCACCACCGTCATTTCAACTCTCATAATACAATTGGAATTCATCCAATTCATGCCACACTATAAACACCAATTGTCCATATTCATTATTTTCAAATTAATCAACACTTATTCACTAACCATCATGTAACAACTAATCCTCATGTATCAATAACTAATCCTTTATCAATTAAACATCAATTATTGACTAATCTTTATATAACAACTAATAATCACTTATCAACTAGGAATTATTTACCAACTAACTAATCTTCATATAATGACTAATAATCACTTATCAACTAGTCATTATTTACCAATAAACCAACATTTATCAACTAGTCAATATTTATCAACTATCCAATAGTTATTAACTAGTCCATATTTATCAACTAATCATTGTATCACTAGAATCTTTTCATTTCATACTATATTATAACTATTTCCTGAATTATAACTTAGCTATATTGTCACTCCCACATCCCAATGTCGTCATAGCATAATAAATTTATCATCATAGCATAATACGTATAGCTGGACTAGAATCATTATGGGTAATTAATAATATCCAAATAAATATCTTTATAATCATCTTTCGGTCTTACCGGGCCTGTATATATCATCATAATCATCCCTCGATCTTACTGGGTAAGTATCATCATAATCATTCTATGACCTTGCTGGGTCTATATCATCTTAATTATCCCCCGATCTTGCCGTGTATATGTATAATTAATATCATCATCAATATGGGCAATAGAATAATCAATAGAGTACTCAATAGCATAATCATACTCATAACATATCAACATGATCAATAATTAAAATCAAAATTATGAGTGCTAGCATGGCCAATAGCATAATTTCCAATATAGTAAAAAAGCACAATCTATGGCATAATCAATAGCATAATCACTAATATAATCAATAAGCATAATCTTTAGCATAATCCATAATGTATTCGCCAATATATTCATCAAACATGACCTCTAACACAATCAGTATATACTATCAAGCATACGCAATAACTTATCAATAGACTAATTAATGGCTTACCATTGGCATAAAAAATAGTTTATCATTAGCTTTGTCAATATCAAATCTACAGAATAATCTATAGATTATTCATAGCATAATCAATGGTTTAACCGCCAATGTAGTTAATAAGCTTGGCATGTAGCATGAACAAAAGTGTAAATGCTAATTTATCATTGAGCATGATCACTAGCATAGTTAATAGCTCATTCGTTGACTCAATCAATAGCATACTTTATTTCATAGACTATATAATAATCAAGAGATTATTCAATAGTATATTCGGTATCCTAAATAATAACCAAATCAATAGCATACTCAATAACTCATTAATAACATAAGTTCAATCAATAACTCATTTATAGCATACTCGTTAAGCTTTGAATTTAACATCATTCATCAAAACCAACAAGTACCAAAGAGTCTATATATCACAGCAATAACAATTTTTCTAGATGTACACAAGCATATCTAAGGTTTTCAATAACTATAGCAAGTCATGGCTTAAGGTGAGTCAAAGTGCCCACTTCTAAATCCCCGTAATCATTTATCAAGCAATATCTTCCCCGGAAAAGGATAGGGTATGTAAATATACTATTAGATGTTAAACAATCCATAACTAGCCCTGCAATAGCAATTCCTCCTAATATAGAGCAACTAAGACAATTTCATCTAAGTAACAAAAGTTGGGAAAGTTTTCTCCTAAACTCAAAGTGACCAAGGAAAACTTCTCATTCGTTTAGTAACTAGAGCATTTCCGACCTAAGCATCAGCCTACAATGTCGATTTCACTATGGTTAAATAGGCTAATCACGCCTAAAATAGTATCTCAAAATAGTCTAACCTATCCAACTAAAAGCATTGCAATATAGAACACCAATACCTAAAACTCATCCTAAATCTAACACAATATTATAAACATACTATGAAGTATCTCAATCTAATAAAGGGTAAAATATAGCCTACCTTAATGCCAAAGAAAGCTCAAAAGATCTACTAAATCACTACTTTTCCCTTCTGAGAAGCTTCCATAAGATGCTAAGCTATCAAAATCATATGCTACTCATCAACACAAGAATAATGATACCCATATTGCACTATTGTGCTTCGAGTTCAAAAACTATCCAAATATCCTGTGTGGGTCCCATTTATGAAAAATCACATTTCTGAAGCCAATCCTATATTCCCATATTCTCAAGGAATCATTACCCTAAAATGGGTGTAATCCTAGCTAATTTGGGTCTAAAATCAAGCCCCCAAGGTTCTGGGATTTTTTTTGAACAAGAAATAGGAAATTGTACCATGAAATGGGTGAAATCTTACCACAAATCAAAGAGGAATCATGAAAAGATATGTTAGCCAAACTCCTAGATCACCCACAAGGCTCAATTACAAATTATCTCCTTTTTAAGGGTTTTATTCTCAAGAGAATAGGTCAAGAATGGGCAAAATTAGGCTAAAATAGTATTTTTATACCCTTTTTAGGTTCTCGATTCTCGCAATTGCTACTAAACATTCGCAATTGTGGTACATTAAGATAGGGTCAGAAGTCCCTATCGCGACAACTTCTTATTGTGATCGCGGTATGGTAGATTATTATGGTGAGTCTCGATCGCAAAATAATAACTGTGATCACAGCTTCCTGGTGACTGCCATGGTATCATGATCGTGATCCTTGGCATAACTATCACGATACACCAGATACAGTTGATACTACTGAGATTTGGGGAAATTTTCCAAGTCTTCGCCAAGCCCTCTGGAATCATCCAAAATCCTGCATATGCAAACAAACAATGTAACCACACCAAATTCAACGTTCTAAACTCAATGGCTCAGTCAAAATTTCCATGCAAGGTCATTTTGATAAAATATGGATCCCCCACACAATTTTCAACTTCTTAACTTTCTAACTAATAGGTCAAGAGCCCAGGTACCTTGAGACCAAACCAAGAGTCCTTCTAGCTTAAAATTAATATTCTGGAGCAGCTACAATAGTTAGAATTTACATTAGAGATGATTTGATTGAGGTTTTCACCTAATGGCCATTTAGAACCAATGAAGAAATCAAACAAGGGATTGGCTCTAAAAATAAATAAACTTCCTGGTAACCGAACTGTCAATTCCAGCAAGTCATAAATGACTTATGGCAGCTTTAAAGAAGCTCTAATGGCAAAAATAAGAGGAAATACGAAAAATAAACTGAAGGGTCACTACAATATCCACTACTAAAGGAACTTTCATCGATTAAAGTTAAGTATTAGGATATACATAAAGACTCAAACAAGTGAGGATATTGCGTCCACATCTCGCTCTCAATCTCCCAAGTGTCCTCCTTCACTGGGTGGTGCCTCTACTGAACCTTAACTATAAGAACTTCCCTAGGCACAATCGCTAACATAACTAGCCAAATTGAGCACCGACTCCTTAATGAAGGTCAACTTCTCGTCTAGCTAGACTGAGTCCTATCTAAGAACCTAAGACAGATCAAGAATATATCTCCTCAATATAGAAACATGGAAAATTGGATGGACAGTAGAAAAATCTAGAGGTAAGCCTAACTCATAAGCTATCTCACCAACTGTGTGAAGAATCTCGAAAGGTCCAATATACCTAGGGATAAGCTTTCCCTTCTTCCTAATCCTCACCACACCCTTCATGGGCAATACACGGAGGAATACTCGATCACCAACTCCAAATCTTAAGACATAGATCCTACTGTTTGCATAGGTCTTTTGCCTACTCTGAGCTACTCTCAACCTGTCTTGAATCACCCTGACTCTATCCAACGACTCCTGAAGCAAATCAGTAACACAGGTTCAAACCTTAGAAGTCTTAAACCATCTAATCAGAGAACAGCATCCCTTACCATGTAAAGCCTCAAAAGGTGCCATCTCAATACTTAAATGATAACTGTTGTTATAAGAAAACTCTGCCAAGGCTAAGTGCTCCTCCACTGGCCTCCAAAATCCATAACACAGGCTTGAGAATATCCTCAAGCAACTAAATAGTCCGCTTGGACTTGCCATTTGTCTACGGATAGTAGGCTGACTAAGATCCACTTAGGTACCCCAAATCCTCCTAAAAAGCTCTCCAAAAGCTAAAAGTGAACACAAAACCTCAGTCCAAAATAATAGATATGGGTATACCATACAAACGTACTATCTCACATGCATAGATATGGGCTAACCTTTCGATACTAAAATACATCTAAATAGGAAGAAAATGTTCTGACTTGGCCAATCGGTCTATAATGACCCAAATACCACAGGAACCACGGGAATACGAATAAAATCCATGGTAATTCGCTCCTACTTCCACTTGAGAATGGGCAATATCTGAATCAATCTACCTGGAAACTGATGCTCGACCGTGCCTACTGACCACAAAGGCAACTAGCTATAAAATTTGCCACATCTCTCTTCATGCCACTCCACTAGTAATGTTGTCTCAAATATCTATACATCTTAGTTGTGCCCAACTGAATAAAAATCTAAAGTTGTGAGCCTCATGCAGAATCAACTAGATCAAGTCATCAATCCTCGAAACACAAATACGGATATCAACTCTCAAAACTTCCTCAAAATCTATGATGTTCTTCTCGGACTCACCTATCAACACCTGATGACGAAGGAAATAAAGCTTACTCTCCTCAAATTGATAATTTTGAATTCGCTCAAAAGGTGAAGACCTTGCCTCAACACTAGAATGAACCCTCCTAGGGTATGAAATCAAGGCAAACCATCAAGTTGGCTAAGTACTGAATGTCTAGTGCCAACAACTTTTGAGAAACTAAAATACAAATCAAATGACCCATACTAGCATCCTTCCGACTTAAGGCATCTACCACTATATTAGCCTTTCCCGAATGATACAAGATGGAAATATCATAATCCTTAAGAAACTTTATCCATCTACATTTTCTAGCATTAAGATCCTCTGGTTCATAATATACTGAAGACTGCAATAATCCGAGAAAATCTCACATGCATGCCATAAAGATAATGCCTTAAAATCTTAAGCGCAAAAACTACCACCGCTAACTCCAAATCATGAGTGGGGTAGTTGCGCTCATGAACCTTCAGCTATCTCAAAGTATAAGCAATAACATGACCCTATTGCATAAATACACAGCCTAGGACAACATCGAAAGCATCACAAAACATGGTGAATTCCTCTCTCTCAACGGGAAGAGCTAGAATAGGAGCTGAAGTAAGGAAATTCTTGGGATTTTCAAAGCTCATCTCACACTCCTTAGACAATCAAAAAGGAACTTATTTATGAGACAATCTGATCATAGGTGCTAAAATAGTAGCGAAACCCTCGACGAATTATCTATAATAACTGGCCTAACAAATAAGGCTATGAACCTCAGTCAAAGATATAGGTCTAGCCCAATAATGAATTACCTCAATCTTTGTTGGGTGTACCATACTCCCATCCTTATACACCACATGCTGAGGAATGCCACCAACTTAAGCCAAAACTCACTCTTAGAGAATTTGGAAAAATGTGGATGATCTCTCAAAGCTTAGCGCATAATCTTCAAGTGTCGTGTTTGTGCCTCTCTATCCTTAACTAGACAAGGATCTCTTCGATGAACACAAGCACAAAGAAGTCCAAATAAGGCCTAAATACATGGTTCATCAAATCGATAAATGCAACTAGGGCATTAGTCAGCCCAAAAGACATCACAAAGGACTCATAATGACTATAACGGATCCTAAAAGCCATCTTCAGGATATCCTCAGCCCAAATCCTTAACTGATGGTACTCAGATCATAAATCGATCTTAGAGAACACCATTGTACCCTAAAGTTGTTCGAACAAATCATTAATGTAAAGCATATGATAATAGTTCTTCACTATCACCTTATTAAGCTACCTATAATCAATACATATATGCATGGAGCCATCCTTCTTCTTTACAGACAACCTAGGGGATCCCTAAGGAGACACACTCAGGCTAATAAAACCCTTACCAAGAAGATCCTGAAGCTAAAAATTTGGCTTCTTAAGCTTGGGAGAAGCCTTATGGTAAGGTGCTATAGAAATAGATTGGGTGCTAAGCTCGAGATCAATAGAATACTCAATCTCATGGACAGGGGGAATACCAAGTAGGTTGGTAGGGAACACATCAGGAAACTCACAAACTATAAGAATAGAGTCAAGTCAAGGACTCTCCACTCTAGTATCATAAATATAAGCGATATAAGACTCCCAACCCCTTGAAATAAGCCTCCTAACACAAACATAAGAAATAATCCCCATTATCTCATAGCTAATCACTCCCAGCATATGATTGGGGGTATATCGAGTGGTCTAGGCAAAATAATCCATGATTGTATGATCATGGGATAACCAACCCATGCCTAAAATCACATCAAAATCTACCATATCCACAATAATAAGATTAACATAAGTAGAAATATGTCTAATAGTCACAACACATGATCTAAACAGTCGATCCATTACTAAGGAATCACCTACGGGAGTAAATACACGTAATGTCACAAATAATAAATCCCATGATAACTCTAATCGTGGAGCATAATAAGAAGATACATAAGAATAAGAGCATCTTAAATCAAATAAAGCTAGGTCCAACTAAAGGAACACAAAAATTGTACCTGCAATGACAATGTCTAAAGATTCAGCCTCAGGGCTAGCAGGTACT
The DNA here is from genome assembly GCA_030864225.1 of Capsicum baccatum var. pendulum. Classification (NCBI taxonomy): domain Eukaryota; kingdom Viridiplantae; phylum Streptophyta; class Magnoliopsida; order Solanales; family Solanaceae; genus Capsicum; species Capsicum baccatum. The sequence continues at coordinate 194,725,131 of CM061558.1, read as the reverse complement.
ATATACAACTAAGCACGCCTGGAATCTGGCTAGGCTCCTGACTGACCTCATGTCCTGCCTGCCTGAAAAGCTCCTTGAGTAACCTAGAAACCATCCTTACAACCCTGATAACTACCTCAAGCTCAGGGATGAACAACTTTAATAAGGGGAACACTTTGATATGAAGCAATAATTCCCCCACCGCTAGGGAAATATCGTGAATAGTGACCATGAGCTCCACAACTATAGCATATTACCTAAGCTAAACCAAAACCAATAGATCTAGTTTACCTAGAATAATTACCATATTTAGAGTGACCAGAAGATGAACTTATCAAAGAATGACCACGGCCCTGGCCGGGGGGATCACTAGCGCTGAAATAACCTCTGTTAGTAATCTAAAGCACTACCAGAATAGGTCGACTAGGCTGACTCTGAGGCTGATAGAATAGACGTAAAGGATAGCTACCATGAAATAGCTACCTCTTAACTAGGAACTACTACGACTCATACTGAAACTACCTTGATGTTTAGGTTGATGGATCTCCTCCATAAGTTAACCATGATCAGAAACATCAGCAAAAGACCTACCCGCATCAACCAAACTCTGAATACATATATGAAGGGGAAGTATTAACCTTTTAGCAAAGCAATAAACTCTCTCATACTCAGTATCTAGAATAGAAGTTGCATGCCTAGCCAACTCATGAAAACAAGCCTCATACTCCTCAAAAGTCATAGAACCTTACTCCAATCTAGAGAACTAATCTTTATTACAATGTCTAAGGTTGTGAGGCATATATTTCTCCAAGAAAAACTCAAAAAACTAAGCCCAATTCAAAAAAGAAGACCCAGCTGGTTTAAAATCCATATAAACATCTCCACCAATGTCAAGTAGACATGTCCAACTGAAATATAGTGTAATCTACAACACGATTCTCAGTATGGCATAAATTATGCATCCTATACTCACAAACAATCAGAAACTCATATGCATCCTCGCTTAGAGCACCAAAAAAGTGCAGGCGAAGATAATCTCAAGAATCTACCCAACATCTTCTGCTCTTCGGCAGACATAGCATATTGTCCAACTACTAACTAAGAAACTATCGGCTAAGCAACCATCGACAAAGGAGGAACCTCAACTTTGGAAGCTGCAACTATCAGTCTTGCCACTCCTTTTATACCACTCTAATTCGTAGATTGTGCACTATTAGATAGTGTAACACCACATAACCCCAAAAGCTGAACCAACGCATCTCTGAGCACTAAATAAGAAATAAACCCTGGTAGAGCCTGGACTGGTCCTTCGCTCATCGCTAGATAAGGCAAAGAATCTCTAGATCAAGAGTGGGAATAGGGTATAGTGGAGAACCACTATCTTGGACCCTACCTGTGGACATATCTCGTGGTTGTCCACGACCTCTGGGTCATCCACAAATAGGAGAAGGATCTCTAGGCTTGGTCCCGAGACCCTCATCGTGTGTAGCAGTAACACGTATCGTAACCATCTGTGAAAGAGTAAAGTCAAAGAAATGTTCTATAAACCAACTCAAACTCTTAACACGAAATGAGTGAAAGAAGTGAAGAAATCCTAAGAATGTCCCATAGCCTCCCGAAGATAGGAAACGGACATCATCATTCTGATCTGCAGGACTCTACCAGAAATTTATTATTGTACTAATAATACTAGAGTAACCTATCTCTAATACAATTTTATCAGGACCCAATTTATGAGTCATGATGGCACCTACTCTATCCCGCCACTAGGTATGCCAAACCGTAACCCGAAGCAAAAAACAATGGGTTAACTTGGTGGAAATGCCCACATAGGCAAAAATCAACACCACAACTTATAAATAACAATGTATTTGAAATAGATAAAGATAGTCAGCATAGATATCATCCCACAACCTGGTAGAGCCAGTACAAGAGAATCTAATAATAATAATACAACCCAAGTATCTAGAATAATGAATAACATCTCCCTCAAAACAAAAGGCTGAAAATAAAAAGATAGAAAGAAATAGGTGACTCCAACTCCAAGAGTGTACCCTATCTCCAAATATCAACACAACATGAACTATCAACGATAATAACTAGTACTTAGATCCATACTAAAAAGGTACAGAAGTGTAGTATGAGTACAAAAACTAGGGGTTCTTAGTAGGCATCATCGTCCAACTGAGCCAAATCATGATATAAGAATGATAAAATACAAGATAACATAGCTAAGTCAAGGTATAGACAAACGTGAAGTAACTCAAACATCATTGTGCATAAATAAGTAAATAAACTAGAATAATACCATAATGTAATGTAAGCATCAACACGAGAAACCATAACTACAAAATTGGATCCCATACGCTAATTAGTGCAGCAAAAAAGTAAATAACCCGTCACAAGCTCCCATAAGCTTGGAAGGTACAAACTAGAAAAACTAACCCACCACTGTCATTTATCAAATCTAATAATACAATTGGAATTTAAAGTCATTCCATACTATAACTAATATGATAATCAATGGCTTATTCAATAGTATATTCGGTAGCCCAAACAATAGCAAAATCAATAGCATACTCAATAATTCATTAATAACATAACTCAATTAATAACTCATTTATGACATACTCGTTAAGCATTACTTTTAATATTACCCATCATAAATAACAAGTACCAAGGAGTCTAAATATCACCAAAATAACCATCTTCCTAGATGTATACAAGCATATCTTAGGTCTAAATAATGATCACAAGTCTTGGCCTAAGGTATGTCGAAGTTACCACTTCTAAGTCCTCAAAATCATTTATCAAGCAATATTTTCCCTGGACTAGGCTAAGGTAAATAAATCCACTATTATATGTTAAACAAGTCATAACTAGCCCTAGGATAACAACTCCTCTTAATATAGAGCAATTAAGTCAATTTTATCTAAGTTAGGTAACTTGGGTAAGTATCCTCCTAAACTCAAGTGGCAAAGGAAAACTTCTCATTAATATAGTACCTAGAGAATTTCGGACCTAAGCATAAGACTATAAGGTCAATTTCACTTAAGGTAATGATTAACTAGGCTAATCATGCAAAACAACGGTATCCCAAAATAGCCTAATTTATCCAACTAACTAAAGTATCTCAATATACCACACCAACACCTAAAACCCATCCCAAATCTAACAAAATATCATAAACATACTATGAAGTAGCTCAATTTAACAAGGGGTAAAATCTAGCCTACCTGAATGCCAAAGAAAGCCCAAAAGATCTGCCAAATCACCACTTTTCTCTTTTCGCAATATGCCAAGCCATCAAAAGCACATTCTACTCATCAGTACGAGAATAATGATACCTATATTTCACTATTATTATTTTGATCGAAAAACCACCAAAAAATTCCATGTGGGTCCCATTTATAAAAAATTACGTTCTCTAAGCCAACCCAATATTTCCATATGCTCGAGAAATCACTACCCTAAAAAGTTAGTGTAATCCGAGCTAATTTGTGGCTCAAATAAAGCCCCCGAGGTTTGGGGATTTTTTTTTGAACAAGAAATGGAAAATTCTACCATGAAAAGGGTGAAATCTTACCATAAATCAAACGGAAATCATGAAAATAGATGTTAGACAATCTTCTAGATCACCCACTAGCCTCAATTTTAAGCTATATCTATTTTAAGGGTTTTGTGTCAAGAGAATGGGTTAAGAATGATTAAAGTTAGCTAAAATTGGGTATTTATACCCTTTCCAAGTCCTCGGGTCTTATTATCAAAACCTAATGTATTGTTGTACATCGTGACAGGGTCAGAAGTCGCTATCACAACATCTCTTTATCATGATCGCAGTCTGGTGGGTTGTTATGGTGAGTTACAATAGCGATATAATCACCGCAATCGTGACTTCTTAGTGACTACCGAGGGTATCGTGATCGTGACCCTTCGCGATGCACCAGATACAGCTGATATAACTAAGATTGGGAAATTTTTCAAATATTTGCCAAACCCTTGAGATTCATCCTAAATCGCATAAACACATACAAACTATGTAAACACACTAAATTCAATGTTTCGGACTCAATGGCATAGTTAAAATTTTTATCTGAGGTTGTTTCGATGAAATGTGGGTCTCACACCTAATTTTTAATTCCATAACATTCTGACCAATAGGTCAAAATGAACCTGAGTATATCGAGACTCGAACCAAGAGTCTTCCTAGACTAAAATTGATATTTTAGAGCTATTGGATTGTCAAAATTTACATCTGAAGTCGTTTTACTAAGGTTTTAATTCAGTGGCTGTTTGGAATCAGTCAAGACTTCAAAATAGGAAATTGGCTCTAAAAATCAAATGAACTGCTTGATAACCAAACGGTCAGTTCCAGCAAGCCATAAATGACTTAGGACAGCTATAAATAAGATCTACGGGGAAAATAAGAAGAAACATAAAAAATAACCTGAAGGGTCATTACATATCTTTGAATTAAAAAACTCAACGTTAAGGACTAAAATTCTTTAAAATGAGATAGATAATCAGAATTTGTTCATTGCTATCTGTGACCGCAATAGAGATGAAGAAACCAAAATTTGTTTGTCATTATCAATGACCATAATAGCGGTGAAGGAATCAAAATTTGATCATTACTGTCAGCAACCATGATACCGTTGAAGGAATAAAAAATTTCTCATCTTTATCAATGAAGAAAGCATCACAATATCGATGAAAAATTTTTTCCCCAACATAACAGCTGAAGTTCTTCCAGTTTCAAACTCTCCGACAAAACCATCTAAATGCATTCAAAACACTATGGACATAAACCAACTATGCTACTTGGCTAAATTCGACATCCGAACTCAATGGTGTAGTCATTATTTTAATTAGAGATCATTATCAAGAAAATGAGGCCTAAAACCAACTTTAGACCAAATAAAAGCTAGTGTTTAAAAGAATAGTAAAGAATCACAATAGGGCCTCGGGACCCAAACCAACTATTCTACTACCCCAAAATGGATATTTCAAATATAATGGAACTGACATAATCACCATCTGAAACTTGAATCACATAATATTGATCAAAGTTAAAAATGCCACTTTAAAGGCTACACAAAACCACACACTCATTCAAATAACTATCGAATGCTTTAGAGACCATGCAAAACATTTCCATAACTTATAAATGATGCAAAACAACAATGGGATGGGAAAATTACCAAAACACATAAAACTCTAAAAATCACAATGAGGGCGGTTATACTATCTACTACTAAGACTCGCGTTCTTCCTTGAATGTAAAGTTAAGAAAAATGCCAAAACAGACAAAGGACTGAAAATACCTTTATAAACCTCATCCAAGCACTCTAGATTCACACCTACAACACTACTTGTCTTTTTATAGTAATAAGAAATTCTTCACATTAAGACCCTTAAAGTTACAACTCTAGCATTTGAAGCCAAATTTCTCAATAAAGTTGAGTTTCTTTATTTTTGAACTTCTATAAACAAAAACTGAATCGATCACATTAGACGTTCTAAACATACCATATTTAGCTAAATCTGTCAAATACCTCACAAGTCACCAACTATACCACAAAACCAATGACATCCTTGATAATCAAAATACCAAAGAACCCAAGGAACCACATTACAACTTTCGATAATACTGAATCGTGCCTTTCTCTATCTCAAAAAGAACGTTTTGATTTTTCAAGCCCGTTAAAAGAATTTTTGCTGACTAGATAAAACTAACCCAAGGCTAATACTATAACTGCCGAATTGGATTATACTATCTCCTTAAGTTGAAGCAACTAAGTAAGAAAGATATATCAATTCCACACAGAACCTCTAACATTTGATAGAACAAAATTCTTCTTTTTTCCATACACATATAAGCAATCCATCATAATAGAAATAATTCAACCCATAGAAGAAATGTAAGATTACCATATATCACTGATTAGCGCCTAAATCAAAAATTGAAACTCTGAAATGTCACTATTAATCTCCCCATAAGTCACTGTCAAACCATACTATCAAAACTTTAAAATTTTAGCTTGTAACCATAGAACAATTCATAAAACTTAAAAAACTTGCATGTAAAAGTTCCTTATCTTTTTCCTAACTCATTCCCCATTTTGTATTTTTTAGCACAAGTGCTATGGAATAATAGTGCATTCCTTAACACAAAACTACTCTCAACTAAAATGCTTTATTAAGCCCTTTGCCAGAAACTATGTGTCTTTCCATGTACAAGTCCTTTCAAGTCCTCTAAAATTGACAAGCATAAATTTTCTTATCTTTCCAATGCATGCTATAATATAATCCACCACCACAATGTAAACGTACCACAAAAATCAAGTGTTTTATCCTCAAGCCATTTAAACCTCTTTCCCATCATCCAAGTAACATCTCATTCGAAATATGAAGTAATACCATTAAAAGTTGAACTAGACCCAAATGACTATATTGCTCATAATACAAGTCCCAATCTTCAAAGTGGAACCTATATCTTTCCAAATCTAAGGAAAATCGATCATGAGTGGAATTCCTTCATGTTTGACTGAGTAATGTTTCAACACTATAAGTCTTCACACACAAGCAAGCTACTTATCAAGGTAGTAATAATCACAAGGTTCGAACGTCAGAAATGTTTTTCCTATCTAACTAGAATCCCTTAATTGTACTCTTTTGAGGTAATCACACCACAAGTTAAACCCATCACATGGTCTTCTTGACCAATCTTATTAGTATCACTAGTCACCTTACGGAGTCAATTTCATCATCAAAGTGCTAACCCAAACCAAAGATATACTGATGTGATCCTACAAGAAACTCATTTAAGCATACACACTACTGCTAACACTTGCACATAATACCACACATGTCTACTAGCTGAAAGCTCCTTTATTCACGACTCGTCATTCCAATAATCAAATTGATTCCTCCATCCTAACTAATATTACTACCCTCAAGTTAACCTCTGAAGTACATCCTATAATCTGAATATAACAATAGCTACTGTCAATCCACCACTATTGCACAATATAACCACTGAGAAGACAATATCTAAATCACACAAAAATTTACAATATCCAAAGAAACCCAATCTAGTCCGACAATTACTCTAATTGAGTCACCACAGAAGATCGGCATATCCGAACCACCATTAAAGAATCATCTATGGGGTAGCAATATGAATAGTCACAGCATGAAACTCATGAATCAAATCAATACCCAATATGGAACAAGTAATTATATAGGAGAATGTATAAGCACAATCAAGCACTTCCAAGACAGATCAAATGTGTATTGAAATCATAAATGTGACACTATACTAGAAGCCTCTGCCTTGAGTTCATCCTGAGGAACATGATAGTTTGTTCAAATTTAGTCACTCATTTGTGGATTCAACTTAAGTTTCTCTTTCATTCAATTCAAGTCACTTCTCCCTTGTTCAATTGGTGGATCCATTTAGGCCTTTCATTTCTTCTAATTCTTATCACCTTTCTTATAATTATCATCTCAATTTCTTATCTATCTTACTTTTGTGTTATTGGATTCCGCAATCCGATATTGATTTTAGTCACTCAATTTAGACTGTTATCAGAGAGAAAGTGACACAGAGAGAGAGTGAGCAATTCAAAATTTAGTGAAGTAAAATTAGTCGAGCTAGTAGATCATGAATATTTAATAATTATAAGAAAAAAGGGTAATGCATGCATGCGGAAGCTGTAATGAATGTTCAATTATTTTTATGTATTTGCGCACACCACGGAGCATAATTAGTACAGTGTTGATAAGGCAGAAGCTTCCCTACCACTGCTTCAATGAACAACACAGCTAAAAAGACTCTGATTTGCAGTTCTCACGAAAACTTTTATTGCTGAGATTGAAACTTCCAACTAACTTCCCTTCTTTCTATTTAATTCACCTAAAAGGGACCCATTGATTCGTGATACAAGACTTCTGTCTTCTCCTTATTCAACACTTCCACTATATTATTGGACTGCGACTATTATGATAATATTATCATAAATCAAGATGTCCGAAATGCTTGGGTTGTTCGATTTTATCACAATTTCTATAACCTCCTCAATTAAGACTATGCAATATTAAAATAAAGATTCAAACATTATCTGGTATAGCGAGTACTATTGGATTAATTATACTTAAATTGTCGCCATATTCTTGATATTGTTTCTTTCCCTTTCGGGACTCATCATGTTCCTAACTACTTGCTCTTTTTAATTTTACTTTGCCTTTATACTAAAAATAAAATAACATTAATAAAATAATTTTTTAATAAATAGTTTCTTAATATGAAACTAAGGGGGTAATTTCAGACTTGACCAATTCACCGTTTAGAAGAGTCATGACATCATGATGGAAGTTGGAACTGAACAAAAAAGGAACATTAATTAAAGCAACTAAACGTTTTGCTGTGCTCATAATTAAGAACAAGAAACCCATGTAGTGGAGAACCAAATACCAAAAGAGATATATGATCATTTGAATACTGGTAATAAAGTTAATTATTTAAATTCATCTTTAGACATAATGCCTGCTCTGTGCAAACAACCAAAGTCGATACAAAAAGTCAAACACGTAATTCAAACACAGAAAATAATGACCATCTTGGCTTATTGTCTAGTAACATCACTAGACACATAATTGATGTGAGTTGTTCAATTCCCACAACTCTCTCTTCTCTTCCACCATTTATGTAATGGAGAATAATTTGAACAACACAAAGAAATGATCAATTTAAACCTTAATTAGATGTGCGTTGTTCAATTCCCGCAACTGTCTCCTCTTCCACCAGTTATGTAATGGAGAATAATTTGAACAACAAAAAGAAATGATCAATTCAAATCTTAATTAGTTAGATCCACGGCCACCGAAAACGGATTACAAGGCCTTCTTCACCATGAATACAGAATTTCCACTTGATTTATTACCAAAACATAATTTCGACGCCGGTGATATACAGTCACAAAAAGAAAACCCTTGCCTACAAAACCGACGCCGTTGACTAATGTGGAAAGGAGTTGTTGGTGCAGACATTGAGGAATATTGTGAAGAAGATGTCCATGATAGAGTAAATGAAGAGGAATAAGAGGGAGATGAAGGTAATACAGATTTTTTTAGGATTATACTTCATGACTAGAGCATGAAAAATCTCGGATGTTGAATTATTTTTAGTGGGTTTTTTGTAATTATTATTGGTTTTGTAATAAGGAGGAGGATAAGAGGAGGCAATAAAGAAGTTTGAGAAAATGTATGTTTGGGAGTACCAGGTTGTAACTCCCAAGAGAAAGGAACAGAGCATGGAACATCATTATAGTAAACTCTGAATGGAGGAATAGAAGCAGCAGCTTTAGAATTTTCCTTTGAAAGAAGCATTGTCAAGAACTTGTTGCTGTCTTCGTGTTTGATTCTGAATGATTTCTCAATGCTGCTACTCATCACCATCTTGATTAATTCCTGACTATGGAGGAATTGGAGAACAAAAAAATAAAGCTTCTAAACTTTAAGGTTAAACTTGACACTTTATATATAATATATATAATACAAAAAAATATGTCACGTCGTATTATTGGGGCTTTTTTTTTTTTAACCTCGATTAATTAAAACAAATCCTAATTAAATCCATACCCGGACCTAATTTACCCGACCCGACCCGTTCAATTAGAAAAGCTTCATCAGATCTCCAAACACAATACAGACCGTCTCTCTCATTCTTGCTTTCATTTAATCGGTTCTTCTATATCTATTTATATTTCTTCGTCGTTTTCTCATTCGAAAAAACAAAAAGAATCTTCTCGTCCATCGTTAATCTTTTGCTTTCTGATTAATATTCCTCGTGAACGAATGTAATTTCTGATTCATGAGGTCAGTGAATCAGAAATGTAACTAATTTTGAATCTTTTGGCAAATAGTGGCTGCCTATTGTACAGATATGTAACTACTACTGCTATGGATTTTGAGAGTTCCTGAATTTTGTAGGTTGCCTTAAGTTTAGAAAAGAGGACATTGCAGAGCTTCACTTGAAGAATAGAATTACTGTATCTTGATTTCAGATATCCTCGTTCTTAATGTTATGTATTGCACCTTTCCTCTATGTGATTCAATTTGATTCTAAGGTCAAACATCACACTTCAACATTACATATTTCAAAATTGTGGTGGCTGTTTCTGCAGCAAATGAAAAGATTTTCCCGAAAAAGAAAGAAAACTCAAAGGCATTGCCTATAAATGTCTACTCCCTCTGTCCAAGCTGCTGATCTTTCCTGCTAGATCTGATGAAGCTTCTCTAATAGAACGGATTGGGTCGGGTCGGGTCGGGTAAATTAGGTCCGGAAATGCATTTAATTAGGATTTGTTTTAATTAATTGAGGTTAAAATAAATTTAAAAAAAAAGGTCCAACGAATATGGACGTGACACGCGTTCCGCCGTTAGTGATAAAGATATATTTATACTTTTTTATTAATGGTAAAAATATATTTATATCCAAAATATGATGAAAAGTATATTTGTATCATTTATTAGAGTTTAAAAATATATTTATACCTTTTCCGTATATAATATAATATAATGGAAGGACTCGGTGAATATGCATGTATATTTACTACTATTATATATAAGATACAATCAAGGACTTTGGTAGTACTCACAAAAGTCTCCAACTTAATTTTAATCTTTTCAATTAACTATTTTTATGTCATGATTTTATCTTTTATATTAATTTAATTAATTTTCTAATATTATAATATTGTGATATTTGGTTGATATAGATGATATATCTTCTTTCTTTCTATATAGTTCTTTACACTTAGCGCATGTGTTATAGTACGAAAAGCTATTATTAAGTTCTTTCTTGTAATTTCAATTCTTTAATTAACTATTTTATAAAAATAACAATTGGGAGTAGGGCAAGGAAAATTAGGGAGGAGATTACAAAGCAAAAAATCAAATATTTACCAACAAAGTGGAGTTTAGGTAGTTAAACAGTTGAACCATTCGAATCCCCTTATTGTTTAACTAATCGATAAATCATTTTTAGAATCTTTCATTATAATGTTTTGTTTCTCATATTTATATACTATTTAATCAAGTCAATTGTAAAATATAAAAGTTTAATATCCTTTAATTATTTTATTTATTAAATTACTTGTACTTCATGCTTTTGAGGTACAAGATCAAAAAGCTTTAAGTTTTTCCTTTGCTACTCATAAGACCAAAAGCTTTAATTTTACTATCTTTTGTTAATTTTTGTAATCATAATTAATTATTTAATTATTTTTTATAAATGAAATTAGCCTTACCAAAATTAATATTTTATATGAGCTTTTGTTTAACGTAGTTTAAGAAAAAAAAATTATGACCGTGAAGAACTTTTTTCTTTGCATGGATAATTCATCACTTTTTTTCTTCTTTCTTAGTATTTATCTTTGATACAAGCATGAAGAGTATAAAAGAGTACAAGGTATTGTCAAAGGTTCAAGCTTCGTAATTGGCAAGTGTTTGGAGCCTTTTTAAAGTCTTGTCAAGTTAAAGAAGGAGAAGGGAACCATTACACTCAAAGGCGTCTGATTTGAAGGACAAGATGGACTTTGCATATTATAATTTGACACTCAAGAGGCGCCCCATTTTAGGGCTATTGTTGTCTTTTAAGACACACTTTTTATACTCCAAAGGAGTACCATTCATTAAGGGTATTTTAGTTTTTGCTTGTAATAAGTATAAATAGACAAATAAGCTTCTATTTTCCTTAGTTTTAACATATTGAATTAAGTGACTTTTTAAATTGTAATTGTAGTCTTAGGTTGTAGTCTTCTCCTTCTCCTTAAGAGAGAGAAATTGAAACTTTAAGTAACTATGCAAGTGAGGTGGTTCTTCACTTATGTTGACCATTTGGTAATAAAGGTGGCTTTTGAGGAGTGTGAATTTCCTTGATCCACCTAAGAATAAAATGTTATCCATCCATGGTGAAGTGTGTCTAGTTGTTTGATACACTATTAGGTGCTAATCATTAAAGGTGGTGTATGTTTCATTATCTATCTTTACATTTATGCAATCTTCTTCTTCATCTCCTTTCTATGTGTTGTTTTCCTTCTATTGTGGTTGTTGATTTTTGTTCATTGAGTCCTTAATTTCGATCTTTAGGTTTTTTTTTTATTATTAATCTTTAATAATTTATTTTCAATAAGAAAGAGTTTTGTACAAATACCCTAGAGATAAAGAAGAGGAAAAAAAAGCAGGGTTAAAATTTAGTTATTGTATGAGATTATATTTTATTTCTATCGAATCGAGTATGGTTTTGATGCATTTCTTAATTATCTTTTATAAAATTGAATAATTTTTTTGGGGACAATTTTATCCATTGCTTTTGAAAATATCAAACATATTTCATATACTAAAAATTAAAATTATTGATAAAGTTAAAAATTAAGGTAATGATATGAATTAAGATCAAATTATTTTTAAAATCTCTTTTCTGGTCAATTAAGAATCAATATTTTTAAGCATCAACAATAGAGAGAGAATTAATTGATTCTCGATGTTCATTTTAGTGAGTTTAATTTTTTTTTTCTTAATTTAGTATGAAATTACGATTAAAGCACCACATTTAACTAGCATGAATTCTTGTCACGTGAAATTATAAATAAAATTACATATTTTCCATCACACACAAGAAGATTTGAGTAAATAATTGATCCACTTGATGACTTTCGTCTTCATCTTCCCGATTGCAAAGATAAACTTGAATTGAGAAATTAGAATAGAAATTATTATATGCTCATAAATTAGTTTACTAAGTATTTTTTATTTTTTATAATGTTTGCAAGTTATAAGTATTATACATACATACATACATATATATATATATATGTGTGCGTGTGTGTGTGTGTGTGTTATTCATAAAATATCAATTACTTAACTTTGGGCACGAGCTTATCGTGGGTCTTATAAAACTAGGCTATATATAAGGGATAACATCTCATTTTGGTAGTCCTCAAATGACTGTATTTTGTCTATTTTATCCTTAATTAAGTTTTAATGATCTTTCAAGATCTCATCCATTTTAATAAATTTAAACAATTACATGAACATTTAAAATGCTATACAAAAATGATAAGTCATAAAGAAGTGATAAGAGACACTATAAAATATCTATTTATCCAACTAAAATTAAAATTAATTCAAAATTTTATTGTCGTCTTTTATGTGAGATAATAGTAAAAAAATATTTTTTTAATCCTCACAAGAAATTTGTGAAGCTTTAATAAACTTGTAAGGACCCATTGAAGAAAAATCTACAAAAAATATTTTATTAAGTTTGACTTTTAATTGTTTAATTTACCATAAATCATACAATAGTTTGTAGCATCAAATATTTTTATATTAATCAAATATTGTATTATTTTTTTAAGAAAAATGAATTAGCCAATGGAAAGTTTAATCAGAAAAAAAAATAATGAAATTAATTATACATAAGGCAAAAGTCAATTTAGATCGTTAAATGCTTTCATTCAAAAACTTTCAGTAAAATAAAAAGGCGAAAATTTTTCGTGTCTGCATTTGTTTGCAAATTAAAAGAAAGACTAAAATATACCATAATAAAAAATATTATTTTTAACTTATTAAAGTTTCTACTCCCTCCATTTTAATTAATTTATTTGATTTTGACTTAACAAAATGTTAAAAAATAAGTAATGAATATTTTTAAATTTTATGGTCTTAAACTAAAAATATGTAAAAAGGGCCAAAATATTTGTTGTTATTTTTGTCTTAAACATGTTACGTGCAAAACTGAAATTAACCCAAGTAGAAAAGAAATATTTTTCTAAAACAAACTAAAAAAATAGGACAAAAATTGAAATAGATATATATTAAAAAAACAATCAAAATAGACCGTTAACTAATATAATGGTACAAAATAAATAAATAGTAAGTTAAAAAAATAACAAATATAAATGTTAATGTAGTTTGAGCCCGGGCTTAGCACATGCGAAATGACTAGTAGATTATAATAAGGGTAATTTATATAAATCCCTGAATCTTTAAGTGATATTACATAATATCTCGACTATTTTGTTAATTACATTTTATCCCGATTTTTTGAAATGGTGATATATATATGTTATATGGTGATAGATATAAAAAAGTGATATATTTGAAACTAACAATATATTTATTTAAGGAAATAATAGATTCTCTTTTATTCATTGTATTATTCAATTTAGGGAAAGATATTTAATTTTTCTTTTTTTTTAAATTTTAATTTAGGTGTTTTAATTATGTTTCTCTTTTTTCGTCTTTAATTATGAAAGATCTGTTTTTTAAATAATATGTTTTAAAAATGAAACATAATACCATATAGTTAAATCATATCTTGATTTGCTAATAAATAAATAAAACTTTATTTCAAATCACTGACTTAAGGATCAAAATATAGTAGTCAACTAATTTTTAATTATTAAATTAAATTATTTAGTTAGTACTTAATACAAAATATTAAGGGTAACTTACACATATGTTTTAATTTTAGTCTGCTTTTTTTTAATTATCTTGATTTACTAATAAAAAACTCAATCGTTATTTCAAATCACTGGCTTAATGATAAAAATATAGTAGACAACTAATTTATAATTATTAAATCTTTAATTTTAGTCTATTGTTTTTAGATTTAATTTTAATTATGTTTCAATTTTGCTTTTAGTCTTTTTTTTTAAAAAATATTATTACTTTTGTTTCCTACACTGATTACACCATTACCTTTCATTAATAATATATGAATCACCCAATAATTAAAATAAATAATTATATCTACCATATGGATCACCATAATATCATATATATCACTCATTAATATCATATGAATCACCCAATAATTGAAATAAATAATTGTATCTACCATATGAATCACCATAATGTCATATATATGAATCACCCAATAATTGAAATAAAATAATTGTATATATCATATGAATCACCATAATACCATATATATCACCCATTAATATCATATGAATCACCGAATAATTGAAATAAATAATTGTATCTACCATATGAATCACCATAATACAATATGCATCACCCATTAATATCATATGTATCACCCGTTAAAATCAAATAAAATATACCTATCGTATGAATCACCATAATAACTATATAATAATATCCTATTTAGCATTCATATGAATCACCATTAAAAAACTAAACATATATGAATAACTAAATAAATTTATATATGTATCAATTGATTTTTTTTTTTAAATGGGAGAGATTTTAGGAGAGGTAAAAAAAGTTGCATGCATTAATAGAGGAGAAAAATCAGGAAGAAAGATGATTTAAGCATTAATGAAAGAGAATAAATCAGGAAGGATGATAATTTAATTGTTGATAATTAGAGAGATATTTTAGGAAATTTTTTTTTGAATTAGTTAATGGTGGAGTAAAAATAGAATGTGGGGTTTTCTTGATATGCATCAAGTGTAAAATTGAAAAATGAGATTTTATATAAATTTTTAAAAAGTAAGGGATATTAGGTAATATAGTCTCTTAACTATGGAATTTGTGTAATTTATTCTTAAAATAAAGAGAGAAGATTAGTTAACTGAAATGAAGATTTGTACATGAATGGGATCTACAGTAGGCCTCGGTGAAAGCAACTTTTCCTGATTATAATAGCATATCTCTTTTTCATGTAGACTAGATAAATGAAGGCCATTTATGGGCCCAATATTATAATTTTAAATATATTTATTGTTATTCAATTAATTGTTTTAAGAAAAAAATCATTAATATTTTTGAATAAACACAATAAGAAATATAAGTAGAGATCACACTATATAATAAAATATATCTTCTTATTTTTTTATAAAATTAAATAATAGCTTACAACTTATTTAAGATTTCATAATTAACATTAAAATATTATATACTTTAATGCTTATTTTTAACATCAGGTCAAACACAAGAGAATAAACAACTAAGTGTAATGTTTTTCTTTTTCTACTTTATTTAAAAATTATACAAGAGAATAAATTAAAATTATAAATCTTTATTTATTAACATTTTATATAAATCATATGAAGCAACAAAGGATACTAATTCATACATAAATTAAGTTTAAGTACATCTTAATTCGTTTTATGGGTGTTTAATAAGCGAAAATAAGGACCTACTAGATGAATGTTTTATGAATCATAATGTTAAACAATTGCATTTATGTCTTGTCTTATATACGTTCAAAATAGGAGATCAATTTAATAGAGTAAATAAGAAATTTCTTTTTAAGTGATATGTTTACCTGATGGGAAAATTTAAATAAAAAGAATCAAAAGAATTAGCAAATGTTAACATAATATATATTGTAGTAATTTAACATGAGAAAGTTAATATTATATTTTAAATAAGTTGTTTAAAACAATTTGAATAGGTTCTTAGTAAATAATTATGCTTTCATAAATTATATGTAGTGCATATCTTTGTAATGATATGTATCATGTGAAGTTTTGAAATTACGAAGGAATCGTTTATTGTGTTTGATAGATAAACACTTATTCAATATTTATGTGTATTTTCTTATTATCTTACTATAATATAGTAATAGTTACTTTATGCAATTAAATGTATGACAAAAAAAAGGCAATTTTGTAAAACAAATGTAAACGAAAAGTAAGCCAAATAAATTAAATGTATGGATTATCATTTAAATATTTATAAATTTTATTATTATTTTATTTCAATAATTATTTTGTAGAGTAATTAAATATGCAAATAATAACTAATTTTTTTTTTAGGGTAACTTACATAAATTCCTAAATCTTTAAGTGATATTACATAAAATTCCGACTATTTTGTTAATTACATTTTATCCTGATTTTTTGAAATGATGATACATGTGTTATATAGTGATACATATAAAAAAGTGATACATTTGAAACTAAGAAGATATTTATTTAAGGAAATAATAGATTCTCTTTTATTCATTGTATTCCTTTATTTAAGGATAAATATCTTATTTTTCTCCCTTTTTAGATTTAATTTAGGTGTTTTAATTATGTTTCTCTTTTTTCGTCTTTAATTATGAAAGATATGATTTTTTGGTCTTTTTTCTCATTTTCATCTTTAATTTTAGTCTGCTTATTTTTAAATTTAATTTTAATTATGTTTCAATTCTGCTTTTAATCTTTTTTTAAAGAAATATTATTACTTTTATTTCCTACGCTGACTACACCATTACCTTTCATTAATATCATATGAATCACCCAATAATTTAAATAAATAATTGTATCTACCATATGAATCACCATAATACCATATATATCACCCATTAATATCATATGAATCACCCAATAATTTAAATAAATAATTGTATCTACCATATAAATCACCATAATACCATATATATGAATCGCCCAATAATTGAAATAAATAATCGTATCAACCATTTGAATCACCATAATACCATATATATCACCCATTAATATTATATGAATCATCCAATAATTGAATAAATAATTGTATCTACCATATGAATCACTATAATATAATATATATCACCCACTTATATCATATGTATTACCCATGAAAATCATACAAAATGTATCTATCGTATGAATCACCATAATACTCATATAATGATATCATATTTATCATTCATATGAATCACCTTTAAAAAAATAAACATGTATGAATAACTAAATAAATTTATATATGTATCAATAGATATTTTTTTGAAAAAATGGGAGAGATTTTAGGAGAGGAAAAAAAAAGTTGAATGCATTAACGAAGGAGAAAAAATAAGGAAGGAAGATGATTTAAGCATTAATAGAAGAGTAAAAATCAAGAAGGAAGATGATTTAATTGTTGATAATTAGGGAGATATTTTAGGAAAGAAAATTTTGGAGTTAATGGTGGAGTAAAAATAGCATGTTGGGTTTTCTTGATATGTATAAGAGTAAAGTTGAAAAGTAGAATTTTATGTAAATTTTTAAAAAGTAAGGGATATTAGGTAATATAGTCTCTTAAGTATGAGATTTGTGTAATCTATCCTTTTTTTTATGTGGGTTAATGTGAAATATTATATCAATTGGGATGTGATTGACATTTAAAAAGAATAGCTTGACTTTTTTTTGTCATAAAAAATTTATGGCCAAACTTTGAAGCCTAAAACATGAGTAAGAAAGATAGAACTTTTTTTAAAATGATAATTATACCCTTGGTCGTCCCATTCTTCATTCTTCTATATAATAAAAATATTTGTTTGGCCGTGGAACCTATAACATATGATAGATAGCTATAACATTTGTTTTCGTGACATCAGATATACTTAGTTGCAATATAAACTTCTAGTGCAGGTCAAGTAAATTGTAAATGTTAGGAAAGACAATTTAATTTCCTTTCCAAAAAAGTTATACTTGATAGGTGAATTTGGTTCTCTTTATATATGAAGTAGTCCCTCTATTTCTATTTATATGAGCTAGTTTGAATTAACACGGAATTAAAAAAAATAATTTTTGAAATTTATAGTTTAAAAGAAGTAATAATGTTTGTGTAGCTATAAAATAATTCATTAAGGGTAAAATAAGCATTTTAAAGTTATATTGTTCCTAAATGTAAAAATGCCTCCTTTTTTTGGACTTACTGAATAGAAAATTGAGTCATATAAATTGGGGACAGGGTGAGAATTATTTACCCACTGAATTTATCACTGACAAATGTTCATTGGTTGTTTTTTTTTGTTTTTTTGGAACCCAATACTAACCCACAACCACTACAATTCCTGCCACAGTCTTTGCTTTTTGGGTGAGTACTTTGTGCACACTGGATAAACCTTCCACTATGTAATAGCATGCAAGCCACACAAGAAATATAAATCATACTAGGGGAGTCCTGTGCGGTAGGCTTAACTCAGAAGGCATTGGGGGGATTCAAACTCAGGTTATCCGTATGGATAACCACCCTCTAACTATAATGACCTAAATTTATGAATTTTTATTTCTATGTGTTTTGACTATTTTGCCTTTTTTCTAAGTTGCTACATGTTGATTTTGATATTTAGGATTGGTTGGCAGAGTTTTTGATGTGATTGGGAACTATTTTGAACGTGATTATGGTTTTAGAGGTTTGAGAATTCAAGTAGTTTACATTGGTCTATATTTATTGTTTTAAGTATTGGATGGTAAAACGAACTGCAACAGCAGATTCAGAATGTTGAATTTGGGTTAGTAGCATAGTTGATTTGAATTTGAGGTTTTTGTATCTTATTTAAATCCTTTATTTCAAAAATAGTGAAAAGAGATTTTGGAGGTTAATTTTATAAAAATAACCTTTTTATACGAAAATCCAACATTGTCATTGAGTTTGGAACATCGAAATTAGCCTAGTAGCGTAGTTCCTTTGCATTCACGAGATTTTGAATGAATTCCGAGGGTGAAATTTCGAACTTAGCATTTTAGAAAAGTTGTTGATAGATCATCAACTGGTGCAATAACTTAAACGACCTATTGATCGCTAAAATGGAAGTCACTTAAGCGACCAAAGGGTTGCTTTAGCGAAGGGGCCAATAGCGACGTAGGGATAGCTTAAGAAAATCCCTGCCATTGTGGCTAGGCCACTAAAGCAAAGTCCCAGCCTCTTAAGTTGTGGTCACTTAAGCGACCAGTTGGTTGCTTAAGCGGCCGACGCTGGTTCAATATATAAGTCACTTTTTCTTATTTTATCTCAATTTTGGATCTTTGAACTTAGAGTTTGGATAATTTTTAGGGTTTCTTCGCCATTTGAATTTGTATAAGCTCTACAACCTTATTCTCATTATTTTTCATTAATTATATCACCAAAAATATCTTTAAATCATGATTTCAAAATAAAAAATTAGAATTTTTATCGGTAAAGTTTAAAAAGAGTTTTCCTTCTAATTTTACCTCATTTTGACTCATTTTCACATGGGTTTTCTCCTGGAGACTCCTAAAACCATGGAAAATATATTTCTAAAATAAAATTCAGTTGTTTTTCCTTTTATAAACCCGTTTTGGACCCAACACAAATATGGGCAATATGGGTATTGTTAGCTTTCTTTTAATTTGTCTATTCTATATTTGAATGTTGGAGTTAATTCAAATGTCGTTCGTAAGGGGAAGTTTCTGGGTTGAAGTACTTTATACTAGGATTTCATCGTTTTGAGTTAGGTTATGGATTAAATTCATTCAGATTAAGCTGGGTGGTTAATAATAAGTAATACATGCAATGGGTTGGGGAAAATAGTTATGGGGTTTATATTCGAGATTGTTTTTACTTTTTTATTCCTTTTAGGGGCTTATCTTATGTTTTTATTGATTTATGATATATAATATTGTCGCCTGTCATTTGGGGACTTTATTTGACATCATTAGTCTTATCTAATGAATTAGAATGCGTTTATTCTCGATATAATGCTTGTGGAAGGATTATTTTGCTAATATAGGCCTCATTTGAGCATTGGTTGCTTTGATCATGATGAAAATTACCCGAGTTAAGGGTTGATATGATATTAATGATGTCTTACATGCATATTTATTCTGATGATACCTAATTAGAGATGATGATGATGAATTATGGTCATATTGAGTTGATTTATAGGATCACTTATATACGTATATGTTGATAGATTGACTATAATCATTTTATGTAAATAATGAAAATTGCATCCTCATTCCATACATATACATTCATGAGATACTGCCACCACTAAGAAATATTATAAGAACATGACCCACTTTTGAAAGACCCTTGGTCAAGTTCATTTACCAATAAAGTTGGTACTGAGATGTGAGTTATGGTAATAGGTTGTAAGCCCCCTATGAGTCTTACCTCATAGTTGAAATCTCAGTGGTTGTCTCTAAAAGGTCATGAGGGCTTTCATCATTAATCCCATCGATATTGTATCGTATTAAATTTGCATATGCATTTTGCTTATTTTATTTAGTTTCTTTGACTTGTGCTTAATTTCAATGTAGTCTTCTCTTATATTTGTGTTGATTCTATTTTTGTTTACTTTTTTATATTAGAACTGTTAGTGGGGCTTGTATGAGCTACTCTTTGGGACTCTCTTTCTTACAATTGATGTGCTCATAGTATATTTTACTTATCTTATTTTTGGCTTTTCTCAGTCACCCTATGATACCTACTGAGTATAAGTGGACTGTACTCATCCATACTGTGGTCTTTTAGTATAAATTCTAGTATGAGCACTTTCTGTTATAGCTGACTTCTAGTGGAGACTTCCAAAGTTTGAGGTACGAATTTGTCCTCATTTATCTTTAATTTGATTATAAAAAATGTATATATATATACATATATATCTTTAATTTTAGAAATTGTATTGATGTTCTTACACTATGACATCAGATTTTGGGTATGTATTAGATTTCTTTAAGGTTTCCACTTTTACTTATTTTTTAAGGCCAAACTTCATTTTAAAAGTCAGGCCTTGGTGTGTATTTTATTGTATATTTTGCTTTTTCTTTATTAGTTTGGGTGATCGACTTAAATATCAAGGCTCAACTACGATAAGTGCCATCATGACCCATTTTAGGGTCATGAAAAATTGATATTTTTGCAGTGGGGTTCATTGGTCTCACAAGTGTAAGAGCATGATGTCTAGTTGTAACACCCTGTAAAAATTTCAATGATTTTCTATTTGACCCTCTCACGTGCGTAATGTTAATTTTTGACTTGAATTATGTTTAGGGGTGTTAAAAGGGTATTTTTTGAAAGTTTTGGAATTTTTTGAAGGGGTTCGAAGTTATTTTTAAAATCTGAGAAGTGTGCCTCTGCAATAGTGGTGTTGCACGGAGGTTAGCCTCCGCGATAAGGGCGTGGCATAGAGGCCACACTCTGCGATATTGATGTACCACACTGCTATGTAAAATTCATCTAGCTTTGTTTTTTGCACTTGGGGTGAGGGGCTTTTGGTCCTTTTTACCCTTTGCACGACTTATAAACATAAAAATGACCTTTTTTCATTTAGTTTAAAAGACCAAACATTCCTATTTACTTCTAAAACTCAACAAAAGTCAAGGTTTTAATAGAGTATTCACCACCTAAGTTCTGAACTTCAAATTTACTTCAATTTCTTGTGTATTTTAGACATGTATCACGTTCCTAAACTTGAATTTTTTATTGTGACATTTATTTTCTCATTATCTATGTGGTTTAAATTGATGGATTTGAAATTGGGTTGAGAGATTTATATTGGTGTTACTTGAATTACTTTTTCTATGTTTTAAATTGATTATTTATACATTAATCTATGGTTTTGGACTTAATGGGCGCACTATTATGGTAATTGGAATAGGGAACATGGGTGTTTCCTAAATTTATGACTTCTTGGCTTGGTAATGGCATTAGCCTCAACCTACTTTGTGAATTTGGTTTTTAAACATGGATAATTGCATAATTTAACTTATTAATGAACCCATTGCATGACATTGATGGATAAATGGTTAAAATGGATTTAAAAGGCCCTCGATGGCCATGGTTTGGATTTATAAATGAAAATTGGTAGTCTAATGGTTTTGTGTATGGGTTTGGTATGATTATATGAGATTGCAAGCATAATTAGTATGATTATACCAAGTGGTAAATGCCATATTATAAGACTCCTGGGTTAATGGTTGGTTTTATGTGCAAACTAATTTAATTTAGGCTTAAAGAGGATTTTATAGCTCACTATGAAGGTGTAATCCCGGGAGGGGGGGAGAATAGGGCTAACATTGGAAACCAATTTGTCGACATGGGGATATATATGATCGTTTGTCTGATTCACATATTATATTTTGGGATAGCTAAAGACTTGGTGTCTTTAGCCCTTCCTTTGGATTCCTTGGTTTGTGTGGTTAACACGCACTAGGGCCCTTTCAGCTAGGGGTGTTGAGCCCATGGGTTCCTTTAGGATGGATCGAGCTACAATGTTCAAGCTAATATTATAAAACCTCAAATTAATGACCCTTGTCCCTGTCCCGACATCCTATATATATGTATATAAGTATTGTGCATGTGGTTTTGACTATTTTTTAGATATGGCATTATATTATCATTTTCCCCGATTTATATTCCCATGTTTATCCCACTAACCATCCCTAGATGCTACATTATTTCATGATGTAGGTCTAAAGTGTTTGCTGTTGCTCTTGTGCAGCGTTAGGTGATTCGATATTCTTGTGGATCTTCCGTGAAGTAGTGAGCCTCCATCTTTTGGAAGGCCCTAATATTTCACTAGTTTCTTCATCTCTTAGTTTTCATTTTGGAATTCTTTTGGTCATGTTTGGGGGCATGTCCCGACCTATTTGGTCTTTCTAGTTTTAGAGACTTTTGTAGACAAGTATGGGTTCGGTTGTTGGTTTTGACTCTTAAAACATTCATTTTTAACTTGTTTATCTATTTATTACTATCTCAATTGGCTTCTACTTTATTATTATTATTATTATGCTCATGCGGTTAGGATGAGGGGGTGGTCTTCGGCCCATTGAGGGATTGAGATACCAATCACGACTAGGCCCTATTTTAGATCATGAAAATGTTGGTATCAAAGAATAATTTAGGGTCATTGGGTATCCACAAAGCCGTGTAGAATAAGGTCCCTTTTTATGAGTGTACAATGCACTACACATATAAGGGGGCTTTAAGGTATTTAGTTCTATTTACCTTTCTCGTGTTCTATTTTAGGATATAGAGTCTAGTTATTTTGAAACTTCTCAAACTCCTGGCTTACTCATATTTTTTATTATGCCTCCCTGAAGATTTGACGTTCGAAAAAACTATGTTAGAACCTCTGTCCCATCTGAGAAAAATATAGAGGGGGATCGCCCTATTTATGGAGTGTAGACCCAATCTAGGGTACCTATTCCTGATTGTACTACTCCACATGGGGTTCCACCAATCCTTACTTGTCCTCCTCGGGCTTTCGGAGCTAGTGATACTTATATCTAGTCACCCTAGGGAGATATCTTTAATGCGGAGTTCTGTTAGTTTATTCATATTTTTGCTCAACTAGTGTCATTCCAGTCTCATTAATCTGATTATGTTGGTCCTATTGTTAGCTCATTTGAGGTCACTGGGGTTGGACGATTCATGAGGTTGAATCCGCTAACCTTTACAGGCTCTAAGGTTGAGGATGATCCTTAAGGGTTTATTGATGAGATGGAGAAGATTTTTTGAGTTATGCATGATACTAATTTTGAGGGTATACAGTTTGCTGCCTATCACTTGAAAAATATGGTGTACTAGTAGTATAAGGAGTAGGAAAGCATGAGGGGTGATGATGTTGAGTAGGTAGTGTGGGATGAGTTTTTGGGTGCCTTTCGTGATAACTTTTTTCCTCAAAAGTTGAGAAAAATAAGGATGAAGAGTTTGTGAACTTGAAGCAGAGGAAGATGAGTGTGAAAGTATACTCTAAAATTTTAGTTGTCCCATAATGCTCCAAAGTTAGTGGCTAATGTGATATCCAAAATAAGGAAATTTGCTTCTGGGTTATCCCATGATTTGGTATTGGAGTGTAAGGCTGTGATATTGAACAATGATATGGACATCTCCAAGTTGGTGGTTTATAGACAGAAGGTAGAGAATAAAAATAAGAAATAGGTAGAGATGCGAGAGAGGCACAACAAGAAGTTTAGATATTCAGAGAAGGGTGAAAGTCAACAAAATAGTGGGAGAGATGGTAGAAAGTGGACAAAAAAGTAGAATTGGCGAAATTCTTATACAACAGCTAGTGCTCTTTAACCTAATCTTTCAAGTAAATGTCATTTTCAGGATATTAGTGGTCCGAAGGCATAGGGTGACCTATCTCTGATTAGTGGAGCTCAGTCAGCCCTACTCTATCCTTCTTGCCATTTTTGTGGATAACTTTACCATGGATATTGTGAGGATGGGACAAATTTATTCTATAATTATGGTCAACTTGGTCAAATGCAGCGAGGTTGTCCTTCGTCCAGGGTTGCCACTGGAGCTAATAAGGTCCTTATTGTCACTTTTTTGGATCTTGAAGGTGATACTTCTGGTACCGACACCAACTGAAATCATCCATATGCTCTTGCAACTCACTAAAAATCTGAGGCATCCTTCGTTGTTGTCATTGGTATGTTATAGCTTATCTCTTGTGATGTTTATTATTTGCTTAATTCAGGTTCTACCCTGTCTTATGTAACCACTTATTTGGCTGTACACTTTGGTTTATGTCCTAAAATTCTTTTTGACCCCTTTTCTGCTTCTACTCTGGTGGGTGAATCTGTTGTTGCTAGCAAAATCTGTAAGGGTTATGTGGTGTCTATATTTCATAGAGGCATTGTTGGATTTGGCAAAGTTTGATATGTTGAATTTTGATGTGATCTTTGGGATGAATTGGCTCCATTCATGCTATACGTTTCTTAATTGTGGGACCCAAAAGGTTAATTTTGAATTCCCTAATGAATCTATGATCGAATAGGAGGAAAGTACCTTAGTAACCAAGGGGAGGTTTATTTCCTATCTTAGAGCTTGGAAGTTGATTTCCAAATGGTGTATGTATCATCTAGTTTGGGTTAAGGATTCTAGCTTTGAAAGTTCCTCTTTGCAATATGTCCCTTTGGTAAATAAATTATTGGAATTCTTTTCCGATGATCTTCCTGGGATTCCTCCTGATAGGGAAATATATTTTGGGATTGATCTTCTACCGAATACTCATCTTATTTCCATTCCTCCTTATAAGATGGCTTCGACTGAACTAGAGAAACTTAAGGAGCAATTAAAAGATCTTCTTGATAAGGGCTTTATTTCCCCTACTACTTTTCCATGGGGTGCTCTTATACTTTTTGTGCAAAAGAAGGATGGGTCTCTTTGGATGTGTATAGATTATCATCAGTTGAATAAATATGCGATGAAAAGTTAGTATCCTCTTACTAGGATTAATGACCTTTTTGACCAGCTTTAGGGTGTTAAGTTTTTCTGTAAGATTGATCTTCAATTGGGTTATCATTATTTGAAAATTAGGGAGGTTGATATTCCCAAGACTACTTTCCAAACCCAGTATGGACATTATGAGTTTTTGGTTATGTCATTTAGGTTGGCTAATGCTCCAAGTGCTTTCACTGATTTTATTAACAGGGTATTTAGTCATTTTCTTGATTTGTTTGTTGTAGTCTCCATTGATGATATCTTGGTGTACTCTAAGAGTGAGGAGGTTTGTGGAAAGTTTCTCATCTATTGCTTCTTGGGCTTTATAGGAGGTTTGTGGAAAGTTTCTCATCTATTGCTACTCTACTGATGAGGTTGACAGAAAAAAGATTAAGTTTTTATGTTTCGATGCTTGTGAAGGTAGTTTTGAGAAGTTAAAAGATAAGTTAACTTCTACATCAGTTTTGACCCTGCCCTTAGGGTACTGATGGGTTTTTGTGTATTATGATGAACCTCATGTAGACTAGGTTGTGTTTTGATGTAGCATGGTAAGGTTGTATCCTATGCTTTCAGGTAGCTTTAGGTGCATGGGAGAAATTATGCGACTCATGATGTAGAGTTGGCAGTTGTAGTTTTTGCATTAAAGATTTGGTGCCATTATCTATTTGGCGTGCATATGGGTATTTATTCAGACCACAAGAATTGGTAGTATGTGTTCACACAGAAGAAATAGAACCTCAGACAGAGGCAGGGGCTCGAGCTACTTAAGGATTACGACATAAGTTTGTACTACCATCTAGGTAAAGCTAATGTTGTTTCTAATGCTCTTAGTAGGTTGTCTATAGGGATATTATCTCATTTGATGAGGATAAAAGAGGGTTGGTGAAAGATATTCATAGGATGGCTAATTTGGGAGTTCATCTTTTGGACTCTGAGGATGGAGAAGTGATTGTTCAGGAAGTGGTTAAATCATCTCTTAGTATTGAGGCGAAGGAAAAACAGACTTTGGATCCCATACTTATGCAAATTAAGGATAATGTGGGTCAGCAAAAAGATATGGCCTTCAAGATTGGGGGACATGGCATTTTGAGGTATCAAGAAAGGCTATGTGTTCTTGATGTTGATGGACTACAGGAAAGAATTTTGACAGAAGCTCATGAGTCCCGATATACAGTTCATCGAGGTTTGACTAAAATTTATCGTGACTTAAAGGAAATCTACTAGTGGAATAATATAAAGAGATATGTCGCAAACTTTGTGGCTAAGTGTATGGTTTGTTAGAAAGTTGTTGTGGAACATTTAAGGCCTGGTGTTATGTCTTGAGAAATAGAGTTGCCTATTTGTAAGTTGGAGATGATTAATATGGATTTTATTATGGGTCTTTCGCAGTCTCGCAATTAATATGATTCTATTTGGGTCTTGTGAGGATAGCTTTGAAAAGTTGAAGGATAAGTTAACTTATGCTCTACTTTTAACCCTACACGAGGGTACTAATGCCTTTTTTGTTTGTTGTGATGCGTCCTATGTGGGACTGGGTTGTGTGTTGATACATCATAGTAAGGTTGTGGTGTATGCTTCTAGGAAGTTTAAGATACATAAGAATAATTATCTGACTTATGATTTGGAGTTGCTGGCTGTGATTTTTGGTTTTAAGATTTGGCACCATTACTTGTATGGAGTTAAAGTTGACATATATTTAGACCATAAGATCTTAGTGCAAATGTTCACCCTAAAATAGCTGAATCTCAGCCAAAGGATATAGCTTTAGTTGCTCAAATATTAGGATACGAGTCTCCAGTATCGCCCACGTAAAGCTAATATTGTTGTTGATGCTCTTAGCAGGTTTGCCATATGGATCTTATCTCATGTTGACGAGGAGAAGTGAGGTTTGGTGAAGGATATTCACCATTTGGCTAATCTTGGAGTTGGATTTCGAGGATGGTGGGGTGATCATTCAAGAGGTGGTGAAATCATCTGTTGGTGCTGAGGTGACAGAGAAATAGGTTTTAGAGCCTATTTTAACATAGATTTAGGATCATATGGGCCAGCAGAAAGTCATGGGTTTTGAGATTGGTGGTGATGGTAACTTGAGGTACAAAGGTAGATTGTGTGTTCCCGATGTTGATAGGCTGATATAGAAGATCTTGATTGAGGCTCATGAATTGAGGTACACAATTTATACTGGTTTGATGAAGATGTACTGATATCGCCTAAGCGCATACACAAGTGTACGTAGGCTATCAAGTAGTAAAGTGGCCTTTAAGAAAGCCGAGTATCGATCCCACAGGGGCTTGATCTCACAATTATTCGGTTCTAGTTCACAATTTAGATTCAATTGATGCAAGCGTAACCAAAATAGAGTTTTGAATATTTGTAAAATAAAGTAAGGAATCAATGCGTAAAGTAAAGTCTTGAAACAATCAATGGAGTAAAGCTCGGGGTTAAAGGTCTTCGAGCAATCATACTATGTTATTAAACTTTATTCAGTAACTCGCTTATCTTGGTTATTGATTCTGTAACGCTCTGAATCTGGTGCCCGAAATGCTACACGGTGCTCATGACCTTAAAGGACCACAAGCTAACCCATGACTTGTATTTGTAATTGAGCACTAAATAATACATTATAAATATGCGAAATATAAGTTGTAAGGCCATAAGGTTCAAAACTAAACTAATACTGAGTATAATACAATATCTGTAGTGGGGTATAACAATACCCAAAACTAAAATAAACTGTCTGAAACATGCTGTAGTCTGAAAGCCTCTAAACAGTCTCTAAAACTGTAGAGTTGATGGGACATATCCCCAACTAACTTCGAACTACTGAAATAATAAAGTAATAAAATAATCATGCTATCCTCGAATAATGAGGACTCACTGCTAGTCTGGCTGCTGAACGTCTGGTCTACTAGGATGCTCGGGAGATCGTACTTTTAAACCTATGGTATAAAACACCATAGCGCAAATACATCAGTACGTTGAATGTACTAGTATGCAAGTAAGGTAGAATAAATGTAAGGGTTCATATGCATGGACAATAATAACTGACTGTATAACATGAACGTGAGAATATATGCATTAATACGTAACTATAACTGAGATCGTGATCACGTTGACTCATTAATTGTGATAACATGGATTTACTGATATCTGAGTACTGATACTGGGATACTGAATGACTGAGTCTATTGAGTACTGAGGAACAGATGTCATATTACTGATAAAGGGATGATTGTTTCTGACAGTTCTGATTATTAAGAACTAGTCTGATTATCTATATCTGACAGTCCTGAAACTGAATACTGATAACACAGGTTTTGTATAATTAATATACTATTAACTGAGTTCGTGATAACATGATTACTGATTTTTAATACTGATAACATGAGTGACTATAGTCGAAAGTCCTAATACTGATGGAACTAGCTGGGTTCTGCACTGTATTGATTTGAATGTATCTGGCAGTCATAGATTTTTGTAGAACTGAATTGAGTTCTATTACTAAAACTGGATCTGAAACTGAGACTATGGGAGGTAATCATCTAACCGACATGTCCCAAAACTGAACTGGTGGGGTCCAAACTGTAACCCCAGCTGGAAGGGTGTTAGTACCGTGCCATGGGTAAAGACAAGCTGTGAGTATACCCTCTCTGACAGGGAGCTCTTCTGTCAACCCCTCCTAGTAGGAAATAAGAGGTATAAATCCCTAAACGCGTAGGGTGTATCTCACCCTACGCTGGCTACGTAGTTCCGGGACACAAGGATTTCTTCTAAGGATCACACCCTCCACTGAATAACAGGTGAGTCACCATTCTTGGTTTCACTCTGTGCTAAATCCTACTCCCAACTGAATAGACGCTGAACTGATACTAATGGTATTATTTAGCAAAGCTAAACTGAGTTCACTGAGTTCCGTTGTCCGACAAAATGCTACTAATATCTGAGGATTTACAGAGAGTACTGAAGTTACTGAGATTTTTGGGAATACTGAGGTTACCGAGATTACTGAGTATTGATGTTACTGAGACCACTGAGGTCACTGATATTACTGAGTAGGACTAGACTGTTACTGAATTTACTAAGTTTTCCTGAGTCATGAGACTGACTGAATTCTAAAGATCATAGCTTGACTGAGAGTATCGTGAAAGCATGACACTGTCTCTAGGTACACAGCTAAATTTTCGATTACAAGTACCCCTAAGACTTGATAGCATGAAACAGACAGGACATGACACTTCTTGAACACATAACCAATATCAACAATTCATAATACATTAATTTAGGGATTTCATGAAGCACATGGTTACCATAGTCTTGTACATGAATGGAATTGCATATAAACATGTCATACTTTCATCAACCTAATATCATGGAATTCCCTCAACCATTCATAATGCACACAATATCGTGGAAGTCATTCTTAGTCATAGGGTAAAGCATACACTTATCACTTGGGTCACAATTAAGCTATAATACATAATTTCTATTCTCTTAGGCAATTTATCAAACACCTAGGATGCATGAATTAGGGCATAGTCATGACCATCAAATTAATACAACAAAACTCCATATTTCAACTCAATTTCACATATTTCAAACCACCTACTAGTATAATTTCATGAACAACACATAAAGAATCCAACTTGGGAATCGTACAACCATAATCATATGAGCATAATCAACCCACAACAAAATATTCACAACACAAGATTTAAAACTTGATTCTTGGGATTCATGGATGAAAGGAATCTATGAATGAACACTGTTCATACCTTAGTTCTTGATTCTATGAAGATTGATAGATAGATTCTTGAATTTGAGTCTTGGATTTGAATCCCCAATTAAAAACCCTAGCTTATTCTTGAGAGAAACATCAGAGAAACAATATATTTTGGGTGAATTATGGATGAATCACGTGTTATTGGGTATATATAAGGGTGAGAAATTGGCCCTTTTAACCCTTGGATGCGTATTTTAATTATTTGAAAATTTTCCGACCTGGACCCCTGGCGTGACGCAGCATTATCGCGCCATGTCACTGGAATTTGACAACTATGAATTTGAGCCTTAGCGCAACGCACCATAATCGCAGAGGCTCACTGGATTTTGACGATTGCTATTTTGGCTGGCTCCGCGATGCTTTGATGGCTCAGGTGCCACACTGGATTACTAAAAGTGAAAATCTTATTCAATTTCAATGGAAAGCTTATTCAATTTCCCACATGATAAAAAGTGAAAATCTTGAAAATACCACATGTATGAAAGTGAATTCATCTTTTAAATAAGTATTTAACATTTCTGGGATGATTTTAAGCTAGGTAGAAGGACAGGGTATTATAGATTCGTTGGGTTAATTGTATTATCATGGTCTCCCGACCTCTAACCGTTTGTCTAATTTGGATATTATAACTACATCATTGATCGGGGATATAATAATTAAATTAAGTTCTTTAAGTTATCATCCTACATATGAATCAAGTAAGGCTTCCAAGTACATCCATGTCCTAGATGCTAATTTGAATTCCTTATTTCATAAAAGAATACAAACCATACCTTGTTCATTCCTATATTCTATCTCCCTACTCCCTCTCCTAAGATCATAAGGGTGACAGTGGAAGTATTTTTTGGGTGATCAATCCATCAAATAGTTAAATCAAGAATAAACAAACAACCAATAATGATAAGTAAATCAAACGAAATTAATTCAAAACAATAGTACTCATGTTCTTGGCTTTAACCCCGAAAAGGGAGTTTTTAGCCACTCAAAGCCATAATCAACGTCCAAATAATTGTATGAATGATTAAAACCATAAATAAAGCTAAATTAAAGAATAAAAACCTAAAATAAGTTGTGGTATCCCTTCAATGTTCCCAAGATGTCCAAAATGGAATTTAACACGTTATATTTATAGTAGGCAAGTCATAAAATGAATAGTATTAGGTTTCCACGTTGTTATTTTTCAACTGGGAATAGTTTTTATGCTTTGAATAATCATTGCATTATTCCAGAGTGTCCATCGCTATTAGCTCGCAAAGCGGTGTAATCGTGTTGAGATTTTGGATCGGGCAATTGCTGATTGACTCATTACCGTGATGCGGTACCTCCTTCATCGCTATTAGGACCATATAATAGTGGGTTACTGTTTTGGGTCCCTTATGAATCTGTTGGTGTGTTTCACATACCAATAGTACATTTCCAAGGTCCCTCACTCTCCCTAGACATTCCAGGTATCCAAATTCCATCAAGTTTGTGTATTATACTTTCGTTGATCATTTCCAAGCCTTTTTGAGTTGTTTACACTTGATTTGAAGCATGTATACCATTCATATATCATAATAATCCATTCAAAAAGAATCCTATATAATCAAACACAATAATTTAGAGCTCAAAATAATACAATATCCAAGACAGTGAACTAGAAACGCGAGCTAAGACTAGGCTTGCCTACATTGATCTTAAGCTTATTGTTTTGACTCTTGTATTGATCCAATTGACCCTTGAAAATTATAACCAATTTGTTTCACTTATAAATACACAATAAAATCCTTAGAAACTCATTAAACGCACCCAACATAATAGACTAGACAAACACCTAACTCAAGTTAGTCACACTAATTTTCTCTATTGAATTCTAAATGATCAATTTGAATCAAAACTCGTGTGAAAACACTATTAAACATTGTAAACACACACATGAACACTTATATGCACATTTATATCATTATCAACACATTAAGAACATGAATTATCCTTAAAACAAGGCTAAATAGGCTAAAATAGCAGCATTAGAATGCATAAATACACCTAACATCACCACCCCACACTAAAAGCCATATTCGTCCATGAGTAACTTTTCACTATAAACACCATGAGCTCAAGAGACTCCACATATCTACTACAAGCAAGAAATTAAAGCTAGTACTATAATGACTACATAGAATGCAAGTTTCTTCACTTAGCATGTTACATACACAATTGAAAGCTCAAGAATCCTACTGCAAAACATCCTAGCCTCAATACATGACTCACCAAGTTGGAAAACTCATGCTAATTTCTCAATACAAGACATTATTACAAATTACCCACATTCATCAAGCATGTGCCCTTACAACAGGGGATTTACCCATAATTACTCATATAAATACAAATTATAACATAATGGGTACAAGAATCAATTTATGATCACTCTCGCAATGAATTCACAAGTTACACATAATGAAACTTTGGCTTGCCCTTAGTGTAGTACTCCACTAATATCAGAATGATTAACTTAGGATCAATTAGGTCTTTTTCGGGTTGTAATGTAGGCTAAGGGATGTGTAGGAACTATTTAGGAAATAGTGACTCTCTTTACTTAGATCTTTAATACACTACATTATTAATTTAAAACCAATATCCAACAACCAAATTATACCATTTTTGTCTACCCTTTTTTTTTTCAACCCATCTTATTAAGCTCATTCTCAGCACTATGGTGGGAGTATTCTATGCACAACTCATTCAATTTGAATATATTTTTATTATTTTAATTATTTATCTCCCCACCGCAACACATAACAATTAATTTTGAACACTAATAACTATCACTTTAGGGCTTCAATTTCACCTTTTCTCCTCTTATTTCTCACACTCCTTACTCAATTAATATTTTATTAAAGTTCTTAGGAGTTTTGGATTATATTTAAGGTCAATTAAAGAAGGGATTAGGCTGCATATGCGGCTGCCAAAGGAAAATCTAAAGGCTCAATAGGGCTTACTAGGTTTATGTACAAAGGGTAGGTCAAATAAAAGGTAAAAAACAAGGCTATCAAAGAAATTCCTATATGATCTCCCAAACCCACACTCTTTATTTTATTTTGGACACACACCGAGCAAGTTATAGACATCACATGCAACAAGGAATATACAACACTTCACACGCACATGGCATATGCTCAACTCACACAGGATCATCATAGACTCAACCAAACAATAACATGAATTCAAATTTAAGCCAAAAGTACACGAGTCATAATTATGAGCTTAGGAGTCTCAAAAGTAGCAATTCACATCAATCAACATGCTTTTACAACTAAAACACTTGCACTATGTAATCAAAAATAACACCAACAAGAATATCTTACAGAATTTTTTTTTTAAATTGAGCCTAAAATTGGGAATTTCCCCACGCCATAATTTAAAATCTACATAGTCCCCAAAGTAAACTTTTAAAGTAAGAGATAGAAATACTCTATGAGGACTCTAGGCCTATCTAGTAGCATCTTTAATTATCAAGAGGGTCCCCAAACTTAGTCTTTTCCATGCTTCTTAACTCAGGTTTTTCGGTACTTAGACTTCCCATCAATCTACGACTCAACCAAACAAAAACTACGTGAAGTAAAAACTAAAAAATAAAAATAAAACAAACCTACTTATCTTGGGTTGCCTCCCAATCAGCGCCCGATTTAGTATCGTGGCACGATTCAACTCAACTCAACCAAATTCCTTCATTTTCTTCCTAGCACTTGAAGGCTATCTTCTTATTCGTTTCTGACCTCTTAAGTTTACACTCTCAAGGTCAACAACTTTTTCAACTTTAGACTTCTTAGGCTCATCAATTACTATTATGTCAAGTTGTGGTAATAGAGGCTTTAGTTGCTCCATGAGGGCATCCGAAGAGCTATTTTATGGAATTGTCTCCACCAACCCACACTTATCCCCTTCAACAACAGTAATCATGCATAAGTATTTATAGTGGGATAGTGTGTTAATCAATTTGTAGACCTTGAAGACCGCCTCTTTATCCTCTAACCTTATTTTGATCGTACCCTCTCTCATATCAATCAATGATTTTCTCATTTCTAAGAATGGGTGACTCCAAATGATTAGTACCTATTCATCTACTTGAAAATCTAGAACAATAAAATCAGCAAGAATAACAAATTTACCAACCTTTATGAGGACATATTCTATGATTTTGATGGGTTGAGCTATGCTCCCATTTGCCAATTGCAGTAGTACAGAGCTCGGTTTCCCAAGTTTGAAGTGTTGAACAAGGAGAGGGGAATCAATTTTACACTTTCCCCTAAGTCACTCAGCATGTGGATCACCTCACTTTTACCAATCTAAATAGGGAGAGTGAACTTTTCAGAGTCCTTAAGCTCCTTGTATATTTTTTGTGTCATTATAAAGCTACACTCTTCAGTGAGCGCTACCATTTCAACTTCGTTTAGCTTTACCTTATTATCAACCATGTACCTCAATTACTTCGCATATTTTTGCATATTCTGCAAAATATCTAAAAGAGGACGGTTACTGTGAAGTTCTCTGAACGTGTCAAAGAGCTTCTTAAGACAGGAATCCCTTTTTATTTTCTATGCTTGTGTGAGAAAGGAAGTGGTGACATTTTCTTCTCCACCTCTGCAACAATTTTTCTTTCTTCTTCATTGCTGCAATAATTTTTTCTTTCTTGTACTTCGACTTTCTTGAATTTTCAATAACATTTTTAGATACCTATGGGAGAGTTAAATCTGCATCTACCTCCTTGTTGCCTTTAAAGGTTCTTCATTAACCTCTTTAAGACTCTTCAAAGTAACTGCCATTACTTGTTTTGGATATTCTGTATCTGCTGGAAAACCACCTTGAGGCCTAGTATTCAGTGTCTGTTGTAACTGCCCCAACTGCAACTCTAAGCTTCTTGTTGCCACTTGCTAATTCTTTAATTCTATCTATTGACTTTTCATATCTTCAACCATTTGCGCTTAACTAGCTAAGAGTTGTTTCATCATGTCCCCCACGTTTCGAGTTGACTAATTTGGTACAGCCTATTGCTGTGGGGCATTCCATATTTGCATTGATGGCTGAGTCTACCACTTTATGTTATAGGCATTACTATAATTAGGCCTTTGAACATTACCCATATACATTACCGATTCTGGATTTGCAGCGCACATAGTTTTTGAATGTCTATTATTACAGCAAACTTCAAACCAATCTATAACTTGTTAGATTGCATTGACTATGGCTACAGGCTGTGCTACTCCCAACTTCAAACTATTTATTTTATTTTGCAATGCAGAGATCTACACAAATATGGTAGTGAATTGGTCAACCTCTAATACGCCTGCAACTCTTTTTGCAGTGCTCCTTAAATCTGAATGCCATTCTGGATTTTCTTGAGCTATGCAGTTCAATAAAGTGTACAACTCATCATATGTTATATCAAGAGCTTGATCAGCAACAGCTGAATCTAATAATATTATTCTATTGTGATCAAGAGCCTCTACAAAAGTATGAGCAAGTACCTCATTGGACTATTGATGGTGTGGAATATCCCAAAGAAGTGCCTTTAAGTACTCCCAAGCATGATAAAGAATCTCATCTGGGTTCTTTTTGAAGCACACTATCTTATTGCAAAGCCTCGCAGTCTTGCCAGAAAGGAAAAATTGAATAAGGAATTTTTTAGCCATGTCGTCCTATGATGTGATTGAATTTGCCGGCTTCGCATTCACCCACTATTTTGCTTCTCCCAATAGTGAAAAGGGGAACTAAGTCATCATCACATAATCTTCATTCACACCTGAAGGGATGAATGTGTCACTGATTTCAAGGAAATTCCTCATGTGGACCTATAGATCTTCATGTGAAAGCCTTGTGAACTGTCCACTATTAATCAAAAGCTGTACCATATTTTGTTTAAGCTTAAAATTGCCTCCAGCTACCAGTTTCTAAAACTGAGAGGTCAAATTAGTTGGAAGTAGGACTGCCACTTACCTAACTGTCTAGCATACGACTCATCCAACTAAGTCGTATCCAAAGCATATGATTTTTACTTTCCATTTGTACCCTTGGCAGATTTAAACCCATGGATTAATTAGACACAGTCCCTCATACATTTACTGGGTACAACTCGTTCCCTGGATTATGACTCATGGTGAGCCACTCATACTAAGATCCAACGTAAGTAACAAATTCTAAGATTTAGTTAAGGAACCAAACCATCCGTAACCACCAATACAACTCGTATTCCTAAATCGTACCCATTCTAGTAACCAAAATCCATCCCACCAACTAACACTGAACGACATACGATTAGACCATACCATTCTACCCCAACATAGGGATCATACCCATGAGTCATATTGGATCCAGAGATCAAAATTCTAGGACATTTTCTAAGGTACAGAAACTAGGGTGTTTAATTAACCATTCTAAAATCCCCCACGGGCTATATGGGTTTAGTGTAACCCTCTGAATGGGCCTTGATGCGTGCAACTGCATAAACCAGAGATACCATAAGAGTAGGGGATTCCCAACTACCCTTCGATCTCTATTATATATATGTACAGTGTACTTAGAGGATTCTCATGTACCTCATAGTATCATATATGGTCACCATGACCAACCCCTTATGTCGGCAAACATGAGTTCCAGTGTTTGTTCATTGAACACCCACCTTCATGGTTAGCTATCACACCCCACCATTATTACTCAATTGAAATAAATTCCAACCAACCAATCCATTATTTCATTTATTATTAACTAAGGATACTAATAGTGGTATCATCATATCGAATTTAACTTGCAAGTATTGTCATTAGCCAAACCTTAAGAGGTTAAGGGATTCTCGTGTACCTATTTACCAAGTTAACTTGGGGGAGTCCCATGTATCCTACAAGTGTTTCATTATTATGTTTACTTGGGGGAGTCCCATGTACCCCACAAGTTGTTCATTAATATGTTTACTTGGGGGATTCCATTATACGCCACATGGAGTTCAATTAACCATAAACATGACCACCAACCCATTCTATTTAACTATTCCAAACTATTTAGGGTTCCATTACCAAACCATACCATGCAATAGTTCCATTAAAAAGTCCAATAAATATAGTAAAAGTATTCTCATAGGCATTTTATCAAACATATTAGGGGCATAGTGTCTCCAAAACCCAAAATCAAATACCTATTAACCATTCCTATGAAACAACATATCCAAAACACCATTAAAATAAAATAGATGAGAGACTTTCACAATGTCAATAATAATCATATAAGTAAAAATACATGGGCATACCTTAAAAAAAAACTTCAAATGTTTCTTGACATAATGCCCCACTCTTTATTATTATTTGGAGCTAGACGTTACACCCTATAATCTGTAATTCCATGAGCTATATGGAATCCGTACTTGACTCAGCGGCCAATTTGCCAATCCAAGTTTACCACAAGGATTAGAGTATCCATAACAGGGACACACAAGATCATGAAGCAGGGTGCCAAAATCCCCAAATTAAGTCCACAAGTCGTGGTTGGGAACAAGATCACAAAGAAGGTCTCCTAACCATAGTACCACATTGGCATGACATAATTCAAGATACATAAGATCACAAAGCATGGTACCAAAACCCTATGTCGTAAAATCATGATTTCCAGCATGGAGTCTTTCAACTCGTACTTTCTTTGGGTAACCATCTAACTCTCCAAAGCCCAATTTTTAGTTCTTTTAAAACAAACATGCTTCATACTTTCAAAACATTTAATACTTATCTTGTTAAGGGTATGAAATTAACGAGTA
The DNA here is from genome assembly GCA_030864225.1 of Capsicum baccatum var. pendulum. NCBI lineage: Eukaryota > Viridiplantae > Streptophyta > Magnoliopsida > Solanales > Solanaceae > Capsicum > Capsicum baccatum. The sequence goes on along the minus strand of CM061558.1, from coordinate 194,686,687 downwards.
TTTTCATACCCTGACTTGCAAGTCAATCAAATCCCATCATATCAATCTGTAGCCCTTTTCACGTATTACCATGTTAATAACCACCGATAGTTTTTCTTTAACATCAAGTAAAGGAGAGTCATGCAATAGATTTTCATTTGAATTTACATCAAAACACTCTCCTTTCAATAATACAATCATAAGGTAATCATGTTGTGTTTACTTTGTTCAAAACTTTACTTTGTTCAAAACCCATAGGAATTGCTAAGTTTGACACAATAAACATTCATCATGTGAAAACACCCCTCAACATGTTATAGAAGTACCAATCCATGATCATTAAACAAGTATTCACCCTTTGTTTTTTCTATTGAGAAAATTCATGCCTTTAAACAACCCATAACAATATAAATCAAAATATCATGATTAAAGTGGGGGTTTTGATAGTTAATGCTCTTATTCAAACTTTCATTACACCTCAAAAGCATAGATATATAGTTATATTCAAAGCTCATGATAGAAGGTTCAAAGCAACATACAATTTCTTCAAAACAACTCCACGACATAAACTTTTCAAAACAATTCCAAAACCCTTTCTCTATAAAAATAATTGGGGATCTTTAATATAATTTAAAACAATAGGAGAATTTTGCCCATGATGTTGAGAGAAGTTCCACATACCTTAAATTATAAAATTTGAAAAATGGAACCCGAATCTTGATAGATGGAACCGGGATCTTGATCTATTTCTTGGAATTCTTGATCTTAGGGATGAGTTCTTGATCTTTAGAGGGGGAGTTAGGGTTTTGATTTTGAGAGAAAATTTAATAAAGGGACTATTTATGCTTCTTGGGGCTGAAATGTTATGTTATGGACGGAATATGGGTGAGGGGAAGTGACCAAAATGCCCCTAGACTCATTATAAACTGATTTAGCATGTGAAACAGTTTCGTAATGCGCTGGCCGATGTGTCACGTCGATATCGTGTCGGGTTACTGCCTCACAAAAAAATGCCATTACTTTTTGCTCGGTTATCGAATTTAGGAAAAATTTGTGTAGTTGGAAGATAATTCAATTATCTACAATTTGGTGGGCTTGAGTTAAAGAATTCAATATGTATCAAAAGTTACACATTTAAAATGGACCCTTGTAGAATCGAATATCAAACTTTGGATGAATGAAGGATTCTTGGCTCAACTTTGCTTTAAGCGATTTATATAAACATTTTTCACCTTATAATAACTTCATATACTAGGAAAAAGATCACAAAACATGAATTTAAATATAAATCATGGAATTAGAGCTTACACACGTAGGAACGACGGTCCAATTTCAAGTTCAAAAATGCGGGGCATTACACATAATCTAAAATATGAGAATACAAAAATCAAAAAGATTCAAGACCTTATAATCTAGAGCTCAAAGTAATACATCAAGAAAGTGAAACATTCCTAAATGTTTGATATCCTCTCTCTTATAAGTGTGGCATGCTACACACCCATAAAAGAGACTTTACTTGACACAGCTTTATGGACACCCAACTGACCATGAACCTAGGGTTGTGATACCAACTTAGCACGACCCAAACTAAGGCTTTGTCTTAATGGGAATCCCAAGTCCACAAAGAATCAGAGATCACCCATGATACCCAACCCAATAAATCAACAAATCATAAAATTATAACCAAATCCATAACCATTTTATAGCATACCCAAGTCCACAGTTTGTGTATACCAAGCCTTTGAAACAAAAGAAGAATATTCAGTTGGGATATGCCCCAGACCATAGCCAAAACTAAAATCCAATTCCAAACCAATAAAGATAAAAAAACTCAAAGCAAGAAATGGAGCCTTTCAAAGTATGGAATCTCACCCCTTTAAGTCAACACAGGTTATCCTTAAATCCAAGTCACTAAGTAAAAAGTGTGATAGTATGACCAACACCTGTATAGCATGGGGATACAAAGTTGGAGGACGATTAGCAATTGTAATGCTAGCATGTAACTCAAGGATAAGGATAAAATAGTGTCAACAGTTCAAAACCAATCATCCAATAAACATAACCAATGCAATACATATCTATATACACATATAACATGCTGGGATAGTGAACAATATTAGCACAAGCTTTGAAAATATTTACCTGGGTTCTGTAGTATAACTATTATATAACAAGGCACCCATGGGCTATATGGGTCCAGCTCTCCTTTAGCTGGAAGGGCCCCAGTATGTGTAGCTGCATGAGCCAAAGAAAATCCATAACCATATATGCTTATATGGGGGACTCAAACCTCCTGGCATAATCAAGGTGACCTAAGAGCACCATTACATGTATTATGAGGGACTCAAACCTTCCATTCATATATCCATTCAGGGGATTCAAACCACCCAATCGTAAAGATACCCGTATGCCTAGCGCAGTTTCCAGTGTTAGTCCTTCAAACTCTATTTTCATAGACCGGCTACTGTTATGACCCTTTAGGTCATAATCTATATTCTTGCTTGCTTCCTCCTATTGAGATTCTCCACAGTCGTCCCAAGTCACTACTGACTTATGTGGACTGATAGTTCGATTACCTGAGGGTTTATTTAGGTTTTAAAATCCTTTTTCTTAATTTAAAGCCCACTAAGAAAAAACTTTAGTAAAATAGCCTCGTATGTGAAATCCAACTTTACCAATGTATTTGAAAACTATGGCATTTTATATCTTATTTGTTCAAAACATACCCCGAATACATTCTAAGGCATTGGCCAAAGCTCAAAACTAATTTCCAAGCCTCATTCATGCATAGCATGCACCGAGATGCCTCAACCACGGTGAAGGAGGTGCGACTGCAAGGGCACAACTGCGGTTACATAGGGCTGCGACTGCACCATCAGCGGGATGGGTGGTCCATATTTAAGTGCTATCTTGCATAAACTTTGGCTATTTTGTGCCTCTCTTTTAACCTAGAAAACCTAATGGAGTGTAGAACCTTCTAAGTATGTGTTGTGGGTTGAATTGGAGGTTAAACAACTTGTGTGATTGATTATTGCTCATTCTAAGGTAAGAATTACTCTAATTTGGTATCGATTTCATGGTTTCTTGACTCAAAACCCCTAAATATATGTGGGTCAATTATAGCCCCAAAATTAAGTGATTGACTCAAATTACTAGAGGGTTTTAACTTTATAAAGATAGTTAGGCTATGGGTTGGTCTTGGAAACTCTTTTCCATGGGTAAAACCCAATTAGCGTTTTGGTGTCCATTTGAAACCCATGGCACAATGGTGATAATGGGTATTTTCATTCTTGTTGTAATACTTAGATTGTATTATTGATAGCATTGCTTGTAGAAGAGAAAACTTCTCAGAAGAAAAGGAAAAGTTCATTTGTTCGTGAGTTTCTTGGATTCAAGCTAGGTTAGTCTTACTCGTAGAGTATATTGAGCTTGTTTGTAATGTAATTATTGATATTTTTCTAGATTGGGCGGGGAATTTCTATGATAGTTGATTAAATAGTGAACTTTGGATTTATTGATTTCGATAGACTATTACTTTATAAGGTATGATATTTGACCCTTAGTCTATTACCTTGGTTAGTTTATTTATGGACTCATAACTATAGTGAGAACACTATAGTTGTTCTAAATAGACATGAATGGTATACTTCTCTATCCTTAGAAGTGTATTGACCTATATAATACCTAGATAGGACATGACCTTAGTGTTGGTTTGACTTTGGAAAGACTCTTGAAGAGACTTTCCCTATAGATCTAGAAAGGATTGGTAATCCCTTATGTTATATTGGTAATACCTAGCCTAGTTTTTGGTAGAAACTAGACTTGTGTTAGTAAGCTTGACATTCTAGGGATTTAGAAGTGGAACTTAACCCACCTTAAGCTTGAACTAGGTAAATGCTTAGTGACCTAGATACATGGTAATTGTCTAAACTATATATAAATAGGAGTTGTGATGGTTGAACTTGATTATCGGATTATCTTGTGATCATGACTTCAATAATCTTGTTAGGTGATTATTGTGTATGTCTTGTAAATACTCATGCTCTTGTTTATGCTCATATTATTTGTGAAGCTTATTAGTAAGGTGAAATGGTAAGTATTATCATACATACCTACTTCTTTATATTGTGAACTTTTGTGTATATTTATTGGTTTAGCTATGCATGTGGATGTATATTTCTGTTTTCTTTTCTTCTACTTATGGCTGCCGTATCTATGTTATGGATGTTATGTTATGTACTCTTGTAACCTTGTTCGGTGCTTCACTTTGTATTTGTGTCATATCTGGTGTTTTGTGTCATTGAGCCGGGGGTCTATCGGAAATAGCCTTTCTACTTCTTTAGAGGTAGAGGTATGGACTGCGTACATTTTACCCCCCCAGACCCCACCAGGTGGGAATACACTGGGTTTGTTGTTGTTGTTGTTGTTGTAATGAATTCGGAGAAATATGTGACATTATGACGATGCTTGGTAAATCTGGAGAAATATGTGATATTATGATAATGACTGACAAATCCAGAGGAATATGTTGATATTGTGATGATGCGTGGTGAATTCAAAAGAGGTAAGAACATTATGATGCTATGTGGGGCAAATTTACTTATATGCATTAATATTTGTAAATTTAGGCCGTGTGGGGCCAACCTCCTATATGCTTGAGATATGAGGTCTCTCTTGGTATATTTATATTCATTTCTTATTTCAAATCACTATATAAGAGGTGTGACCCTTGTTGATGCTAAACTGGCAACTAGAGGAAATTTAGGCCTAATATTGAGTTAAGGCTTAGTGTTACTTGTAAACTTGCATAAAATCAAGGGATAACCTAATATATCTTCTTAACTTGAATACGAGGTTATATTATGAAATCTTCCTTAGTAAGTGTCTTATATGAAAACTAGTTACTTCTAAAATATATGATTACTATTTGGAGGCTAGGAAGCTAGTAAACTAGTTGTTGGACTTTACTTGATTTAAGTATGGAAATTAGCCCTAAGGTTGGGACCTTCTTAGTGATGATGGACCTAGTATTTCAAGATGGTTAGTTAAATTATCTTCTAATATGTGAGGTTGAGATGGATTAATTGGTAACTCATATCATAAAGATGCTAGATAAAGAATGGCCTTATGATAGAAGAATAACCTATAATATGGGTGGCTTGTAGTTTTCCCCAATTTGATGGCTAGTAATGATAAGACTTGTAATCTATTGATCCACGGAAGGATAAGGATAACTAGCATCAACTTCATGCAGTGTTTATCAATGAATTGTAGAATTAATGACTACATGCCTATGCTATGATAATGTTTCTTCCTTTACGTTAAAGTATGGTATGGGTATTTGGAAGTGAAATTTGGTAATGAGCTATGACGGGATTGAGCTACCCATGGTATCGGTCAATTGATGGAATAGTTGTGCTTTATTGTATTATTGGTTGTATTAGTTTGGTGTACTCTCTGGTGGTATGGGACACCGTGATGAGTTCTTGCTTGATATTCTTTTGTGTACTCTCTGGTGGTATGGGATGCTATGTTGAGCTCTTTGTGGTGCTCTCTTTCATGTACTTCCTAGCGGTATGGGACATTGTGGTATGTTCTTGTGTTTATGTTCTAAAGATGGTTAATGATGATTATGGAAAGTAAATTCTTTGCTATTGTGTATATGGTTTTACTCTTTTGAAATAATACTCAGTTGTTATGGTGATTATGGAGTATATTGAGATAGTATGTCATGTTATTGCTTTAGTAGTATAGATATTGTTACAGTTGTATCAAAGTAGATTCAGGTTCGATCCTATCCCATGACTTTAAGATTATTGTCTTACTTTATATCATCTTTACATTATATTTGAGCTCAGTTGGCTGATATGCCTACTGAGTACTCATGTTTTGGTACTCATATTACACTTTTGTACCATTTTTATGTAGACCCAGGTTCTAGTTGCCGCCGTTGAGCTAGTTTATGTGAGTTGACTATTCGAAGACAAGGTAAGTTTTGGAGATCGAGTTTCCCTCTTTCGCCTCTATCCTTATTTGTATTTTTCTTTCGAGAAAAATGTATGAGATTATTTAAGACATTTTAGATTCGGAGATTGTAAATTCCTCTTGTCAAGTCTAGAAGCTCTTGTATTAATACTATTAGGTCATGGGATTTGTGTTTGAATATCGGTTGTCCTTAGTTGTGAAATGTTGTTGTTATATATTGTGTTCACACATAGGGTCCATGTTGGATGTTCTTGCCAAGGTAACCTATTGCATTAGATCTGGGTTACAGTATTGGCTTACCTACTGATGGTGTGTGGTAGGTGCCATCATGACTCCAAATGGGGTGGTGACAGCTACACATCTCCACTTAAAGCTTAATTTAAAACCATAATTTTACATACACAACCATTAATCCAATTACTTACCAAAGGAACTTCTTTGGTATCCTCATACCAATATCACTTGCAAGCGTACAACATACCATTACCATTATTAATCAACCAATCATTCATTTGACTTTGGGACTCGAACCCATTGTCTAACAAAGACACTAATTCAATTCAAAGTTTAGTGACTCGAACCCATTATCTAGTAAGGACATAAATCAATTTAATGTTTAGGGACTCAAACCATTTTAGCCAATTAAACCACCAAGGTTACCATTTAAATCTTTACATGTCCAACAAGGCCTTCACAAAACCATTTACAAACCATTTATATTCATTAGGCCAGTGCCTTAGTTCAAAACACCATTTAAAATGTGACTAGTTTATTCTCTTAGGAATTTTCACAAAAAACTTTGAAGGCATACCATTACCAAGACCAAAACCAAAGTAAAAACCATTAAGTTTAGGGTGAACCATTACACAATTGTTAAACCACAATTACCAAGCACCCACATATGCAAAACCATCCTTAAAATATGTATAAGCACAATTAATGACAAGAGTAAACAATACCTAATAATATGAAAAAAAACCCTCAACATCGGTTTTGCAAACCATTAATGAATCATAGGTAAGAGATTCAATAGGACCGGAGTCATTCAAAGCAAAAGAAGTTTCGATCACAGCTTCTCAAACAAAATAAATTACGGAAAAAATAGCATTCGTAGCATCCATTCCTTTTTATTTCTTGCATCCATTGATTAGACCTCCTGATCCTAGTCCTACTCTTTTTCCTTCAGTCCTAGTGCTAATAGGGCATATTCCTATACTTAAATTCAATTCCCTTTCAACCGGTAAAAGCTTGGTCCAAAAAAAAATGAGACAATGGACTTAATAAAGTTTTAAATACATGAATTTTATGAACTAATAAGGAGTGAAGGTTCATATGCCTTATTCATGAAGATTCACAGAAAGAACTTGACTCTTGAGCCTCTAGATGAACACCTTGTAGAAACCATAGGCCAATCTTCAAGAGAATTCTTAGAGAGATTTTTTGGAGTGTTTTGATCATTTAAAGTGTTATAAAGGCTACAATGTGTTTTAAGATATGAGTTCTTAAGGGTTTTGGGGTGGGAAATCTCTAAAATATCCTAAACTTAAAATCTCATGAATACACACAAGAGGGTACGACCCCATAACTCGTACACCAATCATACAAGTGGTACACACCACTTATACCAAAGACAGAGTGTTGGACTCTAATTTTTTCCAATATATGAGTTCATGTACTAACTCATATCCAATCATACGATTGATACCGTAGAACCATACCCTAGGCAGAATCACCTAGGCTAGACATAGAACATCATACGATTTGGCACTATACTTTATGTACCCTAAAATATGACTAGTATGATGACCATTCATACCTTGGGTAAAAAACAATCAGAACCATACTGATTATCATACGACCAAGGGCTCCAAATCGTATCCACATCATACGACAAAAAAACACAAGTCGTAAGATGTCCAGAGAGCTCGAAATCCAAAAATTTCCAAGGGTCCAAACTAGGGTGTTTTAGGATCCCATTCATGGTTTTATGCCACAATGGATTTAAAAAGTTTCTTAATAAAATCAATTCAAATTTTGATTTGAAATCCGAAACCTTAAACTTTTTCCCCCTTAATTTTCTCTATAAATAGGTAGTGAGGGATAGAGGGAAAGAGGGGGATTTTGGGGGGAAATTTTAGGATTTTGGGGCGCATGATCCTAATCTTAAGTAACCAAAAATTTTAAAGAAATTTAAAAAAAAAATCAAATTTGACTACCTCGTTGGAATTCTATTTATTGGAATCGAGTCTAGGTAGCGGAAGTTAAACTGTTAAGCTCGTTTATCTCTATTAGCTGCCTAAAAATAGGTGAAAACTTCATTATTGTTGCAGTTTTTCTTCATACTTGAATATCATAAATATGGAATCTTGTAATAATTATGAGAGTGAACTGGCCTGGTTATGTTATTGTGAGTATGCTGGTATGTGGATTTTTTGAGTTTTATTATGGAAGTATTGTTCAATAGTATGTCATACTCGTGAAAATCCAAGAACGTTAGTTTATTTTTGTATGTTTTATTTTTTCTGAGTTTGTTTTAATGAAGATTCAAATTAAGACGTTGGTTATATGATGTTTTGCTGTGTAATCTAATGTGGGGGGAAGTCTCTTTAACATTCTTAGCCTTATTTTTCTCTTATTCAATTGATATGTGGTCTGTCATTAACTTTTAGGGGGTGAAAGTTAGTTAAAGGGATTGAGTTTCAGATTTATTACTATGTAGTTTCAAAGTAAAAGAGCCTGATTTTTGGAGCCATCTTTGAATAAGTGAACTGTTGTTATCTTGCACATTTTCTCTAAACGGATTCATTGATCTTACTTCTGATTTGAATATGACAATGGGGTGTTTGGAAGTGTTATATTATAATGAAAATAGAGGTTTTCTTTGTGAAATATATGGCCTCTTTTTGAAACTATCAAACTGGAAACTACTTTTCTTTCTGCTTGTTGTAATAAGGTTAGGTATCAATTTGATTTTGTTTGAAAGCAAGACATATTCCTTGAAATGATAAATTGCCTATGTTAACTTATTCATAAAAACTTATTAGTACACCGAATTTATATCAACATATATAAATGTTTTACCTTTTTATCACCTAATTATGATACATTTTTACCCAATTTATTAATTAAATATGCTAAAGTATATTTGTTCGATGTAAATTATATTAAATGGATGTGAAAATAAATTCATAATTTGAGTTGTAATTGCATATTATGATTTGTGTCTCATGGTGAACATAGGTGCATTAGTTTTTTTTTTCTTTCTTTCAGTTAATTCTCATCCTTATTGCGTACTTGTATGATACTAATCCTTATCCTTTTATCTCTTGTACATCAACTCGTTTGATTCCTTTTGGACACTTTCCTTGTATCCTCATTGGGTCCAACCCAACATCGAGTCAAAACCTCAAGTCAAAGTCCTACTGGTATACAGTTATATACACATCAGGGAGGCTATTATAAGGGTGTATACAGTTAATATGAAAAAAGAAAGTTGGTTATGCAGATAGAGGACTCAAGTGATGTGTATATGATTGAAAAACTATCATATATACACTGGATATACAAAAATATTGCAGGGGAATGAGCTGTGGTATACAGCTGGTATGAACTGCAGAAAAATAGACCCAAAGTCCATAATGCAAATCCCAAAAGTTGGACAACTTTATTGATGGTCCGATTAAGGCCCAACTTCAATTCTTGTATTCATTTTATTACTTATAACTTATCTTTGTTTATTTGTATTAACTAACACTTTAAATTAATTAATCTAGACAAATCCCCTAGGCGTTGTCATTTTATTTTATCTTAGTTTTTTTTTACTTAATTCATCATTTTTTTCACCTAATTTGTCTTGTCTAAAAACGGATTAGATTGGTTCCTTTGATTTGCTCCTTAAAACAAGTATTTTAAAAGTGAGTATTTTATTTTAAAATGACATTCACTTTGTTGATATGATTAATAGTTTATTTGAATTAAAGTAATTTTCTCCAAACCTAAGAAACTAATCTCCAAATCTACGAAACTAATTAATTTTGAAATGAACTTTTCAAAAAATTAGCAAAGAACTTTTAATTTAGCAGTCTCTTTATATTTTTCCAAAGGTATTATCTATAGCGTAATTGACTTTTCTATAATAATAATAATAATAAGAAAATAATTCCATAATCTTCTTTTACAAAAGAAAAATTCATTTTCCCCATGAATCCAATGAAAAATTGCAATTTAGTTTAACACAAATAGAATGTTTCTCCTTTGAATAAAATAAATTTCATGTTTAATTAAATATTTTAAATATTTTTTATAAAATCAAGTCTTTGAGAAAGTTAGCCACTTTTAGTTAGTCAAATTAATTATATTTATTAAATCGTTTTAAATGGACGCTCCTAAATGCCTTAAAACCTTCTTACAGTGTTAATTGAACCCTCACCAATTTTATATAGTTTTAAAGATTTATTTCTATTTTTGAACCTTTCAAACGTTTTTATAAGTTTTTCTTAAGTTTTCTATAAAAATCATGTGGCGACTCTGTGAATTTCTTAAAATTAATTTACAATTTACTTAAATCTCTTGAAATAGTTTTAAAGAGGTCAAAACCATTTTATCGCCAAAAGAAATCCAAAAAGGATAAAACATAAATGGAGACTCTGTTGAGAATTTAACTAGGTTCTAACCAAATATTTTAACTAACTTCTTTGACTTATTATTCGGGTTTGTAATACTTGAACTGTTTGTTTGCTTATGTGTTTAAATTTTTATAAAATTTAAACTGTTGCATTTCATGGCACACTTCCATATTTTAATATATAAATTGTTTTGGGATTTTGAGGATGTCCCGACCCCTATTAATCAATTCCAAATGAAGTGTTCAAAATACGATAATTTATTGGCACATTAGGCGTCCGATGGTTGTTCTTATTTTCAAACCCGAGTTGTCCACTTGAGAACCTAGTCAAAGCCCACTCTAGATACCTAGGATAGATCAAAACCAAAACCTTTTTTAGGCATGATACTAGGACGACCCAATACCTGAGGAGGTATTGGGCCCATTAGAAAAAGCCACCTTATGTCTATTGACCACGAGTCAATAGTAGACGATCATCCTTTATGTGTTTCAATTGAAGGATGTAATCCAGAACTGTATGGACCATTGTTCCTTGGAATATATTTGAGGGAAATCTAACATCTTACAAATGACATGTATATCCTTCAAACGTTAGGCTTACCTTTCGCTTGAAAGGTTCCATGTATGCTAGGACGCATTTAAAATGATTTATGTACTAAGTATTACATTATCTTGCTTTATCTATATTCTGTTGATTTGTGTGTTTAATTAATATAAGTTTGGCTTGAAATAGGAATAGTCCATTATTCTCATTTCTAAGTCTTAGAGCGTTAATTGACATATAAGATGCAAAATTTGAATCTTTCTAAAATACCCTTAAAAGTCTATCAATAAATCCCCCCCTCCCCCCAATTTACCCATTTTTTATCCAAAATTTCATTAGGTCATTAGCCAATTCATATTTACCACACTGCTATCACAATTCACTTTTTTCTGCATTTGATTATAGTCAGAGCTATCCAGACATGCCATTAATGAATAAAAAGATTTTAAATAAGCCTTTTAGGATGTTTATTCATAAACACCCGATTCCTGCAAATTTATTAGTTCATCATATTCGAGATGTTGTTTTTTCCATTAAATTAAAGATCCATCAAATAATAAAAAATTTGATCATTCTGTCACTTTTAAGTGTCTTGTCCGCCAAATTCTGGACTTACTCTATTTCAAACCAAATATATGTCAATTGTTTCTTACGTTACTTTGGTCAATCATTACAATCATGTCGGGAAAATGAGCATTGAGCGAGGGAGTTCTAGGCAAATTCGTACTCTTTATCTTAGACCCTGTTATGAGGATCTGAGAGAAAGTAGTTCACTTTGGGCCCGAGAAGATAAATGACATATATGGGCTATTGGATGCTGATATGAAACCATATGAAGATAAGGGTTGTGAACCTGAGAGCTGGCTCACTGATAAATTATGTCCCGGTAGAGAGGTTTTATGGGCCGCCACAAAAATGGTAATATCATTACATCAGTTCACAACTGAGGCTCGAATTTGGCTGGATATCATCTGTAGCCAAATGTCTCCTTACAACAATAGGACCTATGTCCCTAATGTGATAGCTCGAATGATTGCATACATTTTGGATAACATTCCTCTGAATGTTGGGTGCCTTATTCTGCTATACGTGTGACATTTTAAGCTCAAAGGTGTCTCATTACTTTTATTTCCATCTTCGATCACTGAACTGTGTAGGAGATCCGAGGTTGAGGAGTACCCAGAGTAACTTAGGTGCATCCGAAGACCCCAATCTACCCTCTTAAGATTCTGGGTGAAGGAGTACCTTGTAAGAGCAAGAAGAGGAAGGCCAACTTAAGCAAGTCGATAGATGTAGACACAGACTCTTGAAAGACATCCACAAAAGGGACATTTGAGGATCTCAGTTGAGATAAGGGTAATCAAGAAGCTTATGGTTGGGCTGGCTTCGGGTCGAGAGATCCTTCCACCACCCGTCACTCCTATGTTGGTCATTCTGATTATGAGAAATACATGGAGGAATAAAAGTGTAACGACCCAAAATCGCCTCTCGAAATGTCACACGGTTCTTGAGGCTACAAGTATCCCCAAGCTAACACTTGAGCCTGTTTCTACTAATAACATTCATTTTAAGATGAAATAATTCAAATATTAGCATAGTCATATCATATGAAAAGAAATACGGAGAAAATGCTCGATCCAAATGACCAAACAATACCATAAACCTCAATACAACAATAATCTGATAACTAGTCTAATAAAGCCTGTTCTAATTCATGAACTAGAGAGCCATTGGGATAGGTCCCCAACTGACTCGAAATAAACTTAAAGTAAAAACATAGTCTCTCAAATGCAGAAATATCTGAAGATAGGTCCTCGAACCATTAGGACTCACCACTGTAGGAATATAGAAAGAGGTACTCAAAAATCACTGACGAGGTTGGGACAGAGCACCTGAACCTACATTATAAGACAATGTAGCACATAGACGCATTGTGGATCAACACTTGGGAATGTACTGAGTATGTGGGGGTGCATGCATTTATATAAAACAAAATCTATACTCTTTAATCAAATCATTCATGTAATAAGTAATGACTCACATGGCTTGAATAAGTATAAAATGTGAAATTCATGAATCATGTAAAATGGAACATGTAACACAATCTTGTGAGTCATTATACTTTTAGCTTTGAAATTTGTACTCTTCTCTTATTCTCATTACTCAAGGCTAAAGGAAAGTTTAAGTAATACTTTCAACTCATGCATATGTCTTATAGAGAGTAAAATATCTTCATAGCTCAAGAACTCATAACTCTTTTGAACTTAAATACTTGTAATTCAAAAACATATAACTTTGGAACATACATGAAGGCATTTCATTCACATTAGGAAAATATCTAATTTCAAGCTTTAGGGAAAAATACTCATATCAAGGGAAGGTATTTTAGGTTTAAAGGAAAATATATTATCTCAATGGAAAATACTTTAGTTTAGGGAGGTAACTGGTCTCAAAGTTTAAATATCAAGGGAGGTTCTCTTAACCGACATAAATCATGCGAGCTACATGGAGTCCAACATTTTGTCTTCCTAAGAAAGAGACCTCACGTTGGGGAGAGGCATCATAATCTTGCTAGGGAGGATAACCTAGGTCCAATGATCACTAAACAAACTCGGCCTCAGGCCCAATATCAACTCAGCCTTCGGCCCAATAACAATTATAAACTCGGCCTCAGGCCCAACCTACAGTGGCACGTAGTTTTAGGGTAAGAAACCGTAGTAACTTACCCACTTGGTGCTAAGTAATACTCCCTTTAGTTTATCTCGCTCATCTCATGAAAATCCACTTTAGAATAATCTCATGGTTCAATAAGAACCTAATAATCAAATCTGTAATCTTATGTAGTAGAGTGGATTTCAAAACTCAATGACCATTAGGCCAAAAATTTCTCAATAATCTTAGAATACTCAAATCATGGATGCTTATAGCACAATAGTTAATAAAATCTCAAGTCTCAAGTAGCGCTTAAAAAACCATAGTAAAATCCCAAGTTAAAACTCCTCAAAAGCATAATAGATAGCATAAGATTCATAACTCATGTAGAAATCTGGAAATTTCAATAATTTATCTCAAAATCTCAACATACTCGCATAATTCAATGTTTCAAACATTTCAAGTATTAACTTCTCAAGGATTAAAATCATGAGGTATAGACCCAGCTGCAATTTCTCAAGAAAACATGTAAAAATCATGCCAGTAGACTCTCAATTCAAGGGAAAGATCAAAAGCTTGCAAAAAATAATAATGGGTGAAAACCCCCAATTCAATTTCATGTAAAATCTTATAAATTGTAGAGAATTGTAGTTTAAATAAGCCTTTGGTCACAAAGGTGAAAGGATTACCCTTGTTCAAAACCCCACATACCTTGAATTAGAGGCTTTGGATGAACTCTCGCTTTTGGAACTATATTCGTACTCTTGAATGAGGGTTCTTGAAGCCCTTAACTTGGGAACCTTAAATCTTGACTCAATTTAGAAAATCTATGGTGGATTCTTGAAATTCTTGGAAGAGGTTTTGGATACTTAGGGTTTTTGTTGAGAGAAAACTTGAGAGAGATTTCATAGAATTCTTGTAAATGTCCTTGATTTGGTGTTTGCGGTTTAAAAGGCTTGGAAAAAGTCTAAAATGCACTTTTTAACTTCTGTACAAAGCTGGAAAAATTAAACTAGGAACTCGATTTCATGGGCCACTGCGATGAGCCACTATCACGGTGGCTCACTGAAAATTGACAAATGGGAAATTGGTAGTCACCGTGATGCGGAGCCATCGCGTTGTTCCACTAGTTGTGACCTGGAACTTCAGCGCAACGCATCACAATCTCGCTAGGCCACTGGAAATTGACTATTGGGAAATTAGGGTCCTCCGCGATGCGCCACTATCACGGAGTTACACTAAAATGATGCTCTTTTATGACTAGGACTTAAATTAGCCATAACTTCTTACCTGGGTATCAGATTTGGTTGAATCTTATATTGACGAAAAGCTTATCAAATTTCCCATGTGATAAATAATCAAAATTAGGGAAATTCTATATGGTTAACACGATACTCAATTAGGAAGTTATTTCTCAATCCTTTAAGGCTGGAATCATGCCTCACTTGACACGCCCTAAGGTTCATTCTATGAAAGAATTTCGCAGGGTCTTACAATATCTTCCCCTTGGAAACATTTATCCTCGAATGTCGCTGGTTGGACTAGAAACACAGGAAAAATAGAGTACATATATCTGAATCTCTCTAAACTCTTGAATAACTCAGATTTTGCAAG
This sequence comes from Capsicum baccatum var. pendulum, assembly GCA_030864225.1. Taxonomy (NCBI): domain Eukaryota; kingdom Viridiplantae; phylum Streptophyta; class Magnoliopsida; order Solanales; family Solanaceae; genus Capsicum; species Capsicum baccatum. The sequence goes on along the minus strand of CM061558.1, from coordinate 194,671,289 downwards.
AACTCATGTAAGAATTGATACATAGCTGCACTATAGATTTGAAGGGATAAGTTAAGAAAGAATAATACCTTCATCTTTATCAAAACTCGCGGAGAAGAGGTACGGGTACTTGGATCACATATCTGCTTCTGCCTCCCAAGTAGCACCCTCAACAGACTGGTTCCACCATAAAACTTTAACCAAGGAAACTTCTTTGTTCCTTAGTCTACGGATTTGAAAATCTAGCATCTCATTAAGAATCTCATCGAAGGAAAGACTGTTTTGAATATCAGCACTCTCTGAGGGATCCACTACAACGGAATCACCAATATGCTTCTTAAGCGTGGAGACATGACAAATAGGATGAACAGCTGACAACTCTGCGGGCAACTCAACCTCATAAGCCACCATACCAACACAGCTCAAAACTCTATACGGGCCAACATAATGGGGACTAAGCTTTCCCTTTTTACCAAATCTCCTCACCCTTTTCATGGGTGAAATCTTCAAGTATACCAAATCACCCACCTCAAACTCAAGATCTCTTCTCCTTACATCAGTATATGACTTTTCGCAACTCGGAGAGGTCTTTAACCTCTATTTAATCAACATAACTTTCTCCATAGCTTTAAACACTGCATGAGGCCCAATTGCGGTAGCTTCACCCACTTCAAACCACTCTATAGGTAACCTACATCTCCTACCATACAAGGCCTCAAATGGTTCCATCCCGATGCTAGCATGGTAGCTATTATTATAGCCAAACTCTATCAATGGAAAATGCTCATCCCAACTACCTTTGAAATCAAAAGCACATGTCCTTAACATATCTTCTAGGGTCTGAATGGCCCTCTCAGTCTGACCATCTATCTGCGGATGAAAAACGGAACTCAAAAGAACTTAGGTACCAAGACCCTACTGAAACGCCCTAAAAACAGAGAAGTAAATTGAGTACCCCTATCCAAAATAATGGATAAGGGAACTCCATGCAGCCTGACAATCTCTCGGATATATAATCTAGCATAATCCTCAGCTGTATAAGATGTGAGCACAGTCAAGAAATGTGCGGACTTAGTTAGCCTGTCCACAACAACCCAAATAGAATCATGACGATGATGCGAAAGAGGCAACCCAGTTACGAAGTCTATATTTACTACCTCTCAATTCCAAGTGGGTATACTAAACTCTTACATCACACCACTAGGTGTTTGGTGCTCTACCTTAACCTATTGGCATGTTGCATACTTTTCTACAAACTCGGCTATATCCTTCTTCCTACCATTCCACTAATAGATTTCATACAAGTTGCAGTACATCTTGGCGGTGCTGGGATGAATAAAATACCATACTCCATGCACTTCAGACATAATCCTCTACCTAAGATCATCAACACATAGAACACATAATCTACCTTGCACTCTCAACACGCCATCTCCTCCTTGGTAGAAAACCTCTACCTTTTAGTCCTTAACTGACTCCTTCAGTCCGACCAAACTAGAATTTTTGTCTTGCTTCTCCTTTACTTTTGAAACTAAAGAGGATTCAGAACTATTTTGTACTAACGTACTCCTCTTGGCTGAATCAAGTAACCTTACACCCAATCTAGCCAGACAATGCACATCGCGAGATGACTCTTTCTTTCCTTCGTCAACATGAGCAACACTACCCATAAACAATCTGCTAAGGGCATCCACCACTATATTGGCCTTGCCCGGGTGATACAACACACTCATATCATAGTCTATTAATAACTCCAACTACTTTCTCTGCCTAAGATTCAATTCCCATGAGTAAACACATACTGTAGGATCTTATGATCAGTAAATACATCAACCTGAACACCATAAAGACAGTGTCTCTAGATTTTCAAAGCTAAGACCACAACAGCTAACTCAAGATCATGGGTTGGGTAATTCTTCTCATGTGGCTTCAACTGCCTAGAGGCATAGGCTATTACCTTACCTCTTTGCATCAACACAAACCCAAACCAATTCTAGAGTCATCAAAATACATCATAAAACCATTTATACCATCAGGAAAGGTCAACACAGAGGCTGAAGTAAGTTGAGTCTTCAAATCCTGAAAAGTCTTCTCACAGGAATCTGACCACTGGAACTTAACTTTTTTTTCGATCAACCGGGTCATGGGAGGCCCAATAGAAGAGAAACCTTCAACAAAATGGAGGTAGTAGCCCGCTAGACCCAAAAAACTTCTAATATTAGATGGAGAGATAGTTCTAGGTCAATTTCTTACAGCTTATGTCTTTTAGGGGTTAACTCTAATACCTTTGGCTGAAATAATATGACCCAGAAAGGCTACAAACCTTAGCCAAAATTGACACTTACTGAATTTGGTGAATAATTTGTGATCCCTAAGAGTTTGCAAGACAACTCTAAGGTGATTCGCATGGTCATTCTTATTACGGGAGTATACAAGGATGTCATCTGTGAAAATAATGACAAACATATCAAGATATGGCTTGAAAACTTGATTTATGAGGTCCATGAAGGCGGTTGGGGCATTGGATAGCCCGAAGGACATGACTAGAAACTTAAAGTTACCATAGCGGGTTTGGTAGGCTATCTTTGGAATATCACATTCCCTTACTTTAAGTTGATGATAGCCGAATCTAAGGTCTATCTTGGAGAAATAACTTGCACCTAGCAACTAATCAAACAGGTTATCAATTCTCGAAAAAGGATATTAATTTTTGACTGTGACCTTGTTAAGCTGATGATAGTCAATGCATATATGCAAAGAATCGTCTTTCTTTCACATGAATAAGATAGGCACACCCCAAGGAGAAATACTGGGCGTTATGAAATCTTTGTCTAAAAGATCTTTAAGTTTCTCTTTCAACTCCTTAAGCTCAGCAGGTGCCATTTGGTATGGAGGAATAGAAATAGGCCGAGTATCGACAAGAAGCTCAATCCTAAATTCTATCTCTCAATTAAGAGATACCCTGGGAGATCTTTCCGAAAAACATCTGGAAACACATTAACAATATTGGCTGACTAAATAGTTAGAGCCTTAGACTTAGTGTCTTTGACTCTAACTAAGTGATAGATGCAATCTTTGGATATTAGCTTTCAATCTTTGAAATAGGGGATAAAATGACTCTTGGGAGATACCGAACTCCCAGAACACTCAAAAGCCGGTTCATCAGGAAAATGAAACTTAACCACACAGGTACGACAGTCTATAGACGCATAACAAGAATGAAGCCAATCCATACCTAGAATAAGGTCAAAATCCACCATGTCTAACTCTATTAAATCAGCAAGTATGACTCTATGAAGAACAGTAACAGGATAATCTCAATACATTTGTTTAGCAATAACTGACTCCCCGACGGGTGTAGAAACTAGGAAAGTCTCAGGAATCTTTTCGAGACCCATTTTGAAATTCATAGCTATAAGTGGGGTCACATAAGAGAGACTTGACCCAGGGTCCAAAAATACATAGACATCAAAGAAAAAGACACAGAGCATATCGGTAACAACATCGGGAGAGTTCTTCTGCTCCTGACGGGATGTTAAGGCATAGAATCAGTTGTAGGACTAATCGCCAGCAGTACTAGATGAACCACCATGAGTAGGGGCGGGATGGGGTACAGAAGCTGGTGCACTAGTAGCTTGTGCCTGAGGTTATGTTTGGTTTTTAAGGTGTTGGGGTTGATCTTTGGTCCTCGTGGGATTTGAGATTCCCAAAACGGTCAGGCCCTGGTTCGGGCTGTGTCATAAAGAGACTATTAGGAAGTGTTTTAAAAATTTCTTATCACGTTTTGAGATCTTTTGGGACCCCAAAATAGTAAGGGTCTGTGTTAAGGGCTTGCCACGGAGGTAAGGCACACCCTTATGTAGAAACCAATAAAGGTTTACGATAAGAGCGTGCCATATCCTTACCGTACTATGATAAGGGCGTACCACTCCCTTTGTCACGATCAAAACTTGGTCCTGGTCGTGATGGGTATCTCTAGTTCACTAACAATCGGAGACCACTCCTTTAGCCTAGACAAACAAAATAAAAAACTACTAATAGCAGATGACTTTCGAACATATAACAAGATAGAATGAATGCATGCTCCAAAGAGTCTAGGAATATCAACAACAAAACCTAGTCGACAACAATCCACAGATTTACTATGAAAAACCGAATATAATCTAAGCTGGGACATGCCCCCGGCTCTAGCTAAAGAAAGCTTATGAATAGTTGATGACATGAGAGAAATAGAAAAACCATGAAATGAAGCTCTTCTAGAAAATGTAAGATCACCACTTCAAGCTAATTGTTGACACCCCAAAATCCTATCACTGCACAGGAAAAGTAGAAGTTTCTCCATTACATACATTGGGTGTGGATACAGCGTCCGGAGGCGGTTAGCGGGTGAGGCACTAGCATGTAACTCAGGATAAGGATAAAGTTGTGCCACCAAAAATTCAAATTCTCACTCAATGTAAAAGTTCAGATTCATGCATACATATATATAACCGATTTTGGGGCTAGGGAACAAGGTTTATCATGATAGTAAAACATTAGTCTAGACTATATAGCTCAATCGTGAAAAAAAATACTAACTAACTATGTGGGTTTAGCTCCCTTACTGAAAGGGCCCCAGTACGTGTTTATCGCATGAATTAGAGGTACCAAAAAAGAACAGAGAATACCCCAACCCTATGTTAATTCCTAGATACAAATATAATGATAGTGCAAACCATGCATATGGTCATTAAGACAACCGCTCATGTCAGCAAACATGAGTTTCCAATATCAGTCATTCGAGACTCACATCCTTACAATTTAGCTACATAGCCCCCGTTAATCCCCATTAAAAAAATGTTTCACATATCCCAATACTTAACCAAGGAATCATACGTTAAGGCACACAACAATATCATCATACCATTTTGCTTGCAAGCTCTTATTTATGCAATTACAATTCCATTACTTAGGGGAATGCCTGGACCCCCTTTGTTAATTAAATGTAAACATACCCAACAAGTCCTTTAAATTCCATGTTCATTCTTTAATAATTTATACAGTGCAATAGTATAGATGTGTAAGTCAAACAAAGTGACAATTCTACAATTTAACACCATTTCCTTAAGTGTATTAAGGGAATACAATTATTCAAAACCAATTTCGAAGTTCAAAACATCAAACTTTGGGATTACATAGACACCCATTCAAATTCCCACACCCATGCACTCCATTAGCAGAAAACAATCAATTCAAAGAATGAACTACTCAAGAAAACCAATAGAAAACAATTCAAGAATCATCCATTCCAAAACCCTCAACCCATGTCAATATTCACATTCAAATCCATAAAATTCAACCATTAAAAACACATGATTTCATAAAATAAGGTTTGGGGTAGAGTAACATGCCTGAGGTATCAAGATTTATGAAAAGAAATCAACCCTTGAAAGTTCAAGAAGCCAATTTCTTAAGACCCTAGCTCATTCTTGTCTTAGAGATTTGAGAGAGTTTGAGAGAGTGTATAAGACTGATAAGTGTTGAAAATAATGCACCAAAGGTCTTTTATGGTCATGAGGTCTAAGTGGTGAAAAAAGGAAATGACCATAATGCACTTGATGATTAGAATGAAAATTGACTACCTAGTCGCTACGGGTTACATAAGGACTTGTAACGACTGGCTACGAGTCATCCATTAGACTCATAGTATGGACAGTATAATAGCGTATGTACACTTTTTTGACTACCAATTGTACCCTACAACTCTTACTGAAACCTTAAGACTCATAAATTCTAGTCATTGTCAAGGCAGAAATATTTGGGCACCCTTACGAGTCTGGATATGAGAACAACAATATGACTCGTAATAGGTCTTGACGACTTATTGGGTGTCAACCATGACCAACACTAGACTTATCTAAACACCCTTTTTGGGCTAGTATTAGAGTCCTATGACTCGTAGTGACACCCTATGGCTTATATGATGAGTCATAGTCTGGGCAGTGATCTTAGAGGTTAAGAAATTTCAAATGCCATAATCCCGGGTGTTTTATTATTCCCCTCCTTAGGATCATTCATCCCCGAATGATGGGTCATGGAATCCATTAGAACGATTTTAACACAGAACACAGCCATACTTATATTTTAAAAAGATAAAAAATAGAGATATTATGGAATCCACAAACCTCAAGCATAAGTATCCAAAGCGGTAAACAAGAATGGATATTTGGACTTCGTGTCCTCTTCAGCCTCTCATGATTCATTTCCATACCAAATAATACTCAAAACAAGCCTTAAATGTAACTACGCTTCTACACTATGTTTTTAGCTATGAATACACCACTCCACAATTTCAATTTGTTGATTCCCTTGTGAGACTGACACACAACAACAAAAGTCTGAGTATAACTGGACATTTCATCCATGTTATAGCCTAACTCAAGGTTAAAGGTGATAACGTAAGCTATAGGACCCTATACCTTACATCACTGCAATAACAATACTCTATGTCATCTCTATCATCAAACAACCTCCTGTCTTAAATCAAGGAGTACTAATCACACAACACCACAGTATGTGTACCATTCCTTCCAATATTTTCTACACCCACTTTATCGATTTCCCGACTTTTATTGCTATCACAAAGGTTTCATCACATCTCCCCTTCTTAATTATTTCACTTAACAAGAGTTCATCTTACCCTTCCACCTTCATCTATGGCCCTAGCCTGAGAAATCACCCCTAAAATTTTCACATTAAGAACATCCACTCCTTTATCTATAGAATTACTACACTTTCAAAGCCACTACTATACTATCAAAAGGAGGTTCACTACAGAACTAGAGTACATGCATCAAGGATGGCAGGGTAGCATCTCAATTATGTTTCCTACCAGTCATATTACTTAGAGTGAGACCTGTGAAACAAAACACGGTACAATGGGAATAAAATACTTTATAGCAGCCACGTAGATCATAAATAGAGGGTCATTTTTAAATAAGCATAACATAGCATGAGTTTTTTTGGACTGGCATAGTGGAAAACACGAGTGCAGATATCATGGGTCATATAACATGGAGCTAGGACATATATATTAGGGAAAGAAGATAACGACTACAATTTAAAACTACTGCCTCTCCTTCAATGGACTGAGAATGGTTGCGATCTTGCATATACAACATCACTTTAGGCTTATATATGACAAAAAACAATCCGTAGCAAGTAAAACGTACAGTTCCTTAGAGCCAAGCATAAAATAAGACATGAGTTCATAGGTTCATGAGCGTCATAACATAGAGCTTAAATATTTAGAAGCTTTGATTTCTGATAACCATTAGTGCTTTTGTTTTAGGGTTTAGAGAATGGACATACACAACATAAAGAATGAAGACCTTAGTCATAGACATTATAGAATACACATGACATTTGTAGAATGCCCTCTTACTAAAACAAGAGTGATTCTCTAGAATGAAAGTACATTTACCACGACTCTACCCTGAAATACACCATCATGAGAAAATTCAACATCAACCTTAGTTTACCGTCCTATCCTTCGAGATGTACTCTCTCACTAAACCTAAAAGCACAACACATTGCATCATGGGATATAACCATGTACATCAATAGATACATTGGGCACTTACATACTTAAAACCTCATTTAACGAGATACTACCTAGGGTCCAATATATTCTTATAAACCTAATGCTCTTATTTATCAAATGAATTGACCCCAAGTCACTGCTCTAACACTAAAATTTTGATAAACATCAAAATTATTCACTCTAATAGTTCCTAAGTTATCAACCTAACCTTTTTCACACATCCTATGAAGTTTACCAATTTACTCTCATAATTCTCGCACAGCTACCCTCAAGCTAACATTCCTTATTCTACTATTGATAATCTATACATAACATATCTAAAAGGACCACCTTTCTTTCACAATAGGAGAAAGGAGCACCCTATGAAGAAACGCTAGAGTGGATAAACCCTTACAAAAAATTCCTTTATTTTCTCCTTAAGTTTTTTCAACCCAGCCGATATTATTATTTAAGGAGGGACAGAGATAGAACGGGTATCCCAAATAAAATTAATCCCAAAATCTATTTCTCTATAGGGTGGAGTAGTAAAAAGATAATCATAGAACACTTTGGGATACTTATTGACTATGGGGACAAATTGCAAATAATGGTCGTAAGAATTTGAATCATTTACCTAAACTAGATGATACAGACACCCCTTGGAAATTAAATTCTGTGCTCCAAGATATGAAATAACACTCCCCCTAGGCTCTAGGGAACTCCTTTCCAACTTAGTTACAGGTTCATTCAGGAATTGAAAATCGACCATTCAGGGCCTAAAATCAGGATATGTATAGCATGACTGGAGACAATCAATCCCCAAAATAACATCAAAGTCTAATGAACAAAACTCTATCAAATACTCCAATGTGTCTTAACCATAGATAGGTGCTACGCAACCCCTACAGATTATCCTAGACATAATAGAGTCACCCAGCAGGGTAGACACAAAAAAGGGATAAAAAATACATTCAAGACCTAAACATAAATAATTATCCATGTAAGGATTATGAGAGAAAAAGTAGACCCCAAATCAATCAGGCAATACGTATCATAGGATAGAAGTTTTTGGAACACAAATAAAGACATCAAGAGAGGCCTCAAAGACCTGATATTTAGAAAGAGCCTAAGATGACTCCTGCCAATACCGATACCAGGGGTACCACCCTTCCTTGCAAAAATGGAAGAGGTAGAAACCGAAATCTTACTATCCCAATAGCAACCCTTAAAGGACACTCCCACTACTTGTGACCAAGCTGACTACATCTATAACACTGATTCTTTCCCTTATCAGACTGGTCACAATGTAACTGACCACAAATTCGACATGGTGGATAGGGTGGGGTTGACTGAGCTCTACTTGCCCAAAATTGGGATCCATATTCCTCAAACCCATAATTAACAGAAAAGCAATGATCACTAATAAATATAGGGTAAGAAGCACTAATAGTTCTGAGAACTCCCCGAATTCCTCTTCTTAGGACATTGACAACCATTTTTACCACTATCTCATTGAACTCTCCCCTTCTTTGAATATATAAACTTCTAACTCAGCCTATCCTTCATCTATGCCTGGTTCATTCCTCTACTAATAAGACTAGACGGGCATGACAAAGAGGCCACAATCTGGGTTAATAGATAAATAAAATTGCTAAAACTCGACATTAAAAATATCTCCTTGACACGACTGAGCATGAGTGTAACCCTCTAAAGAAAGATTAGTGGGGACTGATAGAACTCTACGAGGAAATTAAGAAGAAGGGACCCTTAACTAGGTTCGTACCTCATAAGTAGGACGATTTCCATCCATATTGCCCTCAAATGTGATGTAGGTCACTATGAGCATCAGATCTAGGAGGAAGAATAATCTAAAAGAGAATTAATAAGAAGTTAAAGATTTTGCAAGACCTTAGACTTTATAGCTTGAAAATAGAAAATGAGGAAAGGAAATATTGCCCGCTACACACCCATTAATGATTCTCTACTCGACATGACATTGCAGACACCTAATGACACCAACCCTAGGATTTGATACTAACTTTTTCATGTCCTTAACCAGGGCCCAGCCATAAAGAGTATCTCAAGTCCATCGAGGACCAGAGACCACCCCTTTAGCCTAGCCAAATAGAACACAATAAGCTAGCAATCAATAAATTCTAAACATATAACAAGATAGAATGAATGTAAGAACAAAGAAGTCTACGAATACAAATGATGATATATAGTCCATAGTAATCCACAAAGCCTCTACAACAAACCGAATATAGTCTAAGTCAGTACATGCCCTCGACGATAGCCAATGAAACCATATGAATAGTCATGTCAAAAGAGAATAGCAAAACCATTAAATGAAGCTCTTCCACAAAATAAAATACCAATACTTTAAGTTAACTGCTGACACCGCAAAATCCTATCATTTCATAGGAAAAATAGAAGTATCTCCGATTCCTGCATTACTTGTGGATATAGTGCTCGAAGACAGTTAGCGGGTTTAGTACTAGTATGTACTTAGGATAAGGATAAAGTAGTACCCATCAAAAATTCAATTTTAAACTCAATATACGCATTCTCGTTAATCATTACATATATATAACAAATGCTGATGTAGGGAACAATCTTTAGCGTGATAGTTAAACATTAGCCTGGACTATATAGCTCAATTGTCATAAAAGGGACCCATAAGCTAAATGGTTTCAGCTACCCAAGTTGAAAGGGCCCTAGTGCATGTTAGCCATACGTATTAGAGGTATCAAGGAAGACCAAGGAGTGCCCTGGACCCACGTAAATCCTAGATACTCATATATATATATATATTGTATAAACCATGCATATAGTTATTATGAACAACACTCTCATCGCCAAACATGAGTTTCCAGTATCAGTCATTCAAGACTCAAACCTTAACGTTTTAGCTACAGAACCCCCATTAAGCCTAATTTAAATAAGTTTCACATAACTCATGCATTAATCAAGGAGTTATATGTTAAGACACATCACAGGTATCGTGTATAATATTTATCTTGCAAGCTCATATTTATGCCATTTTATTTGCATTACTTAGAGGACTGCTTTGGCCCCTTTTGTTTATTAAATAAAAACATAGCCAAAAGGACTTTAAATTCCATGTTTATTATTTAGTTATTTATACTATGCAATAGTATAGGTGTGTAAGTCAAACCAAGAGACAATTAAACGATTCAAATCCATTTACACAAGTGTTTTAAGAGAATACAATTATTCAAAACCAATTTCTAAGTTCAAGAAATAAAATTGGGGGATTATCTCGACACATATTCCAATTCCTACACCCATGCAACCCATCAGTTCAAAAGTATCAATTAAAAGCATGAACAAATAATGAAATCTATGGGAAAATAATTCAAGAATCATCCATTCCAAAACCCTTAACCCATGTCAAAGCCCACATTCAAATCCATACAATTAATTAATTTAAAACATATCCTTTCATAAGATAAGGTTTGGGGAAGAGTAAAATGCCTGACATATCAAGATTTACAGAGAAAAATGAACCCTTGGAAGATCTAGATGCCAATTTCTTATAACCTTATCTTGTTCTTATCCTAGGGATATGAGAGAGTTTAGGAGAGTATTTATCGCTAATAAGTTTTAAAAATAATGCCTCAAAGGTGTTTTATGGTTGTAGGGTCTAAGTAGGGGATAAAAGGAAACAACCAATATATCCTTAATAAAGAGACTAAAAATTGATCATACGGTCACTACGGGACACATGATGACTGGCTATGATTCATCCCTTAGACTCGTAGTTCTGACAGTATGAAGGGGCATGAACACTAGTATTACTATGAGTAGTACCCTACAACGCCTACTCAGACCTGAAAACTTATGTGGTTTAGTCATCGTCAAGGTAGAAATATTTGGGCACCCTTACTGGTCAATCTATATGAACCACTATATAACTTTTAATTGGTCTTGATGACTCATTTGGTGTCTATCATGACCAACATAGATACTTAGCCAAATACACTAGTCGGGATGTTATTAGAGTCCTACAACTCATGGTGACACCCTACGACTCATATAATGAGTTGTAGTCTTGGCAGTGAGCTTAGAGGTTAAGAAAATTTCAAGGGCCAAAATTCAAGGTGTTTCACCCTTAGAGTAATGCGATAAAGGCACGCCAAACCCAAGGGCGCAGAAATGGTGGTGTTATTTTTTCAAAGATACAAGGATACACCACTTGAAGTACTATACTTGTCGCAACCATACTAATACTATATTCTATATTCACATGGAAATATCACCTTCAAAGGTACAATTCTTCTTGCTACCTTAAAAAATCATCCTTAAGTACTATTCAAAGAGTTATTAATACCATAATCCATCTATGAAGTTTTATCAACAAATCAATCATGCCTATCACTCTATTGCTAATAATATCCCCATCAAAGCGTAAGAAGGGTCGCTGAATAAATAGAACATGGATATCTTGTATGTGAAAGAAACTGTGCAATATTTACTAAAGGATTTTCATAAATTCAACACATAAATGAGGCCTCGTAATAAAATATAATTGCAATAAACTCATTCAAAAGATATGATTTGAGATCATACATGATGTAATTTGATATCACTAGTTACTAAGATGTATCATTAGTTTCTGGAATTGAACATACTATAAAACATAAATATATGAGTCACGAATGGTTTGACTTATACTAGAATTCATAATTAATGGAATATGAGTCATACTTCTGAGTAAACTGTCACTCCTTATACTATGAACTGGGAGTGGGTATGATTTTGTATAAAGTGCATGAATATGGGATAAGATCGTAGAGCTGATTTATGAGGCATGAGTAGAGTGTAGTACTGAACGATGTACAAAATTTGTACTAATATAAGAATGGGTCATCCATCTTCGTTCCCTAGTGTTATTATAAAACTTCACTCGCATCGATGCTAGAATTAATAACTTGACTTGAATCTTTATTATATCATCTCCCCCTTTGATTTTAATCATTAATCTAAGTCTGTGGACCTCTGCAATAAAATCTGAACTGAACTTCAATCACTCTATTGTAGAGCTCGTGATATAATCAATACATATAAATACTAAACTCTCTTGAAAGCCATACCTAAACATATAAAAAACATTGCTAGTACTTCCCTTTGAGATGTAACTCTTAACTTCTATAGCCCCAATAGTCACCATATAATAACTTAAATGCTTATTAACTTAGATTCTAGTGAAGTATTACAATACCCTAAGTACATACCTTTTTCTTTCATAATTCCAAACTCCTTTATCTATTTGCTTGATCATCAACAATTCAATATTAGATTCTTACATTTAATATGGGTAGGCACAAAGTTTTTCATGCGCTAATACCCACTTACTACTACAATATAGGATTCATGAAACACTAATCAACACAAAATTTTATGAACATACTAAACATCAATAGGATTCTGTCTTTCTAGTTGCTACCTCTATTTGGACTAACGCATTAACATACTCTAAGTCCCCCCTAAACTGGTAAATCTCTATCAAAGTGTTGTTATACAATCTAAACAAAACCTTTTTTGCCCTATGAATACATAATCTACTAAATTTGGATAAACACTATCCCCACTTTACTGTTGATACACTTCTAAGCTCATTCTACTAGCTCCAGTTCATGTTGTCATAGAATTCTGAGAAGGAATCTTAGGGCACATCTGATTTTGGATCAATACATGATTTTAATAAATAAAAATGAACTACTTCAAATTTTAGAGTTTACAAGAAATGATATGATCCATTTGTGTGCATTCTTATAACTATCTGTGAGGGATATTCGAGAAAATTCTATTAATAGGAATTTAATCTTGACTATTTCTATCACCTGAAAAATAAGTAAGATTTGGCATGAATGGAGCAATGGAAGAAACCATACAAGTTTCTTATAGAACATCTCTACTGAACAATATGATATTTTAAAGAACGGAAATATTTCTTAAATTCCTTGTAGCCTCTCAAATAAAAGTACAGACGTCTCCATATCATTCTACAATACTCTACTGGACACAAATTCTTATACACCCAAGGTCACTTAAACCTTATGATTTGATACAAAGTTTGTCAAGACCCCTGACTACCGCTAGTTGTAACGCGATGCTTAGAACCACAAGTGATCCCAAGCTAACCTATAATTATAGCATTATCCTCAAATAACTAATTAAATCATATCTAAATAGACTGGAAAAAATCATAATCATAAGAAAAGTTGTTTCTATACATTTTTTATTGGTAAGTTTATTTAGCACATCTATATTCAGAAAAGAAAGCGAAATTAGCTACTTCATCTCTAACTGAATATCCATAAAACCTCTACTAATATTAACTATTAGTAGTTAGACGTGACCTAACAATCCCAAATCAATACATACAAATAAGAAAATAAAGTACATGAACTGCAACTGACTTGATTCTTTGAAATAAGAGAACTAAACACCTATTTGATGAATCCTATGTTATTCTTGATTATGGTTATATGAGTAGGAACCTAAGTCTACATCACATGAAAAATATAGGTAGAAGAGGTATGCGATCAGTACTTTAGACTTTATTGAGTATATGAGATATGCACTAGTCATAAAAATACTTAAAACATTCTTTAAAACTGAGTAAATAAGCCCTTTGATGAAATATCCATTTAAAACATATTCATACATATAAGCTATAAGGCATAGTGAAATTTCTAAATCATGAGCAAAAAAATTCCTTTAAACTGGGAAGTGGTAGAAGCATGACTATTATATATAATCTAAAAATAAGGCAGAATATGTTGTAATACTATATGAGGATCATGTATGAATACTAGGTCTTAAGCTGTGGGAAGTGAACTGATGCAATGACCTAGTATAAACATAGTCCGACTGAGATTAAATAAATAAATATAGGGTTATGCATAATTTGAAGCTAAATCATAAACTGAGGACTGTGTGATCTAAAATTAATTGACATACCCTAATTTGAACAAATTAGAGTACAACTTGTAATTCTAGTTAGAAAGGTGCTAGTACTTTGCCACAGGTACCAACACTAGCTGGATGGATTCACTAAATTAATGTCTCGAAGGATTAGGGTTCCAGTGCTCAATTGGCGGTCACCCCTCATAACTATGGTCGTAAAATAGTTTTGGAACATAAGGAACTTCAACTAAAGGTCTCAGTACTCAAATAGAAGGTAATCCTTCATCCCTACATTCACTCAGTGCTAAGTACTACTCCCAACTGAATAACACTAAAAACTATATAGCTTGTCATAACTCTATGTTTTGAAAATATCCACAATGGATAATCTGAAGTTCTCAATACATGCAAATTAATATAAGCATGAATCACTAGGTATTTGGTGTTCATTACCCACAAGCTCTAAATTATATGTCTAGATAGTAGAAATTCTATGATTTGAATATAATAGGCAATTTCATAACTCAAGTCCAAAATCATGAATTTACCAGCATATGAAGGGATCATAATTCTAAGTATGTAAAAATACTAAATTTCATGGGAAAACTTGGTATGTCAACTATCATGGATTGAAATTTGCAAAATCACGATAAATAATACTTAATAGTCTTTAATCTTATAAATCTCTTATAACTTGATCATATGCTTGAATCTTAACTAATATCATGCAAATCATGCATAGATTTGAGAATAGAATGAATGATACAATATGGGCCTAAGAAACCATAAATAATAATTAAAGCATGCTTACAAGTAATAAATATATCATGGAGAATTGAATTTTTGATTAAGAGTAATAGTTGGGGAAATCCTAGTTTATAAATATCATAAAATTTATGAACAAAATCATAATTAGTCATGAGGATGAAATAAAATCATCATAGAATACCCTTTACACGAACCGAACCAGGGCTAAGTCATGTTGGGTATTTTAAGTCCAACCAGGACCTGAGCCATCCCAATACACAAACCACTAACTGCCCTACACCGCATGTCAGATAAATTTTGACAATAAAACAAGATAAGATAATATTAAATTAAAGACATGATAATAAATCTAAAATCAAAATTAAAATCCACTACCAATTAACCATCCTATACCAGTCCAAATGCTAATACCAATACCAATTCTAACACTAATATCGACACCGCCTATGCCCATAGTAGCTAAACAAAGTCTCTAACAAGAATCAATGAATATCAAGTTGGGACATGCCCCCAACCATATCCCAAAACAAAACCAAAGAAATAAAAAAGATATAAAAAGTCTATAACATGAAATGGGGTCTTCTGGAGTATTAACCACTTCAGTTTGACTCAAAAGTTATCCCTGAATGACCAAGTCACTAAGAACGAGTAGTGGAAGTACGGTCAATTCCTGCATCACGTGGGGATACAGTGCCCATAGATGGTTATCAGGGTTAGCACTAGCATTTAACTCAAGGATAAATATAAAATAATTCCATCAATTCAAAAGCAAGTCAAATAACCATATTCAATCACATATATACATATATATATTGCTGATATAGGGAACACAATTTAACATGTATTTAAATCCTTAACTTGGGTGGTGTAGATTTACCATCATAAGTCCATCCATGGGATATACGGGTCCAGTTTTATCACCTAAATAGGTCCTAGTGCATATAGCCGCACAAACTAAAGATATCATAGAAGAACGAGGATTCCCCATGCACCCTTCTCCCTCCATGATACATATATACATGTTACTACCAAAAATTAACCCTAAGGTGAGGTTGCAAAAACATTAAAATAGACAAAAAAACTATTGCCATAGATCTTCCACAACGGTTCAACAAACTTCTTGTAGGTGGGAGTTGCCATAGGTCTATGACAATGGTTTATGCAATGATTGTCTGAACCGTTGCCATAGGTCAAGCTATGGTGATGGTTTCAGACAACCGACACCATAGATTGACCTATAGAGATAATTTTTTTACTTATTGAGATGCATATTTTCATCTATTGCAACAGTTGCAACCGCCGCCATATCTTTACCTATTGCGATGATTATTTATTCACTTATTGAGACACCTATTTTCATCTATTGCAATGATTATAACCGTTGCTATAGGTAAAAATATGGTGATAGTTTTTTTTTGACATATTGAGATACCTATTTTCATCTACTGCAGTGGTTACTAACCGTTGCAATAGAAGCTACTGAAACGACATTAAACCATTACAACAACATTTATTACGACATTCGCAACAAACATCTATTGTAAGGTACTATAAATTAGTATTTAAATACATAATAAATTACAATAAACAATTATACACACGTCATAAAACAAAATCATTCATTAATAATCACATAATAAAAATATGGAACAAATTAAACTAGTAATATAAATCCAAATGCAAAATATATGTTACATACTCTAATGATTAGTTAAGTTTTTACAAAGTATCAAGTTCTAGTCATGATAAGTTAAAAAAAATTCTATGTAGCCTGTATTCTTCTCCTTTTTTCATTTTAGTATCTGTATTTTTCATAAAGTTGCAAATGATCCAACTAAAATAAAGTTCTTTAACTTTCTGATGATTTCTTCAACACCCTTGTAGATTCAAGATTGTTCAAGTCACCGTAAGTTCAAAAAATAAGAAATCAAATGGGTTCACAGTAAGTTCAGATAGGAAGTTATCAATACAAACAAACTGATAACACTTGTTATAGACAAGGAAAAGCTTGAAGTCCTTGAACTTCAAGAACCTGCTTAAGAAAGCTTCTCAACATAAGGAAGAAGCTCGATCATGTTATTTCTGTCTATTATCTTTCTTTTGCAGAGCTAAAAATTTTCCCAAAAATATCAGACTTCAATTTCCATATAAATTAGACAATCTCATGAAGTAGATGATCTATTTCTTTCCCATTTTTATCATATATGAAAAACAAAGTAAAGACACAAGGGACTCTTTCAGTTGAAATAAGATGGTTAGAGCACCCAAACATGGGATTGAACAGCTTAAGATGCTATCTGAATAATAGAGAGAGCCACATATTTTCTTCTTTCAATGTCAATATTTTAAAAATAAATGGTAGAGTTGTTTACCTTTCCAGACCATTGGTCAAGAACTCTGAAGCTTAAAATTGTTTTCAACCCTGGAGAAGCTTCATCAAGTGTGGTGGTTATGAAAAGCTAAACATTGGTCAAATAATTATATCTGACTAATTTCATTGTATAAGATAAAGAACAAGAAAACTATGCTAAGTTATTACCCTAAAAGCAAATGATAAGAAGGCTACAAATACGAACATAGTATTGTAAATCAGAAAAAGTTGTGCATTCGTATATTTTAAAATGACCACTAAAGACAAAGAGAATAAATCCAATAGCACCATACAAGAGTGGGATGACAAAATAAGCAGTGAAATAAAAGAGAGAATTGTAGAACTCAGATTGGAGCTTGAGTCTAATTTAATGCCAGTTGTAATATTTTTGTTCTTCAATTGAGTATTCACATCATCTAGAAATAGATCACCCTTATTCCATCCTAATGAAGAAAGAACCTACTAGAACAAAGAAATTATTCAAAATAAGATCTTAGAGCAAAAAAGGTCTCAAGTCATCCATGCGAGCTTTTATAGGCAAAAATGTAGCAGATATTGAGAATTATAACTAAAGGGAGTATTAGTTTATATAAAAGTATATTTACTCAGAGAGGAAAGGCAATTAGAGAAAGTAAACCATAAAAAGTGTCTCAAATTTCAACATGATTATGCTGCCCAGATGTCGCAAACAAAATATCAAAATCTAAACTAAGTTGGAAGAAACAATTTTCAAAATTAGCATAGACCACGTTGTTTCTTCATCATCCTAGACCAATTTGGTTTACTTAAATAGAGCTTAAGTTCATCCTATCACTTTAGTTTTGTGAAAGTTAAGAAAGATTTTCTTTACAAAAACCACATGAATAAAAACTAGGTTCTTAGTATGTACCGGTGAATGAGAGACAAATTCACACAACAAAGATCACATTTACATGGTTCAATAAAACAACATGGCCACAACCGCTTGAGAAGAATTAGTACGATATGCCCTTAATAGGTAAATATAGAATAAAATGATACTAATAAGTGGTAAGTGCTCCAGCAACGTTGCACCTTCCAATAGAAAAACATTTATACCAAAAAATAGGATAATTTAAAGATAGAGAAATTTAGTTGATTCTCATACTCCCTTTAGAATTCATATAAGTATCATCTCCAAGTGATAAGAACAGTTCATCTTAACAAGGAACCACCTTGGACAGATAACTTTTATAGAGTTATCTAGAGTAACTAAAATAAGGTGATAACCAAAACTACTAAGTTGTTGTACTTCCTGGTTCATTATTTACAAGTAAAATAGATTTGCAGATTCTTTCTCAATATCAGAATAATGTAAATTTTCCATTCCAAATGGAAAGAAATGAAAAGAAAAAGCTGCTACCTACTTGCAACAATTTAGCTTCAACTCCTTCAATAGATTTTGCCCCTTTTTTATCTCTTCTGCTAGTTTCTCCACATGTCCACATTGAATAATATCTGTAGAAAAAATAAACTTGTTTATTGTTAATCAATGGATTAGAAAAAAAGACTTGTAGTAATTCATTTACAATAGATTTTATGAAGATAGAAATCTGTCCCTCTCTTTTTTGAACTAGGTGTAAGATTTTCTTCTAGAATAAAAGAGGAACAATCAATCTAATAGAAACATAGCCATTTTTTTGGTTCTTGTTTTGTTTAAGCAGTTGTCTTAACAATATGGTTTCCAAGATGTCCTGAAATTGACTTTATTTGTTTTTCATAGAGAACTTGAACTCCGGTTTTGAATTGCAGAATCCTGGAGCACTTCCACCTTCTCTAATTGTTTTAAAGGGTTATGTACACCGGATTGATCCTTTATGGAACATCGCTGGTTTAGGTTATCGATCCATTATTAATGTCATAGAATCTATACTGGAAGATGGTGCAGTTATACATTTTAGTGGACTGTCCAAGCCATGGCTTGAGATTGGGGCCCTTGAGATGTGAAGCTTATGAAACCTCTATGTAAATTTATCAAATAAATTCATTAGCAAATGTAGAATCGAGGGTTGAATGGTTAAAGGTCAAAAGTCTCATTTAACATGAAATGTATTGGAAATTTAGCGTTGATATATATATATATATACTGAGTTGGAGGGAAAAAGGTACAACCTTCAGTCTCTTATCATACCACACATTAGTCTCCCTGTATAGACGGTGCTAGCATGCAATATACTACACAGACTAGATATTTGACAACCTACAAGTTGAAATAGGTTTATAGGTATAGGTGTTGTAAAGTCTTATCTACATTTCCTTAAATATGATCATATAATAATTATACTTTTTAAAAACTCTGTTAATCTCTATATATGTTGAGGTCATATATAAACTTAAATTTGTTTACGATAGAAAGTTGTCTAAAATACTAATTTCCTTGAAGATTATAAATAGAGTATTATTATCCTGAGAAGATGATCGTCAACAACTTAAGAAAGGAAATGCTTCTCACGAACATAAAAGAGCGTTAACTGTGAAGGTCAACGACATAGAGATTATTTATTTTCAATATCTTCTATGTTTAGAGGAACTTTATTCCTAATTTCCTACAGAATATAGCTTCCTACCTGTTCTTGTGGTAGGATATTTTAAATCATAGCTCTAAAGAGTTATACAAAATACTATTATTATTATTTTTATTTGCTGACACTCCCTGACTATATATATATATATATATATATGCTATTTGTTTATAGCCTTTAAGTGAAGTGAAACACTGAGTAAAGAGACCTGGAGCTGTAGTATAGCCAAAAAAAATAATTATCTTGCCCGGTTTTACAGCGTGTACTGCACTCTACTGAGAGTAAACGACATCCTGATGCACTAATGCTCCCGTTATGTGTGGGGTCTGAGAAAGGCTGAACCACAAGAATTTACAGTATGTAGTCTTACCTAAGTTTCTAAAAGAGGTTATTTCCATGGCTTGAAATATCTTGTGAGATTATCTTGATCATTCATGACTGCCTAGGTTTCTGTTGAACTCAATAGATAAAGTAGAATGCGAAAATATAAACGTATACCCCGCAAATAGTGTTTGTTATATATGAGGAATACAATTGTAAGACCAGCACAAAATAGGTGCAAAAAGGTCAAATGACCCTACTTTTAGTTTTTGCTAAGAGTCTCTAAATTCTTGCCATTGTAAGTATAACTCTCTGGATTTTTTTCCAATTTCAGAAGTACTTCAAGAATTTTTGGAGAATATTTCAAATTTCAAGCATATGCAACTTAACTTATTCCTACTACTTTTATAAAGTAACAAACACACATTGTAAAGTTTTCAAAAGCTTAAACAAGTACGCAAATGATTTATTTTAAAAGAATTGTCTCAACATTTATTTGCTAATCATATTATTTGTTGTTGCTATTGCTTTTTGCTGAATTGTTTTTCTATATGGTTTCTTCCCTATTGTATTTAATTTTCTTACTAATTTTGAGATGCTTTACTTTAGCTGAGGTACTATACATAACAACCTCTCTACTTTCACAA
The DNA here is from genome assembly GCA_030864225.1 of Capsicum baccatum var. pendulum. NCBI lineage: Eukaryota > Viridiplantae > Streptophyta > Magnoliopsida > Solanales > Solanaceae > Capsicum > Capsicum baccatum. The sequence continues at coordinate 194,650,166 of CM061558.1, read as the reverse complement.
GGTAGGGGTAAGGCTACGTATACATCACCCTTCTAAAGCCCACTAGTAAGATTACATTGGGTATGTTTTTAGTTGTTTCAACATCTAACTTTCGTTGAGCACTGATGCTTGTTGTTATTTATTTCACAAAGTTACATATTTATCTAAGAATTATATAATTAAACATGAAATTCTATTAGTTCAAAAAACATAACAACCTTCCTAACATAATTTGAAAAGTTACATCATTCTAAAAGCTCACATAGAGAATTTTGATATCATCCTTAATACTTCCTTGCTTAAAACATTTTATACTTTCATGTATTGAGGACCAGTTAAATACATGAACCAAGAGATTAATAAAAGTAGCTTTTTCTAAAGATCATCATACAGTTAGATAACATTTATTTAAATATAGAGGCCTTTAAGAGTACATAAGGAAGTATAATTATGTAACAAACAAGATTTCATTCCTTACCAGATGCCTGAAGAATATGTCTTGAAAATAAACAGTTTAAATATCAAGTGAAAATAAAAATATCTTATGAAGATAGAAATCTATCCCTCCCTCTTCCAATGAGATTAAACCTTGTTCAATCCTTGGGACATGTGTTAAGCTATTACTACTGCTAACTAAATTGAATTGCGTCAAAGTTCTCATTTGAACTTCATATATAAGTTCCTGATCCCTTTACTCCAAATGGTAAGCATCTCTATTTTCTTAGTTTATCCTTCCTGCAACTCAAGATAAACTTGGTAACATATTGAACTATTTCTGTACCGGGTGGGGTAACATTTACTATAGGTAGGTGGCAATGAGAAGATCAAGATAAGATGATAGCAGAAATGATCATGGGTGCTACAACTGAGTAGAATCAATAACTAAGCCAACTGATAACTACCAGTTTTATACAGAACTAAGTAATAAACCAGCAATTGAACCAAACACTTGCGAATTACACCTCTACTGGTGCAGGACAAGGAGGAGGGATACCAAATTTATACCAAAATATGATAGGTATTCAAGGAAGAATATTTCATAGTGTGATTCTATTTTGTAATTGGTTTTTGTGAGTAACTAACCTCAATGGATGTCAGGGTACTAGGATACCCACTACAATGAATAGAGTTCTTGAACAAACTTACATTACTTTGTCCATCCGCATGCGACTGCAGCAACATAAGACAACATGAGATTTAAGATATATAGACACATTTGATAAATGAATACTTACCATCAAAATAGCAACGGACATTTAAAATGGAATTTTATCCATAAGTAACTTTTTTACAACATAATTATAGGGATTGGCTGAAGGCATGCTATATATAAATTAACCAACGACTTTTTTGACCAAATTCTACCTACTAGATGTATGATCCAAGGATAGTCTGAGCTTAAGACAGAGTAGAAAAATAGATAACATATAAAAACAAAATGTTCCCTTGATGAGAAGATGTACACTTTACAATTTTGTTTCATATTTTACAGCTTCTTAGTGTGATATTTAAAAAAATATTACCTGTAAAGAGGACCCAAAATGCTTGTCATCTCAACAACTCTTCCATTTGAAAAAACTCTCTTTGGAATCCACCAAGGATGATTCACCAAAGGCTTGAAACCTAAATGATACTTAACCAAAAACAATAAAGCTCTAAGTGGCTGCTGAAAATTACCCAAAGCTGAAATCTTTAACACAACCCCTCTCAAAATCCTCATACAATCACTTAAACATCAAATCCATACTATCAAAATCACTATCCTTATATAATTCATCCTAAAACCCTGGTGGACTTGTCACTCCTCCACTACTACTCCCCCATACAAACGCATCAACAGAACTCGAAACCTCTGAAACCACCAATGAAATCAATGGAGACACACTCGAATTCAACGTTTTCTAATTTGAAAAATCCATGGATTCCCAAAATGTATCCTATAATACGATACAACAAGTTTCTTCACTTGTTATGAACCAATTCAACCTCATACCTCATATTCTTATCTTTCATCAATGATGTTTTCTTCTCCTCTTCAAGTGCCATACGATAGCAATTTACCACTTACTGAAAAGGGGGTTCTACCGATACATAATTACCGAAAGTCAGCCAATCAAAACCCGCTCCATCAAATCCATAGACAACCTTAATTCTTTACCCATGCTCTAAATCTCTACTGTCGTCATCTCCAAGTGCACATACGTGCATCATTTTCCATTGAATAAACTAGCGATACAAGTAAAAAATTTTCATAGAATAATATCCTCGATCTCTGCTGGTATTTTTTGTGGTTAACTAGTCTTCATGGTTTATCTTAACCCACCAAAATGAAATTAGTACTAACTGCAAGATAAAGTGCAAATCGAGAGAGAAATAGTTTAAGAAATTGAGCAAATCTGGAGAGAAAAATTGTTGAGAGAGAGATAATCGATAAAGAAATATTAAAATGTGTTGAGAATAGGTTTGAGAGTAAAAGGAATTTACTAAAATTACTTATAGCAGACTTGAGAAATTTTGCAAAGGAAATGAATAACACCCCATTAAGTGTTGCCTTAGATGATGTTATTGGAACGATTTTAATAACCATTGCTATATGTCTATCTATTGCTACGGTTAGTATTCAATAGCAATAGTTATAGTGATAAATGGTAGAAAATAGAACAATTTGTTTTGCAATGTTTGGAACCGTTTCAATAGACCATCTATCGCAACGCTTATGTAACCATTGCCAAAATGTTCGTTGCCATAGGCCCAATTTCTAGTAGTGTGTATATACTTCAGGGATTCCTATGTTCCCCACAAGTATAAGGTCACTAACACCAACTCTCATGTCGGTAAACAGGAGTTTCTAGTGTCCTTTCTTCGAACTCATACCTTCACTTCTAGCTATCACGACTCCCGTTATTGCATAATTACAGTATTTTACACATAACCAAACCACCAATTCTAAGAGTTAATTATAAAGGTATTATAAAGTGGTACCATCATAATGAAAATATCTTGCAAGCAATGTCATTAGCAAACACTTAGGGTATTGTCGTGTACCCTGCAGACTCCATTATTAAAATAACTTGGAAAGTTCGTATGTACCCCATAAGGTTTTCATTATATAATCACCTGGTAGATTCCTGTATACCCCACAAGGTTTCCAAAATCATCCTTAACCATTTAACCATTTAAACTATGCATTAGTTTCAAGAAATAAGTCAAACCAATCACTTTGGGGTTATAACAACTTCAAAACTCACTAGCTTAGTGAAATTTAACACTGTCAAGTTCCACCACCATACCCGAGAAGCCACATGTTCAAAAATAATAATTTAAACATGGAAAACCATAATTATACAATAGGAAAACATCAATCAACATTACGTATTCAAATACCCCCAACCTATATTTCAAACCATATCAATATAATGAAAGAAATAAAATAAATCATGTGCTTTATGTAAAATAACAATGATGGAGGAGTAAAATTCCTTAAATACCAAGGAATTTAAAAGAGATTGCACCCCTAGAACCCTAGATAATCACTTCCTTTGAAACCCTAGCCTTAGCTTTAATAGAGACCTAAAAAGAGAATTTAGGAGTGTTTTATTGGGAATGATGTGTTTAAAAAGTCACAAGGAATGGTTTAAGTCATGGTATCAAAGGGGCTTAAAGTGGGAAATGTCTAGAGTACTCTCAGCTTAAAATCTATAAAAACCATCTTTGGTTACAAATTAATCGCTTGACTCATCACCATATCGTACAACTCATAGCCTTGAGTCGTATCCTAGACAGTGTGTTGGACACCCATACACTGTCCAACTTACGACGCCATGACCCCACTCATAACCTGTCACTATGACTCATAGGGTCTAGTCATAATCTACACATTACACAAATAAGTCAGACATGGGACAAATAAAGAATTCATCTTATGACTCGTAACCTATCCTTATGGCTCCTAGTGAGCCACTCGTACTCAGAACAAAGTCAAGCCACTAAGTTACTAATATGGTTAAGGTTTGTCCTAATGGATCATCAGCACCCTTAATAATTCACATCACTAAGTTGTAACAAAGATTAAAAATCTGAAAACCATCCACTGGACACCTTACGACTAGGGTCACCTGACTAGTCAAGATACCATACTACTCATATGATCAAGTGGTAATCAAGGTTGTGACTAAAAGCTCAAAAAACTTCCAAAGGCCAAAATCTGGTGTTTTTCAATTCTCCCCCACTTGGATCATTCATCCTCGAATGATGCAACAAGGAATTGACTAGTATGATTAAACCCCAAATATCTTTATTCTTACCTTTGTTCAAGTTAGAAAGTAATGATACCAAGGAAAGAAATCTTTCCTTTAACAAAGTCAAAAAATAGAGATGTTAAGAATAACACATACCTTACACAAGATTTTCTTAAGAGGAAAACAAAAATGGATACTTAGACTTCATGTCCTCTTTGGATTCCTAAGTATCCTCTTCAACCTTGTTTTTCCTTCATATAACATTCACCGAAGCTACGTCCTTTATCCATAACCGACGAATTTGTAAATCTAAGATTTCAATAGGGCCTTCCTCATAATATAATGAATTCGAATTACCAATACCCTTAATAGGCACAATTTGTGATAGATCACCCATATATTTCTTCAATATAGATAAGTGAAACACCTGGTGAATGGAGATCATATTAGAGTCCAATTACAATTCATATACAATATTACCAACCCACTTAGAGACCAAGTACTGGCCATCATACTCGGGAACTAAGCTTTCCCTTCTTCCTAAATCTCATTACCACCTTGATGGGAGATACCTTTAAGAACACCCTATCACCAACCTCAAAATCTAACTTTCTATGCTTCACATCCGCATAGGACTTCTTGTTAATTTGGGCGACTTTGTGCCTATCTAGAATCACCTTCAACTTCTCCATGGCTTTGTTAACTAAATCTGGGCCATACATCTCTATCTAACCATCCTCGAACAATCCAATAGGAGACCTACACCTCTTACCATACAAGGTTTTAAATGGTGCTATCCCAATGGTAGAGTGATAGCTATTTTTATACTTAAACCTTATATGAGGAAAATGCTCAGCCAAACTATCATGATACTAAATCACAAGAGATCGAAGCATATCCTCCAATGTCTATATAGTCCTTTCTACTTGCCCAACCCACTGTGGGTGGAAAGCCGTACTAAGACTCACCTTAGTCAATAAAACTTTCTATAACAAGTACCAAAAGTTGATGAGAATAGAGCACCATGATCTTATATGATTGAAATAGGCACCCCATGCAACTTCACAATTTCCTCAATAAACAACTTGGCAAAATTATCTGTTGAGTAATTAGTCCTTACTAGCAAGAAGTGTGTAGACTTAGTTATCCTATCCACGATGACCCAAATCAAATAAAATAGATTAGTAGATCGAGGAAGATAGGCAATGAAATCCATGTTGATCATTCCCACTTCCACACCGACAACTCAGTTTCTTCATAAAATCATTCGAGCCTCTAAGTTCTCAACTTTCACTTGTTGACACACCAGGGAATTATCCACAAATCTAGCTACATCTTGCTTCATATTATTCCACTAATAAATATCTTTAATTTCATGTACATTATCATCGAACGGGATAAATTGGATAACGTGAATCATGCATCTTGGCTGATATCCTTACTCACAATCTATCTATATCGGTAATGCACAATATCCCCTAGTACCACAAGGTACCACCACCATTAAACTTGAAGGACATCATTATCTACCTACCTATATCACCGTTGAGTTGTACTATGATAAGATCCAACATTTGTTTCTCTTTTACCTTAGCACAAAGATATGACTTTGATACCTTTTGAATAATCACACTACCATCATTAAAGTCCAAGAGAAAAACTCAAAGGTTAGTGGAATGATGAACATCTCTCATTTATTCTCGCTTTTTCTTATCTGCATGAGTTAGACTCCCTAAGGATAACATTCTAAGAGCATTATAAACCACGTTAGGTTTACCTGGATGGTAGTGAAGAGTCAGATCATAATCCTTAAGAAACTCAAGCCATCACCTTTTCCTGATATTAAGAACTTTTTGGGTTTTATGATCAATAAAGATATCCATATGCACTCCATATAAATAATGATGCAAGATTTTTTATGCGAATACCATAGTCAATAATTCTAAGTCATGAGTTAGATAATTCTTTTCATGTAACTTTAAATATCTAGAGGTAAAAGCTATAACCTTTCCATGCTACATCAAATTGCAACCAAGCCCCACGTGGGATACACATATTAGACCATAAATCCACCAGTTCTTCTGGCAAGGTTAAGACCAGAGCTGAAGTTAGCTTATCCTTCATCTTCTCAAAACTACTTTCACATGCATACGACCGTAAGAACTTTACATTTTTTGAGTTAACTTAGTCAACGGGGCAATATTGTTTGAAAAACTATCCACAAATATCCCATAGTAACCAACTAAAACCAAGAAGCTTCGAATACCAATTTGAGTCATAGGTCTAGGCCACTTCTTAACTACTGCGACTTTCTGCAGATCCATCATGATCCCTTTAATAGAAAAGATATGACCCAAAAAAGTAACAGTATTCAGCTAGAATTAACATTTCAAAAAATTAGCATTCAACTACTAATCTTTCATAGTTTGTAATACAATGTAGAGGTGATTGGCATGATCTACCTTACTTTTTGAGTACACTAGAATATCATCTATGAATATGATGAAGAATTCATAGGTCATTAGTCAACCCAAAAGACATAACTAAAAACTCAAAAAACCCATATCAGGTACAGAAAGCGATGATAGAAATATTCATCTCCTTAATCTTTAACTGATGATACCCAGAGCAAAGATCAATATTTGAGAATAACTTAGTACCTTGGAGCTGATAAAATAAATTATTAATCCTAGAAAAAAGGTATTTATTCTTTATTATCACTTTATTCAATTGCCGATAATCAACACACAACCGAAGGGAACTATCATTCTTTCGTACGAACACCACCAGTGCACCCTATGAGGATATACTAGAACGGATGAAACCCCTGTCTAAAAGATCCTTTAATTTCTCCTTAAGCTTTTTTAACTCAGATGGAGCCATTCTGTTTGGGGAAAAGAGATAGGATTAGTGTCTAGAATAAGATCAATCCCAAAATCAATCTCCTTATCAAGAGGAAAACTAGGGAGGTCATTAGGGAAAAACTTAGGAAATTCTTTCACCATCGAGATTGAATGTAAAGAAGGATTGTCTGAGTTAGAATCTTTAACCCAGACCATATGGTAGAGACATCTTTTAGAGATTAATCTCCGGGATATTACATACGATATGAAACTTACCTTTGGTGCTTGAGAACACCATCCCATTCAATGATCTTATCATTATGAAATTTAAAGATTTACCAGAAAGAGGTGGTATATGAGGAGGAGAGATAGTTTGGTTCTTTCTTCTTAGACCTTGTGAAGGTGTTTCTTCTAGGGGTGCAACCTTTTTGCCTATGTCAGCCTTTTTCCATTTTGGGGCAGCCATTTCCATCCTTGGGCCTTTATATAGGTCACCGCTACTATTAGATGATATAGTGAACTCAGACCCAGTAGACTCCAAACTAGTAGACGGTGCCTTCTTGTTGCCCTTTTTGGCCGCTTAGAAGAAGGTGTGTTCTTAGGAGGCATTAATTACTAATAAAATAAAGAAAAGAAAGCAAAAATTAAGAAACTAAAGTTTAGTGTGCCTGTTTTATTTAGGTTATGAGTGGTGAGTACAAGTTGTAACGATAGGATATGACTCATATGACCTTATCGTATGCTACTTAGTGCAGAAATAATTATTCACTAGTCTTCTTAAGACTCCTTATAACCAATCGTACCAACAAGGTATGACTCATTACCAACAATCGTAAGTAGATTAGAAATATTTTATAAAATATCATTGCTTCCAGGTCAATATGATTTTAAACATATAAATCATATGGATTGGGTAAGACTCATTTAGGTAAGTCGTATCTATTCCAGAACTTTAAACTTGTTATACTTCCATGTTGTTTGTGGGTACGAGTCCTATTACGACCCCATTACAAGTGGGTATGAGTCATAAAGAGTCTCGTATTTACTGCAACATAGAAGTCCAACTTTAAAGTTTGACTCCAAATTAAATTTCAAAAAATACCCATTAATTTATGCTATAATATTACTAAAATTCTATCAAAATAATACGCAATAGCAACACCCAAACCACATTCGCACCCAATTTCCATTTTCAACATTAAAACCATGAACTAGGGTTCCCAAAATTTAATAGCCAAGCAATATCAACTCAAAACAAGTTAGAAATCACTCACATTTATAATTTCATCTTGAATTATAATGACGATTAGCTTGTACACTTACTTACTTAGATGAGTTCGTAATTCTTCCAATTTAAAATATTTTTCCTAAATTCATGTGTGGATCATGCAAAGGGAAGAATCTGAGAAAGATGGTAGCTAAAATAAGTTCTTTTAGCTTAATTTTGGGAGTTGGAATCTTAAAATTCTAGGAAAAATGGTGCTAGGAAACTGTTTTGGGTATCAAGTACTCGATGGGTGCCCTTTCTCATTTTAAATGAATGCTCTGGGTTGGATTGAACCATGACCCTGACTTCGTAAGCTTAGCTATGAGTTGTGTGTATGACTTATGCACTGGCTTACATGTCTTTTATTTAAGTTGTATAGACCTGGAACCTTACTAGGGTTTTGGCTGGCATGCTTTATGGTGATAAGTCATACAATGTGGGTACGACTTATTTTGAGAATTTTATCCTTTCAAAAAACTTTTACTATATTTGAATTTTTCTTCTAGGTCCCTACGGCTCCTACTCATGGGTCATATATTCTATATACGACTCGTAAAGGGTACATCTTACAAAACATCTTGAATTTTTTTGGATATGTTCTATAGTCTTTAGTCCTGCACATTTAACAAACATATTAATCTATAACTAAATAAATACAAAAACATGTGTTGCCTCTTATGTAACGCTATATTTAACGTCGTGGAATGATGCAATTTCCTTGGTTACTTAGCTTTCACTAAGTTCCATCACAAAAATCTCATTTATATCCTTAGTGTTACACATATAGTACTTGACTCTTTACCCGTTCACCTTGAACGTGGATTCACCAGCCCTCTTCAATTCCAAATAACCATGTGGAAACACCCCTAACACAGTAAAGGGACCATACCATCTAGATTTCAACTTGCCTAGAAACAATCAAAGGCTTGAGTTGTTGAGCAATACCTGGCTACCTTTTTCAAAGATTCTTTTCTAAATTTTGCGATCATGATGTAGCTTCATAATTTCCTCTTAAAGTTTAAAACTTTTGTATAACTGGAGTCTGAATTTATCCAACTCCTTCATGCTGTTCATCCTTGACTTGGCTGCATTTTGCTACTCAAAGTTTAGCTTCATCAAAGCCTAAAGTTCTTTATGTTCAAGTTCAGTAAGCAAGTGACAAGCCGTTCCATACACTAACTGATATGGTGAAGCACTAATTAAGGTCATAAATAGTGTTTGGCAGGCCCATAATGCTTCATCTAACTTTTGTGACAAATCAGTCATATTGGAATTTATTATTTTTGCTAAAATGGACTTAATTTCTATATTGGAAACTTCTACTTGCCCATTACTTTGCAGATGATAAGTGTTACCACCTTGTGTTTAACTCTATACTTCTCAAGCATAACTTTGAATATACGATTACATAAATGTGACTCACTATCAGTAATAATAGCACGTGGGGTTGAAAATTGAGCAAATATATGCTTTTTCAATAATGAAGTGACACTATGTGCTTCATTGTTTAGAAGTGTACTTTTTTCCACCCATTTAGAAACATAATCTACATCCACAAGTATATACTTCATGCCAAACAAGCTCACAAAAGGACCCATAAAGTATATACCCCATACATCAAACAATTCAAATTCTAAGGTGGGAGTCAAAGAAATTTCAAAGTGTTTAGCTATGATACCTTATTTTTAAAATTGATCTCAAGTAGAAATAAAATCATGCACATCTTTGTAGATTGTTGGCCAATAATATCCACATTGAAAAAATTTATGGGCAGTGCTGGTTCCTCCATGATGACCCCCAACTAGCGAAGAGTGACAAGCTTCAAGTATGCTCATCATCTCTACCTCAAGTATGCATTTATGAATAATCCCATCCGTACAGAATCTGAATAAAAAAGGCTCAACCCAAAAATATTTCCCTACCCCATGCATAAACTTCATTTTGTTCTGAAAGGAAAGATCTTCTATGGTTTAGATCACTTGTTAGATAATTTACATAGTTTTCAAACCATGGAATTAGATCTGGGGAAGCTGCTAATATCTGCTCATCTAGAAAAATGACATCAATATCAAGCCCATCTTCCAAATTTTCCATAGATTCCTCCTCTTGTCTAAATAATTGATCCACAACTTTATTCTAAGTGCCTTTTCTTTCCTTGACCTCAAAATCAAATCCTTACAGCAATAGCACCCACCTAATTAGTCTAGGATTCACATCTTTTTTTACCATTAGGTACCACAATGTTGCATGTTCAGTATGCATAATCACATTAGTCCAAATCTAATAAGACCTAAACTTCCCAAAGGCAAAAACCACTATCGACAACTCTTGTACCATCATGGTGTAGTTCTTTGAGCAGGGTGTATTGCCTTGCTAGCATAGTAGATGTGATAATGAATATTTTATTTCTATTGACCTTGTACAACCCCTAAGGCCAAACCACACGTGTCACAAATAATTTCAAATGACAAGGACTAGTATGGAGATACAATGATAGGAGTCGTCATCAACTAATCTTTCATACATTCAAAAGTGTCGAAGCATGCTACGCTAAGCTCAAATTTCACCTCTTTCTCAAGAAGCCTACAAGGAGGGTCGGCAATCTCAAACAAATCCTTGATGAACCACCTATAGTTACCAGAATGACCCAAAAAAAAACATAAACACCCTTCACAGAAATTGGTAGGTAATTTTTCAATCACTTTGATCACTGCTCTATCTACCTCAATTCCACTTTTTGAAAATTTTTGCACAAGCACTATACCTTTTTTTACCATAAAATGGTACTTTTCCAATTAATAACCAAGTTTCATTCTTCACACCTTGAAGAGAGTTCGCCAAGTGAAATAAGCAGTCATCAAAAGAATAACAAACGACTAAAAATTCATCCATATATACTTCGATGGTGTCTTCTACCATGTTAGAGAAAATTGACTTCATTCATCTTTTAAATGGTTGTTATAGTGTTACATAACCTAAATGACATACGTCTGAATACGAAGGTCCCATAAGGACATGTGAAAGTTATCTTCTCTTGATCTTTAAGTTCAATAGTAATATAGTTAAAACCTGCATACACATCAAGAATAAAGTACAATCCTCTTCCCGCTAACCTATCTAATATTTGGTCCATGAAGGGCATAGGAAAATGTTCTTTCTGACTCCATTTATTCAACTTTGTATAATCCATGCATACTCTCCATTCTGTGACTGGTCTCATTGGCACTAGCTCATTCTTCTCATTAGGTAGAACAGTAATACTACCCTTTTTTGGAATACATTATACCTAACTGACCCACTTACTATCGGCAATAGGATACTCTACACCCACATCCAACCACTTGATTATCACTTTCTTCACCACCTCCTACACAGGTGAATTGAGTTAGTGTTGATGCTCTATACTTGGAATAAAATTTGTCTCAAGTTGAATTTTATAAGTATACAAACCAGGCAGAACACCCAAATATCTTCAATGGACCAACCTATAACCCTCTCAAATCTTTGTAATACTGATAACAAAGCTTCTACTTCTGTTTCACTAAAGTAACTAAAATAATTACTATCAATGTATTATTGGGTCCCAAAAATATATATCATAAATGAGAAAGGTGGGCCTTAAACTGTAAGATAGATGGCTCCTAAATAGATGGACGAGAAGGTGGAGTAGTTCTATAAAAGTTCATGATCACGACAGCAAGAGCTGCAATACCCAACCTCTCTTTAATAGAAACAATAGTATTAGAACTATTATCCCAAATAGTAATAGAATCAACATCATGGAGAGAGTATATCTCTTTAGCAAACACATCAATCACGTATATAAATCTCCACTCATTGGGATACTTCATTGCCTTACATACATTAAATTCAACATATTCATAATTTAGTCTTAGCATCAGATATCACAACTCCAAGTCAATCATTATCCTTTTTGTAGCTAATAAAGGTCTTCCCAATATAATTGGGACTTGAAATCTACTTCACTGTCTAATATAACAAAATCAACAGGAAAAATGAAAGAAGACATCTTAACTAATACATTATATAGAAGACCGATTGGATTTTTCACCATTCTATCAGCCATTACTAGTCTCATGGTAGTTGGAGTAGGAGGCCCTAACCCCAAATGCTTAAATACATATAATGGAATAAGGTTGATGCTAGCCCTCAAATCACATAGAGCATGAGCGAAGTCGAAAGATCCAATGGTCCAAGGTATAGTGAAGGCATTCGGATCTTCCTTCTTCTCTACCAAAGATTTAGTTTCCACAATGTTACAATGATGAATGTTTATCAACTTGCTCATTACTGTCCAACCTCTTCTTAGTGATTAGATCCTTTCTGAATTTTACATTGCCTGGCATTTGTTCTAATGCCTCTACCAATGGGATATTTACTGATAGTTCCTTTAGAATAGAAATTGTTTTGATACCTACCCTCTTTTTTTTCCTTTTTTCATCCTTTGAGAAAAATTTAAGCGGGGCCTCAGAATGGGTTTTAGAAAAGGCTCCTAGATCTCACCTTTTCCTGTGTCTTAGTTGCTACTACACTCTATGTAAATAGTGTAATCATTAATATTTTGCTCATAAACAGTGAAAAGAAGTATGTACATAGTGGTTTTACCACTCTGAGTGGTAATGTCATGGAAGTAACCATCACTCTTTGGATTTGTAATTGTGTTAATAGGAATAGTGCTAGTTTCCTCTGATTGAATATAGACAACATTTGACCATACTATTTTTCAAGTTGTTTAATTATTTAGAGTGTGAATCAACTTTCTGATTCATCCCTAACAGGTCTACCTTAATCTCTTTCAGACAGCTCTCTCGATTTTCATTCCCTTTGACTAATTTTGGCAATATTACCTACATTTTTTATTCTGAATCACGACTACCTGGTAAGATGTACTTTCCACTCTTCTCTTTGTAGTCATTTGTTTTTGCCAAAAATCACTATCTCTCTCTACTTCTAACTTTGTATATTTCAATATAATAGTCTTGACCTTAATTTCATTGCCCTTGGTCTCAAAAATCCGTCAACCTACAATTAATATATTTCACATCTTTAGATTAAATCTCAAAAGTTCTAGAAGTGCACCCCTCTGCTGCAACTGTATTTACTTTTTCACCACTAATTGCTGTGAACTAGTTTGTAAGCAGCCCAATATCTGTTCGAATCTACGTTACCTCGTACAAAATCTTTACAAGTTGTATATGCATTATCTACTCCTTTAGCGTATGTACACATACTATGGTTAGTATCTGTAGTATGCCAACCTTTATGCATCACTAAAATATCATCCTGCATATCCTACATAGTATCCCACTGAAGACGCATAAATGCACCTCCTGAAATTGTATCTGCCATTGCTCTTCATTTTACTTTGAATGATCTACAAAGGATTTCAAACAAATTTGATCCTCTAATTCTATTATTAGGTACCATGCTTAGCTTCTTCTATAATCTAAACCATAATTCATGCAAGGACTCCGTAAGTAACTATTTGAAGTTATAAATCATATTTTTCAACTGTAGAATTCTTGCATGTGGGTAAATTTTCTCCCAAAACTATTAACACAACTCATTATAGGTAGTGATTGATCCTCTTAGAAGTTTCCCTGACCATAGTGATGCTTTTCCGATCAAATAAAGTAGGAACAACCATAGTCTCAAAGCTTCTTATTCTACCCATGAATAGCATATGACGAACAAATACCGGTGAAATTATCAAGATATATGTTTGCATCGTCAGTTGTTGATCCTGAAAATACACCCTTCAAATTTAGCAATTGGATCATAGCACTGGTAATGTTAAATTTGACATTAGGGGGTAATGCAGGAAGAATAATGATTACTATTTCCACAGGATAAACACATCCCATGTCTTCATCTTTATCATATGGTTGAAGATACTAATAATCAGGAATTATCAGGGATCTTCCTCTTTTCACTCTTCCTTTCTACGCGGGCACCTGTCTTTCTCTGGCTAGCATTTCATTCTCAGATTGGGCCTACTCTTCTGCCACTCTAGCTTCTTCAACAGTTACTTCTAATAATTATTCTACTTGTCTGGCATCAACATTCCATGGATCATCTTGTGGTGTAGGAGGAGTCATATTATGAAGGTCTTGAATTCCCACTAGAACACCATCAAAAACTTGTTTTTCTATCCTTCGTGTTGTTTGAAGAATTATTTCTTGATCTAGATCAAAACATATTAATGGATTGGTTCTTCTCCTAGTGTTTGACATACACCGATGTATGCCAAATCAAAAATAGAAAATAAAAATCATGAACTTCACCAAATTCAATCAACAAATTACACTATCTTCCCCAAAAATGGCATCAAAATTTGATGTCGCCTAAAACTAACCTCTAAAAGAAGTATGTTGCAGTTTATGCCAAATATAGTTACCAAACTAGGTTAGGGTCAAAACTAGAGGGAACATGTTGTATAGTTGTTTAATTTGATGTAATTCATGAGTAGTGCAGTAAAGTAAATGGGGGATTTTGGAAAGAATTAGCAAGCAGTAACCGAACTTGAGTGATTTGAGTTGTAAACAATAGAAGACGAACACTAGCACTGTGTTCCCCCTCGCTTCTTAATTCCACAAGTGTCTTGGGTTCAACCCACCTATTTTGCTGCTCTACATGTAAAGTCGACAAGCTATGTATTATCAATAGTATTGTGAACGTGTTGACAAATCTCAGCCTTTACCTTGTGAGTCTCAAGGCTTCGCCTTATTGCTCCTTGCTTAGGACTTCAGTTTTACTCTCACCTTTTAAGTCTCAAGTAGATTAGATGAGATAAAGGAATAATAATGATGGAAGTGAACCCTAAATTCTTGTCTTAATCCACTTTTCCCAAACATATACTCCATTGTGAAGACGTTTACGAATTCAGGCTATACCCAAACTTCTTCAGTAGCTCTGAAGTCTATTATGATAAAGAAGATTAAGATACATTCAGTTTACTTTAGAATATATGAATCTCCCACTTTCTTTACGAAGTTAATCCACCAAGGTTCCCACAATCCTAGCCAAGGAAATTAACAGCTCATGTTCATGCAACAATCCATGATAATTAATAAAGAAAGTATGTAATTAATTGGACAATAATGAGATGAACAAAATCTGAAGTCTTTAATTGAATAAAAACCCAAAAGCTCAAGAACAAAGTATCAATAATATAATATAATGATAAAGTATGTAAAAGTACGTAAATGAATATCAAAGTGTGTGATCAAATAAAGGAAAAAACCTAAGGTATTTATAGTATCTCAAAAATACTAAGAAATCCTAATAAAAAAAAGGTAAAGTAAAGTTAGCGCACGGTACGACTGGATCATCAACTTGTATTCTCATCATATGAGTCATACTATGCCCTCTCGTATCCATTCTAGTAACTGGTCTCCCAAGGATTCAACGTTCTATTATTCATACGACTTATTCTTAAGAGTCGTATCTTGATATATGACACGTGTCTTCTTGTCGTATCCACCAGGAACTTCCTTGTTTGAAAGATTGGATATTTCTCTACTAATTGTTTTATCATACGAGTCGTACTTAAAATTCTGACGTGTATACTTCTGAGATTCAAATCTAGATTATATCTTTGAACACTTTTATGCTTATGACTCCTATTCACAACCCATTCCTTATTATACGACTAGTATAGCTGTCATATCTTTTCTTCACTTCGTCTTTTGTTTGGGTATTCATTTTGGTGGTCCTTACGAGTCATTCTACAAGTTGTATGGCATATTAACAACTCGTGAGATGACTCCTATATTATTCCATCTTTTTTTTTTTAGTTTTTTCTTTTATTTTCATCCCAACTCAAATGTAGACTTGTTTAACCTGAAATAAACACAAAAGTGCATCATATACACTAAAACAAACTACATACTTGAATAAATTATAGGTTTTAAGCTTCGAAAGTATTGTATTTCCATGACACATCAGTGAACTTAAGGGTCTGACAGTCTTGGGAAGCGTAGGATGAGTGAAACCTATCAATTGCCAATATGACTTTGAAATCAACTATGTCTAATTCAAATAGGTCCACCAAATTCTTCACCACCATAGATACCACACAACCCCTATAGACTTTTCTAGCAACCACAGAGTCACCCACTGAGGTTGAAGAAAAAAGGGGTCCAAAATACACTCAATACTAAAACCAAAATGCACATCCATAAATGGGTTCACATAAGAAAGAGTGGACCCCAAATCAAGTAAACAAAATGCATCGTCGGGTAATTTTAACATACCAGTAATGACATCAGGTGATGTCTCAGACTCTTGGTAGGTAGTAAGAGGATAGAGTCAGTTTTGATCAGTGCCAGAGCCAGATGGTGCACCCTTATATGTCAGAGTTGTTGGAGATGCAACTGGAATCTTGTTTTCCCTATAAGAAACCTTGGCCATTGGACAGTTTCTAAGCATATTCCTTGGTTGACCACATTTTAAGCACGTGTACCTTCCTTCATCATAAAAACTCCGGTCCAATTAATCAAAAAATCTATAGAGAGGATATGTTGGATATGATTAGGCCCCAATAGGCTAGGATTGGGCACTATGTTCCCTATAATTGTCACCACCCTAAAAATGTTTGTCACGAGATGACGTTTGGTAGGGAGCACTAGCTGTACAGTAAGGCCCAAAATTTCCCCACTTCATTTTGGACCACTTGCCATTATCCCTGACACTTTGTTGTTCACCTCTACTATACTCAAAAAATTTAATATTCTTGCTCTACCTCTTCCCTATCTTCACTTACTTCTTTTTATATTTCTCAACCTACTGTATATAAAGAGTTAGACTAGAGATGTCTATATCTTATTTAATAAAGACATCCTACTCTCTAAAATTAAGTTAGGAAAACCCAAAAGAGAATATCTCCATCTATCCCTCATGATAGAAACCAACTCCGAAACATATCGAGATAACTGGTGAAACTTCAAGGGATACTCCTTTACTAATATCTTTCCTTACTTCAGGTTAACAAACTCTTCCGCATTTTTCTCTTTCAACTCTTGAGGAAAGAAGTGGTCGAGTAAAACATTAGAAAAATTATCCCACAGGGCAGACTCAACATCATTACCCCTTGACTGGTCCCATTCCTCATACCACCAATAAGCCATATCCTTTAATTTATGGAAAACGGACTCCACGCCCTCTACATTATTAGCATGCATCACATGGAAGATCATTTATATCTCATTAATAAAACTTTGAAGATACTTCTCAACCTTAATACTAGTAGAGGATTCAACCTCATAAATTGGCTAACCCTTATGGCTTCAGAAAATAGAGTAACAGAAGAACAACATTCAAATTAAGAAGCCACTAACTTAGCCAACATATGAATAGATTGAAGAAACTCTGTATTCAGCTTATCTGACTGCGGAGCTCGAGAAGTACTGGAGGGGATCAATCAAACTCTAGAAGGGAAATCAGGAATTGGAACCCTAGACCAGGTCTAGACCCTATAAATAGGACGTGCAATTAATGTTGTCCTTGGGTGGGACAGAGAAGTTTTCATGGACTTTAGATCGTCTAGAAGACATGATATGAAAAGCAAACAAAAGGGCATTAGAGAAGATTTTACGACCTTAGGATCTATATCTTGAAAATAGAACACAAGAAATAAGAATATTCTTAAATGCCATGTAGTATCTCCCTTATGAGTGTGGCGCGTAACACACCCTTAAAAAAATTCTACTCGACACAGCTTTGTAGGTATCCAATTGACCATTAACCTAGGGATCTAATACCAACCAGACATAACCCGAGCTAGGGACTAGTTGTTTTGGGTATCTGAAGTCCAACCAGGACCGAAGATCACCCCTATACCCATACCATTAACTACACTACATCCTATGTCAGATGAATTCCAAACATATAAAAAGATAAGATAATATTAAATTAAAGACATAATAATAGGTCTAAAATCAAAACCAAAAGCCACTACTAATTAACCATCCAATACTAGTTCCAATGCTAATACCAATACCAATGCTAAAACTAATAACAACACCGCCTATGCCCACAGTATTCTTACAAAACCTCTAACTAAAATTAATAAATATCCAGTTTGGACATTCTCTCAAACATAGCTAAAATCAAAACCCAATCCAAACATATAAAAATGATATAAAGAAGACCATAGCATGAGATGGGGTCTTCCAGATTATAGAATCTTACTACTTTATTCTGACTCAAAAGTTATCCTCAAATCACAACATCATTGAGTAGAAGAAGTAAAAGTATGACCAGTTCCTATATATCCTGGGGATACAGTTCCTGAATATGGTTAGCGGATGAATGCTAGTATGTAAATCATGGATAAAGATAAAATAGTGCCATTAATTTAAAACCAAGTCAAATAACTGTATGCAATTATATGTATACATATATATAGTGTCGGGATAGGGAATATAGCTTAGTATGAATTTAAATCCTTAACCTGGTTTTGTAGATTTACCATCATAAGTTCACCCACGGGCTAAATAGGTCTAGTGATATCCAATAAATGGGCCCCAGTATTTGTAGCCGCATAAATTGAAGGTATCATAGAAGTTTACGATTCCTCTGTACCCTTTGCTCTACATGACACATATATACATGTATAGACATGGGGGATTTCCATGTACCCTAAAAGGATAAGGTCAATAAGAATGACCCTCATGTTGGCAAACATGAGTTTCCAGTGTTCGTCCTTCAGACTTACACCTTCACGGCTAGCTACCACAACCCCTGTTATTGCCCAATTATAATATTGTATACATAACCGAACCACCAACTCTAGGAGTCAGTTATTAATGCATGTATTGAATTATCTTAAGTTTAATAGATGTGTTAATAGCTACAAATGGTAAGATCCCACCTAGAATATCACTATATACTCCACAAGAGGAGTAGTGACTAAGAAAAGATAATTACAATACTAATTTGAAAATTAATTTTTGATTTAGGCTAATCACTATCAACTATGTAAGATGATTATCTATCATCTAATAACTTGTACTAAAAAAGTAATAATTAACAGTATCTAAGATTTGGTTTAGTAATGTTATGTCCTAAGACTCAAAAGGTAAATGATGAAATCTTTCAATAAGTCCACAAGACAGATAATGGTACATAACTTATCAGATTCTGCATACAAGTTACAGGGTTGGTTCAATAAACCATGATAAGCCTACGAAGTTGAGAATTCATGGGGAACACAATTCTAGATTTTGTCTCTGAATTATTACAACCAAGTTGAATTTTATTACTTGTTCGAGATTGTTACTATAAAACCCCTATTTAATTTTAGTTATGCTTTTGGAGTTAAGAAAGATCGAGTTATAAATCCACATTTTCCTTGTGGGTTCAACCCCAACTTTGTTGGGAAACTTTATTTAATAGTGACTGTCTTATCCTTCAGTTAGAGGTGTAGTTCGGTTATTGATCAAAATTTTGGCATCATTATTGGGGAAGATGGTGTTAATGTTAATTGAAGTTTATTAGAGTTTCTGCGTCCTTATTTTTATGTATTTGTTTGAGTATACATCAATGTATGTCTAACACAAGGAGTTAAGCAATCCCTTACTCCCACTGAGTCCTATCCTAGAGAGACTGTTAGAGCCTAATTATATGATGACTAAACCAATATTTGTAGTACATATTGAATGGGTTGTGGGATGATCATAATGCGGTACCTCTCCCCACTTTTGTTGATTAATAAAATATTATTAATACATAGATGTAATAGGTTTTATTAGATGCTGCTAACTAAAGAAGAGAGGAGGAGGCCCGGCTAACTCAGCAGGCAGAGCTAGTTTGACCAAGATGAGTAGTTGATCATCAAGGAACACTTGAGGGTAATCAAGATAGAGTTTGTGGTGCTCAGGCTTAAGTGATCCCAACATTCTAGTACTTCTAGTCATATGATGTGGAAAAGGATATGTGATACATTAATCCGATAGAAATAAGAGTTATCATTCCTCTAAGACTTCCCTCCAATGTGAAATATAACATAACCAGTACCCCGATCCAACTTTTGAATTCAAAAGGTATATTTTCGATCTTGACTACAGATGATACAAATATGCATCTTTTTAATTTTTTTGGAATTTCACTTGTTATACTACTCTAAGGGTAGACTAGGAGGAACTCAGATTGAGATTTTTCCACTTTTACTTGACTAGAGAATCTTTGCGTGGTTGGGGGAACTTTTGAGAGAATCTATGATCACTTAGAATGAGTAATGCAAGAAATTCTTGAACAACTTCTTTCCTTTATCTAAAATATTATAGCTAAAAGATGAGATATATAAATTTAGAAATATACAATTGGATTTGATGTAAGAGGATCAATTTTGATATGGAAAAGTTGAGAATTGTACTCAATCATCGTATTTCATGGATGAGATTGCTAGAGATATTCAATAGAGTCCTGAACATTTGTTTTTGAGTCATAGTAGACAAAATCACTGTAGGAGTATTCAAAATATTATGTTGGGAAGTACCTTCTGATGTTCTAAACTAGATCTCTTTCACTAACTGAGGGTGGTATACTCGAGAGACTGAGAAGGGTAATGGAATATACTCCTTTAGGGATTTTGACGATAATAGTGTAGTGAATGTTTCTATGGCATAACAGATTGTGCAGCTGAGGACTGATATTAGTTTGCTAGCTAAGCAATTCACAGCAGTGAATTTTGAGAAGGTGAATGCTCTAGGTGTACAGTGTTCAACCTCTATAGCTTATGAGTCATGCTTGAAGGAGGAGGCAAAGTATCTTATTCGCGAACTGGCGAGCTTTTGAGTTAAGGGGAAAGAAATAATGGTTGAAACTACTATGGATATAGATACAAAGATAATAGTAGAAAGCATAATGATGACCAGAGAAAAAAGGATAACTATGAAAAGAAGAGAGATAATTATACTAAATCAAGATTAGAGGCGATTTTAACCAAAGTGGTGAAGGGGAAAAAAGTTAGGAGAGTAGCCTTTTGGAGATAAGGGTTGATATCTCAGTTTTGACCCAAAGGTTTGAGTCTCACGGAACTGCTATCAAGCAATTAGGGCACTAGTTTAGGCAGATGTCGGTTACTTTGTATCAGAGACTGCCAAGTACCCTTTCGAGTAACCTAGTTCAAAATCCTAAGAATGATGGTCACTACCTTTCAATCACAATGCATAGTGGTAAGTCTACTGTGGATCCCTCATTGACTACTAATAAGGTGCCAATGAATGATAGTATTGTGGTTGATGAGATACCTGCCACGTAGTTTGACAAGGCGATAGTTATTTATATTTGTATTGGTGAGGACAATAGTAAGGGCAATATCGATGATCCCATATTGAATAAAATTCCATGAACTCTCCAACTTCTTCCTCAAAGATCGAAATATATAAAAGAGGAAAGAAAGTTTAAACAGTTCATTAAGATTCTAAAAGATATGAGTTTAAATATCCTTCTTCTTGAAACTTTGGAGAAAATGACTGGATATGCCAGGTTTGTGAAAAAAATTAATAATAAAGAAGTGAGAAGCTAGTTTTTATTGCACTGGTGGTTGACAGTATTACTGTGTAGTCACTTCTAAGTCTCTGGACTAGGAAAAGGGTGATCCAAGTATGTTCAGGATCTCCTGTACTATAGGGAAATCCATATTTTCTAGAGCTTTATGTGACAAAAGATCCAACATCAATTTGATCCATCAAACTATATTTAAGAAATTCATCCTGATCCCTCTAGTGCCGACTACTATATGGTTATTAATGTTAGACCATATAGTAATAAACCCGTGAGAATTTTATATATTATTTTGGTGTAAGTTGATAACTTTATTTTGGCTGATCTTTTCATTTTATATTGTGAAGTTGACCTCGATATACCCATCATAATGTTTAATGGTGTTTCCACACAAGTTTTGATTCAGTTCGACCATGTAGAGTTCAACTAAGAAAACAAGTGTGACTAACTTGAGCTAGGTGTTGGCTAGTCACTTGTGTTGGTTTCTAATATTTCTTAATAAGTTACCAAGGTTGTTATTATGTATTTATATGTGAAAAACTTGTTTATAATGTTCAAGGGTCAATTTGATCAAGCCAAGGGTCAAAACAATGAGTTAAAGATTAATGAGAAGTTAGCCTATGCTTAGCTCCTGTTTCTGGTTCATTGTTGAGGATGTTATGTTGTTTTGATCTCTAAATTATTGTGTTTAATTCTGTAGAATGCTTTTTGAATGGACTGATTATATATGAAGAATATACAAGCTTCAAATAAAGTGGAAACAACTCAAAAAGGCTCATAAATGACCACGGAATCACAAGACTCAAGTTGGATGCATTTTGGACCCCTGAAATATATGGGGTGCATGTCGACTGTATATGTGGCTAATAAAAGCTTTCAAAATACCAATATATTAAGAAATGGCTTGTTTTTGACGCATAGGCACGTTCAACTAATAGTGGGGTTTAAAGAGGCTCTGTGATGCGTTAAAATAGCGACGAGCTACTGGAATTTGATAGATTTTTTGACAATTGTGAATTGGCATGTCACAGCGTCGCGCCGATGCCCAAAATTGGGATAATTCTGCCCATCTAAAATAAAACAACATGGAAACCCAATCCAAGTCGGTTTATGACTTTTTTACTATAAATATAATGTGTTAAATCATGTTTTAATCATTTTGGGACCTCTTGGAAACCCTACATAAACTTGAAACATCATTGTAGGATACCACAACTTCTTTTTAGGTTTTATCATTCTTTAATTTAGGTTTTTTATAGTTTGTATCATCATTCCAAGGGATTGCATGATGAATATTTCGATTAAAGGCTAAAGCCCTCTTTCTAGGGTTAAGGATAAGAACATGAATACTCTTTAATATTCTTTATTGTAGTTTAATTATGGATTATCATATGGATTATTATTGATTTCTTGTATTTACTATTTTGATGATTAGCTATCATTAGGATAAATCAGTATTTCTATGTGAATTCAGGAGGAGAATCATATGATAGAATGAAGAAATTAAGGAAAAAGATTCTTACTTTTTTACGAAATAAGGAGTTTGAATTAGAATCTAGGATAGGGATATACCTTGAAGCCCTGTTTGGTTCAATTGTAAGAAGAGAACTTATTGAATCTAGAAGAATTGTTGTATCTCTGTGGGAGTTGTAGTTGCAATGTTAAATATATAAAAGATTTGAGGTCGGGAGACTAAAATCGTAACATAAACCTTGCGAATCAACAATCCAATAATCAATTAGACTATGATAGGAATAGAGATTTGTAAGATTGTTCGACATGCGTCAACTCTGGGATTTAATCCATTGATTGTCCAATATTTTATTTTATGCATTAGTTTATATTAGTTTTAGTTTACAAAATTATAACTTTATTTGCTACTCTCCTCAATTGGTTAAACTAGAAGTAGATAGGTGGCGAATGCATGTCCCTGAGTGATCGATACTTGGGATATATTGAAGCCACTATATTACTTGATAAGACCATGTACACTTGCGTGTGCAATTGGGCACTGTCAATACCCACATCATGCTGTGATGTTAAATCAAGTACTGTATGGGAGGCAACCCATAGTATTGTTTGTAAAGTCTGAGTAACCAACATAGCCATGTCGTGCTGGAATGGTAAATCAATCGTTGGGTGGGAGGCAACCCACTATTTTAGTGTTCACTTTTGTTTTTCTCTTCTTTAGGAAAAATATATTAAGGAATAACTTGGAATAAAGTAAAATTGCTTAATTCTAATATTCCAGGTAAGGGGATATTGTAACAAACATATTAAGGTCATCAATCCCATGTGGGCCAAGTAAGTATGCATTAACCTAAAAGATGGAATTGATGATTTTTTGGGTGAATTTTTAGACTTTTGCCTACAAACTTAATTATAGGGTCATAAATACCAATTATAACATCAAAATTAGAAAAGTAAGTATTAGCATACAAATTCCATAGATTTGGAAATTTGGCCAAAAATTTAGGCCAGCCTACAGTGGGCAAATAAAGACCATACGAGGCTTTCATAAGTGTGTACATATTGGGCCTAATTTTGTTTGAAAAATTCTGGACCACCGCAGCATGTATTAAACCTAAAACAACCCTCCATGGGTATTTAAGCCCATTTAACCTATTTTAAAGATAAAGATCCTCAAAATTCTCTCTATCATCTTAAAATTCAAACTACCCCAATTCCCTACACTTGAGAAAAGGCTGAAACAAGATTTTCTCTTGGTACCAAATTGCCCAAAAGCATTAAGTTTACTTAAAAGTATTAAACTATGCAAGTTTTTTGGGTTGTTTTATGAGATATGTTGTGTTTTGGGTATGTTTTATAGGAAACCAGGTTTGGAAGTTGAAACTTAATAAAGAAATAAAGGTTGAAGTTTTGGGATACTTACGAAGGTATTTTTTGGTATAACTGTCACTTACCAGCATAGGTTGCCAAAGTAGGTGTCAGAACTTAAAGACTAGAGGCTCAGAAGCAAGAAAATGAAGACTCTGACACTTACCAAGGGCACCTACAATCTGTAGGTGAACTTAGTAAGTGCCAGATGGTTAAGTCTAGAGAGCTTCAAGATCCGTACAAGAGGTCTGTCACTTACCAAGGACAACCTATGGTCAGTAGGTAGAACCTATGGTCTGTAGGTGGCCTAAGTAAGTGGCCACAGACCTAAATTTTCCTATTTTGTTGGATTTTTTATTTTATGATTTTCTTGTATCCTATAAATATTCTTTAGATCTTCTTAGTTAGTTTATGGACTCTTAACACTTACAAAGATATATTTCATTCTAGAATTTGATTTTGATCTTGGGGTTACTTTGTTTATATTTTTTTTATAATTCAGTTAAAGACTTTTGGGTTTACATGTTGATCATTGTCATATTTCTTAATGCTTTTTATTAAGAATTTCATTGATCGTTTCACAAAAATGAGTGACTAAAGCCCTTAGATAGCATTGTGTGAACCCTAGCATATTGTAACACCCCAAATCTGGTACCCGAAATGTCACACGATGCTCATGACCCCAAAGGACCACAAGCTAATCCATGAATGATATCTGTAACTAAGCACTGCATAGTATACTATATAAATACGGAAAAAAGGCTGAAAGGCCATAAGGTTAAAAACTAAAACATAACTGTAAATGCGGTATAACAATATTAAAATTATAATAACTGTCTGAACATACTATAGTCTGCATAAGCCTCTAACTATCTGAATAAATAGTTATAGGACATCTCCTAAACTAACTCCAACTAATAGAATAAATTAAGTACTGAAATACTGAAGTGATAAAGCATCCTCGAATGATGAGGACTCACTTCTAATCTACTGCTGCTGACTAAAACCTGAGCTGCTAAGTGCGATCGAGAACCTGGGTGTCTGAACCTATGGTATAAAACACCATAGAACAAAATAAAAGCATGCGTAAGTACGTGTGGATGTACTGGTATGCAAGTGAGATAGGCTGAATGCATGGGGTTCATATATATGAACAATAACTGACTGATAATATTAACATGAACATGACTGCATGAGAGCATAATTGCAACTGAAACATATGGTTTCTGAATAGTGAATATACTGATAATTGATATTACTGATACTTGGTGACTGTTGCTGACAGTCTTGATTCTGTTGGAACTAACTAAGTTCCATACTGAGCTGAATGACTGTATCAGACAGTCCTAGAATCCTTAAAACTATTTGAGTTCTATTACTGAGTCTGAGACGGAGACTGTGGGAAGTAGTCATTTAATTGACATACCCCTAATA
The DNA here is from genome assembly GCA_030864225.1 of Capsicum baccatum var. pendulum. Taxonomy (NCBI): domain Eukaryota; kingdom Viridiplantae; phylum Streptophyta; class Magnoliopsida; order Solanales; family Solanaceae; genus Capsicum; species Capsicum baccatum. The sequence continues at coordinate 194,624,037 of CM061558.1, read as the reverse complement.
AGCTATTATAGCTAAGTTGGGGTCCAATCTGGAACCACAATTTGAAGAGTGTCAATACTGCGCCACTGGTAAAGACAAGATTTGAGTAAACCTCATTTGGCAGTATCCCCAAAGGAGAATGGTGGAACCCTTATCTGGCAGTGTTAATCCACCACATTAACCCTCCACGATTAGTGTTAATGTCTCAACCTATGTTGTTTACATAGTTTTGGAAAGCAAGGACTGCTTCAAAGGGGTCACACCCTCTACTATCAGTGTGTGCCCTCATCCTTGGGTTTGCTCGGTGCTAAATCCTACTCCTAAATGAATAGACACTGAGCTTATTATACTGAGATAAACTGGACTAAGTTCACTGAGTTCCTTGGACTCACAGAATATTACTGAATTCTGTTAACTGGCTGAGTTCATGAGATTACTGAGTTTTTCTATGTCATGCAATTGACATAATTCTATTGATCTTGGTGTGATTGAGGTTATCATGAAACTGACACTGGCTCTAGGCACAAAACTAAATTATCGGGTATAAGTACCCCTAGGACTAGATAGTATAATATTAAATCATGGCGTAAGTTTGAAAGCACAACAATGGCTATTTATATATATATATATCCATAATCCATTGACTAAGACATTTCAATAAACACTTGATATGCATTAAATTGTACATGATTGGGGATGTCATATTAACATACTATAATGACACTTTTTCCTTCATCTAGGCATTAAATCAAATACATGGGGAGCATGCTTTGGTTATACCATCATCAATGCATCTAATTATCATGGTTGCATAAATAAATTAGAAATCTGAAGGGTTTATCATGAATATTATGCAAAACATCACATACTAGGATCAATTATTGTAACATGGAATTTAAAACATCAATCAAAATCCAACAACAACATGAACATAAATTACAATTCAACTAAATCATGAACATTCATAAATACAAAATCCTTGGATTTTGAAAAGAGATTCTCCCGCTTCATGGGTGAAAGGGACCCATAAATCAACACTTGACGTACCTTTATTGTAAGTTTCTTGAAGTTCTTAGAGAGATTCTTGGAATTGGCTTTGATTTCTTGAAAGCTAGGATTTTGTTTCTTAGGAGGTGATTTGGGAAAAAAGCGAGTAAATAAATATTTAAAACGTTTTAAGGGATTAAATATCACACCTGGACGTGTTAAAACCTTGGTAAATGACCAATTTATCCTTAGACAAAATATTTATTTTTTATCAAAATTTCCAGATTTGGTAGGCTGGCGCGATGTGGTGCTATCGCGCTATGTCACTGGAAATTGCCAACTTGGAACTGGGCTGACGGTGCGATGTGGTGAAATCGCGTTGCTACAATGTTTGTGAACTGGAAGTGCCCCGCAATGCGGTAGAATCGCATTGGTATACTGGAAACTGACAACTCCAAAATAGAGCCTTGGCGTGATGTGCCATAATTACGGAGTCTCATAGGATTTTGATGATTCTCATTTTGGCATGCTCTGCGACGTATTGATGGCTCAACTGGCACACTGTCTTAGTAAAACGACTCTAAATCTTTACTCGGGTGTTAGATTTGGGCAAATTTGGTATCGATAGAAAGCTTATTCAATTTCTCACACAATAGAAAGTTAAAATATTAAAAATTCCAGATGTATAAAAGTGGATTCACCTTCTAAAGAAAGTCTTTAAAATTTTTGTCATGATTTTAATCTAGGTGGAAGTACGGGGTATTACACATATTGATGAAGTAGGGGAAGTGCTAAGATGTTTTGAACCTGTATTCTTGTATGTATTGTATTATCTTTCGTAAAATAGATGTCTTAGTAGTTGCAAATGGTAAGATCCAACCTAGAATATCACTACTTACTCTACAATAAGAGTATTTAATAGGAAAAGATAATTACAACAGTAATTTAAAGATTAATTATTGATCTAGGAATATTAGTATCATCTATTTAAGATGGTTATCTATCATATATTAACTTTAGACTCAAAAGGTAATAGTTAATTGGGATATAGGATAAGGTTTAGTAATGTGATGTTCTGAGACTCAAAAGGTAAAGGACGAAATCCAACACTGATTCTACATGACAGTTGATGGTACATAACATATTAAATTCTATATGTAATATACTAGGTTGTTTCAATAAACCACGATAAGCCTACTAAGTTGAGAAGCAAGGGGGAAGACAATCCAAGTGTTCGTCTACTACTGATTGCAACCAAGATTTTTACTGCAATCCAACCATTTACTTTTAGTTCTGTTAGTTGAGTTTAGCAAGATAAAGATACAAATCCACGTCTTTCCTTTGGGTTCGACCCTAACCTAGTTGGGTTACTTTACTTGATAGCAACTGCTTTATACTTTATTTTGAAGTGTAGATTGGGTGTTGATTAATGTGTTATCTCAATCCAATGATCTACCTAAGGAATATGCAGTACTCTAGTTACGTTGCACAACTACTTAATAAGACTAGGAAAGTAATGGTGGTGATCTCACCAAATGCTCTAATGTAGATCTCCAGGAGGATCAGTCTTGCAAAATCTATTTCATACCTGGTAATTGTGCAGGTAATCAAGGAAGCTCTATCCAATGTAAGTATTTTGTCTAAAAAGGTCAGACTCACTTTGTGACTTACTGCGGTTCACCAGAACCTCACTACAAAATATAGCGACACCTTTTTTATATCTCCTTTTCTATATACCCTTGTGGCCTCAACCCCCAACTCAATAATAGAGGTGCCTATATATCTAGCCAAATCAATTCTCTATTAGCACTGCTCTATGTCCCTCATGGCGTGCCTATGATGCACTAATCTTATGCTGTAATAAAACTAAGTTTTAAATATTGATCCCTCAAACTCTGGCCAAAATAACACTCACCAGATGGCCACCACATAGATATCCACTCAAACCCTTTTACCAAAGTATGGGTCAAAATCTTGAAAATTCCACATGTATAAAAGTGGATTCATCTTTTTAAGCAAGTCTTAACATTTTTGGGATGATTTTAAGCTAGGTGGAAGTATGGGGTATTACAATATCTCCCCCTTGGGAACATGCATCTTTGAATAAGAATTATTGATATGGGAGAAAGGATAAGCTGAAGTACATACTGAACGTGAACAGCTGAAACATGACTACCTGACTGACATTACTGAGATTCATACTGAGCATGCATATCTGATGCATGATTTTATGATTTATCTGATACATAAATGCATGATTGAGAGTAATGATAAGTTGATCACGCATAGATGATGCATGAATACATGTTTAAATTGACTCATGAACATACGATTAAATGTGTAAGGGTAAAGATACCAAATTTGAAATGAAAACTGAGCATGGAACTGAATACCACATTTGTAATTGAAATATGAACATGAAACTAGATAAGCTTAAGAAAAGCTATTACCTTGGGCTGAGTTTGAATTAGCAAAAAAGAGGTGAGGATACTTGGTCCGCATGTCTGCTTCTGCCTCCCAAGTAGCTCCCTCAATAGACTGATTCTGCCAAAGAACTTTAACTAGAGGGACTTCTTTGTTCCTCAGTCTACAGGTCTAATAATCAAGAATTTAAACTAGAATTTTATCATACGAGAGATTGTTCTGAATATATACGCCCTCAATAGGGACTATAACTGCTGGATCACTTATGCGCTTCTTTAGCAAGGGGACATGAAATACTGGATGAACTGAAGCTAGATATGAAGGTAATTCTAGCTCATAAGCTACTTTTCCTAAGGGACTGATAATTTTGAAAGGACCGACATATCGGGGACTGAGTTTCCCCTTCTTGTCGAATCTCTTCACTTCCTTCATGGGAGAGATATTTAAAATACTAAATTTTTTGTTGATCTCAACTCAAGATCCTTTATTAAATATATGTGAACAGAAATGTGAGAAGATGACTAAGTCTGTAAAGTATGACATGGACTGACTATCGTGAACTGAACTAAGTTATTAAGTACATGGCTTACAGTTGATATTAGAGATAGAGGGTCAACCTATGGGTAACCACTACTCCAAAATGGGTTTGTTACATGATGAGAGAGTGACTTATTTATGTCATGAAAGTTTGGGGGATTATAGTGTATCTCCCCCTTGGGACACTATGTCCCTTGAAGAATACTGGGCTGATTTTTTTTCTTTTGCTGAACTATGAGGAAACTGAGGTAATACACATGGCAACCACAAACTGAATTGTGACTGAATATCTAGATTATGAAACTAAGGCATGATACATGAACTGAGTTGGACATGCAACTACCTGGTTGATCCATCTTTGAATAGTTACATTTTTTAGAATTTTGATAGTGCGACTAGATGGATAAATGGGAAGCCACACCATACGAACTTGTTTGTCTAACTATTAACTAAATCGATGTCTTTGTGGACTAACTCATACTGAAAATTATACTTAACTAGAGTATTTCTATGACACTCCATCTATACTATTTTAGTGCCTATAGGGAGAAAGAAAATCTTGGCCTGGTCTTACCAGGACATCTGAATAGGGGATCACCACATGGCTAGGATTCTTGTATTAGGAGGAAATGCGTATGAAACATCATCTAAAGTAGAGTGAGTAAGCCTTATGCACTGCATCTAAAATTTTAAATCTTAGACATATCCCTCGAATATTCCTTCCATTATACTCTGTACCTTAGTACAACTCAACACTTGAGACTACTGAAAATATTTACATGGGTACTAACCACGAATGCATAAACATACTAACTTATCTGATTAACTGCATGGTTGATAGTTGAATACTAGGCATGTAAGACTGAATTGTACTTAGTCTGAATAACTGGACTGAAACAATAGAGAATTATGCATAGAAGGTAATGATTGACTGGGTAACATGATATAATTAAGCATGAATGATGGAAAACTGTATTATCTTAGGGATGGATGACCAAGTTTATAACATGATTCGGAAACATTCTATAAACTGAGGTACTAAAATACTAATAACTAAATAGCTAATAACTGTATGCTTTAGTCAAGCAAACCTGGATTTGGACTGCGTTTTTGGTCTGATTGCTAAACTAGAGCTACACTGTAACTAAGACTACAATTGGACTCATACAATAACTAAATATTGGGTTCTTATAGCCGAATACCGATAACTGAGGTTTAAACTAATACTGATTTTTGATAGCTAAGCAACTAATAGCTGAAAGCCATGGTTCTACAGGACTATCTGAGTCCTTTACTAAATATTGATTACCGAATTGATGTTGTAACTGAGGCTTGAGGGATAGAGCATCAACACCATAGATTTCATTGAGGGATCTAAACTTAGGTTATACATGACATAATTTGAGTTTGGCTGATCATTCGAAGTAGAGCATGAGTGATGTAGGTTGAACATATTGTTAAGCATGACTTGAGTGCATGATTCATGAGCTGAATTACTTGAGTCTAAAGTCTCTGTACTCATGGGACACGATTCGTAACACGGAGTGAACTGGAACTTCTTATACTAGAAACTATGATCCTACATGATTTTCTCTAAAGTGCATGAATATGAGCGATGATCATTGCGCTGACATATAGGACATGAATATATATCATGATAAATGATGGGTTTTGAGGGTCTGTAACACTTTTTGTAGATATTCTGTATAATCATGCTCACTGCAGGTGTAGATAAGAATGTCATTAATAAAGACTATGACGAATATGTCCAAGTACTGATTGAACACATGGTTCATTGAGTCCATGAAAGATGTTAGGGCATTTGTAAGACCAAAAGGCATGACTAAGAATTTGAAATAACCATATTGCATTTTGAAAGCTATTTTTAGAATATCACATTCACTGAGGTTTGCTGATGCCATTATGTATGGACTAATAGATATGGGCTAAGTATCTGGAAGAAGGTCAATACCAAAGTATATTTCTTTTTCAAGAGGAACTCTGGGAAGATCTTTGGAAAAGACATCTAAATATTCAGTCTTAATTGGAACTGACTCAAGATTATGAGTTTTAGAACTAGAGTCCTTAACTCAGACAAGATGATAGACACATCCCTTAAATATCATTTTCCTAGCTTGTAGGTAGGAAACATGACCTCTGAATGCTAAAATACTACCCTTCTACTCAAGGACAGGTCTATTCAGAACCAAAACTGGACAACTCTATTTATACTATCGACTGTAGCATGGTAGGAATGAAGCCACTCCATGTCGAGAATGTCATCAAAATTAGTCATCTCTAATTTGACTAAATCTGCTAAAGTGCCAGACAGTACTTGAATACCCATCGAGCTATCATACATTTACCTACTAGGGTAGAGACTGAGAAGGGATCTGTTACAATTTCAAGACTAAATTTGAAATCAACTGCTATATAAAGAGTAGAAAAAGACAAAGAAACTTCTAGATCTAGCAAAGAGTAAACATGCAAATGAAAGATATTTAAAGTACTAGTGACAGCATCAGGAGAATTTTCCTGATCTTGTTGGGACTAAAGAGCATAGAATCTATTTGGGCATTGCCCACTAGTATCACTGGAAGTGGTACCCTACTAATTCGGGCAACCGAACTTAGATGAAAGATGATTATGCTAACATTTTGAACCAACCTTAGTTCTTACCGCAAGTATGACAAAGAAGATTGGTTCGGGCACTGCTAATACTTCCCTAAGACCTGTGGCCTGGTGATCTATCTCTAAATTTAGGGACAAGAGAACTTGCTAAGGAAGGAAATGGAACTTAAGACTTTGGGAGAAACTGATAACGGTTACCACCCACTAACTTTGGCTGAACGAAGTTGAAATTACCTATTCTTGCTCTCTTATTTTCTTTCTTTATTTCTATGCTTTCCCACCTCAATCTGCTGGGCATAAATGATATGCCTTGGTGTGACAACAACCTATTTATTTCTCTGAGCTACTACTGGGTAAGCTAAAGTAAGGGAGTCGATTCTAAATTCCCCAAAAAAGACATGCTCATCCAGGGAATCTACTTAAATGGGCGAAGGTGCTGCCTTATTCTTGGTTGTCCTTTTGTTAGCCACTTTTGGGATGCATATTCTATAAATAGAGGGAAAAATGGATTAGACTGAGAGTTTAAATTGATCTCATGCTCACTCACACGACATGAATACTGAAAGAGGGGAAACTGTTCCGAAAATATCTCATTTCCTTTTGTCCATAAGTGTGGTGTACAACACATCCATGCACAAAACTCTACTTGATGTGGATTTTCAGACTTCCTTGGACACTGTTGAACCTTAGGCTCTGATACAAAGTTTGTAACGCCTTGAATCTGGTATCCAAAATGCCATATGGTGCTCATGACCCCGATGGACTACAAACTAACCCATGACTGATATCTGTAACTGAGCACTGTGTAGTAACTATATAAATATGGAAAAAAGGCTGAAAATCCATAAGGTTCAAAATTGAAACATAACTATAAATGCAGTATAACAATACCAAAACTTAAATAATTGTCTGAACACACTATAGTTAGAATAAGCCTCTAACTATCTGAATAAAGAGTTGATGGGATATGTCCCCAGCCAACTCCAACTCCTAAAATAAATTAAGTACAGAAATACTAAAATGATAAAGCATCCTTGAATGATGAGGATTCACTACTAATCTATTGCAGCTAAGTGAAACCTGAGCTGCTAAGTGCGATCGAGAACCTGAGCATCCGAACCTATGGTATAAAACATCATAGTACAAAACAAAAGTATGTGTCAGTACATGATAATGTACTGGTATGCAAGTGAGGCAGGCTAAATGCATGGGGTTCATATGCATGAACTACAACTGACTGATAGAATAAACATGAACATGACTGTGTGAGGATACATGCATCAGAATATAACTGCAAATGAAATATGGAGATTTTGAATAGTGAATATACTGATAAATGATATAACTGATACTAGGTGACTGATGCTTACATTCTTGATTTTATTGGAACTAACTGAGTTCTATACTGAGCTGAGTGACTGTATCTGACAGTCCTAAAATTTGTAGAACTATCTGAGTTTTTTTACTGAGTCTGAGACTGAGACTGTGGGAAGTAGTCATCAACCGACATATCCCTAATAAGGTATTATTGTCGAGTTGGGATCCAATCCATAACCCCAATTAGAAGGAGTCAATATCGCACTACTGGTAAAGACAAGTTATGAGTAACACTCATATGGGAGTATCCCCAAAGAAAAATGGTAGAACCTTCATATGGCAGTGTTAATCAACCTCATCAACCCTCAACTATCAGAGTTAATGTCTCAACCCATGCTGGCTATAAAGTGTTTGAATGCAGGTATTGATTTTAAGGGGTCACACCATCTACTATGAGTGTGTGCCCTCATCCTTGGGTTCGTTTAGTGCTAAATCCTACTCTCAACTGAATAGACACTGAAATGATTAAACTGAGATAAACTAGACTGAGTTTACTAAGTTTTGTGGACTGATGAAATATTACTGAATTCTGTTAACTGACTGAATTCATGAGATTACTGAGTATTCCTGAGTCAAGCAACTGACTAAATTCTACTGGTCATAGTATGAGTGAGGTTATCTTAAAACTGACACTGGGTCTACACACACATCTAAATTGTCTGGTATAAATACCCCCAGGACTCGATAGTATGATAATAAATCATGGCATAAGTTTGGAAGAACAACAATGGCTATATATATATATATATCCATAATACATTGACAAAGACATTTCATCAAACACTTGACATGCATTAACTTGCACATGAATGGGGATTTCATATTAACATACTATAATGGCACTTTTTCCTTCACCAAGGGGTTTAATCAAACACATAGGGAGTTTGATTTGGTTATACCATCATCAATGGATCTAATTATCACAGTTGCATAAATAATTAGTAATTTGAATGGTTTATCATGAATATTATACAAAACATCACATACTAGCATCAGTCATTGGAACATGAATCAAAATTTAACAATAACGTGAACATGAATTTCAATTTAACTAAATCATGAACATTCATAAATAAAAAATCCTTGGATTTTGAAAAGAGATTCTTGAGCTTCATGGGTGAAAGAGACCCATGACTCAACACTTGACATACCTTTATTGTAAGTTTCTTGAAGTTCTTAGAGAGATTCTTGGAATTGGCTCTGATTTCTTGAAAGCTAGGGTTTTGTTTCTTACGAGAGAATGTTTTTGATTTGGGAAAAAAAGTGAGTACATGAATATTTAAAATGTTTTAAGGGATTAAATCTCGCACCTGGACGTGTTAAAACCTTGGGAAATAAAAAATTTATCCTTAGATGAAATATTTATTTTTCATCAATATTTCCCAATTTGGCAGGTTGGCGCGTAATCATGTTGCTATATTGTTTGTGAACTGGAAATGCACCGAGATGCAGTGGAATCATGTTGGTAAGATGGAAATTGACAATTCTGAAATTGAGCCTTGGAGCGATGCGCCATAATTGTGGAGGCTTACTGCATTTTGACTTTTGCTATTTGGAATGCTCTGGATGCGTTGATGGCTCAGGAAGCACACTGTCTTACTAAATGACTATAACTCTTCACTCGGGTGTCGGATTTTGGTGAATTTGGTATCGATGGAAAGCTTATCCAATTTACCACAAAATAAAAATTCAAAATATTTAAAATTCCACATGTATAAAAGTAGATTAAACTTTTAAATCAAGTCCTTAACATTTTTAGGACAATTTTAAGCTAGGTAGAAGTATGGGGTATTACACATATTGACAAAGTAGGGGAAGTGCTAAGTTGTTCTGAACCTGTATTCTTGTATGTATTGTATTATCTTCAGTAAAATAGTTGTCTTAGCAGTTGAAAATGGTAATATCCCAACTAGAATATCACTACTTACTCTACAATAGGGGTATTTAATAGGAAAAGATAATTACAATAGTAATTGGAATATTAATTATTGATATAGGCTAATTATTATCATCTATGTAACATGTTTATCTGTCATATATTATCTTGAGACTCAAAAGGTAATAAATAGTTAACTGGGATATAGGATAAGGTTTAGTAATGCAATGTCCTGAGACTCAAAAGGTAAAGGATGAAATCCAACACTGAATCTATAAGATAGTTGATGGTACATAACATATTAAATTCTACAAGCAATGTACTAGGTTGGTTCAATAAACCACGATAAGCTTACTAAGTGGAGAAGTAAGGGGGAAGACAATCCAAGTGTTCGTTTACTACTGATTCAACCAAAGTTGAATTCTATTACTTGTTTAAGATTTTTACTACAAACCCACCATTTACTTTCAGTTCTCCCCGTTGAGTTTATCAAGCTAAAGATACAAATCTACGTCTTTTCTTTGGGTTTGACCCCAACCTATTTAGGTTAGTTTACTTGATAGAAACTACTTTATCCTTCAATTTGAGGTGTAGATTTGGTGTTGGTCAACGTGTCATCTTAATCCATTGATCTACCTAAGGAATATGCGGCAGTCTAGTCATGTCGCACAACTGCTTATTAAATCTAGGGATGGAATGACAGTGATCTCACCAAATGCTCTAATATGGATCTCCAGGAGGATCAGTCTAGCAAAATCTATGTCAAACCTGGTAATTATAGTGGTAATCAAGGAAGCTCTATCCGATGTAAGTAATTTGTCAGAAGAGGTTGGACTCACTTTGTGACGTACGACGGTCTACCAAAAATTCACCACAAAATATAGTGACACCATTTTTATATCTTCTTTTCTATCTACCCATTTGTCCTCAACCCCCAACTTAATAATATAGGTGCCTATACATATAGCCAAATCAAGTCTCTATCAATACTACTCTACATCCCTCATAGAGTGCCTATGCCGCACTAATGTTACACTGTAATCAAACTTAGTTTTTGATGTTGGTGCATCAAAGTATTGTAAAAATAACATTCAGCAGATGGCCACCACATAAATATCCACTCACGCCCCTTTACCAAAGTATGGTTCAGATGGGGCTACTCAACTTCTCTACCCCTAGACACAGAAATTAAGTAGATCATCAAGGTATATGAGTCATAGAATTCCCAAACTAAAGTTGGGTTGTATGATCCTTGGGGTTGAGTCATCCACCCTGATTCATAGCTTTAAAATAAGGCCCATAGCTCTGGTTCTCCTACTATTCCTGCCAAACAAATCCTAACATCTACTTTAAAATTCTTCCTTAGATGACCTTGTACTGTGATAAATCTATCTTTATTAGAGATGTGTTGCAACCCTCCACACTCCATCTCAGAGGAATCTTAGATAAAAGCATAGCCAAGAATATGTGGAATCAGATATTGGGTCAGCAGTTAGTAGAACATGGGGCTGAGTGTCCTGTATAATTAATTTAGTACTATGAAAATAATAATAAAATATGTTATGGAACATGGGCTACACTCTCCTCATACTAGGGTTCAATAAAAATAGATGCTGACTTACTAGCTAATTGGATGCATTCTCTGACCCCCTCCTCATACTGGTAGTTGGGCTCATCCTTCTTATCTCCAAAACTAAAAGTTAATCTAGACTCGACCTCTTCTCCAAATCCTAATCCTAACTGTTCCTCATTCTCTAAGTCAAATTTTCCCTTCTCACACAGGTAAGAGTATGGTATTGACATCTGGGCTTACTTTATCCTCATCCTCCAAATATGTCTAAGTGATGCAGTCTAGGCTACCTACAACCCAACATACGGAGGCCTCAAGTAGTACTATAGGGGTCGTAGGTACCCTTTCATGAAGTTTCAATGCTTTAGCTTGACATATATGGGGACAGTTACACCCTCATAGGTACTGCTTACGAGGTCTGTAAGAAAGATCAATAGTGACCTTTCGAGAGTTGGTCAATTTTTCTCAAAACATCCGATCCCATATAATATATATTTCAATTTTGAGTCTAACTTCATACCCTAAAACATGTACCAATTTAACTTCACGGGTATGCACAAGTAATTTTGGGCTTTCCCTTAACTATTTAAATTTTACTTCCATATATTAAGAGACAACGATTTCCCACACACAAATTGTGCACCAATTTCACTTTAATCAATTTTAGGCTCCATCATTTTCAAGAAATTAAGATAGAATATCAATTTCAGTCTACATCAAGCATTATTTTCAGCTTTAATAATAAATAACATGTTTTTACTACAGGTGGACAAAACATTCTTACTTGGATTTGAAGAAACTTTGAAGTAGAAGATGGAAAAAGTGAAAAGAACCCTACTTTCTAATTATTATGTATGCACGCGATAAAAGTTTGAGAGATTTTTCCATTTTAATGATTAATATAGAAGTTGACGAGTTTCAGTAGGAGTGGAAGTTTTAAAATTTGATATAGTGGGGTAAATGGATTAAATTTTGGGGTTTTATGGGATGGGGTTGGGTCAGATTGGGTCGGCTCGGGTCACCTAAGCCTGGCCTCAATTTTGAAAAATCTTGACTGTTGTTTATAGTAAACTTATGGGGTAGCCATATATGGCCATTGTAAGTGGCATCGTAAATGGTTTCTATAGGTTATTCATCTCATATTTTTACAACCCACAAAAGTAGGGTCGTAAGTTGTACTTATGACCCCCGTAAATGGGTCTATTGCCCCACTTATTTGGACTTGTCTGGATTTCAGAATTTTTAACCAGCTTCCTGATGTTTTCTCGTGCTTTAAACATAGAAAAACAATAAAAAAGTGAACACTAAAATATTGGGTTACCGTACATGAATAACTTTATTAACATTGTGGCAAGACTCAGTTTCCTTGGCTACTCAAACTTTACCAAGGCTTACATCTACACAAGCCTTCACTTCCTTAATATTTCCCATATAGGGCTTAACACGTTGCCCATTAAACTTGAAAGGGGTTTATCCTTCTCACTTCAACTCAATTGCACCATCTGGGAATACCCTAACCACAGTGAATGGTCCATACCACCTAGGTTTCAACATTCTAAGAAATAAGTGAATCCTTTAATTATACAAAAATGTAATATCACTAGGCTAGAACACCCTTTTGTCAATACTTTTTTTAGATATAGATTCATCTTCTCCTTGTACAAAGTTTAAACCTCATAATCTCGAAGCTAGAATTAATCCAACTCATTTACTTTACTTATCCTCAAATTTGTAGCATCACTCCACTCAAGATTTAGCTTTTTCAAAGCCTATAGTTCCTTCTGCTAAAGTTACCGGAATGTGGCATTCCTTATCGTACCCAACTGATATGAAAAGGCACCTAATGGGATTATAAAATATGTGTAGTAATCCCAAAGTGTGCTATATAGTTTCCTTGGCCAATTAGTCTGGCTGGCATTCACAGTCTTCACCAACATGGACTTGATCTCGCGATTGGAGATCTTAACCTGCCTACTCATCTATGGATGGTATGGTCTTGACGCCTTATATTTCACACCATGTTTTTAGCAGGATTTAAATAGATGACTACAAATATAGGACCCACTATCACTAATAATAGAATATGGAGTACCAAACCTCAAGAATTCATTCTTCTATAAAAATATAGTGACACTATGTTTCTTTATATCGGGAAGTGCAACCATTTCCACTTACTTAGAAACATAGTCAACAGCCACGATTATGTACTTTATACCATATAAACTCACAAACATACCCAATAAATCAACTACTCATACATCATATAGCTTAATAATTAGTGTCATAGAGAGCTCATACTTTCATGAGATATTTTCTTGCTATCGGAATTGGTCATAAGCACGAGCATATTTATGAGCATCTTGGTAAATGGTTGGCAATAGTATCCACACTGTAAGATCTTATAGGAAATACGAGTACCTCCATGATGACCACCAAATAGGGATGAGTGAAAGGCCTAAATAATAGGTATAATCTATACTTTAGGAATAAACATCTGATTCATACCATCTTACACACCAAAAATAAATATGGCGCATCCCATAAAAACTTATGTACCTTATGCATAAATTTCTTTCTCTGCTAAAACAATAAGTCTTTCGAGACAAGGTCACTTTTCGAATAATTTGCAAAATTAGAAAACCAGGGGATTGATTTATGTGAAATTGCCAAGACCTTCTCATCTAGAAAAGTATTATCAATATCAATATTATTCCCAAATTTACAAATCACCTCTACATCTACATGGGTTATATGGTCGGCAATCAGATTCTCCATACCTATTTGGTCTTTAACCTCAAAATAAAATTTCTATAGCAATAGTACCCACTAAACCAACCTAGGTGTAACGCCCCGAATCTGGTACCCGAAATGCTACATGGTGCTCATGACCTTGAAGAACCATAAGCTAACCCATGACAAATATTTATACCTAAACACTGCATAATATATTGTATAAATGCAGAAATAAAGGCTAAAAGTCCATAAGGTTCAAAACTAAAACATAAATGATAAGACATAACATCTGGAGGGGGTATAAAATACCCAAAACAATTGAAATAACTATCTAAACATGCTAGTCTGAAAAGCCTGTAACTGACTTAACTTTCTGAATAAGGAGTTGATGGGACATGCCCCCAACTAACTCTAACTACTGAAATAAATTAATTAATGAGATAATAAAGTAATGGTCATATCCTCAGAGGATGAGGACACACTGCTAACTCTGACTGGTGAGACTGGAATGCTACTGATGCTTTGGAGCTTGTGCTTCTGAACCTATGGTATAATACACGATACCACAAATATTTTAGTACGTTTGAATGCACTGGTATGCATGTGAGGTAGGATAAAAGCAAGGGTTCATATACATGAACTATACTAACTGACTGTATAAAATAAATGTGAAAATGCATGAATCAATACATAATAACTGTAGCTAAATTCATGATAACATGATTATTGATCCTGAGTATTGATAACATGAGCTACTGATAACTTTATAACTAAAATAACTAATACTAAGCAACTATATCTGACAGTCTAGTTTCTAATGGAACTAGCTGAGTTCTGTTCTGAGTGGACTGTATTTGACAAACCTGAATTATGTAGAACTATATGAGTTCTATTGCTGAGACTAAATAACTGTATCAAACAGTCTAGATTCTGTAAGGAAACTATGGGAAGTAGTCATCTAACTGACATTCCCCATATAAAGTAATATAGCTGAGGTGGGGTCCAATCTGTAAACCCAATTATAAGGGTGTCAATACTGCACCATGGGTAAGGAAAAGTTGTGGGAAACCCTCATCTGATAAAATCCCTAAAATAAATTGGTGGGGCCCTCATCTGACAGTTTTTATCCACCTCATCAACTGTCATCTGATAGTGTTGATGTCTCAACTTATGCTGACTACATAGTTTTGGAACACAAGGATGACTTCTAAGAATCACACCCTCATCTGACAGTGTCTGTTCCCATCCTTAGGTTCACTCGGTGCTAATTCCTACTCCCATCTAAATAGACACTGAACAAGATTAACAGAACTAGACTAACCTGAATTAACTGAGTTATGTTAATAGATGAAATACTGCTGAGATTACTAAGTTTTGTAAGATTTCTGAGATTATTGAGTTTACTAAGTTTTCCTGAGTCACATGCCTGACTGAATTTCTATGAACATGGCTCGACTGAGAGTATCTTAAAAACATAACACTGGATCTAGGCACACAACTAATTATCGGGTACAAGTACCCCAGGACTCAATAATATGAAACTGATAAAGCATGACTTTCTTGAACACATGACCAACATTGACAATCCACAATATATTAAGATGAGGATTTCATAAAGTACAAGTTCTAAAGCATCACAATGGCTACACATATATCCATAATTCATTTACTAAGACATTTTATCAAATATTTGACATGCATAAACTAGTACATGATTGGGGATTTCATATTATAAAACTAGTATGACACTTTTCTTTGACATAGGCATTTAATCGAACACATGGGGAGCATGCTTTGGTTATACAATCATCAACATATCTAATAATCATGGATACATTAATCAACGTGTAAATTTAAGGGTTTATCATGGTTATTATGAAAATCAAATCATTGAAATATGTAATTTCAAACATGAATCAAAGCCCTGCAACATCATGAACATGAGTTTCAATTCAATTTAAATCAAGAACAATCATAAATACATGAATCTTGGATTTTGAAAAGAGATTCTTGAGCTTCATGGGTGAAAGAAACCCATGAATCAACACGTGACATTCCAGGGTTGTGAGTTACTTGAAGTTCTTGGACTTGAATAACTTAGAGTCCCTTAGTTTCTTGACGAATGATTTAGATCTTGTTCTTGGGGATTATCTTTGAGAAAAAACACTAATTGATGTTATAGATATATAATGAACTTATGATCCTTGGTCTTATATAATTAGGGTTTAAAATGAGTAGAAAAGTCCCGAATACCCTTTTAAAAATGACTTTAAAATAACTAAACAAACTATGCAATGGTGGGTGTTATGGTCCATCACTGGGTCTATAGCCCATCGATCTTGACTGTCGTACCTTGGCAGAATATGAGTTCATTTCCTCTCCTATAATGGGTTGGGCGATGGTTCATTGCTAGCTTGATGGTTCATCAGCCTGAGCCATTGCCCTTAGACAGAATGTGGTCCCACTACCTCTTCTGTGATGACTTGGGTGATGGTTAGTCACTAGCTCAATGGTCCATCGTCCTTCACCGTCGTACTAGGGTGATTTTGACTACTTTCTGTATTTTGGCTATAACTTTCTCTTCTGATGTTGGATTTTGATGGAGTGGGTATCGTTGGAAATTTCCACATGCACAAAAATAGATTCATCTTTCAAAGTAAGTTTCTAACATTCTTGAGAGAATTTCAATCTAGGTAGAAGCATTGGGTATTACAATATCTCCCCCTTGAGAATATTCATCCTCGAATGAGACTGAGCAAGAGGGGAGAAGATAAAGTGACATACATACTGAACATGAATAACTTGAACATGAAATCGTGACTAACATGACTGATAACTAAATATATCATACCGAACATTCATATTCTGATGCATGTGTAACTGATTCATGAATGTATGACTAAGTGTTCAGACGAACCAAGGTCCTCACAATGAGAATGCATGTTTGATGCATTATTATATAACAGAAATTATGCATGAATGCATGAATGACTATGCAATGTTACTTAATACTATGTTTATAATAAAATTTTGAACATAAAATGGATACCAAGCTTGTAACTAAAATCTAAACATGAAACTGAAAGGATTAAGGAGAACTGTTACCTTGAGCTAAATCTGAGTTTGCGGAAAAGAGGTGAGGATACTTGGTCCGCATGTTTTCTTCTACTTCCCAAGAAGATTCCTCAACTGACTGATCCTGCCTAAGAGCTTTGACAAGAGGGACTTCTTTATTCCTCAGTCTACGAGTCTGACGGTCTAGGATTTTGACTAGAATCTCTTCATAAGAGAGGCTATTTTGAACATCTATACTCTGAATAAGGACTACGATTGTTAGGTCACCTATGCACTTCTTGAGCAAAGAGACATGGAAAACTAGATTAACTGAGGCTTGATCTAAAGGAAATTTAAGCTCATAAGCTACCTTGCCAAAATGAATGAGAATTTTGAAAGGACCAACATATCGGGAACTATGCTTTCCTTTCTTGCCAATTCTCTTCACTCCCTTAATAGGAGAGATCTTTAGATAGAAATAATCACCAATTTTGAACGCAAGATCCTTTTTGTGCACATCTGCATAAGACTTCTATCGGCTCTAAGCAACCCGAATTCTTTCTCTGATCAATTGAACTTTCTCTAAAGCATCTAAGACTAAGTCAGGCCCTATAACTAAGGCCACACTAACTTTAAACCAACCAATTGGATATCTGCATCTCTTTATTGAGATCTTTGAATAGAGCCATCCAAATACTGGAATGATAGTTGTTCTTTTATGCAAACTCAATCAAAGGCAAGTGGTCGTCCAAATACCCTTGAAATTGATTGTAAACTTCCTTAGCATATCCTCTATAGTCTTAATGGTCCTTTCTTCTTGGCCATCTATCTAAAGATGAAAGGCTTTACTGAGATGAACTTGGGTACCAAGACCCTTTTGGAAAGATTTCCAAAAATAAGAGGTGAACTGGATACCTTTATCTAAGATAACAAATAATGAAATATCATGCAATCTGACCAACTCTCTGATGTAGAGTTTGGCATAATCCTCGGCTGAATGAGAGGTATGAATAGAAAGGAAATGAGCTGATTTGGTAATCCTATCTACAATGACCCAAACTAAATTATGTTGGCGACAAGAATGAGGCAAAGCCTTCACGAAGTCCATGTTCACTTCTTCCCACTTCTAAGTAGGAATACTGAACTCCTACAAGGACCACTAGGCTTCTGATTCTCTATCTTAACCTAATGATATCTAGAGAACTTATCCACAAACTCTGTAATATCTCTTTTCATCCCACTCCACCAATAGATTTCCCGCAAGTAGTGGTACATCTTTGTGGCCCCTAGATGAATAGAGTAGCACACACCATGTGCTTCTTCAAGAATTTGCTGTGTCAAGTCGTCTACACCTGGAACACATAGATGACCCAAAAAATGCAATACACCATCTCCCCCTTAGGAGATAACCTCTACTTTTTGATTCTTGATTGACTCTTTTAACTTGAGTAGACTAGGATCTCTGTCTTGTTTTTCTTTTACCTCAGAAACTAGAGATAATTCAGAACTATTCTGAACCCATATGTCACCCTCCTTTGAATCGACTAAGCGAACGCCTAGTATGGAAATCTTATGGATTTCTAGAGATAACTTCGTCTTACTATCCTAAACATGAGCAACACTACCCATAAATAGTCTATTGAGAGTGTCATCCATAATGTTGGCCTTTTCCGGATGATAAAGGATACTCATGTCATAATTTTTCAAGAGTTTTAACCACCTTCTTTGATGATGATTGAGATATTTCTGAGAAAAGACATACTTAAGGCTCTTATGATCTATGAACATATCTATATTAACCCTTTAGGTAAACATATCTATGGCTGCTAACTCAAGATCATGAGTAGGACAATTCTTCTAATGGGGTTTAAACTGTCTAGAGGCGTAGCCTATGACCTTACCATGATATATGAGGACACACCCTAAACCTACTTTGGATGCATCACAGTACACTACAAACCCATCTGAACCAGAAGAGCCAAAACTGGAGCTAAGGTGAGTCGAGTCTTCACCTCTTGAAAACTCTTCTCGCAAGGATCTGAACACTGAAACTTGACTTTCTTCTGAGTTAATCTGGACATTAGGGATACAATAGAAGAAAATCCCTCAATAAACCATCTGTAATAGCCATCCAAACCCAAGAAACTTCTGATATCGAATGGAGAGACAAGTCTGGGCCAGTTTTTTACCGCTGTGGTCTTTTGAGGATCAACCCTAATGCCATCACCGAAAATGATATGACAAAGAAATGCTACAGACCTGAGCTAAAATTTGCACTTACTGAATTTGGTGAGTAATTGATGATTTATAAGAGTTAAAAATACTATTATGAGATGGTTTACATGATCACGCTTATCGCGGGAAAAAACAAGGATGTCATCTATGAAGATTATGACGAACATGTCCAAGTGCTGCTTAAACATATGGTTTATCAAGTCCATGAAAGCTGCTGAGGCATTGGTAAGACCAAAGGACATAATAAGAATTTGAAGTGACCATACCGAGTATGAAAAACTAGTTTTAAAATGTCATATTTTCTGACTATGAGCAGATGATAGCCTGATCTGAGGTCTATCTTAGAGAAATAACTGGCACCTTGAAGTTGGTCAAACAAGTCATCGATTCTGGGAAGTGGATACTTGTTCTTGACCATGAATTTCTTGAGCTGACGGTAACAATGCACATTCTAAGAGAACCATCTTTCTTATGCATAAATAAGACTGGTGCGCCCCACGGGGACATGCTGGGTCTGATGAATCCCTTATCTAAGATATCCTTCAACTGCTTTTTCAATTCTATGAGTTCTGCTGGTGCCATTATGTATGGATGAGTAGCTATAGGCCGAGTGTCTAGAAGAAGATCAATGCCGAAGTCTATTTCCCTTTTGGGAGAAATTTATGAAAGATTTTAGGGAAAGACATCTGAATATTCATTCATGCCTAGGACTGATTCAAGTTTCAGAACTAGTGTCCTTAACTCAAACAAGATAATAGAAACCTCATCTAGCTATTATTTTCCTTTCCCGAAGGTAGGAAACAAGCTGACCTCTGAAAGCAGAAGTTCTACCCTTCCACTCTAGGACAGGTTCATTCAGAAACTAAAACTGGACTATGATAACGCTCAAACTATAGCTCTCATAAGAGTGTAAGCGGTTGTCGTCAAATATAGAACCCAACTGGGTTGGGTGTCGAATCCCACAGGGAATACTCGATCACTAAGTAAGCAACGATTAGTAGACTTTTGGTCAAAAATTCTACAAAAAGGGGGGAGTTTATGCGTGCAATAATGTAAACAAACTAGCAAAGCAAAAATGGAATGTTTAGTAAGATTTTAATCAATGAGAATTGTAAGTTAGGGTTATGTCCACCTTATGAGTTCTATGTATCTATTGGCTATGAGTTTTGCGGAATTCAGACATGCATGCGCTTATAGAGATTCATATTCTATGGTAAATCCAGGCCTCTTTCGACCATCAAGGATTATTTCACTTTAACTCTTTCGAGCATAAAGTGTATCTAATGGTACGAATTCTCCAAGAGGTTAATCCAGTTACGACACTAAATTTTAAATAGGGGTTGGTGCCCTATTTCCTTGTCATTCTCTCTTTTCCAGACATGTAACTTTTCTTTCGAACAAGTTAATACTATACTGGAGTATTCTATATGTTTGCAACCACACGAATATAAATTAAGATGAAGAGAGTAATGATATAAGCAACATACGTATCATGAATTCACAAACTCATAGCAATAAATAGTATCTTATAAGGCTTCCATAACCCTAACAGAGAAGTTTAGCTACTCATGAGTGCAACAGAAAACACAATAGACATTATCATAAGAATCTCACGTGAAGTATGTTTTGGTAGCACTTGTGGCGTGAATTCCTTGCAAATAGCGTTTCTCTTGTCGTAAAAATTAAAAGTCGAATAGGTGAAAAATAATGTCAACAACGAATTTATGAAGAAGGGAAAGAATCGAATGGAGAGGAATAAGGATGAGGGTGGCGGAAATTGATTGCTGAAAAGTTCAGCAAAATAGGGTTTTTATAACACCCATATCCTATTCCTACTAAGCTACTGCATACTTATCCTAATCCTACTAGGTTACTACATCGTTATCCTAATCCTACTAAGTTACTGCTAATCCCCAAGTCTTTGGAAATGCTGTTTTTGCCCGGGACAAGTTTCCCATGCATCACTTTCAGTCCATAGGCATCCAAACTCTACCTTCCTTCTAACGTGAAGTTTCCTTTGGCGTCCAACAGTCCATACAATGCTGAAATCTTCATCGTTTATACCCAAAAACTTGCTAATCACGTTGGTTAGATCACTTACAGAAAAAAGGACTAAAAGTGTAGGAATTATATATTTTGTCCTTCAAACTTAGCTAAAATATGGGTAAATTAAGGTGCTTTAGGCGTGTAAATACGCCTAACATCAACACCCCACACTTAAAGCTTTGTTCGTCCTCGAACAAAATATCATGTACATATAAACATCTACATAGGGTTTCACAGTAACAACACAAAATATTCATCAAGACAGGTACGACAATTATTAACAAAGAGTAGTTTTCTGATCACTACTAGAACAATTTAACCTCTAACATAGACTCATGATGATGGATAATTCGTATCCACAAGTTAAGGCACAGAGAATCATACAAACTACCCAAAACTCATCAACCATGTGTGTCTCACATAAGATATTACCCATAATCACTCACAAGTATTGTATTTTTTGAAACATGGGTATAAGATTTTCCTTGCTCTCACTCTCACAAAGAATTCATATGCTGCAACTGATGACCATAGGCTTGCCCTTAGTGTAATGCTCCACTAAATATCAGAATGCTAAGATTAGGATCAAATAGGTCTTTTACAGGTTGTAATGTAGGATAAGGGACGAGTAGGACTATTTGGCCAGAAATAGTGACTATATTCCTAAGCGCTTTAATACATCACATTATGTTATTAACACTCTCTTTTAATCAGCCCTGCTACCTTTCTTTCATCTATCACCCCTTTTTACCTATTCTGTCATTCAAGCATAACTATCTTTTTATTTACTCATAATCACAATTTATCTTTTTGTTTTTCTATTTCTTCTTTTTTTTTCTTTTCACTTTTTTTTATAACACACCTCTTATAATAGCCATTCTTTTTCATAACAAATTCAAGTACCATTTCACTCTAAGGCATCACTCTCACCCAATTTCCTCTTATTTTGTCACATGATTTTTCAATTTTAAAGCACTTAGGAATTTGGATCAAATTATGGTCTTGAAAAAATGGATTAGGCTTACATATGAGGCTGTCAAAGAAAATAGCTTAATAGCTCAAAGAGGTTAACTAGGTTAATGTCCACGGGTAGGTAAAAAGAAGGTAAATAAGTATAGGTTGCCAAAGAAATGCCTAAATCATCTCCTAAACTTACACTCTTTATTTCGCTTCACACCCACACCAGGAAAGTTCTAGCATCAGCCACAAACATAGAATATACTATGTCCTCACACACACAAGGAACATGGTCGACTTTATTGGGAGTAGTATAGACTCTTGACCCAACCGATGAACGAATTAAACCACACTTATCACATAGTGAGTCATATTTAGAGCCTAATTGTCTCAATAGTAATGATTTTATCACAGACTCTTGTCACAATACCATGCTGCCTATCAGAACAATTTCCTGCAAAATAAAATCTAAGAAAATAAAATTAAAAAAAAAATTTGAAAGAAAAAAAATTTAACTACTACTAAAAACCAAACAAATGAACATAAATAAATGTAGGTAGGCAAAGAAACACAACATGCAAATACCAACACCCCACACTTAGACGGGACACATTATCCTCAGTGGAAAATAAATAAGAAAAACCTGGATTAGTCGGACTCCTCCTCTATGTCTGGGGTCATAACCCCTACATCAGAATCATCATCGGAGTCATCATCATCAGAATTCTCCTCTACATCAGAGTCTGGTAGTCGACGATCATCGTCGGTTGGCATATCATCATCAAGAGGTTCCTCAAAATATACACCGACTCCACACATGGCCTTCGCATGCTCATTCATTAGGTAGTCATAATCCAATTGCTGGAGCTCTGCAGAAGTTGGAACACAACCTCCGCTCATTATGGTGAATCTCGTCATGCCATATAAGTGGCGGAAGAAGCTTTCATCGCAAGCATGTCTTTCCGCAGTGGTAAGGTTGACGCCATGCATAGTTTCAGCATCTTTAACCTTTGTGAGGTCAACCTTCTTCGGGTTGTGTGAAAGATTATGATCAGCAGGTTTCTCTTCGATGTCCTCCTTCCTTAATATTGCAGTCAACAGATTGCCAAAGCTGAAGTGAGACCTCTTGTGCAGCCTAGCCTTACGTATTGAAGATCGAATAATTGCCCCAATGTTGATAGGGACATTCGTCATCAATGCTTACATCAAGAACACTCTATCTCGTGTTATCTTTGTGTACTGTGTCCATAGAATCAGGCAAGAGTTGACAATTCACAACCATATCCTAGCTTCTCTGTTCAAAGAAGCATACGGGAAGGTGTTGTGCCGACCGGTGTCCTTGTGTCTACTCCATCGTGCCATAGATCTTGTTCCACATAGTATGTGTCTGATTTCCCTGTACGGAGGTCTATTATATAGCTCTTTGAGTGGTGATGGATCAACAGATGGCAAACCCAGAAAAGAGTTGAAGAACTCCGAATTTAGTTGCAGGACTTGGCCCCGAATCTTTACTTCACTCCCTGTAGTTTTCAATGACCAGTTGGCGTAGAATTCTCATGTTAGATTGAGATTACATTCTCCCATATCTCAGAAGATAAAATCAAGATGTAACGCCATTATCTTAGCCAACATGCGAGGTTCTTTCTTTGCTAGGCTGTCCTTTTGTATCAACTCCACATGAACATATTTTTTCTTTTTATTGTTGCTGTACCACTCCTTTCCTTCCTCATCTAGGACCCATTTGATTCTGAACATGCGGCGAGGTATTTGCAGCAAGGAGGATTCACCTTGCTCTTTTCGTCCCTTTTTTTGGCCTTTTTGTGAAGTGGTTGCTTTTTCTTTTCCTTGTCTTGCTTTTGGTGCCATTGTACCTGAGATTAAAATAATAGTCATGTTAGCTTGATCTCGGTGGATACAATCAATAAACAAGCAGTAGTGGCACCACCCCACACTTAATTTGTTGGTACAAACTAGTGAAGTGAACGATGTAGATTACTCAGACTTCATCGATATACGTTTAGGTGTTACGTTCCAACAATATAATCAGTGCAGTCATACTTTTCTTGTCATCTTAACTATCCTTTTTGATTCTATTTCATGAACTCTTGGCAATACTTTCATACTTAGATTGATGTACCTTTTGAGCAAGACTACTACATATAGATTGAATCAAGTTATGGCATTAGAAATCATCACAACATCGTATGTTTGTAGTCAACCATGATTTTCATATCGATGAACAAGTAATTCCAACATGTAAGCTTTCGAGTTACAAGATTATGCAATTATCTTGACCATGTCGATTTTGCCAAAGTATGACAGTGTATCAAAATTGAATACAAGCTGGACATAAGTCAAGAACACCCATACGTATTCTTTCACTCACTTAGTTGCATCACAACAAATCAACCACATTCAAATCACTACTTCAAGATTTAACAACTTACCATAGGCTTAGTATTCTAGTACTTACGGAATATAAAAGAAGAGCAAAGAAGTACTTACTTGGTTGATGGCCTCGGAAGATGTTCTTGCAAAGTTAAAAGAGAAAAAAGAAAATTTTTGAGAGAATTTGGAGAGGTAGGCGGCGCTTAGGTTGGATTTGCAATGACATTTTGTTCTAAGACTAAGGTTCTATTTATAGGACAATCTTGGGTTGGGTTTTGACCCATTTGGAATCGTGTTAAGAGACCAAAAAGTGGGCATAGGGGGTGCCTAATTCTTTGCCTATGCTTGGCATAGGCGACGCCTTTTGCAAAGCCTAGTTGAGCATAGGAGACGCCTATGCTATGGAATTGTTGGGCATAGGCGGCGCCTATGCTATAGCATTCTAGATTCAGAGACAAAAGGCTTTGGCATAGGCGGTGCCTATGCTATGTCATTGTTGAGCATAGGCGGCGCCTATGCTATGGAATTCTAGATTCTGAGAGCTTAGGCCATAGGATAGGCCATGCCTTGTTCGTTGCCTAGATTTACATAGGCCTTGCCTTGTTCGTTGACTAGATTTTCATAGGCCATGCCTAACCCATATCCTTTTCTTCTTCATTCCTAACTTACCACCTTTAACTTGAACCGCTTCCAGATCAAAATTTGGAACCAATCTCCTCCTTTACACCTCTTGTACCTATACTTACTCAAAAACAACAAAAATGATTAGAACGATGGGTTGCCTCCCATCAAGCGCCTTAGTTTTGGTCGTGGCTCGACTACAAAAAACAAAATCCTAGTAAAACAAAACAATAAAAAATGATGGGTTGCCTCCCCTCTAGCGCTTGATTTATTGTCGCGGCACGACATAGCTATCTCGATTAGTTAGACTTCATCGAGATAGATGGTGCATTGTTTTCTGAATGGATTTAGACGACGCTGATACTTGCTTGTAGGCATGCAGTCTTCTTCGAGATGAATCTTGTGCATACATATCCCAGGAGGGATACCAATTATATCATCAATAGACCAACCCATAGCTCTCTTGTACCTCTTCAGGGTAGAGATGAGGGCCTCTATGTGTTGTTCACTTAAATCATCCGTAACACTTACCGGAAGTGTATTTTCACTTCCCAAGAATGCATACCTTAGATAATTGGGTAGCTCTTTCAATTCTAGCACTGGTGGCTCTTCAATGGAAGTCTTCGCTGTTGGTGACGGTTGAGTCTTAAGATCAAGGTCCGGCTGCTTAGGATTATGAGAATAGGACCCTATTTCTATTAGAAAACACATAGTTTCTTCATAATCTTCATCATCCTTATGCTCAACATTTAGCAGCGCGGCAGACAATGGCTCGATAGCAAGCTGTTTCTCTACAGATAATGCTTTCTCATCCTCATAATGAACATCAGCTACAGAGAACACGTTTAGATCTTTGGGTTGCTTCATTGATTTGCATACATCAAAGCGAACTACTTCGTCTTTCATCTGGAATAGAAGCTCATTATCTCTTAAATCAATAAGCACACTCCCTGTTGCAAGGAAAGAGCGCCCCAAGATTATGGTAAATTCAGAGTCCACGTCACAGTCCAGAATAACGAAGTCTGCCAAAAATATGAATGAAGAAACCTTCACCAATACATCATATAAAATACCAATAGGTCGTTTTATCGACCTATCCGCCATCATGAGCCTCATATTGGTTAGAGTAGGATCACCCAACCCCAACTTTTTGTAAATAGAAAGTGGCACCAAATTGATGCTGGCTCCTAAGTCGCATAATGCCTTGGCAAAATCCAAAGATCCGACAGTGCAAGGAATAGTGAAGGCACCAGGATCGACCTTCTTTCGAACTAGCGATCTTGTAGCAATTACACTTCAATGATGAATATTGTCTGCCGAATCATAGCTTACTGCCCGCTTCTTTGTCAAAAGATCCTTCATAAATTTTACGTACCCAGGCATCTGTTCTAGCGCCTCTACCAACGGAACATTAATGGTCACCTGTTTTAACATTGTCATGAATTTACTGAACCTTGTATCATTCGCCTTCTTCTTCAGTCTCTGCGGAAATGGTGGTGGTGGAAGGGGAATCATTTTCTCCACCACTTCTTTTTTATCTTGCTTTCGATTATCATCCTTTCCAAGAGTGTCATCCGCCTTTTTCTTCAATCTCTGAGGAAAAGGTGGGCGTGGAATAGGAATAGTTTTCTCATGAGCGCTCTAATTCTGATTTTTCGCTTCTATCGAATCATCACAATCTATGTTAATAACATTCTCCTCTATATCATCAACCACCTGCTTGCCTTTAGACAGATTTTCTAACACCTTACCGCTCCTAGTAGTAATAGCCATGCATGTTCCATCATTCCTTGGATTTTGCACAGTGTTGCTGGGTAGCGTTCCAGCCTTTCTTTGGTTGAATGCCGCAGATAATTGACTCAATTGTTGCTTTAGCTGTTTTATTGAAGTGGAATGCGAGTCAACCAATTGCTTCATTGAGGACAAATCATTTATTACCTCCGTTACTCCCGTGCTGGTTTCCTCCACTCCTTTCAGTAGCTTAGCCATCATATCTTCCATGGACATATTTTCGGACCCAGATCCAGCGGCGTCACGTCTTCCTAGAGGAACGTACAACCCACTCCTGTCAGTCTTGTTCTTCCAACTACCTTGGTCTTTGTTTCCAGATTTATCGTAATAGTTCCAAACTTGGTTTCCTTGGGCATTGCCTCGGAAACCCCCCTGATTGTTCAAGTAGTTGGCTTCTTCTTCAGAGTCAGATTCCTCTCTTCCTTTTGATGCAACCGCTTTGACTTTTTTGGTGTTCCCTGATAATAGATGCTTTGTAAGAAGATCCATCTGTGTTTTTATATACGCCATATCTTGATCAAGTTCTTCTTCTCTTCTTCTTTGTTCTGCAGTCATGCTTATAGATATAGTGGGGCTTGCTACCTCAGAATCCCTGGTATGCCAAGCTCTACTTTGCTTCATCATCCAGTCTAGCATATCGCTTGCCTGAACAAAGGTGAGGTCCATAAATGATCCTCCAGCCGCATTATCCACCAGTTTAGATATTGAATTCAAGGATCTGTATAGTATCTCCATTAAGTGGACATTGGTCATATGATGGTTTGGGCACCTCAGAAGCTTCTTCTTGAATCTCTCCCATGTTTCGTGGAGGGCTTTAGTTGGAAGCTGATGAAAGTTGTTGATCTCATCTCTCAACTGTGCTCTCTTGGATGGTGGAAAGAATCTTTCTAGGAAAGCGTCTTTCAATTGCCTCCAATAAGTGATAGAATCAGGAGTCAGCCCATTCAACCATAGAGTTGCCTCACCAGATAGAGACAATGGAAATAAGCGTAGCCAAATTGCATTCTGTCCAATGCCTAGATTGTCGAATGACTTGCATGTAGAGATAAAGTTGATCAGATGCATATTCAGATCATCACCTGCAAGTCCAGCAAATAGTCCCTTGAGTTGCAATAACTGAATCATGGTGCTAGTGATGTTGAACTTGGCTCCGGGTCCAATGGCGGAGGAATAATAGCTCCTGTGGCACCAGCTCCATCAGGATCATCATCATCATCATCGAAAGATATTTGCACAGCTCAGCGTTCAAGCCTAAACCTAGCTTGACGATCTCTTCTGTTGGCAGGTGACGCCACCTCAGCATCACGACTAGGGTTTAGTAACTCATCATCACCCAAGTCCTCAACATCAGGATCTGTTGCTCCCCCAGGGTTATCAATATTTTGCTGATGTACTTAGGCAGCGGCCAACGTAGCTAGTCTAGCCTGCTCCTGTTGAGCAGCCCTTCTTTCAATGTCACATTGCACCTCCACCTTTCCAATAAGTTACGGTTCAGGGTTTATGGGTAATAATGGTTGACCAGAACTTTGAGTATTGGGCATGCACTGAACAAAACCTGCAGAAAACAAAAACAACAACTAAAAGTAAAGTACGAGAATCTTTGACCAAAGGGTCTAGTAACTATCACAAACATAGTTGACAACCGTATTCCCCGGCAATGGCGCCAAAATTAGATAACGCTCAAACTACAGCTCTCGTAAGAGTGTAAGCAGTCATCGTCAAATATAGAACCCAACTGGATTGGGTGTCGAATCCCACAGGGAATACTCGCTCACTAATTAAGCAACGATGACTTTTGGTCAAAAATTCTACAAAAAGGGGGGAGTTTATGCGTGCAATAATGTAAACAAACTAGCAAAGCAAAAATGGAATGTTTAGTAAGATTTTAATCAATGAGAATTGTAAGTTAGGGTTATGTCCACCTTATGGGTTCTACGTATCTATTGGCTACGAGTTATGCAGAATTCAGACATGCATGCGCTTATAGAGATTCGTATTCTATGGTAAATCCAGGCGTCTTTCGACCATCAAGGATTATTTCACTTTAACTCTTTCGAGCTTAAAGCGTATCTAATGGTACGAATTCTCCAAGAGGTTAATTCAGTTACGACACTAAATTTTAAACAGGGGTTGGTGCCCTATTTCCTTGTCATTCTCTTTTTTCCAGACATGTAACTTTTCTTTCGAACAAGTTAATGCTATACTGGCGTATTCTATATGTTTGTAACCACAAGAATTTAAATTAAGATGAAAAGAGTAATGATATAAGCAGCATACGTATCATGAATTCACAAACTCATAGCAATAGATAGTATCTCATAAGGCATCCATAACCCTAACAGAGAAGTTTAGGTACTCATGAGTTCAACGGAAAACACAATAGACATTATCATAAGAATCTTACGTGAAGTATGTTTTGGTAGAACTTGTGGCATGAATTCCTTGCAAATAGCATTTCTCTTGTCGTAAAAATTAAAATTTGAATAGATGAAAAATAATGTCAACAACGAATTTATGAAGAAGGGATAGAATTGAATGGAGAGGAAAAAGGATGAGGGTGGCGGAAATTGATTGCTGAATTGTTCAGCAAAATAGGGTTTTTATAACACCCATATCCTAATCCTGCTAAGTTACTACAGATCCCCAAGTCTTTGGAAATGTTGTTTTTGCCGGGGACAAGTTTTCAATGCATCACTTTCTGTCCATAGGTATCCAAACGCTACCTTCCTTCTCATGTGAAGTTTCCTTTGGAGTCCAACAGTCCATAAAATGCTGAAATCTTCATCCTTTATACCTGAAAACTTGCTAATCACGTTGGTTAGCTCACTTATAGGAAAAAGGACTAAAAGTGCAGGAATTATATATTTTGTCCTTAATACTTAGCTAAAATATGGGTAAATTAAGGTTCTTTAGGCATGTAAATACGCCTAACATCAGACTACTCTATTTCTGTAGTCAACTATTGCATAGCAAGAATGAAGACAATGCATAGCGAGAATGACATCAAAATCGGTCATCTCTAATTCAACTAAGTTTGCTGAAGTGACTTTCTAAAATATCATAACCGAGCAGTTCCTGTATACCCACTGAGCTATGATAGTTTTACCCACTAGGGTACAAACTGAGAAGGGCTCTACTAGAATTTTGGTACTGACTCTGAAATCAACTACTGAATAAGGAGTAACAAAAGACAAAGAAGCTCTTGGATCTAGCAAAGTGTAAATATATACGTGAAAGATCTATAATGTACGAGTAACCATATCAAGAGAATTTTCTTGTTCTTGCCAAGACCGAAGAGCATAGTCAATTTGGGCGTTGCCCACTCATAGCACTAAAGGTGGCAACCTACTGAATTGGGCAACCGAACTGATCTGGGGAATGGTTTTGCTGACACTGATAACCTAAATTGGGATAATCTTTGACTCTGTGGCCTGGCTTGCCACATCCAAAATAGCCATCGCTACTAGCTATGCAAGCACCCTTGTGGTTCTTACCACAAGTCTGACAATGGGGATTAGTTCGGGTATTTTCTGACACTGCCCTGAGACTTAGAGACTAGCACTCTATCTCTATTACCATCCCCGAACATAGGAGCTATAGCACTAGTTGAAGAAGGAGCTGGAACTTTGGACTTAGGATGAAATTCAGAACGGTTTCCTCCTTCTGATTTGGGATGAGCAAAGTTGAAACTACCTTTCCTTGCTCTCTTATTCTATTTCTCCCTTATCTTAATATTTTTCTCCTCTATCTGGTTAGCATGGGTCATAAGCCTAGCTATGTTCGTGTCATTATTCATCATCACTGACCTGCACTCATTGACCATACTATTATTCACCCCAGAGATAAACTTATTCATATTGGCCCTATTGTTTACAACCACATGAGGAACATATCTGGCTAATTGAGTAAACTTATGAGAACACTCTTTCACTGTCATGCTAATCTGCCTGAGGTTAATAAATTCTAACACTTTAATTTCTCTTGGCTTTAGAGGAAAGAATCTATCTAAGAATATGGTGACAAACTGTTCCCACTCAATAGGCCTTGGATCATCTGGCCTTTCTAAATTTCACTGTTTAAACCAAGTATGAGCAATATCCTACAACTGATATGCAGCTAGCTTAGTGTTCTCACTTGAAGTAACCCCCATGATATCCATAACCTTTTAAACCTAGTCAAGGAATTCTTGAGGGTCCTAATCTGACTTAGAACCCAAAAAGGATGGAGGATTCATTCGGGTGAAGTTTTGAATCCTGGCTTCAGTTGAATTGGCCACTAGGTTGGCTGGAAAAATAGCTGGTCATTCATTCTGAGCAGTAACTGGCTGAGCAAGAGTAGTAAATGCAACTCTGAACTCTCATGAGAGACATGTTCGTTTAAAGGATCTTCAGGATGAGGGGCTGACTGATTCCTCTTTCTTCTTTTAGGAGGTATATTCTATAGAAGAAAGGGATAAATAGTTAGACGAAGACTGACTTGAGACTATGCTCACTGGCATGACATGAATACTAAATGAAGGGAAACTATTCCGAAAACATATTATAACCTCCTGCACATAAATGTGGTGCGTAACACACCCATACATAAGACTCTACTATATGTGGCTTTCAACTTCCTAGTACTCTATTAGACCTTTGGCTCTGATACTAAGTTTTCAATGCTTCAAATCTGATACCCAGAATAGTACACAGTGCTCATGACCCCAAAGGACGTCAAGCTAACCCATGACTGATATCTATACCTAAACAGTGCATAATATACTGTATAAATGAGAAAATAAAGGTTGAAAGGCCATAAGGTTAAAAACTAAAACATAACTGATAAAACATAACATTTAGAAGGGGTATAAAATACTAAAACAACTGAAAGAACTATCTGAATATGCTAGTTTGAAAAGCCTTTAACTTACTGAGTGTCTGAATAAGGAGTTGATGGGATATGTCCCCAACTAACCCCAACTACTGAAATAAATTAACTAATGAGATAATAAAGTAATGGTCATGTTCTCGAAGGATAAGGAATCACTGCTAACACTGACTGCTGAGACTAAAATACTACTGATGCTCTAGGGCTCGTGCTTCTGAACCTATGGTATAAAACACCGCAGCACAAATGCGTCAGTAAGTTTGAATGCACTAGTATGTGAGTGAGGTAGGCTGAATCTAAGGGTTCATATGCATGAACTATACAAACTAACTGGATAACATGAATGTGAGAATGCATGTATGAATACATAATAACTGTAACTGAGTTCATGATAACATGACTACTGACCCTGAGTACTGATAACATGATCTACTAATAACTGTATAATTGAAATAACTACTACTGAGCGACTTTATCTAACAGTTGAGTTTCTTAAAGAACTAGATGAGTTCCGTTCTATTCTGAGTTGAGTATATCTGATAGTCCTGAATTCTATAGAACTATCTAAGTTCTATTACTTAGATTGAATGACTGTATATGATAGTCCTAATTCCATACTGAAATAGTGGGAAGAAGTCATCTAACTGACATGCCCTAAATAAACCAATATAGCTGAGGTGGGGCCTAATCTATAACCCCAATTGGAAAGGTATAAATACCATGCCACTTGTAAGGATAAGTTGTGAGAAATCCTTATCTATTAGTATCCCCAAATGATAATGTTGGGGCCCTCATCTGACAGTGCATATCGACTTTATCAACCCTTATCTGGCAGTGTTGATGTCTTAAACTATGCTGGCTACATTGTTTAGCAATGCAATGATGACTTCTAAGGATCACACACTCATCTGACAGTATGTGTTCCTATTCTTAGGTTCACTCGATGCTAATTACTACTCCCATCTGAATAGACACTGAACATGATTAACTAAATTGGACTAAACTGAATTAACTGAGTTTTGTTGACTGATGGAATACTAATGAGATTACTAAGTTTTCTAATATTTCTGAGATTGCTGAGTTTACTGAGTTTTCTTGAGTCATATGACTGACTGAATTTCTACGAACATGGATCGACTGAGAGTTTCTTGAAAACATGACACTGCACACAACTAATTATCATACTACTATGGCACTTTTATTTCACATAGGCATTTAATCGAACACATGGGGATCAGACTTTGGTGATACAATCATTAGCATATCTAATAATCATGGATTTATCAATCAATGTGTAAATTTAAGGGTTTATCATGATTATTATACAAATCACCACATCCTAGGGTCAATCATTGGAATATGTAATTTCAAACATGAATCAAAACCCCACAACATCATGAACATTAATTTCAATTAAATTTAAATCATGAACCTTCATAAATACAAAAATCTTGGATTTTGGAAAGAGAATCTTGAGCTTTATGGGTGAAATAGACCTATGAATCAACATAAGACATACCTGGGTTGTGAGTTCATTCAAGTTCTTGGACTTGAAGAACTTGGAATCTCTTAGTTTCTTGAAGAATTATTAGTATCTTATTCTTGGGGATTATCTTTGTGAGAAAACCCTAATTGATGTTTAGATGGATAATGAAATTATGAGCCTTGGTCTGATATTATTCGGGGTTAAAATGGGAAAAAACACCTAAATAACATTTTAAAAATAACTTTAAAATAACTGAACAAACTATGCGATGGTGGAAGCGATAGTCTGTCACTGGGTCGACGATCCGTCAGTCCTGACCGTTGCACCTTAGCAGAATAGGGGTTCACTGCCACTTCTACAATGGCTTGGGCGATGGTCCGTTACTAGCTCAATGATCCATCAGCCTAAGACATCGACCTTAGGCGGAATGTGGTCTCACTTTCTCCATTATGATAGCTTGGGCGATGGTCCATCGCTAGCTTGACGGTCTGTCGGCCTTCACCGTCGTACCTCGGCAGTTTTGACTACTTTCTGTATTTCGGCCATAACTTTCTCTTTCGATGTCGGATTTTGACGGAGTGGGTATTGTTGCAAAGCTAATTCAATTTTCCACTCAAAAAGGGAAAATCTTAAAATTTCCAAGTGCATAAAAATGGATTCATATTTCAAAGTAAGTTTCTAACATTCTTAAGATGATTTCAAGC
Organism: Capsicum baccatum var. pendulum; assembly: GCA_030864225.1. NCBI lineage: Eukaryota > Viridiplantae > Streptophyta > Magnoliopsida > Solanales > Solanaceae > Capsicum > Capsicum baccatum. The sequence continues at coordinate 194,589,775 of CM061558.1, read as the reverse complement.
TAGGTAAAAGTACGGTGGATTACATTAAGTTTTACATCCTTCTTAACCATAATCTACCTTAATGTTGCAAGATCAGTATTCATAATGAATTCTGTCCTAATAAAATAAGATCAACACTTCCCAAAAGTAAAGACAACCATAATTACTCCAACATAGTCACAGTATATTGGTTTTGTGTGGGGTTGAGTCTTTTGCTCGCATAGTATAGGAGATGAAGTATTTTCTTACATCTTTACCCTTGGACAGCTCCTAAGGCAACACCACTAGAATTGCACATCAACTTCTAATTTAGGGGCTCAAAAGCCTTGAGACACGCATCATTAAAGACAAACTTAACCTCTTTCTCCAATAACTTGCACAAGGTATTTGAAATTTTTTTAATTCCTTTATGAACCGCCGATTGAACCCTACATGACCCAAGAAACTTCTACTACCCTTGATGGAAATATTTGTAGGCAATTTTTCAATCACCTCAATATTTACCCGGTAAACCTTTATACGCTTCTTTGAAATATTATGACCCAAGACTATACCCTCTTTCACCATAACATGTCATTTCTCATAATTTAACACCAAGATGCACTCCTCTCATCTCTTCAGTGCACTGGCCAAATCAGGCAAATAGTCATCAAAAGAATCAGCCATAAGTGAGAAATCATTGATAAAAAACTCTATAGTATCCTCCATCAATTAAAACAAGATTGACATCATACACTACTGAAAGGTGGCGAGAGCATTATAAATTATGAAAGATATCTTCTTGAAAGAAAAAGTGCCATGTGGACAAGTGAAAGTGTTCTTCTCTTAGTCTTCGGAGGCAATAGAAATTTTACTATATCATAAATAAGCATCAAGAAAATAATAGCATCCTCTATCTATGAGGTGGTATAACATATGATATATAAATGGCATAGGAAAGTTATCACTCTTTGTTTTAGTGTTAAACTTCTGATAATTTATACAAACTCTCTATCCCATACTTGTTCTCATGGTCACCAACTCATTATTCTTATTTGGAACCACAATGATCCCACCATTTTTGTCACACAGTGAACTAGGCTCACTTACTTGTTTTCTGTAATAGGGTGAACCACACTTGTATCTAACTACTTGAAAATTAACTTCTTCACACCCTCTTATATAAGTAGATTAAGATGACATTGATACCCAATTCTATATATACACTCTAGTTCTAGCTAAATTTAATAAGTTTAAATTAATGGTGGAATCTTGATAATATCTGTAATGTTCAAACCAATGACCCTTTTAAACCTCTGTAATACAAAAATCATGGCCTCAACCTATGTATACTCGAAATCTTCTAGAATAATAACGGGTAAGGTATTATTCACCCTCAAAATATATAATAAAAAATAGAAGAGAGGGCCTTCACTACTAAGATCAGTGGATCCTCAATATATGGCTTTGTTGGTGGAGTCAGTCAATTCTTAAATTATAAATCCAACTTCTTTGGCGCATAAGTGTAAGATCCTCTACCAATAAGAGAACTCACCATCTCGTCATACTCATTAATGTTATAACTTTCAAAGTTCATGATCACTACCTCTAGTTCTTCTACATGAAGTTGCTCCTTAATGGGCACAATCAATGCATCTTCATTGATAATATCTATCACATAGACCACTCTCATATCTTTTGGCTGCCGCATTGACTGACCCAAATTAAAAGTAACTTGTTTTTCATTGAGCTTGAATTATATTTGCCCTATCTCCATGTCAGTTAATGCCTTAGACCTGGATAGGAAGGGCCTTTATAAGGTATTTGGGATATTGAAATCCACCTCACATTCAAAAATCATTAAATTAGTTGGGAATATGACTAAATCTACCTTCACCAAAACATCACACAATATATCAATTGGTTTCTTCACAGTCCAATAAGCAATCAATATTCTTATCGACGTCGTATTTGGTGTCCCCAATGCCAGCTGATTGTAAACCACTAGATACATCATATTTCTACTAGATTCCAAGTCATAAAATTCTTGTACAGAATGTAGAAATAAAATTGTGCAAGGAATAGTGTATAGTCCAGGTCCTCTTTCTTTTTAACAAAAGACCGAGAAGTAATAGGAATACAATGGTGCATATCATCAATGAGCTCAAAAATCACCATTCTCTTCTTTGTCACTAAGTCCTTCATGAATATTGCATAATTAGGAATATGATCTAATTCTTTAATAAGAGGGATATTAACAGACAACTCCTTCAACATAGACATGAATTTATGATACTTCCCCTCTTCTTGCTTCTTATTCAACCTTTAAAAAATGATGGAGGAGGGAATGAAATGGTCTTCAAATTTATATTGACCTCTTTAATCTTCCTGTATCCGTTTTAAATGTTTTCTAAATGCCTTTTGATTTGTACGACATCTCATCATCAGTCACAACTTCTCTGTTTCATCTTTGGGTGCGTCATCTTGACCAATGGTATCATTTCTTAACTTATCAACCACCAGCCTAAGGGGATCCCTTATATCCTTACCACTCTAAGTGGTGATAGCTAAATAGTAATTGTCATTCTTGAAATTCTACATAGTAGTACTCAAAAAATTTCTTAGTTGGCACTGATGTGAATTATCACGACCCAACCCAAAGACAAGTAAGAGCAGGTATTTCAAGCCCATAGAGAGACAGAGACCACCCCATTAGGCTAACATATAGAACACAATAAACGAATACAACAAAAGCCAACAAAATAAAATGAAAAGATGAATAGTTAACTCAAATGAATACTATGAGTTATAACATCAACAAACCCATACTTGTGCACAAAATCCTCTAAAACAACAATACAAAACTAAATAATGAAATTCCCCCCAACTTAACTAAAAAAAATCCAAAATATAAAATGAAATCAAATGAAATGGTAGAGCTTTCTGAAAGATGGAGGCTCACCACCTCACAACAACTTAACCAATGAATCACACCACCTAACACTGTAAAAGAGTAACAAAAAACCTTAGGACCCTATATCATGAAATTATGCAGCTTCTAGGGACAGTCGGTGGGATAAGCACTGGCATGTAACTCAGATAAAGTAATAAAATAATTCCATTTCCAAAATCATCCAAAACCATATAAACACATTCATATATTAATATATAAGATGCACATGAGATTTTGAAACCATTAACCTAAATATTATAGCTCACTCTATCCTAAAGGAACCCACGAGCTATATGGGTTCAGTTCCGCCTGCTAAAAGAGCCCTAGTGCAGTTTAGACAAACAAATTGAGAAAATTCAAAGGAAAGTCTAAGGACTCCAAGTCGTTAGCTATTCCAAAATTTATAGTGCACACCTGCACACGGTCGTATAGACCGCTACGCCACTAAATGTGGTTTCTAGTGTTGCTCCTCCCAGGGCCTCCCCCTTCACAAAGGGCTACATAATTCCCTGTAAGACCAAATTTAAATAGTTTTCACATAAGCCCAACCAGTAACCTAGGAGTCATTCTTTATGGAATTTATTGACATGGTATCATCATACAAATTAACATTGAAATCTTATATAATTATGTAAAACCAAACCAATTAACCATTATATTCATAAGTTCCATTTAAGTTCCAAAACTATGGCAGAAAGGGCATTCCCAAACTATTTTTATTACGTATTATCCTTTAATTCATTGTAAGGTTTAAAAAGGAAGTTAAATCATACAAATTCCATATTCAAAATTAAAGTTATGAAGGAGGGTTGTGGTTAATGTCAATACAAAACAAAAATCTATCTATTTAGAGAAAACCATATCCCCCATTCCAATCATTATAACCATCCACCCATTAAGCCCTAAAATTTATCAATTAAAGTGGAAACAACACCTTTAAACCATGAGAAATACAATTCAAGTGATTACCATCAAAATCCCTAACTAAAATTTCAAAGCCAACAATAAAAATCATATATACAATGATTAAATATATTCGACGATATAAAATTCATGTTAGGGATGAGAGACATTGACATACCAAATAAATCAAAAGGAAATTATAGGTTTGGAGCTTGAAAGATTAATTTCCTTGTAAAACTAAAATGTTCTTTCCTCGAGATTTAGATAGGAGAAAATAGTGTTTGATTTTTTTAGATGATGGAAAAAGGGTCATTTAGATGTTTTTAATTCATAGGGGTAAAGTTTAAAGAGAGGAAAAGACCAGAGTGTCCCCAATTAAAAAATGTAGGGAAACTGAGTCCAGTCATCACGGGCTAGACGATGACTCATGAGGTATGACCATGAGTCATTCTTGGACTCATGACATAAGCATCGAAAATCTCATCCTTTATTGATATGATCACGAGTGACTCATTAAAACTCAATATACATTATCATGAGTCATAAAGAAGACTCGTGATCAAAGCAAAGCATATGGGCGAGCTCACCATTGGATAATGAGTCCCTCTTAGCAACTCATTACATCACATAACTAGTCATACCCCAGACTCATTGTTAGGGGACCTGAACTTTGATATCTTACTGCTATGTTAATGATTCTTCATCATGGCTCATTACCTTATATCAGGACTTATTACTTGGGTCATTAACACTCATAGTGAGTTTAGTCTACTGTAAAGTTGTATCTGAGTTTTAGTAGCTAAAGTTGCAATAATTGTGTTCATGTTCTGTGCATTTATATGTGTGTTCTCATGAGGCATTTTCATGATTATTCAGTTTAGATATTGTACATGCATGAACCCTTGCATTATCCTACCCCGTCTACATATTCAGTACATTTTTGTACTGACGTATTTGCGCTGTGTTATTTTATTTGACACCATAGGTTCAGAGGCACAAGATCCAATTTATCCTAGCAGTTTGGACCCGGTCAGTAGCAGTAAGTCCTCTTATTTCGAGGACGAGTCTTAATTTACTACTATTGTTTTAGACCTTTTTTTATTTTCTGTTGATGGAGTTAGTTGGGGACATGTCCCATCAACTCCACAGTTCAGACAGTTAGAAGCTTTTTAGATGGATGTATTAGTATTTAGTTTACAGTTTTTGGTATGTATAGATATGTCGAACCTTATGGCATGTTTCTGCATTTTTTCCAGATATTATCCACTATATAGGTAGAGATATCATTAAAGGGTTAGCTTGTGGTCCTTCGGGGTCATAAGCACCGTGTGACATCTCCGAATGAGATCTCGAGGCGTTACATGACCCTAACTATTAGTCATACATCAGCATAAGCCCAAAGAACTATAGAAAAACAAAAATAAAGAACCTCAACAACATCAATCAACTAATCAGTAACCGTGCTCCCATGAATGGTGCAAAAATTTGATGTCTCCAAATATTACACCTCCTAGAAGTATAACGCAACTGCTGTCAAATATATAACCTAACAATTTGTGGTCAAAACCACATGAAAAAGGATGGATATCTATCATAATCTTTATCAAGTAGCTGAAAAATGCATAAAAGTTAATGGGGCACTTTTTTTAGAACAGTAATAATAGTAACAAGTCTTGATCTCTTTGGGTAGAAATCAATATGAGATGAATACTAGGACTATTTTCTCATGACTTCATAACTCCATAGACTTATTTTTCTATGTCAAAATATTCCAATACTTTACATACAGAATCTGACAAGTTAGGTATAACTATCCATCTTGTAAATGCCTATAAAAAATTTTACTATTCACCTTTTGTGTCTTAGAGTGTCGCCTTACTAACCCTTGTCATGGATCCTAGATTAACTATTACCTTTTGAGTATCAACTTAATTAGATAATGGTTGATAGCTTTAAATTACTATTGTGATCTTCTTTTTGTGATTTTTACCTCTCTATTGGAGTATCATATATAAGAAGATTCTTAACTTTTGCAGTTGTTAAGAAAGAAATCAAACTGAAGAAGATGACAATACATAAAAAGATATTGATCAAGAATGACATTGCAATTCCTTTACTTTGTTATTCGGTCAGGGTTCCTACAACCCTAGTTAGGTCATTTAGCCACTCATGTTTTCAAGAACATCCATTGAGTTCATAAAAGAAAGAATATGAATAATCTTACAACAGTTGAGGAATAAAACCCAAAACCTCAAATTAATACACAATCGTAAAAACCAAGAACAATGAATTCCAAGAACAAAAGTCGTATCTGAAAAACAATACAGTGCTGTGAAAGTAAAGAGTATGTGAACTAATAATAAAACATCAAAGGGTTATTTATAGAATACATTAAAAGCCTAAAAATCTTGACCAAAATATAAAAGAAAAAATGAGCCGGCATGACATCAGGACTAACTTACTGGACACAACTACTACTTACGGTCCCCTAGGTGGGTCATAAGTCTCAAATCAAATCCCCATGGTTTTCATATAATAGTACTTATGAGGGGTGTAGGTGGTAATTATGCCCCGTAAGTAGCCTTAGTAAGTATTAGACAAAACTTGGCACTTTTAGAACTTTCAAAACGTTTCCCTCTAACACGAACGATGGAATATACGGCGGACATAAGTCCCACTGACAGCTCGTAAATGGGTCTATAAGTGGGCTCCTCTTCTACATTTAAACTTTTTTTCTTCTTTTCAGCTACATACCCTAGTTTGCTGCAAAACAAACACAAAAACACGTAATATCTAACAATATGACTTAAGTACTTACATATTTTTCTGATTTGAAGCATTAATAGCGCCATGAAACCATGAAACATGACCAAGTGACCCAAAATATCATCGAATGAGTCACCCACAATCAAATAATAATCCATAAAGACCTATATATTAACCTTCACCACATCAAATATGATAGATGCCATACAACGTTGAAATGTGGCTGGAGCATTACAATGTGTGAAAGGCATCATCTTGAAAATGAATGTACCATATAGATATGTGATAGTGGTTTTCGCTTTGTATTTGAGGCAATAGAAATCTTATTATAACCCGAATAACCATTAAGAAAACAATACCATCCTTCACTTTTAAAATAATCTAACATCTAGTCCATAAATCGCATAGAAAATGATCCTTCTAAAACAAAGCATTCACCATTTGATATTCCGTACAAACTCACCATCCCCTGACCTATCGTATGGGCACTAACTCATTCTTCTTATTTTAGATCATAATTATCTCACCCTTATTTGGAACACACTGAACTGGGCTTACCCCTATGATATCGGCACCACACCTGAATTTAACCACTAGATGATTTTCTTCTTCACCCCTTCTTGAATATGTGGATTCAGATTATGCTAATGATTAATTCTATGTACATACTCTGGTTCAAGATGAATCAAATTCTGTGTGGATTCTTGACAATAACTATAATAGTCCAACAGATGGCCAATTTATAAAATTTATAAAACTGTTATCAAGAACAGAATGTATCCACTAAATCTACAACAATAATAATTGATAGGGTATTGTTGGCCTCTAATAATGCATAATTAAAGTGAGAAGGAGGGCTATCAATTCTAAGACTGGTGGCTCCTTAATAGATGGCCAAGTTAGTAGGGTCCCTATATTTTTAAAACAAAAATCCAATTTATTTGGCGCATAAGAAGAAGACCCTCAGCTAGCAAGAGCACTCACCTTCTTATCATACTCATTGACATTGCCACTATCAAAGATCATGATCACCGCCACTAATGCCTCTTAACTAACTCTCTTCTTAACTTGTGCAATTAATACATTTTCATTTAGAATGTTTATCACAGATACCACCCGCATATCATTTGGTTGTTTCATTGACAAACCCCCATTTAAAGTAGCATATTCATTATTGAGCCTTAATTTCATATGTCCCATATCTTTCCTAACCAATTCCCTACCAATAGCTCAAAAGGGACTTTCAAAGATAATAGTGACATAAAAATCAACCTCATAGTCCAAAATCACAAAATCAGTTGCAAATATGAAAAGAGCTACCTTCACCAACATATGCATAATATACCAACCATATTTTTCATTATACTATTATCCATTAATAGTCCCATAGATGTCAGCTTAGGCAACACTATCCCCAATTGCTTGTACACAGTTAGAGGCATTAGATTGATACTAGCTCCGAAGTAACATAATGCTCTTGAAATATTTAGGGACCCAATAGTAAAAGAAGTAGTAAAAGAACTGGGATCCTCCTTCTTCTCAACCAAATATTGGGAAGAAATAGAACTATAGTGGTGTATAATATCAGCGAGATCAAAACACACCATCCGATTCTTTGTTACTAAATCCTTCATGAACTTTGCATAACTGGTCATTACTTCAATGCTGCCACAAGAGGGATATTTTGAGATAATTTCTTCAACATTGACATAAATTTTTGATATTTCCCTTTTTGTTTTTTCTTCTTCAACCTTTGAGTAAAAGGTAAGGGAGGTCGTGGAATAGTGTTCAAGACTAATTTGACCTCCTTACCTTTTTCATTAATAGTATTAGTTTATTTCTATATATCTATTGATTTTGTGACATCTCAGCACTAGTTGCCAACTTTTTAGTTTAAATATTGGTTGCATCATCGACCCTAATAGTATCATCTCTTTCCTCATTATTTAAATGCATAGGTGGATCAATAGTAGCTTGACCACTCTGAGTGGTGATGGCTAGGACGAGACTTCTATATTTAGGATTCTAAATAGTATTTCTTGGAAGAGTTCCCGATTGACGTTGACTAAAGGTAGTTAACATCAGACCAAACTACTACTCAAGTTGCTTAATCATGGTAGCATGTGATTCTACTTTTGACTCAATCCTGAAATACCTTCCTTAATCTCCTCAAGTAAACTGTGTTAGTATTCTAAACCCTTAACCAGATTCACAAGCAATTTTTCCACCCTCAAATCAGCATCATGATTACCCACCCAAACATACCCACCACTCTTCTACTTAAAATCATTCTTTCTTCTCCAGTCACCATCCATCTCTCTTCTTATATCCTTATACATGTGCCTATAATAGTATCAACCTTTATTCTATTCCATCAAATTCTAAATGTCCTAATTAATTAGAACCTTAACTTTGGCTTAAAAATCCTTAATATCTCTATCCAAGTACTTAGCATCCTGTTAAGAGTCAAACTCATCATGTCTAATAGATTTACCTCACGCTCCTACTACATTCACCTTTTTGACATTCATAGTTGCAAACTGCTTCATAAGTAACCTAATTATTATCCTAAATTATACTACCACCATCGAAACTATATCATCTAGGGCTCTCTACTCACTGGAATCAAGAATAGCGTAAGTTTAGCTCCCCTATCTACCTCCTAATTATGCCATCCTCAATTATTTTTAGCGATTGGGTCCAATATTTCATCAACCTTATTTTTATGAAGAATCATAAAAACCCTACTAGTAATAGTATCTGCAAAAACATTAGTGTTTATAATCAGGAATCTATAGAGTATCTAAAACAAATTCTACCCTTAAATTCTATGATTGGGCACATTCATTAAATTCTTTTTGAATCTAAACCACGTCTTGTATATTGCCTCTGAATTCAATTATCTGAAATTATAAATATCATCCTTCAATTGAAATATTTTTGAAAGTGGGGAGAATCGGTCAATGAATAATGTCCACACTCATTCTAAGTGGTAATGGACCCGCAACATAGTTCTCATAAACTGATATCACTTGCTTGTAAGAGAGTAGGGGCACAACCTGAGCCTCAATGCTTCCTAACTCAACCCTGGTAGATTATACAAAGTGCAAATCCCCAAAAAATTTATAGTATGTAAGTTTGCATCATCACTTGGGAAACCAACAAACACACCCTCCATATTAAACAATTGGATCATTGTACTTCTAAAGTATTTTTCTCTTTGGAGAAACTCAAGAAGAATGATAGATCATGTATCGATCGATTTAAAATACCTAAAATCTTATTCCTGATCATCAAACACTGACAAATAATTAAAAGAGGGTGGTTGAACTATATCTTTTCTAAATTTTTCCCTATAGAGTGTTGCTCGACAATCTACAATCACCTATCTAGACCTTTCCTCCGCACATCTGTCTGTCATCACCCAATTTATAAGTCATGATAGAACCTACTTTATCCTGCCAGTAGTTCAGATGAACAATATCCAAGAGCCAGATATAATGGGTAAACTTTGTGGAAAATGGACAAAATGCTAAAATTTAACAACTATAGACTTAGATAGCAATAATACAGACATAATTGTCTAGAAGATAGATAGGAAGTAAACAGTCATCCCAAGACTCAATAATGTCAGTAGAAGAGCTACTATAAATGAACTATGTATGCTAAATAGTAAAATACAATCTATCTTGATGATGCAAGACTAGACATAGCTAAATAGATGAAAAAGGGTAACACTGACTCCAACAGCTCAAAACCTTTCAAAAATCAACATCTCATAAGCGTCGAATCAGCGGTGGGAACTAGTACTCAAATCTACACCAAAAATATACGAAAATGTAGTATAAGTACCAATACTACGGGTACTCAGCAGGCATCATTGGCAGACTAATCTCTAACACCATTATACATAAATAATTAAATATATATGAAATAGTAGCATAAAGGTCATACAACTACAACTACAAGACTGCCCTAATAAACCAAGAAGTGTGACAAAATAAATAACCAAATGTATATCCCATAAGCTAAGAGGTTACAATTAAGGAAACTAAGCAATAGGATAGCCATAAAATACCAAATGATCATGCCCTAACCAAGAATCCATTTAAACCCTATCACCTTATACATGATTCCCAAATGTCGAGCCTGAACCAAAACTCAATAGTATCATCAACGTTATCATCATATGTAAGACTTGAACTAGAATTCCTAATATCAATATCATTACCAACTACCATATCGAACTGAAATTCATATTTATAAATCGTATCAATAAACTTATCAACAAGCTATAATGATAAACTAAATAGAATATACCAACGAAATATAACTATAGATCATCTCTTTTTACTCATATTTAAAGACTTGACCAAGAATCAAAACCACAAGTCATATCCATAGCCACACCCATAAGCCATATCAATACCACATCTTTTAAGTCATGTAAATAACCATGACTATAGGCTATGTCAATCTTCATATCCATAATTTATTTCAATAATCATGTCAAAAATCTATTAATAATATATATGAGTGATTAGTTATATTTATATGCCATTAATCATATCCATAAGACATATCATTAATCATGTCTATAAGCTATATGATTAATCATATCTATAGGACATATAATTAATCATATTCGAAAGCCATATCAATAATAATATTTATGTAGGCCTAAGTATGGGGACGAACATCCCAATTTCCCTGTGTAGCATAAGGGCACTCTTTAATTCCATGTTACAACTTACCACAACTATAACAACCTTTCTGTCCCAATAAACACTCACCAAGATGATTCTTACCACACTTAGCACGTGAAGAATAATTAGGTTTTCCACCCATACCATTTTGAGATCTGGGCATAGAAGTCTTACCCTACTGCTCCTGTCTAGATCTAGGAGCGGGAGAATTGGATGAAGATGGAGTTGGCATAGATGAATGATTCTGAAACTAAGAACGATTTCCCCCTCCTAAACTTTATTTAGACATACACAAACTACCTTATTGTATAGTCTTCGTTTTTCCCTTCTCTCTTACTTTAAACCTTTTTACCTCAATCTGCTGCGCATGAATCAAAAAACTAGCAAGATCTATGTCCTTAATAAGCATGTTATTCCTAAACTCCTTGACTACCAAACTAGATACTTAAGTAACAAACTTACTCATACTTGACCTAGGGTTAACCATCATATCAAGGGCATAATTAGAGAATTGGATAAACTTAACACAATGCTCTTTCACTGTCATCAAGCCCTGCCTTAGGTTCACAAACTCTTCAACCTTAGCTTCTCTCATTTCATGTAGAAAGAACCTATCAAGAAATGCATCCTGAAATACCTGCCAACTCATAGAAGATGCATTCTCACCTACATCATTCTTCCATATAACTGCTTAATCATATGCCATATCCTTCATACTATAAAATGCCAACATTACACTCTCCTCTTTAGAAACATGAATAATCTGGGTGATCTTTCTTATCTACTCTAAGTAAAGTTGTGGGTCCCCATTTTTTTTTGACCCAAAGAACTCAGGAAGATTCATTCTCAAAAAGTCATAAATTCTAGCTGCTATTAAATCCCCATTCTACTAAAGTAGGACTACCGCCTGATGGTTACCCTGAACATTGGAAGTCACAGTTTGGGCTAACACCGAAAAGGCAGCCCAAAATTTAGAGTAGAATACATTCTCATTTAGAGGTCAGTAGGCTGGGGTGGCTGGTTATCATTTCTATATGCACTAGCTCAGCGATGAGGCATATTCAACTATCATATAGGAGGATAAGTTAAAAGTAGATAGAGATACTATAATAATGATAGATCATGAAAGAAAGAGATAGTTTCCTAAAAAAATATCCTATAGCCTCTTGCTCATAAGTGTGGCATGCCTCACATCCATGATCAAGATTCTACATAACACAGCTTGTTTGATTTCCTAGGACTCTTATAACCTTAGGCTTTCACACAAAGTTTGTATCACCCTAAAATCAAGTTCCGAGATGTCACACGATACTCAAGACTATGAGTAGCCTCAAGCTAATCCTATAAACCTTCTACTAAATTTGTATACTCATAATAGATAAATATAAACATAAAATCAACAAAGAAGTATGTCTAATCTACGCTAAAATTATCTGAACATAATATCTGAAAATACTTGACTTATAAGTTTGGACAATCAATACTGGAAATATGAATCATAACTAGTAGTCTGACAAGCCTCTACCACTAATAACTAGAGAGCTAGTGGGACAAATCCCCAACTGACTCAAATAGACTGAAAAATACTGAATAAACTACAGTAATAAACTAGTAAATTTGAATGACTAGGTCCCTAAACTATGAGGACTCACCAAATATCGAGATGTATATAGAGATGCTGGAAATCACTCACACTGCTAAAATTGAGCACCTGAACTTATGAGATAATGTGCCACATAGACATATATATGGATAAGTAATTCTAGAATGTACTGAGTATATAAGGGTGAATACATAAGTAAAATAATATCTCAATGTTCGTATAAACTTGTAAAATATTGCATGCTAAGTATAAATGACTCACATTGGCTAAAATAACTGAAAGCTAAAAATCATGACTCATGAGTAATAAAACATACTGTATTAATATTGTGAGTCATAACACTTAGTTCTAAAAGTTATGCGGGTATTTTCTCTTTTAAATCATGTATTATTAGTGTGGAAAGGACTCACTATTATATCTGTAAACTAAAAGCTAAAATCTAGTAGCTAATTTCTTATGTAAAGCACTATCTGTATAAAGTTGTGAGCCTTTACACTTAGTTTTTAAAAGCTTTTTTGTTATTCTTTACTCTTTTTTGTAGGCTGTAGAAAGTATCTTCTAACCAACATAAACCATGTGAGGTAACATGTAGTCCAATGTCTAGTTCCCTTATGGGAAAACCACATGTTGGGTAGAGGTGTCATGCTCTTGCCAAGGAATAAAACCTAATCTAAGTGATAAATATATTACTATTATTCATATAGAAATAGGAGTAATTTGATAATCTGTACCTACGCTGGCTCATAGTTCTGGGGCATGTAAACATACGCAACTCGGTGCTAAATACTACTCCCTTTAATCTATATTCTTATTTTGTAGGAAATCCACTTTTAAAAACTAGTATAAGTGTTTATAATGAAAACCTCTTTTGAATTTTCTTACTATAAACTTAAGGAAACTATAAAGTGGATTCCATATCTAAGCTGAGATCCAAACATCAAATCTTTGTTCAAAATTTTAATATAACTAATCATGGATTCTCAAAAGCATAAACTTCTTGAAATATCAACATTCAAACTAGGGCCAATAACCCATGCATCAATTACATGTCAAATCATCGTAAAGTTCATGCTTGATAATGAAAATATTGATAATTCAATTCTAAATCTGAAAATTTTTGTAATACACATGAAATACGAAAGTAGACATGAAATTCAACATCGAAAACTCTCAAAATCTCATAATCTTCAAATAGTAATAAGCGGGTATAAACCCTAGACTAAAATTCACATAATTTCATATAAAATTCAACTTTAAAACTAATTTTGGGCGTAAGAATGAAAGAATTATCCTTGTTCATAGCCCCACATACCTCCGATAAACCTTAATTGATGAAATTGATAAAGAAACTTGAACTTGAATTCCTATTTGTGCTTTTGAAGATGATTTCATTAATATCTTGAATTGGGAATCTTGAATTTTGAGTTATCTTGGAAAAAGAATTGTGGAATTTGGATTTCTTGAGGGTTAAGATTTAAAGTTCTAGGGTTTCTTGAATCTTAATTTGATGAAATGTATGCATAATGTGCTTAGAATAGGTTTAATCTAGTGTTTTATACAATTTGGGGCATGGGAAATGAATAGGATACCCTTTGGACAAATAATTTTGGGCCCACTTTGATGCAATGCTTATACGTATATATATATAAGACATATCATTAGTCATATCTGAAATTAGTATCTATCTTGTAAGTTCCAACTAACATACTCAATAAAAATAATCAATCTCCTTAATTCCTAACCAAACATTAATATCGAAAAAACATGTGTAAATAAGTCTACAAAGTTAGCACAAGTCATTGCCTAAGGTGTGCCGGAGAGGCCCACTTCTAATCCCCACATTCTATTTTATACGCAAATTTTACCTTGAACTATACAAAGGTATCTATGTTTATTTCTATATGTTGAGTAAGCCATAAATAACTCAACGATAGCAATTCTTTCAAAATATGAACAACTAAGTCAATCCCACCTAAAATAATAGCAACTTAGACCAATGCCACACTAAACATGAATGACTAAGAGGATTTTATCTATCTTGAGTAACTTAGGCTTTTCATTTCTAAACATGAGCCATGAAGCTAACTTCACATAAGACATGAGTAACTAAGCTAACTACTTCTAGTTTACATTTTCAACATAACCTAAATGTTTCACCTAATCCAAATATTCTCATTCTTACTTCCAACACCTAACTACCCCAAATTTAGCACAATATCATAATCATAAAATGACATAGCTCAAACTAAGAAGAAGGTAAGCCTAGAATACTAAACACTGAAGAAAGGAAAAAAGAATCCGCTAAACCACTAAGCTCCTTATCTGAGAAGCTTCCGCAAGTTAAAAGGCTATCAAAATCATATGCTACTCATCAAAATGAGAACAATAATATCCATATTATATTAGCATGCTTTGGGTAAAAAATATGTAAAAATCCCATATGGGACCCACTTGTGGAATCACACTTTTGAAACTAACACAATGTCTCTCTATGCTAAAGGGACCTTTACCCTAAAAAAATATGTACATTTCGAGCTACAATGGTGCTCAAATAAAGCCACAAAGATTTTGGGCATTTTAGATAAGAATGGATTATTAAATAATGAAAATAATGGAAACTTACCACAAATTCAAAGAAAAAATGCATAAAATTAATGTTACCTATGCTCCAAAATAACCCACATCGGTTCTACCAAAAACACTCACTTTTTAGGGTTTAGTATTATATAAAATGAAAGAGTAATGATGATAATATGGCTAAGTGGGGTATTTATACCCATTCCAGTTATGCAAATGTTGCTAAAGCAGATACTGGGCCGTTTTAGCAGTTGGCAGTAGAGCGCCCAGATCATTGCTAAAGTAGTTCACCACTTATATGGAAGGATGCTAAAGTGGTCAGTTAGCACAAAAGCGACTAGTGATTTAGCAGAAAATTAGTTGCTAAAGAAATACTTGACGAGCTAATATGGCCGCTAAAGCACCCTCTACTAAAGTTCCCAAAGGTTACCTTAGCAGTTGCACTAGATTCCTTGCATCAGTTGGAGACTTGGAATATTTCAAGTCTTTGATAACGCTCAATCTACAGCTCTCGTTTGAGTGTAAAACGGTCGTTAGCAAATATAGAACCCAACCTGGGTTGGGTGTTGATCCCACAGGGAATAGCTTGGCCAACAAGTAAGTAAAATTACTAAACTTTTGGTGCAAGTCTCGTAAAAAAGGGGGGAGTCTTGTTTTGCAAGTAATGTGAACAAAAGCTGAAAATAATAGAGTAAAGAGAGAGATTGTTACGTTGGTTGTAAACAATGAGAATTGAAGCGTTGGGGTTATGTCCACCTTCTGAGGTATACGTCTCTATTGGCTATGAGTCTGTAGAATTCTGACATGCAATTGCTTATAGAGAATTGTAGTCGATGGTAAATCCAAGCGTCTCTCGACCTAAACAAGGACTATTTCACTTTAACTCTCTCAAGCTTAAAGCGTATCTAACGGTACGAATTCTCCAAGAGGTTAGTCCAGTTACGGCACTAGCTTTTTAATAGGAAAGGGTGTCCTACTACCTTGACATTATCTCTTTTCCAGACAAATAAACTTTCTCTCGAACAAGTTAAATGTTAGACTGGCGTATTCTTGCGTTTACAACCGCAAAGAATGTAGATTAAGATGAAGAGAATAATGATATAAGCAATATACGTGTCTCGAACTCACAAACTCACAGCAATAGATAGTAACTCATTCGGCTTCCATAACCCCAACAGAGAAGTTTAGTTACCCATGAATGCGAAGGAGATCACGATTGACATTGTTATTATATCACGATATTGAGTAATGGCGTGTAGATCAAGTGATAGGCGTGAGGCGTGTTTCCTTATCTTGGTAACGATTCTCTTGTTGTGGAATTTAAGAATAGAAGAGTAGATTAGAAGTGCTTGTAGTGGAAGATGAGAGGGATGGAAGAAAATTAATTGTTGAATTAAGTGAAGAATAGAAAGATGAATAAAAATCTCTAGCATGATAGGGTATTTATAATACCCATATCCTACTCCTACTAAGCTAATGAAATAAATAACCAAATCCTACTAGACTAATGAAATACTTAACCCAAATGTACTAGGTTAAGGTAACATTATCATAATCCAAATAAACTAATGAAATACATAACCCAATTGTACTAGGTTAATGTATCATTGTCAAAATCCAGCTATGTGTCTGTAAGTCCCCAAAGTCTTCAGAAATGTTGTTTTAGCTCGGGACACATTTTCCATGCAACATTTTTGGTCCTTAGGCGTGTAAACTCCCTTTCCTTCCTTCGTGAGCATTCTTTTGCGTCAAGTAAGCCATAAAATGCTGTATTTTGCATCATTTATACCTGAAACTTTCCTAATCATGTTCGTTAGCTCATTTACAGGAAAAAGGACTAAAAGTGCATGAAATATATAATTTGTTCTCAAAACTAGGCTAAAATATGGGCAAAATATATTGATATAGGCGTGTAAATTCGCCTATCATCAACACCCCACACTTAGAGCTTTGTTCGTCCTCGAACAACATATCATGTCCTTCTAAGCATCAACTTAAGGTTTTTACAGCAACAACACAAAACATTTATCAAGACAAGCACACCGATTATCAACCAAGAGTAGCTTTCCGATTATAAGTAGAAATAATTTAACCTCAAGTATAGTCTTGTGATGGTGATCAACTCGCATGCAAACGTTAAGGTGCATAGAATCATATACAACTATCCAAAACTCATCAACCATGTGTGTCTCACCATATGGTACCCATAATCACTCACAAATATAGCTTATTTTTGAAACATGGGTATCAAAATGTCCTTGCTCTTACTCTCACAAAGAATTCATATGTAGCAACTGATGACCATAGGCTTGCCCTTAATGTAGTACTTCACTAAATGTCGGAATGTTAAGATTAGGATCAAGTAGGTCTTTTGATGGTTGTAATGTAGGCTAAGGGACGGGTAGGATTATTTTGGCCAAGAATAGTGACTAGGTTCCTAAGCGCTTTAATACATCACTTTGTATGATTGACACTTTTTTCTTTCAATCTTTATTCTTTCTTTTGTTCTACCTCCCTTGTTCTCCTTTTTTGTTTTTCAATTTATCACAACTTACTTTTCAGCTTTCTTTTCTCAACATGCCTCTTATGATAGCACTTTCTTTTTCATACACATTCAAGAACCATTACAATTTATAGCATCATACTCACCCAATTTCCTCTTATGTTGTCACATGACTTTTTCACTTTAAAGCACTTAGGAATTTGGATCAAATTATGGTCATGAAAGAAATGGATTAGGCTTACATACAAGGTTGTCAAAGAAATAGGCTAAAGGCTCAAAAGGGTTTAACTAGGATGATGTCAATGGGTAGGTAAAACTGAAGGTAAACAAATATAGGTTGCCAAAGAAATGCCTAAATCATATCCTAAACTTACATTCCTTATTTACGCTTTGCATACATACCAGGCAAGTTCTAGCACTAGCCACATACATAGAAGATACTATTAATCTCACACACACAAGGCACATGGTCGACTTGATTGGAAGTAATATAGACTCTTGACCCAACAAGTGAAGGAATTGAATCACACAATATCACATAATGAGTCACAACTAGAGCCTAGACGTATCAATAGTCACAATTGTAGCACATACACTTGTTATAATCTCATGCTGCTTATCAAAAATAGTTTCATGCGAAGCTATAAAAAAGTTTGACTCCTAAAAAAACAAAAAACGTCAAACAAAAAAACAAAAAAAAATGGACTCAAAAAAAACAAAAAAACGGACTCAAATAAACAAAAATACAAACATAGGTGCAAACAGAGAAGTATAGCATGCGATACCGCCACCCCACACTTAAACGGGACACTGCCCTCAGTGGAAAATAAATTTGAAAAACCTGTTTAGTCGGACTCTTCCTCAATGTCGATGGTCATACCCCCTTCATCTGAATCATCATAAGAGTCGTCGTCAGAGTTTTCCTCCTCGTCAGAATCAGGAAGGCGTCGATCATCATCAGTCGGCACATCATCGTCTAGAGGTTCCTCAAAATATACGCCAACTCCACATATCTCCCGTGCATGGATGTTCATTGGGTAGTCGTGGTCCAGTTGTTGGAGCTCTTCAGCAGTTGGAATACGTCCACCACTCATCATAGTAAATCGTGTCATGCCATAGAGATGACGGAAGAAACTCTCATCACGAGCATGTCTCTCCGCAGTACTAAGGTTGACACCATGAGTTGTTTCAGCATCTTTGACCTTGGTGAGGTCAAACTTCTTTGGGATATGTGGGAGTTTGTGGTCAGCTGGTTCCTCTTCGATATCCTCCTTCCGCAAGATTGTTGTCAACAAATTGCCAAATGTGAAATGGGACCTTTTGTGGAGTCTGGCCTTCCTCATGGTAGAGCGAATGATTGCCCCAAAGTTGATAGGGACATTCGTTATCAAAGTATAGACCAAACACACTCTATCTCTCGATATCTTGGTGTATTGAGTCCCAGGAATAAGGCATGAGTTGACAATGCGCATCCAGATTCTTGCTTCCCTATTCAGTGGAGCATAGGGGAAGGTGTTGTGTCAGCCGGTTTCTTTATGTCTGCCCCACATTGCCATCGATCTGCTTCAAAAAAGCGTGTGTTGTATTGCTTTATAAAGAGGCCTGCTGTACAGCTCTTTGAATGGTGCTGTGTCGACTGAAGGTAAGCCAAGAAAAGAGTTGATCCAATCCGCGGTGAGCTGTAACATTTGGCCCCGAATTTTGACTTCATTGCCTGTTGTGTTCGGCGACCAGTTGGCATAAAACTCTCTTGTCAAATCAAGATTACACTCTCCCATGTCTCGGAAGATGAAATCCAGCTTCAAAGCCATTATTTTTGCCAACATACGCGGCTCCTTCTTTGCTAAGGTATCCTTGTTGATCAAGTCGACGTGAACATATTTTTTCGTTCTTTGTTGCTGCTGTACCATGCTTTGGCTTCTTCCTCAAGAACCCATTTTATTCCAAACATTCTGCGTGGTAGTTGCGTTGAGGATGATTCTCCTTGGTCTTTTCGACTTCTCTTCTTGCCCTTTTGGGAAGTGGTCGCCTTCTCCTTGCCTTGCCTCGCTTTAGGTGCCATTGTACCTGAGACTAGAAATAGTTTTAGTTACAGCACAATCTCACTTGATACAATCTATAAGCAAGCATTAGGGGTACCATCCCACACTTATTTTTGTTAACACAAATCAGTGAGGTGAAAGTAGTCGATTTACTCAGATTTCGTCGACATACGTTTTAGGATTGTATTCTGACAAGAAAATCAGCAATGCATCACTTACTTGCAGCCATTGGACTACTTTCATGGTAGATATAGCAACACTACTACATAGGGGTTACCACATGGAATCGTTATTCTTGAAACAATCACAACCTCCTAAGTCGGTAGGCACTATAAGTCTTGTCCCGATGGCCGGGATAGTCTAACATGTAAGTATCCAAACAACAATCTTAAGCAATGTTCATAGCCCTAGCAATTCAGCAAATATCATAACAATGCTATTGAAACCACATTCAAGTCGGAAACAAGTCAAGATTTTCCTACGTATATGCTCACTCACATGATTTTATATCAACAATCCAAACACACGAACATCACCAACAATGTTATATGATTTAGCAATTCATAATAAACATAGCAACGTAGTACTTACGGGAAATAAATGAAGAATAAGAGAGTACTTACTTGCTTGAAACTTGTGGAGATGGTTTTGTGAATTGGAGGAGCAAAAGAAGAAAATTTTGAGAAGATTTGGAAGAGTATGTGGCGCCTTTAGGGTATATTCTAGTGTGGTTGTGTTATAAAACTAAGTCCCCTTTATATAGGAAGAGTATGGGTCGGGTTATGACCCATTTACAATCGGTTTTGGAGACAAAATTCCAACATATGCGGCGCATAATGCTTAGCATAGACATGACATATGCGGCGCATTGTCTATGGCATAATGGGACATATGCGCCGCATAGTCTATGGCATTTGTAGACATATGCGCCGCATAGTCTATGGAATATGAGATACTGAGACCAAATGCCATAGCATAGGCGGCGCATAGTCAAAAGCATACCTAGGAATAGGCGGCGCATAGTGTATAGCACACTAGGTTCCGAGACCTTAGGCTATAGGATAGGTTGTGCATCGTTCGTGGCCTAGTTTTACCAAGGCCTAGCCTTCCTCGAAGCTTATTTTGGCTTGAGAAAGGCTCAATCCATAGCCTTATGCATTACCGTTCCTTACTTACCGACTTTACCATACAATGCGTCCAAATCGTCAATTGAAATCAATCTCCTCGTTGAATACTTCTTGCACCTATATTTGCTTAAAACAAATGAAAACGATTAGTACGATGGGTTGCCTCCCACCAAGAGCCTTAGTTTTGGTCGTGGAACGACTCTTATTTTTGGATTTTTCATCTATCAAAATAAAACAAGTACTAAAACGAAAAAATGATAAAACGATAAAACGATGGGTTGCCTCCCATCTAGCGCCTTATTTATTGTCGTGGCTCGACGTAATAATCTCGAGTACTTAAACTTCATCGAGATAAGTGATGTCCATGTCATTCATCGAGTCAAGAGAACCGATATAAGGCTTAACACATTGGCCATTCACTTTGAAAACAACACCCTTATTGCCTTCCAATTCGACTACTCCAGACGAGTAGACTTGGATGACTTTAAATGGACCAGACCACTTCGATTTTAACTTACCTGGGAAGAGCTTAAATCTGGAGTTAAAGAGTAGTACCATGTCACCTTTTTGGAAGTTTTGTCGAACAATCCGCTGATCATGATACTTCTTCATCCGCTCCTTATATAAATCCGATCGTTCATATGCATGGAGATGGAATTCATCTAGTTCGTTCAGCTGCTCCAACCTCAGATTCTTCACATCATCCCAATTCAAGTTCAATTGCTTCAATGCCCACAATGCCTTGTGCTCGAGCTCAATGGGTAGATGACAAGCCTTCCCATAAACTAGCTGATAAGGTGACATACCAATGGGTGTCTTGAATGCAGTCCTATACGCCCATAGTGCATCATCTAGCTTCCTAGACCAATCCTTCCTATTAGCATTAACCGTCTTTGCAAGGATTTGCTTGATCTCACGATTGGAAACCTCTACTTGTCCACTAGTTTGGGGATGATAAGTCGTAGCCACCTTGTGTTGCTTGACGCCCAACTTGGCCAATACAGATTTGAATAGCTTGTTGCAGAAGTGAGATCCTCCATCACTTATGATAGTACGAGGTACTCCAAAGCGAGAGAAGATATTCTTCTTTAAGAACGCTACAACACGCTTTCCTTTGTTGTCGGCCAATGCTACAACTTCAACCCATTTTGAAACATAATCCATAGCAACCAAGATGTACTTCATTCCAAACGAATTCACGAATGGACCCATGAAATCAATACCCCACACATCAAAGAGTTCTACCTCCAGAATTTTGGACATAGGCATTTCATGGTGTTTTGAAATAGCACCTTGACGTTGGCATTGGTCACACCTTCTCACATAGTCGTATGCATCTCTGAATATCGAAGGCTAATAATAACCACTTTGCAATACTTTTCTTGCTGTTCGATTGCCTGCATGATGTCCTCCAACTTGCAAAGTGTGGCATGCTTCCAATATAGTGGGCACTTCTTCATGGGATATACATTGTCGAATGATACCATCCGCGCATCTTCGAAACAAATACGGCTCATCCCAATAATAGTGTTGTACGTCATGCATAAACTTCCTCCTTTGGTCGTAAGAAAAATTGGTAGGTAGCACATTACTTACTATAAAATTTGCAAAGTCGGCATACCATGGTAATTTCTCCATTGTTGTCGCTAATATCTCCTCGTCAGGGAATGCATCATCAATCTGAATTTCTGGTTGCGCCACCTGCTCATTCTCGAGTCTAGATAGGTGATCAGCCACTTGGTTCTCGCAACCTCTTCTATCTTTGACCTCAAAATTGAACTCTTGCAGCAGCAATACCCATCTAATCAACCTTGGTTTTGCATCCTTCTTTGTCATTAGATACCTAAGAGCTGTGTGGTCTATATGTACAATCACCTTAGTACCCAATAGATAGGCACGAAACTTCTCAAACGCATACACGACCGCTAGGAGTTCTTGTTCAGTAACAGTGTAGTTTCTTTGGGCTTCATTTAGGACCTTACTCGCATAGTAGATAGGATGAAATAACTTCTCCTTTCTCTGTCCAAGAACAGCATCAACGGCTACACCACTAGCATCACACATGACTTCAAATGAGAGCGTCCAATCTGGTGCTACCATGATAAGGGCTTCAATGAGTTTTCCTTTAAGGCATTCGAATGCCTTTAAGCAATCATCATTAAAGTCAAACTTCGCATATTTCTCCAGTAGTTTGCACAATGGACTAGAAATTTTGGAGAAGTCTTTGATGAATCTACGATAGAACCTAGCATGGCTAAGAAAACTACGAACTCCCTTCACCGAAATTGGAGGCGATAGCTTCTCAATTACTTCTATTTTTGCTCGATCAACCTCCATTCCTATTTCAGATATCTTGTGCCCAAGAACGATTCCTTCTTTTACCATGAAGTGGCACTTCTCCCAATTCAGCACAAGGTTGAACTCTACACATCTTTGTAATGCCATGCTCAAGTTTGACAAACACGCTTCAAAAGACTCACCAACAACTGAAAAGTCATCCATAAATACCTCCAAAGTGTCTTCAACCATATCAGAGAAAATAGATATCATACAACGTTGAAAGGTGGCTGGTACGTTACATAACCCGAATGGCATACGTTTGAAGGCAAACGTACCATATGGGCATGTAAACGTTGTCTTGTCTTGGTCTTTGGGAGCAATACAAATCTGATTATAACCTGAATAACCATCCAAGAAGCAAAACCATCCTTTCCCCACTAATTAATCTAGCATTTGGTCCATAAATGGCATGGGGATGTGATCCTTGAGCGTCCAAGAATTCAGCTTGCGGTAGTCCATGCATACTCTCCATCCAGTAACGGGCCTGAGTGGAATAAGCTCATTCTTTGCATTCGCGACCACCGTCATACCTTCTTTCTTGGGGACACATTGTACCGGACTTACCCATGTACTATCAGAGATAGGATATACAACTCCTGCGTCTAACCACTTGATAATCTTCTTCTTCACCACTTCTTGCATAGGTGGGTTTAAACGCCTTTGGTGTTCAATGGTGGGGGTGCACTTTTCTTGAAGCTGAATTTTATGTGTGCAAATCCCAGGTGGAATACCAATAATATCCGCAATGGTCCATCCAATAGCTCTAATATACTTGCGTAAGATCTCAATAAGAGCTGCAACTTGTTGCTCACCCAAATCGGCTGCCACTATGACTGGAAGAGTGTTTTCGCTTCCTAAGAATGCGTACTTCAAATGGCTTGGCAGCTCTTTCAATTCTAACGTGGGTGGTTCTTCAATAGATGGCTTAGCTGGTGGTGTGGGTTGATTCTTGAGATCAAGATCCAGCTTCTTGGGAGTATAGCGATATGTTCCTAATCCCGATAGAGCACAAATAGCTTCTTCAGAAATTTCAGCATCCTTATTCTCTCCTTTCATGAGCAAAACCTCGAAAGGATCATCAAGAATTTGCTCTTCTTCAAGTCGTTCTTTCTCATCATCAAAGACAACATCAGCCACAGAAAATACACTCAGATCTTTGGGTTGCTTCATTGATTTACAAACATCAAAACGAACCACTTCGTCATTTATTCGGAATGAAAGTTCATTAGCTCTCAAATCTATGAGCACACTTCTCGTGGCAAGGAAAGGGCATCCCAAGATTATGGGAACCTCTGAATCTACCTCGCAATCCAAGATGACAAAGTCTGCTGGGAAGATAAATGAAGAAACCTTTACCAAGACATCGCATAGAATACCAACCGGTCGTTTTACCGACCTATCCGCCATAACAAGCCTCATATTAGTTGGTGTAGGATCTCCTAACCCAAACTTCTTGTAGATCGATAATGACATCAAGTTGATGCTGGCTCCTAAGTCACATAATGCTTTGGCAAAGTTCAAAGATCCGACGGTGCAAGGAATAGTGAAAGCTCCGGGGTCAGCCTTCTTCTGGACTATTGATTGGGTAGCAATTGCACTACAATGATGCACATCATCCTTCAGCTCATAACTTGCTGCCCTCTTCTTAGTCAAAAGATCTTTCATAAATTTCGCATACCCAGGCATTTGTTCAAGTGCCTCTACCAATGGAACATTAATGGTCAGCTGCTTCAACATAGTCATAAATTTGCTGAACTTAGTGTCATCCGCCACCTTCTTCAATCTTTGGGGAAAAGGTGGTGGTGGGTATGGAAGTTTTCTCTCCGTGGCTTTCTTCTCCTCTTGCTTCCATTTTTCCATTTTTTCAGGCTGCACGTCAGTAGGTGTAGCGTTGTTGACGTTGGAAGTAGTTGTTGCGGCATCTTCTCCTTTTGTAACGTCACTAGGTGTAATGTCCATGTCCGCAACTTCGTCAACCACTTGCCTGCCTTTTTCTGAAGTTTCCAGAACCTTTCCACTTCTGGTAGTGATGGCCATGCAAGACCCATCATTCCTTGGGTTTTGCACAGTATCGCTCGGTAAGGTGCCAGCTTTTCTTTGATTGAATGCTGCTGAAAGTTGGCTCAATTGCTGCTCTATTTGCTTGATAGAAGTGGAATGAGAATCAACTAATTACTTCATGGAGGACAAATCATTAATCACCTCCGTAACTCCCGCGCTCGTTGCTTCCACTCCTTTCAATAACTTAGCCATCATGTCTTCCATACTTCCAGGATTAGATGTGGTGGTATCACGTCTACCAGGGGGAATGTACAAACCACTCTTTTCATTGTTTTTCTTCCAACTACCTTGGTCTTTACTTCCAGATTTATCATAATAGTTCCGACCTTGGTTTCCTTGGGCATTCCCACGGAAACCCCCCTGATTGTTCAAGTAGTTGGCCTCCTCTTCAGAATCAGATTCATCTCTTCCTTTTAGCGCCACAGCTTTAACTTTTTTGGTCTTCCCTGATAATAAGTGCTTTGTAAGAAGATCCACTTGTGTTTTCATGTGCGCTATGTCTTGATCACGTTCTTCTTCTCTTCTTCTTTGGTCTGCAGTCATGCCAATAGATAAAGTGGGGCTTGCTACCTCAGAATCCCTGGTATGCCAAGCTCTACTTTGTTTCGTCATGCGATCTAGCATATTTCTTGCTTGATCAAAGGTGAGGTCCATGAAAGAACCTCCAGCTGCGTTGTCCACCAATGGTTTAGTTATTGAATTCAAGGCTCTATACAAGATCTCCATAAGGTGAACATTAGTCATGTGATGGTTTGGGCATCTCGCTAGCTTTGTCTTGAACCTCTCCCATGTTTCATGAAGAGCTTCAGAGGGAAGCTGACGAAAGTTGTTGATTTCATCTCTCAATTGAGCCCTTTTGGATGACAGAAAGAATCTTTCTAGGAAAGCGTCTCTCAATTGCCTCCAATTTGTAATTGAATCAGGAGTCAGCCCATTCAATCATAGTGTTGCCTCCCCAGACAGAGACAATGGAAATAGACGCAATTGAATAGCATTCTGACCAACACCAGGATTGTCAAAAGACTTTCATGTAGAAATAAAGTTTATGAGATGCATATTCGGATCATCGCCTGCTAGTCCACCAAATAATCTCTTGAGTTGCAATAACTAAATCATGGTGCTTGTGATGTTGAACTTGGCTCCGGGCGCTAATGGTGGTGGAATTATAACTCCGGTGGCTCCGACACCATCAAGATCATCATCATCATCGTCGAAAGATGGCTGCAAAGGTTGGAGATCATTTCTATACCGAGCTTGTCGACCTCTTCTGTTGGCAGGTGTTGCAGTTTCAGCGACATGCCTTGGGTTTATCAACTCGTCATCACCTAAATCCTCATCGTCAGGGTTTGTTGCTCGCCCAGGATTATCAATATTTTGTTGTTGTACTTGAGCAGCAGCAAGGGCGGCTAATCTTGCTTGCTCATGCTGAGCAGCCATCCTGTCGATTTCAGCTTGTGCTTCCATTCTTCTAATTCGTTGTGGTTCAGGATTGATTGGTAATAACGGTTGACCAGAACTTCGAGTATGGGGCATGCACTAAAGTAAAAACCTGCAGTAAACAAAAACAAAAACTAAACATAAAAGTATGAGAATCTTTGACCAAAGGGTCTAGTAATTATTACGAAATTAATTGACACTCGTATTCCCCGGCAACGGCGCCAATTTTTGATAACGCTCAATCTACAGCTCTCGTTTGAGTGTAAAGCGGTCGTTAGCAAATATAGAACCCAACCTGGGTTGGGTGTCGATCCCACAGGGAATAGCTTGGCCAACAAGTAAGTAAAATTACTAAACTTTTGGTGCAAGTCTCGTAAAAAAGGGGGGAGTCTTGTTTTGCAAGTAATGTGAACAAAAGATGAAAATAATAAAGAGAGAGAGATTGTTACGTTGGTTGTAAACAATGAAAATTGAAGCGTTGGGGTTATGTCCACCTTCTGAGGTATACGTCTCTATTGGCTATGAGTGTGTAGAATTCTGACATGCAATTGCTTATAGAGAATTGTAGTCGATGGTAAATCCAAGCGTCTCTCGACCTAAACAAGGACTATTTCACTTTAACTCTCTCGAGCTTAAAGCGTATCTAATTGTACGAATTCTCCAAGAGGTTAGTCCAGTTACGGCACTAGCTTTTTAATAGGAAAGGGTGTCCTACTACCTTGACATTATCTCTTTTCCAGACAA
This sequence comes from Capsicum baccatum var. pendulum, assembly GCA_030864225.1. Classification (NCBI taxonomy): domain Eukaryota; kingdom Viridiplantae; phylum Streptophyta; class Magnoliopsida; order Solanales; family Solanaceae; genus Capsicum; species Capsicum baccatum. The sequence goes on along the minus strand of CM061558.1, from coordinate 194,562,055 downwards.
ATAACCTTTCTCTCGAACAAGTTAAATGTTAGACTGGCATATTCTTGCGTTTGCAACCACAAAGAATGTAGATTAAGATGAAGAGAATAATGATATAAGCAATATACGTGTCTCGAACTCACAAACTCACAGCAATAGATAGTAACTCATTCGGCTTCCATAACCCCAACAGAGAAGTTTAGTTACCCATGAATGCGAAGGAGTTCACGATTGACATTGTTATTATATCACGATATTGAGTAATGGCGTGAAGATCAAGTGATAGACGTGAGGCGTGTTTCCTTAGCTTGGTAACGATTCTCTTGTTGTGGAATTTAAGAATAGAAGAGTAGATTAGAAGTGTTTGTAGTGGAAGATGAGAGGGATGGAAGAATATTAATTGTTGAATTAAGTGAAGAATAGAAAGATGAATAAAAATCTCTAGCATGATAGGGTATTTATAATACCCATATCCTACTCCTACTAAGCTAATGAAATAAATAACCAAATCCTACTAGACTAATGAAATACTTAACCCAAATGTATTAGGTTAAGGTAACATTATCATAATCCAAATAAACTAATGAAATACATAACCCAATTGTACTAGGTTAATGTATCATTGTCAAAATCCAGCTATGTGTCTGTAAGTCCCCAAACTCTTCAAAAATGTTGTTTTAGCCCGGGACAGATTTTCCATGCAGCAGTTTTGGTCCTTAGGCGTGTAAACTCCCTTTTCTTCCTTCATGAGCTTTCTTTTGCGTCAAGTAAGCCATAAAATGCTGTATTTTGAATCATTTATATCTGAAACTTTCCTAATCATCTTCGTTAGCTCATTTACAGGAAAAAGGACTAAAAGTGCATGAAATATATAATTTGTTCTCAAAATTAGGCTAAAATATGGGCAAAATATATTGATATAGGCGTGTAAATCCGTCTATCATCAGTCTTCGCCAACCCCTTACGATTCATCCAAAATCTCATATATGAAAATAAGCTAGTCTACCCAATCTAATTCATTATTTTAGATTCAATCTCTTAGTTAAAATTTCCATTCGAGGTCATTTTTAGGAATAGTGGGTCCCATACACAAATCATTTTTCATAACTTCTGACCAATAGCTCTAAGTGAGTCATAGGGTCTTCAGACAAAAACCAAGGGTCCACTTAAGCAAAAATTGATGTTCCAAATCAGTAGAAATAGTTAGAAGTGGCATATAAGGTCATTTAACTAAATTTTTTGACTGATATCCAATTTGAACCAGTGAATGTTTCAAAATAAGAAATAAGCTCTGAAAACCAAACGAACTGTCCGATAACTAAACTGTAGCTCCATTAAGTCAGAAATTACTTAGGGAAATTATAGTAAATCTCTAAATGATGAAATAAAAGTTGAAATACAAAAATTTACTTAGAGGGTCATTACAATATCAACTACTAAAGGAAATTTCATCAGTGAAAGTAAAGCATTAGGGTGTACCTAAAGCCTCGAACAAGTGAGTATATTAGGTTTGCATCTCGGTCTTGATCTCCTAAATAGTCTCCTCTACTAGGAGGTGCTATTAATGAGCCATAACTATTGGAATATCTCCAGTGCACACTTGCCAGACATCACTAGCTAATATTAGCACAGGATCCTCCACAATAGTCAATCACATACACAATTGAACTGAGTCCTATCTAAACACATGATATGGTTTAGGAATGTATCAATGCAACATAGAAACAAGTAAAATCGGATGGATAACAACTAAATTTTGGGGTAAGTCTAACTCAGAAGCCACCTCACAAACTGTGCAAAGAATCTCAATGGGTCTAATATATTTTAAGCTGAGCTTATCTTTTATCCCGAGCCTCATCACACCCTTTATAGGTGATACATAGAGGAATACCTTGTTGCCAACTCTAAATCTCAAGGAACGATGTCTACGATCTTTATAAGCCTTCTTCCTTCTTTGAGATACCCTCAACATTTCCTGAATCACCCTAAGTCAATCCAACAACTCCTGAAAAAAGTCGGTACCATAGGGTCTAATATTAAAATTTTCAAACTATCCAATAGGAGAACGACATTGCCTAATATACAAAGCCTCAAAATATGGAATCTCAATCCTCGAGTGTTAACTTTTATTAGATGTAAATTGTTCCAAGGATAAGTGTTGCTCCTACTGACCTCCAAATTCTATGACAAAAGCTCGGAACATATCCTAAAAAATATGAATAGTCAGCTCTTACTGCATGTCAGTTTGCAGATGGAGGGTTGTACTAAGATCCACTTAAGTAACCAGTACTTCCTGAAAATCTCTCAAAAATCTATACGTGAACACTAAACCCTAATCGAAAATGATGGATATAGGCCACAAGCAAGCAAATTGTTTTACTAACATATATACGAGCCAACTCTCGGCATTAAAGGACATCTGAACTAGGATCAAATGTGTCGACTTGGTCAAATAATCTAGAATGACCCAAATACCATCGGAACAATGGGAAGTAAAGGCAACCCAATAATAAAGTCTAAGGTAATCTACTCCCATTTCTACTCGGGCATGGGCAATCTCTAAATCAAGCCACTAGATCTCTAATGCTTGTACTCCACATGTTGACAACATAGGCAATGAGCTAAAAAATATTCTACATCTTTCTTCATATAACTCCACCAATAGTGTTGCCTCAAATCTTTATATATCTTAGTTATACCTAGGTGAATCGAATATCTGAAAGTGTAAGTCATATGAAAAGTTGACCTAATCAAGTCATTAACCCTGAAACCACAAATACAGCTATCAAATCTCAAGACACCCTCAGAATCTATGGTAGCCCTCTTGTACTCACCACTCAACACCTGCTCATGTATTATGCAAAGTCTCTTATCCTCTAACTAGCAATATTGAATCTGCTCAGGTAGTGTGGAACTAGCCTCTACACTAATAAGAATCTTCATAGGATCTAAAATATCACAACATACTAATTAAGTTGGCTAAGGAATAAACATCGCATGCCAATGATGTCATGACCCTTTAGGTCATTTTTCATATTTCTACTTATTTTTGCTATTAGAGCTTACGATAGCTGCCCCAAGTAATTTATGACTTTATAGGACTGATAATAATGTTATCAGCCAGTTTGTTTGGTTCTTAGAGATAATTCCCCATCTTAAATTCTTTGTTGTTTCTAGATGGCCACCGAGCTAAAAATATCAGTCAAACAACCTCTTTTATAAATTTGGACTATTCCAACAACTCCCAAATATCAGTTTTATTCTAGTAAGACTCTTGGTTTGGATCGTGAGGAACTTGGTTTATTTTGACTTATTGATCGAAAAGTTAAGAAAATGAAAGTTGGGTGTGGGGCCCAATTTTAAATAAAATAACCTTGTATTGAAATATTAACTATGTCATTGAGTCTATAATGTTAAATTTTGTATGGTAGCATAGTACTTTTACATTTATAGGATTTTGGATAAGTTCCGGGGGGGTGGCAAAGACTTGGAAACTCAACTGTAACTAGTTGCATCGCTATTACCGATGTTTTAGGCCTAATCTCCTTTCCCCAGAGTAGGGTAATAGATTTTATAATTGTGGGCTAAATGTCGTGATTGTGACTCCCTAGTATAGCCTTAAATATTGTAATAGTGATGCACGTGTCGCGATTGCAATACCTGTGTCGCGATAGTGATACCTGTGTCACAATAGCAAATCTTATGTCATTATATGGACACCCGGACACCTGGGATAGATATAAATACCCTCTTTTAAGCCTATTTTTGTTATTCTTCATCTCTTTCTAAGTGAGGTAAAATCCTAAATAGTGAGGTAGCTTGAAATTGAAGCATGTGGGTGATTTGGAATCTTAGGTAACACTTGTTTTCATGATTCTCCTTTAATTTTTTATAAGATTTCACCATTTTCATATTAAATTTTCTCATTTCTTGTTCAAAAATCTCCAAACCTTGGAGGCATTATTTTAGCCCCAAATTAGGTCAAATATCACCCATTTTTTGTGATTACTCATTGAGCATAAGGGAATATTGGGTTGGCTTTGGAGATGTGATTTTCATAAATGGTACCATAGATTTTGGTGTCCTCCTCTGTCTTCCAAGTAGCTTCCTCAAACTATTGGTTTCTCCATAGAATATTTAGGAAGCCACTTCTTTCATTTGTAACCAGTGAACTTGCAGATTGAAGATCCTCACCGGATCTCCTCATTGGACAAAGATTCCAAATTCCAACATCCTTTAAGAAATCAACCAAGGAAGGGTCACCCACACATCTTCACAACATAGAGACATGGAAAACTGAGGAAATGGAGTTCAATCTAGAAGGCAACTCCAACTTTCAGGCAACATTGCAAATTATTTCAAAATCAAATAGGGACCAACATAACGAGGACTAAGCTTCCCTTTTTAATGAATCACATCACTCCCTTCACGGGATACACCTTTAATAATACCCAATTGCTAAACTCTAATATCTTTGCTTCACGTCTGCATTATACTTTTGGTGACTTTGAGCAGTTTTTAGCCTCTCACGAATCACTTTCACCTTCTCCCAAGCAACTTACCCTCTCCAACTTTGTACCTCATAATAGTAGATCGATACCTCCTATAATGCAATGCCTCAACAGGGGCTACGCCAATACTAGGTAGCAAGTCTGATTCAACTTATAGTTTCCCGGAGACACACCACTACTATCATGAGTCAAGCCATACACTACTTCTATATTCAAGCCTATCAAGAACTTAAAATGAGTTAGCTTAAGACACTGGGCTATAATCCATAAATCCTTCACAAACACTACTCTGCTCCATTACTATTATCTTATGCAAACCATAAGTAGATGACATAGGAAAACTATACTCAACTATTATAGCCAAAAACACCAACATGGGATTGAAAATCCAAAACCATTACTCAACTATGACATAAAATATTTCATACATATGCCTTCCCAAACCACATTAGCATGCAACAAAACTATTGGTATATCTACCAACCATAACACTCTAGCCTACTGCTTTAATATCCATGGTATGATCTATCTTTCCCATGATATAGCACCCTCTATCATTTCCTTGAAGGTTTTCACCATCCACTCCTTTCCAAAACCTTAGTTCTGGAAGTCATGCTAGAATCTCCCCCAGATAGAGACTTCTACATTTCCCCATTTCAAAATACCACAATGAACACCGAGCCACTATCACTGCAATACAAAAAGGTTCATGGAGGAACTAAAGCATAGGAACCACTTATGCCACTCAAGGAAATACCCTCAAAAGAGACACGACAACATAGGCAAGAAGGGTTTTATAGTAACCACCTAGGTCATAAATGAGACCTATCCCTGTATAACATACCAAAAAAGAAGTCCTTAGGACTGGACACCCCATATATAATATTGGTAATGTAAGGTCAAAACTCATATCCGGGGAACAAAATGTATTCAAGAAATGGACCTTAGGTGTAAGGGCTAAATACAATGCATTCCGCACTAGTAAAGAGCCCTCTCAACAGAGATAGGAGAGAATCACAAGAGTACGCAACCTGACCTTCCCTTAGGGACAACCGCTAGAAGAAATTTAGAATCAACCTTTGACCTTTATCCTATTATGTAAATGAGCACAATACTCCACTCTAATGGGTAACGCCGAGGAGCTAGACTAGGGAAACTTGGTCTTTCTATACCTAAAATCTTTCTATAAAGGAGGAATAAAAGTTGGAAAAGCATTCGAAACAAGACCAATCTCACACTCAACCTCCCTATTCATCAAATAAAAAAATGTCATGGGGGTATTGGTCAAACCAGAGGAAATGAATAAGAACTCTTAGTGACCATACCGAGTTTTAAAGGCGGACTTAGGGATATCTGCTTCCCCATCCTTAAGTTGATGATAACCGAACCTAAGATTACTTTTAGAGAAACACTTCACACCTTGATTTTGATTAAACAAATCATTAATTCTAGGGAGAGGATACTTATTTCTTATGGTGGTTTTGTCCCATGGACAATAACCAGTGCACATATCAAGTAATCCATCCTTCTTGAGCATTAACAACACGGAAGAACTTTAAGGAGACACACTAGGATTAGTGTCCAAAATAGGATCAACCCCAAAATCAATTTCCCTATTGGGAGAATACTAGAATGATCACTGAGGAAAACAAACTTATTAACCACAGGAATAGTGTCTAAGGAAGAAACTTTTGAGTTGGAACCTTTAATTCCGACCAAATGATACAAATGCCCTTTTGAGATTAACCTACGAACTCTAAGATACAAAATAAATCTCTCTTTAGGCCCAAAACAATCACCTTCCCATGCAATGACTAGGTCATTAGGGAATATAAACATGATCTAATGGTTAGACAATCTACGGAAGTAGAACACGAATGTAACAAATCTATCCTCAGGATAACATCAAAAGCAACTACACCCAACTCTATCAAGTCTACATGAGCTTTTCTATGACTAACAAATACCACACACACCCTATAGACCATCTTAACAACCACAAAGTCTCCTACTAGCATAGAAAAAAAGGAACTGAGTGACTCTCAGGACTAAAAACCAAGATTCATAAGCACAAATAGGAAAACATAAGAAAGAGTAGAACATTGGTCAAGCAAATAATACACATCACAAGAGAAAATATTTAACATACCCATGTTAAGATTAGAAAGTGTTGTGGTATAGTAAGAGAATTGGGATGTCTCAACCAATGTTAGGACTAGAAGTGGCACCCCTTGTTGCAAGAGCGAGAGAAGTGGAAACCAGTACCCTTTTTTTCATGCGACAATTATTATGGGACAGTACTATTACATATAACCCAATTTACCACATTTAAAACACCAATTCTTTCCTTTGTCTCAACAACTATGGTGTGATCTACTATAAAACTAGCAAAGAGGATAGGTTAGTATAGTTTAGGCCCGCCCCTCTAAACTTATGCTGGGCACCTTATGCCCTATGAGTATTACCAATTTAAAAAAGCCTGCCTCTTAATTAGTTTAGGTAGGGAGAACTAGCCATAGAATGGAAGCTAAGACCCACCCAATACTTCTTCTTAAACCACTTTCCACAAACCTAAGCTAATGGAGAAAAGAAGAGATAGAACCCGTTATTTTAAGGTAAATAAGGAGAAATGTCACCCCTAAAAGTAGGGTTAGTGGGAACAGGTGTAACCCCTCGAGGATAATCAAATATCAAATCCCTTGACAGGGTCTGAATCCCAAAAATTAGATGAGCTTTGTCCATATGGCCCTCAGTTAGGATACAAGATCCTACATGAACATTGAATCTTTTTGGATACATGATCTAAAAGATGATCAATAAAAATTAAGAGGAATCCAAGACCTTAGACTCTATATAGCTTGAGATTGAAACACAAGAAATGAAAATATACTTAAATGTCTCATAGCCCCTCTTTTGTAAGTGTGGTATGTTAAAAACCCATAAAAGAGACTTTATTTGACACGGCTTGGTGGACTCTCAACTATTATTAACCTAGGATCTGAGACAAATTTAACATATCCCAAAATCAGAATATGTTGTGTGGATATCTTAAACCCAACTTGGACTGGAGATTGCCTCGTTAACTCAACCTAACCATCTATTCAATTCTTAAGTTTTGAATGAAGTCCGACAAAGTATCAAGTAGTAGAAAAATAAATCTAATAGTTTATACTTTGAAAATATCTAAAATTTCATTAATAAAAACAATCTAGCTAATATACCTAAGTGCACAGTCATCCACAGACTCTAAAAAACCGATGTCAATAATATGTTGGGACATGCCCTCGATAATATCCAAATACCAAGTCTATACAAGTCTATGACTTAAAGTAAAAGACTATTAAATGCATGCTCACTGGAGAATAAATCTTACCACTTCAATGTCAATGCTTGATCCACTCGATAACTTAGTCACTGCGTAGATTAGGAAGAAGAAGCTTCGTCCACTATGTTACATGGGGACATAGTGTTCAAACATAGTTAGCGGTTGGAGCGCTAGCATATATCTCGAGGATAAGGGTAAAATAGCACATTTGTTCAATACAATTCAAATCATCGTATGAAATCATATTAATATTAGAGGAGTCATATATAAAGATACACATACATATGTTTAAATATAGCATGCCAAGTCGTAGAAAGAGTCATAAAAATCTTTCTTAAAGCATTTATTCATGAGACATGAAGTGGAGAACTGTCAACCTATCACCTTAAAAATTTTAGAACCTTAAACTTCTCTATTACATTAGTCAAGGGTATATGAACCCCAAACTAGATCAACCAATTCGGCCAAATTAATTAGGCAAGGGACTCTAACCACAATTCATTTCTTTGGGCGAGAAACTCTAATGAAAAGCTATTTTATTAGGTGAGGGACTCCAAACACAAGCAATTTTATTAGGAAAGGGACCCCAACCATAAGGCATTTCATCAGGCGAGGGACTCCAACCATAAGTCATCTTATTCGGTAAGGGACTCCAACCACAATCTATTTTATCGAGCAAGGGAATCCAACCATAATCCATTTCTTTGAGCAAAGGACTCCAACAATAAGAAATTTTATTACCATTTCTAGTCCATATTTGATCTCTCAACCACTTTAGTTTATGCCTTAGCATCCATACAATTTATTTAAACTCTTAAGGTCTTGAACCATTTATCGAAAACACAACCACATGGGACCATAAGGTATTCATGCAAACATTTATTGATTGAACACTTTATTAGGACAATTACTTAACTCAAATCATCATTTAATTCATTCGGTGGTCATTAAGACCCATACCAAATCAATCATTCTTCATTAGTATTTCTATACCATACTTTAGTTCTACACATAATTCAAGTTCATATTTAGGATATTAAATACCTTTCTTAGCCATCAAACCAACATGGTCATAATTTAAATAATTACTTGGCTAAAAACATCATTACAATACCATTTATTAACCATTCATATGTATTGAGCCATTAAACCATCTAAAGTCATAAAGTAATTCATTACATGATTAACAAGATCCTTACCAACCATTTACCAAGCATTCATATTAATCATGACTCAATACATGTCAACAAGTCCTTTACAATCATTTAATAAGTACTCACATGCATTTCAACAATATCATATCTCATTAATATTCACTAGACCAATACCCTATTTCAACACACCATTAACATGTGACTAGGCAATTTATTTAAATATTTTCACAAACACCTTATGTGCATACCTTTATCAAGACCAAATTCATGGTAAAATTCATTATTATTAGGGTTATTTAAGACTCATATGTTAGACCACATACAACCTTTACCCACACATGCAATCCATCACTAATAACATGTATAATCACAAGATCAAGCAAGAACAAACATTATTCATCATTGACAACAAAACCCCTTTCATTTGATTTAAAAATCACCATGTACACTTACTAATACAAGTGTGAAATACATGGTTTTTGAGTTATTTAACAAGGGAGAGAGTTACATTCCTTATAATTGTTGATTCACCAAGGAAGACTTGACTCCTCTTACCCCAAGATAAACTCCCTTTTAACCCTAGACTCCAATTCTCTAAACTATGATTGAGAGATTATTTAGGATGTTTGATCCACTAAAAATGTGTCTTATAAGGACACACACACTTATATAGTGAGGTGACTTAGGGTTTTGTGTGTGGGAAATAACCATAAGGTCCTAAACTAAAAGCTGGAAAATGAGCCCGTCCTTGGGTACGACTCACTTAAGGAAATTGTACCCTAGAGTACAAGTGGTAATCTAACTATTACCCTAGGATTATCCTAGTTCATCCATATATTTTAGTGTACAACAATACACCATTGAGTCTTATCCAAAGGGTACGACTCATGCCCTAACTATGAAACTTCACTTATACAAAAATAGTCCATATTTGTATCAAGACACACTATATATAGTTGGGTTGTGTATGACTCGAACTCTTAAGTATGATTGAAGGGTTTCTCACATATATATAGGATAGTGAGTAACCGTTACCACACTTCCTAGGGTACTAAAAGGGTGGGGAAGAATGATATGACTCATATCCAAAGTGTACAACTCATGCCTTTAGTCGTACCTAGCCCAATGACATCAAATAAAGAAATTTTTCTCATGGTTCCAAGCCTAGGTGTTTCATTTTTGTTATTTACTGAATAACTTTTATACTTTTTTTACATCTAAAAAATAATTATTATGGTGTTACTGGGATGTCCTTGTACGTGATGGTTATGATTGTTTTACATTGTGAGTAACGCTTACTCATTATGCTCTGAAAAACTTTTTTATTAAGATGGAGATGCGATATGAAATATTCTATTGAATAAGACATTTATTATGGTATTGATTAAATCATTTATTTGACTTTGGATTGTGATATTATTTATGTCATTGACTAAGTTAGTGATTATAATAGCAATCATGACATTATTAATACTAAAGATCTATGATTATTGAATATGTTAGAGATTATACTATTTGATATGCAAGAGATCATGCTTATTTACTATATCAACAATTATTCAATTGACTATTGTAGAAATCATTCTTTTATTAGGATTGGTGATCATGCTAAATACCTATGCTAACTTGTTATTTTATGGAATACTCTAATAATTATGCAATTAGACATTGTAATGATGATATTGATATCGGTATAAGTCTAGAAGTTACTTATGCTGTGAAATATACAAATACTGATTCAAGTTTGTATATTAATGATAATATTAATTATTTATACCCATTTGTCTAGAGGATGGCTATGATATTGACGATGTTGGTGATGTATGCAAAAAGATATCAATAATAATATTTAAGATTGCATTATTAATTTCACTTATTGGTTTAAGTCAGAATATACACATAATACCATGATGATATACATATTATGATATGATGATATCATGGAATTAGATGGACAATAGTGATTCTAGCTAAGTATAAAAATGAGTAAATTGTTATATTGTGGCATAATATGAATGGGTTCTAGTGATAAATAATGATTAGTTTACAATTAGTGATTAGTTTAAAAGTGATGGCTAATGAATAAATAATGGATATGGTATGGTATGACGTTGATGAATCCTAGTTGTATCATAAGAGTTCATAAATAATGGTTGTATCTTATACTATCTTATTTGTACCTTCCAGCCTTTTTGGGGCTTGCGATAGGTTATTTACATTTTAGTACTAATTGGCTTATGGGTGCCAATTTTGTAGTTATGATTACATGTGTTGATGATTTATGTGATGTTTTTTTTACTTACTTATTTATGCACAATGATGTTGGATTTAATTCAGGTTTGCCTAGTTACCTTGACTTAGTTATGTTAGCTTATATTTTATCATTCTTATATCATGATTTAGCTCAGTCGGTTGATGATGCCTACTGAGTATCCATGGATTTAGTACTCATACTATACTTTTGTACTTTTTTGGCACCAATTCATGTACTAGCATTATCATTGATGGACGTTCATGTTTTGTAGATCTTCGTAGATAGGGTGAGCTCTTGGAGTCAGTGTAGCCTATTTTCTTCATTTATGACTAGTTTTTGTTTTAAGAAAAGACTATGTTGACTATTTTAAGAGTAGATTTGTATTATTAGTAGATGCTCTTGTACCAGTTCTACTAGGTCGTGGGATGGTATTTATGTATTGACTATCTTTTATCTATTTCAAATACCCAATTTTATTTTCAAGCTACACTTATTGTTTTTTGCCTTATGGACATTTTCTACAAAGTTAACCCATTGTGTTTATCTTTGGGTTATGGTTAGGCTTACCTATTAGTGGGATAAGTATGTTTCATCATGACTCATAAATTGGGTTATTACAAATTCGTATCAGATCCTAGGTTTCATTAGTATTGTTGGTATAAGAGCAAGTGTCTAGTAAAGTCCTGTTGATTGGAACGATGACATTCATTTCTTATCTTTAGGAGTCTTTAGGACATTACTAGGAGTTTTTCACTTCTTTCACCCATTTTGTGTTAAGAGATTGAGTTGGTTTATTGAATATTTCTTTGACTTCACCCTATTGTAGATGGATAGGACATATGTTACCGCTATATGAGATGAGGGTATCTAGATCAATCTTAGGGATCCTACCCCTACTTTTGGATAACCCAGTGATTGCAAACAATTACTAGATGTGCCCCTAGAAAAGGGCAAGGACAAGGTGCCTTCACCAGACCTTATGTCTGCTCTTGAGCCTGAGGATCTTTTGCCCCAGCCAGTGATGGGCCCAAGGACCAGAACAGGCTTCACTAGGATTTATTTCTTATTTATTTATTAGGGATACTTTGGTTTTTATTTTGGGGTTAGTTGGTGGTTTACAATTTGATAGATCACAATCTATGAATCAATATGGTATCGAGGTGGGGGTGCAACATGTAGTTATGTCTCCTTGAGTTGTGCTCTCTCTTGTGTGGTCAATTGCTCAACCAATAGTTGCTTAGCTAGTGGTTTTGAAACTTGATATATCTACCAAGGAGCAGAAGATGTTAGGTTGATCCTTGATATTTTCTTCGCCTAGGTTATTTGGTGCTCTAGGAGAGGATGCATATGATATTTTCATTACTTGTAAGGATAGGATCCATAATTTTGTCCTCTTTAAACTTGTGGTATGGATTACACTACCTTTTACTTTGACTTTGTTGTATTAGTGGAGAGGTTATCATGAATCAAGGCTAGTTGGATCTTCTCCTTTGACATGGGCTTAGTTCTCTAAGATTTTTTTGGAGATGAATATACCTCACAACCTTAGGGATCATTTGAGATATCATTTATCTAGATTGGAGAAGGGCTCTATGAATGTTATTGTGTAAGAGGCTCATTTTTATAAGATGGCTAGGCATGCTACTTCTATCTTAGCTACTAAGTTTGAGAGGGTTTGTTGCTTTATTGGAGGGTTGAGACATACCCTTTGTATTTTTCTCAAAGTTTAGATCTGGATGATAGGTCTTTTATTTTGGTGTCAGACCACACTTAAAGAATGGAGGAGATGTATCTAAGTCCTGAGAGGGCAGCAGTAAAAGACCTAGATATCAAGGTCATTTCAGTGGAAGCCATAGTTGTTCCCAATTTAGAACTAGCAGTTCTCATGGTAGATATCCTTTAAATCTGCAATATCAACCTGAAAGTCAGCCTAGTAGACCTATTCAGGCAACAGTTCAGATAATCAGCAGAGTTCAGTCTAGTGCCAGTAATTGCCCTAGTTAGGGTCATGGTTAATATTTGAGAAGTTTGTATTATGGTTATTCTAGGTGTGGTGGCTATGTAGGTCCGCAAGATCTTTTGGGTCAAGTTCAGCTCATGCAACATGTTGTAGTTGTTGATTTCATGGTCATTAATCATGAGAGTGCCTTAGTTATAAGGCAATTGTTTCTTTGGCTCAGAGTCTTCCTCCTGCTAGAGCAGTTCATCCCTAAACTAGAGTTGGTTTTCATAGTAGTAGGGGTCATCCCTAGGGTGCTCCAGGTTGTTCTCTGGCATATAGGATAAAATATTTTCTAGGAGCCTAACCAGGTAGATGGCGTGATCAATTGTATGAAGTACCTGTCAGACCCAAGGCAGAGTATTCAAATAATATTATTATAGGCACGATTTTGGTATGCCATCAATTATCACTTGGTTTATTTGACCTGGGATCCATTTATTCTTATATGTCTACTTATTTTTCTCCATTATTTGAGTTATCTTGGGATTTATTATCTTTTTTCTTATGTGTATCTACTCCCATGGATGATTTGTTATTGGTGAATAGGGTGTTCAAATCCTATTTATTTTGACTGTTTGAAATATTAATACTCATGATGATCTTATTATCTTGGATATGGGGTATTTTGATGTGATTCTAGGCATAGATTGGTTATCTTACTATCATGTGGTCATGGATTTTTTTCCATGACCATTACCTTGGCCATGCCTGACCTACCCCTGATCGTGTGATAGGGAGCTTCTATTCGTGAGCTAACAATGATTATTTATTATATGTGTTCTAGGAGACTTTTCTTGAGGGATTGTGAACTTACCTTACTTATATTTATGATGTTAGTTATCTAGTTCATCGCTTGTCTCTATTAATATAGTTTATGAGTTTTTTGATGTTTTCTCTACCGATATACATGGTATACCTCCTGCCAGTGAAATTGAGTTTTTTATTGATCTTAAGAGTGACATCTGATGTATTTTATGACACATTATTGTAAGGATCCTATCAATCTTAAAGAATGGAATTCTGAGCCTCAAGATCTTCTTGGTAAGGGTTTTATTAGACTGATATTGTCACTTTCGGGAGCTCTAGTGTTGTATGTGAAGAAGAAAGATGGCTCTATGTGTATATGTATTAATTTTTGACAACATAATAAGGTGACAATGAAGAACTGTTATCCTATGAATCGCATTGATGATTTGCTTGACCAACATCAGTAAGCAGCGATGTCTGCTAAGATTTATTTGAGATCTTATTACAATAAGTTGAGGATTCAGATAGAAGATATACCAAAGAAAGACTTTAGGACTCATTATAGCCGTTATGATTTACTAGTGATTTATTTTGGGTTGACTAATGAGCCAGGTTTATGAATTTGATTACCCGAGTGTTCGGTCCTTATTTGGATTGATTTGTGATTGTTTTCATCAAAGATGTCCTTGTGTATTTGAAGAGTAGAGAGGTGCATGCACAATATTTGAGGATTGTGATCTTGGCTTTGGTAGTTCATAAGTTTTTTTCCAATTTCTATAAGTGTGAGTTTTGGCTTGAGTTGGTGACTTTACTTGATCATGTATGGGATTATGGTCGACCCAACTAAGATAGAGGCAATTCGTTATTGGGCTAGACCTAATTCTCTAATTGAGGTTCATAGCTTTATTATTTTAGCTACTTATTATAGATGATCCATTGAGGGTTTTGTAACTATTTTAGCAATGATGACCAAATTGACTCAAAAGGAGATTCCCTTTAGATGGTTTGAGGAGTGTGAGTCGAGCTTTGGAATGCTCAAGGATTTTATCACCTCAGCTCCTACTCTAGTTTTTCCTATAGATGGTAGTTTACCATTTTTTGCATTGCTTCTGGTGTTATCTTAGATATTAGTAGTAGGGTTATGCTGTTAGTTATGCTTTGAGGAAACTTAAACTGCACGAGCGCAACTGCCCCACTAATGACTTAGAGTTGGCGGTGATAGTTTTCGCGCTCAATATTTGGAGGCATTCTCTTTATGGTGTGCATTGTAATATTTTCACAAATTACAGAAGTGTTCAGTATCTTAAGAGCAAGAGGGAGATTAATGCTAGGTAGCATTCATGGATAGAGTTGCTTAAGGATTATGATATCTCTATCTTAATTATCCAGGAAAGGCGAATGTAGTAGCAAATTCCTTGAGTAGAAAGTCAGAGAGTGTAGGTAGCTTAGCTCGCATATAAGTTTCTTAGAGGTCGTTTACATGAGATATTCAGTCCTTATCCAACTTGATGGTTTGCCTTGATATTATAAACCCTAGGATAATTCTTGTTAGTCTTGAGGTGAGGTTTTTTCTTTTTGAGCAAATTCGAGATTGTCAGTTTAAGGATAGTAAGTTTTGATTTCTTTCTGATCAGGTGTTGAGTGCTGAATCCAAGAAGGTTACCATAGATTCTGAAGGTTTCTTGATATTTGGTAGCCGTATTTGGGTTCCTAGAGTTAATGAATTGATCCAATTGATTTTGCATAAGGCTCACAACTTCAGATATTCTATTCATCAAGGTACAACTAAGATATATAAGGATTTAAGACAACATTATTGGTGGAGTGGATGAAGATAGATGTGGCGGACTTTGTATCTTGTTGCCTTTGTTATTTACAGGTGATAGTCAACCATCAGTGACCAGGTGGATTGATTTAGACATTGCCTATTATCGAGTGAAATTAAGCATGGATTACCATGGATTTTTTAGTGGGTTGCCTATCACTTCCCATGGTTCCGATGGCATTTGGTTCATGTGGACCGGTTGACCAAGTCAGTGCATTTCATTCCTATTCAAATGTTCTTTAGTGACAATAGGTTAGCCTATATCTCTTTGTGTGAGATAGTCCATCTGTACGTTGTTCCTATATTTATCATTTTAGACTGGGTTTAGTGTTAATGTTTATCTTTTGAATTGTTATTTAAAAGGTGTTGGGTACTCAGGTGGAACTCAATATATTCTTTCATCAACAAACATATTGCCAGTTCGAGAAGACTCTTTAGATGCTTAAAAATATGCTTCAAGCTTTTGTTATGAATTTTGGAGGTTATTGGGAGTAGTATTTAACCTTGGTGGAGTTTGTATTTAATAATAGTTTTCATTCGAGTATTGAGATGGTCCTTTTTGAGGATTTGTATGGTAGGAGATATCGCTCTCCTATTATACAGTTTGAGATTTATGAGATTTTACCCCATGGTACAGATTTACTTTAAGAGTCATTGGATAGTATCAGGGTGATTCAGGACAGGTTGAGAATAACTCAGAGTAGGTAGAAGGCCCATGTGGACCATGGAGTGTTCTTTTAGAGTTGAAGTTGGTGATCAAGTATTTCTCTGTGTATCACCCATAAAGCATGTGATGAGGTTTGGTATGAAGGGAAATCTCAGCCCCAGATATATTAGAACGTTCTAGATTCTATGTTCCATTAGTGAGGTGGCATATGAGTTAGACTCACCTCCAAATTTTTTTGTTGTCCATCCGGTTTTCAATTTGTAATGATACATACCTGATCAATACCATGTTCTTAGATAGGACTCAGTTCAGTTGGATGAACGGGTGAACTTTGTGGAGGAACGTGTGCTTATTTTGGCTATTAATGTCAGGCGATATCATACTATGGAGATTTTTATTGTTAAGGTTCAGTTGAGGCACCTCCCAGTAAAAGATGCAACTTGGGATATCGAGAGTGAGATGTGGCGCTAGTATCCTCACCTATTCATGACATTAGGTACATCCTAATTCTTTACATTTGCGTATGAATGTTCCTTTAGTAGTGGATATTGTAATGACCCTTCAGGTCATTTTCAATATTTTTTATTATTTTTGCTATTAGATCTAATCTATAGCTTCCCAAAGTTATTTATGACATGTTATAACTGACAATTTGGTTATCCGGCAGTTCATTTGGTTTTTAGAGTCAATTCCCTATTTTGAAGTTTTCACTGGTTCCAAATGACTATCAGGTGAAAAACTTTAGTCAAATGACCTCGTATGAAAATTCAGACTATTCGAACAACTACAAAATATCGATTTTGGGATAGGAGTACACTTTGTTTGGTTCTAGAGGAACCCAAGCTCATTTCCACCTATAGGTTGGAATGTTGAGAAAATGGAAGTTAGGTGTGCGATCGAATTTTCATTGAAACAACCTCGGTTGTAAATTTCTACTAAGCCATTGAGTGTGGAACATCAAATTTGGTATGCAGGGCATATTTCATTTGTGTAAACAAAATTTTGAATAAATCTCAAAGGGTTAGTATGGACAGTTGTAACTAGTGTCATAGTTATTAGCAATGCTTTTGGCCATGACACAGTTGTAACTAGGCACTCTCGCTCGGTACAACAAAAAACTAGGGACAGCCAAACTCAACAATCTACCGAACATCTAAGACTCTGCACAGACATACCAGGCTGTGCAACTATAGACTGAGAAATTACTGGTGCATGAGGGACCTCAACTCTGTGAACTACAACTATAGGTTGCATCCCCAACTCAATACCACTCTGATATATAGTCTGTGCACTATCAGGTGGTTCAGTAGAAAAATTCCCAAAAGTTATACCAAAGTATCCTTTACTTTAATGAAAAAATAAATCTTTATAGAGCCTGGGCTGGTCCTTAGCCCACTGCTGGTTAGGGCAAAAAAATCTCTGGCTCAGGCATTGTAATAGGGTCTAGTTAAGGCCTATATCCTGGACACTAGGTGGGTACACTTCTTAGGACTTTTAATTACCTCTAGGTCATCCACGAACAGCGATAGGATCCCTAGGTTTGGTCATGGGACCCTCGTCACGGGTAGTGGTAGCGCGTGTCCTAGCTATCTATGAAAGAGTGAAACCAAAGGAATTCTTTAGAAAATAACTCAAACTCGTAGAATAAAATGAGTGAAAGAAGTGAAGAACTCCTAAGAATTTCCTATCGCCTACTTAAGATAAGAAGCATATGTCATTATTATGATTCACGGGACTCTACTAGACGTTTTCTCTAGTACCAACAATTACGGTGAAACTTAGCTCTAATACCAATTTTTCATGACCCAATTTATGAGTTACGTGAATCCTACTTTATCCCACTTGTAGATAAGCTAAACCACAGCTTAGAGCCAGATAAAATGGAAAACTTTGTGGAAAATGTCCTAAAACCAAAAACATAACAATTAAAGACTTAAATAGCAATAATAAAGTCATAATAGTCTAAAGGATAGATAGAAAGTCAACAACCAACCCAAGACTCAGTAATGTTAGCACAAGAGCTACTACAAATGAACTATAAGTACTAAATAGTCAAATACAATTTGTCTCAATGATGAAAGACTAGACATAGATTAATAAAAGTAAAAAGGGTAACTCTGATTCCAAGATCTCACCCCATCTCAAAAATTAACCCTGAACGAGCATCGAATTAGTAGAAAGAACTAGTACTCAAACCTGTACCAAAAAGGTACAGAAGTGTAGTATGAGTACAAAAACTAGGAGTGCTCAGTAGGCATCATTAACCAGCTAAGCTAAATTGTGATAGAAATACGATAAAATAGTAGTTAAAATAAACTAAGTTAAATGCAAAAGGGGTAAATCTAGAAATGAGCTCCAATACCGTTGTACATAAATAATTGAGTACATATAAAATGGTAGCATAAGGATTATACAAGTATAACTACAACATCGGGCCCAATAAGCTAATAAGTTTTAAAAAGTAAATAGCCCAACACCAGCCCCATAAGATTGGTGGGTACAATAAAAGAAACTAAGCAACCGAATAGCCATAAATTGCTAAATTATCATGCCCTAACCAAGAATCCATGAGAACCATATCATGTCAAACTTAATTCCTAAATGTGAAAATTGAATTTCAACTTAATAGTATCATCAACATTTTCATTATTTACAATACTTGATTGGAACTCATATTATCAATATTAGCGTCAACTGTTAGGAACCAAAACTCATATTTATAAATTGTATCAAAGAACCATATCGACAAGTTATATTGATAAACTAACTCAATAAATTATATTGATGAAGTATAACAATTGATCATCCCTTTCTACTCATATCCATGCACAGGACAAAGAATCATAACTATAAGTTATATCAGTACACACATTCATAAGCCATACCAGTATCGTATCTATTAAGCCATGCGAATAATTGTGCCTAGAGGTTATGTCAGTTATCATATCCACAAGTTATTTCCATGATTATGTCTAAAAGACAATAATCATATGTATGAGCCATTATTCATAGCTATAAGAGATTAATAATATCTATAAGCCATATCATTAATCATATCTATAAGTTATATCATTAATCATATCTATAGGCCATATCATTCATATTTCAAAGTCACATCAATAGACACATATATAAGCCTTCTCATTAGTCACATCAATAAGTTGTATCATTAATAATATATGAATACCATATCAAGAATCATGTATATATAAGCAATATAATTAGTCATATCAAAATTAGCATCAACCTTTCTATATCAAACTAACATACTCAATAAATATAATCAATCTTCTCAAGTCCTAAACAAAATGTTAATAAAGGTATATCATGTGCAAATAAGTCTACAAAGTTAGCACACGTCTTAGCCTAAGGTACGTCGGTGGGGCCCATGTCTAATCCTAGAATTCCATTTTGTTGGAAAATTTTACCCCAAACTAAGAAAAGGTATCTAAGGGATTTTCTAGATATTGACTAAGCCATAAATATCCCTAAGATAGAAATTGTTCCCAGACATGAACAACTATGTCAACCCTTCCTAAAAAAGGCAATAAAGGCAATTTCCCTTATTTTTAAGAAACTAAGGCCAATTCCATCCTAAACATGAGCCACAAAGGTAACTTTAACTAAGACATGAGTAACTAAGCTAATTACTGCTAATTTAGGATTTCAAAATAGCCTAAATGATTCAACTATTATAAATATTATCATTCATACTTGCAACACATAAATCCCACCCCAAATATAGGATAATATCATAATCATACTTTGAGATAGCTCAATCTATCAAGAAGGTAAATCTAGACTACCTTAATGTCAAATAAAATCTTAAAGAATCCTCTAAACCACTAATTTCCCTTTCTAAGAATCTTTTGCAAGGTCTCATGCTATCAAAATCATAATCTACTTGTCACAACGAGAACAATGATACCCATATTTCACTATTTTGCTTCATGTCTAAAATTGCATAAAAATCCCATGTGGGGCCAGTTGGAAATATACCACTTCAAAAACCAACATAATATTCCACTATGCTCAAGGAACCTTTACCCTAAAAATAGGTGAATTTTCCAAAATTAAGGCACCAAGATTGTTGGGATTTTAGATAAGAATAGCGAATTAAATCATGAAAACAATGGGAACTTACAACAAATTTGAAGAAAAAATATATAAATTAATGTTACCCACTCTCCAAAATCACCCACAATCATTTCTCAAAAGTATTCTTACTTTTTAGTGTTTAATATTCTAGAAAATGGAATAAGAAAAGTGAAAATTAGGGAAAGTGGGGTATTAATACCCTTCCCAGGTATGCAGATACCGCTAAAGCAGACACTGGCCACTTTAGTAGTCAGTGTTAAAGCGCCCTACTGACCGCTACAGCAGTTCAATATTGATATAGTACACTACTAAATTAGTCGGTTGGTACATAATCGACTAGTGTTTTATGGCTAAGTAGTCACTGAATAGGCACACGGAAAGTTGGTCAAGGCCATTAAAGTGCCCAAAGGGCCGCTAATATGCCCTCTGCTAAAGCTCACAAAAGGTTTGTATAGTGGTTGCACCAGATTCTCTTACATCAGCTAATGAGTTAGCATATTCCGAGTCTCTAAAAACCCCTTGAGATTCATCTGAAATCACCTGTCAGTAAACAAACTATGATATGCTAT
Organism: Capsicum baccatum var. pendulum; assembly: GCA_030864225.1. Taxonomy (NCBI): domain Eukaryota; kingdom Viridiplantae; phylum Streptophyta; class Magnoliopsida; order Solanales; family Solanaceae; genus Capsicum; species Capsicum baccatum. Next base: position 194,540,924 of record CM061558.1, on the reverse strand, counting down.
CAACACAATGTTTTAAACTCAATAGAGAAGTTAAAATTTCCATCCAAGGTCATTTAATAAAAAGTAGGTCCCACATCCAGTTATCATTTTTCTTAACTTCTGACCAATACCCCAAAATACGTTTGGAATCCTTGTGACCCAAAGCAAAGGTCCATTAAATCCAAAATCAACATTCTTAAAATAGTCAGAATTGGCATATAAGGTCATTTGAGTAAAGTTTTTGCTCGATAGTCAATTTAAGTAGCAAAGGCTACAAAATTAAGATATGACTAAAAATAAAATAAACTTCCCGATAATCAAAGTGCCAGTTCCAGTAAGTCATAAGTTATATAGGGATGCTATAGGAAAGCTCTATATGGAGACACTGAGCGAAAATATAGAAAATAACTTGGAGGGTCATTACATGGGATAGTGTTAACCTGGCATTCTCTTTAGCTAACAATAAGTGTCTGACTTAATACAATAGGATCTTCCAAAAGGTCCTCGTGCCGAGCTCTATGCTCATACTCTTCCATATTATGATTTTGTCATAAGGAGTATTCTTTCTCGGGATAAAAAAGAGTCAGGGGATTGTCTCGACTCATAGTGATGGGTATACACCGATGTATACCCTAATTAAAATAATAAACAAAAAAAAAACCAAAACCTCAATCAACAAATCAGTAACCATGTTCCACAATAATGGTACCAAAATTTGATTTCACCCAAATTACTCCTCCTAGAAAGTATGATATGATCACTTCTCAAATATAGAATTGAAGGTTTGCAGTCAAACCTATATGGAATAGGATCTAAATTTTCCATGAACTTACTGATGTAGTGGAAAAGTGCAAAAACTAAATGGGGGTTTTGTAAGAAAAATATTAGTAGTAATAATGCTTAGAAAATTTAGGTTGTTATAAAAATGCAATAATCACTGGGATTGTGTTCCCCCTGACTATCTAACCTCATAGGTTTATCATGCTTATCAAACAAACTTTGGGCCTTTAATGAAGAATCTAAAAGTTGTGTATCAACAACCATCTCTTGACCTTGGTTTTAGAGGATTTCAATCATCTCCTCCCAAGATAAGAGTGTTGCATTACTAACCCTTGCCTTGGATCCCAAAATTACTATCTTCCCTCGGTCTCATGTTAATTAGATAAAGGTTGATATCTTTAGATTAGTATTATTATCTTCTTTTCCTAATCTAAATCTCTCCCTTGAGTTATTATCAAATAGAGATAGGGTTTTAATGTCTTTAGTCATAAAGAAAGTAATATATATGAAGAAAAATCATAATAAATGCCAGAACACCAATCAAGAATGACTTTCCACTTCCATTACTTCATTATTCCATCAGGGTTTCCACAACCTAAGTCAAAACGTTTTGTTGCTCATCATTGTAAGAACACACATTAATTAATAATTGATAGCATATGAATGATTTCACAAATAATTAATAATAAAACTAATATCTCAAATTAATATCAAACCCTAAAAGTCAAGAATAATAATTCTAAGATCAAAAATTGTATGTTAGAACTCAATATAATGTTATATGTAAAGTGTCTAAAAATAATAAAACATCAATGGAGTATTTATAGTTATATCAGAAAACAAAAAACTATCATATTCAAAACTAAGTAGGAATATGAAGTCTCCAGCTACCAACAACCCTACTTATGGGTCATACATAGTACCTATATGCCCTAGGTTGGGTTGTAGGAATTAGAGAATTCGTCTAGTCTTTAGAACCCAACCTACAAGGGGTACCTACGGGGCCATATGTACCACCATTGCCTAGTAGGTCTGCCTTCATAAGTATCAAACCTAAAATCTTCTGTAGAAACTCAAGTCTACCACAAATAACTAACAAACAAATTTGTAGGTACTACCTAAGGTCCATCGATGGGTCTTGTAGGTGGCCTTTCAGCTATAGTTCATCTCTATTTCTTTGAATCTTCTCCAAACACTATTTTCCTTCAAAACAAACATAAAATCACATCACATCTACAAAAAGACCTAAGTACTTGCACAATTTCCTTGTTTGTATCATCAAAAGTATGATAAAACCATGGTACATCAGCTAATGGATGGATAAAGTAGGTTCTATCATGACTGGAAACTTATGTTATGAAAAATTGGTATCAACGCGCTAGTTTCACCAGTATTTTTAGCACAGGCGAAAATGTCTAGTAAAGTCCCGCGGATTAGAATAATGGAATAGTTTTATTATACTTGGGAGGCTATAGTAAATTCTTATTACATCTTCCTTTCTTTCACTCATTTTATGCTAAGAGTCTGAGTTAGTTTCTAAGGTTACTTTTGGTTTACTCTTTCACATATAGCTAGTATGTGTTCAACCACTATACAAGATAAAGACTCAATGTTTATGACTAGGGATCCTACTAGTGTTCATGGATAACCCACAGGATGATAAGAACAAGATATGTATCCCCAGCTGTAAACCAGGATAGGGAGCGTTCATTAAACTCTATTCTTGGACCTACACTATTGATTCATCCACACAACTAGTGGTTGTCCATGGACCACCCCAGGCTCCATTGCGGTTTATTTATTCATCACTGCTTAGGGATTCATTGGTTCAAGTCTTGGGATTAATTAGTAGTGCACTATTTTATGGTGCTTAGTCTATTAATTAGAGTGGTACTAAGTCAGGAGCACAACTTATATGTAACGCCCTAAATCTGATACTCAGAATGCTACACAGTGCTTATGACCACGAAGGACCAAAAGCTAACCCATAATTGATATATGTACCTGTATATTGCATAAAATACTGAATAATGCAAAAAAATTAACTAAAAGGCTGTAAGGTTCAAGCCTGAACATAATCTGAATAATATAACATCTATGTGGGATAATAGAATACCCAAAACAAAACGGAAATATTGAAGTCTGAAACATAATATTCTAGAAAGCCTCTAACTGACTGAAGTATCTGAGTAAGAAACTGATGGGACATGTCCCAAACTAACTCCAACTAATAAACTAATAAATGAAATAATACGGAGTAATTATATCTTCAAATGATCAGGACTCACTTATAACTCTGACTGCAGAAATTAGAATCTACTGCTGATCTGGAGCTTATGTCTCTGAACCTATGGTATAAGACATCATAGAGTAACTATATCGGTACTTTAAATGTACTGGTATGTATGTTAGGTAGGCTGAATCATGGGGTTCATATGAATGAAGAATAATAAAAATTGACTAACTATCCTGAGTGTGAGAATACATACATGAGACATAACAACTTACACTAATACTGTAGTAACATTATTACTGAATTTGAATATAACTGATAACATGAGTAACTGTATCTGACAGTACTGAATCTGATAGTACTGAATCTGATAGAACTATCTGAGTTTTGTAATATATCTGAGTTAATTGTATCTGACAGTCTTGAATTCTGAAAAACTATCTGAGTTCTTTTACTGAGACTGATACTAAGACTGTGGGAGGTAGTCATCTAACCAACATACCCCAAATGATGCATTATAGATGAATTAGGGTCCAATCTATTCCCTGATTGGAAGGGTGTCAATACCACTCCACTGTTAAGGAAAACATGTGAGTGACCCTAATATAATAGATAACTCTAGTAAGAATGGTAGGAACCCTCATATAGCAGGCTAATCCATCTCATCTACCCTTATATAGATGGATATGATGTCTAAACCTATGTTGGACACATAGATCTGGAATGCAAGGATTGTTTCTAAGAATCACCCCTTATATAATAGGTTAGTTCCTATCCTTGGATTCACTCGGTGCTAATTTCTACTCCGATCTGAATAGACACTAAAAATAATTTACTGAACTTAACATTGACTGAGTTACTGAATTCTGTTGACTGGCGGAATATTACTGATATCTAATAACTGACTGAGTTCATAAGATCATGGAGATATCTTGAGTCATAAGAATTTCTAAAGTCTAAGGATTCATAGCTTGATAGAGAGTATTGTGGAAATATGACATATCTCTAGGCACACAGTTAATATTTTAGGTACAAGTACCCCCAGGACTCGATGGAAGGAAAACTGGCCATGTATAACTTACTTGAACATATAAATAACATCATAATCCATAATACATTTATAGAAGCATTCCATAATAATATGTGATAGTTATAACTTGTACATACATGTGGATATCATGATATCATACTAGTTGGGCATTGTTCCTTCATCTAGGCATTTAATCAAACACATGGTAGGCATAGTCCATTTAGACAACATTATATAACAATTGATCAGCGTGATTCATCTCTAATTTTATCATCTAGGATTTATTCATAGGTTCAAATGAATATACATTTATACAAATCAATTCCACATACAATTTATCACCCAACATAGATTTGAATTCAATTGATCATGCTCAACATAAACAAATTAAACCCAATATGAACTTAATAAAGAAATCCCTAAACATATACTTAGAAATAATATTCTTGGGCTTCATTGATGAAAGGAGTCCATGAATGATACTATGCATACCTTTGTTCATGATTTCATGAAGATTGACGGAGGAAATTCTTGATTCTGAATCTTCTATGAAAGGCCCTAGGTTGTTCTTGAGAGGATTTTAAGAGAAACTAGTATATTTTAGGTAAAAATTGGTTGAATCACATGATAAAGTGCTTATGTGGGAAGTTGACCCTTTTAACCCTGGACACATCATTTAATTTCAGTAAAAAACTTTTGAATTAGACCCATGGCGCGACGCGGCACTATTGCACCCTGTCACTGGAATTTGACAATTGGGAAATTGAGGATGGCGTGATGCAGAGCCATTGAGATTCCCCTTCCTTTGAGACCTAGAACTTTGAGGCAATGTGGAGAAAATTGCGCTGAGACACTTGAAAAAGGACAATTCTAAATTTGGTCCCTGACGCGATGCACCATATTTGTGGACCCCTACTAGAATTTGCCAAATGTCATTTCCTATTGTTTCATGATGTGCCACTTACTATTATGGAGCTATTTTATGATAGGAACTTGAAATAGTCGTAACTTCTGACCCGGTTATCATATTTGGATGAATCTTATATCGATTGAAAGATTATTAAATTTCCCATATGAAAAAAGTGAAAATCTTGAAAATTGCTCATGGAATAACCATCATTCAATTTAGAAGCTAATTCTAGATATTATTGAGATGAAATTAGCTAGGAAAACTATGGGGTATTACAATATCTACCTCTTGCAAATATTCATCCTCGAATGAGACTGACTGAGAGGGGAGAAAAGACAACTGACGTACTTACTAAACATGAATAACTAGAACATGATCTCATGACTGACATGATTGATAAGATGAACATATAATACTGAACATGCATATCTGATACATGTGTAACTGATTTATGAATGCATAACTGAGTGTTCTGAAGAACTAAGTTTTGCACAACGAGAATGCATGTCTGATGCATCATTTCATAACTGAACTGATAAATGAGTGCATGACTGAATATACAATGGTATTTGATACCAAGTTTGTAATGAGAATATGAACATAAAACTGCATACCAAGTTTTTGATGAACACTAAACATGAACCGAAGTAAGCGTAAAGAGAAATGTTACCTTGATCTTGATCTGAGTTGGCAAAAAAAAGGTGAGGATACTTGGTACGTATGTCTTCCTCTTCTTTCCAACTAGCTCCCTCGATGGACTGATTTTGCCAAAGAACCTTAACTAGAGTGACTTCCTTGTTCCTCAATCTACGAGCCTGATAGTGTAAGATTTTGACTAGAAACTCTTTATAAGAGAGAGTGTTCTCAACATCAATACTCTGAATAGGGACTACAACTGATGGGTTACCAATGCACTTCTTGAGCAAAGAGAAATAAAAGACTGGATGAACTAAGGCTAGATCTGAAGGCAATTTGAGCTCGTAAGCTACCTTGCCAAAGCGATTGAGAATCTTGAAGGGACCGATATATCGGGGATTAAGCTTTCCCTTCTATCCGAATTTCTTCACTTTCTTTATAGGAGAGATATTTAGATAGACATGATCACCAATCTCAAACTCAAGATCTTTTATATGAACATCTGCATAAGACTTTTGTCATCTCTGAGCAGCTTGGAGTCTTTCTCTAATCAACTAGACTTTTTGTAAGGCCCCGACTACCAAGTCAGGACCTATGACTGAGGCCTCACTAACTTTGAACCAAATAATTGGAGATCTACATGTCCTACCATGGAGAGCTTTAAATAGAGCCATATGAATACTGGAATGATAGCTATTGTTGTATTCAAACTCAATCAAAGGTAAGTGGTCTTCCCAACTTCTATTGAAATCGATTGCACACACCTTTAGTATATCTTCTAATGTCTGAATTTTCCTGTCTACTTGACCATCTGTATGAGGATGAAAGGATATATTAAGATGAACTTGGGTACCAAGACCCTTTTGGAATTCTTTCCAAAAATGAGAGGTGAACTAGGTACCTCTGTCAGAGATAATGGACAATGGAACACCGTGCAATCTGACCAACTCCTTGATGTAGAGTTTGGTGTAATCCTCAGCTGAATAAGAGCTTTGAACTGGAAGGAAATAAGCTGATTTGGTCATTCTATCTATAATGACCCAAACTGAATCATATTTATGATGAGTTCGAAGCAAACCCATCACGAAGTTCATGTTCATAACTTCCCACTCCCAAGTAGGAATACTAAACTCCTGAATAGACCCACTAGGCTTCTGACATTCTATCTTAACCTGCTAACATGTATAGCACTTATCCATAAGCTGTGCAATGTCTCTCTTCATCCCACTCCACCAATACATTTTCCGCAAGTTATAGTACATCTTTAAGGCCCCTGGATGAATATAGTAGCATGCACTATGCGTTTTTACAATAATTCGCTGCCTGAAGTCATCTACACCTGAAATACAGAGATGACCCTAACAATAAAGAACACTATCTCTACCTTGGCAGATAACCTCTACTTTCTAATCCTGGACTGAATCTTTTAACTTGACAAGGATGGGATCTCTATCTTCCCTTTCTTTTACCTCGAAAACTAGAGATGATTCTAAACTACTCTGAACCCATATATCACCCTCATCTGTATTGACAAAGTGAACGCCTAGTCTGGCAAGCTGATGGACTTTCTGAGCTAACTTATTCTTACTATCCTAAACATGAGAAACACTGCCCATGGATAGTCTACTGAGAGCGTCGGCCACTATATTAGACTTGCTCGAATGATAGAAGATATTTATGTCATAATCTTTTAAGAGATCTAACCACCTTCTTTGACGAAGATTGAGATCTTTCTGAGAAAAAACATACTGAAGACTCTTATGATCTGTGAAGACATCTATATGAACACCATATATATAATGCCTCTAAATCTTCTAGGAAAATACTACTGCTTCTAACTCAAGATCATGAGTAGGATAATTACTTTTATAGGGATTAAGTTGTCTAGAGGCGTAGGCTATGACCTAACCATGCTGCATGAGGACATAACCCAAACCTACTCTGGATGTATCACAATACACTATGAACCCATATGAACTATCTGGAAGAGCTAGAACTTGAGCTGAGGTAAGTTGAGTCTTTAACTCATAAAAACTTATCTCCCAAAGATCTGACCAGTGAAAATTGACTTTCTTCTGAGTCAATATAGACCTAGGGGATGCAATAGAAGGAAATCCCTCAATAAACTATCTGTAATAGCCATCCATACCCAAGAAACTCCTAATATCTAATGGAGAGACAGGGCGAGGCCAGTTTTTTACTGCTTTGGTCTTTTGAGGATCTACTCTAATGCCATCACCAAAAATAATGTGACCAAGTAATGCAAATGACCTTAGCCAAAATTCAGACTTACTGAATTTAAAAAATAGCTGATGATATATTAAAGTCTGAAGTATTGTTATGAGATAGTCTTAGTGATCACACTCACTGTGGGAATAGACCATAGTATCATCTATGAAGACTATGGCGAACATGTCCAAGTACTGCTTGAACACATAGTTCATCAAGTCCATAAAAGAAGCTGGGGCATTGATAAGACCAAATTACATGACTAGGAATTCAAAGTGACCATACCGAGTACGAAAAGCTATTTTTGGAATGTCACATTAGCTGACTCTGAGCTGATGATAATCGGATCTGAGGTCTATCTTAGAGAAATAACTGGCACCATGAAGTTAGTCAAATAATTCATCGATTTGGGGAAGAGAATACTTGTTCTTGACCGTGACCTTATAGTTGATAGTAGTCTACAATATCCTAAGAGAACCATCTTTCTTGTGCACGAATAATACTGGAGTACCCCACGAGCAAATAATGGGCCTGATGAATCCCTTATCTAAGAGAACCTTTAATTGCTCTTTTAGTTTTGTATGGAAGAATAGATATAGGTTGAGTATCCAGAAGAATATCAATGACGAAATTTATTTCCCTTTTGGGAGGAATTCTTGGAAGATCTTCGGGAAAGATATTTGAATATTCATTTACTACTAGGACTGATTTAAGACTGGGAGTCTCGAAACTAGTGTCATCAACTCAAACAATATGATAGATACAACCTTTAGATATTATATTTTGTGCCTTAACGTAGGAAATAAGCTGACCCCTAATAGCGGATACACTACCCTTCCACTCAAGGATGGGTTTATTCGGAAATTGAAACTAGACTATTCTATTTATGAAATCGACTATGGCATAGCAGGAATGAAGCCAATCCATGCTAAAAATGACATCAAAATTAACCATCTCCAATTTGACAAAAAAGGGATCTGCTAGGATTTTGGGACTGATTCTGAAATTGCCTTCTATATGGGAGTGACAAAAGACAAAGAAGCTCCTGGATCTAACAAAGGGTAAACATTCACATAAAAGATATGTAATGAATTGGTAACCAAATTAGGAGAATTTTATTGATCTTGTCAGGACTGAAGAGCATAAAGATGATTTGGGTATTGCCCACTAGTAGCGCTGGATGTGGCACCCTACTAATTTGGGTGACTAGGCTTAACTGAGGAGCGACTCTATTGACCCTGAGGACCTGGATGAGGAAAATTTCTAAATCTGTGTCCTGTCTTACCAAATCCAAAATAACTACCACTCCCAGCTTTAAAAATACCCTAATGGTGCTTGCCACAAGTATGACAAAAAGAATAGGTGCGGGCACTGCTAACACTGCCCTAGGATTTAGAGCCTGGAGCTCTATATTTTTTACACTCTCTAAACTTATGAACTGGAGAAGTGGATGTAAAAGGAGCTAGAACTGATGACTTAGGATAAAAGTGAGAATGGTTTTCTCCTTCCGACTTGGGCTGCACGAAGTTGAAACTACCTATCTTTGCACTCTTATTCTGTTTCTCCCTTATCTTAGTATTTTTCTCATCAATCTGCTGAGCATGAGTCATAAGTCTAGCTAAAGTCATGTCATTATTCAGCATGGCAAATCTACACTCATTAACCATACTATCATTCACCCCTAAAACGAACTTACTCATCTGTGCCCTGCTATCTGCAACTACATAAGGGGCATATCTGCCTAATTGAGTAAACTTGAAAGAATACTCTTTCACTTTCTTATTTCCCTACCTAAGGTTGATGAATTCTAACACCTTATCTTCCCTAAGATCTAGGGGAAAGAATCTATTAAGGAAAGCAGACGTAAACTACTCCTATTCAACTAGCCCTACATCATCTACCCTCTTTTACTTCCACTACTTAAACCAAGTATGAGCAACATCCTGCAACTGATATGCAGATATCAAAGCACTCTTAAAAATAGTCACCCCCATGCTTTCTGTCACCTTTTTCACCTATCTAGTAATTTTGGAGGGTCCTCATCTGTCTTAGACCCGAGAAAGGATGGAGGATTCATTTGGGTGAAGTCCCGAATCGTAGTTACGGTTGGGTTGGCTACTGGGTTGGCAAGAATAACTACTAGTCATTCATATTGAGTGGCAACTAACTAAGAAAGAGTAGGGAATACATCCCTAAACTCGGCATGAGAAACATGATCACACAAAGGATCTTTAGGCTGAGGGGCTGACTGATATCCATTTCTTCTTTTAAGAGAAATGTTCTGAAGAAGAAAGGGAGAAACGAATTAGACTGAGATATTGACTTGATATTATGCTCATTGGAATGACATGAATACTGAAAGAGGGGCCACTGTTCCTAAAACATCTTATAGCCTCTTGTACATAAATATGGTGCAAAACACACCCATGTACAAGACTCTACTAGATTCAAATTTTAGACTTCCAATGACTTTATTGATCCTTAGACTCTGATACCATGTTTATAATGCCCCAAATCTGATACCTAAAATTCTACATGGTGCTCCTGACTCTGAAGGACCACAAGCTAACCCATGATTGATATCTATACCTATATACTGCATAAAATACTAAATAATATATAAATATAAACTGGAAGGCAGTAAGGTTCAAAACTGAACATAATCTGAATAATATAACATCTATGTGGGGTAATAGAATACCCAAAACAAAACTAAAAATACTAAAGTCTGAAACATGATAGTCTAGAAAGACTCTAACTTACTAAACTATCTGAGTAAGGAGCTGATAGAACATTTCCCTAACTAACTCTAACTAATAAACTAATTAATAAGATAATAGAGAATAATCATGTCCTCAAATGATGAGGACTCACTTCTAACTCTGACTACTAAAACAGAAATCTACTACTGATCGAGAACTCGTGTCTCTGAACCTATGGTCTAAGACACCATAGCGCAAATGCATCAATACTTTGAATGTACTGGTATGCATGTGAGGTAGGATGAATGCATGGGTTTTAAATGCATGAACAATAATAATAACTGACTAACTATCATTAGCATGAGAATATATGCATGAGACAGAACAACTGACGCTAATACTATGATAACATAATTACTGAATCTAAATTTTAATGTATTATTGGAGACTGTATCTGACAGTCCTAAATCTGATTGAACTATCTAAGTTTCATACTATGTCTGAGTTGACTGTATCTTACAGTGCTAAATTCTAAAGAACTATCTAAGTTCTTTCACTGAGACTGAGACTAAGAATTTGGGAGGCATTTATCTAACCGATATGCCCCAAATTATGCATTATAGCTAAATTGGGGTCCAATCTATGCCCTGATTAGAAGGATGTCGATACCGTGCCACTAGTAATGAAAACATATGAGTGACCCTAATATAACAGGTAATTCTAATGAGAACGGTGGTAACTCTCACATAGTAGGCTAAGGCACCTTATCTACCCTCATATAGTAGGCCATGATGTCTCAAACTATGCTAGCTACATAGTTCTGAAATGCAAGGATTTCTTCTAAGAATTACACCCTCATATAACAGGTGAGTTCCCATCCTTGGGTTCACTCAGTGCTAATTTCTACTCCTATCAAAATAGACACTGAAAATAATTTAATGAATTGAACATGGACTGGGTTACTGAATTTCACTGACTGATGGAATATTATTAATATCTTACAACTGACTGAGTTCATGAGATAATAGAGATTTCCTGAGTCATAAGACTATCTAAAGTTTAAGGATTCATAGCTTGACTGAGTGTATTATGGAAACATGACATGGCTCTAGGAACACAACTAATATTTCAAGTACAACTACCCCCAAGACTAGATGGAAGGAAAACTAACCAAGCATAACTTACTTGAACATATAATTAATATCATAATCCATAATACATTTATTGAAGTATTCCATTAAAACATGTAATAGGCATAACTTGTACATATATGGGGATCTCATGATATCATACTAATTAGGCATTGTCCCTTCATCTAGGCATTTAATCAAATACATGGTAGGCATAGTATATGTATACAACATTATACAACAATTAATCATCGTGATTCATCTCTAATTTCACCATCTAGGGTTTTTTCATAGGTTCACATGAATATACATTTATACAAATCAAATCCACATAAAATTGATCACCCAACATAGATTTGAATTCAATTGATCATTCTCAATATAAGAAAAAACAAACCCAACATGAAATTCAAAAGAAAATCCCTAAACTTAAAATTATAAAATAGATTCTTGGGCTTCATAGATGAAAGAAGTCCATGAATGAACGCTACGCATACCTTGGTTCGTGATTTGTGAAGATTGACGGAAAAAATTCTTGATTTTAAATCGTCTATGAAAATTTCTATGTTGTTCTTGAGAGGTTTTTGTGATAAACTAGCATATTTTGTGTGAAAAGTGATTGAATCATGTGTTAAAGGGCTTAAATAGAGGTGGTAAGTTGACCCTTTTAACCCTGAATACGTTATTTAATTTTAGTTAAAATTTCCCAAATTGGACCCCAGGTGCGACGCGGCACTATCGTGCTGTGTCACTGGAATTTGACAATTAAAAAACTGAGGGATGGCGCGATGTAGATCCCTCATATTGCCCCTTTCTTTATGACCTAGAATTTTAATGCGACGCAGGGAAAATCATGTTGAGACACTAGAAAAAGGACAATTCAAAATTTGGGCCCTAGCACGATGCACCATAATTGCAGACCCCTATTGAAATTTTCCAAATGTCACTTCCTCTTGTGGCGCGGTGTGCTACTGACCAATATGGCACTGTTTTATGATGAAAACTTGAAATAGTCATAACTTCTGATCCGATTATCAAATTTGGACGAATCATATATCGATGGAAAGCTTTGAATTTCCCACCTGACACAAAGTAAGAATCTTGAAAATTTCTCATGAAATAACCATCATTTAATTTAGAAGATAATTCTAAAAATATTGAGATGAAATTAGCTAGGAAAACTATGGGGTATTACGTTATAGTTATGTCTTCTAGAGTTAAATCTCTCCAGCATTGCTAATTTCTCAGCCATTAGTCTCCAATATTTCTATATCTATTAAGAAGTAGCAAAAATTGAGTAGACTTTTGAGATTTACTCTGCCTAGGTTTTCTAGATTACTGGATGAAATATTGATGAGTTATTGGTTTGTTAAGAGGAAGGCTCAATAATTTTTGACTAGTTTGGACTTATTTTATGGATTAAACTACATTTATGTTTGATTCAATAGCTTGACATTGGTGGAGAGGTTATCTTGATTCCAATTTGTCTAGATCACTTCAATTGACATAGTTTCAATTCTCTAAGATCTTCTAGGAGAAATGTACACTTGTAAACCTATAGAACATCTGAGAGACCAGTTTTGAGATTTATGAATTTTGTGGATTCTGAGGCTCTATTTCATATGTTTCATGGGCATGCTACGTCTATCTTATCGGTCAAGTATGAGGGGGTTCAGTGCTTTACTCGAGGATTGTGATTTCCTTTTTTCATGGCTACATAGAGTTTTGTTATTACAAGTAGATCATTTTTAAGGGTTATGGTCATGATCATATTATAGATACGATGTATTAAAGGCCGAAGGGGGCAATAATCAGATGTCGCGATACCAAGGTAATTTTAATAAGAGCTATTATCACTCACATTTTAGAGGGAGTAGTTCCCAAGGTAGGTAGCCCATGTGTTTTCCTTATCAGTATAATGGTAAGTCTAGTAATCTCGTTCAGGTCATACTTCAGCTTAGATGGAGGCCAGTCGAGTTATAGTGATTATCCTGGTTAGACTCTAAGAGGTTCATCTTCTGGGTTTTCTAGCTGAGGTAGTATTCTTGATTTAGTTAGAACTTTAAGGCTTAGTACACCCCATATATTCCTAGTTTCTAGCTATTCATCACATGTTTAGGAGTCCCAAAGATATTATTTCACACAGTGCAAGTGACATGGACATTTTAACTCTCTAAGATTTTTTTAAAAAATATTAGCCTTCTAAAGTTCCAAACATTGATTTAGAAGTTGAAATATGTATAGGAATGTTAAAAGGGTCATCCAAATGTGTTTCAAAAATTTTAGAAGAGTTTTGAGGTAGTTTTGAACCATGGAGGCAGTAAGCCTCAATGATTTTAGCATGTCATGGAGGTTAGTCTTTGTGATACATGGCTTGTCATGGAGCTTAGCCTCCATGATATGCAACTTGTCACAAAGGCTGGCCTCTGTGATAACCTCTATGGCACAGAGACAGTATAATTTTAGGTAGTTTCATCAAATTAAAGGGTGCATTTTGGTCCTTTTCCCCTATATCTAAACACCTAATTTATAATTTAAAACACAAGAGGGGCATTATTTGACCCATTATTTACGAGTAAATGATACTCAATTCCCTCCCATTCTACAGAACACAAAATTAAAAGCTTCTTCAAAGAATTCAATAATCCAAGTTCTCAATTCCAAATTTTCTTCAAAAATTCAAGTAACTCAGGTATTTGGGGTATTCATTAGTGCGTTTCTGTCACCTAATGAGTCCTAATAATCCCTTGTCTTCAAAGTATAAACCCTTTTCCCTATTTTTGTGAAATTTCAATCTAAAGTACGACATTACTAAATTTTCTCTTAACAGTTTTGAATACAAGTCATGGTAATGTGTTTTCTATATGCATTATATTCTTACACAATTTATAATTTCAGTCAACCATATTATGTTTAGTTGAAACCATGTTAATCTATTAATTTATAAATTGAACCATGTGAGCATGATGTCCTTATAAGTTTAACACATTCCCATACTCATAATTCTGGGTTTAATGAGTTTAGTCATATATTCTTTGTTTTGTGTCTCTGAATCAAGAATTTCCTTATAGTGTTTTAAATGATGCTATTGTATTTAATGTATTATCTAGTGTTGGAGGGTTATGAACACCCGATACTTATATGTTTATGGATGTTCTTAATTTCACATAATAAGTTAGTTAAATCATAATTTTATCACCATATTAAGACTATCCTATTCATGTTGAGCAATTATCAGTTGTGAGTCCCATTAACTTTAATCAGTACCAGTATCAATTTAGTTAGGAGTAGGATGTAACACCAGTAATTTTAAGGATAATTTGTGGCCTTAAGCACTGTGTTAAGACTATGGGGTAATCTTGGGTAGTGATAACCACTTGGAACATGTTATGATTGTAAAGTCTTCGGCTATTTATGTATAGAGTGTCCAAGGCATGGAACGGTGGTTCCTATAACTTAGAGTGTTCTACTGAGTAGGGTAATACCTTACCCAACTAGAGTTGGTGTGCATAGGTATTAAGGTAGTCCCTAGGGTGCTTGTGTAGTTCCTCAAGCATCTATGATAGAGGATTAGTTAGGTGCCCAACCATATGGCGGGCGAGGTTAGTAGTATGTCGTACCTATTAGACCTAAGGTAGAGTCTTTAGATGTTATTGCAAAAGCAATAATTCATTGTTCCATCAGCCGAATTTTCCTTTAATTGATTCAGAATCCATATATTATTATGTATCTACTTATTTTGCACTGTGTTTAATTATCTTGGGATCATTTATGGGTAATTCTTTAGTAGTACATCAAGTTTATAGATTATGTGTTGTGTCTATTTGAGAGTTCGATACTCTATTTGAGCTTATTGTATTTGACATAGTGGATTTTAATGTGATTTTAGGCATAGACTTGTAATCCCCCATCATCCAGTTATGGATTGATTTTCCAAGACTTTTACATTAGCTATGCCCGACATACCCTCGATAATGTGGTAGGTATCTATTAGTTGTAAGCTACGATTATTTCATAAGTCAAGCTAAAAGACATATATCAAGAGGTTGGAAGTATTATCTTGCTTATATTTGTGATGTTAGTGTGGAGAGTTCCTCGCTTGACTCTATTTCTATAGTTCATGAGTTTCCTAATATTTCTCCTATCTATTTACCTGATTTTTCTCCTGGCCATGATATTGAGTTTTATTGATCTTGAACTGAATACCTGACCTATTACTATGGCACCTTATTGTATAACTTATGTTGATATTAAGGAGATAAATTCTCTGCTTTTTGTTATTTAAGGTATGGGTTTCAATAGACAGAATATATATCCTTGGGGTGCTCCTATCTTGTTCGTGAAAAACAAAAAGGTTCCTTGGGCATGTATATTGACTATAGGTAGCTTAATAAGGTGACAATGAAGAATAGTTATCCTACACCTCATGCTAATGATTTATTTAACTAGCTTTAGAGAGTAGTAGTGTTCTCTAAGATTGACTCTAGGTTCAGTTACTATCTGTTAAGGATTTGGGATGAGGACATCCAAAAAATAGTTGTTAAACTCAATATGGTGATTATGAGTTCCTGGTGATGTCTTTTGGGTTAACCAATGCCCCAACCGCATTTATAGATTTGATGAACCGTGTATTCAGGACATATTTAGATTTATATGAGATTATGTTCATCCATGACATCTTTGTGTATTAGAGAAGTAGGTAGGATCAAATGAAACATTTAAGGATTGTGCTCTAGACTCCAAGAGATCATAGGCTTCTTACAAAATTCTCAAACTGTGAATTCTAGCTCGAGTCATTGACATTGCTAGTACATGTGGTGTCTATAGATGGGATTATAGTACACCCAACAAGGATTGAGGCTATTTGTTATTCATTAGGCTTTAATATTTATCTGAGGTTTATAGATTCATAGGTTTGGCTTCTTACTACCGATAATCTATTGAGGGGATCTGCTAATATGGCAACCCCAATGACCAGATCAACCCAGATGAAGGTTTCTTTCCCATGGTAGGAGTGTGAGTTAAGCTTTTGGAAGGTCAAGTGGTTTCTCACTTTATCTCATATATTGGATCTTCCTATAGAGGGTAAGGGATTCACCATATATTGTGATTCTGTTGATGCTTGTTTGGGTTAAGTTTTGATAAAATAGGGTTGAGTTATTGCTTATGTGTGAAGGTAGCTGAAGGTGCACTATCTCAGCTAACCCACTCATTATTTGGAGTTGGCGACATTAGTTTTTATGCGTAAGATTTAGAGGCTCTATCTATATGGCGCGCATTGTGAGATCTACACGGATCATCATAGTCTTGACCATCTTATAACCATGAGAGTGCTTAATTTTAGGATGTGTAGATAGATGGGTTGCTTATATAATATGACATCTCTATTTAATACTATCCAAGTAAGGAAAATATGGTAAAGAATGCCTTGAGATGGAAAACGGTGAACGTAGGTAGCTTGGATTCTCTCTTAATTTCTTATAGGTCGTTGTAGTAGGACATCAAGCCCTTAGACAACTTGGTAGTGCAACTTGATAATTAAAACCTAGGAGGATCTTGCTAGTGTTGAGGTAATGTCTACCTTATTTGAGAAAATTTGTAGCCATTAGTTTTATGATTTGAGACTGTGCAACATCAGTGCTAAGGTGTTGAGTTCTGAGTTCATGAGGTCTATCATAACTTTGTGGGTGTTTTGAAGTATTATAGTCATATTTGTTTTTTGAGGGTTGGTTACTTGATTTAGTCGATATATCATGAGATTACAGCTCTAGATTTTCCATTCACCTTGGTACAGTAAAAATGTATAGGGATTTGAGGAAGCATTATTGGTGGAGTGTCAAATTTTGGCGAACTTTTAATCATTGGAAAGCTGACTAAATTTACTACACAATAGTAAGCTCTAAACTAAAAAATAATGAGTATTTAGAAAAAGTTACATAGGATAACTCATGTACTTACATTAAAATTAAGTTAGAAAAATAAGGGGTATTACAATATCTCCCCCTTGGAAACATTCATCCTTAAATGAGACTGATTAAGCTGAGAAATATTGATAGATTGAGTTTATATACTGAACATGCATATCTGATGTATATAATACATGACTGTAACTATTGATAATCTGAGTTTTCATTCTGAACATACATATCTGATGCATAAGTACATAGCTGAACTTATTCATGAATGTGTGAATATCATGAGGATGATAAGTAATGGTAAGGAATACCAAGTTTATAACTATAACTAAACATGGAACTGAGTAAATCTAAGAAAGAATGTTACCTTAAGTTGAATCTGAATTTGTAAAGATGAGGTGAGGATACTTGGTCTGTATATCTACTTCTGCTTCCCAAGTATCTCCCTCAACGGACTGAAACCACCAAAGAACTTTGACCAATGGAACATTTTTGTCTCTCAGTCTATGAATTTGATGATCGAGGATCTGGATTACAACCTTTTTGAAAGAGAGATCAATCTGAATATCTACGCCCTTTAATGGAACTATGACTACTAGGTCACCCATACATTTCTTTAACAAGGAGATGTAGAATACTGGGTGTATTGAAGCTAGATCTGAAGGCAACTCAAGCTTGTAAACAAACCCTCTAAAGTGGCTGAGAATTCTATAAGGACCTACATATCGGGGACTGAGCTTTCCCTTCTTGCAGAACCTCTTCACCCCCTTCACGGGAGAGATTTTCAAGAATAGAAAATCACAGATTTCAAACTTGAGATCCTTTCTCCTCACATCTGCATAC
Organism: Capsicum baccatum var. pendulum; assembly: GCA_030864225.1. Classification (NCBI taxonomy): domain Eukaryota; kingdom Viridiplantae; phylum Streptophyta; class Magnoliopsida; order Solanales; family Solanaceae; genus Capsicum; species Capsicum baccatum. Next base: position 194,522,537 of record CM061558.1, on the reverse strand, counting down.
AATTTTTGTCAGCTACGGGTAGCCCTAAGCCTTTCTCTGATCAATTGAACCTTCTCTAAGGCATCAAACACTAAATCAGGCCCTACTACTTCAGCGTCACCTACCTTGAATCAACCAATTAGAGATCTACATCTCCTACCATAAAGAGCCTCATATGGAGCCATCTGAATACTAGAATGGTAACTGTTATTATATGCAAATTCAATCAAATTCAAGTGGTCATCCATACTACCTTTAAAAACAACAATGCAGGCTATTAACATATCTTCTAGAGCCTGAATGGCCCTTTCTACTTGACCATTATCCAGAGGGTGGAAGGCTATACTGAGGTTAACTTGGGAACCAAGACTCTTTTAGAATGCTTTCCAGAAGTAAGATGTAAAATTGGTACCTCAGTCTGAGATGATGAATACTAGGACTCCATGTAACCATACCAACTCTCTGATATAGAGTCTGGCATAGTCCTTGGCTGAATAGGAAGCATGAACTGGAAAGAAGTGAGTTGATTTGGTCATCTTATCTACAATGACCCAATAGAATCATGTTGACAACGAGTATGAGAAAATTCTATCACAAAGTTCACACTGAACTCCTGTATGGACCTACTAGGTTTCTGGTGCTTAATCTTAACCTGCTGACACGTTGAGCACTTGGCTACAAACTTTGCAACATATGTCTTTATCTCGTTCCACCAATAGACCTCCTACAATCACGGTACATCTTGTTGGCCCCTGGATAAGTAGAGTAATGCGCACCAGGTTCTTCTACAAGAATTCATTGCCTCAAGTTATCTACGCCTGGAACACATAGCCGACCTTGTCAACACAATGCACCTTCTCCCTCTTCGGAGAAAACCTCTACTTTCTAACTGAATCCTACAGTTTAACTAGATTGAGATCTCTATTCTGCTTTTCCTTCACTTCAAAAACTACAGATAATTCTAAACAATTATGTACCCATGCACTGCCCTCTACTGAATCGACTAACAGGACACCTAGTCGAGCAAGCTGGTGGACTTACAGAGCTAAGTTTTGCTTACCACTATCAACATAAGAAGGACTACCCATAGACAATATACTGAGAGCATTTTCCACTACATTGGCCTTGCTCGGATGATACAGAACACTCATGTCATATTTTGTAACAACTCTAACCATCTTATCTGACATGAATTTAAATCTTTCTGAGAGAATGCATACTATAATATTTTTTGATCTGCGAACACATCAACTTTCACCCCATAGAAATAATGCCTCCAAATATATAAGGCAAACACTACTGCTTCTAGCTCAAGACCATGAGTTAGGTAATTCTTCTCATAGAGCTTAAGTTGTCTAGAGGAATAGGATATGACCTTACCTCTCTACATGAGAACATAACCCAAACCTACTCTAGATGGATCACAGTACACAATAAACCCTTGTGAACCTTCTGGTAGAGTTAAAACTAGGGTTGAGGTGAGTAGAGTCTTCAACTCCTGAAAAAAAAATTTGCAGTAATATGACCACTATACAAATCAATGGTAATAGCCAGCCAATCCCAAGAAACTCCTGATATCTGTCGAGGAGATGGGTCTAGGCCAATTTATCACCACTTCAGTCTTTTGAGGATCAACTATACTGCCATTACAAGAAATGATATGACTAAAGAATGGTACTAACCTTACATAAAATTTACACTTACTAAATTAGGTGAACAACTGATGGGCTCTGAAAGGATGAAGTACGATTTTGAGGTGATCTGCATAATCATTCTCACTACGGGATTAGACAAGAATATCATTGATAAACACTATAACAAACATTTCCAAGTAATAATTGAATACACAATTCATCAAATACATGAAAGTTGTGGGGGAATTTGTAAAACCAAAGGACATGAATAGAAATTCGAAGTGACCATACCAGGTTTAGAAAGCTATTTTTGAAAGGTCACATTCTCTGACTCTGAGCTAATGACAGCCTGATCTGATGTATACCTTGGAAAAGTAACTAGAACCCTGGAGTTAATCAAATAAGTCATCGATTCTAGAAAGTAGGTATTTATTCTTGGCAGTGACTTTATTCAACTGATGGTAATCTATACACATTCTAAGAGAACCAACTTTCTTATGAATGAATAATACTAGTGCACCCCATGGGGAAATTCTGGGTCTAATGAACCCTTTCTCTAAAAGGTCCTTTAACTGTTCTTTAAACCCTCTAAGTTCAGTTGGAGCCATTCTGTATAGCGGAATAGATATGGGCTCAATATCTGGAAGAAGGTCTATTCCAAAGTCAATTTCCCTTTTAGGAGGAACTCCAGGAAGATCTTCAAGAAACACATCTGAGAATTCATTTACTACTAAAACTAACTCAAGACTGAGAGTCTCCAAAATAGAGTCTTGGATTCGCACAAGATAATAAACATATCCCCTTGATATCATTTTCTTTCTATAAGATATGAAATCAATTGACTCTGAAGTGATGTAGCATTACCCCTTCATTCAAGGACTGGTTCATTTGGAAATTAAAAATGCACATTTCTGTTTCTACAATCAACTGAGAAATAGCACGAATGGAGCCAATCTATGACGAAAATGATATCAAAATCCATCATCTCTAGTTATACAAGGTCTACTAAAGTAACTTCTGAGATATCATAACCGTACAGTTCCTGCATACCCATCGGGCTATGATAGATTTAGCCACTAGGGTAGAAATTAAGAAAGGATCTTCTAGGATTTTTGGATTGATTCCGAAGTTAATGGCTATATAAAGAGTTACTAAAGATCAAGAAGCTCCTTGATCTATCAAGGCATAGACGTATAAATGGAAGATCTATAATGTACCGCTGACCACATCAGGTTTATTTTCCTGATCTTGTCTAGACTTAAGTGCATAAAGCCTATTTAGGCGTTGCCTAGTTGTGGTACAGAAAGCGGTACCCTATTGATTCGAGCAATCGGACTGAGATGGGGGAAGATTATAAAGACGCTAAGAACCTGACTAAGGAGAATCTATGATTCTATGGCCTAGCTTTCCATACTCGAAAAAAAACATTTACTATCAACCCTGCAGATACCTAGATGGTTTCTTCCATACTTCTGACAAAGAGGATTCATTTGAGCACTGCTGATACTACCCTGAGATATAGATTGTAGTGACCTATCTTTGTTACCTTTTCTGAACATAGGGACTGGAGCACTAGCCGATGACTGAGCTAGAATTGAAGACTTTGGACAAAACTGGAAATAGGTACCACCTTCTGACTTAGGCTATGTGAAATTAAAGCTACCTATTCTAACTCTCTTATTCTCTCTCTCTCTTTATTCTTAGCCTATTTTATCTGGTGAACATGGACCGTGACCTAGATATATCCATCTCCTTAATTAACATTGTTGTTCTACACTTCTTAACCACACTCTCTGACACCCCAGATATAAACTTACTCATTCTGTACCTAGTGTCTGCTACTATATGGGAAACATACCTGGATAACTGAGTAAACTTGAGGGAATACTAGTTCATACTCACTGTGACCTTCCTGAGATTGATTATCTCTAACACCTTGGCTTCTCTCGGCTCTAGGGGAAAGAATCTATCTAGAAAAGCAGTAGAAAACTCTTCCCACTCTATGGGCTTTGCATCTGTACCCCTGTCTACCTTTCACTACTTAGACCACATATGAGCTACATCTTGTAGCTGATAGAAATCTAACTCATCACTCTTACTGGATGTTACTCCCATGATATCTGTGACTTTCTAAACCTAATCGAGGAACTCTTATGGATCCTCTTCAAACTTAGATCCTGAGAATAGGGGAGGATTCATTCAAGTGAAGTCTCGAATCATGACTGTAGAAATATTGGCCACTGGGTTGGCCAGAAAAGTAGCTGGCCATTCATTTTGAGTTGCTACAGAATTGGATAGAGTGGTGAACACAGCTCTGAATTCTGCATGGAAGACATGCTCGTCCAGGAGATCTGCCTGAACAGGCTGAAGTGCTGACTGATTTCCAGTCCTTTTTTCATTGGTCTTTTTGGGAGGCATATTTTGTAAGTGAAGGAAGAAATTATTTAGACAGAGAATTTAACTTGAGATCATGCTCATTCGCACAACATGAATACTAAAAAAGGGAAACTTTTCTTAAAAATTCCTCATAGCCTATTGTCCATAAGTGTGGCGTGCTATACACACATGTACAAGACTCTACTAGATGTGGATTTCAGACTCCTTAGGACTCTATTGAACCTTAGGCTCGGATACCAAGTTTGTAATGCCCCGAATCTTTACCCTAGATGCTACATGGTACTTATGACCCCAAAAGACTACAAGTTAATCCAAGACTGGTACCTTCTATGAGCATTGAGCAATAGTATTGTAATAATGTCAAAAATAGGTTGAAATGCCATAAGGTTTAAAATATGAATACTGATAAAGAATATAAACTATAATAATAATTTAGAAAACTTAATATTGTCTGATAGTCTAGTCTAAAAAGCCTCTAACTGATCCGTCTAAAAATAGAGTTGATGGGACAAGCCTCCAACTAACTCTAACTATTGAAATACGAAAATTAAATATATCCTCAATCTATTAGAACTAACTACTAAATATGACACTGTTGGCTGAATCTGAATCTCTTTATGCGCGATTAGGAACCTAAGCATCCAAACCTATAATATGATACATCACAGTGTAAAGAAAGAGTATGCCTCAGTACTTGGATTATACTGGCATGCTAGATAAAGTAAGGATAAATGCAAGGGTTTATGTACATGAACAGTAACTAATTGAATGATATAGAATAACTGATTATGAGTATATAGAAATCTGAAACAACTATAATACTAAGTATGTAATACCATGCATATGTATGTATACTATATCTAAGCTTTTATTGAAGATAAATTTTGAGTTCTGATAACTGAAAAACTGATATCTGAGATTTCATATAACTGAGTTACTGATACTAATTGGTTATTTCTGACAGTCCTGATTCTATAGAACTAAACTAAGTTCTATACTAAGACTGAAAGTGAAACTTTGGTAAGTAATCATCTAACCGACATGCCCCTTCTCTGAATAGATTTGGGGTCCAACCTGTAACCTCAGCTGGAAAGGTATCAGTACCGTGCCACGGGTATAGACAAGTGAAAGAGTTACCTTTATCTGACAGGTACTCTAATGAGAATGGTGGTACCCTCAACTGACAAGTTAAAATACCTTATCAACCCTCAACTGGCAGGTTGATGTCTCAACCTACGCTGGCTGCGTAGTTCTGGAATTCAAGGACTATTTCTAAGAATCACACCCTCTATTAGCAAGTGAGTCCCCATCCTTAGGTTCTCTCAGTGTTGAATCCTAATCCCAACTGAATAGATATTAATTACTATATTGAGTTGAACTAGAATAATATTGAGTTTCACTAAGTTTTGTAACTGCCTAAGTACTTAATGTTTTGGGACATGACTGAGACTATTCTGTAACTACTGTAGCTTTAAGTAAATAGCTAGATTGTTGGGTATTAGATACATCCAAGACTCAATAGCATAAAAATAAAGCATTGCATGATCTTGAAAAGATAACAATGTTCACTTGTTCATGATTCATTCATAGTGACATTTTATCAAACACTTGCCGGGCATAAACTTGTACATATGATAGCATGTCATGATTTCACCATTTAATTAACATGGACATTCCATCAAAAACATGGAGAGAACAACTTAATGTATATTTTCATGGGCTAAATGTAAACATTGTAACTACAACACCCAGACTTGCAAATTCAAGGATTATAACATGGGAACTACACAATTCAATATACATTCTATTTCAATTTCATGGAATCTACAATTAATCATGGATTGAAACTCAATTAATATCAAGAACATGAATACAATACAATTTCAAGCATGTAAATCATGAATAAATCATAGATTAAAACCTAACATACCTGAGAAGATTAATTCTTAAAGGTTATAGGAGGAATTTTTGAGTTTTGTTCTTGTTACTTGAAGCTAGGGTTTTGCCCTTTTGAGAGATAATGATTTGTTTCTAGTGCAAATAATGAAATAATGAGCAATTATTTCTCCTTTAGGGTTAAATTTCATATTTAGTACTAATTAGGGTCATGGAAAAATACCAAATTACCCCTGGGTAGTATATAAAATTCGTCATTGAAAAATCTAATTTTGGGCCATAGCGCGACACGCGCTATCGTGCCGTGTCACTGGAAATTGAAAATTAGGAACGGGGAGCTTTTTGTGATGTGGTACAATCACGGAGCTTCACAGTATGCAAATTTACCCCTTGGAGCAACGCTCCATGATCGAGTTGCCGCACTAGAAAATGATGAATGTCAATTTTGACTTTGGTGTGATGCGGTGAAATCGGCCCATGCCACTAGAAATTGACTATTGGGACCTGGAAGTTCACCATGATACGGGCTCATTGCGTTGGCTCACTTGGTTTTTTTAAATTACCATTTGGCATGCCTCTGTGACACGCTGCTTGCCAATTTGGCACACTGTTTTACAAAATAGGCTATAACTCTTTGCCCGAGAATCGAATTTGGGCAAACTTTATATCGTTGGAAAGAGAACTGAATTTCCTATTTAATATTAATTTATAAACTGAAAAATACTGAGTATTTAGAAAAATTTATATAGGATAACTCATGTATTGAGAGTTAAATTAAGCTAGAAAAATACTGGTATTACATAAAGGCTGAGCGTCAGACACTTGGTTGGTTGATTCAATGATTATCCATTCATGTGTAGAAATAGGAGAGGATTACCATGGATTGCATTAGTGGGTTTCCTCATACCTCTTGGTCTTCAAATTTTATATGGTTTATTGTGGATTTGTTGACCTAATTGACACATTTCATTCCAATTTAGATGGCCTTCAGTGCCAAAATATTATCCTGTATTGATGTTTGGGAGATATATTTTGTTCATGGAGTGCCTATATCTATCATTTAATATAGGGGCTAAGTGTTCACTTCTGGGTTTTATAGAGCTTTCTAGGAGGAGTTGGATAGTAAGGTGGATCTTAGCACATATTTTTAACCTCAGAATGACGGATACGCCCAAATTACAACTTTCTTACGAAAGTGTAAGGGGTCGTTTTCAAATATAAAACCCAACAAAGGTTGGGGTCAAATCCCACAGAGAATACTTGGGAAACTAAGTAAGCTAATTCATAATGGACTGTTGATCTAAGGTTCCGAACAAAAGGGGATTTTAATATGTTAATAATATTTTTTTGTTCTTGTATCACACAGAAATCCAGCTAATGAGAGTTAATTGAAGTACAATTTCAATGAGAATGGGGTAACTAGAGTTACGCTTACCAAGATGTTCAAACAATTGGGTCTGGAAATTTGTATTCAATTTCTAACTTCTTATTTCAATTGTAAGAAATATTAAAATCTAAGGATTACCCACTTGTTTCTCAACCTAATGGGCATTTAACCTTTTACTTCTTTTAAACATAAAGAATTTATATATTATCCAATAGATCTCTCATTAGGTTTGATCCTTTTAGGGAATTAACCCTTAACCCAAAGGGTAAATCTATGGATTTCATGTGAATCACCTTTTTTTTGAATATCCACTTTCTTGCTCAGATACCTAGTGCTCATGGGCTCACTTCTCAAGTTTTCAACCAAGATATAACATTATAATGTAGAGAGATTCATGCAATTTAGATAGACATTAGAAATCAAATGGATTCACAACCCCAAATAGATCTCTCCACGAAGGATCCCATAACCCTAGTTATGAGAGTTTAGCCACTCATCTCCATATAAGATATTAAAGACATATTGATGTTCATAAATAGCTTCAATAGAGTACTTACAAAAGTTACAATATTGTTCTTCTCAATCTTCTATGGAAAATATGGAAATAATAATCAGATCTCAAGTTCTAGCTTTAAATCTCAAAGAAAAGTGTTACAATGCTCTCAATAGAGGAGAAAGTATGATACTACTATCAACATTCCCAAATAAAACCTAAAACTTAATATTTACATGATCCTAGGAATGAGGTTTTAAAATTTAAACTCTAAATTTCCACATCATGCTCGACGGGTCAGGTAATGATTCATCGATGAGGTAACGATTTGTCACTTGGACCATCGCTAGACTTTCAATAATACTAATTCTATTTCTTTGTGATGGTTGGACCGACGGTCTGTTGCAGGGTCGATGGTCCATTTCCTAGACCATCGCGGGACTTTCAGTGACACTATATTATACTTCTGAGTGACAATTAGGTCAACGATTCATTGTAGGGTCGATGGTCTATCACCTGGACCATCACAGGACTTCCAATGATATGGTCGTCTACTTCTGTGTAAAAGTTAGGCTAACGGTTTGTCGCAGGATCGACGGTCCATCGCTTAAGTCATCATTTGTTATTTTTCTCTTATTTTGCCCAGTTTATCCAAGTTATTATTCACACTCAGTTCTTGTCCTAAAAACACTAAAGTCCAATGTCATATACAACAATAGTTGTTTGAAAACACGTAATTATCCCAAGAAAAAGGCCTAAAATATTCTGTCAAAAGCTGTAACATCAACACCCTCAACTTAAGGCAATTGTTTGTCCTCAAGCAACTCAACACCTATAGGCATCTATGAACGACATCATGATAGGAATTTCATAGTCAAACTAACACGATCATACAATTATTCAACTACCCATTTGGCTATTTGATCTCAACACATATGGATCTACTACTGGCATTAAATAAAAATCAGTATATTCACATCCACAGATACAATATTTTAGAAGAACAGCAGCATTAGCCACCCTTAACTTATGATGATGTAGTTAGTTGAGGTACACAATATCTATTCAGACATCTAGCTAGACCAAGGTCAGATGTTATCTCTCAAATTAACTTCAAATCGTCCTCCTAGGCATCTAACAATCCAACAGTATTCACCCTTAACTTAGGCAATTTGCCTAACTTAAAGTGCATAATGTCTAAAATTGGACCAAGTCCAAAGCTAAATGTTAACACCTTTTACAAAGTGAATCAAGATTATTTGGATAGAATAAACACTAACAAAGCTCAACAGGACTTACAAAGAAAACAAAATGTTTTTGATGAGTCATTATTTTTGCTAAGTGGACTAATAAAACTAGGAGGCCTACTATCCTATCTTATTGGGTCAAACACATGAAAACATCCAATGAACCAGGGAAGTTCTAGGGGTAAACCTTATGCCAAAACTATGCAAATACTTACACACACAGGCACTGAGTTAATTTCTATCCTACTAACTATTGGGATTCATATCACATAGTTATGCTTTGCTTCACTTTACATTCCAATGCAAGTTTTAGAGGCCGGTTGCACAACACTTTACCACTTAGTAAGAAGAAATAGTTGTAAAAAAATTTAAAATACTTTGCCACAATCACTTATCATCCATGTATACACAATGATGCCAACAGAATAAAAAATTACTTATATAAATAATCATTTGATGATATTTACAACATATCACATAAAAATAAAAATGCAATCTAGATATGTCGATTCTTCTAGATAAAACATAAAGGAAAAGAAAATCGATAATAAAAAACCCCATGGTACAAGTATCACCCCCATCAATAATGATGTAATGTCCTCAATGAATGCAAAGTAAGAAAAAAGGAAGGAAAATACTTGTACAACCTCTCAGTTAGATGAGGCATCAGCCGAATGGTCTGAAGCTTATTTGGCCTCGTCTCCAGAAACATTGACCCCTATGGTAGTAGGGGTCCTCACATCAACATCCTCCTAAATTGGAGGGATCTCATAGTGAATAAAGTTATAAATTAGCCACTTAGATGGGGTCAGACTGGTGGAAACACCAGTAACTTCATCCTGCAGTCTCTTCTACTACTTTTCCCCTATTCTTTTCGATCTCTTAAGTGTTTTCTACATATCATAGTCTTATCTTTTTTTCGGTAACTTAGCTTTAAGCCTCATTTTCTTAGCTGATCTCTTTGTAGCTTTCTCAGCTTTTTCATCTATCTTTGCTACTTTCTTACCCTTGTCTTTGATCGCTTTCCCCATTAAGTCAACAAGACATTCATCCTCATCACCTACAATTTGGGTTGAATTAAACATGGAATGATATGGCTGCCATTTCAGCTCTACTATATCTACCTGAGCCTGTCTAAACTCCACCATAAATTTGGTGAAATTCAGGATGGACATAGCATCCAACTTCTTATTGATTCGCTCCTCCATATCATCCATTCTTAGCTGAATGTTCTTAAGATGTACTTTTTCCTCTACAATTCTTTCAAAAAAAGGTTTGAAATCCCCCACTCCCATATAGATAACTACTCTTCAAACATTTTTTGGGCTCAAACCGACTTTGCAAAGTTCTCTTTATTCAGCCAGTATTAAGAATATTAGGCTGGGACTGGCATAGAATCTGTAGTACCACTCATAGGTATCGAATTTGAACCTGTAGATGTGGTAGGAGACACAGATGTAGCAAGAGGTAATGGCATTCCTAAAGGAACCTCTGATGGTTTAGGAAATGATACTGACTAAGTCTGATGGGATGGAGGTCCGTTGAATCTCATATCAAACCTTGAGTCATCCCTTGTCTTCTAAATATCTTATTTATTCATTGCCCGAACCTCATTATCAATTCCACTGATTAAAGGGACATTTTCCAGCCTGCACAAATCTTTGATAAGACATGTAAATGGTAGTGCAGTGGAGGTTCTATGAGAGCGGGTAAACAATTCATTGATAATAATATGGATGAAATCCACAGTCAATCCTTTAATCAATGCAACAACAATCACAGCTATATTGATTTCCAAGCAGTCATCACCGCCTATTAGCATTAGCCCCAACTCTTAATTTCCCACCAGAACTTGGCCCTAAATCTTAGGGACGACTAATATATCTTTTTGTGGGTTTTGTGTAACCTCGCAAGACCACCTTCCTCTGTCAATATTCGGGCCAGACAAGGCCTTTGGTTGGTCTTCATGAAAACTCTATGCTCCAATTCTGGTATTACACCCAGTATCTGATATCTAAGATCAAAGAAACATCTAATTAATTTACGCTCTGAGATATTTATGCTTATTCCACACACAGGAACTGTGTCTAGATTGTTCATGTACTGACTGATGCACCCGGGGGAAAGTCCTTCTCTAGAAACCCCAAGTAGTTTCAAAAAACTCATGAACTAGATTCAATTGATAGGTTTCGAGTAGTCTACTCATCCATGCCAACTCATATTTATTGAATCAACGCTCGAGTTATGGATACTCATAAAGAGTTGTATTCAAAATATGATGTTCCTCAAAAATAGGTCTCCTAACTTCCAACCTTTCCATTTTCTTGAGCCCTCAACAGAAATGATCTTGAGCGCCTTCAATCTTCCATATGATATCCCTCTGCAGTTGTGTGTCCTTGCGTCGAACCATATTTGGGTCCTCTTATTTTGGAACCTCCTCATGGTCGGGATTAGATACTTCAACCCTTTCCTCAATTAGACTAGAGCTCGAGCTACTATTTCTACTGCTGTCACCCTCCTCTTTAGACTGGGAGGATGAAAAAATCACCTGGCGTCTTTGTCGGGTATTGTGATCTGATGTATTCAAACCCTATGATGGCTCTTGTCTAGCTCTTTGGCCTTTACCATTGCCTCTAGTTGGTGGTATTTTGTTTTCCATATTACCAGTAAATAAAGCATTTATCATTTTATGAACTCAAATCAAAAGACAAAAATTTTTTGACCAGAGACAATCCATCAGGTCTACGCTGTTATGTCGACCCCAACCGTTGGGTCGATTCGGGTAACTTTAGTTCTGGGAAAGTTTCAATTACTTTAGGATACGGGTCATCAAGTGTCCAATGGTCCATCGCACAATCCTTTAACTGTACTTTTCAAATTTGACCCTTATTTTGGCATTTTGTCGAACACCTTATGTACACATCATTTTAAACATGATTTTCCTGGCATTTATATCAATAATACATCACAACTTTTGCTATTTTTGGTCCATGGGCTACTCAGACTTTACCCAGGGCAGTGTTTATCAGGTTTCGACTTAATTCAGACTAACACAGTATTAATAAGATAAGAAAGAATTGTTGCAATGTTATTGCCTTCACCTACTTCATTTGTACCTCATATTGAATAAAAAAGAGAGTGATGAAGAGATCATACCTGTTTAATGTAGTACTTGGTCACTACTATAACTTGCACATTAAACACAGAACAATAGATGGACTTTTACTTTTGAGAAAGACTTTGTTTTACTTATGATGGAAAGATAGAAGGAGAAATGGAGTTTAAATATATGGTAAAGGGAAGAGGAGAAGTTTTACAAAAGAATGAAAAAACTCAGGTAAATTGAATTCATGGAAAATAAATTTTCTCAGGCACTTAAACAGTTGAAGCATTAATTAACTAGTATAAATTATCCATTAAAAAACATTTAGGTTGGATAAGGTTGAAACATTCAGCAATTTAAATTGATCTGACCCAACTCGCTAAACTTGGGTTAAGTGCGATGATTAAAGCAATGGTCCGTCGCAGGTGAGATGTTCCGTCAGATGACCTATCACACTTTTCCATTAACCTCATTTTGTAGCTCTTTGGTGACAGTTGGACCGATGTTCCGTCGATCTTGTGACGGTCCATCGGTCAACCCATTGCTACTTTCTAGTAACCTGATTTGTGGCATTTGTTGCAATAGTTCCCAATAATAGCCCGTCAAGGTAGCGATGGTCCGTCAGTTGGTCCATCGGTCACCCCCAACTCTTTCGGCTTTTGGTTTACTGTACTGTCATACCTTCACACTTACATAAACCGTTCATCTTGCACAAAATAACCAAATAACTTAAATTAATCCTTTACAACTTTACAATGTGGGTTGCCTCCCACTAGCACCTAATTTATTATCGCAGCACGACTCAGTTATCTCGATTACTCAGAATTCATCAAGATAGATGGTAGTAATACTCCTTATTGAGTCCATTGGACCGATATATAGTTTCACACGCTGCCCATTAACCTTGAATACACCTTCATATTTATTTTAAATTTTCACTACTCCAGACGAGTAGACTTGGTTAACTTTAAATGGGCCAGACCATTTAGATTTTAGATTACCTAGAAATAGCTTGAGTCTGGACTCAAAGAGGAGCACTAATTCACCTTTCTGGAAATCCCACTTTTTAATTCTACAGCCATGGTACTTCTTCATTCTTTCCTTGTATATATCAGCTCTTTCATAAACTCTGAGACGAAACTCATCCATTTTGTTTAGCTTCTCCAGTCTTATATCAGCTGCCTCATTCCAGTTCAGGTTAAGCTAATGTAGTGCTACAACACTTTATGCTCTATCTCAATTGGAAAATGACACGCATTGCCATAAACCAATTGGTATAGTGACATGCCAATAGGTGTCTCAAAATTTGTTCGATATGCCTATAAGGCATCATTTAGCTTCATAGACCAATCTTTCCTCCTAGCATTTACAGTCTTGGTAAGGATATCCTTGATTTCTCAATTAGACATTTCCACTTGCACACTGGTCTGTAGGTGGTATGGGGTAGCCACTTTATGCTGCTTAACTCCATATTTTGCCAAGGCGACTTTGAATATTTTGTTGCAAAAGTACTATCCTCCATCGCTTATGATGGTACATGGTACCCAAAAGTGAGAGAAGATATTTCTATTTAAGAATGCAACAACCCACATTCCATCATTTTCTGCCAAAGCCACTGCCTCAACCCACTTTGACACATAGTCAATGCCGACTAATATGTACTCCATCCCAAATGAGCTCACGAAGGGCCCTATGAAGTTAATGCCCTAGACATTGAATAACTCTATCTCCAGCATTTTATACATTGGTATCTCATGGTGCTTTGAGACATACCCTTGCCTTTGACATTGGTCACAACTCTTTATGAACTCATAGGCAACTTAGAACAAAGTGGGCCAATAGTAGCCACTCTGAAACACTTTTCTTGCAGTCCGACCATCTACATGGTGACCTCCAACTAGGGAAGAATGACTCACTTCTGTTATACTCAACATATGTACTTCTGGGATGCCCCGCCTAATAATGCCATCCATACACTGCCGAAGCAGATATGAATCATTCCAGAAATAATGTGTCACATTATGGAGAAACTTTTTCATTTGATGCAAGGAAAGATTCTCTGTCATTACAGCAGTTAACTCATAGTTTGCGAATTTAGCATACCAAGGTACTTTTTCGAGCACTGCAGCTAATATTTTCTCATCTAAAAAGGAATCATCAATCTCTAGCTCATCCTTGACTGATTGCTCACCTTCGAGTCTGGATAGATGATCTACTACCTTAATCTAACATTGCTTTCGATCCTTGACTTCAAAGACAAATTCCTAAAGTAGCAATATCTATCGGATCAACCTTGGCTTAGCATCTTTCCTCTTTATTAAGAACCTCAAAGAAGAGTGGTCAACGTTCGCCACTACCTTGGTACCTAACAAATATTCCCAGAACTTCTTAAAAGTGTACACAACTGCTAGAAGTTCCTATTCAGTCACAGTATAGTTCTTTTGAGCCTTATTTAGGGCTTTGCTTGCATAATATATCGGATAAAACAACTTCTCTTTCTTTTGGACAAGAACAGATCCAAGTGATACTCCGCTGTCATTACACATAATCTTGAACAGCTTCGTCCAATCAGGAGAAACAATAATTGGAGCTTCTACTAGTTTCAGCTTAAGGCATTCAAAAGCCTTAATCCAGTCATCATCAAAAGTGAACTTAGCCTCATTCTCCAAAAGTTTGAAAAGGGGGCTTACAATCTTTGAGAAGTCCTTTATGAATTTGTGGTAGAACCCTGTATGATCGAGAAAGCTATATGCCCCTTTGACTAAGATAGGGGAGATAGTTTTTCAATCAGTTCAACCTTTTCCTTATCGATCTCAATGCCTTTAGCAAAAATTTATGACCAAGAACAATCCCTCATTTACCATTAAGTGGCATTTTTCCCAGTTAAGTACAAGGTTGAACTCCTTACATTGCTGCAACACCCGACTAGCCACCGAGAAGTCGTCAATAAACACCTCCAAGGTCTCTTCAACCATATCAAAAAATATCAGTTTCATGCATTAGGTTCATTACACAAACCGAAAGTCATATGTTTAAAAGTAAATGTACCATACGGGCACGTGAATGTCATCTTTTCCTGATCTTTAAGAGTAATCAAAAACTGGTTAAAACCAGAGTACCCTTCTAAGAAATAGTACCAACCCCTTCCCACTAGCCAATCAAGCATCTAATCCATAAAAGTCATTGGGAATCAGTGTCAATGAGTTGATATTTCTATAATCCATACAAACCCTCCACCCAGTAACAAGCCTGAGTGGGATCAACTCATTTTTATCATTAGCCACAACTACCATGCCCCTTTTCTTGGGCATGCACTGAACGGGACTCACAGACTTACTTTCTAAAATAGGATATACCACCCCTACATCTATCCACTTAATGATTCTTTCTTCACCACATCTTGCATAGGTGGATTTAGATGACACTGGTGTTCAATAGTTGAGACGTAATCCTTCTCTAGATAAATTTTATGTGTACATATACCAGGAGAGATGCTGATGATATCTGCAATCACTCAACCAGTAACCCTCTTATATCTCTTGAGAATATTGGTGAGGGCTTACACATGTTTCTTACCCAGGTCTGCTATAATAATAATAGATAATGTATTCCCACTGCTCAGGAATACATACCTCAATTGGTCGAGCAACTCTTTCAGCTCCAAAGTAGGTGGCTCTTTTATAGAAGCCTTAGCAGGTAGACTTGGACAATTTTTCAAGTACAAATCGAACTTCTTGGGTGCATATAATTAAGACTCCATGACCGTTAAGTCACATACAGTCTCCTCATAATCTTTGTTACCATCATGATCTAAAATCATTAAAACAATGGCTAAAGTCTCTACAGTAAATTTTTCTTTTGTAGGCACTTCCTGGTCCTCCTCATAGTAGACATCCACAAGAGAGAATACACTCATATCTTTAAATTATTTCATAGACTGGCATATATTGAATTGAACTACCTCATTATCTAGCTTGAATAGTAGCCATTTGCCCTTAAATAAATAAGTACACTCCCGGTTGCGAGGAAAGGTCAACCCAAGATTATGGGCACCTCGTAATCGAGAATAACAAAATTAGCTAGAAATATGAAACTTGCCATCTTTACTAATATGTGATATAAAATCCCCATGGGCCACTTCAGAGACCTATCCGCCATAACTAGTCTCATGTTTGTGGGAGTAGGATCCCCCAAACCTAATTTCTTATACATAACAAGCAGCATCAAGTATATACTAGCTCTCAAATCACATAGAGCTCCCAATAGTAAATGGGATGGTAAATGCTCCTACGTCTGGATTCTTCTACACTAAATACCTTGTGGAGATAGAACCATAATGAAGGAGATTGTCTACCAGCTCATATCTAATCGTTTACTTCTTCGTGACAATGCCTTTCATGAACTTTACATACCCGGGCATTTGTTCCAATGCCTCCATCAATGGAAAATGGACTGTCAATTGCTTATGCATGGCCATAAGTTTTCCAAACTTAATGTCACCGGCCTCCTTCTTTAATCTATGAGGAAATAGAGGATGTGGCTTTGGAAAAGTGGTAGCCACCACTTCAGCCTTCTTTTCCTTGCTTTTCTCTAACTCATCAACCTTATGATGGTTGGATGGTGTAACATAAATAACCTCATCTAGTTTTTTAGACTCTACTAGATTATCACTCTCTACTTCTTCAATATCATCTGCCATAACATCAACCATAGACTTGCCTATAGGAGGGCTTGTCAATACCTTACCACTCCTAGTAGTGACTTCCTTGAATGAAAAAACTTTTGTTGGGTTTTGAAATGTGTCACTTAGTAGGGTGCCACTCATTTTCTTATTGAATGCAGCAGAAAGTTAGTTCATCTACTACTCCAACTATTTTATCGAAGTAAAGTGTGAATCAACCAACGAATTCATCAAGGATAAATCACTTCTCATCTCAGCCACCCCAGTATTAGTTGACTCAACTCTTTTCAATAACTTAGCCATCATGACCTCTATAGACATATTCCCCAAGCTAGTCACAGCAGCCTTACGGTTTCCTGGAGGAACATACAACCCACTTCGATCATTCTTATTCTTCCAATTTCCTTGATCGCAGTCCTTATAGCAAGATTTTTCATAATAGTTCTGAACTTGGTTTCCTTAGACACCACCTCAAAACCCCCCTAATTTTTCAAGTAATTAGATTTCTTCTCAGAATCAGAGTCGGTCTTTCACTGTGATGTTACAGCTTTAACCTTTTCTATCTTTCTCGATAATAAGTGTTTAGTGAGAAGATCCATCTGTATTTTCATATGAGCCATGTCCTGGTTACATTCTTCTTCCTTCCACCTCTATTTTTCGGTCATGAAAATAGATACAGTATAGCTTTCTACCTCAGACTCCCTGGTATGCCAAGTTCTACTTTGTTTCTTCATACGATCAACCATCTCAACTGCTTTAGGAAAAATAATATCCATGAATTCCCCACCTACGATATTATCCACTACTAGCTTCGTCACAGATTTCAAGTCCCAATATAAGATCTACATCAGGTGGATGTTAGTCATCTGATTATTTGGACACTTCATAAGCTTCTTCTTGAACCTCTTTCAAGTATCATAGAGAGCCTCAGTTAGAAGCTATCTAAAGTTGTTGATATCGTATATCAAATGTGCCCTCTTGGATGGTAGAAAGAACGTTTTTAGGAAGGCATCTTTTAGTTGCCTCTAGTTGGTAATAGAGTCGGGAGTTAGCCCATTCATCCACAAAGTTTTCTCCACAGATAGAGACAAAGAAAACATCTGCAACCAAATAGTATTTTACCCAACTCCTGTGTTGTCAAATGATTTATATGTTGAGATAAAATTAACTAAATGCATATTCAGTTCATCACCTATAAGTCCATTGAATATCCCTTTGATATACAATAACTGGATCATAGTGCTCATCTTATTGAACTTGGATTTGGGTGCTAAGGGCGGAGGAATAATAGCCCATGTTGCACTAGCTCCATCCAAATCATAGTGCTCATTTTCAAGTAATTTGTTTCCTCCGCATAATTAGAGTTAGCCCTTCCCTATAATGTTATAACTTTAACCTTATCTATATTTCCAAGTAATATGTGTTTAGTAAGAAAATCCATTCGTATTTCTATGTGAGCCATATCCTGGTTACGTTCTTCTTCCCTCTACCTCTGCTTTGCTGTCACAATAATAGATATAGTAGAGCTTGCTACCTTAGACTCCCTGGTATGCCAAGATCTACTTTGTTTTTTCATATGATCAACCATCTCAGCTGCTTTAGGAAAAGTGATATGCATGAAAGCCCCACCTACTACATTATCCACTACTGGCTTCATCACAGAGTTCAAGGCTCAATATAAGATCTCTATCAGGTGGATGTTAGTCATATGATTATTTGGACACTTCATAAGCTTCTTTTTTAACCTCTCCCAAGTCTCATGGAGAGCCTCATTTTGAAGCTGTCTGAAGTTTTTGATCTTGTATCTCAACTGTTCCCTCTTGGACGGCAGAAAGAACCTTTCTAGAAAAGCATCTTTAAGTTGCCTCCAGTTGGTAATAGAGTCGGTAATTAGCCCATTCAACCATAAAGTTTCCTCCCCATACAGAGACAAAGGAAACATCCACAAACGAATAGCATTTTACCCAAATCCTAGGTTGTCAAATTATTTACATATCGAGATAAAATTAACTAAATGCATATTTGGGTCATCACCCGCAAGTCCACCGAACAGCCCTTTGAGAAGAAATAACTGGATCATAGTACTCGTGTTATTGAACTTGGCTCGGTGTGATAAGGGTGGGGTAATAATATCCCCTGTTGCACCAGCTCTATCCAAATCATCATTATCATCTTCTAGATTAAATTGGACAGCCTGGCATTCTGGTATCACCCTGATAAGGTAATTTCTGTTGATATTCGTTTTTGCTGGTGTAATCATATTGTCTGCATACCTTCGGTTGACTGAATTTAATAAATCATCATCACCCAAATCATCACCATCTAGGTTTAGTTCCCAGCCTGTATTGTTTGCATTCTGTTGGTTCACATGTGCAGCTGCCAAAGCAGCTAATCTAGCTTCTTCCTGTTGAGCAATTACTCTCTCTAGGTCTTGTTGGCCATCTATTCTATCAATAATTTGAGGTTCTAGATGAATAGGTAATAAAGGTTCACATGATATCCATGTACTTGGCATACAAGACAATCAACCTACATAAAACATAAACAACAAACAAAAAGTAAAATTTGGGAAACATTGGCCAAAGGTCAATTAACAATCACAAACTTAATTGACAATTGTATTCCCATGCAATGGAGCCAAAATTTGATAAACCCAAATTTCAACATTATTATGAAAGTGTAAGCGATCGTCGTCAAATATAGAACCCAACAAAGATTTGGTCGAATCCCACAGGGAATACTTGTGCAACTAAGTAAGATGATTCTTAATGGATTGTTGATCTAAGATTTTGGACTAAAGGTTGTTTTAATGTGTTATTAATATTATTTTGTTCTTGTATCACACAAAGATCTAGCTAATGAGAGTTAATGCAAGTACAATTTCAATGAGAATGAGGTAACTAGAGTTATGCTAACCAAGATATTCAAACATTTAGGTCTGTGAATTTGTGTTTGATTTCTAACTTATAATTTCAATTGCAAGAAATATTAAATTATAAGGATTACCCATTTTTTCTCAAACTAATGGGTATTTCACCCTTTACTTCGTTCAAACATAAAAGATTTATGTATTATCCAATAGATTTCTCATAAAGTCTGATCCTGTTAGGGCATTAACCCTTAACCCAAAGGGTAAATCAATGGATTTCATGTGAATCACCTCTTTTCCCAATATCCACTTTCTTGTCCAAAAAAGTAGTACTGGTGGGCTCACTTCGCAAGTTTGTAACCAAGAGATGTTATTATAATGATGAGAGATTCATGCGATTTAGTTAGAAATTGGAAATTAAATGGATTCACAATCCTAAACAGCTCTCTACATCAAGGCTCCCACAATCCTAGTTATGGGAGTTTAGCCACTCATCTCCCTATAAGATATTAAAGACCTTATTTATGTTCATAAATAGCTTCAATAGAGTACTTAAAAAAGTTACAATATTGTTCTTCTCAATATTCAATGGAAAATATGGAAATAATAATCAGATCTCAAGTTCTAGATTTTAATCTCAAAGAAAAGTGTTACAATGCTCTCAATAGATGAGAAAGTATGATACTACTGTCAACAGTCCTAAAATAAAACCTAACACCTAGCATTTATATTATTCTAGGACTGTGGTTTTAAATTTAAACTCAATATTATTGTGTCATGCTTGACAGGTCGGGCAACGATTCTTCGCTAAAGTGACAGTTCATCGCCTGAACTATCACTGGAGTTTTAGTGATACTGAATTCTATTTATTTACGATGGTTAGGCCGACGGTTCATCACAGGGTCGATGGTTCATCGCCTGGATCATACAGGGCTTCTAGTGACATTGTCTTCTACTTTTGAATGACAGTTAGGCTGACGGTTCATCACAGGGTCGATGGTCCATCGTCTGGACCATCATAGGACATCCAGTGACACATCCTTCTATTTTTGGGTGATGGTTAGGCCGATAGTTCATAGTAGGGTCGACGGTCCATCGCCTAAGTCGCCGCTTGTCATTTTTCTCTTGTTTTTCCCAGTTTATCCAAGTTATTCTTCACGCTCATTTCTTGTCCTGAAAAACACTAAAGTATAATGTTAAATACAACAATAGTTTCTTGAAAGTACTCAATTATACTAAGAAATAGGCCTAAAATATTCCGTCAAAAGTCGGAACATCAGGCAGTAGTAGCGAACTATTTAGGTTCTTGAGGATATTCTCTGAGCCTATATTATGGATTTGAGAGTTCTATGGGGGCACCAATTATCTTTAGCAAAGTTTGTATATAATAATAGCCACCATTCAAGTATTGAGATAGAACTATTTGAATCATTATATGGTAGACGTTGTTGATCTCCTATTAGATGGTTTAAAACCTCTGAGATTTGAACCCGTGGTACTAACCTACTACAGAGTCATTGGATAAATTAGAGTGATTTAGCATAGGCTGAGGCATCTCAAAATATGAAGAAGGCCTACACATATAGTAGACTTTATTCCTTGAGATTTGAATTTAGATATCGAATATTCCTCTACGTATCACCTATGAATGGTTTAATGAGGTTTTAGAGAAAAGTCAAGCTCAGTCACAAATATATTGGGCCTTTTAAGATCCTTTGCATGGTTGGTGAGGTGGCATATGAGTTATAATTGCTTACCCCTAGATTTTTCTATTGTTCATCCGGTTTTCCATGATTTTATGTTATAATTGTATATTTCTAATGAGTCACATATTCTTCGTTGGAACTCAATTTAGCTGTATGAGAGGTTGACCTTTGTAGAGGAGACGATGTTCATATTCGCAAGGGATGTTAGGCTTTGCGCTGTAGAGAGATTCTAGTAGTTAAGGTTTAGTGGAGACATCGCCCAGTAGAGATGGCTACTTGGTAGATCGAGAGCGATATGCAGGACTAGTATCATCACCTGTTCAAGCCTTCAGGTGCACCATATACCTTTACTTTCATGGATGAAAGTTCATTTAGTAGTAGACATGACCTCAAAGAGATTTTTTTCATTTCCACATATTTTCATTATTTACAGAACTTCTATTGCTTCCCCAAGTCACTTAGGACTTGCTAGAGATGACAGTTCAGTTGCAAGGCAATTCGTTTGGTTTTCTAATATAATCTTCTATTTTTAATTATTCTCAAGTAAGAATTGGCTACTAGCCAAAAACTTGATTTTAACGATAATTTCTAACAGTTCTGATAGTTCCATCAGCTCTAGATCATCAAATTTAGGCTAGGGGAATCTTTGATTCGGGTCCTAAGGCTATTGGACTCATTTTGAGGGATATTGGTTTGGAATTTGATAAAAAAATTTCCTTAGGTATAGGACATACTTTTCATCTAAAAGACCTCAGATTAAAATTTTTACTGCATCATTGTGTTTGAAAGGTTGAATTTGATTAGGTGTCATAGTTTTGTTTATGTTCAAGGGATACCAAATTAAATCCAAGGGGTTAGTGGAGACTTAAAATTTTTCAAGTCCCCAGCTACTGCACCACACAGATAGTGCATCCGCTAAACAGAAACTTAGGTTGCTTTAGTAGTCAAACGGTATCTTAAACAACTAGTCTTGCCACAAAGGATGCCCTATAGTGGAGCCCAGTCAGTTTAAGCAGTTGCTGGTCCGCTTAAGTAGAGGGTGCAGGTCAGCAAGTACTGGAGGACATTAAATCCTCCACCTACTTAATTTTCTCCTTATTTTTCCACAATTCCAAGATCTTGGGGCCCTAGGAAGTATGAAAAATTGGGGGAGCTTTTATTAGGAGATTTTGGAGTGATTGTGATCTTGGATTAGTCATTTTGTAATCAAAATCTTGGTGAGTTTCAATTAATTTAATGGTTGATTTCTTAATTTATTTCCAAAATGTCTACAGTATTATTAGGTTGATTTTAGCATAATTTAAGCTTGAAATTTACCCATTGTTAAGGTTAAATGTTCCTTGATCATAGGGAGATGTGTTAATGGTTTTGAAATTGCAATTTTGCAAGCAGGCCTCCGCATGGGATTTATATGTTATTTTGGACCCAAAGCATAAAAATCAATATGGGTACCATTGTCTTTATATTGATGAGTAGATTGTAATTTGATAGTATGGCATCGTGTTGAAGCTTATCCGAAAGAGAAATCGTGTATTTAACGGATTTCACTATACTTTCTTTGGCATCTAGGTAGGTTAGGTTTATCCTTCTCATATATTGGCCAAATTATATTATATTAATGACAATGTTCTAGATATGGATTGAAAATTAGGACTTGAAGTTACAGTTGGCGTGAATTGGATCATATAGCGAATAAGGAACTGCAAATTAGGCATAATTTACTTAACAACTCATTCTTTAGGTAATTTTGCTATCTTAGGACTAAAGTGTTTCCTATTTAATATCTAGTGAAATTAGATACCTTAGCCTTATTTGGGATAGAATTTTCCTTAGAATGAATTTTAGGGATTAAAAGTAGGCCCCTCCTACCCGCCTTAGGCCAAAACTACTAATAGCTCCTTGTAGACTTAATAGACGTGTATAACACCTAAATATATATTTTAGAGCTTGAGGAGGTTAGATACATGACAATTTGTGATATACTAATACTTTGGAGACGATATAAGTTTAGTTTCGAGTCTGAAAATTTATGATATTAAGAACAGTTCGACTTTGGCACTATTCATGGTATGAATTGCAGTTCAAGTTCGTTAAATGATGATATGATTTTTTATTTGAGTCCTTAATTAAGAGGTTATTTATGATGGTTATGCAATGGGTTCAAGTCTGTTAATTGTGGTATGGCAGGATCCACATTTATAATTCCAAGATATGGGGAATTCGTATAAATTCAATTATCACTTCTCTTTGACTGCACCCTCCGAGCATATAGAGGTTGCATTGGGTTATTTACTTTATTGATTTTCTGGATTATGGGGGTTAGATTGTAGTGATTGATATGTTTTTTTAACACTAGTTTTGTGATACGTACGTTGTACGTGTATGATAACTCATCTGGTCTATGATTTTATAAAATATATTATAAGATAATAATTTGAACAGCTAATTATACGTGAAAAATGAAGTACATGTTTAAGTGATTTTTCATTGTGGATTATAAGGTGTTTGGATATCATCCAAATCTACTTGAATGAAACAAAAACATTAATTTTATAATGTGATTGGTTTTTTTAATTTTATAATGTGATTGTTTTTCTTATTTTATTCTGTTACAACCACACAAAGTATGTATCTCACCTAATAGTTGATCACAACAATATTTTGGTGTATGTTTTTTTTTCATCCGTTCTAGTTACAATTAAGTATAATTTGGCTAAATTGCAATCCACATCAAAATTCAAATTTATTTAGACTGTTGATTTAAGTTTTAGAATTATGTACTGAATTATAGGTTTATCTTTTATAAATTACATTTCAAATTTTAGATTTTGAACTTCGAATTTCTAATGTAAGAAAATATTTATTTTGTATATCTTTTATTCCTAACCATTAGATATAAGCACATAGAGTTAATACTAAATTTAGCACCGAGCTACCAAATCAATCAATATTCCTTATATTACCAAATCAATCAATATTCCTTATATTAGACTAATGAATAGTGCAAATCCAAATGTTTCTAACTTGGAGGTTTTGTCTTTCCAAATCACTTATTAAACTTGTCAATAAAAAATTTATAAAGTAAAATAAATTATCTATATTTGATGTCATATTAACATGGACCCCCAAAATTAAAGAAACTATATGCAACATATAATTTCTGACTCATATATATACTGAATATTTGTTCCCATTAAAAAAAAATGAATACTTAATTCATTCATACATCAGTTCCACAAAAATTTGCAGTATTAAAAGAAAAAGAGAGAGAAAGAGAACGAGAAAAACAATCAGTTTCAATGGAGCTATTTGTACCACAATGAAGGCAGCAATTTTAAAATATAATAATAATAATCTGTCTTTATGAAAAATAAAAGTATGTGTGGAGTAAATGTGGCTGGTCTTTTTTAATAGTAATCTGTCTTCATGAAAAATAAAAGTATCTGTGGAGTGGATGTTAATCAAAGATCTCGGGTTTGAGTCCTGAGTATTGAAAAATTCTTGGTAGGGAGCACAACCCCCGAATGGGCTCTTACCCGGCACGAATCTAAATTAGTCGGGATCCAATATGAGTACCGAATAGAGAATGGGAAACCAAAGAAAGAAAAATTAGCTAGTTACATCAACAAAAAAAAAATACTTGACTAGCTGAAGGCAAATTTTATCTGAAGATAGTTTGAAAAATAAACACATTCTTAAAAAGAGAAAAAAAAAATCAAAAATGGGAACAAGAAAAAACCACCTCAACTAACTAAGACAACTCCCAAACGACATGAAATTTTTTTAACTTCACTAAAATACATTTTTTACTGTTTCTTTATAATAATTTTATTTTAATTGAAAAGGATTTTCTGGGCATCTATTTTAGCAATTTAAACACCATTTTTTTTCTTCACATAGTAATGTATTTTTTTAGTTTAGTGATTTTGAAGATAAAAGCCTTAAATTTGTGATTTTATTGATATAAAATAAAGTTTAATAACTTTAATTGGCCTAATAAATTCTCATAGTTGAGTGATCTTTTGAGATATTAATTACTTTCAATTTGTCAATAATGTCGCTACTGCAATTAGAAGGATTTTCTAGACTTATTCATAAGAGTAACAATCAATCAAACAGATAATCCTATATTAAAAAGTGAACAATACAGAGAAGCATTACTTTGAAAAGAACAGTAAGAGGACGTCTTAAATATTACCACTACAAACGATAAAAAGAGAAGAAGTAAAGGGAAATGCTAACAAATCATATCCAATTTGTGTTGGCATGGATAAGATTTATTTGCATAAAAATAATAAAGCATTATCAGTTTGGTGCACAAGTCATGAAGAGTGCACAAAAGTAAGGAATAAAACTTTGTGTATAACGGGTAACTTTCTTCATTAGTGAATTATTTTTAAATACAAATTATAAGGAACATAAGGATCTTCACTATATAATTGCTCTAATTTTTCTTAACTATTTCTATCTTATTTATTGAAAATATAGTTATTTCTGTTTTATTTATCGAAAATACTACTAATTCTATTGTATCTTCAGTGATTTTTATATTTTCTAACTTTTATTTATTTTTTCACTTCCTTTTATCCAATCAGTTTTCTTTCTTATTTTATTATTAACTCCTTTTGCTCTTACTTTTTGTTTACATGGTGTTGTAAACCACCAATCGTTTTTAGTTATTACACGTGGGTATAGTTTATCTAAAAATGACATTCCTAAAAGTATATCTTTTGATGTTAGTTCATAATTATATATTTCTTCTATTGTCAATATCTTATCTCATATTTGTGCTTTTACATTCCTAGCTTAATAAGTAATTAAGCTTCCTTCATTATTAAATCCTTTAACTACTATTGGTATTTTTAATTTATCCCATTTACATTCTGGTAAGCAATTATATTTACATAAATTAGCTTCTGCTCTTGTATCTATCATAGGCGTATAATATCTACTGTAATATCCTTCCACTATTATCTTCATTAATACATATATTTTCATTTTATGTTAAGGCTCTTCTTAAGAATAATCTTTCCCTATTATATGTTATGGCTAATTGTGTATGTTCTATATTATATGGTTTTACTTGTTCTAACTATTTTATTCCTAATATTATATCTGCTTTTTGCATTTCTTCTTTTACTTCAAATTCTATTTTTATTTTTCTAATTCCTCCTATTATTATTTCTTTTTCTGTTAGATCTTTACTATTTATTAAACTTCTCGATAGATCTGGGCATATATCATTATCAGTTTTTATTTCTTCATTTTTTACTAAATATTTTGCTATATAATTTTCTTCTTGTCCTGTGTTTAATAGTATTAAATGTTCTTTTTCATTTATTTTTCCTGTTATGTAATATTGATTTAGATTACTCATTGAATTTGTTTCATAACTCGTCCTTTTTTATGAGGTTGATGATTCTGGTTTTTCATTAGCTATTCTTTTTGTTGTACTTATTCTATCATTTACTATTTCTAAATTTTCTTCTATATTTATGTCTCTATAGCTATAATCATTATAATCTATTGTTTTTACAATTTGTTCAAATGGGCTATCTATTTGTATCTTGTTAATCTTATTTTTTTTCTGTTATTTTATGTTTTGTTGTTAATACATATAAATTTTTACATCTTGCTATAAATATACTCTTTACATTCTTTTACAACTGTCCGCTAAAAACAAAACAAAAACTGTTAAAGAAAGACTGAACTATTAAAGAAAGACTAGAAAGTCTTCATTTCTACCTACCGTAAGCCTATAGGACTAAGAATTTAAATTTACATTAAATGATTCTACCAACTACTAACTTTACGTAAACAAATTTACAATAAGTCTTCCGTCTATTTTGTCATATCTGTTGTATCTCCATTATTGCTCTGGTCTTATCTTTCCAGCTGGCGTTCTTATCTTCTTTTATTCTAGCTGAACTGCTGGGACGTCATTCGAATTACCATGCTAGTAGTGACCGAAGAACATGTTATTTAAGAATAATCTAGTATATAGTAATTTGAGATGACTATATTTTATTATGTACATGGTTGAAGGGAATATTTTGAAAAAAGCAATTTTATGATAATGAATGATAATATATCTTATGTGATGGTAGATAAATTTAAGATACTTATTTTGTATGCACTTAGAGATATAAATGTTGCAGATATAAGAAATATTCTATTAGAAAAATACAAGGGTTTCCTTAATATTTACATTAATCATAGTTCTATCAAAAAAGAGTGTTACAGTAAGATATAATATCTTGTATATCTTAAATAGCAATGCGTATAGAACACTTGAAAATCATGAATGTTAGACACGTACATAAAGGACAAAACATATGTAGCATCATACTCGGCCATCAATACCATCTGCTTTGAGGTCATGTAATGATGTCTCTATATATGAATATGTGCCGACCTCTTACCGTAGTGCAACACCGGAACCCTGCTTTCCATCTTACAGTATACAGCATCTATAAAAGCCGTCAAATCACACTTCAGTTTATTGCTTCTTCTAACGAATTGAAGCATTTAGTAACAAATCTGCATGAAATTGTGACTGACTGATCAAGCCATCGCCATAAAGGCATCATTGGTGCTAGAAAGAAGTGGTGAAATTTTAAGACGAATTTTGATTTAACCATTTTATAAACTTTAACAGAAAACTGAGGAAGTTGTTCTAAACCAAATATCCGTTGTTTTCCTCATCAGTATCCGAACTATAGTCGGCAGTCCCCTAAACATACATAAAACACCATGAACAAGGAATATATTGTGGAGATTAATGCTTTTTAAAAGCATGAATTTAATGTTTCTTACAGCATTTCGGTGAAATGCAATGAATAGAGAAATATATTTCAAACAAAATAAATCTACATATTCGTTTCAAATGAAAAAAATAAGTATCGGTAACATTTGATTTTAATTATACTTTGAGTTAATGGTTCATTAATACCATTAAGTTTCATTAATAAACTTCACTTTGAAATACTATATAAAGGTTGTCTTTGGAGAAGATAAACACACCACAAAAAGAAAGAAAACATTTTCCTCCTTTTCTCTTCCTCTAGAATTATTTTGGACAATTGGTTTAGACAATCTCCAAACTTTCAGGCATGGGTGCATGTGTTTGAAAGTAGTTGTGGAACCTTGGAAAGTGACTGGCTAGAAGGATTTGCACCGAAGTCGAGCTAAAATCTCTTTCAAGGCAGTGGCTTGCAATGACACAGTATTTGTGACTATTCTCTTAGTATTAATAATACCAATTCTAATATCAATATTGTAGCAACTTTTTCAATAGTAGCGATTTCCTTACATACAATATTGATAAATGACTATTTCTTTGAACAAAACTTTTTCTGATTTATCAAAACTTGAGCCATTGAACGAAAATAATTTTAAACATTGGTCACAAAAACTTTTGATTTTCTTAAAACAATTAAAAGTTGATTATATTTTGTTTAATGATGGTTCTAACATTATTACTGGTTCTAACACTATTATGATTTTTGATGAATTTTCTCGAAAGAAGGTTAAAAAGGATAACATAAATGTTAGAGGGTATTTATTGCGTCATATGATTAATACTTTATTTGATTTATTTTTTACTCACAAATCTGCTAAAAAAATATTGGATAGTTTGCAGAACTCAAAATAGAGAGGACAAAATAATGTCCAAGTTCATCTTGCTGAGGATGATGAAGTGATTGTGGCAATAGTTGTCGAGACGAATCTAGTGTATAACAAGACTGAGTGGGTGTTGGACACAGGAGCTTCAAGACATTTTTGCGCCAACAAAGAGTTATTCCATGACTTTGAGTGATCCACCAATGAAGAGTGTGTCTACATGAGCAATTCCACTACTGCCACAGTTTTGGGTGAAGGAAATTTTTTACTTAAATTAACTTCTGAAAAAATATTATCCTAGAACAATGTTCAGTATGTTCCGTCGCTCTGTAGAAACTTAGTTTCTGGAGCACGTCTCAATAAAATATGACTTAAACTTATTTTTGAAGTTGATAAAATAATTATTTCTTGTGGATGAGACTTTGTTGGAAAGGGATACCTTAGTGAAGGTTTATTTGTACTGAACATTAATCAAGTGAGTATCAATGTAAATATTTCTAATTCTACTTATATTGCTGAGTCTATCAATTTATGGCATGGTAGACTAGGTCATGTTAATATTGCTTTTATTAAAAGAATTAGAAAAATGGGATTAATTATTGCAGTAAATATAGATGATATTTTAAAATGTCCTCTGTGTGTAGAAGTAAAGCATGCCAAGAAACCTTTTAAATATCTTACTAGTAGAAAGACCGAGTTGCTTGAACTAGTACATTCAGACTTAGCAGATTTTAAGAACACTATTAGTAAATTGGAAAGAAGTATTACATTAATTTTGTTGATGACTTTTCTAGGCACACTAAGGTATACCTCCTTAATTCTAAAGATGAGGCTAAAAGCATGTTTTTAAAATTCAAAATAAAAGTATAAAATTAAATAGATAGAAAAATCAAGAGATTTAGATCTGATAGAGGCAGTGAATATAGTACTAAAACTCTAGAAGATTTTTGTAAGAAAATGATATTATCCATGAGTTTAGTGCTCCTTATACTACCCAACAAAATGGTGTAGCCGAATGAAAGAATAGAACACTTAAGAAAATAATGAATTTTATGCTTTTAAGCTCGGATCTACCTGACTATATATTAGGAGAGATTTGTCTTATACGCATGTTATATTCTTAACAGAGTCCTACATAAAAAGTTAGACAGGGCCTCATATGAATTGTGGAAAGAATTTGCTCCTAACTTGAAATTTTTTAAAGTGTAGGGTATTTGGCTTAGGTTGGTCGAACTGATTTTAAATGAGTAAATATAGGTTCTAAGACTTTCAACACTGCCTTTGTTGGCTATGCTCAAAATAGTGTTGTATATAGATGTATGTCATTGAATGATTATTCAATTTGTGAATCTAGAGATCAGAATTTAGTAAGCATGTTTTTCCTTTGAAAAGCGATGTTCCTAGTGATGTGTAAATTAATACTTCTATATGACTCAACCTGAGGATTTTGTGGTCCTAGGATAAGAGGATAAAGTATGCAAATTGAGAAAGTACTTATATGGGCTTAAGCAGGCACCTAAGCAGTGATATGAAAATTTTAATTTCACATTAATGGATAATAGCTTTGTTGTTAATTTATCTGATACCTATATTTATTCTAAAATGATAGGATCAGATTGTGTGCTTATATGTTTATATGTGGATGACATGTTAATCTTTGGCCCTAATGTGAATGTTTTAGATGAGATTAAGAAATTTTTATTTTCTACATTTGAAATGAAAGACGTTGGTGAAGCTGATGTGATTTTAGAGATAAAAATCAAAAGAATTATTAATGGTTTCTCTTTATGTCAATCTCATTATATTGAAAAGATATTAAAAAAAGTTTATTGTTTTGATGTAGTTTCAGTGAGAACTCCTTATGATCATAGCATACACTTGAAAAGGAATAGAGATTCTAGTGTTTTTAAAATTGAATATGCTAAAATAATTGCAAGTGTAATGATTCTCATGAACTATACTCGGCCTGATATAGTTTATGTTGTTAGTAGATTGAGTAGACATACTGATAATCCCAGTAGTGAACACTAAAATGCTCTTCATCACTTGTTAAGGTATTTGAGAGGTACTATGGATTGGTGTTTACATTTTATTAAATTTCCTATTGTTTTAGAAGGTTTTTGTGATGCAAACTGGGTGACTGACAATGGTGAAACTAGCTCTACAGTGGCTTTATGTTTACTTTGGGTGCAGGTGCTATTTTATAGAAGTCTTCAAAGTATACTTGTATAGCACCTTCTATCATGAAATCTGAATTTATTGCTCTCAAGTTGGCAGGACAAGAAGCTGAGTGGCTGAGAAACCTTTTGGTAGATATGCCTTTATGGGGAAGGCAAGTGTCACCAGTCTCATTACATTATGACTCACAAGCAACAATTGGGATTGCTAAAAATTATGTATACAATGGTAAAAAGGGACATATTTGTATCCGACATGGTGCAGTTAAGCAATTGTTAAAACATGGTGTTATTTTCTTAGAATATGTAAGTTCTGAAAGAAATTTAGTGAATCCTATGAACAAGGATTTGACAAGGAAAATGATACTTTAATCATCGAGGAGGATGAGGCTAAATCCCATGGATTGAGGTTATATGGTGGATACCTATTAGTGGTCAAACGAAGCCATATATGACTTCAATAAATACTACATATCCTATCTATATTATGTGAGGTAGTGTATTATAAGGTTGAGCTTATTTTTACTCTTAATGATACATAGCCTTAAGGTGGTCTATGAGATAGACTTGATGGATCACCTACGTAAGTGTAAAAGGCTTGTCACCTTTTTATGGAAGACTTGGATTATTTTTATAGAGCACTCATGAGACACAAGATTTGCGTGTATGACCTTAAAATTACTTTATAGTATCACAGAGGTTGCTTAAGATCAAGGATATTATATGTATTGTGGGGATCTCAAATTATGTCTATCTAGTTTAAGAGAACTTTAATTTTGGGATATTTGTTGTTGCCTCATAATATTACGTGTCGATTCAAATCAAAAGATATTGACTCTAAAGTACATGCTCCTTCCTTTTCCACAGAATTTATTCATATTCTTTATCTTTGCATTAGTGGAGGATTGTAGAGATTAATTCCTCTTAAAATCATGGAGTTAATTCTTCTTAAAACATTTTGGTTTAATGCAATGGATAAAGAAATATATTTCAAACAAAATAAACCTACATATCCATTCCAAAAGAAAAAAAGTATTAGTAACGTTTGATTTTAATTGTACTTTGAGTTAATAGTTCTTTAATACCATTAAATTTCATTAATAAACTCTACTTTCTAATACAATATAAAGGTTGTCTTTGGAGAAGATAAGGACACCACAAAAGGAAATAAAATATTTTCCTCCTTTACTCTTCCTCTTAAATTATTTTAGGGTCAAGTACCCAAAATAGTCTGACCAAATTTATTACAGACCTCACATATACGTCGATGTCATGTCGGCATATGACAAAGTCCCTATGGAGGTTCTTTGAATATGTTTAGAGGCGAGGGGGTCTCGATTGCATACATCAGATCGATTAAGGACATGTAAGATGATGCGAAGAATAGAATAAGGACTGTGGGTGGAGATTCAGAGCATTTCCTTATCTTGACAGGGTTACATCAGTGATCAACTCTTAACTCATTTTTAATCCTCTTGGTGATGGATGTGTTGATGTAGAGTATACAAGGAAAGGTCCCTTGGTGTATGCTTTTTACGGATGATGTAGTTTTTATTAATGAGATGTGGAGAGGTGTTAATGATAAGTTGGAGGTATGGAGACAAACCCTATATTCTAAAGGTTTCAGGTTGAGAAAGACAAAGATGGAGTACTTGGAGTGCAAGTTTACTTACCCGAGGTAGGAGGACGATATGGTTGTGAAGATGGTGATTTGTAAGAGGGATAGTTTTATGTATCTTGGGTCTATGATTTATGGAAATAGAGAGATCGATGAGGATATATCCCATTATTTGTGGTAGGATAGATAAAATAGAGGCTTGCCTCAGGAGTTTTATGTGATAAAAAGGTGCCTCTTAAGCTTAAAGGCAAATTCTATAGAGTTGTTGTCCGCCCGACCATGTTGTATGTAGCAGAGTATTGGTCAATCAAGAATTCTCATATCCAAAAGTTACAGGTGGTGGAAATGAAAATGTTACATTACATGTATGGTTTTACGAGGGGTGACAAGGTTAGGAATGAGACTATTCGAGAGAAGGTGGGAGTGGCATCGTGGGAGGACAAGTTGCGGAAAGTGAGGTTGAGATAGTTTAGAAATGTTATGAGGAGGGGCATCGATGCCCTAGTTCGTAAGTGTGAGAGGTTTTCCTTGGATGGTTTCAAGTGGGGAAAGCCAAAGAACTACTAGAGAGAAGTGATTAGATGTGACATAGAGTAGTTATAGCTTACTGAGGATATAACCCTCAAAAGAAAGGTATGGAGGAAACATATTAGGATAGAGGGATAATGTGTGTGGATGATTCACAGTCTGTAGTTAGGAGTGATTTAGTGTAGCTGGGTTGGTAGTCTTAGGGTTAGGAAGGAAGGGGTGGCCTTTGATTGGTAGGGTAAAGTATTTTTTATTGGTGTCGTATCGCTGTTATTGTTATCTTGTTGCATGCTTTTGATGATTTTATTTACTATCCTTTTGTCTTGACCTGGGGATCTATCGAAAATAGTCTCTCTACCTCTTCAAAGATAGTGGTATGGACTGCATACATTTGATCTTTCCCAGACCGCACATGTGGGAATATACTGGGTTTGTTACTGTGGTTTAGGAAACCTCCAAACTTTTAATCATGAGTACACGTGTTTGGAAGTAGTTATGGAACCTTGGGGAGCAGCCGGCTAGAAGAATTTGCACTGAAGTCGGGCCAAAATTATTTTCAAGGCAGTGGCTTACCACGACACAGTATTTGTGACTATTTCCTTACTATTAATAATACCAGTTCTAATATCAATATTGTATCAATTTTTTCAAGATATATATCCCACATAATTTTTTTGTGTCTATGATCTGGCTGTTTGTGATTATTCTCCAAAGACTCGTACTATTTTCAAATTAATAGATACATGATGAGGTAACGGTACATATCTTGTTATACATACCTATTGTAATTACACAGAGGAGTTGCATCCCTTTGTAGTGAAGTAGTGAGGTTTAAGCATATTTTGTTTTTAAATAATTGATTTTTCTAGTTAGGGGTATAGTAGTTTCATTAAGAATTTTGAGGTGGTGCAGTTAAGGTAGTATAGATTATTGATCCAATTTTTTATTTAGTGTATTTGGAGCATTATTCCAGGTTTTTCCTCTAGTCATGACTTAGTTTATTTATCTCATATTTAATTATTTATATATTATTATTTAACATAATTAGGTCATAATGCCTGCTGAGTACCCGTGGTTTTGGTACTCATACTACACCTTAGTACCATTTTAATGCAGATCTGAGTACTAGTTGCCGTTGTTGGTGCTGCGGTCATGCGAGCCAAAGTTGACATTTTCTCCATCTTCTATATTTTGTTTAGTTTTTTATTTTTGTGACTGGTATATATTTGACTATGATAATACCCATACTCTTTGGATTTCGGGCTCTTAAACTGACATTACTAGGTCGTAGAATATTATTTTTTTCTTTTATTTATCTTCTGTGTTATTATTATTCTCTAGCTTGTTGCTTGTAAGCCTTTTACTTGCAAATTTCTAGCATTTATGTCATTTTCCACCAAATTAGCCCATTACTTATAGATTCGGGCTATGGTTTTGCTTACCTATTGGTTGGATAAAGTAGGTGCCAAATAACTCTAAAATCGGGTCGTGATAGAAAATTATTAATCAATAATTATTTTCACATAGTAAGCATATGAGTAATGTCAAACAATAAAAATCCCATGACAATTATATTAGTAATAAATACTTGGCTGACTATTTCTACTAATGGACAACCATAACTTCACAAATAACTGGGAACTTAGTTCCACCATTATATCACAATTTTCTTATCAACGATACATTATCATCAAAATGCAAGTAATTACTACATCATCAATAAAAACCACCGAGTTAGATAAAGTCTGATGTTCAAGTATAAATTTTACCTAATTCTACAACATCACCTACATCAAATAATTATCTTTCACGCCAATATTTACCCTTTTATTTACATAACTATAATTTAATCATCAATTAAACATTTAAGTAGTCACATAATTTAAAGCCAAAATAAATTTTTCATAAGTCACAATCATAAATTACCAAAAAAAATTTCTTGCTATCAAGAAACAATAGCTCTTTCTCAACGGTACTTATTCATACCAATTGTTTCAAAAAAGAGTTCGCATAATTTTGTACTATTTTTCCTTACCATTGCACTAATGATAAGATTATGTCAAGTATCTAGAATGTCATTTTTATAAATATAACATAACAATAGTTTTCTTTAACCATACACATATAATCAAGTTATAACCTTTCACAATTTCCAAAATATACAACAATTAACCAACTACGATGTACATAAGTACAAAGGAATTAACCTTATAAATCAATTTTAACCTTTATGTTACTAACAACAAGACAAGAAATAATCGTAGTCCAATTCAATCACACACCTCAAAACTCATGACAACTTGCAGCATTAACGTATCACAAATTCAAAGTAAATCATGAAGCTACAAATCACAAACACATCATATATTGCACCAGCAAAGTTACAACAAACAAATTTCATCATAATTTATATGACAATCAAAATTATAGCTGGTATAGACAGATACCAATTGGAAAAAACTAGGTCGCAATTTTTAAATCCTCAAGATACCAATTTGAATCGACTAGAATCCAATAATTATAGAGATACAAATTGGAATTCAGAGATACCAATTGTATTCAACCTATACAAGCAACTATGCAAACTGCATGAGAGGAAATAAAGAAGTGTAAAATTTTTTGTAGAATGCCTCATAACTTCTCAAAGATTAGATGTGGATTTCAACACACCAATCCACATAACTCTGCTCAACATTTTCTTTTTTACTGGGAGACTAGTAGCCTAGGCTTCAGTACCAAACTGTCACAGTCTAAATCACCATATTTTGAGGGTACCTATTCTAATCCACCTAAATAAGAGAACCCCTTACCATCTTTTATGATGATATGACCAAGTATTTACTAAACTAGAATAATAAATCTTTATTACAACTATTTGATTAAAAATATTAGGTATGGAATGTAAAACTACGTCTAGGAACTAGTCTAAAAATGTACAAGTTCTCAAAAACAAGAACGATAAGACTGGACAAACTTTTACCGAATGAGAGGAGTAGAGAAGCTGTTGAAGGGTCAATATCTACAAAAATCATGAAACCAATATTTATTCTAGCAAAAGACTATACCTTAAAAAGGGTATTAAGAATTAGTATCAGTACAAACAACACATACTGATATGTTCATTGACTGACCAAGGTTAGATCATGTAAACACAATATTGAAATAATAAAAAGAAAATATGACAACTTATAAAACAAATTAATTCATAACACTTTCATCCACTTATGCTATCTTTATCCCTGGTTTTACTAAGACTAATCCCATTCTTATCTCCTTTGATCATTCATCACTTTTGAATCAAGTGTCATCTATGTTAACTCTTAAATGTATGATCCCAATATTTATTAACTATGATGAATTATTAATAATCATCATTTTATAACAAATACAGCTATGAACACACATTATTATAAATACCAAAGCTTATGATACTTAGCCATATCAGGTAATGCTAAAAAATTCAATCAAGTACAAGTTAAGAGACAACAAGTTAATTCCAACAAAGACCAAATCAACAACCCTGACTCTTAGAATATCCAAGTCAAAAAACCATGAATTTAGCATTATCCAAGTCAAGAAACCATAATCGGACCATACAAGAACACCAAATATATTAAGCGACATCATAATTTAGTTAAATCAGGGAACCCACAACAACATCCACAATATAATTTGATTTACTCATGGAATCACTATAACTAACAATAATAATAATAGTCACATACGCAATCCACTCAAGGAGTAATCACACCCATACATACATTATACATACATATTAAGGATCTAATAGTTGCCCACTAATCATGACCTATAGGGAATGAGTTCTCATCCATTTACTGTGCCGACATGGTACCTAAGCCATCTAATAAATCATATCACAAATCAGTTAAAGAGGTCCAAATTTTGTATATCATACAATAATAACCAATGTATGAATAATCACAACCACAATGAGTTAAAGGAAATCATACTTGTACAATCAATAAGACCTTGGTATATTCTCATTATATGTGATTAATAGTTAGAATAATATTTATCAATGTCATTCCTTAGGTATTAATTACAACAATAAACAACTATCCAAATATTTGGCCAAATTGAGTTAATTAATACATATAACAATAACCATAGTACTAAATCACAAGTAGATAAAAATCATTGGTTTTATTAATTATAGCATGTCCTAAATCAATCCTCGACTTATTAGAGTAAGAATTATCGAGCCATATTTATTAAATTCATGTAGTCATTTTAGGAGTGATTGTTTAACAAAATGGTGTCTAAAATCTAGTAATTAATTTACTAATCCAACCCCCTTTATTCATACCAAAACTAGGAATTTGTCCATTACCTAACAACCCTTCTATTCATGTAATTTCTAGGTTAAAGACCTACTCTATTAGCCAATCATTAAACTCTATTCAACTTACAATCTTGCTTTAGTCATACACCTTTATACCTTTTACTTTTAGACCTTGATTCTTACTTGTACTTAGACCCTTAAGTTATGTCACAACCGCCTCATGCTATAGTCAGTTGTAATCACTAACTTTAAGCAAGATTATCTTATATTCCAACCCAAATAATATAAAGTTCACCCTCTTTATGTTATTTAGGTTGAATACTTAGATTTTAAGCTCTTACAATCTCCCTAAAATTATCTATATGTATATAATTCATATTAAAATCCATCATGAAGTCATACAAATACACAACATCCATCAAAGATTCATGCACAATATAAGAATACATAATTAATCCTTTAATACATTAATTCCATGTTTAATTTCTCCAAAATCCATGCTCATAGGCCTAGCAATAATTGTTCCCATCAAATTGACATTATGAATATGATTACTCACCACTGTCTTTCTACTCATAAATCATAACATACATGGATGCCAAGTTGTTGCGATAAGTAAGCTACGCCATGGATATCTTTCTTTTTCTACATGTTTCCTAAGGATAAACCATTTAGTAATAACAATTACATGAGTTATTAATGGTGTACCACATTACCCAAGGGTCATATTACTCATAAAAATAGTTTCTTAAAACACTAACCAACTCTATTAATGGAGTATTTAGATTAATGGTTCCATATTTATTGATTTCAAGGTCTCCAACTATAAATTTTCATATTTTAGAATCCCTAATTCATGCTAGGGATTGTTAATAAATAATTTAGATATTATTCAAGGTGATATTAACCCATCCCGTTGGTTATCCCCAAAATATCCTGAACTTATGATTCAATTTGCTAAGAATTTCACTATTAAAGGGTGTTCTAATGATTCTAGGATGTTAAGAGATTAAAAAATGAAGACGATGATGGAAAAAACATACCTCAACAAATAATTTCTACCCATACCAAGATAAAATTTTCCCGCTAGGGGTTAGGAATAAAATTTTCGAGTTGGGAGACTAAAAACTATTAAAAATAGGTTATAAACTACTATAGTGATGATATAGGGACCTGAACTACTATAGAGCCTTGAGATTTTTAGCACAGACAATCTTTAGTAAAATGATTATAACTACTTACTCAAGGGGAGTTTGACAAATAATTAGTTTCATTGGAAAGAAGACTTACAAAACTTTAATTTGATGGGTATTAGGATCCCTAAATGCAAATATTATGGGAGAAGTTTAAACTGCTTTATTGGTGCTATAGAGACATGCCATCACTATAGAAACATGAGCTACAATAGAGCCCTTAGCATTTTTACAATAGACAATCTTCAGTATAATGTTCGTAACTACTTACTCAAAAGAAATTTGACAAATGATCATCTATATAAAAAAACAAGACTAAGGTATCTTTAATTTGGTGGGTATTAGGATTCCTAAATCCTTATATTATAGGAGGAGTGGTCGTTTAAAGTTTACCCTACTTTAAACCTAGCCAAAAACTAAATTGGCAAGGAAACTTTCAACTTAATTTTGTGCTAAGATTATTTATGAGCATATTACATATCAAATGAAATTTCATAATAAATATTTAATCCTAGCTCATATGACAAATGAGATTCATATACTTTTACAATAGATTTTTTTAGTAATGATTAAATCGGTAGATACAATAAGAAAATTGTCATATATTAAAGTGTTTAGGAAAGATAGTCACTATTACTTGCCAGCATAGTACCTACCCTTTCCTTAGCCTAAATTAAAACCCAAGAAATTGCACTTGATCTTGAGCTTAGATAATACTTATATTAGTGGAGTAGTACACTAAAGGCAAGCTTATGGTTAGTTCATCGTATGTAGCATGTGAGATTCTTTGTGAGAGTGAGCAAAATTTTATCCTTCACTCATTCTAGAGATAAATTATATGCTCGTGAATGAAAATGGATAACTCTCTTATTATGAGAGAACATGGTTTATGAAAGAAAGGGAAAATATTTGATTTCTTTTTTGAGTGATATGCATGAGCTTTCTAATATCGTATAATAAATTATTGAGGCTAGGAGATTTCGAAATAGTTGATCATGAGTTGAATTTGGCGAATAAAACATGTGTGTTAAGAACTTGTCATCTATTTTAGTCATTGTATCATTAGCTTGAGGTATCTTGTATCACTTGGTGATGTTAAGGCTTTCAATAGAGCATACGATATAAAATATTTGTTCAAGGAGGAATAAGGCTTTAGGTCTGGGATGGGTCTTGGGCATATTTTGATGCCCACTTTCCATATTTTATGTGTATTTGGCCGAGTTTTAAGGATAATAAGGTCATATAGTAGCTTATTTTAATTCTATATTTTGTATAGCAAACTAAGAAATATGATATAGTGTTTTTTAGGTAATGGTGGTGGACATGGACCCAATGGAAGCAGGAAAGAAGGTTTAGAACCTTTGGATCTACTTTTGAGGTGTTTTTAGAAAAGATCCATGTTATTTCTAGGGTAGGCTCATGGTCCCAGGTCCTAAAATTTTGTAGGGCACTCTAAGTCAAATGTAGAGGCGTATGGCGCCAATTCCCTAACTCTAGAAGACCTTTAGAGGCTCTATAGGGGATGCATGGCACTAAGACAAAACCCAAAACAAATAGCTTAGGCACTATGGGATGTTACTAGGACCAGGGTGCTTCCCAGATCTAGATTTCACTTAAAACAAGTTTGAAACCTGATAAAATTTAGGGTACTTTTTCCACTACTATATATATTCCTTCCCCATATTTTTGTAGGTGTTGTTGATTATTTTTGTGGGCTAAAAATGTATGGGAGAGTTCAATATTAGGTTATTTCTTAGATTTAATTTCATAGTATTTTCTCATGATGAAAACATCCAACCATTATGTTTTATCATTATCATGAGTGGCTAAGAACTTATTCTTGGGATGAGGCTACAAACATGATTGTTTAGCTTATATTCAAGTTGGTTAATGTTATTTATCATAGTTAGTTACTCTTTCATTCTTGTGCTTTCTATTTAAAGATTCCCTACTTTTAGAATAAATCTATATGTTTATTCTGAACATGGAATGAGTAAAACTATATAAGAACAAAGAATTTAATAAATAGGTTCTCGTCTCTTAGATGTAAAATTTAGATTCACAGTTAGGGCAAGAAAATACCTAATTTACCTTAACTGTTTTAAATATGTGATGAAATATAAATCGATGTTAATTAGTTCCAATATCTCCACTGAATGATGTAGTTGTTTGGCTAGATTATATAGATCACTAGATGCTTGAAAGACCATAATTATGATATTATCCTCATGAATCAAGAACCATGACAAATAATTTAATAAACGGGGTTGTAAGTCTTTGCATAATTGTTCAAGATGTCTTGACCCTGGAATGTTCCTAAATATTGTTTACAACACATTTAATAATGATCTACTGACATTGTTACTTTAGAATAACCAAACTCCAACTTTCTTTAGTTACAAGTCACACTTGTGTAATTTTATAGTATTGCTAGAATTGGATTACTTGCTAAATCACCCGGTCCCAATAAGATCAATATTTGGCTCATACAGGCCATTTATTACTTAAATAATCATGTACACTTGTATGTTCATTTGGACACAACATTCTAATGCTAGATCACTGTATCTTCTTATCATGATCGATTCTCATAATGATCTTTTAGTATGAGTATCACACATTTAAGATATAAAAAATAGCAAATTCATCATTTTTATGGTATTTAGTTATCAAACGCATACAATTTCTTTTTCACTACTCACATTGAGATATTTACCTTACAATTCATCAATTAAGTCATTCAAACAGAGAATACCTATGAACGAATCCATATGTTAACACATCAATGCATAAATAAATCTTATTATTGAAAATTCAAGTTTTATCCATCCGAATAGTATGGTCACACGCCTAATTATGATTCTCCCATCAAATTCATATTATGAATATGATTACAAACTATATATACTTGGACCCCAAAAAATCCTAGTTATTTTGGTCGTAAACAACATACCAAAAAAGGCCTCAGACTTTAAAAAATTTCAGCGAAGTGTTAAGGCTTAGAGTCATTTTTAGCCTTTGAGATTGAAAGGTCTTATTTTTTAACTTTCCGGCCTTAATATGTTGATTTTCAAATTAATTCATGATCAGGGTCACGTGTAGGCCATCTTAGATTTGTTTTGGATTTTCCACACTAGCTTAAGGGTGAGTTTAGATATCCAAAATAGCAAGGGGTCATGATAGGCCTGCACCACAAGGTCCAGTTAACCCAAGCAGGGGTCGTGCCGTGAGGGCAACTTCACCAGAACATGGGCCGCACCTCGAGGGAAACTTAACCTAAGCAGGGGTCGCAACGTAATGGGGACCCCATACAACATTAATTTATTCGGGTTTGTGGGGGCAAATAGGTCATTTTCCCCTTACATTATTTAGCCTTAACATGAAATTTAATATCCCAAAGGTCTAAATACACTTATTGTTCTCAAAGTCATCCTAAGAACAAACCCTAGTTTCATTAAACTCAAGAATTAAGTCTCAATAACTCTCCACAATCTTCACAAAATTAATAGTCAAGGTATGTTAGGTGTTCATCCAAGGGTTTTCTTTCACCCTTGGAGTTTAAAACTTTAGAACTGCAAGTTGATTGCCTTCATGAATTTTATGTTAATTTTGATTGTATTCATGACTATGATATTATTTGGATTTTAATCCATGAATTATTACAAGTTTTATGCAAATTAAATAACATATATGTAGTGTTATGTGGATTTATGTTAATAACCCCTTGAATTTATAAGTTGGATTGTGAGAATGATGCTTGCATGTTGATTTTTCATTATGTGCACAAATTCATGCCTTTCAAATGTTTGAAAAAATGTTTAAAAGAAAGCATTGTTAACAAGCTACTATTGTTTTGTTATTATGACCACACCATGTTTTATTTTTAATGCTATTGAGTCCTGGGTGTATTCAATAACAAAAATATTATTGTTTACCAAGAATTTAATTAGCTTTAGAATAGTCTCAGTGATGTCACGAACAGTAGTACTTAGTTAGTTACAAAACTCAGTGTATTCAGTCATTTAACAGAACTCAATGAACTCAGTCCAGTTCAGTCAGTTAGCATAATCAGCAATAGTTCCATCAAGCCTAGAACATTCTAGAACTTAGTTTAGTATCTATTCAGTTGGGAGTAGGAATCAGCACTGAACGAACCCGGGGATGGGGGCATTCCTACTAGCAGAGGGTTTGGCCCTTAGTAGCAATCCCTGTATTAGAAAACTTTGAAGCCAGCGTAGGTTGAGATATCTTTCTGCTAAAAAAGGGGTTGATACATCTCGTATGAGTCTTCCTTCTAGCGAGGGTTAACGAAATGTCTTCCTGCTAGAGAGGGTTAACTCATAGACATTGTTAGTATCCCTTGGGAAGGTGCTAAGACCCTTCCAATTATCGTCACAGGTTAGACCCCAACTCAGTTTATAATCGGGGCATGTCTGGTAGATGAATACGCCCATAGTTATAGTTTCAGTTTTAGACTCAATATAAATCCTTAGTTCAGTTCTCAGAATCAGGACTGTCAGATACAGTCACCCAGCTCAGTATGGAACTAAGTTTAGTGCCACAGAATTAGGACTGTCAAAAAAAGTCACCCAGTTATTAGTAATTTTGTTATCAGTGATCTCAGTACAGTAAAGTGGATTTACACGCTGCATTGCAAAATCAATAATTACAACAGTTTTAGATATTCATATAGTCTCATTCAGTTATATTTATGTCACTCAGCCAGTTATTGTTCATGCATATGAACCCTTGCATATTAACCTACCTCACTTATCATACCAGTACATTCAAAGTACTGATGCATACTCTTTCTTTATGTTATGATGCCTTATATCATAGGTTCAGATGCATGGGCTCCTGACCGTACTTAGCAGCCCAGGCTTTTAGCAACAACAAATTTATTGGTGAGTCTTCATAGTCCAGGGATAGAGTTATCATTTTAGTATTTTATTATTCAGTATATACAATAGTCAAAGTTAGTTGGGGAATTATCCCATCAACTCCATAATCAAACAGTTAGGGGCTTTTAGACTAGATTATTTTAGGCAGATATTTAGATTTTAGTATTTGTTTATTACTATTTGATTTCAGTTATGAACCTTATGGAATATTTATCCTAATTTTTGCATAATTATTGTATTATTATTCAGTGTTTGCAGTAGGTACCAGTCATGGGTTAACTTATGGTCCTTCAGGATTATGAGCACCATGTGATGCTCAAAGTGCAGACTCAGGGCATTACAAACTTGGTATCAAAGCCTAAGGTTCTAAATAGTCCTATAAAGTCTGAAAGTCACGTAAACTAGAGGCTTATGCATGGTGTGAAGCACGTCACACTTATGGATAAAAAGCTATGAGGTATTTTAGGAAAATTTTCCCTTTTTCCAGTATTCATATCATGCGAGTGACCATGGGATCAAGTTAAACTCTCAGTCTAATCCAGTTTCCCCTTCAGTTTACAAAATATTCCTCCCAAAAGAACTAATGAAAGAAGAACAGGAAACCAGCCAGCACCTCATCCTATTCAGGCCGATCCCCTAGATGAGTATGTCTCCAATGTAGAATTTAGAGTTACGTTCACCATCCAAGCCCATTCTATAGTATCCCATAATGAGAGTCCCACCATTATTCAGGCTAACCCAGTGGACAATACTCCTGCATCCAGGATTTAGAACTTTACCCAAATGAATCTGCTATTATTTATAGGGTCTAAGTCAGATAAAGACCCATAAAAATCCTTGATTAGGTGCAGAAATTCATAGATATTATGGGGGTGACTGCTAGTAAGAGTGCTAAGTTGGCTGCATATCATTTTTAGGATTTGGCTTACTCATGGTTCAATTAGTGTAAAGCAGAGAGAGCCACAGATGTAGCGCCTATAGAATTGAAGGAGTTTGCCATTGCTTTTCTGGATAGGTTCTTTCCACTGGAGTTGAGGGAAGATAAGGTTTTGGATTTTATTAATCTAAAATAGAGCAACATAACAATAAAGCAT
The DNA here is from genome assembly GCA_030864225.1 of Capsicum baccatum var. pendulum. NCBI lineage: Eukaryota > Viridiplantae > Streptophyta > Magnoliopsida > Solanales > Solanaceae > Capsicum > Capsicum baccatum. The sequence continues at coordinate 194,477,708 of CM061558.1, read as the reverse complement.
TATTCTGTCAAGTTTACTTAGTTATCCAGATATGCCCCTCATGTGGTAGCAGATAGCAGTTCTAAGATATGTAAGTTTGTGTCTGGTGTCTCTAGCAGTATAGTCAACGAGTGTAGGACTGTAATGCTAATTAAGGAGATGGAAATATCTAGGTTCATGGTCCATACTCAACATATAGAGGAGACTAAGAATAAGGAGAAGGAAAGGGAGAATAAAAGAGCTGGAACATGTAACTTTAATTTCACTAAGCATAAGTCAGAGGGTTGTAATCATTCTCAGTTTTGCCAAAAACCTTTAGTTTCAACTCCATCCTTATCTAGTGCTCCAGTTCTAAAATTCATAGATGGCAATAAAGATAGGGTACCAGGCCTTATACCTTAGGATAGTGTTAGGAGTGCCCGAATAAATCCTCTTTGCCAAAAGTATGGTAGAAACCACCAGGGTGTCTACAGAGCTGGCAGTGATGTATGTTTCAGATGTGGCAATCTAGGCTAAATAATTAGAGAGTGTCCTTTGGTGGGTTTGCAGTGTCAGCATAATCATCCCCTAGCTCATTCTGATCGTTTGAATCTGTAGGGTGCCACTTCTAGTGTCACCAGTGGGCAATGCCTAAACACACTCTATGCGCTTTAGTGTCAATAAGATTAGAAAAGTTCTTTTGATGTATTCACTGGTATGTTACAAGTTTGTCATTTATATGTTTATGCTTTGCTAGATCCAGGATCTTTCTTTTCATTTGTTACTGCTTATACTGCTGTTGACTTTGGCGTTAGTCCCAAAATCTTAGTAGAGCCCTACTCATTCTCTACCCTAGTTGGCAAATCTAACATAGCTCGACGGATAAACTATCCAACTATGGTATCTCAGAAAGTTAATTCAGCAAACTTAGTAGAGTTAGAGATGACATATTTTGACATCATTCTTGGTATGGACTGGCTTTATTCACACTATACTTTAGTTGACTACAGAAACAATATTGTCTATTTTCAATTTTTGAATGAATTTGTCCTAGAATGGAGAGGTAATACTTTAGCACTTAGGGGTCAGCTTGTTTCCTACCTTAGAGCGATGAAAATGATATCTAAAGGGTGTGTCTACCATCTTGTTCGAGTTAAGGATTCTAGTTCTGAGACTCCTAGTCTTGAGTCAGTTCAAGTAGCATGTGAATTCCAGATTTATTTCCCAAAGATCTTTCTGGAGTCCCTCCTGAGTGGAAAATCGACTTTAGAATAGACGTTCTTCAGGACACTCAGCCCATCTCTATTCTTCCATATAAAATGGCACCAGCTAAACTCAGAGAGAGAAAAGAACAATTGAAGGATCTTTTAGATAAGAGATTGATCAGACCTAGTATTTTCTCGTAGGGTCCACAAGTCTTATTCATATGTAAGAAAGATGATTCTCTTAGAATGTGTATTGACTACCATCGATTGAACAAAGTCATAGTCAAGAACAAGTATCCACTTCCCAGAATCGATGACTTGTTTGACCAAATTCAGGGTGCCAGTTACTTCTCTAAGATAGACCACAGATCAGGCTATAATCAACTCAGAGTCAGAGAATGTGACATTCAAAAAATAATTTTCAGAAATCAGTATGGTCACTTTAAATTCCTAGTCATGTCATTTGGGCTTACCAATGCCCTAAAAACTTTCATAGACTTGATAAATTGTGTGATGAAGTAGTACCTGGACATGTTCGTCATAGTCTCCATCGAAGACATCTTTGTCTACTCTTATAGTGAATATGATTGTGCAGACCATGTTAGAATAGTATTACAAACTCTCAGAACCCATCAGTTGTTTGCCAAATTTAGTAACTACAAATTTTGGCTAAGTTTTGTAGCTTTGCTTGGTCATATCATTTCAAGTGATGGTATGAGAGTTGACCCTCAAAAGACTGAAGTAGTGAGAAACTACCCCAGACCCATTTCTCCATTAGATATCAGGAGTTTCTTGGGTTTAGTTGGCTATTACCATCAATTTTTGGAAGTGTTTTCATCTATTGCATCCCCCATGGCCAGATTAACTCAAAACAAAGTCAAGTTCCAATGGTGTTATTCTTGTGAGATGAGTTTCCAGAAGGTGAAGACTAGACTCACTACAGTCAAAGTTTTGACTTTTACTAGATGGTTTAGATGGGTCTGTGGTATATTTTGATGGTTTCAGAGTTGGTTTAGGGTGTGTTTTGATTTAGAGAGATAAGTTCATAGCTACGTCTCTAGACAGCTTAAGCCCCATAAAAATAATTGCCCTAATCATGATATTGAGTTAGCAGCTGTAGTGTTTGCCTTAAATATTTAAAGGCATTATTTGTATGGGGTACATATTGATGTGTTCACGGACCATAAAGGCGTTCAGTATGTGTTTTCTCAGAAAGATTTAAACCTGCATAAAAGGAGATAGCTTGAGTTGTTAAAAGATTATGACATGACTATTCTGTATCATCCGAGCAAAGCCAATGTAGTAACTGATGCTCTCAATAGGATGTTTATAGGTAGTGTTGATCATGTAGATGATGGTAAGAGAAAATTAGTCTAGGAAGTTCATCAGCTTACCCGACTAGGTGTCCTCTTAGTCGATTCAGCAGAGGATAGCGTATGGGTGCAGAATAGTTTGGAATCATCTTTTGTTTCCAAGATGTACTGTAATTTACTAGAAGTCTATTAGTGGAGTAGCATAAAGAGATACATTGTAGAGTTTATGGCTAAGTGCTCTACCTGTTAGCTAGTTAAGATTGAGCATCAGAAGCCTTGTGGTTCTATGGAGGAGTTTAGTATTCCCACTTAGTAGTAGGAGGAAGTGAACATGGACTTCATGATGGGTTTGACTCATACTCATCGACAGCATAATTCAATTTGGGTCATTGAGGATAGGATGAACAAATCGGCTAACTTCTTACCAGTTCATAAATCTTATTCAACAAAGGATTATGCCAAGTTCTATGTTAGAGAGTTGTTCAGGTTGCACAGAGTTTCGTTGTCCATTATTTCTTATAGAGTTACGCAGTTCACCTCTCACTCTTGGAAAGCCTTCTAGAAGGGTCTTGGTACCCAAGTTTACCTCAGTATAACCTTTCATCCTCAAATAGATGGTCAAGCAGAAAGACCATTCAGACTCTAAAAGATATGTTAAGAGCCTACGTTGTTGATTTTAAAGGTAGTTAGGATGACCACTTTCCTTTGATCAAATTTGCTTATAATAACAATTATTATTCTAGTATTTAGATGGCTTCATTTGAGGCACTTTATGGGAGAAAATGTAGATCTCCCGGTGGGTAGTTTCAAGTAGGTGAGGCTTATGTAGTAGCCTAACCTAGTATTTGATTCCTTAGAGAAGGTTTGGTTGATTAGAGAGAGGCTTAAGATAGCTCAGAGCCAATAGAAATCATATGCAGATATGAGGAGAAAAGATCTTGAGTTTGAGATTGGTAATTATATGTATCTAAAGATCTCGCCCTTAAGTGAGTGAAGTGGTTTGGCAAGATGGGGAAGATCAATCCCCGGTATGTCGGTCCTTACCAAATTTACAGTCGTTTCTGGAAGGTAGCTTATGTGCTTATGTTTCTTTCAGACTTAGATTCAGTGCATCTAGTGATTCATGTCTCCTAGCTAAAGATGTGCATAAGTGACCCAGCAGTTGTAGAACTAATAGAGGGAATCGATGTCCATAACAGTCTCTCTTATGAGGAAATCCCAGTCAAAATTCTTGATTATCAGGTTTTGTAGACTGAGGAACAAAGAAGTTCCTCTACTGGAAGTTTTTTGGAAGAATCAACCATTGATGGAGCTAATTGGGAAGCAGGAGCAGATATGCGGACCAAGTATCCCCACCTCTTCTCTACAAACTTAGACTCAGCACAAGGTAATAGTTTTCCTTAAATTTACTCGATTCCATGCTTATATTACCTTTACAAAATTTGTATCGATTCAATTGCGTAGCATTCTTATATCATGCATATCATTATGAAAAAACTCAGTCATGTGTCATGTCTTCAAAATTCAGTCATGCTTCAGTTTTGCATGTCCAGTATGGAAACTCAGTATATCAGTAGTTTCAGTCATGTAATCATGATTTAGTTGTGCATGATCAGTATGTAAACTCAGTCTCTTAGTATTCTCAGCCTACCCAGTCTCATTCGAGGAATAATGTTCCAAAGGGGAGATATTGTAAGACCCCACAAAATCCTAGTTATTTCTATCCTAAACAGCATACCAATAGAGGCCTCAGACTTGGAAAATTTCAGTTAAATGTCAAGGCTTGGAGTTATTTTTATCCTTTAATATTGAAGAATCTTATTTTCGACCTTTTCGACCCTAGTATATCAATTTTCAAATTAATTCATGATCAGGTTCACTTGTAGGTCATCTCAGACGAGTTTCAAATTTTTCAAACTAGCGTAAAGGTGAGTTTAGATGTCCAAAATAGTAAGGGGTCATGATAGGCCCACCCCGTGAGGGCCAGTTGACCCAGGTATGGGTCGCACCGCGAGTGCTGCTTGACCCGAGCAGGTGTTGTGCCGCGAGGGCCGCTTGACCCAAGCAGGGGTCGCAACACAATAGGGACCCCATTTAACATTATTTTATCTGGGTTTGTAAGGGCAAATTGGTTATTTTCCCCTTACATTATTCAGTCTTAACACAAAATTTAATATCCCAATGGGCTAAATACACTCATTGTTCTCAAAATCATCAAAAGAACAAAACCTAGTTTCATTAAGCTCAAGAATCAAGTCTCAAGAACTCACCACAATCTTCACAAAATTAATAGTCAAGGTATTTTAGGTGTTCATCAAAGGGTTTCCTACCACCCTTAGAGTTCAAAAACCTCTTTTAAAACTTTAAGTTTATTGCCTTCACAAATTTCAGGTTGAATTTGATTGTATTCATGACTATGATGTTATTAGGGTTTTAATCCAAAAAATTATTACAAGTTTTATATGAAGTAATTAACATATGTGTAGTGTTATGTGGATATATGTTAAAAATCTCTTGAATTTGTATGTTGAATTGTGATCATGATGCTTGGATGTACATTTTTTATTATGTGCACAAATTCATGCCACTCAAGTGTTTGACAAAATGTTTAAAAGAAAGCATTGTTAACAAGATACTATTCTTATGTTATTATGATCTCACCATGTTTTACTTTCAATGCTATCGAGTCCTTGGAGTATTCAATAACTAAAATCTAGTTGTTTACTTAGAATTACAATAGATTCAGTATAGTCATAGTGATGTCATGAACAGTAGCACTCAGTCAGTTATAGAACTCAGTGTATTCAGTCAATTAATAGAATTCAGTGAACTTAGTCGAGTTCAGTCAGTTAGCACGATCAGTAACAGTTTTTTCAAGCTTAGAACAGTATAGAAATTAGTTAGTGTCCATTCAGTTGGGAGTAAGAATTAGCATCGAGTGAAACCAGGGATGAGGGCATTCCTACAATCACAGGGTTTGACCCTTAGTAGCAATCCCTGCATTACAAAACTATGTAACCAGTGTAGGTTGAGATATCTTCCTTCCAGAAAAAGGTTGATATATCTCGTACGAGTCTTTCTTCCAGCGAGGATTGACGAAATGTCTTCTTGATAGAGAGGGTTAAATCACATCTAGTATTAGTATCCCTTGGTAAGGAGCTAACACCCTTCCAACTGGGTCAAAGGTTGGACCCCAACTTAGTTCATAATCTGGGTATTTCGGTCAGATGAACACTCTCACAACTATAATTTTAGTTTCAGACTCAGTATAAATCCTTAGTTCAGTTCTTAGAATTAGTAGTTACATACAATCACCTATCTCAGTATGAAACTAAGTTCAGTTCCATAGAATCAGGACAGTCCGCAACAATAACTCAGTTATTAGTAATTCAGTTATCCGTGATCTCAGTACAGTAAAGTGGATTTAAATTTTGCATTGCAAAATTAGTAATTACAGTTATTTCAGATATACATATACTCTCATTCAATAATTTTCATATTACTCAACTAGTTATTGTTCATGCATTTGAACCCTTGCATATCAGCCTACCTCACTTAGCATACCAGTACATTCAAAGTACTAACACATACTTTTTATTTGCGGTATGATGTCTTATATCATAGGTTAAGACGCATGGGGTCTTGACCGTATTTAGCATCACAGACTTTTAGCAACAACAGAATTAGGGGTGCGTCCTCATTGTCCGACGACAGAGTTATCATTTCAATAGTTTAGTATTTAGTATATTCAGTTAGGAGCTTTTAGACTAGACTATTTCAGACAGATGTTTAGTTTTTAGCATTTATTTATTAGTATTTGATTTCAGTTTTGAACCTTTTGGCAGATTCAACCTAATTTCCATATTATTACAGTGTTATTATTCAGTGTTTCCAACAACCACCAGTCATGGGTTAGCTTATGGTCCTTCAGGATTATGAGCATTATGTGACATCCGGGGTATAGACTCGGGCATTACAATACTACTCATAAACCATAACCTTTCTTAATTGAAGATCTTAGAATAAGAAAGCCACACCATGGATGATATTTCCCTTTTTCAACCTGGAAAATGTTTTGTCATATAATACAAGTAATTATAACAGTAATTAATTAATTTTTATTTGAATAAGCACTTTGTAAATTCAAACCCACTAATTCTATCCTTATTTAGGGTCTGTATAGTTATCTAATGATCAATTAACCATTAACTAGCTCTATCAGTCTCACATAATCTTAATTAATGGAGTTGAATGCTAAAGGTTAAATCTTTATTGGACTCAAGCTTGCCAACCACTAAAATTCCTATTTTAGAATAATGAATTCATGCTAGGAAGCAATCATTAATAATTATATGTAATTCTAGGTAATAATACACATAACCTAATGTTTTCCACAAAATTTCATAAAGTTAGGGTATAATCCCCAGGAATTTCACCATAATTCCACATTCTCATTATTCTAGTAGAAGAACATATTAATCAATATAAAAAAGGGAGTAATGATCTTACCTCATCAAAGAATTTTTATTATAGCCTCAGAAAATTATAGGGATTTGGAGAAAAGTTTTGAGTTAATGACCTTGAACTTATCAAAATAAACTTAAATCACACTCTACCACCTCTTTGTTGACCTATGGTTGCTACAGCGGGATTGCTACAGTGGACTAGGGTCGCTACAAAAGACCTCATCTTTTCCGCATATACATCTTTTAGTGAAATGCCAATAGCTTTTTACTCTGAAAATGGATTAATAAATAGTTGGTGACATTGGATAGAAGGCTTAAAGACATTTAACATGGTAGATATTGGACCGAGAATGTTTTATTTTCTAGGAGGGGTGTTTTTTTTAATTTCACTCTAATAAAAACTCATATAAAATATCAATCGGTAAGGATGTTTTCAACTCAAATTTATGCTAGAGGTTTGGTACGACCTTAATTCATATCTAATGCATTATCACACACAGTAATTAACCCTTTTACCTATGGAAATTAGGATTGTTATACCTTTATCATAGATATTTATAATAAGATTGAATGGGTCATTACACTACTAGAGCCGAATGTCACTCCCTTCTTGTAATGGATGACTAGCTTCTTGTAATTCTTGATAGAATCATCTTTCTTCTTCATTGGGAGCTTCTACTTATTAATACTGTTTGAGTTCCATCAATTTTTGAACCTCAAAAGCATCATTATCCATTTTATGAACCCTTGCATCTTTAACCCAATCTTAAGCATAAACAAACCTACTATATTCATGCATAGGTAACAAATTGCAAAATATACTATTAAATGAATCTATCACTTCATTATCATCCCACTCAAAATATCAAGACTTAAATCTAGAATGATAGTGACAGACCATGACTATATTTTAATTATAATACTTCATGAACATGATGTCACGGCCTAATTTTTAAGGTCATGATGATGCCTACTATAACCCACCAATAGGTAAGCCAACTCATAGTTCGGACGACTAGTAACGGACTATAATATAGAATAAGGAAAAAAACGCAGAATAAATGTAACAAAAGATCAAATAAATATATAAATCTCAAGAACTTATGGTATTAGTGTAAGAGATTCTAATATAAAAATAGTACTAGAGTAAAATATAACGGGAATTACACAGATATAATTTGTCTTTGAATACAATAAAGAGACTAGTCTAATACATAAGAGGGAGGTAAGTAATAATCTGAATGCCAGAGATCACTCTCTGTCTCTAAACCTTGGCTTCTCTACATGATGTAACATCAATAATGATAACCCGTGGTATGATCTATAAGTTACAGAAGTGTTGTATGAGTACCAAACAAATGGCACTTAGTAGGCAACTAATAACTTAACTCCAAAGATAAAGCAAATATATGCAATATATGAACATAATGGTAACTACACCTAATAGTCCAGAAATTTTAAAACACACCAATGAGATAATAAGGAAAAACTTTCTAGTTTATCTCTAAGAGTCTAACATAATGAGGCTAAGAGTAATAAGGGTGTACTATATTATTTGAGCAACATTATTGAGTCTCAATTTGATACCATATATCCTAGGCCATTACATGAATACAGGGTGAAAGAATGATCAATAATAATATATAAGGCCAAATAAAGAATATACAATATGCATAAATAAAGTCCGACCAGGACCTAAGATATAACACCTTAGGTATTGACCCTTAGAAAATTTCTTGGAAATTTGGTCTTTAGACCCAATATTACTTATGGGTACGAGTTGTATGTTGGGGTATGAATTCAATGGTCCTATCGTATATTGACTAGTGTTGGTTGGTGGGATGGAATTTTGTTACTTCAATGGATACGACTTTGGGATACGAGTCGTATTAGTGGTTATGGATCATTTGATTCTTAACTTAACCTTAAAATTTGTTACTTAGGTTAAATATAAGTAAGAGTGGCTTACTATGAGCCGTAAGCCAAGGTACGAGTAGTACCCAGGACTCGTATTGTGGACAATACCTAAATTTTCATTGGGTTTAATCTGCAAAGGGTACGAACAAAGGGTACTTATTGTATGCTTTGGATACGACTTGGTTAGATGAATCATATGCTGGAAAGTGTTATATAAAAAAAATTAGGCTATTATATGAGTGAAGGGTACTAATTTTATTTGAGTGTACAACTCATAAGGGCTAGTCGTACCCCTGGAATGGGATTTTATGTAACATAATTAAGGGTATTCTAGACATTTCTCCACTAACCCTAATAAGGTCCCATGACTTCTAACTTAGTTGGTAGGTTATTTACCATATCATTCAATTCATTAATACTTAGAAACTTTTCCAAAACACTCAATAATTCTCTAAAACACTTTTGGTCAAGGAGAGCTAGGGTTTCAACTAGAGAATTAATTTGGGGTTTGTCTTGGTGATTTCTTTCCATCATCAGCTTAGTTAAGGCATGTTTTCTTCCCTCATTATTAATTCTAACTAGAATCATGGTTTTTATGATTTTTTATGACTTCATTAATTGAATAATTTTGGTTTTAAAATATGGATAGAGGGTTTTGATATTAAATGGTTGGTTATGATTTCCTATAGTTTTAATTATGCTTTATGTGCATTATTGGTGGTTATGGATATTGGATTGCAAGGGAATGGTTTAATGGTAATTAAAATTGGTTTTGGTTATATTATACACCCGATGTGATTGACAAAATGCCTCTAATAAGATTTTCATTGCAATGAGTACTTTTAATGGAACTCTTGCTTGTTTTAAAATTATTAAATGAATTATGCATGGTTTAAATAGCTTGGAAAGGTAAATAGATATATGGTTATGCTTGTGGGGTACATGAAATCCTCCGAGTGGTTTAATATGGCAAATGAATGGGCATATGGAAGTCCCTTTAAGCCTATATATGGTTGGATATGGATAGTACTTATAAGTATGGTCAGTATGACAATGCCACCAATAAAAGGCCTTTGTTAATAAATTGTAAGTGAATTGATTGGTTACTGAGTAATGGTTTTAATTGGGTAATAATGGCGGGGTATATAGCAAAGTCATGGAAGGTGGAGGTCCTGGGGGGTATAAATTTGAAACTCATATTTGTCAATGTGAGATTGGTCCTAGTGATCATGTGAATGATGTAAAACTATATTTTGGGGGATGTACAAGTTATCCCAGGTTTTTTCCTAAGATATGTGGCCTCATGTAGTGAGGCCCTTTCAGTAGGGGAGCTGAACCCATATAGTTTGTAGATAGTTTAGGATGACAAAGCTACACGCCCCTCTGTAAAGGTTTTAACGGAATGCTAAACCTGGTCCCCTTTCCTGACATGGTCATATATGTAGATGTATGGTTGTGTGCATATGGATGGTTTTACTTGGATTTATAAATGGCATTATCTTATCCTTATCTTAAGATCATGCTAGAGTTCACCCACTAACCCATCTAGTGGCAACTATATACCCACACTATGTAGGAACCAGCCATTCTACTTCCCTACATAGTGATTCACTCAGGTATAAATATTTAGACTAAAGTTATGAGCTTCTGTCCTTTTGAAAGGCTCCATTTAATGTTATGGGTATTTCTAGTCACTTTGATTTTATTTTTGATATATGTTTTGGCAATAGTTAGGGGCATGTTCCAATCGAATTTTATTACTTTTTTGGTTAGAGGATTTATGGTACTATTATGGGTTAGAATAGGCAGGATAGGTATGGGTGTTAGCCTTGGCATTGGAATATGTTGGTGGGCTATTATTATTGGACATAATTTATCATTATTCTATTGTATTTTATTTTAGGATTAATTATATTATGACTTAAAACTTATTTGGTTATGGCCTTTGGTATGGTTTGGCATGGTTGGTCGGTTGGTATAAAATGGTTGAACTCGATTGGTCCGATCATGGTTGTGATCATATACCAAAGTCTTTATGTGAGCTATTGTACTAAATTGTTATATACTTGAAATTCAGCAAACTCAGGATAGGCAGCTGGAGGTTGGTTTGGGTAACAGGGGTGGTCTTCCATCCTAGATGGACTTGGGTTGCCCATTACAACAAGGATCCCAGTCAGGTTGGATCAAGTTGGTATTAGAGCCTAGGTTCATGGTTAATTGGGATTCCACAAAGCCGTGTGGATTAGAGTCTCTTTTAGGGGTATGTAGTGTGCTACACTCATAAGATAGAGGCCATAAAACATTTAGGAATGTTTCACTTTCTTGGTATTGTATTTTCAACTTTGGATTCTCATTCCTAGAATCTTCTTTAATCCTTATTTATTCATTTTTCAGATCATGCATCATAGATCTAGAATAGAAGAAAACTGTTCTATCCCATCTCGGGTAATACTGAAGGGGTGTATCCTATTTCTGGGGTTCATCTTTGATCTCACATTCCTATCCCAAATAGTTTTAGAGATTCACCAATTTCTATTAGTCCCATTCAATTCAAGGTGACTAATGTGGAATTTTGTCAGTCTATTCATGTTATTACTCATATGGTCTTTGCTGAGGCTAAGCGTGGTACAACTAGTGATATATCTGCTGAGGGCCATAAGGAAAGGCTAATTTATTAAGATAGGTTCTTACACTTTTTCTAGAGTAAAGGTGGAGGAGGATCCACAAGGCTACTTAGATGAAATAGAAAATATATATTGGATGATGCAGGCTATAAATAAGGAAGGGGTAAACTTTGCAGCTTATCAGCTCAAAGAGGTTACATATAAGTGGTCTAAACAGGGAGACAGGGATAGGGGTTATATGGAAATTGGTCTTATGGGATACTTTTTTTAAGGCATTCTTATATCATTTATTTCACTAAGAGTTGAGAGAAGCAAAGATAGAGAAGTTTGAGAACCTCAAGTAGGGAAGGATGTTTGTTAAGGAATATGCTTTGAAGTTTCACCAATTATTAAGGTATGCTCCTAATATATTGGCTGGCATGCACGCAAGAATATAGAAGTTCACTTCTGGGCTGAATTAGGATTTGATTTTTGAGAGCAAGACTGTCTTGCTAATTAAAGATATAGGTATCTCCGGTTGAATGTTCATATCCAGGAGGTAGGAGGAGTAAGTTTTTTAACCAGGGAAGTTCTCAGTCTCAAGTTTGTGATAGTGGCAAATGGCAGAAATAGAAGTGGGGTAGTTTTGGTTCATTCTCTTCTACTAGTGATTATTACTTATCAGGCGACAGATGTCATCAAGATGGTGATAATTTTTAGGCACAAGGTGCCTAAACTTAGGCAAAAAGAGGTTATTTAGTTTCTTTAGTCCCTCTTTATCACTTCTGTGGTCGTCCTTATTGGGGTTATTATGATGAAGAAAGGGACAAATGCTTTAAGTATGGACAGACAGGCCATCAACTTAGGGATTTTCCAGTTAATAAGGTTGCTACGAGGGAGAATAAGATTCATGTGGCTTCATCTTCTGCTCCTACATCTTGTAGTATGGCATTTACTTATGTTACTACTCCTGGTTCTAGTGTTGGTTAGAATAGGTTGTATGCGTTGGCGTCCCGATAGGAATCCAAGGCATTACTTGATGTCATTACTGGTGCATAACAACTTTTCTCTCGTGATGTATATAATTTTATTGATCTAGGGTCCACTCTCTTCTCTGTGACTCCTTATATGGTTGTATCTTTTGGTTTTGATCTGAAGGTTATTTTGAATTCTTTTTCTATTTCTACCCCAGTAGGTGACTCGATTATTGCTAAGAGAGTTTATAGGGGTGTTTGGTATCTATTGATGGCAAGCATACCTTGGTTGATCTATTTGTGTTGTGTATTGTGGATTTCAATATCACTCTGGGTATATATTGGTTACACTCCTATTATGTGTCCTTGGATTGTCAGACCCACTGGGTCATCTTTATGTTTCCTAGAGAGCTGGTTATAAAATGTAGGGTGGTTTTTTTAGCTCTTAGGGGGGATATTCATTTCTTATCTTAGAGCTTGAAGGTTAATCTTGAAAGGTTGTCTTTATCACATGGTATGGGTTAAAGATTCTATTGGAAGGTCCTTCTTTCCAAGTCAGTTCCAGTATTTAATGAGCTTCCAGAGGTCTTTTTGGATGATCTTCCTGGTGTTCCTCCAGATAAGGACATCGAGTTTGGTATTAATCTAGTTTTAGAAACTCGTCCAATTTATATTCCTCCATATAGAATGTCTCCAACTGAGTTGAGGGAACTCAAGGAGCAACTTGAGGATCTTTTGGACAAGGGGTTTATTTGTCCTAGTGTATCTCTGTGGGGTTCACCAGTGTTGTTTGTGCATAAAAAAAATAGTTCCCTTTGGATGTGTATTGACTATAGGCATTTAAACAAGGTGATGGTTATGAACAGGTATCCTCTTCCAAGGATAGATAATATGTTTGACCAGTTTTAAGGTGTCAAGTTCATTTCTAAGATAGATCCTCGATCTGGGTACCATCATCTAAAAATTTGGGTGATGGATATCCCTAAGACAACTTTTCATACTCGGTATGGGTACTTTAGGTTTTTGGTAATGTCATTTGGGTTAACTAATTCTCTAGCGACATTTATGGATCTGATGAACAGGGTTTTCATCAGTATTTAAATTTCTTCATTTTTGTGTTTATTAATGACATTTTGGTTTATTCAAAGAGTGAGGTGAATTATGTTAATCACTTCTGTGTGGTGTTGCAAACCTTAAAGGAACAATAGTTGTATGTAAAGTTCTCTAAATGTGAGTTTTGGTTGAACACTATAGCCTTTTTTGGTCATATTATTTCTAGTGAGGGGATCATGGTGGATCCACAAAAATTTGTTGTGGTGAAGAGGTGGCCTATACCTACTACTCCATTCAAAATTAGGAGCTTCTTGGGTTTAGTTCGGTATTATATGCAGTTTGTGGAAAACTTTTCATCGATAGATGCTCCTTTGACTAAGTTAACTCAAAAGAAGGTCAAATTTTCTTGGTTGGATGCTTGTAAGAGAGTTTTGAGAAGTTGAAGGATAAGTTAACTTTAACTCCAATTCTGACTTTGCCAGAAGTCAATGATGGGTTCGTGGTGATTGCCTATGCTTCCAGGAAGTTGAAAATGCTTGAGAAAAACTATCCTACTCATCATTTAGAGCTATTGGAGATTGTTTTTACTTTTAAAATATGGTTGCATTATATGTATGGTTATCATATTGATATCTTCTCTGATGATAAGAGTCTACAGTATGTGTTCCCTCAGAAGGAGCTTAATCTCAAACAGAGGAAATGTCTTGAGCTTTTCAAGGATTATATATGAGTCTTGACTACCACCCAGTTAAAGATAACATACCACCCAGTTAAAGATAACATATATAACATACCACCCAGTTAAAGATAACATAGTTGTTGATGCTATTAGAAGGTTATCTATGGGGAGTTTGTCCCATGTAGAGGAAGGAAAGAAAAATTGGTAAAGGATATTCAGCGCTTGACTAATCTTGGAATTTGCCTCTTAGACTCCAAGGATGGTGGCCTAATAGTCTAAGAAGTGGTTCAATCGTATCTCGGTGCAGAAATTATGGAGAAGCAAGGGATTGATCTTATCTTGATGAAAATTGAGAGTTATGTTGTTAGGCAAAAGTTAATGGTGTTTGAGATCAGTGGTGATAGTACTTTACGATACTAAGAGAGGTTATGTGTTCCTAATGTTAATGGTTTACAACAAAGGATTTTTACTGAGGTGAATGAATCATGCTATGTTGTTCATCTCGGCCCAAAAATAATGTACCATGATCTTAAGGATATCTCTTACTGAAATGGGAAGAAGAGGAATTTGGCTAATTTTGTTGCCAAGTGCATGATATGTTAGCAGGTCAAGAATGAGCACATAAAGCCAGGAGGGTTGTATCAAGAAATTGATTTACCCAAATTTAAATGGGAAGTGATTCATATGGGCTTTGTTACCGATCTTCCTCGGTCTCGGAATCAATATGATTTGATTTGGGTCATCATGGATAAAATGACTAAGTCTACCCATATTTTTCCAGTGCAGACTACCATTTCGATGGAGAATTATTCAAATTTGTATCTTCAGGAGATTGTGAAACTGCATGGGGTACCTATTTCAAATATTTTTGATCGTGTAATGCATTTTACATCTCACTTCTGGTGATGTTTTAATATAGGGTTGGGGACTATGGTGAGTCCGAGTACTATTTTTCATTCGAAGATGGATCGGCAAATGGAAAGAACTATTCAAATATTAGAGGATATGCTTCATGCTTATGTGATTGATTATGGTGGCAGTTAGGTTGCGCATCTACCTTTGGTGGATTTTTTTTAACAACAATAGCTATTATTTTAGTATTAGTATAGCTCATTTTGAGGCATTATATGGTAGGAGGTGTCGATTCCTATTGGGTGATTCGAGCTTGGTAAGGCGGACATTTTTGGTCCGTAATTGGTTACCAAGATATAGAGATGATGAAGGTGATCCGGGATTGGCATAAGGCTTCCCAAATTTGCCAAAAGTCATATGCGGATGTTAGGTGTAGACGCTAGAAGTTTGATGTTGAGGATAAACTTTTCCTCAAGGTATCTCTCATGAAGGGTGTAATGCAGTTTGGCATAAAGGGGAAACTCAGTCCCCGCTATTTTGGTCCTTATAAGATTTTGCGGAGAGTTGGTAATGTTGCCTAAGAGCTGGAGTTTCCTTCTAACTTGAGCTTGGTTTATCTAGTCTTTCATGTTTCCATGTTGAGGAAGTTCTTTGGTGATCCTTATATGGTTGATCCTTTGGAAAGATTGGGTATCACAGATTCTCTGTCTTATAAGGAAATCCTGATCGAGATCTTGGATAAGTAGGTTCATCAATTACGGAGTAAGGATGAGGCCTCGGTTAAGGTTCTATGATAGAACCACAACATGGAAGTGGATACTTAGGATATGGAGGAGCACATAAAGTCTAAATATCCATTTTTTCCTACTCCTGGGATTTGTTTAGAAGGTATGTGTCTTCAACACATCTTTATTTTCAGATTTTTGTAAAGGAAAGATTAATATCTTTGCCTCTTTGTTTTCAAACTTTGTTAAAGATTGGGAATATGTAAGATAATGCAAATGACTCATGCGTGTGGTTACCCCTACCTTGTCCATGATTCAGGGATGAATGTTCCTACTGGGGGAGACTATAACATCCTGGGTTTCGACCCTTAGATAATTTCCAAGAATTCTTATCTCTGGAGATAATACGACTCATATGTACAAGCAGTATAATAGTGTATGAATGACATGGTCCTTTTGTCTGTCGACCAGTGTTGGTTGGTGGGATGAATTTTGGTTACTAGAATAGATACGACTTAGGGGTACGAGTCATATAGGTTGTTAAAGATCAATTTGTTCTTTAACTAAATCTTAGTCTTGGTTACTTAGGTTGGATCTGAGTACGAGTGGTTGACCATGATCCGTAAGCCCGGATAGGAGTCATACCCAGGACTAGTATGGTTGACAGTGTCTAAATCTTCCTTGGGTTTAAAATGGATGGGGTATGGATCGTATTCCTTGGATATGACTTGGTTGGATGGGTTGTATGCTAGACAGTATTGGATCTAAAGGTTTAGGCTAGGATACGAGTGGAGGGTACCAATCATATTTGAGGTTATGACTCGTGAGGATCAGTCATACCTTTGGGATGGGATTTTGTGCAACTTAAGTGGGGGTCTTTTGGACATTTACACACTTACCCTTATAAGGTCCCACGACTTCTAACCTACTTGGGAGGTTTTTAACCCATTATACCATTAATTAACACTTAGAAACTCTTCTAAAATACTCTATAATTCTCTTAAAAGCTTTTGGGAAAGGGAAGCTAGGATTTCAACTAGAGTATTAATTTGGGGCTTGTCTTGGTGACTTATTTCCATCATTATCTTTGTTTAAGGCATGTTCTCTTCCCTCATATTCAATTCTAACTAGAAGCATGTTTTTTATGAATGTTTTCATGACTTCATTGATTGTATGATTTTGGTTTTCAAATATGAATTGGGGATTTTTCTATTAAATAGTTGGTTATGGTTTTCCATAGTTTTAATTATGTTTTATGTGCATTAATGGTGGTTTTGGATAATTGGATTACATCGAAATGGTTTAATGGTAATTGGAATTGGTTCTGGTTATATTTGCCCTAGATGTGTTTGAAAAAATGCCTATAATAGTGTTTTTACTCCATTGAGTACTTTTAGCGGAACTCTTGCTTGTTTTAAAACTTGGTAAATGAATTATGCATTGTATAAATGGCTTGAAAAGGTAAATGGCTAAATATTTATTCTTATGGTATACATGGAATCCCCCAAGTGGTATAATGTAGTAAATGGAAGAGCATTTGCAAGTCCCCATACACCTATATATAGTTGGCTATGGATAGTACTTGCAAGTATGGTCGTTATAACGATACCACCACTAAATGGCCTTTGTTAATAAATGGTAAATGGATTGATTGGTTGGTTAGTATTAGTTTTAATTGGGCAATAATGGAGGGGCCTGTAGCAAAGCCGTAGAAGGTGGAGGTTCTGGGGAGACCAAAACTAGAAACTTATATTTGTCGATGTGAGGTTGGTCTTGGTGACCGTGTGTATGATATCACACTATATTTTGGAGGATGTACTAGTCATCCAGGTTTTTCTTCACTGTTCATGCAGCTTCATGCAATGGGTCCCTTTCAGCATGGGGAGGTGAACCCATATATCCCATGGGTGTTTTAGGACGGCAAGGCTACAAAGCCCAGGTAAATGTTTTAATTGCATTCCAAACCTCGTGCCCTTTCCCATCATGGATATATATGTGTGTGTGTGTGTGTATGTTTGTGTGCATATGGATTGGTTTACTTTTCTTTATAAAGGGCATTATTTTATCCTTATCCTAAGATCATGCTAGCTTTAACCCGCTAACCCGTCTACTGGTGGGTGTATACACAAGCTATGCAGGAATCGGCCGTTCTACTTCTCCTACATAGTGATTGACTCGGGAATCAGTATTTGGACTGAAGTAGTGAACTTTCATCCTTTCGAAAAGCTCCATTTCATGTTATGGATATTTATAGACACTTTGATTTTAGCTTGGATATTAGATTTTGCCATGTTTGGGGTTGTGTACCAACCGGATTTTATTCCTCTTTTGGTTAGAGGCTTTGTGGTACTGCTATGGGTTGGAATAGGAGGGATCGGTATTGGTGTCAGCCTTGAAATTGGAATAAGCTAGTGGATTGGAATCATTTGACATAATTTCACATTGTTCTATCATATTTTATTTTGGGATTAATTATATTATGTCCTAGAACTTATTTGGTTATGGCCTGGTTTATGGTATTTGGTATGGTTTGGTACGGTTAAGCGATCGGTGTGGGATGGTTTGACTTAATTGGGCTGGTCAAGGTTGTGATCCTATCTTAGAGTATTCATGTGAGATGTTACACTAAATTATATAATGCTCGAAAATCAGCTAACTCATTGCAGGCGACTGGAGATTGGGTTGGGTAATGGGGGTAGTCTCTGGTCTCAGAAGAACTTGGGACGCCCATTACGACAAGGCCTCTGGTAGGGTCATGTCAGGAGACCGCCCCCGTTAACCAACCTAACCTCCAGTCGCTTGACCTGAGTTGGCTGAATTTTGAGCATATAAAAAGATAGCGTAACTATCCAATTTATAAACTATGGGATAGGTCTATTACGGAGACCAACCGAACCCAGTCCAACTGTCCGAACCCAACCAATAGCCAAAACAACCGATCCATAACCAAATGAGTTCCGTCATAATTAAATATGATCCAAAAAATAAAAGATAATAAAACAGTCAGAAATTTAGTCTTTCGGTATCTGCCCCAATACCATGCCAATTCCAAGGCTAACACCAATACCGATCCCACCAATACCAACCCATAGTAGTTCCACAAAAGCCTCTAACCAAAAGAATATGAAAATATAATTGGGACATGCCTACAGCCATAGACAATACCAATATCCATAAATAAACCAATGTATAAAATCATATCAATGAAATAGATCATTCCAAAAGATAGAAACTCCCCACTTTAATACAGTAGCTGATCATGAATGTCCAATAGCTAAGTAGGAGGAGTAGAATAGCTGGTTCCTACATCGCGTGGGGATATAGCTTCTCGAAGATGGGTTAGTGGGTGAATGCTAACAAAAACTCAGGATAAGGATAAAATAATGCCAATAAGTAAAACAAAGTATACCAACCATAGGCATACAAACCATACATATATATATAACCATGCCGGGAAAGGAAACCAGGTTTAACATATATTTAAAGCCATTAACCTAGGTATGTGAAGCTTAAACATCCTTAAATATCCACGATTTATATGGGTCCAGTGTAACTACTTAGATGGGCCCCGATGCGTGTAGCCACACGAACTGAAGATACCATTAGAGTAGGGGATTCCCAAGTAACCTCACTCTCTATGACACATATGTACAATGTACTTAGAAGACTCCTACGTACCTCATAGCATCATATAAGGGTCGCCATTCCCTACCCCACATGTTGGCAAACATGAGTTTTCGGTGTTCATTCATGGATCTCGCACTTTCATAGTTAGCTATCAAAACCCGCCATTATTTCCTACTTAAAACAATTTCAAACCAACCAATCAATTATTCAATTAATTATTTACCATGGCTACCAGTAGTGGTATTGTCATACCGACTATAACTTGCAAGTATTATCCTTAGACAATCCTTTTGAGGTAAAGGGATTCCCGTGTGACCATTTACCAATTTAACTTAGGGGAGTCCCATGTGCCCCACAAGTGTTCCATTATTAAGTTTCTTGGGGGAGTGCCATGTACCCCACAAGTGTTTCATTATTATGTTGCTTGAGGGAGTCCTATGTATCCCACATGGACTTAAATTAACCATAACCATGACCAACAAACAATTTCAATTTAACCATTCAAAACTAGTTAGCCATTTAGGGTTCCATTACCAAGTTAAACCATGCAATAGTTCCATTAAAATCCAACAATGTAGTGAAAACATTCTCATAGGCATTTTATCAAACATATTGGGGTCATGGTATTTACAAAACCAAAGCCAATTATCAAATAACCATTCCCATGCAACCAATTATCAAAAACAACCATTAAGGCATATAAAAGAATAATTAAAACATGGGGAAACTATAACCAAGCATTTATAACCAAAACCCCCAAATTATATTTGAAAATCTAAAACCATTCAATAATCAAACCATGAAAACATTGTGTAAAACAATGGCGTTAGTTAGAACTAACAATGGGGGAAGAGAACATGCCTTAAACCAAGAAAATGATGGAGAGAAATCACCAACACAAGTCCCAAATTAATCCTTAAGATGAAACCCTAGCCTTCCTTTACCCAAAATACTTAGAGAGAATTGTAGAGTGTTTAAGAGAAGTTACTAAGTATTAATGAATAGAATGATAGGGAAAATAACCTCCCAACAAGAATATAAATCATGGGGCTTTGTTATGTTAAGTGGGGAAATGTCAAGATTTCCCTTACTTAAACTCCCTGAAATCCCATCAGGTGGGTATAACTATCCATACCAGTCGTACCCTCCAATATGAGTGGTACTCACCACTCATACCTAAGGCCATATACTTTGGACCAAATAATGTCAAAGGTACGACTCACCTAAACCATGTAATATCAAAGTATATGACTAGTACCCATGATCCGTACCCCTGGCAGAATAGAATCCCAAGAGAATTGAACACTGACAACTATATGAGTCGATGATATGACTCATACCCTTGCTTATGGCTCATGGTGAGACACTCGTACTAAGAAACAACTTGAGTTACCAAGCCTAAGACTTAATGAAGAAACCAAACAACTTGTATTCGCCAATATGACTCATACCACCTATGTCGTACACATTCTAGAAACCAAATCCAACCGACCAACCAATATAGGTCAGCATACGACTAACCCATACTACTCGTATCCAGTGTATGAGTCATTTTCCCTAGTCATATATTGTCCAGAGACCAGAATTTTTTAAGGGCCAGAAACCCAGGGTGTTTCAGTCTCCCTCACTAGGAACATTCATCCCGGAATAACGGACAAGGTCGGGTAACCACAAGCATGATTCATTTGTATTATCAAATATCAATCCAATCTTTAACCAATTTAGTAAACAGAGATGCAAAAGTATTAATCTTTCCTTGAAAAAACTCAGAAAATAAAGATGTGATCAAGAACACATACCATCCACACAAACCACAGGAGTAGAAAATAGATTTGGATACTTAGACTTCATGTCATCCTCCGCTTCTATGTAGCCTCTTCCACCTTATGGTTTCTCGATAGAACCTTAACCGAGGCCACATCCCTGGTCCACAACTGATGAACTTGCTGATCCAGTACCTCAACTAAGACCTCTTTATAAGATAGAGAATTTGAGATACCCCAGCCCTTCAAGGGAACCACAGAAGAAAAATCACTAAGACACTTCCTTAATATGGAGATGTAAAATGTCAGACGAATGGAGCTCAAACTAGAAGGAAACTCCAGTTCTTAAGCAACATTACCAACCCTCCAAAAAATCACGTAAGGACCAACAAACCGGGGACTATACTTTTTTTTCTTACCAAACTACATTACTCCCTTCATGGGTGATACCATTAGGAACACTTTGTCCCTAACAAATCTGAACCAAATATGTCCGCCTCACCAAGATCAAACAATCTAATAGGAGATCTACATCTCCTACCATACAATGCCTTGAAAGGGGTCATACCAATACTAGAATGATAGCTATTGTTGTAAGCAAACACTACCAAAGGTAAATGCTCAACCCAATTGCCATCATTATTAATCACACATTCTTTAAGCATATCTTCCAATGTCTAAATAATCCTTTCTGCTTGGCCATTTGTATAGGGATGAAAAGCAGTACTCAGAGTCACCTTAGTACCCAATCCCTTATGAAAAAAATGTCAAAAATAAGATGAAAACTGTGTACCACAATCAGAGATAATCTAAAAAGGACCACGCGCAGCTTCACAACCTCCTGAAGATACAACTTTACATAATCATCCACCAAAAAGATATTCCTTACTGGAAAGAAGGGAGCAGACTTCATCATTATATCCATGTTGACTCAAATCGAATCAAATTTGTTCCACACCAAGGAAGACCTACAACAAAATCCATATTGATCACCTTTCTTTTCCAATCAAAAAAATAAATTTCTTGATACAACCCTCCACGCCTCATATGCTTAAGCTTAACTTGTTGACACACCATGTACTTAGCTACAAAATTAGCCACGTCCTTTTTCATACCATTCATCCAATATATCTCTTTGAGGTCATGATATATCTTCATAGAACCAAAATGAACAACATAGAATGATTCATGCAACCCAGCAAAGATCCTTTTTCCTAACCCATCAACATTAGGAATATAAAACCTCCTTTTGTACCGTAAAGTCCATCACCAGTATCTCAAATACCATTACCTTTTGCCAACCTATATCTCTCTTGATTTTCATCAAGATAGGATCTAGCACTTATTTCTCTTTAATCTCTGCACTGAGAGATGATTTAACCGCTTCCCATACCAATATACCACCATCCTAGGATTCTAAGATATGAACTCCAAGATTAGCTTAGCAGTGAATACCCTTCACCAATTCCCGCTTCTCCTTAACTGCATGAGATAAACTTTCCATGGAGAACCTACAAAGAGTATTAGCAACAAAATTAGCCTTACCTGTATAATAGTGAAGACAAGTATCATAGTCCTTAAGAAGCTCCAACCATCTTTTCTGCCTATGATTTAACTCCTTCTAAGTGAACACATACTGCAGAAGTTTTATGGTCAGAAAAGATATGTACGTTCACTCTATAAAATTAATGCTTCAATATTTTCAAAGTAAAAACCACCACTAACAGCTCCATATCATGAGTAGGATATTTTCTCTCATACACCTTCAAATGCCAGAAAGCATAGGCAATCACCTTTCCATGCTACATCAAAACACAACTAAGTCCCACCCTAGATACATCACAATAAACCACAAACCCCTCATTACCTTCAAGCAATTTCAAAACCAGAGCCGAAGTTAGCATATTCTTAAGCTTCTCAAAACTCCCTTCACACACTTCTAACCAAGAAAATTTTACTTTCTTTTGAGTTAACTTAGTCAAAGGAGTAGCTATTAAAGAAAAGCTTTCCATAAACTGCCTATAATACCCAGCCAAATCCAAGAAGCTCTAACTGTCCATTAAAATCCAACAATATAGTAAAAGCATTCTCATAGGCATTTTATCAAACATATTGGGGACATAGTATTTTCAAAACCATAACCAATTATCAAATAACCATTCCCATGCAACCAATTATCAAAAACCACCATTAAAGCATACAGAAGAATAATTAAAACATGGAAAAACCATAACCAAGCATTTATAACCAAAACCACTAAATTATATTTGAAAATAAAAAATAATACAATAATCAAATCATGAAAACATTGTATAAAACCATGCCTTTAGTTGGAACTAACAATAAGGGTAGAGAACATTCCATAAACCAAGAAGACAATGGAGAGAAATCACCAACACAAGCCCCAACTTAATCCATAAGATGGAACCGTAGCATTTCGTTACCCAAAAGCCTTATAGAGAATTGTAGAATGTTTAAGAGAAATTTCTAAGTGTTAATAAGAATAATGATAGTGCAAATAATATCTCAATAGGAATATAAGTCGTGGGGCCTTATTAGGTTAAGTGGGGAAATATCTAAATTTCCCATACTTAAGTGCCCAGAAATCCTGTCAGGTGGGTACGACTATCCACGCTAGTCGTACCCTCTAATACGAGTGGTACCCATGACTCATACCCAATGCCATCTCCCTTAGACCCAACACTGTCCAAGGTACGACTCACCCCTAACTATGTCGTATCTTAGTATACGACTAGTACCCTTGATCAATATCTCTGGAATAATAAAATCCTAAGAAGATTGAACCCTGACACCTATACGAGTCCATGGTATGACTCGTACCCTAGCTTATGGATCATAGTGAGCCACTCGTACAAAGATCCATCTTGATTTACTAAGCCTAAGACTAAATAAAGTAACCAAATATTCTGTATCCACCAATATGACTCGTACCACCCGTCATACCCATTCCAGAACCAAATCCAACCCACCAACCAATACTATTTAGTATACGACTAACCCATACCACTCGTATCCCATTGTACGAGTCATTTCCCCTAGTCGTATCCTTTCTAGATACCAAAAATATAGGAAATTTTCTAAGGGCTTGAAACCCAAGGTTTTTTAATATATATATATATATATATAAATATCATGTCAACTCAAAGTACAGCCTAAGTCATCATGTCATCATTTTCAGACCTCGTTATAATCCTATATAGATTTAATACTATGATACTCAGGGTTGCTAATCCGTATGTCTACACATGAGATAAACATGCACAATAGTGCAATCATAAGATAGAAAAGGCCAAAAATATACATCAAATCACAATACTGAATGAATGACCAATCTATTATGACTAGCCAAAATAATGATCATAACAATGATAATAACAATAAAAAAAATAGTGTGAGCATTTGGCTATTATGAAAAACCAAATACCTAGATGAGAATTTGCATATGACCACCGCCCTAGGCTTGGAAGGTTCAATCAACATACTACAACACAAGGTGTAGTCATCACCCATATCTATGTAACCTTTCCATGTGGCTGATAGAAATAGGCGCATACTGGTGATAGGCAATGCGCATGCACAAATGAATACAACATAATAAACAATACCATAATAATCATCATCATACCAATTATCACCATAATCAACCATTGGCCTTGCCTGGTATATAATCATCACAACATCCTCAGGCTTTATCAGGTATCATCACATCATCATAACATAATCTGGCCTTACCGGGTATCAATACATTATCATAATATCCTACAGCATTGTCGGGTATCAATATCATTATCATAACATCCAAACCAATGGTACATAATAGAGAGAAAACCCTACAATGGCTAAAGTAAAGTGTCAACCACACGAGGGCTAAAGTAAATAACAAGCCCAACAAGGGCTAGAGTAATTAGATATGAAAATAAAATTTAGGTAGAGTAAATTTCCATAATTCATCATCCATCATCCATGTCACTTTATCAATTAAGTATATATATAATAGATGCATAGACTCAAGTTGTGGCGACAAAGAGTGTGAGTCTGTGAGTCTGATGGCTGGAGTGATCCTCAGGACTAAATCATTATGTAGTGTTGAAAGAGTCAGAATATCTCATGATTGGAGTGAATAGTAGTGTTAAATCATGGACCAAAGTATATCTCGATCAAGTCTATAAAATATCACTACTAACCTTTTTTACACATAATTTACTCATTTAGTTAGGTGGTTAATATTATGAAGAAATCCATTTTAAGGTAGAAAGTGGACTTTAGCCCTTAGTTTGTCACAACAACAATAAGATAATAATTGTCCCGACCCAAACCAGGGCCTGGCAGTGACGGGTATCTCAAGTTCTACATGGGCTGGATAATACCCCTGCGCCTAGCCAAGTAAACACAACATTTTCAATGTCAGATTAATTCAAAACATATAACAAGATAGATTGAAGAAGAATTAATACTTTTATTATCAACACCCTACCACTATCCAAAAAAACTAGCCAACACCACCCAAAACCACATTAATCCAACAAAGTCTTCTAGAAAAGAACCACAATTGTATATCAACAAAGTGTCAGGACATGCCCCCGACTATAGCCAAAAAACAAGTCTAAATTGCCTAAAACATAAGAGACCAAAACATGAAATATAGTCTTTCGATGTATGGAAGCTCACCACTTCAATATCAACTAACAAGATGATCTCGAATCCTGATCACTAAGCAAAAAAAGTAGACTTAACGTCAGTTCCTACATAGCGTAAGGTTACAAAATCTGAAGATGATTAGCGATTGGAGCGCTAGCATCTAACTAAGGGATGCGGGATAACATAATGCCTTAATCAATAGTTCAAAAACATTTGAGACTCCATGCACCTCATCAAATGCATATATCCCTATCACATACCGGGATAGGGAACATGGCTTAACATGAATTTAAAATCTTTGTCTCAATTGCGTAGCTCAATAGTCGTAACATACAAGGTACCCACGAGCGTATGGTCGCACGAACCAAAGGGTAAACATTAAACTATGAATGACTCAAACCTTTAAATCATATAATAATAATAATAGGTGCACTCAAACTGCCCGATCATATAGACCCCTGCGTCGGTAACTGCAGTTTCCAATGTTTGTCTCTTAGACCTCCATTCTCACGACTTAGCTACATAATCTTTTTAAGGCCCAATTAAAACAATTATCATAGAATCCCTTTCATTGAACCATAATACACATTTATGCATACGTTGTTGGTGTAGTCATACCAACTACACTTGCAAGGTAATATCAACACAGCGAAACAATTTCATTACTTGGGGAATTCACAACTCCTCTTGTTTCAATTATACAATAGCTTTTGAAAACACCAACACATGAGGTTTAATTCAACATCTTAATGCAAAAGTTTTAGAAGAGTTAAATTTCCATATTTCTCATAACCAAAAGAACTTTATGAAATGGGGTTGGGATCACGATGACACGACAAAATCTGAGGCCTTGTCGTAATAGGCATCCTAAGTTCTACCGTGATTGAAGACCATGGTCGTTACACAAACCAACCTTAGCTACTTACCATAAGATGGCCGAATTTTAAACATATAACAAGATAGTGTGACTATCCAGATTACAGTCTCTGGGATAGGTCTATACTGAGACTGATCCAATCGAGTCCGACTATCCTATACCAATTGTCCAACCCAACAAATCCAACCAATACCAAATCAAAGTCCATACACAAGGCCATAACCAAATGGGTTCCAAGACATAATATAATTAATATCAAAATGAAATAAAATGGAACAGTGAGAAATTATGTCTAATGATGTCATCCCCAATACCAGTACAAAATATAAGACAGACACTAATGCCGATCCCGCCCATACAAACCCATAACAGTACCAAAAAGCCTCTAACCAACTGAGTAACAAATTCTGGTTGGGACATGCCCCCAACCTAAGCAAAACAAAAATCCATAAATAATCCAAAGTATGAAATAACATCCATGAAATGGAGCATTATGATTAGATGGAAGCTCACCACTTCAAGGGACTCCTATGTACGCATAGATCATATTATCCAATTAAATTGACAGGGGAGATTCCCAAGTACCCACAAGTAGGTTTATTAAGCCAAACCATTGCTTTAAACCATCCCAAAACTATTTAAGCCATTTAGGGTTCCATTACAAAGTTTAAACCATACATAAGTTCCTTTAAAAACCAATATTTTACTGAAAGCATAGTTATAGGCAATTTATCAAACACATTGGGGCATAGTATTTCCAAAACCAATTCCAATTATCAATAACCATTCACAAGAAATGTAATTATCAAAAACCACCATTAAAGCATATAAAACATAATTAAAGCATAAGGAACCCATAACCAAACATTTATAAATAAAACATCCAATCATATTTGAAAACCCAAACCATACAACATTCAAACATGCAATCATTGTATAAAACCATGACTTTAGTTGGAACTAATAATGAGGGAAGAGAACATTCCTTAAACCAAGATGACGAAAAAAAATCACCACAACAAGCCCTAAATCAATTCCTGAGATAAAACCCTAGCTTTCTTTATTGAAGAACTATAGAGAGAATATAAGAGTGTTTTCTAACTGTTAAAGAATCGAATAATAGGGAAAATAACCTCTCAATAGGAATATAAGTCATGGTACCTTATTAGGATAAGTGGGTAAAGGTCTAGATTAACCTCACCAAAACTGAATTAAATTCCTGTCACACGGTACGACAGACCCTTATGAATCATACCTAACCTGTATGAGTGGTACCCACCTCTCATACCCTAGGCCTTCCGCCCTTGGACCTAACACTATCCATGGTACAACACACCCAAACCTAAGTCATATTCAAGTGTGTGACTTTTACCCTTAAATCATACCCCTGGCAGAATAAAATCCCAAGAGGATTGAACATTGTCCCTTATACGAGTCCATGGTATGATTCGTACCCTAACTTACAACTCATGGTAAGCCGCTCATACTTAGATACAACATCCAACCTAAGTCACTAAGTTTAAGGTTATGTAAATAAACTAAATGACACATATACACCAATATCACTTGTAACCTATAGTCGTACCTATTCCAGTAACAAAAATTCATCCCACTAACCAACACTACTCAGCATATGGGTAGACCATACCAGCTGTAACCCAGTGTATGACTTGTTCCCCATAGTCGCACTATTAACTATACTCCCAATCTTTAACAATGTTTGAAAAAAAAAGGCAAAGATATTAATTTTGCCTTTAACAAACTCAAAAAATAAAGATTTGTTAAAGACACAAACCTTCCACATGAAACCCAGGAGCAGAAAATAGATACAGAAACTTGGACTTTGTGTCCTCTTCTTCTTTCTATGTAGCTTCTTCCACCTTGTGGTTTTACCAAAGAACCTTCACTGAAGCCACATCCTTGGTCCATAAACGATTAATGCTCCTATCTAATATCTCAATTTGGACCTCATCATAAGACAGAGAGTCTGAGATTCCCAACCCCCCTAAAGAAACAATCAAAGAAGGATAACTAATGCAATTTCTCAACATGGAAATATCAAAGGCCTGATGAACCAATCTCAAATTAGAAGGAAACTCCAGTTCATAAGCAACATTCCAAACTGTCCTAAGAACTACATAAGGTCCAATGCACAGGAGATTGATCTTCCCCTTCTTACCAAACCACATTACTCTCTAAATAGAAGTCAACTTATAGAATACCTTATCCCTAATATCAAACTCCAAGACTCTATGCCTTACATCTATATAGGACTTTTTATGACTTTGGGCAAACTTAACCCTATCCCGAATAACCTTTACCTTCTCTATAACCTGATAAACAAAATTTGGACGAAACCTATCAGCATCAGCAAGCTTAAACCACCTAATAAGAGATCCACACCTCCTATCATACATTGCCTGGAGAGAGGCTATTTAAATTCTTGAATGATAGTTATTGTTGTAATCAAACTCTACCAAAAGTAGATGCTAAACCCAATCACAACCATAATCAATCATGCACGCCCGGAATATATCCTTCAATATTTGAATAGTTTTTTTTTGCTTTCCCACCTGTCTGCAAAAGAAGTGTGGGACTTAGAATAACTTTCGTACCCAACCTTTTCTGCCAAGACCGCTAGAAATGAGAAAAACTGTGCACCACAATTGGTGATAATCAAAATAGGTACCCCATGCAGCTTCACAATCTCTTAAAGATACAACTTTGCATAGTCTTCCACCGAAGAGGTAGTACTCTCAGGCATAAAGTGAGCAGACTTCATCATCCTATCCACGATACCCCAAACTAAATCCAATTATTTCAGTAATTAAGGAAGACCAGTAACCAAATCTATATTGATTACCTCCTATTTCTATTTGGGATAATCAATTTCTTGATATAACCAACCAGGCCTCATGTGCTCAACCTTAACCTATTGGCACACCATGCACTTGGTTATGAAATCAACCATATCCTTTTTCATACCCTTTCACCAATAGATCTCCTGGAGATCATGATACATCTTAGTAAAATTGGGATGTAAAACGTACCACGATTCATGTTCCTCAGCAAAGATTCTTTTCCATAACCTATCAACGTAAGGAACACACAATCTCCCTTAGTACCATAAAGTACTTCACCACTAATCTCGAATACCATTCCCTTTATTCTACCAACATCACTCTTTATTTTTATCAAGATAGGATCTAGCACTTGTTTCTTCTTAATCTCTAGACCAAAAGATGACCGAACCACTTCCTGTGCTATCACACTATTATCCTTAGAGTCGAAGAGATAAATTCCAAGATTATCCAAGCGGTGAATATCCTTTACCAATTCCTTCTTTCCTTTCTCCACATGAGAAAAACTCTCCATGGATAACCTACCAAGAGCATCATTAACCATATTACCTTTATCTGGGTGATAGTCAAGGCTCTTATCATAGTTCTTAACAAGCTCCAACCATTTTCTCTTCCTAAGATTAAGCTCCTTCTGAGTAAACACATACTGTAGACTCTTGTGATTAGAAAAGATAGCCATATGTACACCATAAAGATAATGCTAGAATATTTTCAAAGCAAAGACCACCGGAAGAAGCTTTAAATCATGAGTAGGATAGTTTCTCTCATGTACCTTGAACTACCTGGAAGCATAGGCAATCACCATTCCATATTACATCAAGACATAACCAAGACCTACCCGAGATACATCACAATAAAACAGAAAGCCCTCACTTCTTTTTGGCAATGTCAAAATTGGAGCTGAAGTTAGCTTGATTTTTAACTTCTCAAAACTCCTTTCGCAAGCATCCGACCAATAAAACTTCACCTTTTTTTGAGTTAACATAGTAAAAAGACCAGTTATTGTCGAAGTGCATTCCACAAACTACCTATAGTACCCAGTCAAACCCATGAAACTCCAAATATTGATTAGAGTCGTAGGTCTAGTCCACCTTTTAACAACAACCACGTTTTGAGGATCTACCATAATCCCCTAACTAGAAATAATATCACCAAGAAAAGTCACAACATTTAGGAAATATCACATTTAGAGAACTTGGCATACAACTGTTATTCGTTTAAGGTATGCAATACCATACGGAGATGACTCACATGATCAACTAACTCTTTGAATAAACTAGAATGTCATCAATAAACAAAATGATAAGGAGATCCAAGAACTGCCTAAAAACCTTGTTCATCAAATTCATAAATGCTTCTAGAGCATGTATCAAACCAAATGACATCACTAAGTATTCAAAATACCCATACCGAGTACAAATATCGACCTTAGAAATATCCTCCTCCCTAATCTTAAGTTGATGATACCCATACCAAAGATTTATCTTAGAAAAGAACTTGGCACTTAGCAGCTGATCAAATATGTCACTTATCCATAGGTGAGGATACATGTTATTGACCATTACCATATTTAACTGTCGACATTCAATGTACATCTGAAGGGAACCATCCTTTTTATGCACAAACAACATAGGTTCACCCACAGGGATACACTAGTATGAATAAACCCCTTATCTAGAAGATCTTTAAGTTGCTCCTTTAGTTTCCTCCATTCTGCCAGAGCTATTCTATAAAGAAGAATAAATATTGGATGAGTTTCCAAAAGCAAACCAATACAAATACTATTTCCCTATCCGAAGGAACACTAGGAAAATCATCCAAAAAGACCTTCGGATACATATTAACCACTGAAACTGATTGTAAAGATGGACTTTCCGAGTTTGAATCTTTAACTCAGACTAAGTGATAAAGACACCCTTTAGATATTAACCTCTGATATTAAGATAAGAAATAAACCCCCGGAGGAGCTAGAGAACCACCCTCCAACTCTATAACTAATTTATCAGGGAACCTAAAGATAACCATATGGGTCTGATAATCCAAGGATGCATAATAAGAGTGTAACTAATCCATCCCCATAATGACATCAAAGTCTACCATATCCAGTTCAAACAAATCTACCAAAGTCTGCCTACCACCAATAGATACCATACACCTTCTATAGAATCTTTCAGCAATAACTAAGTTACCTACTAGTAAAGATACAGAAAAAAGATATAAAACTCCTTCAGGATCAAAACTAATACATACAACCACATATAGGGTCACATAAGAATGAGTGGACCCTAGATCAAGCAGAAAATACACATCACGAGAAAAAAGTTATAACATACCAGTGATAACATCAGGTAATGCCTCCGATTCATACCGAGATGCAAGAGCATATAACCAATTTTGGAATATGTCGATACTAAAAGAAAGAGAAACATTGAAGCTACATTACTAGGTGCATGAGTAGAAGATGAAACAACCAGAACTTTGATCTTTCCCGAAGCTCCCTTATTAAATAGATAATTTTTTAGCATATGGTCTGGCTGGCCACACTTGAAACACTTATCCCTTCCTTCGTCACTATAACCCCGATGAGGATGACCACAGAACCGACATAGAGGTGATGAAGAAACTGACTGTCCCCCACTCGCAAAAGATTAGGCAACTCTTTCCTAAAAATTATCACCTCCTCACTGATGTCTATCACCCAACTGCCTTGGGTAAGGAGTGCTAGTAGTAGAGAAGGAACCAGAACTACCCCACTTCTTTTTTGGCCATATACCTCCATTTCGACCACCTTGCGACTGAACACCTCTCTAGTTAGAAAACTTATTCTGCTTACCCTACCTATCTCTAAACTTTGCCTATTTTCTCTTCCCATCTTCTAATTACTGGATATGGACAATCAACCTAGAATTGTCAAAATCCTTGATCAGCAAAGAAGTCTTGTATTCCATGTTCAAATTCCAAGATAGCCCAAAAGTGAACATTCTCATCCTTGCTCTTATGTCAGTAACCAAACCAAGAGCATACCTTTATATCTGATTTAATATCAAGGCATATTCCTTGATAGAAATTCTCCCTTTATTAAGTTTCACAAACTCCTCCATCTTAACTTCCCTTAGCTCTCTTAAGAAAAGAAATGATCCACAAAAGTACCAAAAAAGGAATCCCATAAGGATGACTCCTCTACATCATCTCTATCCTAATCTTACTCCTCTTACCATTAGTATGCACTATGTTTGTGCTGATAAGCTATAAAGTTTACACCTTCCACATTAGTAGCCTATATTACCTTGAATATCTTCTCTATTTCATCCAAGAAATCATAAGGATCCTCATCCACCTTTACACTAGTAAAAGTATAAGGATTCAGCTTCATAATATGGACAACCCTTGTGGCCTCATTATATAATCCACCAAACGTATCCTACTCAGCCTGAGCAGCAACCAACTGAGTAATAGTATAAATAGATTGACAAAATTCTGCATTACTCACCTCACCTAAGGAGGAAGCAATCGAAAGATTCTAAGAACAATCAGGGACAGGACCCTAAGATCAAAGATAAACTCTAGACGTAGGATGTACCCCATCAATATTGTCCTAAGATAGGACTGAAGAGTTTCCTTGTGTTCCAGATCTACGAGGCATGATCTAAAAGACGAACAAACAAGGATTTGAAAATATTCCAAGACTTAGACTCCAAGATTAAAAATCGAATACCAAGAATATGACATATTCCTAAATACCTTGTAGCCTATTTCTTATGAGTGTGACGCTCTACACACCCCTAAATGAGACTCTACTAGACACGACTTTGTGGAATCCCAATTAACAATTAACCTAAATCTCTAATACCAACATGACCAAACCTGACCAGGGGACTTATCATAATGGGCATCCCATGTCGACCGGGTCCTGAGACCATCCCCACTATCCAACCCAACCCTAGTTGCCTGCCCTGAGATGGCTGAATTTAAGCATATAACAAGATAGCATAACTATCCAGATCACAGACTCTGGGATAGGTCTATATCATGATCGACCCAACAAAGTTCGACCAGCCCATACCAACCGTCCAACCCAACCAATACCAAATCAAAGGCCATAAACCAAGCCACAACTAATGGGTTCCAAGACATAATGTAATAACTCCCCAAATGACATACGATCGAA
The DNA here is from genome assembly GCA_030864225.1 of Capsicum baccatum var. pendulum. Lineage (NCBI taxonomy): Eukaryota > Viridiplantae > Streptophyta > Magnoliopsida > Solanales > Solanaceae > Capsicum > Capsicum baccatum. The sequence continues at coordinate 194,444,008 of CM061558.1, read as the reverse complement.
CGATGATAAATTGTGTCTAATTATTTTATCCCCAATACGAATACCAATACAAAGGCTGACACCAATACCAATCCCGCATGTACAAACTCCTACCAGTACCATAAAGTCTTTAACCAAAAGAGTAAAAAAATCGGATTGGGATATGCCTCCAATCAACATCCATAAACAATCCAGAGTATTAAATAACATCCATGAAAAGAAGCCTTTTGATCAGTTGGAAGCTCACCACTAATCCAAAGCTAACCCCCGAGTATTTGAATTCTAAGTAGGAGAAGTAGAACAGTCGGTTTATACATTACGTGATAATGCAGCCACCCAAAGATAGATTAGCGGGTGAATGCTAGCATGAACTCATGATAAGAATAAAATAATACTATTTATAAAACCATGTAAAACAATCCATATGCACAAAAATCATACAAACATATATATATAACAATGCCGGGAAACGGAACTTGGTTTAGCCTGCCATTTAAAACCTTTACCTAGGCTATATAACTTTGTTATCCTAAACCACCCAGGGCTATATGGGTTTAAATCGCCCTAATGAAAGGGCCCCAGTGCATGAAGCCACATGATCGGAGAAAAGACCCCGGGATGACTAGTACATCCCCCAAAATATAAAGTGTGACATCATGCACATAGTCATTAGGACAAAACCATGCATTGGTAAATATGAGTTTCAAATTTTGATCCCCCTAGGACCTCCACCTTCCATGGGTTTTCTACATACTCCCCCTTAAATACCAGTTAAAACCATTACCAAACAACCAAACCATTGACCATTTATTAACTAAGGCTATTAGGTAGTGGTATCGTCATAACAACTACAACTTACAAGTATTGTCCCTAGTCAAACCTTTTAGTGGTTAAGGAATTCCCATGTATCCATAGATCATATTATCCAATTAACTGAGAGTATTCCTATGTACCCCAAAAGTAGGTTTATTACACCAAATTATTTCTTTAAACTATTCCAAAACTATTTAAGCCATTTAGGGTTTCATTAAAAGTTTAAACCATGCATAAGTTTCATTAAAACACCAATATTATGGTGAAAGCATTGTTATAGACAATTTATCAAACACAGTGGGGGCATAGTATTTCCAAAACCACCAATTATCAATAACCATTCCCATGCTATCCAACTATCCAAAACCACCATTAAAGTATATAAAAACATAATTAAAGCATAGGAGAACCCACAACAAATCATTTATAAATAAATACCCCAAATTATATTAGAAAACCCAAACCATACAACATTCAAACTATGCAAACATTGTATAAAATCATGCCTTTAGATTGAACTAACAATTAGGGAAGAGAATATGCTTTAAAAAAGATAGTGATGGAAATAAATCAGCAAGATAAGCCCCAAATCAATCTCTAAGATGAAACCCTAGCTTCATTTGCCTAAGAAATCTAAAAAGTATTTAGAGTGTTTTTTAAGTGTTTAAGAATAGGATAATCGAGAAAATAACCCCCAATAGGAATATAAGTCGTGGGAACTTATTAGATTAAGTGGTTAAATGTCCATATTAAACTCACTTAAACTGCATTAATTTTCCATAATAGGGTACGACTGACCCTTACAGGTCATACCCAACCTGTCTCTCGTACACTAGGCCTTCCCCTTGTACCTAACACTGTCCAAGGTAAACACACCTAAACCCAATTCATAATCAAGTGTGGAATTGGTATTCATAAATCATACCTTTGGCCGAATAGAATCCCAAGAAGATTGAACATTGTCCCTCATACGATTCCATGGTATGACTCATACACTGACTTACGAATCATAGTGATCTACTAATACTCAAATACAACCTAAGTCACTATGTATAAGGTTAAGAAAATGAAACAAATGACATATATCCACCAATATGACTCATATCCCATAGTCGTACCTATTTTAGTAACCAAAATCCACCCCACCAGCCAATACGAGTCAGCATACAGCTAAACCATACCAACCATACCCCAGTGTATGACTCATACCCCATAGTCATATCATAACTAGATCCATAAATCTAAGAAATTTTTTATCGGTCAAAACCCTGGGTGTTATACATAATTAATTCAAAAGTCATTAGATTGGGAAATCACAATCCCTATGTTTATTAACTAGAACCATGCACCTACAAATGCAAAACCATAGTTAATACATGAATAATGAACAATAAAACCTTGGGAAAATAATTAATTTACCATTCAACTCAAAATCCTCAATCATGTAAAAACTGTTACTTTTAATCACGTAAATAACCATGTACTTTCATACAATAGAGATAATAATTTTAAGGGTAGAGTCATATGCCTAAAATATTATGTTTTACAAAAATAATTTAACTCTAGATCCCTTGGATGATCTACCTCTTAGAAACACTAAGTATGGAGGCTTGAGAGGATGAAAGAATCTTTTGAAGTGTTGAGTATGTTATGAAAGAGGAATAACTCCTAAATCCCATAAATATGTGGGGTCTTAATTAGATAAGATGGGAATTGTTGAAAGTGACCTTTTATTTCAAGATAAAATTGAGTTTTCCTAAGCTATGGGCCACTATACAACTCGTATAGCCTCCTTACAACTCATTACAATTAGTCATGGCTAAGGTAGAACCACCAATGAACCATACATTGTTAACCCTATGACTCATTGACATGACATATAATAGGACCCTATGACTCATATGGTTCAGTCGTATTCATCACAAAACCCAAATTGGGGCATATACTTGACATCTTGCGATTTACACCTAACTCATAAAAATCCTTATGGCTCTTTGTGAACCACATGTACTCATATTAGAATCTAGCCACAAACTCACTATTTGGTTATGACTTGTCTCAATGACCCGTCAAGACACCCTATGACTCATAGTCCAATTTATAGTCAAGGTGGTGAATCCACTTCAGTAGTAGACGAATACTTGGATTGTCTTCCCCCTTGATTCTCAACTTAGTAGGCTTATCGTGGTTTATTGAACCAACATAGTACATTGTATGTATAATTTAATATGTTATGTACCATCAACTATCTTGTTAACTCATTGTTAGATTTCATCCTTTACCTTTTGAGTCTCAGGACACCACATTACTGAACCTTATCCTAGATCCTAGCTAACTATTACCTTTTAAGTCTCAAGTTAATATATAATAGATAACCTTCTTACATAGATGACACTAACAAGCCTAGATCAATAATTAATATTCCAATTACTGTTGTAATTATCGTTTCCTATTAAATACTCCTATTGTAGAGTAATTAGTGATATTCTAGGTGGGATCTTACGGTTTGCAACTGCTAAGACATCTATTTTACTGAATATAATACAATACATACAAGAATACAGGTTCAAAACAACTTGGCACTTCCCCTACTTTGTTAATGTGTGTAATACCCTGTACTTCCACCTAGCTTAAAATTTTCCCAAAAATATTAAAGACTTTTTCATAGATGAATCCAATTTTATAAATGTGTAATTTTCAAGATTTTGACTTTTTTTTAGGTGGGGAATTGAATAAGCTTCCCATCGATACTAAATTTGCCAAAATCTGACAGCTGAGTGAAGAATTAGGGTCATTTTAGTAAGACAATGTACCACCTGAGCCATCAATGCATGGCGGAGCATGCCAAAATGGCAATCATCAAAATCCAGTAATCCTCCATAATTATGAAGCATCGCGCCAAGGCTCAATTTCAGAGTTGTCAATTTACAGTGTACCAATGCGATTCCACAACATCGTGGTGCACTTCCAGTTCACAAATAATGTAGCAACGCAATTCCACCATGTCACGCCATTAGCCCAGTTCCCAGTTGGCAATTTCCAGTGACATAGTGCAATAGCATCGCATTGCGCCAGCCAGCCAAATAGAGAAATTTTGACAAAAAATAAATATTTTGTGTAAGGATAAATTGATCATTTCCCAGGGTTTTAACACGTCTAGGTTCGGGATTTAATCCCTAAAAATGTTTTAAATATTTATTTACTCACTTTTTCCCCCAAATCAAGAACATTCTCGCCTAAGAAACAAAACCCTAGCTTTTAATAAATCAAAGCCAATTCCAAGAATCTCTCTAAGAACTTCAAGAAACTTACAATAAAGGTATGTCAAGTGTTGATTAATGGGTCCCTTTCATCCATGAAGATTAAGAATCTCTTTTCAAAAACCAAGGATTTTGTATTTATGAATGTTCATAATTTAGTTGAATTGAAATTCATTTTTATGTTGTTGTTGAATTTTGATTCATGTTTTAAAATCGATTTTCCAATTATTTATCCTAGTATGTGATGTTTTGCATAATATTTATGATAAACCCTTCAAATTGATAATTTATTTATGCAACCATAATAATTAGATGCATTGATGATGGTATAACCAAAGAATACTTCCCATCTGTTTGGTTAAATGCCTAGGTGAAGGAAAAAGTTCCATTATAGTATGTTAATATGAAATCCTCATTTATGTACAAGTTAATGCATGTCAAGTGTTTGATGAAATATCTTAGTCAATGAATTATGGATACATATATATATATATATACATATATCCATTGTTGTGCTTTCAAACTTATGCCATGATTTACTATTATACTATTGAGTCCTGGGGTTAATTATAACTGATAATTTAGTTGTATGCCTAACGACAATGTCAATTTTATGATAACCTCAGTCAGGCCATGATCAGTAGAATTCAGTCAGTTGCATGACTCAAGAAAACTCGGTAATCTCATGAACTTAGTCAGTTAACGAAATTCAGAAATATTTTATCATTCCATGGAACTCAGTGAACTCAGTCCAGTTTAACTCAATATAATCAGTTCAGTGTCTATTCAATTAGGAGTAGGATTTAGCTCCAAGCGAACCCAAGGATGAGGGCACACACTGATAGTAGAGGGTGTGACCCCTTAGAAGCAATCCTTACATTCCAGAACTACGTAGCCAACATGGGTTGAGACATTAACACTGATAGTTGAGGGTTAATGAGGTGGATTAATGCTACCAGATGAGGGTTCCACCTTTCTCCTTTGGGGACACTGCCAGATGAGGGTCACCCACAGCTTGTCTTTACTAGTGGCACAGTACTGACACCTTTCTAATTGGGGGTTACAGATTGGACCCCAACTTAGCTATAACTTCTGATTAGGGGCATGTCGGTTAGATGACTACTTCCCACAGTCTTAGTCTCAGACTCAGTCATAGAACTCAGATAGTTCTATAGATTTTAGGACTATCAGATTCAGTCACTCAGCTCAGTACAAAACTCAGTTAGTTCTAATAGAATTAAGATTGTCAGTAATAGTCACCCAGTATTAGTTATATCAGTTATTAATATATTCACTATTCAAAATCCCAATGTTTAAATTGTAGTTCTGTTTTCATGCATGTATCCTCATGTAGTCATATTCATGTTCATGTTATCAGTCAGTTATAGTTCATGCATATGAACCCCATACATTCAGCCTACCTCACTTGTATACCAGTACATTCTCATATACTGATGCATACTTTACTTTTGTGTTATGCTATTTTATACTATAGGTTTGGACGCTCAAGTTCCTAATCACACTTAGCAACTCAGGTTTTAGTCAACGGCAGTAGATTAGAAGTGAGTCCTCATCATTCGAGGATGCTTTATCATTTTAGTATTTTAGTACTTAATTTATTTCAGTAGTTAGAGTTAGTTGGGGACATGTCCCATCAACTCCTTATTTAGATAGTTAGAGGCTTATTCAAACTATAGTATGTTCAGACAGTTATTTCAATGTTGGTATTGTTATACCACATTTATAGTTATGTTACAGTTTTGAACCTTATGGCCTTTCAGCCTTTTTTCTATATTTATACAGTATACTATGCAATGCTAAGTTATAGATATCAGTCATGGGTTAGCTTGTGGTCCTTTGGGGACATGAGCACCGTGTGGAATTCCGGGTACCAGATTCGGGGCATTATAATTTGGTATCGAAGCTTGTGGTTGAGTTTGTTCCACCAAAATCAATATTGGGTTTTATAGTTGGACAATAAAAAAAAGTGTTTCTTTTGTTTGTTTTTGGTCGAGAAGTCGAGCTTGATGTTGTTATATTCTTGGCCAAAATTTGTGGAGTCTAGGTCTAGGGTTTCTTATTGTTGTTTGTTTAGTTAGTTTCTTGACTCACTAACACTAAAGGTATCTAGATCTATATTTTGGCTTAAACCTGTTAAAGTTGTGTTGTGAACAAAGACTTAGGTCATAATTTGGTGGTTTGTTGTGGTGGGTTGGGTATATAATGTGTGGATCTTGTTGTTGTTCTTGAAGGTTGTTGTGAGTTCTATTTGTTCATCACCTTTTATCTTTTGTTAAAACAAGAAAAGTGAACTTTAGATCTAAAAGGGGGAAGTATAAAGTTGTAAGACTTGTTGGTGAGAGTACATGAACCGATCACTTCATAGACTTTTCCAACCACTTTCCCTATTTCAAGGGACTTGTTTTGTGGGAATTGTACAAGTCAAAGTCACACCTTTTTGAAGATTGAAATTGAAAAAGGTTCTAAGACTTACACTTTCCCTCTAAAACCAATTTCATCCTTTCCAAATTGATAAGTGACCAAATCTTCAAATTGATAATTGAAATTTGTTGAACCCGTGGCTAATTGGAGAGTGACACATCATAAAATTAATGTTCACACGATGATTTTAAGCTCAAAATTTTGATCTTCTAGTTTCATTTTGTTTTCTGTTTAGTCTCGTTTGTTGATTTCATTACTAGCTTGTAAGTTAGTCTTGAAACCGTCCTTCGTGTTAATTTTCCTTTGTGTGTTTTATTTTTTTGAGTCATTGTAAACAATTGGTTCACCTCTTAACATCTCAAGAATGGTATACAATCAAGGTTGCAAACATTTTTGAAATCAAGTGTGAGATCACAAAGTGTGTGAGTGTGAAGTGAAGTTGTTTTGAACTAACGTGTATTTTATGTTATAGGTTTTGATTTTATTTTGGTGTGTGATGTTGCAGACTAATTTAGTTTCTTGATTGAACTGTAACTTGAAGGGTTATTTTCGATGCAACCACAATGGAATCCGAGGCTTCAAATGCTCAAATAATGGACAATAATGCCATCAATCTCATTTTGGTTTTCCATGAAACTATGTCTCGAGATGTGGCTAGGTTGAATGTGGGTCTTGAGAAATTAGATATGGATGTGGCATCAATGAATGGGATATTAGAACATTTGGAAATAAAAAGGAGTCGACCTTCTATCCCTCAAAACATTTCCCCAACAAATACTCCCGATTCCTTGCACCAAATGCTACATCCACCAATTACCACAAATCAAACCAATCTTTACTCCCGAAGCTGAGAACAAGATAGATCAATCCATCCTCCACTACACCAAGTCCAACAAGAAAGGCTTGGAACCCAAATACCACTACCAAACCCTAACCCTCTCATCCAAACTCCACTTCAACAAAGACCTTACTATCCAAATCCAATCCGGCCGCTAAAAGTTCCACTTAACCCAAATAGACCCATCCATATTAAGGGCTATGGTAGGGGAGGACAATATGATGGTTATGGGTTGTATAATGATGTTTACTTTATGGAATAAAGAATGAGGGGTATACATGGGGAGTTAGGCCTAGAGGTGAGAGATGGCCACCAAAACCAAGATGTAGGTATCAATTCCATCAAAGTGAGCCTTCACATTTTCAAAGGTGAGAGTGATCCTAAAGCCTACCTTGCATAGGAGTCGTCTTGTGACAAGATATTACAAAATAATGATCTCACAGAAGAAAATAAAAGATGCTATGATATAGCTCACTTAGACGGGTATTCTAATACATGGTGGGAGCATGTTAAATGATTTGGGAATGAGATGATTGTGGGACAACTTTCTCCTTTGTTTAGGTTAAAGAACCTTATGCGGCAAAGGTACTTGCGTAAGACTTATAGGCATGAGCTCCTTGCCAAATTGTACAATTTGATAGAAGGGAGAAAGAGTTCCATGTCTTACTATGATGAATTTCAACAATTGATGTTGAAACTTGACCACCGTGGCGAGCAAGTAAGTCATGAAATTATGCGCTTTAAGGTTTGGTTAAAAAAGGACATCTCTACTCGCATGATGCTTCACAAATTTTATACCATATATTCCATCTTCCACATGGCTTTATAGGATGAGAGGGAGCTCAAAGAGAAGTCATTCATGGCTGCCCAACCCGTGGCCACCAAGGATATCCAAAAACATCCTCCAAGGTATGAAGGTAAATTGAATTCTACTTCCAATCCCAAGGGGTTTCAATACTTCAAGTGTTAAGGGTAGGGGCACAAGGCTAGTAAGTGCCCAAACCAGAGGAATATAATCTTAAGGTAGGGTAGATTGTACTATCTTGGAGAAGAGGCGGGATTTGAATCGATTAAGAATGATGGCAAATCATAATATGGAGAGCAAGAAGAAGTCGAAATGCAAAATGAAGAGTATAGAGAAGATGTGTGGCCACAAAAAAGAGATTGTGAAGTGCCTCTATAAAAGAGGTGAGACCATGAATTTATTGTCAAATATCTCTCAATATGGAGAGGATGATACAAGTATGGTCATGATCATGACACTTTTTGAGAATTTTTGAAGACTAGTCACTAAAGGGACCTTTTGTCATTTTGTCTATTGTTGTAATATAGTATAAATAGAACATGGTAGTGTTTATTTCTTTAGTTTCTTAATGAAATTGAGAGAACACTCATTTTAGAGAGGGATAGTCCGAAACTATATCTAGGGCCATATATAAGTGTGGAATTACTTGTGTGTTGCATTGCTAGATACATTGGTGCTTGGGTGGTGGATGCCTCTCTTGTGTCAATTATAAGAGATAGGTGATTGTAGTGTGTAGTGTTAAGGGTCCAAGAGTGCCATATGTTTTTGGGTTCTTAATATTATACCTCCATTTGTCTATATTTCTATCTTTATTTTGTTTTAACTATTGGTAGTGTTCTTGTTGTGTAACCTTGTAATCGTTCTATTGTTCAAATCTTATTGTGTTGTTCATCTTCTTATTGTTGTTAAATTAGTTTGGGTTTGCTGTGTTGGTGTCAAATACACCATTATATCTTGTATTCATAGTGAATCTGAGAGTGGTCACCAAAGGGGTCCTCAGTTCTTCAAACTTGTGGACTATTTCGGTGTATGTTTTGTGCCTTTTCTTGTCATTCTTGTATCATAGGATGAACTGTATACCGTGAATCATGGGCCTCGGCCGAAATGCTACCTTGCAAGCCATCAACACCGAGAACACATAATCTCTCTTGGAACCTAAAGATACCATCACTTCCAATCTAAAAAACCATTACCTTCTTATTTCCTACATTATTCTTGATTTGCATCAAAATAGGATCCAACACCTGCATCTCTTTCACCTCAGCTCCAAGACTACTTTTCCCCCTCTTGTATGATCAAACCACCATTCTTGGAATCCAAGAGATGAACTCATAGATGTGCCACATGGTCGATATACTTTACCAAATCCCACTTCTCATCATCCATATGAGATAATCTACCCATGGACAACCCTCTAAGAGAATCAGCAACTACGTTAGCTTTTTCTAGGTGGTAATAAAGACTCATGTCATAGTTTTTGAGAAACTCAAGCCATCTGTTTTGCCTGTGATTCAGATCTTTCTTAGTGAACATGTACTATAGGCTCCTATGATCTAAAAAGATATCAACATGAACCCCATAAAAATAATGTTGCGAGATCTTTAATGTAAATACCACAACTAACAACTCTAAGTCATGAGACGAATAATTCTTCTCATGAACAACCAAGTCCCACCCGGGATGCATCATAATAGACCACAAAACCATCAGTATCCTTGGGGAGGGTCAAACTAGATCTGAAACAAACTTATACTTTAACTTCTCAAAACTTCTCTCACAAGCATACGACTACAAAAACATAATAATAATCAGCTAAACCCAAGAATCTCCAAATATAAGTTAAAATTAAGGGTGTAGGCCACTTCTTAACTGCCACAATCTTTTGTGTATCTACCATGATCCCCTCACTAGAAACAACATTACCTAGATAAGCCAAAGCATTAAACCAAAACTCACATATAAAGAAATAAGCATACAAACACTGATCCTTTAGGGTCTTCAATACAAGGCAGAGTTGATCAACATTATCCGCCTTAATCTTGGAGGACACAAAAATATCGTCAATAAGGAAATCATGAACAAATCTAAGAACTATCAAAAGACCCAATCTGTAAGATCCATAAATGCTACTGGAGTGTTGGTCAAGCCAAAAGGCATCACCAAATTATGAAAATGTCCATTCCAGGTTCAAAAAGTAGTCTTTGGGATTAAATCTCCCTAATGTTCAACTGATACTACCCAGACCGATGATTAATCTTGGAGAAGAATTTAGCTCCCTGAAGGTGGTCAAACAAATTAGTAATTATTCTTTACCGCTACCATATTCAATTTCCAGTAATCAATACATATTCGAAGGGAACCATCCTTCTTATGCATAAACAACATAGGTTTACCTTGTGGGGACATACTAGGATTGATAAAACCCTTTTCTAGAAGACCCTATAACTTATCCTTGAGCTCCTTCAACTCAGCTGGAGCAATTTTATACGAAGGGATATAGATAGGATGAGTTTCTGGAACAAGATGAATAACAAAATCAATTTTCCTATTAGGAGGATCTCTAGGAAGATCATTAGGGAAAACTTCAGGAAATTTATTTACCACGGGGATGGAATACAAGAAAGGACTCTCTGAGGTAAAATCTTAAAATTGGAGAAAATGATAGAGACACCCCTTGAAAATTAATTGTTATGCTTTAAGATATGATATGAGCCTTCCCTTAGTCACTAGGTAACTAACTTCCCATTCAATGATTGGTTCGTTAGGGAAATTTAAGATGACCTTACTAGTAAAACAATCTATAGAAGCATAACACAAATGCAACCAATCCATCACCAATATGATATCAAAATCAACCATGTCTAACATTGTATGATCTACCAGAGTTTTTCTTTCACTAGTAGACACTACACAAGCACTATAGACTATTTTAGAAAACACGGAGTTACCTACCAGGGTAGAAATAGAAAAGGGTTTCGAAATGCACTCAAGACCAAATCCAAAATGCACAGCCACATAAAAAAGGATGGACCCTAGATCAAGAAATAGTACACTTCACAAGAAAAGAGTGTCAACATACCAATAACGAAATTAGGAGATGCCTTGAACTGTTGATGGTTAGTCAGGGCATAAAGACAATTCTAATTAGTTCCAAAGCCAGAATTAGAAGCAGCACCCTTTGGTGTATGAGCTAATGTAGAAGCAACAAGAATCTTATTTTCTTAAGAAGAAATCTTAGAAGGACAATCTCTCTGCATATGAACAATCGGACAACATATAAAACACGTATTCCTCCCTTCTTTAAAACACAATGATGCACCTAACCATAGAATCGACAAGGACGATATGGTGGAGCTAACTAAGCCCCATGATGATAGGCGAATTTGCGTGCCTATATCAATATATTTTGCCCATATTTTAGCCTAGTTTTGAGAACTAATTATCTATTTCATGCACTTTTAGTCCTTTTTCCTATAAATGAGATAACAAACATGATTAGCAAAGTTTCAGGTATAAATGATGCAAAATACAGCATTTTACGTCTTACTTGACGCAAAAGAAAGCTCACAAACGAAGCAAAAGGGAGCTGGACGCCTAAAGGACCAAATCTGCTGCATGGAAAATCTGTCCCGGGCTAAAACAGCATTTCTGAAGACTTTGGGGACTTACAGACACAAAGCTGGAATTTTACCAAGATACATTAACCTAGTATAATTAGGTTATGTGTTTCACTAATCTATTTGGATTATAATTTTGTAACCTTACCCTAGTACATTTGGGTCAAGGATTTCATTAGTATATTAGGATTTGGTTATTTATTTCATTAGCTTAGTAGGAGTAGGATAGGAGTATTATAAATACCCTATCATGCTAGAGATTTTTATTCATCTCCTTACAATTAAGACATCTTCTTACAATACATTCTTAATTCTTCATTCTTCACTTAATTAATTTTCTTCCATCCTTCTCATCTTCCACTACAAACACTTCTAATCTATTCTTCTATTCTTAAATTCCACAACAAGAGAATCATTACTTGCTACGGAATCACCAAAACCACACGCCTAACACCTCTTTTACACGCCATCCACCATGCAAAACGTGATATCCTTCGCATTCATGGGTAACTAAACCTCTTAGTTGGGGTTATGGAAGCCGAATGAGTTACTATCTATAGCTATGAGTTTGTGAGTTCAAGACAAGTATATTTCTTATATCATTACGCTCTTCATCTTAATCTACATTCTTTGCGGTTGCAAACGCAAGAATAACGCCAGTCTAACATTTAACTTGTTCGAGAGAAAGGTTATTTGTCTGGAAAAGAGATAATGTCAAGGTAGTAGGACACCCTTTCCTATTAAAAAGCTAGTGCCGTAACTAGACTAACCTCTTGGAGAATTCGTACCGTTAGACACACTTTAAGCTAGAGAGAGTTAAAGTGAAATAGTCCTTGTTGAGGTCGAGAGACGCTTGGATTTACCGTCGACTACAATTCTCTATAAGCAATTGCATGTCAAGACTCTACACACTCATAGCCAATAGAGACGTATACCTCAGAAGGTGGACATAACCCCAACGCTTCAATTCTCATTGTTTACAACTTACGTAACAATCTTTCTCTTTTTACTTTGCTATTTTCAGCTTTTACTTTATTGTTTTGGTTACATATTACAATCCCCCTTTTTACGAGACTTGCACCAAAAGTCTAGTAACCGTTGCTTACTTGTTGGCCGAGCTATTCCCTGTGGGATCGACACCCAACCCAGGTTGGGTTCTATATTTGCTATCGACCGCTTTACACTCCCACGAGAGCTGTAGATTGAGCGTTATCAAAAAATTGGCGCCGTTGCCGGGGAATACGAGTGTCAATCAAGTTCGTGATAATTACTAGACCCTTTGGTCAAAGATTCTCGTACTTTTACGTTTAGTTTTTGTTTTTTATTGCAGGTTTTTCTTTTAGTGCATGCCCCATACTAGAAGTTCTGGTCAACCGTTATTACCAATCAATCCTGAACAGCAACGAATTAGAAGAATGGAAGCACAAGCTGAAATCGACAGAATGGCTGCTCAACACGAGCAAGCAAGATTAGCTGCTCTTGCCACTGCTCAAGTCCAACAACAAAACATTGATAATCCTGGACGAGCAACAAATCCTGACGATGAAGATTTAGGAGATGACGAGTTGATAAACCCAAGGCATGGCGCTGAAATTGCAACACCTGCCAATCGAAGAGGTCGACAAGCTCGGTATAGATATGATCGCCAACCTTTGCAACCAGCTTTCGACGATGATGATGATGATCTTGATGGTGCCGGAGCCACTGGAGCTATAATTCCACCACCTTTAGCGCCCGGAGCCAAATTCAATATCACAAGCACCATGATTCAGTTATTGCAACTCAAGGGATTATTTGGTGGACTAGCAGGCGATGATACGAATATGCATCTCATCAACTTTATTTCTACATGCAAGTCTTTTGACAATCCTGGTGTTGGTCAGAATGCTATTCGATTACGTCTATTTCCATTGTCTCTGTCTGGGGAGGCAACGTTATGGTTGAATGGGCTGACTCCTGATTCTATTACAAATTGGAGGCAATTAAGAGACGCTTTGCTAGAAAGATTCTTTCCGCCATCCAAGAGGGCTCAGTTAAGAGATGAAATCAGCAACTTTCGTCAGCTTCCCTCTGAAGCTCTTCACGAAACATGGGAGAGGTTCAAGACAAAACTAACGAGATGCCCAAACCATCACATGACTAATGTTCACCTCATGGAGATCTTGTATAGAGCCCTGAATTCAGTAACTAAACCAGTGGTGGACAACGCAGCTGGAGGTTCTTTTATGGACCTTACCTTTGGTCAATCAAGCAACATGCTAGATCGTATGACGAAACAAAGTAGAGCTTGGCATACCAGGGATTCTGAGGTAGCAAGCCCCACTTTATCTATTGGCATGTCTGCAGACCAAAGAAGAAGAGAAGAAGAACGTGATCAAGATATGGCGCACATGAAAACCCAAATGGATCTTCTTACAAAGCATCTATTAGGGAAGACTGAAAAAGTGAAAGCTATTGCGTCAAAAGGAAGAGACGAATCTGATTCGGAAGAGGAGGCCAACTACTTGAACAATCAGGGGGGTTTCCGTGGGAATGCCCAAGGAAACCAAGTTCGGAACTATTATGATAAATCTGGAGGTAAAGACCAAGGTAGTTGGAAGAAAAATAATGAAAATAGTGGTTTGTACGTTCCCCCTGGTAGACGTGATACCACCACATCTAATTCTATGGAAGACATGATGGCTAAGTTATTGAAAGGAGTGGAAGCAACGAGCGCGGGAGTTAAGGAGGTAATCGACGATTTAGCCTCCATGAAGCAACTAGTTGATTCTCATTCCACTTCTATCAAGCAAATAGAGCAACAATTAAGCCAACTTTCAGCAGCATTCAATCAAAGAAAGGTTGGCACCTTACCGAGCGATACAGTCCAAAACCCAAGGAATGATGGGTCATGTATGGCCATCACTACCAGAAGTGGTAAGGTGCTGGAAACTTTAGAAAAAGGCAAGCAAGTGGTTGACGGAACAGCAGATATGGACGCCACACCTAGTGACGCCACTAGAGAAGATGCCGCAATATCTACTTCCAACGTCAAGGACGTTTTACCTAGTGATGTGCAGCCTGAAAAAAATGATAAACGGAAGCAAGAGGAGAAGAAAGCCATGGAGAGAACACTTCCATACCCACCACCACCTTTTCCACAAAGATTGAAGAAGGTGGCCGATGACACTAAGTTCAGCAAATTTATGACCATGTTGAAGCAGCTAACTATTAATGTCCCATTGGTAGAGGCACTGGAACAAATGTCTGGGTATGCAAAGTTTATGAAAGATCTTTTGACTAAGAAGAGGGCAGCAAGCTATGAGCTGAAAGATGATGTGCATCATTGTAGTGCAATTGCTACCCGATCCATAGTTCAGAAGAAGGCCGACCCCGGAGCTTTCACTATTCCTTGCACCGTCGGATCTTTGGACTTTGCTAAAACATTGTGTGACTTATGAGCCAGCATCAACTTGATGCCGTTATCGATCTATAAGAAGTTGGGGTTAGGAGATCCTACACCAACTAATATGAGGCTTGTGATGGCGGATAGGTCGGTAAAACGACCGGTTGGTATTCTATGCGATGTCTTGGTAAAGGTTTCTTCATTTATCTTTCCAGCAGACTTTGTCATCTTGGATTGCGAAGCAGATTCAGAGGTTCCCATAATCTTGGGATGCCCTTTCCTTGCTACGGGAAGTGTGCTCATAGATTTGAGAGCTAATGAGCTTTCATTCCGAATAAATGATGAAGTGGTTCGCTTTGATGTTTGCAAATCAATGAAGCAACCCAAAGATCTAAGTGTATTTTCTGTGGCTGATGTTGTCTTTGATGATGATAAAGAGTTACTTGCTGAAGAGCAAATTCTTGATGATCCTTTGGAGGTTTTGCTCATGAAAGAAGAGAATGATGATGCTGAAATTTCTGAAGATGATATTTGTGCTCTATCGGGATTAGGAACATATCGTTATACTCCCAAGAAGCTGGATCTTGATCTCAAGAATCGACCCACACCACCAGCTAAGCCATCTATTGAAGAACCACC
The DNA here is from genome assembly GCA_030864225.1 of Capsicum baccatum var. pendulum. Classification (NCBI taxonomy): domain Eukaryota; kingdom Viridiplantae; phylum Streptophyta; class Magnoliopsida; order Solanales; family Solanaceae; genus Capsicum; species Capsicum baccatum. Next base: position 194,428,230 of record CM061558.1, on the reverse strand, counting down.
CACGTTAGAATTGAAGGAGCTGCCAAGCCATTTGAAGTACGCATTCTTAGGAAGCGGAAACACTCTTCCAGTCATTGTAGCAGCCGATTTGGGTGAGCAACAAGTTGCAGCTCTTATTGCAATCTTACGCAAGTATATTAGAGCTATTGGATGGACCATTGCGGATATCATTGGCATTCCACCTGGGATTTGCACACATAAAATTCAGCTTCAAGAAAAGTGCACACCCACCATTGAACATCAAAGACGTCTAAACCCACCAATGCAAGAAGTGGTGAAAAAGGAGATTATTAAGTGGTTCGACGCAGGAGTCGTGTACCCTATTTCTGACAGTACATGGGTAAGCCAAGTACAATGTGTTCCCAAGAAAGGAGGTATGACGGTGGTTGCGAATACAAAGAATGAGCTTATTCCACTCAGGCCCGTTACTGGATGGAGAGTATGCATGGACTACCGCAAGCTGAATTCTTGGACGCTCAAGGATCACTTCCCCATGCCATTTATGGACCAAATGCTAGATCGATTAGCGGGGAAAGGATGGTTTTGCTTTCTTGATGGTTATTCAGGTTATAATCAGATTTGTATTGCACCAGAAGACCAAGAGAAGACAACGTTTACATGCCCATATGGTACGTTTGCCTTCAAACGTATGCCATTCGGGTTATGTAACGCACCATCCACCTTTTAGCGATGTATGATGTCTATTTTCTCTGATATGGTAGAAGACACTTTGGAGGTATTTATGGACGACTTTTCAGTTGTTGGTGAGTCCTTTGACGCGTGTTTGGTAAACTTGAGCATGGCATTACAAAGATGTGTAGAGTTCAACCTTGTGCTGAATTGGGAGAAGTGCCACTTCATGGTAAAAAAAGGAATTGTTCTTGGGCACAAGATCTCCGAAAGAGGAATAGAGGTTGATCGCGCCAAAATAGAGGTAATTGAGAAGCTACCACCTCCAATTTCGGTGAAGGGAGTTCGTAGTTTTCTTGGCCATGCTGGGTTTTATCGTAGATTCATCAAAGACTTCTCCAAAATTGCAAGTCCATTGTGCAAACTATTGGAGAAAGATGCGAAGTTTGACTTTAATGATGATTGCTTAAAGGCATTTGAATGCCTTAAAGAAAAACTCATTGAAGCCCCTATCATGGTAGCACCAGATTGGACGCTCCCGTTCGAAGTCATGTGTGATGCTAGTGGTGTAGCCGTTGGTGCTGTTCTTGGACAGAGAAAGGAGAAATTATTTCATCCTATCTACTATGCGAGTAAGGTCCTCAATGAATTCCAAAGGAACTACACTGTCACTGAACAAGAGCTCTTAGCGGTTGTGTATGCGTTTGAGAAGTTCCGTGCCTATCTATTGGGTACTAAAGTGATTGTTCATACAGACCATGCAGCTCTTAGGTATCTAATGACAAAGAAGGATGCAAAACCAAGGCTGATTCGACGGGTATTGCTGCTGCAAGAGTTCGATTTCGAAGTCAAAGATAGAAGAGGTTGCGAGAACCAAGTGGCTGATCACCTATCTAGACTTGAGAATGAGTATGTGGTGCAACCAGAAAATCAGATTGATGATGCATTCCCTGACGAGGATATACTAGCGACAACAATGGAGAACTTACCATGGTATACCGACTTTGCAAATTTCGTGGTGAGTAATGTGTTACCTTCCAATTTATCTTACCACCAGAGGAGGAAGTTTATGCATGACGTTCAGCACTACTATTGGGATGAGCCTTATTTGTTTCGAAGATGCGCGGATGGTATCATTCGACGATGTATATCCCATGAAGAAGTGCCTACTATATTGGAAGCATGCCACACTTCGCAAGTTGGAGGACATCATGCAGGGAATCGAACGGCAAGGAAAGTCTTGCAAAGTGGTTATTATTGGCCTACAATATTCAGAGATGCACACGACTATGTGAGAAGGTGTGACCAATGCCAACGTCAAGGTGCTATTTCAAAACACCATGAAATGCCCATGTCCAAAATTCTGGAGGTAGAACTCTTTGATGTGTGGGGTATTGATTTCATGGGACCATTCGTGAATTCGTTTGGAATGAAGTACATCTTGGTTGCTGTGGATTATGTGTCGAAATGGGTTGAAGCTGTAGCATTGGCCGATAACGAAGGAAAGCGTGTGGTAGCGTTTTTAAAGAAGAATATCTTCTCTCGCTTTGGAGTACCTCGTACTATCATAAGTGATGGAGGATCTCACTTTTGCAACAAGCTATTCAAATCTGTATTGACCAAGTATGGAGTCAAGCAACACAAGGTAGCTACGCCTTACCATCCCCAAACTAGTGGACAAGTAGAGGTTTCCAATCGTGAGATCAAGCAAATCCTTGCCAAGACGGTTAATGCGAATCGGAAGGATTGGTCTCGAAAGCTAGATGATGCACTATGGGCGTATAGGACTGCATTCAAGACACCCATTGGCATGTCACCTTATCAGCTAGTTTATGGGAAGGCTTGTCATCTACCCATCGAGCTTGAATACAAGGCATTATGGGCATTGAAGCACTTGAATCTGAATTGGGATGATGTGAAGAACCTGAGGTTGGAGCAGCTGAACGAACTGGATGAATTTCGTCTCCATGCATATGAAAGATCAGATTTATACAAGGAGCGGATGAAGAAGTATCATGATCAGCGGATTGTTCGACGAAACTTCCAAAAAGGTGGCATGGTACTACTCTTTAATTCCAGACTCAAGCTCATCCCAGGTAAGTTAAAATCAAAGTGGTCTGGTCCATTTAAAGTCATTCAAGTCTACTCGTCGGGAGTAGTCGAATTGGAAAACAATGAGGGTGTTATCTTCAAAGTGAATGGCCAACGTGTCAAGCCATATATCGGTCCTCTTGACTCGATGAATGACATGGCCATCACTTATCTCGACGAAGTCTAAGTACTTGAGATTACTACGTCGAGCCACGATAATAAATAAGGCGCTAGATGGGAGGCAACCCATCGTTTTATTGTTTTATCGTTTTGTCGTTTTATCGTTTTAAGTATTTTTCTTTTTGATAAATGAAAATCCAAAAATAAGAGTCGTGCCACGACCAAAACTAAGGCGCTTGGTGGGAGGCAACCCATCGTACTAATCGTTTTCATTGTGTTTTGAGCAAATATAGGTGCAAGAAGTATGCAACGAGGAGATTGATTTCAATTGACGATTTGGTCGCATTGTATGGTAAAGTCGGTAAGTTAGGAATGGTGATGCATAAGGCTATGAATTGAGCCTTTCTCACGTCATAATAGGCTTCGAGGAAGGCTAGGCCTTGGTAAAAATAGGCCACGAACGATGCACAACCTATTCTATAGCCTAAGGACTCGGAATCTAGTGTGCTATACACTATGCGCCGCCTATTCCTAGGTGTGCTTTTGACTATGCGCCGCCTATGCTATGGCATTTGAGATACTAAGACCAAATGCCATAGACTATGCGGCGCATATGTCTAGAAATGCCATAGACTATGCGGCGCATATGTCCCATTATGCCATGGACAATGCGCCACATATGTAAGTGATATGCCGAGGGATATGCGCCGCATATGTGGTGATTTTGTCCCCAAATCCGATTGTAAATGGGTCATAACCCGACCCATACTCCTCCTATATAAAGGGGACTTGTTTTTATGTCACAAACACATTAGAAGCAACCCTAAAGGCGCCGCATATCATCCCAAATCCTCTCAAATTTTTCTTCCTTTGTTCTTCCAATCCACAACAACTTCTCCACAATCTTCAAGCAAGTAAGTGCTCTCTTATTCTTCATCTATTTATCGTAAGTACTACGTTGCTATGCTTATTATAATTTGCTAAATCATGTGAGATTGGTGGTGATGTTCATGTGTTTGGATAATTGTTGCAAAATTGTGTGATTGAATATATACGTATGGAATTCTTGACTTGTTTCCGACTTGACTTTTGTTTCAATGGCATGGTTATGACACTTGCTGAACATAGGTGGCTATGAATATTGCTTGAGAGTGTTGTTTGGATGCTTGCATGATTAACCATCCCGGCCATCGGGATAAGGTTATAGTGACTATCGACGTAGGAGGTAGTGTTTGTTGTACGAATAGCAATTCCATGTGGTAACCCCTATGTTGTAGTGTCGCTATATGCACCATGAAAGTCGTCCAAATGGCTGCACATAAGTGATGTAATGCTGATTTTCTTGTCGGAATACAATCCTAAGACGTATGTCGACGAAGTCTGAGTACTCGACCACTTTCACTTCACTGATTTATGCTAACAAGATTAAGTGTGGGGTGGTACCCCTAGTGCTTGCATGTAGATTGTATAATGTGAGATTGTGCTGCAACTAACATTATTTCTAGTCTCAGGTACAATGGCACCCAAAGCAAAGCAAGGCAAGGAGAAGGATACCACGACTCGAAAGGACAAAAAGAGAAGCCGAAAAGACCAAGGAGAATCATCTTCAGCACACCTACCACGCAGAATGTTCGGAATCAAATGGGTTCTTGAGGAAGAAGCCAAGGCATGGTACAGCAGCAACAAAGAAAAGAAATATGTGCACGTCGACTTAATCAACAAAGAGACCTTAGCAAAGAAGGAGCCGCAAATGTTGGCTAAAATAATGGCTTTAAAGCTGGATTTCATCTTCCGTGACATGGGAGAGTGAAATCTTGACTTGACAAGAGAGTTTTATGCCAACTGGTCGCCAAACATAACAGGCAACGAAGTCAAAATTCGGGGCCAAGTGTTACAGCTTACAGCGGATTGGATCAACTCTTTTCTAGGCCTACCTTCGGTCGACACTGCACCATACAAAGAGCTGTACAACAGGCCTCCTTACAGAGCAATAAGACACATGATTTGGGGAAGCAGATCAATGGCAAGATGGGGCAGACATAAGGAAACAGGCCGTCACAACACATTCCCCTATGCTCCACTAAATAGGGAAGCAAGAATCTGGATGCGCATTGTCAACTCATGCCTTATTCCTGGGACGCAATACACCAAGATATCGAGAGATAGAGTGTGTTTGGTTTATGCGTTGATGACGAATGTCCCTATCAACTTTGGGGCAATCATTCGATCTACCATGAGAAAAGCCAGACTCCACCGAAGGTCCCATTTCACATTCGGCAATTTGTTGACAGCAATGTTGCGGAAGGAGGATATAGAAGAGGAACCAGCTGACCACAAACTCCCACATAACCCAAAGAAGGTTGACCTCACCAAGGTCAAAGATGCTGAAACAACGCATGGAGTCAACCTTACCACTGCGGAGAGACATGCTCGTGACGAGAGTTTCTTCCGTCATCTCTATGGCATGACACGATTCACTATGATGAGTGGTGGACGTATTCCAACTGCTGAAGAGCTCCAACAGCTGGACCACGACTACCCAATGAATAGGCATGCCCGGGATATGTGTGGAGTGGGCGTATATTTTGAGGAACCTCTTGATGATGACGTGCCAACTGATGATGATAGACGCTTGCCTGATTCTGATGCTGAGGAGAACTCTGACGATGACTCTTATGATGATTCTGACGAAGGGGGTATGACCCCCGACATTGATGAGGAGTCCGACTAATCAGGTTCTTCGACTTTATTTTCCACTGAGGGCAGTGTCTAGTCTAAGTGTGGGGTGGCAGAATCTGCATGCTATACTTCTTTGTTTGCACCTATGTTTGTATGTTTGCTTGTTTACTTTGTTTTTTTTAAGTTTTTAGGAGTAAAATTTTTCTAGCTACGCATGAAATTATTTTGATAGGCAGCATGAGATTAGAACAAGAGTATGTATTACAATTGTGACTATTGAGACATTTAGGCTCTAGTTGTGACTTATTATGTGATATTGTGTGATTCAATTCCTTCACTTGTTGGGTCAAGAGTCTATATTACTTCCAATCAAGTCGACCATGTGCCTTGTGTGTGTGAGATAATAGTATATTCTATGTTTGTAGCTGATGCTAGAACTTGCCTGGTATGTATGCAAAGCGAAAATAAGGAGTGTAAGTTTAGGATATGATTTAGGCATTTCTTTGGCAACCTATACATGTTTACCTTCAGTTTTTCCTACCCATGTAAATCATCCTAGTTAAACCCTTTTGAGCCTTTAGCCTATTTCTTTGACAACCTTGTATGTAAGCCTAATCCATTTTTTTTCAAGACCATAATTTGATCCAAATTCCTAAGTGCTTTAAAGTGAAAAAGTCATGTGACAACATAAGAGGAAATTGGGCGAGTATGATGCTTTAAATTGTAATGGTGCTTGAATGCGTTATGAAAAAGGAAGAAAGTGCTATCATAAGAGGTATGTTGTGAAAAGAAAAAGGAAAAGAAAGCTGAAAAGTGAGTTGTGCTTAAAATTGAAAAACAAAATAGGAGAACAAGGGTGGTAGAATAAAAGAGTAAAGAAAGGTTGAAAGAAAAAAGTGTCATTGATACAAAGTGATGTATTAAAGTGCTTAGGAACCTAGTCACTATTCTTGGCCAAAATAGTCCTACCCGTCCCTTAGCCTACATTACAACCATCTAAAGACCTACTTGATCCTAATCTTAACATTCCGACATTTAGTAGAGTACTACATTAAGGGCAAGCTTATGGTCATTAGTTGCTACATATGAATTCTTTGTGAGAGTGAGTGCAAGGACACTTTGATACCCATGTTTGAAAAATATGCTATATTTGTGAGTGATTATGGGTACTATATTGTGAGACACACATGGTTGATGAGTTTTGGATAGTTGTATATGATTCTATGTACCTTAACGTTTGCATGTGAGTTGATCACCATCACGAGTCTATGCTTGAGGTTAAATTGTTTCTACTTATAATCAGAAAGCTACTCTTTGTTGATAATTGTTGTGCTTGTCTTGAAGAATGTTTTGTGTTGTTGCTGTAAAAACCTTAAGTCGATGCTTAGAAGGTCATGATATGTTGTTCGAGGACGAACAAAGCTCTAAGTGTGGGGTGTTGATGATAGGCGAATTTACGTGCCTATATCAATATATTTTGCCCATATTTTAGCCTAGTTTTGAGAACTAATTATCAATTTCATGCACTTTTAGTCCTTTTTCCTATAAATGAGCTAACAAACATGATTATCAAAGTTTCAGGTATAAATGATGCAAAATACAGCATTTTACGGCTTACTTGACGCAAAAGAAAGCTCACAAACGAAGCAAAAGGGAGCTGGACGCCTAAAGGACCAAATCTGCTGCATGGAAAATCTGTCCCGGGCTAAAACAGCATTTCTGAAGACTTTGGGGACTTACAGACACAAAGCTAGAATTTTACCAAGATACATTAACCTAGTATAATTAGGTTATGTGTTTCACTAATCTATTTGGATTATAATTTTGTAACCTTACCCTAGTACATTTGGGTCAAGGATTTCATTAGTATATTAGGATTTGGTTATTTATTTCATTAGCTTAGTAGGAGTAGGATAGGAGTATTATAAATACCCTATCATGCTAGAGATTTTTATTCATCTCCTTACAATTAAGACATCTTCTTACAATACATTCTTAATTCTTCATTCTTCACTTAATTAATTTTCTTCCATCCTTCTCATCTTCCACTACAAACACTTCTAATCTATTCTTCTATTCTTAAATTCCACAACAAGAGAATCGTTACTTGCTACGGAATCACCAAAACCACACGCCTAACACCTCTTTTACACACCATCCACCATGCAAAACGTGATATCCTTCGCATTCATGGGTAACTAAACCTCTTAGTTGGGGTTATGGAAGCCGAATGAGTTACTATCTATAGCTATGAGTTTGTGAGTTCAAGACAAGTATATAGCTTATATCATTACGCTCTTCATCTTAATCTACATTCTTTGCGGTTGCAAACGCAAGAATAACGCCAGTCTAACATTTAACTTGTTCGAGAGAAAGGTTATTTGTCTGGAAAAGAGATAATGTCAAGGTAGTAGGACACCCTTTCCTATTAAAAAGCTAGTGTCGTAACTGGACTAACCTCTTGGAGAATTCGTACCGTTAGACACACTTTAAGCTCGAGAGAGTTAAAGTGAAATAGTCCTTGTTGAGGTCGAGAGACGCTTGGATTTACCATCGACTACAATTCTCTATAAGCAATTGCATGTCAAGACTCTACACACTCATAGCCAATAGAGACGTATACCTCAGAAGGTGGACATAACCCCAACGCTTCAATTCTCATTGTTTACAACTTACGTAACAATCTTTCTCTTTTTACTTTGCTATTTTCAGCTTTTACTTTATTGTTTTGGTTACATATTACAATCCCCCCTTTTTACGAGACTTGCACCAAAAGTCTAGTAACCGTTGCTTACTTGTTGGCCGAGCTATTCCCTGTGGGATCGACACCCAACCCAGGTTGGGTTCTATATTTGCTATCGACCGCTTTACACTCCCACGAGAGCTGTAGATTGAGCGTTATCACCCCACTAGCCTTAGACTGAGTAGCATATGACCTAGGACAACAATTTTCCTAAAATAATGATCACCCAATGACTTCAGATAAGGAGTGAAAGCCGTAAGGAAGGAACTAGAGTTACCCTACCTCTTTTTGGAACATTTTTCTCCATCTCTACAACTTTGCTTCAGACCTATACCGTAATTTGAGTCGCAAAACTTTTGACCCTGCCTCTCCCCAATTTCAACTTGCTTCTTCTTCTCTTCTTCAAATTTCTACATATAAACCTTAAATTAAGAAATATATATATATATATATATATATCCTTGTTTAACAAGGCATCCTTACTCTCTAGAATTAAGTCTCGGGACAACCTAAAAGAGAACTTACTCTTCCTAGACCTTATGCTAGTCACAATCTCTAGAGCGTAGTAAGATAACTGGTGGAATTTCAAAGCATACTCCTTAACTGTCATCGTGCCTTGCCTCAGATTTATGAATTCCTCTATATCTTCCTCCCTCAACTCCTAAGGAAAAATTCAATTAGGAAAAGCGCTAGTGAAGTCATCCCACAAAGCGAACTTAGCTTATCTCCCCCAAGTTACTCCCGTTCTTTATACCATAGGTAAGCTACATCCTTTAACTGAAAAGCTAAAAATTGTTCACCCTCAAACTCAAAAGCATGCATCACACAAAAGATGATTTCCATCTCGTCAAAGAAATATTAAAGATCTTCGTCAACCTTAGAACCATTGAAAAAGGAAGGATTAAATATCATGAATTGGACAACTCTAGTGGCCTAGAATGATAGAGAAACAGAAGCAACCCGCTCAGTCTGAGAGGCCACCAACACGGTAAGAAAATAAATAGACTATCTAAACTAAACATTAGCACTCCAGCTTGGGTTCCTAAAGAGTAGCCGGAGGAAGCGGTAGAGTTCTATCAGGGCAATCATAAGCAGTGACCCAAGACCTGGTCTGAACTCCAGAGTAGGATGAGCTCCATCCATATTGTCCTTAGATGGGACAAAATATTTTCCACAATTATCATATCTTCTTGGAGACATGATATGAAAGGAAAACAAATAGGGATTAGAGAGATTAAAGACCTTAGAATCTACACCTCGAAAATTGAATAATAAGAAGGAAAACATTCCTAAATGTCTCGTAGCCTCTCCCTTATAAGTATGGCATGCTACACACCTAAAAACAAGACTCTACATGACACAACTTTGTTGGACACCCAATGACACTAAACCTAGGCTTTGATACCATATTTTTCACAACTCGAACAAACCATGACGAGTATCTGAAATCCCATATGGACCAGAGACCACCCCTGCACCTAACCAAGTAATCACAACTTTGTCAATGTCGGATAAATTTCAAACGTATAACAAGATAAATTCAAGAATAATTAATAATTGTATGATGAACAACCAACTACCAGACAAAACCACCAGCCAACACTACCCAAGTCCACAGTAATCCAACAAAGCATTCTAAATAGGAACCAAAATTGTATATCAATAAACTGTCAAGACATGCCCCCGATTATAGCAAAACACAAATCTAAATAGTGTAAATCATAAGAAACCAAAAAATGAATTGGCATGTCCGATGTATAGAAGTTCGCCACTTCAATGACAACTCACAAGCTGATCCTAAATCCTAATCACTGAGCAGGAGAAGTAGAAGTAAGAACCATGGGGTTACACTGTTTGAAAACAATTTGGGGTTGGGGTGCTACCATGTAACTCGTGGATATAGGACAACATATGTAAAGATCAATAGTTCAAAATCTTTCAAAATTCAATGCACATCATCCAATACATATACATATATATATATATATCATATGCCGGAATAGGGAACGAAGCTTAACATGAATTTTAAAACCTTAGTTTGGATTGTGTAGCTCAACCATTATAACATACAAGGCATCTATAGGTTATATGGGCCTATCTCTCCCCCGACTAGTAGGGCCCAGTGTGTGCGGTCACATGAACTAGAGGGTAAACATATGCACTGAGGGGGACTTTAATCTCCCCGCATATCAAGGTTACACGAGAACCAAATTATGTAATGATATAAGGGTGACTCAAACCACCCAATCATATAATATTAGGGGGACTCAAAGCACCTGGTCATATAGACCCTCGCATCGGCAACATTGGTTTCTAGTGTTGGTCTCTCGGGCCTCCACTTTAATGACTCAGCCACACAACCCTCTTTAAATCCCAATTAAAGCAATTATCATAGAATTCTATTCATTGAACTACAATACACATTTAGGCATACATTTTTTGTATTGTCATACCAACTACACATGAAAAGTAACATCAACATGCCGAAACAATTTCATCACTTGCAGAATTCACAACACCTATTGGTTCAATTATGCAATAGCTTTTGGAAATACCAACCCACAAGGTTCAATTAAACATCATAATGCAATAGTTTTAGAATAGTTAAATTCCCATATTTCTTATAAATAAAAATAACTTCACAATATGGGGTTGGGATCATAACCAATTAAAAAGTCAAAAGTTTGAGAAATCACAATCCCTTAGTTTATTCACCATAACCATTTACTCACAAAATCAAAACCTTAGTTAAGACATAAGTAATGGAAAATAAGACCATGGGAAAACTATTGATTGACCATTTATGTCAAACCCTAAAATCATGTCAAAACCCTTACTTTTAGTCACGTAAGTAACCATGTACTTTAATGCAATAGAGATATGAAGTTTAAGGGTAGAGTCACTTGCCTAAATTATCAAGTTTCACAGAGCGAATTTAACTCTGGAGCCCTTGGACAATCTACCTCTTGGAAACCAGAAGTATAGAGGCTTGAGAGGATGAGAAAATATTTTAAAGTGTTGAGTATGTTATGAATGAGTAATAACCCCTCAAAAGTTCCTTATGAACATGGGGTCATAATTAGATAATAGGGAATTGTCTAAAGTGCTCTTTAATTGAAAGCTAATATTTAGTCATTAGTGATAACAGGTCACCATATGACTCATATAGACTCCTTACGACTCATCACAAGGAGTCGTGTCCAAGGTAGAACCACCAAGAAACCATACAATTTGGACCTTATGACTTAATGACTTGACTCATAATAGAACCCTATGATTTGTAGGGTCCAATCGTAGTCAACACAGAACAAAAAATTAGGGTATACACTAGACACCCTATGATTTATACCTAACGATTCATAACAAATCCTTATGGCTCGTAGTGACCCACTCATACTCAGAGTTAAATCTTTTCACAAAATTACTAATTTAGTTACATGTCCGAATAGCCAATCAAGATACCCTATGACTCATAGACTAAGTCTTAGTAAAGGCAGTGAGTGCAAAATTTTAGGAATTTTCAAGGACCAAAACTCGGGGCGTTATAATAATCTAATTAGAATCATATCAATTATTGATGTAACAATTATGAATGTACCTAATCTATGTATGCCATCACCAGTATTAAAATCAATGAAGTCTTAAGTATCATAGCGCATCTTCCTCTACCTCATATCAGAGTGATAGGTGTATAAACATACATATATATTCATAACTACAATCGTATTCTTTAAAAGGATAATTGCTTCCATGATATCTAGCTCATATCATAGCATGACCTTTGGACCAATAATATGTCTGGAATAATCACAATATCATAAACAAAACCTTAGGCCCATTTACATATCTAAAAGTCATATAAATAGTCATGTATTTATAAATCATCTCTTTATAATAGGCCATAGCATAACCACGAGGTGTAACATCTCTATAAGTTAAAAAGCATATCTCTAATCACCTCATGTATAAGAGGCATCTCACTTCTAGGAGACATAACACATAAATAAGCATAACTCATAACAATGAGGCATATCAAACCTTTTGAGGCATTTTGTATCTATATGTCTTGTATCATGGCTATGAGGAATGTCATAATTCTAGGCTAATTATCATATCCAAGAGGAATATCATCTTTATAGGTCATATATTACATCTAAGAAGGATATCATCTCTATAGGCCAAATAACATATCTAAGGGAAGCAACATCTGTAAAGGCCCAACATCATATCTAAAAGAAAATCGCATCGCTATAGGCCCCACATAATGTCCATAAGCCATTGGTCACTATTCGAGAAAAATACATCTTTACCCATTAGTTCACCAAGCCAATCCTATAAATAAGGACCATTAGTCCCAACTAGGCCCAATATCTGTAACTAAGTCCATAATGTCTAACATTAGTCTTGGCCTAAGAGAGTTGAACAAGCCTACTTCTAATCCTCAATTTCCATATTTAGGCAATAGATGCCCCAAATAAGGATAAGGCATCTTGTTCAACCACTAGATGTCAAGCAAGCCATAACTCAACTTAAGGTAGGAACTTCGACTAGAAATATGGGCATTTAATTCCACTCTACACAAATTATGATTTCAAGACACTAGACTAGCCCAGCAAAGGTTAATCATACTAGCCTATGATTCCAGTCTTAAACCACATCCAAAACCTAACATTATATCATAACCATTCTACCAATTAGCTCACTTTAGGGAGAGGACAATAAGATTCTACAATAGTCATAGACATACCACCTAATGGGTTCAAAACCCTCATCTAATCTCCAAACACAAATAATCAAGGATAAGTTATTCTAATTATAATCAAGCCTAACATTTATATTTACGCTAAATACATACCACACATCTTCTTTGAAGAAAAGTGGGTAAAAGCCTACTTCAAAGCCGAACCATAAAATGTCACATTATTAACCACACGTTCATCATCACTTCAAAATCCACAAAATGACATCATCCTATAAAAATAATAATCTACTCATTAATACTAGTCAAATGATACCTATATTGCACTATTTTGCTTTGGGTCCCAAAATGACACCAAAACCCCCCAAGTGGGTCCCATATATGAAAAATGCATTCATGAGGTCAATCCGAACAAGGAATCATAACCCTCAAGAATTGGGTGCAAACCAAGATAATTTGGAGCTTAAATTATGCCCTAAGCTCAATTGGGTTTTTGGGTCTAAACTAGGAAATTCAACAATGAATTTTAATGATTCTTAACTTAGATTCGATGATATTCGCAAAAAAAGATGTTTAGCAAGCTCCTAAGTTATCCACAATACCTAATTTTGAGTTATTACACCCATTTAGGGTTTTAGCTTCTTGAAGATAAAGGGAAATGACAAAATTCGCGACTTGGGGTCTATTTATAGACCCCTCCAGGTACAGGGATGTTGCGATCGCCATACCAAGGCTAAAATTTCCATGTCATGATCATTGTTGCCCTCTTGTGATTGTTTTTTCCCTCTGACAATTTCCATAGGGAAATCTTCATCCACCCTTCCGTGATTTCCTTGCACCAGATGTCAGCAAACTTGAAAATTTTTCCAAGTTAGCAACAATACCTCGAGACTCATTTAGGATCTAATTTTAATGAATGAACTATGTAACCACACTAAATGTTGTTTGGAACTCATTCAGGATCAAAGGTTGTTTTAACCAAATGTGGGTCCTACATCCATACACACTAATTTTCAACTTTCGACCAATAGGTCAAAATTAGCTCATGCACACTGGGACTCAAACCAAAGGCTGCCTTGCCTTAAATCTATATTTGGAACCAGCAAAGACTTCTAAATAGGGAATTAGTGCTAAGAACTAAATGAACTGCTCAGTAACCAAACCGTCAGTCTCATGAAGTCATAAATAACTTTTGGACAGCTATGGAGAAGCCCTAACGGGAAAGATAAGTGGAAATATGAGAAATGACCAGAAAGGTCATTACACATACTTAGACTACAAGAATGTCTAACCAGCCTATGCCTTTGTAGAAGGTCTAGTGATGTTACATAATTGATATTACCTCTAATATCATCAAAATAATCAGATTTCAATCCACCACTAGTTTTATTCTCACATCATACATCCACAAACAATGATCCATTTACAAAAGTATGACATTCAATTCTAAAGTAGATTAATTAATAAATTTTAGCATAACTAATTTATATAGAAAATAATAAATAATTATTTAATGGCTTATATTGGAAAAGTTTTAATTGTGTTATATCTAATTAGATTACATATTTAATGGTTATTTTAAAATTTAGATTACTTTGCTTTCTAGAACTACATCACTAATTAATTTTCAATTCCAACAGAGTCATTAAAACATTCACGATCAGCATAAAATCAAAACAACATAAATAATTCATTAATAATATAATTGTCACAACCCAACTAATCGGATTGTGCAGGCGTCTACTCTAGTCCACCAAGATAGGAGAACCCTTACCACTCATAAAGGAAATATGCAGAAGTATTAAATAACAACATTAAACCTTTATTTATTACAAGACTTCAGATACATAAGAAGACTTTACCCTATAGATCTAGTCTAAACAAGTACAAGATCTATTACAAAATAAAAAAAATAATAACCAAAAGCCAACTTCCACCATAGGAATGAGAAGATAAAAGCTTTTGAAGATGTCGAACACATTAGGAGAGAAACAAAAACTGATCTTGCAACTAAACCATTTCCTAAAAAGCGTATTGCAAAAGTAGTATATGTACAAACAACACAAACTAGTAAGCATCATCTAAAGATTCAAGTTAAATCATATAAACACCACTTAAATATTCAATAAAACATGCACCTTCAGAGTTTTATTAGCCAAATAACCTTTCTTCTATTAATTGTTTATCTCCCTAGTTGACACACACTTACTGGAACTCCTATATTTTTTAATCTATTTTCACTCATATGTAAGTGTAGCATCCCACCCCATTAAACTCTCACTATCACTTTTAGTACCTATGTCACTTCCTGTTAAGAATTTAAAACCCCCTTATTTACCAACCCAACAATAATTATGATGACCAACTCCATCCCTTACAAACTAATTTAATTAACCTCAATAATTATCATGCTTCTCAAAAGTACCTACTTGTGGTGGAGCACATACATCATATGAACATATAAGAAAGTAATAATTAGACATCAAAAACTTTGTTAATAAATCTCAATAATATTAATTGACCAGACTAATACCGTCGAGTTCAGGAATTCACCAAGGCAACACTATGTCTAGTGAAAACAATCAATGGCATGACAAAGATAGGCTATTACAGATAATTCATCATGTCAAGACCATGGCTAACAACAACAAATACCACCTTTCCTCAATTCCATAAGTATGTAGACATCATTAGAAGATATAGCATTCAATTATAATAACCTTAGCCTGGACAACTCAAGGGTATAATTTAACAATGACAATAACAATTACATTTACACTAATCATAAACCCGATCCAGTCAAGAAATTGTCAAACTCACCAATACCTCGTACATACATGCTAAGGTTCTTATGGTGGCCCAATATCAATTACCTACTGGGGACAAAAACTTTTCCATCCACCAAATATCCCAGAAATCCAGTTTCTGCAAACCTTATGTCAATCAATCTTGATGTCATTTACCATCTAATATTTTCCAGCCTTATATCAATTAATCTAGATGTCCTTTAATAGATCATCTCCCAATAAGAACCAATTCCATTAATATGTCTTTTACCAACCCATCTAATAATAATAAAAGTCATCAGAACAACTGCCAGTCTAATGAGAATAATACAACTATACCTTAACAATGTATAAGCCTTTAATATAACCTAGTTATATATTAATAATTAGGATATTATTAGACCCTTTACTTTTAAAAAATACATTATGAAAAGTATATGAAGAAAAAGTCAACACACATAGATAAACTAAGTGAAATTTTCATCTACATTTAACAATCGCCTACTAAGTCACATGCCATACCACGATTTCATATAACAATTGAGGACTTATCTATGGTTTACAATATCTACAATACCCCTCAATGTATTATATTTCCCTTTAATACATCCAACCCTCCTTCTTAATATTTTGTCATCACATAGATTACCCCACTATTTATATTCTCACTTAACTTGCACCCTACCATCAATTGAATTGTAATCACATTCTCTACTATTTAACAAAACCTTTAAGCTTATTAACCTTACAATTATCCATAACTAAGGATTGAAATAAAAGTATCTTCTTCTTGTTAAAATCATAATTCAATATTACACATAATTATAATTTATATTCAAGGAAATCATAGAATTACTTTTTTTATCAAACCAAACACCATACCCGTAAACCTAAACATGAAATCTACCATCAATATATATTATGCATATGTTTTCTAACCTACTCTATCCTACTCAATTAAACTTAGTTACTTGGATTCCAAGCAACTGTTTTGGAGAAATAAACATAAACTTTTGACTGAATACTAGTGATTTTCAGCGTGGAATTTAAATGAAAACAATGGGTTTTTTCATGTTTAATACATCCTTCCCCATACTCCAAGTACATGAGACAACCCAAGGGTACTCTTTGAGGTAAACCTTATTAGATTTTCAATTGAAAAAGAGAAAATAATTTAAATAATATGAGGACTAATTTTGGTCCCTAGCATCCCGTTATAGCTATCGATAGGACACTACCACGACATTGCTCTAGCAGAAAATTTACAATATATCAGGATGATGTCAGCCCAACTAAAAGTTCAAATTCAAAAACTTTCAAAACAAACTTATGTGCCCTTGATCGAGGCTATGTTTTACGAGAATTCTTGTACCTCATGCCCTTGGATGAGATATCTTTAGTAATGATGGAATTGTTCATTACAATATATACCAATTTAATCATCATTCATCCCCAAATCATCATGTAGAAGAAGGTGGAACGAAACTCATTTGAATAGTAATACTACCTCAATGATTATGTACATTATACTATTTCTCAAGAATATCAAATTTTCACCCCTGACATAATATATTTTTAACCCACAGTTTATCACCACTGTTCCCTTTTCCTTGAGAAATTTTCAACAATCATAAGTCCTACGTGACTACTTAAACAATTTTTTACTAACTAAGTTGATCGAGGCCTCGCCAATAGATGAAAGAGAAAATAGATTCAAAACACAGTGGTTAAAAATATTATCCCTTGAGTGACTGGACTTCTATAATGGAAATATTTCCTTTATAGTGGCTTGCATCTTGCTATAGCAGGGTGGATCAGTTTAAAATGTTGAGATGTGGGTTTGACTCTATTTATAAACTCTTACACTCCAAAATTCTCATGTCTCTGATTACTTCACTCCCACCATCATAAATAAGGTAACTATTTCTAAATCTAAATTATGTTTCCTTACAGTGTTACTCGTATTATAATTAGAATTTTACTTACAAATATGGAAATAGGGTAGTTTTAGGGATTCTTTTAAAATAATTTTTTTTGCTTGATTTGAATGAATTATCAAAGAAAGGTTGTTTCTCTTTTGTTTACAATGCTCCTATAATATTCTATGCATATTAATTATGGGATTCATTGCCAAATTAGTCATAAAATTATGAGGAATATTAATGTTTGTAATTGATATTTTTTGGAGGATTCAATCATGTTTAGGAGTTTAAAGGATAATTTTTTTAATATACTAGTCCTAGGATACTTCCTCGACACTCATCTATACTTAAAATGGCAAGAATTGTCAAACATTTGCCAAAGGTGCCATTGATACACCTCTTAAAGGTTAGAGACAATGAAATATTCTATAGCAGTCTTATCTAGCTATGGTGGCCCTACTATAATGGGAAAATTCCTTCTATAGCAGTCTTGTGGTAGTAGGTTGCAACCTGCTATAGTAGGAGGCTGACAGTAGTAGCTTCCCAACAATTAATCAGACAAAGTCTTTTTTTTTAAAGTTGAAATTCCTTCTATACTACAATGGGTTTTAACTCACATCTTCAAGTTTTTTACAAGATTACCACTTCAATGGCTTGAAATCAAGAAAATGTGTCTCCCCCTTTTCAAAGAATCCCTAATAAGAACTATCGGGGAAAATTTTAGGACAACCAAAAAATGGGATTCTATTGCAAGATAGGGTTCCACATTAATAAAAAAGAAGCTATAGTACTAAATTTCTTCAATAGGCTTCAAGAGTTTATTTGGATTCTCTAGGTGTAGGATCCTCGAGAAGGTCTCAAGGAATAGGTCAGAGAGTTAGATGCCATACTTTGGATAATTCATGGATGAACCCAACCCTAGTATAAATATTTGGGTAGTTTGTCGACTGTCTCTAATGTTGGGTATATGGACAAGGCCTGAGAAATGGGTATTAAGTAGGTTAAGCATACACTGACCTAGTGAAGTAGATAGGAACAAGGTCTACTAGCCTAGTACCAAAAAGATTAGGTGCACTTATTATACCAATAATCCTTGGAGGTGGATAAACCTGGTCAAAAGAATTCATATTCATAGGGTAACACTTCTGACATGACCTACTCTCGAGCTTAAGAGGTATCCTATGTTACGCTTGGGAATCAACTGAACATCAGAGCATAGTTTGTGATGTAGTTGAAGGATATCACCCGAGCAACAAAAAGTCACCTTACCTTCCCAGAATTGTTTTTGAGTTGTGACAGCGTATAGGGTTTCCCAAGAAGGATGTTGATAGAGACAGAGAGATGGACATACCATTCCATCCCCTTAACTTAAAGGGTACCATATCCTAGAGCAAGAAAAAGAAAAATGTGGGAGATAATGAGAGTTTTCAGGAATCAAAGAAGGATTTAGGGAACAATGATGATGATGATGTCCCTTCTAACTAACTCTCAATTTCTAGTTGCTACATAAAGAAGGATGTGGCTACCATAAAGAGATTCATGAAGTAAGACAACTTACCTTCTTAGGGTACAACCCCTTCTAGCTCTAAAACCACATCTCCCATTACCTAAAACTTTATAGAGATATAAAGGGTTCTCAATGAAGAGAAGATGAGAAGACTCTCTTATGATTCTATGCTAGCCTCAATCTGGTAGACTATAAAGGCCATGTCTAAGTGTGTTATCCCTTAAAAGAAGCTTTCCCTAATCGAGCCAGAGGACATATACAATTTCTCCTCCTTTGGTGAATTGGGAGAAGAAGGCCCTGACCATACAGCCTAGGATGATGGGGGTCATCCAATAAGTCTTTAGTGCATGCTATCTTATCTTCTCCCACACTTATTATGACATTTGGATTTGGGTTTCCCCTTTTTGGGGTATGTAATAAAAGAACCTTTCATGTTATAAATGTACCATATATAGTGAATATCTATTTTACCATATATAGTGAATACCTACTTTACCATATATTGTGAATGTTTATTTATGGAAAAGTTACAAACCCTAAGGTTAGTTTTCCCGATAAATAAAGGGATTTTATTTCATTGTAGGTCATCCCTCAAGGGAAATAAGAATTACTCTCTATTCTCTCTCTACTCTTCTTCTTGTTTCTTTATTATTTTATAACAGGCTATTAGCACGAGACTCTACCATGTCAAATTTGAAGGCAAAGGTATTAGTTTTCTTCTTTTTTTTCATATGGCTAACAATATTATAAAGAGTGAGTTCGTTCCTTCAAAGTTTGGGCTAGACTATATTTCATGGGTGTTGGATACTGAAATCCACTTAGGTGTTATGTTTCTTGGAGATGCTATAAATAAAGAAAAGACTTTATCTAGTCAAAATCTTGCTAAGGCTATGATTTTTTTGCATCATCATCTTTACGAAATTCTAAAAATTGAATACCTTACTACTAAGGATCCACTTGTATTGTAGAATAGCCTAAAGAAAAGGTTTGACCACTTAAATATGGCCATCCACCCAAAAGCATGATATGATTTGATGCATCTGGGTTTCAAGACTATAAGTCTGTTCATGAGTATAATTTTTCCATGTTCAAAATATATTCTCAACTTTAACTATATGGAGAGATGATTAATGATGACGATATGATAGAAAACATGATCTCCAATTTTAAGCCTTAATGCGGTCTTATATCAGTAATATCGCGAGAAATACTTTAAGAAGTGTACTGATATAATTTCTCATCTTCTCGTGGCTAAACAAAATAATGATTTATTGATGAAAAATCATAAGAATTGACCTACTGGATCTACACCATTCCTAAGGTTAATGATGTGCATGCTCACCATGCTAGGCATGGAAAGGATTGCGGCCCTGGACGTGGCCGTGGACGCGGTTGTGGTCTTAGTCCAGATAATAAAGAAAGTGAGAGTGTCAATAAAGGCACACATTAAGCTAGTTACACTTAGCCCACGATAATCCATAGGAGGATAACGTGCACTGAACATGGGAAGACGATGTAATACGGAAAACTCCATGACAACAATGGCTACTCTGGTAATAGAAATACAGCGAAAATGTTCTCTTTCAACTTTTTATAGCTACTTCACAGCTAAAATTCAACCTATTCGTGAGGAAGAGGAATTTGATGAAAAGGAAAATATTGAATGTAACAATGTTTGAGAGCAAAACTCAAAAGGAAAAATCCTAGTTAATTCAACAGCAATGCTCCCTATGAGACTTTAATTCTCAGATATTAGTGCTTCAACGAGATTGATACCTATGAAAACAACTTCACAAATAATAGAGATAATATAGGTCCCAAAAGCTCTACTGAATAAAGGTGCAAACAAAGAAAATATGCTGACATATCAACCACCCAGCCAACGTGAGGGGAAGAAAGTAGTTAAGCTGATCATAGAGGATATGCAAACAGCTGATAATCACTAGTCGATTGCAATTATTGGATATGTTTTTGGTGATACGCATTATTAAAAATCTATGGACAATTGTGTAACTGTTGTGTGTAATTTTGTGAAGAAGCCTCAAATCTTGTACCATGCTGACGACTATTATATATTTCAATTTGCATCGATTGAGAATAGAGAAGAGGTCATGCTAGCTGGCCCTTAAAATTACCACAATAAGCCATTCATATTGAAGCATTAGGTAATGGATTTTATTTTTGACATTGTGTGCATCACCACAACTCTACTATGGGTTAAGTTACCTGGACTACCTGTGGGTTGCTGGACTGTGAAGGTACTAAGTAAGGTGGATAATGCAATTGGAAGGACCCTTCATACTGATAGGTACACTGAAAAACTTAATAAAATCTCTTATGCTCAACTACTAGTCAAAGTACATATCTTTTATTGATGTTGGGTGTATTTATGCATTCTAGTGTCCCTATTATAGCATTTTTAGCCTTGTTTTGAGGAATATTCTATGCTATAATGGTGGATAATGAGATAAATATGTATAAAAGTGTTAAATCATGTGTTTATGATGTTAATATTGAGTTTCAAATAAGTTTTTACCTAAAATACTCATTTAGAGTTCAACCCGAAAAACTAGAGTTACTAGATTGAGTTACGTGATTGTCTAGTTGATTTTGGTGGATTCTATTCTTTTTAAAGTGTTTCAAATTTTTTTAATGTGCAATTATATGTGACAAAAACTTGATTATAATGCTCAAGGTTCAATTAGATCAAGCCAAGGGTCAGAACAATGAGTTAAATATCAAAGTGAAATTAGCCTATGCTTAGCTCATGTTTCAAGTTTGTCGTGTTGGATGTTGTGTTGTTTTGAGATTTAAATTATTTTTTTAATAATGTATGATTTTTTAATGGATTATTATGAATTATTAATGATATAAAAGATTCAAATCAAGTGGTAACAACTTAAAAACGCTTAAAATGGCTCAACGAAGGCATACTACGCAGATTGACATACTTTTGGACTTCTAGAATATCTTAGGAGCGTGTAGACTGTAATAGTGTCAAATAGGATTGTTAAAAATACCAATGGATTCATAAGAGCTCCAAAATATCAACCAATAGGCACGTGGTGGTCCTAAAGGCTGTTAGCATTCGATGCATGCTCATTTCAGTGCTCCCTTACCTTAGAAAAATTTTCGAAGATGTGACGCACGCTCCACTCAAAACCTAGTCTTTTTCAAGCTAATTTAACATCTATGAGGATTTGGCTTACCCTTATGCTATAAATACATTTTGTATCATATTTTTACATACTTTTGAACGTCTTGGAAGATTGAGGAGGCTACCACAACTTATTTTTAGGGTTTATATATATTTAATTTAGTTTTTTTGTTTGTATTATCAATCCAAGGGATTGGATAATTAATTTTTCATTGAAGGCTAAAACTCCTTTCTAGGGGTTAAGACCACGATCATGAGTACTTTCATTTTGAATTAAGTTTGTTGATTTTCTTATCATCGTTGGTTGTTTGTTTATTCTTGTTTTAACTATATTAAGGATTATCTACCATTATAATAGATCAATTGTCAACCTTGTGATCTCGAGAGAGGGAATAGGGTGATAGAACATGGGAATAAGCAAGGTAAGGTTCATAGACTTTTATAAAATAAGGATTTTGAGTTAGCATCTAGGACAGGGATATACTTAGAAGCCTTAGTTAAATCACATGTAGAATGATATTTGTAAAGAACTTAAGTGAACTATTACATGCCCACTCAATGATGTAGTTGAAAGGTTCAACTTAGATAAATGATTAGAGGTTAGGAAACCGTAATCATGCAATTAACCCTACGAATCAACAACCACAATAACAATTTAACGAATGAAATTCAACAACGTAGTATGATTATTCATAAGACTTAACCCTGGGCTATTGTCCATAGATTGTTCTAAGTCATTACTTTTTTGTATTAGACAGGACTTTCACAATGTGATGCGGATTAAAAAAAAAGGGAGAACTATGTAAAGTAATTACTTAGGACAATTTATAGATAGTAGCCCAGGGTTAAGGGTTATGAACAATCATACTACATTGTTGAACTTCATTCATCGAAGTTCTTATCATAGTTGTTGATTCGTAGGGTTAATTGCATGATCACAGTTTCCCAATCTCTAATCATTTACCTAAGTTGAACCTTAAAACTACATCGTTGATAAAGGATGTAATAGTTTACTTAAGTTCTGTACAAATATTATCTTACATGTGATTCAATTAAGTCTTCTAGGTACATCTTTTTCCTAGATGATAATTTGAAATCCTTATTTTATAAAATACTACAAACTTTACCTTGCTTATTTCCATGTTCTATCGCCCTATTCCCCCCACCGAGATCACAAAGTTGACAATTGATGTATTCTAAGAGTAGATAATCCTTAAAATATATAAAACTAGAATAAACAAAAACCAATGATGATAAGCAATTCAACAAACTTAATTCAAAATGAAAGTACTCATGATTGTGGCCTTAACCCGGAAAAGGAGTTTTAGCCTTCCAAGGAAATATCCATCATCCAATACCTTGGATTGATGATACAAACCATAAAATAAACTGAATTAAAGAGATATAAACCCTAAAAATAAGTTGTGGTAACCTCCTCCATCTACCAATATGTTTAAAAGTATGTAAAAACGTTATACAATATGTATTTATAGCATAAGGGTAAGCCAAATCCCCATGATGTCTAATTATCTTGAAAATTCCCAGGTGTGGAGTGGATCCTGGGTGAGATGCTCCATTTCTATGAAATAGAGCGTGCGTCACATACTAATCGCATGCAGTCTCTGGAAGTTGTCTTCAGAAATTTTTCTAAGGCAAGGGAGCACCAAAATAAGCATGCGTCCCATGCTAACATCCTTTAGGACTACCACACGCCTATTAGTTTATATTTAAGGTATAATATGAATTTATTGGTATTTTTTACACGCCCATTGGCCACTCCTACAGTCCCCACGCTCCTAATATATTCCAGGTGCCAAAAGTACATCAATCTGCGTATTGCGCCTTCGTTGGGCCATTTCAAGCCTTTTTTAGTTGTTTCCACATGATTTGAAGCTTTTATATCATTAATAATTCATAATAATCCATTAAAAAAGAATCCTATTGCATTAAAAATAACAATTTAAATCTCAAAACAATACAACATCCAACACAACGAACTAGAAATACGAGCTGAGCATTGGCTAATTTCACTTTGATATTTAACTCATTGTTTTGACCCTTGGCTTGATCCAATTGACCCTTGAGCATTATCAACAAGTTTTTTCACATATAATTATATATAAAAACCATTTGGAATGCTTTAAACACAATTCAATCCACCGAAATCAACTAGACAAGCACCTAGCTCAAGCTAGTAATGCCAGTTTTTCGGGTTGAACTCTAAATGAATCCTTTAGGTACAAACTTGTTTGAAACTTAGTCTTAACATCATAAACACATAATTTAACACTTTGATACACATTTATATCATTATCCACCATTATAGCATAGAATCATCCTCACAATAAGGCTAAAAGGCAAGAATAGGGACACTAGAATGCATAAATACAACCCACATCACCACCCCACACGTAAAGCCC
This sequence comes from Capsicum baccatum var. pendulum, assembly GCA_030864225.1. Classification (NCBI taxonomy): domain Eukaryota; kingdom Viridiplantae; phylum Streptophyta; class Magnoliopsida; order Solanales; family Solanaceae; genus Capsicum; species Capsicum baccatum. The sequence continues at coordinate 194,403,476 of CM061558.1, read as the reverse complement.
TGTTCATCCTCGAAAAACTATTAACTAAAATCCTCATCATGTAAGGAGACTCTAAACTTCTACTGAATGTAAGACACTTAAGATAGTGCTATCATGACTACACGAAATGTAAGTTACTACGCTAAGCATTTTATTTACACAATTGAAAGCTTATGAACACTACTCTAAAACTTCCTAGCCTCAAGAATTGACTCACCTAGTGGAAAACTCATGCATATTTCCCAATCAAAGAAATAATACAAAACACCCACATTCATTCAACATATGCCCTCACAACAAGAGAGTAACCCATAATCACTCAAAATTAAGCAATTTATAACATGATGGGTACAAGAATCAATTTATGCTCACTCTTAAAAGTAATTCACAAGTTACACACAATAAAACATAGGATTTCCCTTCGTTTAATGCTCTACTATCATCAGAATCTGAAGTTTAAGATCAACTAGACTTTTTCGGGTTATAATGTAGGCTAAGGGATAGATAGGAACTATTTTGGCCAAGAATAGTGTCTAACTTCTCTAAGCGCGTTAATACACTAAATTATACACTTAAAACACATCTCAAATAACCAACTTAAATTTTTTTTCATCCTCCCATATCTTTTGTTTTTGCCCCATCTCTTTTAAGTATTTTCACAAACACTTGGTAGACGCATAGCATATTCCAGGCATCCAAGAGCACACACAATTGTACGGGGTCTTATCAAGTAGTAAATTGGTTTCAAACAAGACCAAGTATCGATCTCTTAGGGACTTGCGTTTTCCACCTATCCAATTCTAGTTCAACCAACTTAGGAGAGTAGCATATGGGGTTTTAGAATTGAAAATAAACTAAGAAGAACCTAAACTAACGCAGAAAAATAATGACTTTTAACAATCAAGGATAGAATCCCTGGGTTACGAACAAGCCTAGTATGTTATTAAACTTTGTTCGCTAACTTCATTATCTTTGTTGTTGATTCATAGATATGGTATCCCCACCTCTAATCCATTACCTAAGTTGAACCTTACAATTACTTCATTGGGCGTGGATGTAATAGTTCACTTAAGTTCTTTACAAATATCATCCTATATGTGATTCAAGTTAGGCTTCTAGGTACATCCCTTTCCTAGATGCTAATTCAAAATCCTTGTTTTATAAAAGACTATAAACCTTACCTTGCTTATTCCCATGTTCTATCTCCCTATTCCCTTTCCTGGGATCACATGGTTGATAATTAATGTATTCTAAGGTCCATGAATCCTTAAAATAGTTAAAAAAATTAACAAACAACCAACAATGATAAGAAAATTGAAAAACTACATAAAAAAAAGTAATCATTAACGGCCTTAACCCCGGATAGGAGTTTTATCTTTCAATGGAAATATTTATTATCCAATCCCTTGGATTAATGACAAAAACCATAAAGTAAAGTAAAATAAAGAGATATAAACCCTAAAAGAAGTGTTTAGAAGCCCCACAACTAGTCAGAGATGTCCAAAAGTATATAAAAATATGATACAACATGTATTCATAGCATAAGGGTAAGCCAAATCCTAATACAAGTCGAATTAGCTTTAAAATGCCCAGGTGTGGAGTGGAGTGTGTCTCATGATCCATTTCTATGCAATAGAGTGTGCGTCGCATGCTAATCACATGCACTCTCTGGAAATTGTCTTCAGAAATTTTTCTAAAGCAAGGGAGCACAGAAATGAGTGTGTGTCGTATGATATTTCCCTTTAGGACCACCACGCGCCTATTATTTGATATTTTGGCCTCATTTGAATCATTGGTATTTTTTAAATGCCTATTTTCAACTCCTATAGTCCACATGCTTCCAATATATTCCAAGTGCGAAAAGTGTGTCAATCTGAGTATTGTTCCTTCATTGAGCCATTCCGAGCCTTTTTTAGTTGTTCCCACTTAATTTGAAGCTTGTATATCCTTCATAATTCATCATAATCCATTCTACAAGAATACTATAGAATTAATCACAAAATTTAAAGCACAAAATAGCATAACATCTAACATGATGAACTAGAAACACGAGCTAAGCATAGGCTAATTTCACTTTGATTTTTAACTCATTGTTTAGACCCTTGGCTTGATCCAATTGACCATTGAACATCATAAAAAAGTTTTTTTCACATATAATTACACATAAAAACTATTTGTAACACTTTAAACACAATAGAATCCATCAGAATCAACTAGATAAGCACCTAGCTCAAGCTAGTAACACTAGTTTTTCGGGTTGAACTCTAATTACTCTTTTAGGTACAAACTTGTTTAAAACACACTCTTAACATCATAAACACATGATTTAACACTTTTATATGCATTTATCTCACTATCCACCATTATAGAAATGAATCATACTTAAAAGAAGGCTAGAATATGGATGCTAAAATGCATAAATACACCCAACATTACCTATCCGCTTCTAGAATCTATTGAGATTGATACACCATTTGGTACCATCAAGCAAGGGATTGAATATGATTGGAAATTAAAATTTGGCTCTTACCATGTTAGATATAGAAATATAGATGAGAATTGTTGGCTAAAGAATAGAGAACCTAATCAAGATAAACATAAAGAGCAAGAAGAAGAGGTGTTCAAAGAATACCCCAAATGCAGAAGAAGAGGTAGATGGAAAAAATAAATAATACCAACTTGGAAAGTCTGATAAGATGGAGTTGCTGACAAGATCCAAGATAAGGTAAAGGAAGCTCCTGTGATAGCTGAAACTGAAGTGACTACTATGACTGGTATAATAAAAAAGTTAATAGGTAATAAATTTGATGTATTAAATAGAATTAAAGGTGATGGAGTTAGTCCCTCAAGACCAAGAAAGGATAAACCTTACCAGCATCCATAGATATCTGTACCTTGAATGTAAGAGGAATAAAATAGGCCCTCTAAGCAGAAGGAGGTGATCCACTTTCTGAAAAAGAATAAAATAGATGTCTTTGGATGTTTAGAAATAAGAGTTAAAAATCAAAAACGAAGGATGTTCTGATGAAATTTAATAAAGAATGGTCTCATGTAAATAACTATCCACATAGTCAAAATGGTTGAGTCTGGTTATTTTGGAAAAAGCACCTTCATGTACAAATACTACAAGTGCATAAACAATATGTGCATTGTAGGGTACAGAATGTGTCCAAAGATTTCTCAGTTATTTTCACTATTGTGTATGCTAAGAATGAGCTATCTCAGAGAGAGTCATTGTGGCTTGATATCCAATGTATTGGTTGGAATATTAATGAACCATGGTTGTTATGTGGTGACTTTAACAATGTCTTGAGTACTGATGATAGACTAGGTTAGACAGTAACATACTATGATATCAAAGGATTTAGAGTTGATTGATAATCTTCAGCTAATACCGCTGAGATTAACTGGTATTTAATTTACTTGGACCAACAAAAAATAGGGTGCAAATAGAGTTTATAGCAGAATTGACTAGGAGCTTTGCAATAATGAGTGGATACAAAAATTTGCCCAAATTAAAATGGATTTCTTGAACCTGGGGATCTCTGATCATTCACCAGCATTAATACAATATATACACAAAGAATGCCTACATCCAAAAACATTTAGACTTTATGTCTCAGTAATGCTACATCATTAGTTTTAGCAAAGTATGCAATAGGTATGGAGTAGACAAATGAGAGGGGACCCTATGACTATTCTCTGGGAGAGACTTAAGAAACTGGAAGTGAAGGATCTCAACACCTACATGGCTTCCTAGGATCAACAACTATCCTAGGGTAGACGGCAATTGGAAAGAGTACAAGCTTAGATTACAACCCAGATGAATAATCAGGTGTTATTTGACAAGGAGAAGACTATTCTATAGGATATTCAAAAATGGAGCTTAGCAGAAGACCAAGTTTTAAGAAACAAAACTATAGCATGTTGGATTGATAGTGGTGATGCTAATACAAAATATTTTCATGCTTAACTCAAGCTCAGGTATGCCCAAAACACAATTTCATCAATCTATACAAAAAAATAGAACAAAGGACTTTATCTTACCAGAGAAAAATAATTTTAGCTAGTACAGATGGTGAGTTTAGAGGAAATAAATTAGGTGATTAGAAATATACCTAAAAAAAAATTATAGGGGTGGATACCCTATTGAGTTTTTCCAAAAGCAATGGTATACAATCAAAATATAGGTCTACTTAGCAGTGCAACATTGTTTATTATTGAAGAATGAAGAGAGCCTGGAACTGCACATCTATTAAATTAATCCCTAAAGTTTCATCACTAACTAAGGTGAAGGACCTTGGACTATTAGCTTGCAATTCTGCTGCCTACAAAATTATTGCTAAGATCTTGACTAACAGAATAAATAGGTGTTGAATATAATTGGTTTCTCACAGTCTGCCTTCATTTAAAAAAGAGCTATCACAAATAACATTCTTCTCAGTCATGACCTTTTCAAGGGGTACACTAGGATGAATATCTCACCTATATGTGTTCTTAGTCCTCAGGAAACTGTATGATACCCTAGAATGGCCTTTTCTTAAGGCCATTCTTGCTGAGCTGGGATTCCCTCATAAATTTATCAATTAGATTATGGAATGTGTGTCAACTGTATCATAACCTTTGATGCTTAATGGTGGTCTAACTAAACCATTCCAATATAGGAGGGGATTGAGGCAAGGGGACCCCATGTCTCCTTACCTCTTTGTGATAGCCATGGAATACATTAATAGAGAAATACAACAGTTAGCACAAAATAATTAGTTCCACTTTCACCCAAGATGCAAGAGATTTAACTTAATACATATGTGTTTTGCAGATGACCTATTGATGTTTTACAGGGTTGACAAAGAATCTATCTTGTTGTTATAACAAATATTCCAAAGGTTCTCAAAAGCATCTGGGCTGAAAGCAAATATGGACAAAAGTTTAATCTATATGGTAGGAGAAAAGAACAATCTAAAGTGTGAACTACTGCAAGTTTCGGATATGCATACAGAACTTTACCTTTCAAGTACCTAGGAGTCCCACTAGCTACAAAGAAGCTGATAATTGTTGTAATACCCTATACTTATCCTAGCTTAAATTTGTTCCTAGAATGTTAAGGGATAGCTTACAAAATGAATAATATTTATTCCCTGTGGAATTTTTAAGAATTCAACTTTTTACTGTGTGGAAATTGAATAAGCTTTCCATCGATACTAAATTTGTCCAATTCTGACACTCGGTGAAGGAGTTATGACGTTTTTAAGTTGATAGTGTCCCACCTGAGCAACCACCCCATCGCGGTGAAGGAAAATTTCATAATTGTCAATTCTAGTAGACCTCCAAGAGTTTGGCGCATTGCGGAGAGTTCTAAATTCCCAATTATTGATTTCCAGTAGCTCAACGTGATGGTGGCATGTTGCGCCAGTAGCTAAAATAATAAAAACTATAGGGCACCACGATAGCTTTGCATCACGGAGAATGCCCAGTTCCTACTCGTCCTTTTCTAGTGAGCCATCGCAATTGTGGCGGGTCGCGGTGGCCAACCAAATCAAGAAAAATATTTTATTTTTTAGTTCCGACTTAAAATTTAAAAAGGGCATTTTCGTCAATTTCCAAGGCCACAATCCGTCCAAACATAAGATTTAAGCTTATTCTAAGCATTTTATGCTCATTATTCACCATTCTCTTCAAAAGCAAAACCCTCAAAACCAAAAGCCCTTTCTCTAAGAGAAAAAATTCCACCATAGATTCTCTAAGAAAGAATTAGATGGAGGATTATCAAGACAATATATTCACGAACTCTAGGAAATCATTTTCAAAAGCATCATAGGAATCCAAGTTTCTTGCTTTTCATCTAAGATCATCAATTAAGCAATGCGAGGTTTATGAACAAGGAACTTCTTTCATCCTTGTGCACTAAACTTATATAAATTTTAAAGGTATATGATTTTATATGATTTCCCATGAATTTAAAATTAGGGTTCATGCCAAATGTTGTCATTTATAAGATTATGAGATTTCAAGTGAATTATAAGTTGAATTGCATGTTTATTTTAATATTTTCATGCTTATTACAGTAATTTTCAGATTTTGAGAAGAATTATCATTGTTTTCATTATCAAGCATGATTATTATGATATTTTAACATGAGTTTGATACATGGACTTTAAACCCTAAGTTTATATGTTGAGATTTTGAGAAAAATAATGATTTAAGCATCTTATGAGATGGTTATATTAGATTTACAATAAAGTTTTGATCTTTTGATCCTAAGATTAGTTTTGTAATCTACTTTACATATTTATTACAGATTTCAGAGAGCAAAATAGCTTTATTTATAGATTGATTCAGATAAATGCATAACTGGTTTCATAATAAACCCTTATGCAAGTTTTAAAGTAGATTTACAATGAGATGAGCATAGCAAAATTAAAGGGAGTAGTATTTAGCACCAAGTTGGGTATGATTCCAAGGTCTCATTTCCTAGAACTACGTGCCACTATAGGATTGAGATTAACTTCCCATACTGGGCAAGGTTGTGATTACTTAAGATGAGGCTATACTCCTTGGCAAGACTATTACACCTCTTCCCATGTAATTTTCCTTCCTTAGGAGGTCAAGACGTTAGAATCCATGTAGCTCGCATAGTTTATGTTGGTTAAGAGACCTCCCTGCTAATAAAAGTAATAGTTTTCAGAACAGTTTTAAAGTATTTTCTTTCAAATAAGAGATAAAGTATTCTCCTTAATACTAAAGGAAGAACAAAAAAGCTTTTAGAAAACTAAGTGTAAAGGCTCATAAGTTTTACTCAGATTATACCTTACAGAAAAGATAATAGCTACAAATTTCAGTTTTTAGATTTCAAATTCAGTAGTGAGTCCTTCTACACTTAGACAGAATGATTTAAAGAGAGATTACAAGTATAATTTTTAGAACTAAATGTTATGGCTCACAAGATTTATAAAGTATGTTTTGCTTTTTATTATTCTAGATTTCGTTATTTTAGATATTCCAACTTATGTGAGTCATTTACATTTAGCATGCATTGTTTTATAAATTATGATGATGAGATAATATTTTACTTATGTATTTCACCCCTATATACTCAACACATCCTCAAAGTACTGATCCACATATATGTCTATGCGCTACATCGTCTCATAATATAGGTATAAGTCATAGCATACATACTATATTCAGACAGTTTGCAAATTCCAGCCAGTTGATGACGAATCCTCTTACTTCGGTGACTTTAGTTAGATGTTATTTATGTACCTTACTTTTTTACTCTTATGTATTGATTAGTGATAGCTAGGGTCACGTCCTAACTATCTATAGTCAGTATAGTATGGGCTTCATAGATGTCAGTTAGAGTCAGTTATGTATTTTCAGTCCCTCTTTCAGACTTTATCAGAATGTAAAAGTTGTATCAGTATTTTATTTTTCATTGATTCAACCATTATTATGTTTCCACACTGTAAACTCAGTCATTTGATACATATTATTCAGTTGCTTATGAGTTATGCCAGTAGAAGGGTTAGTTTAAGATCACTTATGGTCCTAAGCACCGTGTAACGTCTCGGGATAGATTTTTGAGGCATTATAATTGCATAATGTCTGCCTCTAGTAGAGAAATTCTCTGCCAAAATGTTATGCTGGACAACAAGACTGCTCTCTTATGTTGGTAGGCTTCAACTTATAAAAACAGTACTATTTGGTATGCAAGTTACTAGGCACAAATTTTCATCTTGCCCAAGAAAGTGATAAAAATGGTAGAAGCTATATGCAGAACCTTCTTATGGACAGGGCAATGAGAATTATCAAAAAACACATTGATAGCATGGGAGAAGATATGTCAACCAAGCTCAACAGGTAGATTAGGGATTATTGATTTGAAGCTATGGAACAAGGCAGCTGTATTAAAACATTTGTAGGATATTTAAAAAAAGGACACACTATGGATCAAACAGGTACAATACTATTATGTCAAACAAAGGACTCTGAAAAATATGCCTACACCAAAAAATGCAGCTTGGGTGGTAAGGAAGATAATTGATAGTACAAAGGCAATACAACCACACTTAAGAGCTAGAAGATCTTAATGCAAACACTAGACTAGCTAGTACAAGGGGGGAAATTTTCTATTAGGAAAGCTTATCTAAGTTTGCATCCATAATATACAAAAATATCTTGGAAGAGTATTGTTTTTCACAAACAGATCCATCCCAGGTTCAAGTTTAAGTTATGGCTAGCAATGAATAAGAGATTAGCTACGGTTGATCGACTTCATAAATAGGGATCAAAGTAACACTAAAATATGCCTTCTGCGATCAAACTGAAGAGACATTTGAAATATCTTCTTTGAAAGTACCTACAGTAAGAAACTGTGGAGCACCTTAGGGAAATAGCTAGGCTTTAACAAATGTATATTGCCCTAGCTATGAGAACTCGAGTAGATATACAAGTTGGCAAAGAGGAAGACTGGATATGTTGAAATAGTTTGTTACACATTTTCTATGACTGTGTATTGTATCAAGAGAGATAGGAGCATGCTGAGGTTTCAGAAGGTTCAACTCAATTTGGAACACAGTTATGTCACAAAGCACCTTGAGGAACCTCTGTATTACCCCTTGAGTTTCCTTATAAAGTAGGTTGAGTATAATCAACAATTCTGGTTAAGCAGTATATGTAAACTAAACTAGCTTGAAGATAGGTGATAGGTGGTAGATGGTCAGCTTCTACCCGGGTATGTAATGAACAATTTTGATTAATAAAGAAATTATTGATCAAAAAATAAATAAACCTTGTTCCTTATGTTAAGCATTCATCGAACAAAAAAAGAAAAGATGAGAAACATGAAGTAATTACGTATTTCTAATGTGGTGGAAAAGGACACTATTCACGTGACTGTTGTTCTCTCAAGCACTTGGTTGATCTTTATCAAGCATCACTGAAGAAGAAAGAGAAAAATCCTAAGGCAAACATTATCTTTGAAAATGATGTTTACATCATATGCTTGGATGTAGAAGACTTTTTTAACCACCTTGGAGGAAAGATTGATCACTAAATTGGTGATGGTTCCGTAAACATAGAAGAATGAATGATTTTTAATTTATTTTTTTTATTAATAAGAGTTAGTGAATAAAAAAATATGTAAAAGTAGTTGGTTGCATGATTATTAGTTTTGGATTAGTATTGATTAGTTTAATTATATTATTATTGTTTATTATTGAATTGAATTGAATTTCAATTTTTCCATTATTTATTGTAAAAAGGGAAAAGGAAACAACAATACAATTAATGAAAAGCAAATGGTAGTTTGCAAAAAAGTTGAATGTAAGGAAGTTTTGAAAGTGATTGACGGTAATGCACCAAACCCGATTGAAAATCGCTCATCTCTTATATAGTCATACATATTTTTGTTATTATAACTACTAATAACGCCAAGATGCTTCCATTTTTTTTTTTAGTTATTATTATTATCATTATGGATTTAACTAACCATATCTACTGTCATTGAAAAATAGTTTACCAAGGATATTTAACTGCAGATATTTTTTTAATAACTTGATACACCTGCTTACTGATACTTGTTTCGTACTCTTAAAATACATAAAGGATCTCACATTATTTTTGTTTGTATATAAATAGCATGGATTTTCTAACTGCGGATCCAAAGTTGTTTTTGTTGTAATTTTATTTTCATGTAGTATTATCTAAAATTAAGGTATGGTTAACATTCTTTGTGTTATATAAATATCATAAAGATCAAATTTTTTATGTTTAAAATAATCACAACATACGATAATACATCTATTATGTAACTAATTGATTAATAAAAGGTAATTAATAATTTATTAATGATTTTCACTTTGTGCAATGATATATTTATTTTATCGTGTATATTTTTTAATTTGAAGATATGGATAATTTTCAAAGTAAGTTGTCCAATTGTGAAGATATTTTCTTGATTGATTTTGTCACTACACATTCGATATTCAAAGATGAGAAATATTTCTCTCATCTAAACATGGGCATAATTAATAGTATTACAATTTCTGGTAGTGCTAATTTGATTGAAGGTTTCAGAAAATCCATAATAGTCTTGTTCAAGGGAACTAAACTCATCATAAATAATAGTATGTTTTATCCTAAGACTCTAAGAAACTTGTTGAGTTTTAAAAATATATGTGAAAATGTTTATCATATCAAGATAATTGATGAGATGAATCTTGAAAATCTTGGTATCACCAAGAATGTCTCCGGGCATACATATGTTATAGAAAAGTTCCCTGCTTTATCTTCTGACCTATATTGGACAAAGATTTCTGCAATTGAGGCACATTCTATAGTAATCAATTACTTTCGTACTTTGGCATGATCGTCTGGGACAACTTGGATATATAATGATGAAACGAATTATAGAAAATTTAAATGAGAATCCTTTAAAGAACTTGAAGGTTCTTTCAAATGGTGAATTTTCATGTAATGCTTATTATCAAGGCAAGATTATTGTGAGGCCATCGCCACCAAAAGTTGGGATTGACGACCCAACTTGAACTCTTAACAAAGCATGTTATGAGCACACCCGTGAAAATGGTCAACACCGTAGCATCAAAATCTTATAAAGATGATGAAGAGGAAAAGAAGTTGGATGTGGAAATCTGCTATTTGGCTAAATACTCGGGGGGTTTATGCCCTGCCTATCAAAGGTAAGGTGGGAATCAAGGTTGGATGGACCGCGAGAGGGATAGATATTGGAGAGATCGAAAATGTGACTATGACCATTATATTTCTCCTCATGATCGGGCCAATTCCAAAGAGTCAAATATCTTCGACCCCAAGAAATTCAAGGTCGAGGATGTATTGACAAGGATCTTAAATACTGTGGAAGGAACAGAAAAAATATTAGTGAGTTGAAAGGTGATTTTTCTCAACTTTCTCAAACTTTGATGTCTCACTCTGCCTTTATTAACAAATTAGAGACCCAAGTTGGGCAAATCTCCATCCAACTAAATACTAGGCCTATAGGGGACTCCCTAGTGATATGATTGCTAATCTAAAGAATGATTCCCAAGCACTAGCAATTGTCACAAGGAGTGGGAAGGTACTTTATGAGCCCTTTATAGGAGACTTGAGTGAGAATTTACTCAAGGATAAAGCAAAGGAGGTGATGCCCCAAAGAAAAGAAGAAAATAATGAGAAAGAGATCGAGAAAAGTGATGAAGAAGTGGTAGAAGTTAGAAAGCCACAAGGTGACACAGGGCTAACCATCCAACTTCCTCCCCCATGCCCTAAACAATTGCATAAAAAAGAGGAAGGTGAAAAATTAAGGAATTTAATGGCAAAACTTAGCAACCTGTTGATAAATATTCCGTTGCTTGAGGCAATCCAAAAGATTCTACGATACGCTAAGTTGATGAAAAAGTTGATGCCTAAAAAGAAGCTTATTGAAGGTAAAACCATCTGGGTGACTCATGGGTGTAGTGCTATCATGGATAGCAAGGTAGCAAAAAAGAAAAATGACCCCAGAGCGTTCACAATCCCCTGCACGATTGGGATGCATGAATTTGTAAGATCTCTATGTCACCTTGGTGCGAGCATCAACTTAATTCATTTTTTCATCTAAAAAAAGTTCGAATTGGATACCCTTACACCGACCTCTATATGACTTCTCATGGAGAACTGAACCATCAAAAGGTCGATGGGTATTTTGTTTGATGTCCTTGTGAAAGTGAACATGTTTATACTCCCAGAGGACTTTTTGGTATTGTATTATGAAATGGATAAAGAGGCACCTATAATCCTTGTGCATCCTTTCTTGGCCATTGGGAGAGCTATTGTTGATCTAGAGAAGGAGAGATAAAATTTAGGGTGCAAGTGGATGAAGTCTCTTTCAAAATTTGCAAGTCAAAAAATAAACCGCGGAACTTCAAGTAGTATCCATGGTGGATGTTGATAATGAGAAGGAGAATTAGAAGAGGTTTGAAGACCCACCTTGAAACTGAAGGAAGGAAGATATCGTGCCATGATGATAACTAAGGCACTAGGTGGGAGGCAACCCATAAATACCACGAGAGTGGTTCGTATATTTTGTTATATTTTTATTGAATAGATATTATCTTTTGAATATGAATAAACCTTCCATTTAGGGCACTATGGAGTGCATTGGATGGGCTTGAAAAATGGAAAGTGAGAAATTTTGCATTGAAAATTGAACAAGGGGAAAATTCATAAAAATTGAGTAAACAGCTGAACAGGGGAAACAGGGGAGTAGAACTGCTCTCAATTACCACGATTGCGATCCCCAAGTGCGATCACGATGATGGGGCTGTCCACGATCGCATCCACCTGAACTCGATCATGGTCACTTCAGTCATTTAACCCTTAATTTTCCCTATTTTCCCTCGCACTCATATTAAAGATTGTACTATCTAATTTGGGCTAATTTTTGGCCAAGTTTGTGAGCTTTCAATCAGCATCCTTGCACCTCCTCTTGCATCACAACTCAGGTAAGTGTCATGAATCTATGTTTTGATTTTTTAAAATAGGCCCTCAAATACATATTTAAGAGAGGGACTAAAGATTTGATTATTAGTACTTCCATGTTGTCATACTTGGTGTGGTGTGATGTTATCTACTTAGATAAGGTGTGAACACAATTGGGACATGTTAAATACTGAATAATGTGTGTAAAATATAGACAAACAAGATATGCACACTATGTATTTCATACTTTTCCCAAATGAACTTTCAATACGGGTATCTGCATTTTAAAAAGCATTCAAACACTTATTAGCATTGATCAATTGTTTTCCCCTATATATCCATATTGTAGATCTTACTAGTAAACCAAAAATTGGAAGAAATCTAAACGTTAAAAACTGGAATGAAACCAATCTCAGGTATGATGACCGCAGTTAGATAATCATGATCGTGGCACTGTGAACGCGATATGGTTCACGCTCACGGTAGCCGAGGCTAGTTTCCTACCATGCCAAATATCTTACGCTTCTAATTTTTAACTCAGCACCATCGAGCACTCATTCTAATGAGCATTAATGAACAACATGGTACAATTTGCATGTTAAAATAGCATTGATTAATATAATGCGTGCCTAGTTCTTTTAGGACAACCTTATGGACAAGTATGATCACATCTAATTTATGGTACCCGAGTGTCCCAGTCACTACTACTCTGATCTTGAGAGGAAGCTACTTTCGAAAAGAGAAATTTTCTTGTAGAATGTGCCGGAGAAACTACTAGCATTTCATGACAAACTTGAAGCCATAGGGTAGAAATTCTTTGCCTCGGATTCATGCATTGCAAATGAACAATGGGTCCGGGAATTTTATGCCAACATTTGTAAAGTATCTTTTCTGGACCCGGTCAATGTCATAGTCGAGATTCGGGAAAAATTGGTTAAAGTTGGGGCTAAGAAAAGTAATGATATTTATGGGCTCAAACATGCAGACATGGGTGAATTCAAAGTAAAGGGGTGTAAACTGGGGTGGGTTTTTGGTTGGCACAACAGCTATGACCTAGAAAGAAAGTTACTTGGACCAAGACTAAAAGAAACATCCACACGAATGCCTTCACTTTCGGGGCTCGAATATGGTTGCATATCATTTGTAGCTGAGTTTATCTTTGCACCCACATGACAACAATCCCTGAAGTGCTTGCTCAGCTAGTTGCTTGTAATCTAGATTGCATCCCACTGAATGTTGGCCAACTCATGGTCAATGAAATAGATCATTTCAAGAACTAAGGTGGTACGAATCATCTTCCCCTATTTGATTATTGAGCTTTGTAGGAAAGAAGGGGTGGAAGTGTTTGTTAGTGATACATGGGTGCATCCTAGTGCCCCAATATACCCCTTGAGGATTTGAGAAGAGGGCACACCCGAAAAAAATAAGAAAAGAAAGATGACTTGGAAAAGCCGGCATGCAGTGAGCCAAAGTCTCTTAGGCCACCCACCACAGGACCTCTTGAGGATATTTGAGTAAATATTGCAACAACCAAAGACCTTGTGTCTCATTTGACCTAAGGATCGGGAGAGCCTTCCACCACCCATTATTTATATGTGTCACATATCAATTATGAGAAGTACATGGACCAAAAAAACAAAGAGGCTATGATTACTAATCTTGAGAAAACCTACTTTTCTTTGGTAGAGTCACACCGAGACCTTTGGATTAAATATGAAAAATAGTTACAAGGAGAAGAAGAGGGATAAGTTCTTTATAAAGATGTGGAAGGGGGTGAAGGGTCTATAGAAGTTCCTAAAACCCTGAGATAGACTTCCTTCCTCTTTGGTGGAGAGTAATGTTGAAGCCCTAGCCGAGTGGACTGTTCTCAAGTAAAATGGTGATGATGCAGAATTCAAGATTGAAAGTAGCCCTTGATGCGGTTACAAGAAACACCCTTATCTCTTTTATCCTTGATTATTTATACAGTGGGGAAACTGACATCCATTCAGTTTGGGGAGTCTCCTTATTCATTTCATTTGGACCTATATTATTGATATTTTTGCATACTTTTCTACTCTTTTAGATAATTTTTAGTTTTATTTGGGTTGTAATATTCGGGCACTCTGATGGTGTATAATTTGCATGGATTAGTTACTTTGTTCTTAGTTTGCTATTTTAGTTTATAATTTAATAAATGAGCCTTTCCATCGTAATTGGGTTTCCAACTATAGATGTAGGGGAAGTCTAAGTACCGGTGGAATCAAGGCCCTAAAATGCAAGAGAAGTTTGAGTACGTTTAGCATTGATAATATGAGATTGTATTCATATCCATTGGTGAATTCCGAGTAACCATATGGGTGGGTTTCCCATACTATAATTTGTAATGTGAGACTATATCTTTGTCGGTTGCCATGATTAGAAAATTATGTGTGATGTGTATACAAAAGCAAACAACCCCTCTATCCAAAAATTTTGCAAAATTCAAAGGCATAGATGTGAGCAACTTTGTGATGAAATTTTCCCTCTTTCTATGACTTCTAAATATGATTTCAAAAAAAATAGTGAGTACTCTATGTTTATCTCGAGCGGGTAGAACAATTGAACCCCTTTGACAACATTCATATTTCATGTGTGAGAGGTTAATTGTCTTCATCTCATGTGTACTTGTACTATCTAGAGCTTTCTCCATTAGTCTTTCAAACCTAATTTTGATTGTCTTGGTTGGTAAAATGATCATAGGCCATCTTGTGATTTTGGAAGCCCACTTTAGCATAAAAAGCATCCCAATACATAGGAGTTACTCCTAGTCACTATCTTTGACCCTTTGAACTTTTCTTTTGCAAATGCATTACAATTCATGACCTCTATATTCATCCTCTCTTGAATCATGTCCTCCTTGAACTTAAGAATACAAATTGAGGCTAAAATCCTAAGTTGAGGGTAGTGGAAAATGAAATAGGTGTAGTTGAGCCACGATGTTGTAAGAAAGTTCCTACGAGCTTAAACAAGTAAACTTTTTCTTTGAAGAAAGATAAAATCCATTAAAAGAATGAAATGCATAAATTTTAATTTCATGCAAACAGAGTCAAGAGAAAAAGGCAAAAACCATGTGAGTAAAGCAAAAGGGGCAAAGTAGACAAATTAGTAACGGAAAAAAAATTGTCCAAATAGCAATGCATACAAGAATTATGATCTAGAAGTTCAAGGAGGGTTTAGACTTATCGTCCCAAGTTAATATACTACCCTACCCTAAACCTACATTACAAGTTCAAAAATTTCTTTTGTGATTCCCAACCAAGTGTGTCATGTAGTGGTGATTGAAAATAGGGGAAAGCCTATGGCATGGCACTTGTTAACATGGAGAATTTCTTTAGAGAGTGAGTGTTTGCACTTAAAATTCCTTGTTGCATGATTGGTAACTAGGTGCGTGAATTTTTCGTTTCTTATGAGGAGGCATATGAACTAGTTGAGGTGGGTGATTTTGTCATTTTTTGCCCAATAAGATAAACGAAAGTATAGCATGATTGTAGTCAACATATGAGTCATTTCTAGAGTATTAGTAGTTGTTAAATATTTGATCCTCGAAGTCTGTAGCAACCTTCACTATTCTATTTTATGATAAGGGGAGTCTTTAAAAGCTTATCTGCCCATGTATGAAAAGCTTTTCGGGTAGCAATGAAGTTTAAGTCATCATGATCATTGAGTGATAGAATGAGGGTATACATATAAAATTTTCTCATAATAAGGGGTGGTGTTACTCGAGGACAATAAAGGTCTTATGTTAGGGGTATTGATAAGTGGTGATTTTACCAACTATTCGCACTACCATTCATGCACACTACCTTGTTTTGAATGAATAAATGAGACATATTTGAGAGTAAATACACTAGTATCCACTCATTACGGGCATATAGTTGAAGAGATCAAAATATATGGAATGGAGCTTAAAATGATAAAAGGGGAGCAAGGAAGAGTGCAACTGAAGACCTGGACCACATCAGCATAGTTACCGCGACTGCGGTCCTCAACCCACAGTAGTGGTCAATCAAGACGGTCAACATAATGTTATCATGTAACACAACCGCTATTACATGGTTGTGGTCGTGGATAATCTTGTGCGATCACTTTTCAACAGGATTATGCCCCAAAGTAGTTTTGTAAAACCACATGGATGAATCATAAATCATATATAGGAAAAAACCCTTTCTTCTTTGGCTATTGATTACCTCATAGCTATTTTTTATTTGAAAGCATGAAACCCTAATTGGGAAAGTGTGTAACTAATCTTGAAGGCTTAATTTCTTAGTAATTTTGTGAAGAATGGATGTTTTGGATAATCCCCATGGTATATCTATTTTTATATTCTTCATATCTTCGGATTATGTTGAACTAAAGTACACTTATGTGTAGGTGTTGTTGTGTTTGCATGAATTTTAGTTGTTAATTATGGATTTTACCATTGCTTGGGGTAATGAGTTGAAATTTGATCGGTGAAAACACCAAATCTTCAAATGGGTTTGATGGGTGAAAACCCCAAACTCTAAAAACCCTTTGTCATCCTTGAAAGAGGGATGAATGTGAACTTTAGGTAACCCATGACATCCTTGAAAGAGAGTTATAGGAGGGATAAAGTAATGGTGGACAATTAAGACTATTGTTTACTACCTTTTGCAATCTTAGAAATAAGTGTGATTGGAGTGTAAGCCATCTCAAGAGCATCATCCTAGAAATAGGGATGCTTGATTGAGGTTTTGGATGATAACAAATTCCACACTTGTTAGGTGCTCAAAAGAGCCAATGGGTGAAATCATTGTAGCTTTATTAAAATATTGACTACAATGACTTTCAACCTAGACAATCCTTTGATCAACAACTAAACTTCATGCTAAACCATCATTAACCCATACACTTTACCTTGAGGTAGATATGATCCCAAAACCCTCTTTTTTCTTAATTTTAAATCAAAAGTGTTATATCCGTGCATTATTAGTTGACAAACTATCCCCAAATCAAATCCCCCACTATATTTTAAGTGTCTAGTTTATTATCATTCTGTCTAAACTTGTAGTAACTAGAACACCCATAAGATTTGAAGCCTATAATTCACTCCTTGTGGATTTGACCCCAACTCTAGTTGGGTTTTCTGATAATAAACACCTCACCCCTTAATCATGGGAGTGAGTTGAGCTTTATCAGGGTTTAAAAGAGAGTTGTGTATCTAGGAAGTGAAAGTAGAGGTCCCAAGGAACCAATATTAGAAATCATGTTTGCCGGAGTGGAGGTTGAAACAGCTAGGCACCTATAGACCACCACGCGGTTTCCTTTATTATTCAAACTTCATCAAGGCATCCAAAGGGTTGGCCTCTAATTTTTCAATCCACTTTGAACTTATGAATTGCCCCCTCCCCCAATTTTTTCTCTAATCTTCTACTATGCTCTAGGAGTGGTGGTAAAATAATAAAGAAACCATGTAATAGATATGGCATGTTATAATTCTTGGTCCTTAAGCAAGGAATTTAATTTTTTGATTTTGGCACAACAAATTCAAATATATAGACATATTGTTCCTCTATTTTCCACTCTTCTATAGGCTCACATAGTTTGATTAATATCTTTCTCTCCAAATGTAATGTGGAAAAATTGTTAGAATGAGGTCCAATACATCCCAATTCATGAATTGCATTCTTATTTACATCCTCACATAACTCTAGTGTACTCTTTTGAATAGTGACATCATCCATAAAAGTATGATCAAGTGTTGATTCATCCAATTTTCGCTTCTCAATTTGGCTTATAAGAATTTTCAATCTCACAAAACTCATAGATAGATTGTTAGGCATTACTTCTCTTTTAAATCTCCTTTTAAGTTATGAATATCTAAGACAAAACCATCAACCTTTTGAATGAAATCTTGTCTTTCTATTGTAAGGAGTGCCAAAGTTTCTAAAATGCTCTCATTGTGATCCAACAATTTATGTATCACACTCCTGCAATAATGCATTATATCAAACGGATAAGAATCAATAAAAAAATAGTCATCATCACTCCACACTGTCTCTTATAAAGATTTCATATCAAGAAGAGTAGGAAAATAAAAATATAAATAACTTCAACAATTCCAATCAATAACTCCACAACTATATTCCATAACAACAATGCCAAAATTTTGATGTCACCAAAAAATACACCTCTAAAAGTATATAGCGGTCGATGACAAAATATAGTAACCCAACTAAGTTAGGGTCAGAACTACAGGGACTAGGGCAGAACTATCGCTCAAACTTATTGAAATAATTGGGCAGTGCAGAAATGTAAATGGGGAATTTGTTTAGATTAGTATAATGTAGCAAAACTCAAATGCTTTTTGTTGTAAACAATCAGAAATAAACACTAGGCTTATGTTCTCCTTTTCTTCTAACTTCATAGTTTTATAGTTTTCAATCCAATTGCCGCACTGGTATATAGGTAAGAATATAACAAGTTATGTCTCACCAATAGCCTCGTGACACCGATTGGTGAGTCTTACTCTTCTCCTCTAGGTCTTCAATTTTGCATTACTTACCCTTGTCTTTGACCCTAGTTTAACCATCTCCTTTTAATCTCAGGTTATTAGATGAGGGTTGATAGCCTTGAAATACTATTATGATTTTGTTTTCCTAATCTCTATCCACTATGATATTTAGAGTAAATACAGGTCGGTTCCTAACATTTTCAACCATTAAGAAATAAAGTAATGTGAATAAAACCACATTACATATAGTAATTATGATTTAGGAGGATTGCACACTTCCTCAACTTCATTAATTTTCCAAGGTTCGTACAACCCTATCTAAGGGAGTGGAAACCCTATAAACCAAATCCTAAGCAAAAGAGGAAAACTTGAATCAATGGCCACCTATGGTGCCACTTATTGCTTTAGGTGGCATCTATGGCTAGTTGGTGGAAGGTCGTAAGAACCAGACCAATTTTTAGCTTCTTATTCTCTCAAATTCAATATCCTGACACCTATGGTCAGTCGTCTACAACTATTAGGTGGTACCTATGGACAGTAGGTTTAAAATCAGATAGCAGAAAATTTTAGCTTCCAACGTTTTCTTCCAGTTAGCTCCGAGAATGTAGTTTCCTACAAAATCAACTCAAAAACACATCATAACCCCTAAAATACACCTAATACTTCCATATTTCTTGGTTATAATCATAAAAAGTGCAATAAATACATAACACCTCAACTTACTAGCTGAACCAGATGCATTATTCGACCCATCTTTAAACAGGGAGTTAGTTACATTTTCTTTATCTCCAGAACTAGAAATTGTCCTAGACTCAACCTACAATCCAAACCCTAATCGTGATTTTACCTCATCCTCTAAATCACTCTTTCCCTCCTCAGACTAGAAAGGGTGTGGTGGTAATGTCAAGGCTAACTTCATCTACAATCTCTGAAGTGGCCTAAGGGGTGCAGTCTAAGCCCCTCCTGTGCTAGTGAAAGGTAGGAGCCTAGCTGAATAATATATAGTATGGGCTAGAGGATTGATTGAATAGGAGTAGGGGTAGGTTGATCACCCAATTTGGCAACAACTACTGCAAATGCATCCTGACTCTGTGATCAACCCTGAATCTGTCGTAAGGCCAACATGGTACTGTCCTAGCTCACGGGGCACTTCTCAATAAAGCCACTCACTCCACTTAAGAGACTCGTCTTATAGACTAGACTGAATTCCCTTCTTTGGTAATTTTTTGGTATCGTTGTACCAACAAAAGTAGTTTTTAGTACTTAAAAACAAGAATGAAATAAAATAATTTTAAAATATTTGATGACCCAATGCACGACTACTTTGATGACCCAATATTGCTACCATGATTCAAAGAGTTGGAAGTAGAAGATGAACAAAGTTAGAAGAACACTAATTTCGGATGATTATTCGTGCAACTGATGGGTTGAGAGATATTTTTCATTTTATAGATTAGGAGAGACTTTGACTATTTTGAGGAGTGGGATTTTCAAAATTTTAAATAGTGGAGGAAATGGGTTAAATTTGGGGTTTTAAGGGAAGGGGTAGGGCCGAATTCCAGTCGGGTCAATTGGACCGACCAATATTTCAAAAATATTGACCCCAAAATTTGATCAACTTACGGTACCATTTACGTCCCATAAGTTGTACTTACGGCTATCATAAGTGACCTTCAATTCTTTTTTCTCTAATTTTGGCAATCCTCATATGTAGGGTCATAAGTTCTACTTATGACCCCAATAAATGGGTCTGTAAGTACAATATCAATAACCCAAAATCCTCCAAAGATTTTCTAATATCTTTGACACCACTTACATGATGTAGGTTAGAGTTATAGCCCCCGTTAGTTGATTTGTAATTCCACTTACCTGAAGTTGTCTGAATTTAGTAATTTTTACTAACTTTTAGGCGTTTCCCTATGCTTTAAACCTACAAACATGAAAATAAAGTGAACACTATAACCTTGGGTTCCCTCCTAATCAACTTTGACTTAATGTCACAGCACGACATTGCTTGTTGGATACTCAGGCTTCACAAATAAGCCCATGGGTTGCCTCCCATGTAGTTCCTGATTTAAGGTCATGGCACGACTTAGTTACCTTGGCTACTCAGACTTCACAATGGCATACATCAATACAAACCATAACTTCCTCCTTTACTTCAATTAATAAAGTGATCAAAGGTTTCCCATACACAAAATATTCAATAATCTAACATTTATCCATTTTAGGCTCCATCTATTCCTTGAATTTATCATAAAGTATCCAATTCAGACTATATCAAAAATTATTTTCCAATGTCAATAATCATGAGCATGTTTTTACTAGAATTTAAACTAATATTGTTACCAAGATGCAAGGAGTTGGAAATAGAAAGTGAATAAAATGATAATCACCTTACTTTTTGATGATTGTGCAAGCAAGTGATAGGATATTGAGAGATTTTTGTAATTTATACATTAAGAGAGAAGTTGGGTGGTTTGAGGAGGAGCGGGATTTTTAAAATTTATAGTAGTGGGGAAAATGGATTGGATTTTGGTGATTTAAGGAACATGGATCAATTGGGCTAGCCCAAATTTAAAAAATACTAACCCGAAAATTTGTTCAACTTGCGGTGCCACATACGGTCCATAAGTGGTACATACAATCATGATAAGTACCTATGTAAGTAACCTTTTAGTTGCATTTTCCTTTGATTTTGACAATCCACATAAATAGGGTCATAAGTTGTACTAATGACCCCTATAAGTGGGTCTATAAGTACATCTTTAGAGATCGAAAAATGTCCAAAATTTTTGACACCTACAAGACCACTTACCTGGCGTATGTTGGACTTACCACCTATGTAAGTGGATCTGTAAGTCCACTTACCTAGACTTGTCTGAATTTTACAATTTTTACCATCTTCTAGGTGTTTTCCTATGCTTTAAACCTATACATACTACCAGAAATAAGGCTTATGGCAACAGATTTTTTGGCTACGGTTGTAAATGTGTTGCTATAGAGTATGTATGGTAACTCTTCCAGCCGTTGGAAAAAAATAATTGTTCTATTATCATTGTAATTATTCTTATTAACAATGAACCATTGCAATACGTATATGTATAGCAACGCTTTTTAAAGCCGTTGTCATAATTTCTATGCAATGCTTAATTAAAAAAAATTATCTATCGCCAACATTTCTTGATTTCCCTCCACAATATTTCACTTAGCCAAAAAATGTAACCCTATTTCTTTCTTATAAAAAGTTAGTTGTAATTACATTGTCGAAAATTCATTTCTCGTCAAGCAAAGGAGATGAAGTTACTCTGTGATTTGCTAGAAAATTCACTTCTCATCGAGTTCAGGAGACGGAAGATATAGTAGTATGATTTTCTATAAAACCCATTTCTCAATCAATCAAAAACCCATTATTCCTCAATCAAAAATCTAGATAAATTGAATTTTGTGGTGATTTTGTAGCTTTAATTCCCTGTGAAGTAGCTCTAATTTCCTGGAAATGGAGTAAAGGAGATGGATCTACATGGATCGAAAACCCATTTCTCAAGTCTCTAATCAGTATAAGTATTAGTATTCTCTTCTTCAATTTTTTCGTATTTCCTATTTTTTTTTTACCTTTTGCTAAGGTTATCATGTCAGTATTTGTTATATTTCTTTCTGACTATGCTTCTTTTAATGTTTTTTCCATACATTTTACCTTGGCCTTTCAAACCAGTCTTTCTAAACCTGGAAATAGACTTTGCCTATGATTTGCTTTGGAAATCCCAGACTTTATATGAGGGGACAGGTAATCCGCGGATTTACTTTTGGTGTGTGCAAGATGGCTCGGATGCTACAGTTACAATTTAGTTTTGGTGCGTGCGAGCTATCAGATGCTATAGTTATAATTTAGTTTTTCTTATTCTTGATGGATAGGTAACATAGAGTTATTCTGTTGATGGTGGGAGGTGAAAGTATCATGTGATGATTTAAGTATCTTATGAAGCTTAAAGAGTGATTTGACAGAAGCAAAGAAACTTCTTGGTGCTCGTAACAAGCAGTTGCATCAGTTGTGGTATCGGACTGTTACATTGTGACATATTATCTCCTTGTTAGATCAAATAGAAGGCATAACTAAGGTCAATTGTCTTCCTTTATGTTCTTTTAATTAGTGTTGTTATTATTTTTGCTCCAGTCCCTACTATATTTCTAATTAATTGCGGCATTTCTCGCAATTCACTCTGTCTGTGTTGCAAGTGGGTGCATTCTAGCATTAAAATTGTTCAAACTTCTAGTTATCAAGAAAAATGTCTAATGCAACTCGATATTCTTCTAGTTACAAAAAGTGTCTAATGCAACTCGCAATGCACTCTGTCTCTGTTACGCTCATATAGAAACCTTCTTGCTATTTGAGGTCGTATACATACCAAGTTTTTTATTGTAGACATTGTTGTTTTCTTGTATCGATGAATCTGGAGCTTGATATCTATATTATGCTGTCCTTATCCACTTAAAATATTAAAGTTTAATATCACACTTTTTGGCATTAGGCTGGCTATTTGAATAAGATAATGTTCAACAACTTATCTAGTTTGTGGTTACACTTAAAAAAGTTATTTCTCATCCTAAGATAACCTTTCAGATTCATCCATTCTGCAGGTACCTTAGCATTTGATGTAGAATATAGTTTATGGTTAGAATAACACAAGCACATCAATGAGTTTAGGAACACAATCAATTCATATGCAAGTGACCCTGAACTACAAAGTACTGTGAATAATGGCACTACACAGTTTGATGAAGTCTTTAGGGTGAAAGAAAATGTAGCCAATGCGAACGTATTCCATGTCTTTCTAGGATGTGGAAAACCCCTGCCAAGTGGTAGATTATGTGGATTAATGGCTTCTGCCCCTCGGAACTTCTTAAGGTAACCTCTTCTTGCTCCCATATGCGTGCAATTCTGTATCTATTCTTCATCATTTCCCATTTAGACTTCCTCTGGACAGGACTATAAAAAGATGTCATATTTTTTAATCATGTATGAAAAGGTCCTATTTATAGTAGGACTAATAGATTCTTAGTAGTATGTGGAGCTTCATTGACTTGCGTTCCTAAAAATAAAGAATACTTGATAAAGATTGGGTGGTTTCACTTTCCAATTGAATGAGGTGCCCTGCAGTGTACAATTGTATTTTTATGTCACCATCACACCATCACTATAGTCTCGTGACCTTGGATAGGTTAGGTCTGAGATTCTCTTTCAGATGGCAACAAATTACTATTGTTGTATTGGAGTTCTTAGTTTGTTTCTGTGTCCATTGCGTATAAGCACCTCTAAACAAACCTTATTCCTCAATGCAAAAGCTTGTATAAAATTGTGTTATCTATATCCATCCCGGATTAGGTTTGTTAAGCTTCTTCAGGTGCTGATTGTTAGAGTGGGCTAGAGTCTTACATTGATTAGGAATGTATGGGTTGTCTGCTAATATAAAATTGGACAATCCTCTCCTCATGAGCTAGCTTTTACGATTGAGGTAGGCCCAAGTGCCATATCTTTACAGTTACATTAGCAGACTTCCTACTACATCTGATGTTAATATGGTTTCACCCTGTTTGATTACCACATTTAGTGCAGGAATTATACGAGTGTTGTACATTCTATTTGCTTTGGTTCTCGTGTTAGTTTTTCATGTGTTATCCAAAAGTGGATAGGATAAGAACCTCAAGTTACTACTATAGATAACACTCTTTGCAGAATTGAATAAGTCTTGATCGTATAGTATAAGTTCAAAGTGCTAGTTCTAAGCAGTACACAAGTTTCTTTATAACCAATTACTCATTATTTTAGTATTTTTCTCATTTTTCGTGAAATGTTTTGGTAATGCAGATTCTAGTTAAATAGTTAGGGCCTCTGACTGAGCAACAGTTAGCCGGTATTTACAACTTATAGCAGTCATCCTATCAAGCTAAAGATGATCTCTCACAAGGTATGGAGCAGTTGCAACAATATTTGGAGGAGTTGTTAGCTAATGGATCTCCTGCTACTGAAGAGTCATCAGGAGATGTTGCTAATTCATTGGTCAGATGGCAATGGCTATGGGGAAACTTGGGACTCTTGATGGTTTTCTTCGTCAGGTTACTCTTTTCTTGCTGTTGCCGCCTATTTTTTTCTAAAAAAAAAAAAAGAGATATGCTGCAAATGCTCATTAAATTGTTTGAACTCGTGGAAGTGGGGCGCAAGTAAATGTTACTCTGGAGGTCTTGTAACTGGAAGTAGCATTCCATTACTGAATCTTCAGAATATGTCTTATTTCTATTTATCTTTGAACACTGGTACCTTGTCCTCTTTTATGTCCTCTAACGGGGTCCTAAAATAGGCCAAAATTTATCTTTGAAGTCGTTATAAAATCAATAATTAGCCTTTCGTCACTGTATGCCCTCGTAAATTTTATGATTCTAGATAGCTTGTCATGTTCATTTCGCTATAGCAACTTCACGTTTAGAGATTTTTGGTTTTGTTGTGTTAGTTTTATTTTATTTTGTCTCTAGAAAAAAAATTCATGAAGCTAAAAGTCGTCGAATCTTTCTGGCACTTTTAATAGGCGGACAACCAGTGTCAACAAATATTTCAACAAATGCATCGCATACTGACGACCAGACAATCTGCCTGTGGACTTCTTGTAATTAATGAGTACTTCTCCCTTGTTTAAGCTCTCAGTTCTCTTTGGCTCGCTAGACCACGAGAGAAATAAGTATGATATGCATCACACTGTTCTGCTGAAATTCCGATGCTACTTTGTTACACTGGCCAGTATATATGATACAACTAAGTTAGTACATGTAAAGTGGTATTGTATATGCTTGTGGAGGTTTAAACTTTAGTTTTTTTATTTCTCTCTTAGTTTTAGAATGCCACAATTTTACTTTGTGACTTAGGAAGCAATAATAATTGTGTATTAACATAATTTAATAAATATTTCAATTGGTATTTGAACTGTTAATGGTATTTGAAGTAGTTGGAATAGGTGGCAAAAATTGTTGCAATAGCTAGTTATAATAGTTGCAATATTTAGCAAAAAAATGTTGCAAAAGACTCAAAAATCGTTGCAATAGGTGTTAAAAAGAATTGCAATAGGTAGTTAAAAACCGTTGCAAAAGACCAATAAGTGTTGCAGTAGATATCCAAAAATTATTGCAATAGGGTTATTGCAACACTTTCCGATCGTTGCAATATAGTCTATTGCAATGGTTCTTAGCTGTTGCATAACCATTGTGATATACTTATTGCAACGCTCACATATACAATATCTGCCTAACCATTACGGTACATCTATTGCAATAGTTTCTTTATCTATCACAATGATTTTTGAACTGATGCCATTAGTCTAATTTCTAGTAGTGATATAAGTGAAAAGAAAATGTACACTAAACCATTCGATTGCCTACAAATCAATGCTTGATTTAATATTACGACACGACATGGCTATGTTAGATGCCCATACTTCACTAACAAGACCATGGGTTTCCACCCATGAAGTGCCTGATTCAAAGTCCCAACACAACCCAGTTGTCTTAGGTACTCAAGACTTTTTCAAGGTTTACATCAATAGAAACCTTCACTTCCTCCTCTACTTTCATTATTAAAGTGATCATTGGTTTCCCAAACACAAAACATGAAATAATTTCACTTTTATCCATTTTAGGCTCCATATATTCCTAGAATTTTTTTATAAAGTATCAGTTTTAATCTATATCAGGTATTGTTTTTTTCATCCTCAATAATCACTAATTGGGTTGTAGAGACATTTCCATACTTAGAAGTCTTCGCTAGTTCAAATTTTTCATTGTGCAAAAACATTTGTAAAATGATATTGTATCCAAATTCTAACAGCTTTAGTAGCTCCAGAATATTAATTTTAGACTACGTAAATCTTTGGTTTGGGTCTCGAGGTGCCCGTGCCCATTTTGACCTATTGGTCCACAAATTGAGAAATTAGAAACATGAGGGTAGGATCCATATCAGGCTAAAACGAACTCAGATGGAAAATGTGATTGGTCCATTGAGTCTAGAACGTCAAATTTAGTATGTTTACATGTTTCATTTGCTTATACGAGATTCCATATGAATCCTGAGGGCTTGACGAAAACTTGAAAAACTTCAAAGTTTCATTTATCAGCAGATGCAGTGGCGATCGCCAACCAAGAGCTGCGATCACAACTCCTTATGCATAGAAAATAGTCCAATCTCCAAGGTCCTCTCGCGATGGTAGCAACCCCATAAATAAGGAGGTAGTACGATCGCACACCTGCAGGTTGTGATAACAACTGTCGAGGCCCAAAACTAGGTGTAAATTGTGCTCATTTTCATGATTTTTGGCATTTTTCATCTTCCCCCTTAAGAGATAAACCCTAAAATATTGTGTTTACTTAGAATAAAAGCTTATGGGTGATTGCGAATCTAGATTAATATCAGTTTATTGATTCTCATTCAGATTTAAGGTAAGAATCCTTTAAATTCATGGTTGAATTTCATGATTATTATTCAAAACCCCAAAACTTTTAGGGCTTCATTTTAGACCTAAATTAGCTTTGTTTTCATCAATTTCTTAGGGTATTGATTGCTTGATCTTGATATTATGTTGGGTTGGTTTTAGAAATGCGATTTCCATAAGTGGGACCTACATGGGGTTTTGATGTTATTTTTGGACTCGAAGTACAATGGCGCAATACGGGTATCGTTATGCTCATATTGATGAGTAGAATGAGTTTTTGATGCAAATGCAATACGGGTATCGTTATGCTCATATTGATGAGTAGAATGAGTTTTTGATAGCTTTGCATCTTTGGAAGTCTTTGCGAAAGGGGAAAGCAAAGGTTTAGTAGTTTGTTGATATTTCATTGGTGTCGTAGTAGGCTAGGTTTATTCTTTGTTTGATTAAACTATGTCGTAGTATGTTTATGATATATTGTTGGATTTGGGATGGTTTATAGGTGTTGTATTAATGAAATACAAGACTTGGATTTAGTTGGATCATTTAGGCTAAATTGAAACCGTAGAGTTGAAATATGTAGCTTGTTCTTTATACCGTAGAACATTAGACTTCATTACTCATGTTTAGCATAAGAATACCTTTGATTGATCAAGATTAAGTAAAATGCTCCTGTAAATCAAGCTTAGGCTAAGTTTCTCCTTGGTTGTTTATACTAGTGAAGGTTGACTTAGTTTCTAGTGGGCTTAGTTAATGTATTGGGAGAGAATATCTACCTTAGGACTAATTATGACTAGTTTGACAACTAAAAGTGGGTTTAGATACCTTAAACCTAGTTTGGGTAGAAGCTTAACTAAAATGGAATTTGAGTATTGGAAATGGACTCTTAACCCACTTTAGGCTATGACACATGTTAGCATTGGAAAAATCAATTACACTTATTAGATTTATGGATATGTGATGCTTTATAGATATGTTATTATTTGTACATGACTGATGAGACTATTTATGATATGGATTGTATACATAAACCTGATTCAAGTCCGGAAGATGGTTTTGTTGTTAGTTATATATATATATATATATATATATATATATATATATATATATATATATATATATATATATATATATACCTTATTTTTGTCAGGAGGATGATTATGGGATATTGATTAATTATCAGTTCAAGTCCGTCTATTGATTATATTTATTAATTTGAATCCAGTTATTGACAATTTATCGATTCAAGTCTGGCTATTGATTATATTTACCGGTTAGGGTTTGGATTTTCATATTATAGTGTGATGACATATTTTTATTATTGACAATATTAAGATGAGAGATTGAAGGTAGCAATTTGGAAAAGTTAGAAAATGAGGAAATAGTTATAATATGGCATCGCATAAATAGATTCTAGTAATTGAAAAGAGTGGTTAATAAGTGGTGATTGGCTAATAAGTGTTGATTTTTTAGCAATGATGGTAAGGTTGTTAAATAATGGTAACATTGTGGAATAATGGTTAAATTATGATGAAGGTTAGTTATAATGTTTGTTGATTGCTTTACTCTTTTCTTGAGTGTACTTTACAGTCGTATGGGAGGTTGTAATGAGTCCTTTATTTTTCTGCACCAATTGGCATATGGGAGACAATTTTGTAGTTTTTGAATTGCTTGTGTGATATCATGTTATGTTATGTTATCATTTCAGTTTATTTACTTATTGTGTACAACGTTGTTAGAGATGGTTCAAGTTAGTTTCTGTACCTTGACTTAGTTATGTTATCTTGCATTTTATCATGCTTATATTATGATTTAGCTCAGTCGGTTGATGATACCAACTGAGTTCCCATTGTTTTGGTACTAATACTGCACTTTTGTTCCTTTCTGGTGCAGATTCGTATACTAGTTACCATTATTGATCGACGTTCGTGTGGTGATTGATTTCTGAAAATAGGGTGAGCTCTTAGAGTTTGAGTCGCTCATTTCCTCTATCTTTATTTTGGAAAATTTGTTTTGAGACAAATGCATTGGCTATTCTTTACTTTTAAGTTGTATCTATGCCATTAGATTCTCTTCTAGTGGCTCTACTAGGTCATGGGATTGGTATATTGATAAGATCACAACCGTGACCAATCCAATCGATTCCGATCATCCCATACCAATAATCCAACCATACCAAACCATACTAAAGGCCATACACCAAGCCATAACCAAAAGGGATATCAAAATATAATATAATTAATCCCAAAATGAAATACGATGGAACAACCAGCAATGTTATCCAATGATGTCATCCATTCAACTTATTCCAATGCCAAGGCCGACACTAATACCGATCACACCCATTCCAACCCTTAGAAGTACCATAAATCCTCTAACCAAAAGAGTAATAAAATCTGGTTGAGATATGCCCCAAACCATAGCTAAAACCAATATCCAAACTAAAAATCAAAGTGTCTAGAAATATCCATAACATGAAGTGGAGCCTTCCTAAAGGATGGAGGCTTACCACTTCAGTCCAAATGTTGTCCCCGAGTCAATCACTATGTATGAGGAGTAAAACTGCTGGTTCTTGTATAGCATGAGTATACAACCTCCAGTAGATGGGTTAGCGGGTAAATATTAACATGATCTCATCATAAGGATAAAATAATTTCATTTATTAAACCAAGTAAAATCATCCATATGCACACATCTATACATATATATATATATATATATATATAACTATGTCGATAAAAAGGACCGAGTTTAGCATGCCATTAAAACCTTTAGTTGGGCTATATAGCTTTGCCGTCCTAAACCACCCATAGACTATATGGGTTCAGCTCCTTCTACTGAAAAGGCCCCAGTGCGTGTATCCACACGACCAGAGAACAAACCCTTAGGATGACTAGTACATCCCCAAAAAAATAGTGTGACATCATGCAGACGGTCCCCAAGACCAACCTCAGCAAGTATGAGTTTCTAGGTTTGGTCTCCCTGGGACCTCCACCTTCCACGGCTTTGCTACACATCCAGCCATTATTTCCCACTTAAAACCAATTTACAACTAACCAAACCATTATCCATTTATTAACCAAGGCCATCAATATTGGTCTCATTATGCCAATCCTTACTTACAAGTATCATCCATAGCCAACTATTTATAGGTTTAAAGGGACTTTTAAGTGTCTTTCCATCTACCATATTAAACCACTTGGGGGATTCCATGCACCCCTCAAACATAACCATTTAGCCATTTACCTTTTCAAATAATTTAATCCATGCAAAATATCTTTACCAAGTTTTAAAACAAGCAAGAGTTCTATTAAAAGTAGTCTATGCAATGAACATATCTTTATAAACATTTTGTCAAACACATTGCGGGCATAATATGACCAAAATCAATTTCAATTACCATTAAATCATTCCCATGCAATTCAATTATCGAAAACCACCATTAATGCATATAAAATAATAATTAAAATCATGGAAAACCATAACCAACCATTTAACATCAAAACCCCCAATTCATATTTGAAAAGCAAAATTATGCAATCAATGAAATCATGAAAACATTCATGAGAATCACGACTTTACATAGAATTAACAAAGAGCAAAGAAAACATGCCTTAATCCAAGATGATGATGAAAAAAAATCACCAAGACAAGCCCCAAATCAATCCTTCAGTTGAAACCCTAGCTTTCCTTGCCCAACAGCTTTTGAGAGAATTTGAGTGTTTAGCAAAGTTTCCAAGAGTTAATGATAGGAGTAATAGGGTAATAACATTCCAAGTAGGTTAGAAGTTGTGGGACCTTATTAGGATAAGTGGGGAAATATCTAGAATACCTCAACTTAATTTTCACCAAAATCCCATTACAGAGATACGACAGACCCTCACAAGTATACCTTTCTAATACGAGTGGTACCCTCCACTCGTACCCTAGCCTAAATCTTAGGATTAAACACTATCTTGTATCGGAATCATCCAACCAATTCATATCCAAAGCATACAATTCATACCTTTTATCTGTATCCCTAGAAGATTTAAACCAAAGGAAGATTTAGACATTGCCCTCCATACGAGTCTTGGGTACGACTTGTGCCCTGGCTTACGGCTTATGGTGAGCCACTCATACTTAGATCCAACACCCTTATTTGAATATTTTAAATATTTTCTTGATAATCACATGACCTTTGTTATAGATTTGATTGTGAATGAGGCTTTTCTAGTAACATTCATATTATAGAAGTTACCACCTTTGTGAAAGGACTTCAAAACTACTTGAAGCATAAGATGAATGAGATATCAGTTGAAGACCTTATAGTGAGGTTGCATATTGAAAAAAATAACAGATTTTGAGAAGAGGTTGAAAAGGAATTCCATAATCAGTGGAACTAACATTGTGGATTATTATCATACCAACTCAAAGAAATGTAACAAAGCTACTGGACAACAAAGAAATCCGCCAGAGAAGAAATTCAAAGGAAAGTGCTTTAATTATGGAAAGACTGGCTACAAGTCGAAGCCTCAAGAAAGGCAGGAAAAAGGATCAAACTAACTTGTTTGAATCCAAAAATAAAATGGATGATCTATATGCCATGTTTTCAGAATGCAGCTTGGTGGGTAATCCTAGAGATTGGTGGATAGATTTCGGTGCCACCTACCGTACTATGCCTACAAAGAGTTGTTTTCTTCATATGCTCCAACTCAAGATTAGGAGAAGATTTATATGACTAACTCCATAATAAAAAATATTGAAGGGACAGGAAAAATCTGCTTGGAAATGATTTCAAGCAAATTGTAGACTCATAACAACATACTTTAAGTACCAAAGTTAAGAAAAAACTTGATTTCTATATCACTTCTAATAAAAAATAGAGTCAAATGCTTGTTTTTGATAAGGTTGTAATTAGCAAAGGAAAATTATATATAGGAAAAAGCTATCTCACCGAGGGTCTATTTAAGATGAATGTAATAATTGTTGAGATTAATAAAAGTTTTATTTCTTCTTACATTACTGAGTCTAATGAATTGTGGAATGAACAATTAGGATATGTCAATTACAAAACTTTGTGAAAACTGATTAACTTTGAAGTTTTGCCAAACTTTGAGTGCAATAAATCAAAGTGACAAACATGTGTGGAATCAAAGTATGTTGAGCATTTGTATAAGTTCGTTGAAAGGAATTTCAATCCCTTAGACTTAATCCATACAAACATTTGTTGTATGAAGTCAACACCATCTTGTGGTAAAAAAAGTATTTTATAACTTTTATTGACGATTGTACAAGGTACTGTTATGTATATTTGATTAATAGAAAGGATAAAACAATAGATGCATTTTGAAAAAATAAAATAGAAGTTAAAAATCATCTAGAGAAAAAGATCAAAATGATAAGAAGTGATAGGGGTCGAGAATATGAATTTCCATTTACAGAGATATGTGTAGAGAATGGAATTGTCGATCAAACTACTATCCCGTATTCACCTCAATCAAATGGGATTGCAGAAAGAAAGAACCAAACCTTAAAGAAAATAATGAATGTCTTACTTATAAGTTCAGGTTTATCGCAAAACTTATGGGGGAAAGCTATCCTTATAGCTAACTGAACACTCAATAGAGTATCCCATAGTAAAACACTTTTAATTCCATATGAAAAATAGAAAGGAAACTCAACTTGAAATATTTCAAAGTGTGATAGTATCTAGCAAAGGTCTAAGTTCCTATGCCTAAAAGAATAAAGATAGCACCTAAAACTGTGGACTGCGTATTCATTGGATATGCTAAAAGAAGTAAAGCATGTAGGTTTTTGGTTCATAAATTTGAACATCTGGATATCAAGAAAAATATTATAATTGAATCAGATAATGTTGAGTTCTTTGAACATATTTATTCATATAAAACTAGACATGAGTGGTCTAGTAGAGGCTCTAAATGACCTCAAGATGATCCAAGCGAGAATGAGATAATGATTGGAATCAAAGACGTAGTACATGTCAAAGAATGTCAACTTTCTTTGAATCAAATTTTGTTACATTTCTCTTAGAAAATGAGCTTTAAATATTTAAAGAAGCGATGTCGTCTTTAGACTCATCCTTTTGGAAAGAGGCAGCCAATAGTAAAACTGATTCAATCTTGTGCAACCATACTTGGGAATTGGTTGATTTTCCTCTAGGAAATAAACCTTTAGGTTCTAAATGGATCTTCAAAAGAAAAATGAAAGTGGATGGTACTATTGACAAATATAAGACAAGACTTGTAGTGAAAGGCCTTAAATAGAAGAAAAGCCTTGATTTTTTTGATAATACTCATCAACATCAATTAGGATATTAGTTGCCTTGGTAACAGTATATGGTCTTGAAATCTATCAAATGAGAGTGAAAACATCATTCCTAAATATAGTGTTAGAGGATGAAATTTACATAGAACATCCTGAGGGTTTTATGGTTCCTGGTAAAGCAAAGAAGGTGTGAAAACTTGTTAAGTCACTCTATGAACTAAAACAAGCACCCAAATAGTGGTATACAAAGTTTGACCAAACCATGTTGGCAAATGGATTTTAGATAAATGAATATGATAAATGTGTTTACATTAAAGACACACTAAATCACAAAGTCATTGTTTGTTTGTATATGGATGACATGTTGATCATTAGTAGGAACATTTATGACATAAGTGCTATGAAACAAATGCTTAAAAGGAAGTTTGATATGAAACACCTTAGATTTGCAGACGTGATCTTAGGGATAAGAATCCATAAAACTCCATAAGGGTTGGTGTTGTAACATTCTTATTACATTGAAAAGATATTTGACAAGTTCAAGTATTTTTATTTCGATATTGCCAAGACTCCATTAGACATAAGATTTGCACTTCAAAAGAATGTAGGTGAAAGTGACTCATATTTGTACTACGTATGAATGTTAGGATATTTAATGTAATCATGAACTGTACACGGTGATACAAGACAAATGACCATACAAGCTTTTGATCATATTATTCAAGGACAACATCAGGAGGCCTAAGCCACGATCGTTGAAAGGACTCAAGAATACACTTGAAGGACCTTCTTCGAGCTCCTTAATAAAAAATATCATATGTGGTTGATTTCTTGGGAGCAAAGAAAGGAGCAAATAACATTCTGTTAAGGGTAACAACTAAGGTGGATAATTTGTCACCTAAGTGATGACTAGGTTGACAAGTTATCACCTGGTTGACGACTAGAGTGATGAGTTGTCACCTTGTTCATGACTAAATTTATGAGTATGATAAGTTGTCAATTGAAAAGTCATCACTTAAGGTTATTTTGGTAAATTCACTCATAGGTCACTTTTGGGTCTTGTAATAGATTATAAATAGATAGTTTTAGGTCTTTTATTCATTAGCTTGTTTTGAATATTGATTATGATGAAATCTTTTGAGAGTGTCTTGAGAGCTTGGACAAACCGATGTTGAACCTTGATGAGAAACATTGGTTGTAAGGGAGATCTAATCATCTTTTTGTTCACATAAGAGTTAGGTGCTAATTGGTAATTCATTGAGGAAGGTTTTAGGGTTTGAAACCCTTTGGTTTCCTTTTCATAATCAATTTTGTGTCTCTCTTTCTATTATCGTTATCCTATCCCTCTATCTTTAATTTTTCCATCTTAGATTTTGTTCTTTGTGTCTTGGATCATATCATTTGGTATTAGATTCGAGCTTAGGTTCGTTCCCATGATTCTAGTCTTTGGTCTGCTATCTTGAAAAAAAAAAATGTCCCAAAATCATTTTTAGTATTTTCTCTATTTCTAGTTTTCAATTTTTTATGTCGCTTTGAGTTTGTTGTGCTAGATTTATTTTCTCTAGCCCTTCTTTAATCAAAATCTGAGAGTTGAGCTTAGTCCAGCTAGATTTGATCCATCTACCATTATTGGAGCTTAAGTTGAAAAAACTTGAGGTGGATTCACAAATTGGAGAGTTGTTGGTGAGATTTTGAGCTTAAAAATTTTAGCATTATGTTTGGGAGGTTGAAGTGAGCTTGGGTTTCGAATTTCATTAAATTCTGGGTTCATTTGCATAGGTGTCAATTTTGAAAGTCCTTGGTGTTCTTCATGTTCTTCAAATATTGTTGAAGAAAAACATTCAAAAATAGTGTTTTTGTTCTAAAAAGAAGTGAGAGAAAATATGTTGTACTTGTTTATTCAAAAGAATATTACCATTCTTCTAAATAAAAAAAGAATAAAATTGGTATCAAGATGGAATATTCTAAAGGAAGAGAACAAAAGAAGTACAAAGGGGGAACCATAAAAAATTCAAGGCTATCAAGAGTTGATTGATCCATTGTTGAAGCATCAAAGCCTTGAATAATGTCCAATGAAGCTACCTATATCATCCATAGAAGGAGAAGACATTTGAGGACCATCCATACCTTGTTCTTCCCACATTAAAGACATGGATGCACACTGGTTAAGGGTGACGACTTCGTTGACAAGCCATTAACTCAGTGACAACTTATCAACCAAGTCATGAACTAAGTGATTACTTATCAACCAATTCATCAGGTAAGAACATTCCCAACCTTCTATTCTGCCTAAAGTTGATGACAAGAGTAACAAGCCATACTCTAAGTGAGGACTTATGAGCCTAGTCGTCACCTAAAGACAACCTAACCCCTATTCTACCTAAGGTTGATGACAAGAGTGACAAGACATCAACTAAGTGACGACTTATTAACATTGTCATCACCTAAAAATAGCACAAAATCTTATTTTGCTTAGGGCTAATGACAACCTTGATAAGCTATCAGCTCAGTGACGACTTCCCTCTTAGTCGTCACTCTAATCATCAACTTGGACAAAATTTTAGTAAGCTTAGTTTTGGATTCTTAGTTTCTTTTCTTTGATTATTAGACTTTTTTTCTTGATTCTAAACTCTGATTAACAACTAGGAATCATTCTACTTAGTTGTGAATTAGTATTTGAGTCTGTTTTCTTTCTTTGTCCTATTTCTTTGTGTGCTTTTCTAGTTTTAATTCATTGTAACTTCTTTGATTCTAGTCCATAAGTAAATTTTTATTTTTTTGAGTCGTTCAATCAAGAATCCACTCTGACTAAGTATATATTGACACCTTATTATCCATCAGAGTATAAGAAACTTTCAATATTTGCCACTCCAATTGTGAGGATCACATAGGTGAGTTTCATACGAGTGTTGGTCAGGTGCATTACTACTTATCTTGTTTGTTCATTTTGTAGGTACAAGGCGATATAAGAAAGTATGTCTTTGATAGACTCGAATAATTATGACTAAGATATATGAGACTATAATTATGGCGAAGATAGTTATGGCTATGAGGAAGTAAATAAGGCCAAGATCAAGATATGGATGATAATGAGGGATACAATTTTGAAGGAGAATGTGAGATGAATGATGATCCTAGTACATATAGTGAATATAGATATAATGAAAAGCCTTGTGATGGTTCTTATGAAGAAGATATGGCATGTGAGAAGTATTACACTTACCACTCTGAGCCTAGAGGTAGTGTAAGGTATAACCCATAAATTTACAAATCTTATGAGGATCATAATAGGAATGTACGTAAGGATTGTAAAATTTCATATTCATAATCTTGTGGTACTTCTTATAAAAGTCGAAGTGGTATGAATGGCTATACTAATTATAGTAGGAGTTGCTCCATGAGACTAAAATAATGTGCATATCAAAAATTTATCGGTACTACATCTTGTTCTTCTTACTCTAGTGTCAAAACTTGTGGAAGTGGGGAATAAGGTCGATATGGAGGGTATATTAGGAGTCTAGATCTTCCTACTTCTCCCATTTTTATAAGAGAGTCAAGTATGAAAGAATATCTTGATTGGGAATGGAAATGTGAAAGGATCTTCATAGATTATGATATGAGTGAATTTGAAAGAGCTACGTGTGCCCTTAACCATATTCAAGGTTCGACACCATGGTGGTTGATACGCCCAAATTACACTTCTCTTACGAGAGAGTAAGCGATCGCTGTCAAATATAGAACCCAACCAGGTTGGGTGTCGAATCCCACAGGGAATACTGTGTTACTAAGTATTGTAGTTGTTACTGAACTGTTGGTCAGAGGTTCCTGAATTGGGGGTTTTGGTTTAAATTTGAAATGATAGTTACAATATAACAGTGAAGCAATATATGTATTAATATTTGATCACAGAGAATGACAAGTTAGGGTTATGTCCACTTTGTAGATTTTACTTCTCTATTAACTATGAGTAATAAGGATTTATATCTGCATGCACTTATAGAGAGATGTATTCTAATTCTAAATCCAAGTATTTCTCAACTATCAAGGATTTATTCACCTTAGTTCTCTCGAATCCAAAGTGTACAACCAATCATATGAACTCTCCAAGTAGTTAATCCTGTAAAGGCATTAACGTGTAAAATAGAGGTTGGAACCCCTATTTTCTTGTCGCTACTCTCTTTTCCAAACAGTAATTTTTTCTATCGAACAAGTTATTGCTATAATGGTACATTCCCTATGTTTGCAACCACGGGAATTCAATCATTACGAAGAGAGTAATGATATAAGTGGATTAACACATCAAAAATTCAAAAACCCATAGCAATAAAGAGTATACTACAAGGTTTCCATAACCCTAACAAATAAACTTAGCTACTCATGAATAAAACGAAAATCACAATAGAAATATTCATCATACCAAAACTTAGAACGATCTTGTTGGAGAAGATGAATAGCAAAAATAAGAGAGAAAAACGTTTCTCTCTCTCTCTCCTCAAGCTAAGCCGCTTTCTCTTGTTTTCAAAATAATACAGAATTTGAATTATGAATAAAAATTCAGCAACAAGTCTTTTAATAGCCTTTTATCTCATAATTTCCTTCTAAGTCCTCAACTTATTATAAATGGCAAATTTGTCCGGGAGAAAGTTTCCATGCATCACATTTGGTCCAGATTGTAGTTTCTAGGCGCCACATTTGGTCTAGGTTGCTAATCTCTCTTGTGTCATATGCCATCCGTATTCCATAGTCCCATAATGTCATCATCTACGTCATTAATACCTGAAATCATGCTAATCTCATTGGTTAGCTCAATTAATTAGAAGTAGAGTAAAAACATAATAAACTAGGCACTTTGTTCTCTAAACATAGCTAAAATATAGATAAATTATGGTGCTTAGGCATATAAATACACCCAAGATCAGTGGTGGGAATCCATAAGAAAGTCCATCTGAACATGGATTGCCTTTGAAAGGACTCATAAGGGGTACTCATGTTTTGATGGGGTATACCAAGCTTTACAATATTGATCTAAGAAGAAATGTCCACTCTGAAAAAGTAAACATTTGTGGGGTTCCGAGATGCCTCCTTGTGCTAGATTATTTGTGCTATACAAACTACATCATTCCACCCATGGTTTACCATCTGAATATACCTCAATAATCTCTACTTGTTCCATACTTCTTAGATGGGTATAAGGTTACCGAGAGAGTGAGGGTTTCCTTTACCCGATGTGGTTTCTATGAAGAGGTGTGGTCTGATATCTTCTACATGGAATGAGGTCATGTATGCTTGGGTTCCCATTATTTTGCACAATATAAGGTTCCAAGTGTACAAAATTGGCCTAAAACTGTAAACGACTAATGGGTAAATCATTTATTTCCATATATTATTCCCAACTCTCAAAATAATATGACTACTTACTCTAAGCCTAAGAAAATTGAGAGACAAAAGATTGAGAGGAGTAAGGGAGTGCATGATAGTAATCTAAGAGAGGAAAAATGATAGGTTGGTAGGATTTAAGTAAGGGGGTTTCCACCAATCGGAGCTAACATTGTTTATCCTTTTAATAAGGACATGTGTGTAGGAACCAACATGGCAAGCGAAGGAGATCAAGTAACAAAAGAGAATATTCCATTTGAATATTTGATAAGGGAATCTTAGATGCTTTTGAGGCTTGTGGGGGGACCTTCACACCAAGGTAAAGAAGAATGTGATCAAGAACTTCAAGGTAAAATAGCTAATTCTTCCACTCTTGTGCATGGGCATGATGTTTGTGTGGCTAATAGCCCATTGAGTGTGATTAGTAACTTACCTACATGTGAGTCTATTGATTCTTTGCCTTTTGTTGATGGTGTACATATTATGAGTGTGGATACACTATTTTATCCTATTGATGACCAAATTGACTTTTCTTGTAAGATCAATTTGGGTCCACCTAGTGTTGAAGCGACTGTGTTTAATTGAGAAAAATTTATTGATCAACTTGTGTGCAAAACTTGCCCACCACTTTAGGATGTGTGTGAGGTGATTAATGAACCTCACTTGAGTAATGATTTTGAAAAATATTGATCAAATGAATAGGAGTGACCCTTTGAGCATGTCCTTTAGTGAATATCCTATTTTTTGTCTTGCTCATAGGGAAGATTAGGTGTTTAATGCTTCTTTAGAACTTGATAGTTGTCTTTTAGAAAGTTCACTTACATGTTCTAAATCTTCCTCCAACATAGATCTTTCTCTCTTTAAGTACAACATCGTGTTCGAAGATGGCATAATCATTCCTAGTGAACCTAGTAGTGAGAATGATGTTGAAGTTATACCTTATAATGAAGGTTGTAGCCTATATGCCAACCCACTATGGTATTTAAATATTCCACCTAAAGGTGAAAATCTCTTCTTGGAAGATGAGAGTACTCTTAAGAGAAAGTAATGTGAAGTCTTAGAAAGGAATGATCAATTGGGTGATGAGACCTTTGATTTACTTGAATGCTTGAGGAACCCAATTAGTGATTGTCCCTATGAAAGTGCTTGTGTTTATGATCCTTTGTATGACACCCCACCCTTGTTTTGTAATTATGAAGATAAATTGGTTTCTTCTTTTGAAGACTTAAGTAATAATTCCTTTGATGCTAGTGGTGATATTTGTCTACTTGAGGATTCTTCTATTGAAAGAGAAAGTGTCAATTGTTTGGAATTCTATTCTTCTTCTACTTTGTTTGCTCCTATTATTGATAATAGTCATAGTGATGATCTTGAATCTAATAGTGCGTACCTATATGAGGACACCTTAGTTAAAGTTGACTTGAGTGATACCTTTCTCCACTCTTTATTTGATTTTGATGAGTAAATCCTTTAGCTTGAGTAAAGCCTTTGGGGAAAAGGAGTGTTTTCTATATCCATGTCTATAGCCACTCTATCTATTTGACCCCATTGACAAATTTGAATATGGTGACTTCCACTCACCCAACTTGATGCTTGGTCTAGGTGAAAAACAAAGTTTGATTAATGATGTTGGTATCCTTCCCTATGATGAAAAGTCTTTCTTGGGGATTGATAATCCATTTTATGGACCAACATTGTGGAAGGGAAATTCCCAACAAAGATGAGAGATTTTTAAAGAAGGGGAGCAATGAAAATATCCAGGAGAGTTCACCATTGTGTGTTTCCACTCTTGACAAAGGTTCCACTACTTGTAAGTCAAGAAGAGATCTTTCTCTTGAAACTACTTTGGATGAATTCTATTTATATGATACCCTTCTTCAATACTTGAATGAAATTGATGACCTCTTTATCCAAGGTGGTATCATTCGCGAGGACTCGGGGGCAAATGTATCATTGATTCCTTTAGGTGTTGCTTTAAAACTTGCATCCTTGTTGTACACAGTTATGCTTAAATTGTGTGAATTCCAACTTGTGGATGCCAAGTTGATTATTTGTTTGTGGAACATCCCATGGATTCTAAGGACTTTTTTTCACCTTCATAGGGTTGGACAATTATTTGAAGTATAAAGATAAACAAACTCCTAAGGGTATGACTCAATTAATGAATTTATTTCCTTTGGGAAGTTGTGTGAAAGGAAAAAGTCATATGTACTTAAATGTTTTGATCTCATCTTTGTGTGCATTATATGTTACATCTTTTGGGCCAAATTGCATTCTTATAGATAATAGCACCTTGGATGATGCCTTTACACTTGATTCTTTTCTATACTACCTCTTTTCTTATGATGATATCCATGCTAGTATTGAATTTTTCTTATGTAGAGGTGGGGAACCTGTTGTTTGGTCTACTTGTTTTAATGAAAATGTTATATGGGTCTTGCGGACTTCAAAACCAATTGAGGCATCACTCTTGATGTGGTCTCTTAAAAAGGTGATGAAACAATTGTCTTATGGCTCCTAAGGTGAAGGTAGTCTTACCTTTTGGATTTAGAGATGCCATGATGACCTTTGCGGTTTCATTATCCCTTGGTGATTCCCATAACCAACTACTTTATGTATTTTTCAACAAATTTCTAATGTTTAACACGAAGGATCATTGGTTATATTTTAAGTGTGTGCAACCATGGCATAATGATATGATTATTTATGTTAACCCTAACCCTTATGCTTTGAGGATTTTGTGTTTTTTTTGTCCTTCATTTGGTGTGACAATGTTTAGATTCGAGGTTGAATCCTTTTCAATAAGGGGAGGATAATATAATCCAAATGTCCATGAAAGCTTTTGATCATATTATTTGAGGCCAACATGAGGAGGTCCAAGCCATGATCACAAGAATACACTTGGAGGACCTTCTTCGAGCTCCTAAACTAACAATATCATGTGTG
The DNA here is from genome assembly GCA_030864225.1 of Capsicum baccatum var. pendulum. NCBI lineage: Eukaryota > Viridiplantae > Streptophyta > Magnoliopsida > Solanales > Solanaceae > Capsicum > Capsicum baccatum. The sequence continues at coordinate 194,361,470 of CM061558.1, read as the reverse complement.
GTTGATTGCTTGAGAGTAAATGAAGAGCAAATAACATTCTGTTAATTGTGATAACTAGGGTTGATAAGTTGTCACCTAAGTGATGACTAGGTTGACAAGTTATTACCTAATTGACGACTATACTGACTAGCTGTCACCTTGTTGATGACAATGACAAGTTGTCAATTGAAAAATCATCACAATAGATAGTATTAGATCTTTTCTTCATTAGCTTATTTTGAATATTTATTATGATGAACTCTTTTGAGAGTGTCTTGAGATCTTGGAAAAGTCGATGTTGAACCTTGACTAGAAATATTGGTTGTAAGGGAAATCTAATCCCCTTTACGTTCATATTAGAGTTAGGTGCTACTTTGTAATTCATTAATGGAGGTTTTAGCATTTGAAACACCCTTTGATTCCCCTTTCATTATCAATTTTATGACTATCTTTTTATCATCATTATCCTAGCCCTCTATCTTTACTTTTTGCATCTTAGATTTGTGTCTTCGTGGCTTGGATCGTATCACACGGCTAGACATTGTATGTTTTATTAGTAAATTGAGTCGATACATGAGTAATCACAATAAAACTCATTGAATGACAATGAAAAGAGTTTTGGGGAATCTTAAATACACTCAAGGATATGCTTTGCAATAGAATAAATATCCAGCGGCCATTGAAGAATATAGTGATTGAAATTGGATCACAGGATTGAATGACGTAAAATCCACAAGTGGATATGTATTTACTTTAGGTGGAGGGGCAGTCTCTTGAAAATCATCCAAACAGACATGTATTGCATGTTCTACAATGGAATCTAAATTTATTGCGTTAGATAAAGTCGGTGAAGAAGCTTAATGGCTCTAAAATTTCTTAGAAGATATTCTTTATTAGATCAAACCATTGGCACCAGTATGTATACACTTTGATAGGAAACCGACGATAGGTAGAGAAGGGAGCATGATGTACAACGATAAATCTCATTATATTAGGCAAAGACATAATACTGTTAAAAAACTATTCTCCAGTGGACTTACCACTGTTGACTATGCTAAGTCAAAGAATAATATGTTGGATCCACTTACAAAATGCCTATCTAGAGAGGGAGTTAAGAGATCATTGATGGAAATGGGTTTAAGGCCTAGGACAAGTTAGCATGGCGGTAACTCTACCTAGTAGACTTTAGAACCCAAGAGCTAGGTACAAAAAGACTAAACAAAGTTGTGATCGGCGGTTCAACATTTTCAATATACTCAACCTATTTTTATGATGAAGATAATGTTCAGAGAACAAGGATAAGGCTTATGGTTTGAAGCTTTTTAATGGTTTCTATGTTTGGCAGGTTTGACCAAATAGTTTGATCTATAGGATTAAATATTTAGGAATCACCTATTTTAGGGTGAAGTGGAAGCTGCTTCAAGGAGAATGTTAGTAAAGGCCTATTCTCTATGCTCTCATGAAATCAGGACGTGTTCATGGCTGAAACTGACAAAACTGTGAGAACAATAAATGATAAAAGGATGGTTGTGTGACTTGTGTTGTCTAAGTGTATATTAAAGTTTGACGGTTAAAAAAATCAAATTTACTAATTGATCGAGTGCTTCCTATGAATGTTCACTATGGAAAGTTCAAAGGAAATCCTACTTATCCAGATGCAATTAGTCTTTGTTTGTTGATCATACACTTGTCCGTAAATGTTTTGTTAAAATAGTCATTCCCTATTCATGTGGGGGATTGTTAGGTTTTTAAGAGGTGTGAATGGAAAATTAATAGGTGTTTTTCCAAAAAAACACCAAGAGAAAGGATGAAATTTGAATAGGTACCTTTTCAGATTGAATGGTTATGACCTTTCCAATGGATTGTAATTTTTCTGAAGAGTTACACCTTTATGAAGGGGTGCACCTTTCTAAACCATTTCTTCTCTTCATGAAACAATTCCCTAATGGATATAAATTCTAGAATTTTTCCTCAGGTAAAGACAATTTTTAGTAGAAAAATAATCCTTTTTGTCTTCCAAAAACAATCGTGTAATCATCAAATCGTTGAGTGTATTTGAAGTTTTCAAAAATTTGAGGTACCACTATTATCAAAAAGAGAATCATTTTATCCTGGAAAGAAAGATACCATAACCTTGGGTACTTGAGAGAAATAAATTTCTTAAGTACACATCGTGTATTCGGTGGACTCGATTCTACAATTTTCTGGTTCATAATCTTTCTTAATTTTGATAAACACTTTATTTTGATAGTTTGTTTGATTATTCATTTAGAGTTGTGTTTGACATTGTTGTAACTTCATTGTACTTCTTGAAAGTCATTTTTGAACTTAGTATTAAGTTTGGGTTGAAAGATTCAAATTTTTTGTGCCAAGAAAAACACTTTGTATATAATAAAATTTGTCTTAAAATTTCAATTTAAAAAAAAAGAAGGAAAAACCAGATAGAAGATCAAAGAGTAGAAATAGTTAATCGGAGACAATGAGTAGAAGTTGAAGTGAGATGATGTGGTAGACTCACCTTATATAATTAATTAAATAACTTAATTAAAGATAGCTATGACTATGATTCTTCCAACATAAAATTTTGACTTTTAAATTTAGGGAATCTAAAGACTTCAACTCCTTTTAATTAAAAATAAAATAAATTAATCTATTGGGATAATAGTCCAAAAAATATCTGTACTTTGTCTAAATTTGCAGTTGCGCATACTAAACTTTTCGGGGGACCTATGACCCTCCTGAACTATTTAAAACTGAAATTATAACACCCCTAAAAGCTAATATGGAAAAGAGAGTGCGTTTCACTCTTTTTAAGAGAGTGAGCACCAAAAATATATTGAAACTTTATTTATAATATTTCTTTTATATATTAAATTATATATATATATATATATATATATATATATATATATATATATATAGAGAGAGAGAGAGAGAGAGAGAGAGAGATTAATTTCTTTCTTCTTCTTTTCACCATACCCAAAATCCCTCCACCACCACCCACCAATGCAGTAGCTGCCACCATTGTCATCTTCACCATTTGATCACTTCTTTACATTCCTCCATTTTTCTCTCATATAAATCCTTTTCTCTTTCTTTATTGCCCAATTTTTTTAAAATCTTGTTGAAATTTTAAGAATTAAGAATCTAACATTACAATAATGGTGGTGTAATTTTTGAATCTTCAAAACCCACCATCAAATTCTAAATTACACCATAAAAATATTGCCTTCATAATTCAAATTATGAATTTTATCTCACCGATATCCACCACCCCATTAGCCACCACTGCCACCTCCACCCCCCACACCCCCACTCCCATACCTTATTACCAAATTTAGAGTGAAATTAAGAAATTAAATGCAAAGAAGAGAAAGTGAAGGGTAGAAATCTCTAAATTGAAGTCAATCTTTGCTAGATGATTTTTGGTGGATTTATCAAATTGAAAATAAATTTTATCATTATTTTACTTATTCTTCTTCTATAATCATAAATTCAACATCAATTTTCATAGTTGATAAATTAAAAAAAGAAAGAAAAAAAAAAGGAAAAAGATTGACAGGTGGGTATTCACATTTTGATTTATGAAATTGAAGAAAATAATAGAAAGAAAAAGGAAAGAAAATTTAATGAGTATTTTCATTTTAGCTTTTGAGATTGAAGAAAAGAAGATGGAGAGAAAGGGGGAAGGAATTTGAAATTGAAGAAAATGATAGAAAGAGAATGGGACAAAAAATTTAATGAGTATTTTTATTTTAGTTTTTGAGATTGAAGAAAAGAAGATGAAGAGAAAGGGGAAAAGGGTTTGAGATTGAATAAAATAAGATGAAGAGAAAGGAAAAAAAATAACAAAAGAATAGAGTAAATTCTGGAAGAAAATAAATAAAAAAAATTAAATAAATTTTATACGTGTCAAAATGCGTGTGTTTCACCACTCAACATAAATGTGGTCGTGGCTTTTTAGGGGTATTATAATTTCAGTTTTACATAGTTCAGGGCGTTATAGAACCCTGCAAAGTTCAGTATTTAAAACTGTAAATTTAAGTAAAATACAGATATTTTTTGGACGATTATTCCTAATTTGTTTGGAAAAAGAAAGGTTATTGTGGTTATTTGGCAGTTCCTGAATCCAAAAAAATATACTCCACTTTAACTTTTTCTTGATTTTTATATTTATTCTTTCACTATGTTTTAATTATATTTACTCTTTCGCTATGTTTTAATAATTAAGATAGATTGCTATGTGTTTATGGGCGACAACACAGTCCAACAACTAACGTGTTGTAGATTTATCTATGACTATCTCTATGTTCATGAATGTCGGATAAGCATTGGCGGTGAATCTACTTTATCTATATGAACAATAACATACTCATGTTTAGCATCTACGAAAAAAATTTAACTAATGATAAAATAAAATCTCAAGAGAATCTTGGAACACACGGAGAATCTGTCAGTACCTTATAAAATTAATAGTGATAATACATGCTATGTCATTGGAATAATTTTTTTTGATTGATAATGGAGGTTTTACCATGTTTATGTAAACATTAGTTTCTTGATTGATAATTATTCATAAGTTTTGAACTGGTAAGAAGTGACAGTATAAATATAATAATGAACAACCACTACGTTAATATATTGCATTGTTTGTTCATGTGTTTGATCATTTAGTTTTTTTTTCTAGCAGAAGGAAAATCAGATCCTAACAAATATTAAATTAGATGTGGATGCTTCCCACTAACGAACACCAGATTCATATTTTATATGAAGACATATCTTGCATTTATTGGAATGATTAGAGAGTTTATTGTAACAATAACAGAGTTTATGACAAGCCCATTAACTAATAAAGGTCCAAAGATCGATGGAAGATCAAACTTTGTGCATTCTCCGAATAATTTGCAACTTACTCCCTTTAATTTAAAATAAATAAAAATTCGAGTTATTTTTAATGTCCAAAATAAGTGGACAGTTCATTATTCAGGAGACATGTTGCAAAATTTTTATCAATTTTTTCCTTCATTTAAACTAGAGACTTTAAATTATAGGTGACACAAAAGTTTCAAAATAAAGTGGAGGCGACTCAAGTTTTAAGAATTGAGTGTAGGTGACAACTACTATTAAATTATGGATTAAAAAGTTTGAGAATTATTCACAAATTTTTTATTTTATACTTTGATCAAATATAAACCATAATATAACTAAAAATGAAGGGGGAAATGCAGGTGCTTTCTCTCTATTCGCTTTTATTGTTGTTTTCTATTTCTGTGCAAATTATTGTTCATTGTTTCTATAGTTGCTGTTGTTTTTTCTTCTTCTACATTATCATCTTCTTCTTCATTTTCTTCTTGTTCTTCATTTGTCGTATCATTGTTGTTGTTGGACCAAATTTTTTGGTCAAATTTTATTCGTATATCATTAGGCATTACTTCATAGGTGATTTTTTTAAGTAAAATTATGATTGGGTAATCTGTTACTACTGTTTGCTTCAACAATGGATAGAACCTGAAGTTGAATCCAATAGATGGTTCATCTATTGTATCAAGTGAGTCATTTTTTGCAACAGATGACTCAACTATTGCAACAGAACCTGAAGTTGAATCCAACATATGGGTCATCTACTGGAATCAAATTTAAATTTTGTCCACTATAACATGAATCCCAACAGGTGAATCATCTGTTGCAATAGATGACATATCTTTTAAATTCATACATGCAACACTATAGAATCTCTAAAACTGAATCCAACAGATAAGTCATCTGTTGCAATAGATGACTTACTTATTGGGATTTATGCACACAACACTATAGAACCTGAAGCTAAATTCAAAAGATGAGTCATCTATTGCAACAGATGAGCCATTTATTACAACAGATAAATCATCTATTGCAATAGATGACTAACCTGTTGGGATTCATGTTATAGTGGACAAAACCTGAATTTGATTCCATCATATGAGTCATCTATTGCAATAGATAAAACTGTTGGGATTCACGTTATAGTACTGGAACAAAACCTGAAGCTTAATCCAACAGATGTCTGATCTATTACAACATTGATAATGATAGTGTAGTGTATATAATTTTTTTAATGTATATATACTATCATTATTACTATAATATCATTATTAAAATTTTTAACAAATGTCTTTAGGTACCATTAGTGGAGGGATAAATAACAATAGGAGTTGATTGTCATGGTGAATGGATCAAGAAGAACAATCAATATATTTGACGTTGAAAGGATGGTGAAATGTTAGATACGATAGCGATGATAGTTCAAAGTAATGTTTTGTGTGATGATTTTGTGAACTTACTCATCAGTTATTGTAGACTAAATTGTCAACCAAAAGCTCTTGTCATCAGTTACATGCACAACTCCTTTGAAAATCAGAGGGTCCTACCTTTAAATATAAGTGATAAGTTGATTGTGTACTTATTAAGTGATGCATCTAGGCCGATTTAAAAGGTGTATGTGGCTGAAAACTCGATAGAGAACAATAATCAAAATATCGAACAAAAATAATAAGAATAACAAGATATGTTTAATGATAAATTTGATGATATGGACACAAATATTCCACATTATGATGAGAGTGGAGATCAAGTGAAGGTGAAGAAGGATCAGACGCCTACGCCCGTTTTTGCGAGAAATAAAATGGGCAGTTCTGAATCAACGCAGTCGAGCTATCTTTAAGACAATGAGACTAGTTTTACAAGGAAATAACATTCAAGAATAAGGATGGACTAGTCACTTTATTAGACATTTCTTGCTTTAAAAAAGATTTCAGACTAAAGAAGGGGATTAATTTGTGCCATGTGTATTGTTTTAAATGTTCTCATCCAAAGTACAAGTGGTGGTTGAGGGCTGTGAAATACTTATGTTCTGATAGATTATTCATTAAAATTTGTGAAAAATATCACACATGTGGTTTAGAGCATATTACAAGCAATAATTCATACGCCACGACAAATGTCATAGGCAAATACTTTCAAAATAGATTGCCCAATGTCAAAGGCCCTTATATAAGAGATATATACAATCAACTCCGTACATAATTGGGTTGTAAGGTGAGTTATTGGAAGATTTATAACGGTATGGAGATTTCCAATTCTTTGATTAGGAGAACACATGAGCACAAGTATGCAATACTTGATGCCTCCTATTATATGATTGAGTCTACAAATCCCAATAGTAAGATGGAGCTACAGGTTGATGAAAATAGAAGGTTTAAGTACTTTTTTATTGCCTATGGTGCTTAGATTCTTTATTTTCAACAATTGAAAAAAGTCATAGCCGTTGATAAGACATTCTTGAAGAGAAAGTATGAAGGAGTTTTGTTATAAGCGGTGGCACATGATGCAGAGAATCACATCTTTCTTGTCACTTTTCGTGTAGAAGATAAGGAATGTGATGCCTCGTATCAATATTTTTTTAACAAATGTGAAGCTGTATAGATGATACTGATGAGTTGTGTATAATTTTTGATAGGCATTCAAGTATTAAAAAGATGGGTTCAATTTTCTGCCCTTCAGCTCACTTTGGTTGTTGCATGAGGCGCCTTGGGGAAAATATTCGAAACAACTATCACAACTTAAAGGTCGTGTCTCATTCTTATAAAGCATCTAAAGCATATAATAGAGCTGAGTTTTTTGATCATTTTAATCAAATAAGGAATATGGTACCCAAGGGAGCACAACATCTCGAACGTGTTAGTTTCGAGAGATGGAGTTGAACATTTTGTCCCGAAAATAGGTACATTATTATAAATTTAATGTCTTGTTTGAGTTTATTGTAATACTATATCATACTAAGTGATTTTTTGACTAGGTATAATCTTAGGACATCAAAAATAGCTAAATTAGGAAGTGAAAAGTTAGATGTTGAAAGAGAATTTTCCATTGTAGCACTATTTGATGAAATAAACAAGAGGTTTGCCACATTATTTCATGAGAGGTGTATGAAGTTGGTGAACTCATGAAACAGATTTGTTTCTTTGATGTAAAAACAATTATCAAAGTACTTCACTACGGGAAATAAGTTATTGGCCTATTAAATGGCAAATTATAAGTTCTATATCAACAGTCATGGTGATGTTGTTACAGTCGATCATCAAAGAAGAACTTGTACATGTAGAGTTTTTTACTTGGACAAAATACCTTGTCCACATGCTATGGAAGCGCTTTGAGCCCAATATGGTGTACAATTTGGAAACCAAATTTATGAGTACTCGTCTCCATATTATTCAGTAATAAAAATACATAATGACATATTGTGAGGATATTAATACGGTGCCTCCTAAAGATTCTTGGGTTTTTCCTGTAGAGATTTTGGAGAGAGAAATACCTCCTCCATATATTGACCCAAATAACAACAAATCAGGAAATGACGATTGTCACGACCTAATTTCCGAGTCATGATGGAACTACCATAACCCACCAGTAGGTAAGCCAACACCATATCTCGGAGCTAATGCAAAGTCTTACTTTAGTAGGAACGTCCAACATGGACCCTATATGGGAATATAATGTAACAACGACATTACACAAAGAAACAACTAACATTCAGATATCAATCCAATGACCTGATAGTATTAGTACAATAGCATTTTTACATTCGACAATAGAAATTACAACTCAGCGTCTAATAGTCTTAAATAGGCTTATACATTCATCTCGAATACAAAAGACAGAATAAGGATAGAAGGGAAAAAGGAAAACTCAAACTCCAAGAGCTCACCCTGTCTCCTGATGATCAACACCACACGATCTTGGCTCAATAAAAACAACTAGAACTCATGTCTGCACCAAAAAGGTACAGAAGTGTAGTATGAGTACAAAAACACAGGTACTCAGTAGGCATCATTGGCCGACTGTGCTAAATAATGATATAAGGATGATATAAAGTAATACAACAACTTAAAGTCAAGGTACAAAATCAAACCTGAATCTACTCCGGCATCACTTTCTAATTAACAAATCAACTAGGACAATAGTACGACATTCCCTATCCACTTATCCCATTACTTTCATACAACATGAGTAATCATTTTGGAAGAGTAACACCACATATATACAATAAAAATCATGTAATTACTATAATCAACACAACTACTATCATTTGAATATTAAGAAAAATAACTTACCACAACGTCCTATACCGTCCGGAAGTACAGTCAAGGAAAACAAACAAAAAACTCGTCATGGTGTCCCATACCACTGGAGAGTGCACCAAAAGATCAATTAATCAATATATCAAGGTACAACTACACAAGAAACTCACTAAAGCCGTGGGTTTTACATTACACCATGGCCACTTATAGAGGTCTACAATCATTATTCATACCACAATTTGACACAATGAAGCCGATATCACCATAACATAGTTATAGTTATTTAATCTCTAACTCGTTATTAACCCCTTGCCTAGTCTATATTAGTTATCCTCCATTTCCATAAGCCACTAGTTTTCAAGTCTTATAGTTTACTAGTCATCAAATAAGGAAAAGATGCAAGTTACCAACACTATTATTTATTCATCCATCGCAAAGGTATCTTCTAGTTAGCCTCCTAATTTTATAAGTCATCAATTAAGCCACCATGACATCACATACTAGATGTAAAATTAACCACTCATCATACAATACTATCATTGAGCATGTTACAACCTTAAGGACTAGTTCCCATAGTTTAGCTAAGTAAGGTCCACCAACTAGTTTACTTGGCTTCTAGCCTACAAGTCATATTCATTTATTAGAGACAACTAGTTATCACATAAGCAACTTTACTAGGAAAAATTCCATAACATAACCATATATCCAAGTGTAACGCCCCAAGATCCTATCCCAAGACGTCACATGGTGCTTAAGGCCACACTCGACCTCAAGCTAACCCTCTGAGCCTGTCATCACCTCTATAACTCGATATTACAATAATCAAGTTGTAATAAAGAAGAATAATCATGTCGTGAACATACTGGAATACAAAGAAATACTATCCTGTACAATCAAAATACTGAAGTTCTGTACATACTGGTACTCTAGTCTGACAAAGCCTCTACTACATAAGACTGAGGAGCCATTGGGACAGATCCCCAACTAACCCGTACTGAAATAACAACTATCTACTATCAATACAAAAATCGGGGACATAGGTCCTCAAACCATGAGGACTCACCAACTATATGTATGTATATGGAGGTACTGGTAGATCACTATCACTGCTGAGACTGATCACCTGAACCTACATCATGAGAAAATATAGAACACAGAAGAGTATGAGAATCAATACTTAGGAATGTACTGAGTATGTGGGGGTGAAGGCAACATTTAAATAATACCATAAATGTATAAGAAAATCATGCATGCTGATAATAATGACTCTCTTCGCTTGAGTTACCTGAAACATATTTTCTATAAATCATCAATAATAACACATGCTTCATAAATCTTACAAACCATTGGACTCAACTCAAACTCTTTGACTCATGACTTAGAGTGACTCGGTAACTCATGAAACTTAGACTATTATGGAATTGAGAGTTTCTTATAACCGACATAAACCATGCGAGCTTACATGGAGTCCAACGTCTTGCCCACGTTGGGGAGAGCTATTCTATCCATGCCATCAGAGTAGAACCTTAACTTTAGTGATAACTGTCTTGGACTTTGGCCCTTAATCTTAATCCTACGGTGGCACATAGTTCTGGGGAAGTAGGATGCGCTGAACTCATACTTTTCACTCGGTGCTAAATACTACTCCCAGACTTAAGCTCAGAATACATTAGAAAATCCACCTTAATCAACTCAAAGGTCTATCATGAAGACCAAAATATAAATATACATCTCACTTGTAAATCATAATCAACTTGTGGATTCCTAACTCGACTAAATCGCAAAATAATCTTTCTCATCATCAAGTACACTTGCTTATCAAATCATATCAAGTATCGAATCTTCCAGAAAACATCGTAGAACTCGTTCTTGAATCTCAAGCTCAATATCAATATATATTCAATAGTCAAACTTCTCATGGAAAAACATAAATCATGACACTTATCATAAATCACTTAGAAATTATCATTTTATGATAACAATATACAACTCATGACATAAATTCTTAATTTAAGAAATAAGACAATGAAGAAGTCATATGTGAATATTATATAGCTCAAATCTCATAAATCCTTGATAATGTAATTTAGGTGTAAACCTACTTTGCAAAATTCATGAAATTCAATAGAAATTAAATCTTTGGGCACAAGAACGAAAGAAGTGTTCTTGTTCAAAATCCCACATACCTTAATCTTTCAAATTGTATGAACTTTAGTTCTTGAGACTTTATCCACACTTGAAATAAATAATTCTTGAATCCCACACTATGAAGAACTTGGTTCATGAAGAAATTTTGAAGATTTATGGATGATTCTGGGAAGATTTATGTTCTTGATATAACCCTAGATATATTATCTCAAGAGAATTGGAAGAGAAAATGATGGAATTAGGGTTTGGATAGGATTCTCATATTTATAGAGTCCTCCAAAAGATGAGAAAAGACCAAAATACCCTTGTAAAAATGTCTCTAAATTGCTGAAAAAAATAGCTGACAACATCCATGACAGGCCGTCAGACCCGTGATAGGCCATCACAAAATATCATCACAAAAGGGTCGAATTTTATGATTTTCCGCCTAAGTCTGACATCGTCATCAGAAATGTCATCAGAAACATGATGACATCATCAGAAATGTCATCTAAAACGTGACAGGCCATCAGAAACGTCGTCACCCTTTTCTAGATTGACATACTAGAGTAAAATAGGTATAACTCTTTGCTCCGATATCGGATTTTGGCAAAATTGATACCGTTAGAAAGCTAATTCAATTATTTATCTGTTGATAGGTCATGAGCTCAAAAATTCCAAGTATAATGATAGATATGCTCGTTTGAAGTTGACTATACCAATATCCTTCCCAAGAATTCAATTGGTAAGGAATTTTTTGATTCACCTAATCGTTAGGACATCTTTAAGGCGTTAATACACACCCTCCTTGATCAGAAAAAACCGAAAACATTATAATTTATTTCTCATGAGCTTGATTCATGGTTTCACTATTGGTTAGAGTCTCGGGGTATTACTCCAAGTCAAGTTGATTTACTAGGTGAGCCCTTGGTTCTACACAAAACTACACATATCAATTAGCCTTAACCCAATACTTGGCATATTCTACTTCTAGTTACTAATTATAGTTAACAAGGGTCACACCTCTTAACTAGTGATTAATGACAAGAATGAATAACAATTTACAAAGGAAGACATCATGTCCTAAGTGCACAAATAGGTTTAGCCACATGCGGCATAACCTCGCATACATCTATGTGTTTATATATACTCACCACACATAACATCATCATAACATCTTTACCTCTTCCGGATTCACCAGGTATCATCATATCACCACTACCTCTTTCGAATCCACTGGGCATTATCATAACATTATTACCTCTTCCGGATTCACCGGGCATCACCATAACATCATTATATCCTCCAAATTTACCGGGCATTATTATATCCTCCGAATTCACCGGTCATTATCATACTATCATTATATCCTCCAAATTCACCGGGAATCATCATAACATCATTATATCCTCTAGGATCACCGGGCATCATCATAACATCATTATATTCTGCGAATTGATTGGGCATCATCATAACATCATTATATCCTCCGAATTCATTTGGCATCATCATAATATCGTTATATACTCCCGATTCACTGGTCATCATCATAATATCATTATATCCTCCAATACAATGATATACACATACATATGTAGTGAAATTAATAAGCATATACAACCTACACTGCTAGAGTATAAGTGATGTAAGGTAACACATGCCATCATACTTTACTATTATTATCACTACATAATATAAGTACATGCATAAGCGTGTGGATCTAAATGATACACTCAATCACCATTTTTCCAAGGTTAACATATTTATTAGGAAGTCAATCATAAGTCAAGTGCATGCTCTCTAGATGTCTCTTTTACTCTAATTTTTCACAATACTAACCCTAAAGGAAAATCCTTGACATAAGCATTAGCCTAATATTAGGCATTGGTCATAGCTAGAGTGGTAACATAATTAGAGGTTCACTTGGTGAACTCATCAATAAGCCAAGCGATGTCATAATCATTGGTTTAATTTACAAGACTTTACTAAGCTAATCATATCATGATAACAAGATAATCAATCAAGTATACACATTATCCAACCATCGACTACATGCATAACCGACAATGGGGTTTAATCATTATAACCTCAAAAATATAACTTATAAGTTCATCTAGTATGTAGGTCACTAAGGGATAATATAGTTCAAGCTTAAGATAGGTCAAGTCCCACTTCTAAATCCCAATAATGCCAAAGTTTGCTTTTATAAGACTAAATTCTACCCATAACTAGGATAGGTTATCTAAATCACACCATAAGGGCTTATCAATCCTTACTAGGCCTATAAGGGAAAATCTTCTTCAAGTGACCTTTCTAAGTCACCCCAAACACAAAGGCCAATTCATAACTAGTCATTTCTAGGTCAACATACTCTTAAGGTTAGTCAACAACATCATTCTCCTCTACTCGAGCAACTAAACTATTCTTATACTATGCAGGAGACTACAAATAGAACTATCAAAGGTTCTAGGCTATAGTCAAGCATCACATTTTACAAATTTAATAGCCTACTAGGATCAACTAATCACATTTATCATCTAAGACCCCACCTAAACTCACCAGATATCAAAATTATACTACAATCATGCTCAATCTAACTATTAGTAAGCCTAACCTACTTTGAGTCCAATTTGATCACGAACCAACAAGCTTTGCCTTCCCTTTTCTTGAACCTTCTTCCACGAACCAAGCTATCACAACACAACCTAAGCATCAAAAAAGAATAACAACATCAATTATTGCACCATTATGCCATGGGTTCAAAATGACACCAAACTCTCTAAGTGGGTCCCACCTTTGGAAAATGAGTTTTTGAGACCAACCCATTGTTCAACTATCATTAGGGAGCCATAACCCTTAAGAAATTTGATTAAATCAATCATATTTGTGACTACAGTTGAACCTCAAAGACTTAGGGGTTTTGGGTTTATAAATCAAGAAGTTAACACCAAACTAGAAGGAATCTTACCTTAGATTTGTAGAAAAATTAGTTTTCACAAGTTATTTAAGTTCCTAATCAACCCACAAGACTCACTTTGAAGATTTTATACTCTACTAGGGTTAGAGCTCAAGAGGAAGGCATAAAATAGCCAAAATTTATAGGCTTAGCCTAGGCCTCGAGTAGCGCCATCGCAGACCGTTCTTAGCCGCTGTTGCAGAACTGTATTCATACCTCTCCCACCGTAGTTATGGCATCTCTCTCTATGCCAGGATACGGCTGAAGCTTGGAACTTAGTTTCGGGCTTCGGCCAATGCCTCAAGATGCATTCGGAGTCCATTTCGAGCTAAGGAGATATGTAGCCACATAGATTTTGAAGTTCCAAATGTGTTGGCGAAGTTGAATTTTACATTAAAGGTTGTTTACTAAAGTTTTTTACCGATGGTCAATTAGAACCAATGAAAACTTCAAATTGGTAAAGTGATTCTAAATACCAAATGAACCGCCAACTAAAATATCGGTTCCAGCACATCACCAATGACTTGGGTCAGCAATGGAGAAGATCTATCGGTGAAAATAAGAAAGAACATGGATAATGACCTGAAGGGTCATTACAATAATATAAGTGGAGGCGTGGATTTGGAGAATTATTTCCACTATAAAAGAAATTTTATCCCCAAAAGTCAAAAACGACGAAAATACCTGAAGTTTTGAACAAATGAGGATTCTAGGCCCACATCTCACTCTCGATCTCCTAAGTAGCCTTCTCTACTATGCGGTGCCTCCACTAAACCTTGACTACCAAAATCTCTCTAGAATATAGTCTCCTTATATTACTAGCTAAAATATACATAGGCTCTTCCATAAAGGTCAATTGGTCGTCCAACTGGACCGAGTCCTATCTAAGTACAAGAGAAGGATCTGGAATATACTTCCACAACATAGATACATGAAAAATCGAATGAACAGTGGCAAAGTTTGGAGGTAAGGCTAACTCATAGGCTACCTCACCCACTACACAGAAGATCTCAAAAGGATCAATATAGCGAGGGATAACCTTACCATTCCTCACAAATTTCATCACACCTCTCATAGGTGAAACATGAAAGAACCCCCGGTCACTAACTCCAAATCTCAAGGCACGGAGTCTAAGTTGGCATAGGGCTTCTGCCAAATTTGGGCTGCTCTCAGCCTACCCTGAATCACCCTGACTCTATCCAATGAGTCCTGAAGTAAATTTGTACCACAGGGTCTAACCTTGGAAGTCTCAAACCATCCTATAGGAGAACAACGTCTTTTACCGTACAAAGACTCATAAGGTGCCATCTTAATACTCGAATGGTAATTGTTATTGTAGGTAAACTTCTCCAATACGAAGTGTTAATCCCACTATCCTCTAAAGTCTGTAACATAAGCTCAAAGCATTTTCTCAACCACCTAAATCGTCCACTCAGATAGACTATCTATCTGCGGATAAAAGGTTATACTCAAATTAACTTGAGTACCCAACTACTCCTGAAATGCTCTCTAAAATCGTGAAGTAAACACAGAACCACGATCTGATATGATAGACACGGAGACCCCATACAAACGAACTATCTCTCGAACATAAATCTGGGCCAACCTCTCAGCACTGAAGGTCATTTGAATAGGAAGGAAATGTTATGACTTGGTCAAATGATCCATAATAATCTAAATACCATCGTGACTATAGTAAGTACGAGGAAAACTACTAATAAAGTCCATAGTAGCCCTTTCCTATTTCCACTTAGGAATAGGTAACACTTGAATCAAACTGCCTGGACACTGATGCTAGGCCTTAACCTACTGACAACATAGGCAACGAGCTATGAAGTCTACCACCTCTCTCTTCAAACCATCTCACCAATAAAGATGCCTCAAAACTCTATACATCTTAGCCATACCAAGATGAATATAATATCTAGAGCAATGGCACTTATGGAGAATTGACTGAATCAAGTCAGCAAAGTGGGAAGACAAATAGGAGCTTAAAACCCCAGGATATCCTCAGAATCTATGATGTGTCTCCCGGACATTCCACTCACCACCAGATCACCAAAAAGGCACAACTTACTATCCTCAAACTGGAGATCATGAATCTACTCAAATAGGTAGGACCTCGCTTCCCCACAAGCCAAAATCCCTACAGGGTCTGAAATATCAAGACGAATAATCAAATTGCCTAAGGACTAGATATCCCACGCCAAGGGCCTTTGAGAAACTGATATACATACCAAACTACCCATACTCACTGCCTTGTGATACAAGGCATCAACCACCAGATTTACCTTACCTGGATGATACAAGATGGAAATATTATAGTCCTTTAGCAACTCCATCCACCTACTTTGGTGAGCATTAAGCTCTCACAGGGTCAGAAGATGCTAAAGACTATGATGATCGGTGAAAATCTCACAATGCACACTATACAAGTAATGCCTCCAAATCTTGAGCATGATAACTACCACTGCTAACTCTAAATCATGAGTGGGTTAATTGCGCTCATGTACCTTAAGTTTTCTTGAAGCATAGGCAATGAAATGACCTACTATATCAAAACACATCCAAGACCAACACCAGATGCATCAAAAAACACTATGAATCCCTCACCTTCAACTGGAAGGGCTAACACCGGGGCTGAAATGAGACAATCCTTGAGCTTTCCCAAAATCACCTCACACTCCTCAGACCATCAAAAAGGAACTTCCTTACGAGTCAATTAAGTCATACGGGATGATATGGTTGCAATGCTCTAAATAAATCGCCTATAATAACCAGCCAAACCAATAAAACTGCAAACCTCGATCAGAGATGTTAGCCTAGCCTAATCACGAATTGCTGAAATCTTAGCCGAGTCTACCATAATACCCGACTTGGACACCACGTGTGCAAGTAATGACAGTAACTAAAGAAAAAATTTGCACTTGGAGAACTTGGCCAAAAGAACATGCTGTCGCAAGACCTGGAGCACAATCATTAAATATTTTGCATGCTCCTCACTACTCCTCGAGTACACCAGAATATCATCAATAAACTCAATAACAAAGGAGTCTAGATAAGGTCTGAATACATGGTTTATGAAGTCCAAATACGACTAGGGAATTAGTCATCCCATAATACATCACCAAAAACGCATAGTGACTATACAAGGTCCTAAAGGCTGTTTTTGGGATATCCTCAGCCTAAATCCTCAACTGATGATAACCGAACCTCAAATCTATCTTAGAAAATACAACTGCGCCTTGAAACTTGTCAAATAAATCATCAATACGAGGTATAGGATAACGGTTCTTTACTTTCACCTTGTTAAGTGCCTATAATCAATACATATCTGTATCGAACCATTATTCTTCTTTACAAACAAGATAGAGGCTCCCCACGGGGACACACTTAGTCTAACAAAACCCTTAACAAGAAGATATTGGAGCTAGAAGTTTAGGTCCTTAAGATCAACAAGAGCCATACGGTCAGTTACCATTGAAATAGGTTGGGTGCCAGGATCAAGGTCAATAGAAAAATCAATATCACAGTCAGGGGGAATGCCAGACATATCGGCAGAACACACATTAGGAAACTCACACACAATAAGAACAGAGACAAGCGTTAGACTCTCTACACGGGTATCATATACGTAGGCAAGATAAGATGCACAATCCCGCGATCTAAGCCATCTGGCACAAATATAAGAAATAATCCCCATCAGCTCGCAGCTAATAGCTCCCTGCCACATAATTCGGGGTACGCCAAAAATGGCTAATGTAATGGTTTTGGCAAAACAATCCATGACACCCAGAATTACATCAAAATCCAACATACCTAGAATAATAAGATTAGCATATGTATGAACATCACTAAGTGTCACAACACATAATCTGAATACTCAATCCACTACTAAAGAATCACCTATTGGAGTAGATATGCGAAAACACACATATAATAAATAACTAGTAAAGTCCAACCGTGGTGCATAATAAGAGGATGTATAAGAATAAGTGGATCCAGTATCAAATAAAGCAAGAGCTGACTTGAGGCATACCAAAATTGCACTTGTAACTACATCATCCAAAGTCTTAACCTCAGGTCTAGCAAGTACTGCATACAATTGACCTAGCCCACCACTTGGCTGGGCACCTAACCGACCTTCTGTCTTGCCTGCCTGAGTACCACCTCAAGCACCCTGGTAAATGCCCCTACGACCTCATGAACCACCTTTACCTGAAGGATGAACTGCCCTAATGAGGGTAGCTCCCTAGGCTAAAATAACCATCTCCCCATGACTAGGGCACTCTCTAGAGAAATGATCGAGAAGTTCGTAAGTAAAATAAGAACCATGAGCAAAACTAGAACTCAAAAATCTTTATGATACGACATATCTTCCACGCCTAACATGGCCTATAAATGAACCTCTCAAGGATTGATCATTGCCCTGACTAGGGCGACCACTAGAAATGAATTGACCCTCATCAGCGGTCAGAGAAGTTACACAAATTGGTTAACTAGTCTAACTCTGAGGCTACAAAAATTGACGTGG
The DNA here is from genome assembly GCA_030864225.1 of Capsicum baccatum var. pendulum. NCBI lineage: Eukaryota > Viridiplantae > Streptophyta > Magnoliopsida > Solanales > Solanaceae > Capsicum > Capsicum baccatum. Next base: position 194,342,758 of record CM061558.1, on the reverse strand, counting down.
AGAATTTCCAGTATAAGGAATACCACCCTAAATTGGAAACTACTACAACTCCCACCAAATCTACCTTAAAACTTAGGCCTATTATCACGACCCTCACACTATATGTCCTCCATCACTCTAGCATGATCAAAAACCTCAGAAAAAGTTCTACCCACAACAACCAAATTCTAAGTAGCCATCTAAATAGGAAGTCTCAATCTTCTCACAAAGCAACAAACTCTCTTATACTCTGTATCTAAGATAAAAGTTGCATGCCTAGACAACTCATGGAAATGAGCCTCATACTTAGCGAATGTTATAGAACCCTACTCCAATCTAGAGAACTAATCTCACAAATATTTACTAAGGTTGCATAACATATACTTCTTTAAGAACATTTTAGAGAATTGATCCTAAGAGAAAGGGGAAGATCCAACGGGCATAGAACTCAAAAAACCTTTCCACCAGTGCTGAGCAAACAAGCCCAACTAAAATATGATGTAAACTACACCACGGATCTAAACAAGTCCCAACCCATAAAGTCTATCCTCAAAAGAAGTCAAAAACTAAAATGCATCCTCTCCGGGAGCACTAGAAAACCTAGGTGGAGCCAACCTCAAGAATCTGCCCAGTGTCTTTTGCTCCTCAGTAGACATAGAAGGATGGTTCATAACTAGTTGAGCGGCTATCGATGGAATAACAACGAATATAGGAGGAAACTCAACTCTAGAAGCTGCAGCTGCACTAAAGCATATCTAAGTAAAGAAGAGGGGATGAATCCTGGTAAAGCCTGGGCTAGTTCCTGGTCCACCGCTGGCTGAGGTGGAGGAGTCTCTAGCTTAAGTACAAGAGTAGGGTTCTGGGGAGGTCCACCCTAATCCCTAAGTAAGACACGTCACAAGTCTGGGTCTCGGGACACTCCTAGCGTTTAAATATGGCATAAGACCTAGGTGTCTGTAAAAGATTAAAGTTAAAAGAATATCCAACCAACCAATTCAGACTTTTAATACGATAGGAGTGAAAGAAATGAGGGACTTCTATGAATATCCTACAGCATTTTGAAGATAGAAAACGACATCAATGTTATGATTTGCAGGACTCTATAGAAACTTTCTCATGTACCAATAATAATGGTGAAACCTAGGCTCTGATACCAATTTGTCATGACCTAACTTTTGAGTCATGATGGAACCTACCATAACCCACTTGTAGGTAAGCCAACACCGTAACCCGAAGTTAATATAAATAATTACCTGGGTAGGAACATTAAAATACCAATCCCATGACCTGATAGTATTAGTACAAGAGCATCTCTACATTTGATAATAAAAATTATAACTCAAAGTCTAATAGTCTTAAATAGTCTTATACATTCGCCTTGAATAAAAAATACAAAATAAGGATAGAAGGTAAAAAGGGAAGTTCAAACTCCAAGAGCTCACCCTATCTCCTGATGATAAACACTGCATAATATCGGCTCAACAACAGTAACTATAACTCGAGTCTATACCAAAAAGGTACAAATGTGTAGTATGAGTACAAAATATAGGTACTTAGCAGACATCATCAGATGATTGAGCAAAATTATGATATAAAGATGATATAAAGTACAATAATAACTTACAGTCAAGGAACAGAATCGAACCTAAATCTTCTTTTGTATCTCTATCTAATTAACAAATCAACTAGAACAATAGTACGATATTCCCTATCAACTTATACCATAACTTTCATACAATATGAGTAATTATATTGGAAGAGTAAAACCACATATAGACAATAGCAATCATGTAATTACCATAATCAACACAACTACCATCATTAGAGTATAAAGCAAAGAACTTACCATGACATCCTATACTACCGGAAAGTACGCTCAAGGAAAATAAACAAAGAACTCGTCACAGCATCACATACTGCCAGAGAGTACACCAAAAGATGAATTCATCAACATATCAAGGCATAAATTCATAAGAAACTCACCAAAGTTGTAGGTTGTACATTCCCACCATGGCCTCTTACCGAGGTCTACAGTCATCATCAATACCACAATATGACACTACAAATCCGATATCACCATAACATGGTTATAGTTATTGAATCTCTAACTCATTATTAACTCTATGCCTAGTCTATATTAGTTATCCTCCATTTCTATGAGCTATAAGTTTGCAAGTATTATAGTTTACTAGTTATCAAATAAGGAAATCTATAAGTTACCAAAACTATTATTTATTCACCCATCGCAAAGCCATCTTCTTGTTAGCTTCCTAATTATATAAATCATCAATTAAGCCACCACGACATCATATACTAGATGTTAACTTAACCACTTACCATAGAATACTAGGTCTATTATAATTGAGCATGTTACAACCTTAAGGACTAGTTCCCATATTTTAGCTAAGTAAGGTTCACCAATTAGTTCACTAGGCTTCTAGCCTATAAGTCATATTCATTTATTGGAGACAACTAGTTATCACATAAGCCACTTTAATAAGCGGAGTTCCATAATATAGCCATTTATCAAATTCAAGTAGATTTACTAGGTGAGCCTGTGGTTCTACATAAGATTACGCATATCAATTAGCCTTAACCCAATACTCGGCATAATTTACTTCTAGTTCCTAAATAGAGATAACAAGGCTCACACTTCTCAACTAGTGATTAATGACAAGAATGAATAATAATTTACCAACCAAGACATCATGAACTAATTCTACAAATGGATTTAGCCACACACAGAAAAACCTCACACACATCCATTTATTCATATATACTCACCACACATAACATCATCATAACATCTTTACCTCTTCTGGATTCACCGATTATCATCATATCATCATTACCTCTTCCAGCTTCCCTGGGCATTATCATTCATTATTACCTCTCCAGATTCACCGAGCATCATCATAATATCATTATATCCTCCAGATTCACTAGGTACCATCATAACATCATTATATCCTTTGAATTAATTGAGTATCATCATATAATAATTATACCCTCTATATTTATCGAGTCTCATCAGAATATCATTATATCCTCTAAATTTATCGGGCATTATCATAACATCCTTATACCCTCCGAGTTCACTGGACATCATCATAATATCATTATATCCTCCAAGATATTATATACACATACATATATAGTCAAATCAAGAAGCACATACAACTAACAATGATAGAGTATAAGTGATGTAAGGTAACATATACCATCATACTTTACTATTAATCATTACTACATAATATAAGTAGATGCATGAGGATGAGTATCCAAATGATACATTCAATCACCACTTTTCCAAGGTTAAAATATTTATTAACAAGTCAGTCATAAGTCAAGTGCATGTTTTCTAGATGCCTATTTTACTCCCACTTTTCACAATACTAACCCCAAAGGAAAATCCTTCACATAATCATTAGCTTAATATTTAGCTTGGGTCATAGCAAGAGTGGTAACATAATTAGAGGTTCACTTAGTGAAATCAGCAATAAGCTAAGGGATAATCTAACTATAAGTTCAATTTACAAGACTTTTCAAGGCTATCCAATCATGAAAATAAGATAACCAATCAAGTATACACATTATCAAATCATCGACCACATGCATAATTAACAACTAGGTTTAACTATTATAACCTTAATAACGTAACTTAGACGTTCATCGAGTATCGAGGTCACTAAGGGATTATATAGTTCAAGCTTAAGGTGGGTCAAGTCCCCTTCATAACTCCAAATAATGCCAAATTTCACTTCTATTAGACTAACTTCTACCCGAAATTAGGATGGGTTATCTAAATCACACCATAAGGGCATATCAATCCATACTAGGCTTATAAGGGAAAATCTTCTTCAAATATCCTTTCTAAGTCACCCCCAAACACTAAGGTCAGTTTGTATCTTATCATATCTAGGTCAACATACTCTTAAGGTTAGTCAACAACATTATTCTTCTCTTCTAGAGCAACTAAAGTATTCTCATACTATTCATGAGACTATAAGTAGAACTATCCAAGATTCTAGGCTATAGTCAAGCATCACATTCTAAAAGTTTAATAGCCTACTAGGATTAACTAATCTCAAGTATCATTATTCACCCATTTATTATCTAAGACCCTGCTCAATGTCATAAGATATCAAAATTATACCATAATCAATCTTAATCTAACTATAAGTAAGACTAATCTACCTTAAGTCCAATTTGCTCTCGAACCAACAAGATTTGCGTTCCCTTTTCTTAAAGCTTCTTCCATGAGCCAAGATATTACAACAAAATCTAAGCATCAAAACAAGAATAACAACATCCATTATGGCACCATTATGCCATGGGTCCAAAATGACACAAAACCCCAAGTGGGTCCCATCTTCGAAAATAATTTTCCAAGAGTAACCCATTGCTTAAATACCATTAAAGAGCCATAAGCCTCATGAAATTTGAGTATATCAATCACATTTGTGGCTACAATAGATCCTTAAAGATGTAGGAGTTTTGGGTCTAGAAATCAAGAAATTAACACTAAACTAGAGGAAATTTTACCTTATATTTGTAGAAAATTAGTTTTCACAAGTTATTCAAGCTCTTAATCGACCCACAAGACTCACTTTGAAGATGTTATACTCTACTAGGGTTAGAGCTTATGAGGGAGGCACAAAATGGCAAAATTTTGGGCAAGACAGCCTTGAAATAGGCTTAGCCCAGGCCTTGGGTAGCATGGTCGTGGACCTCTCTTGGCTAAAGTTGCAGAACCACATTCATACCTCTCCTATGTTAGTCATGGTATATCCCTATGCCAGACTAGGATGAAGCTTGGAACTTGGTTCCGGGCTTTGGCCAATTCCTCAAGATGCAACCGGAGTCCGTTTTGAGAAAATAAGATATGTAACCAAATAGATTTTGATGTCTCAAATATGTTGTCGAAGTCAAATTTCACATTTAAGGGCATTTTACTGAAATTTTTATTCGGTGGTCAAATAGAACCAATAAAGACTTTAAATTGGGAAAGTGGTTCGAAAAATCAAATGAACCACCAGGTAACCAAACTATCACTTCTAAAAAGTCACCAATAACTTAGGGAAGCTATGGTGAAGCTCTATTGGAATATATAAGCAATAATATAGATAATGACCTAAAGGGTCATTACAATGATATAAAAAGAGGCGTGGAGTTGGAGAATTATTTCCAATGAAAAAATAAGTGTTCCATATGTAAGAATGTTGGACATAAAATAACTACATGCCTGGATTGCAATGTACCATGATAGTTGTAACAGTAAATACTTTAGTTGTTATAATAGTAAATAGCCTTGTGTTATTATTTGGTTTAGTTATGAATATAATAATTTTTAAATCATTATTTATAATGTATGTTTTTTATTATGTAAAACATATTTTTATTCATGGTCGGAATTTATACATCAATAAAGAAAAGGTAACATGAAATTAAATAAATACAATAAAGTACAAAAATAAAACACCAGCAAGGATTGTTTTGAGTCATTCCAATAGATGACCCATCTGTTGCAATAGATGGGTAAAGGTTAGAAGAGCTCAAAATAGTTCTAGCTACTGGATTGTGTTCTCCCAATAGATGATCCATTTATTGCAACAGATAACCCATTTATTATAATAGATGGCCCATTTGTTAGAAGAAATCAAAATAGTCTTTGCTACTAAATTGAGTTCTTTTAATAGATAACCCATCTGTTGCAATAGATTGGCCATCTGTTTGAACAACTCAAAATAGTCCTTGCTACTATTTTGAGTTCTTCCAACAGATGACCTATCTATTACAATAAATGGGACATTTGTTGAAAAAAATCAAAACTCTTGATGTTTAGTTTTATTTCTTCAAATAAATAGGTAATTTATATTACAACAGAAGGGTTATATGTTGTAATAGAAGACCCATCTGTTGCAACAGATTACAACCTATTGGAAGAACTCAATCCAGTAGCAAGAACTATTATGATTTTTCCAACAATTTAGTCATTTGTTGCAATAGAACTCTATATTTTTTTGGTCTAATTTGATGTGAGATGACTTATGTTAAACCATTATTAGTAAATAGCCTTCTTGTTGATTTAGCTATGAAATTGATTATTATATAACTCATTGTTAAAAGAAATTAATCTCTTGAAAACCATCTATTAGTCAATAAAATCACTGGAAAGTGAAAAAAATTGTACATAATAATAAAAAGCAGTTATTTGTTCATTCATAATTCAATAACATACATAAAAATAAAATAAAAATAATGCATAGAGCCATTACATCTGTATGAACGAAATCTATGTCTATGCTCTTTAGCTACCAAAAAAGAGGGGTAGGGGGTTGTGAGTCACTAGAGAGCTACGTATAGTCTATTGAGTCAAGATTATAGTCATATGATCTAAAGGGGGTATCAGATAGTCTCATGGATTAGTCACTGTGTAAATATATTCTAAACTCAAGCTCAGACGAAAATTGAAAGAAAGAGGAAAGAGTGATGAAAAATTGAAGAAGAGTTGAGAAAACAGATGGATCATCTGTTGCTCTTAAATATAGGTAGTGGTGACCTTTGAGAAGAAAGAGGAGACATTGAAAAGATAAGATAAGACAACACAAGGCAACTTATGAGTTCTCATAAAAATGTTTGAGTTCCTTAAGATTTTATCTTTCTTTTATGTTGGACATATAATTGCTTTAAAAAAAAGATCTTCCAATAGATGACCCATCTGTTGTAACAAGTTAGTTATTTGTTGGAAAAAATAAAATCTTTTGAAGACCTATTTTGATTTCTTCAAATAGATGGATAATTTGTTGCAACAGATGTCCTATCTGTTGGAAGAAATCAAATAACTAGAAAGACCTGTTTTGATTTCTATCAACAGATTAGTCATCTGTTGTAATAGGTTTGTTATCTATAGCAACAGATGCCTATATCTATTCGATAATTTTCAATAGATGTATTATCTATTAAAATAAGTTAGCCATCTATTGATTCAATTTAAGCCATTATTATAAAAAAGTAAATTGATTTAACTAAAACTAAAGATGAATTAATAAGTTCAATTATAATTTCATTAATTTCATAGCAATCACATGATTAACTAAGTGTATTCCTCCTGAATAGAGTTGTCAATTGACTAATTTGATATGAATGATTTATAATAAGCCATTATTAGTAATAACTAAATTGATTTAACTAAAATTAAAGATGAATTAATAAGTTCAATATAATTTAATTAATTTCATATTATTTACATGTTCAACTAAGTGTATTCATCCTTAATAGACTTGTCAGTTGACTAATTTGATGTGAAATGATTCATATCAACCCATTATTAGTAATAAGTAAATTGATTTATTAGTATTAAATATGAATTACTAAGCTCAACTATAATTTCATTAATTTCATTGCAATTACATGATCAACTAAGTGTATTCATCCTGACTCCTGAATAGAGTTGTCAATTGACTAATTTGATTTGAAATAATTTATATCAAGTCATTATTAGTAATAACTAAATTGATTTAAATAAAACTAAAGATGAATTAATAAGTTCAGTTACAGTTTCATTAATTTCATAGCAATTACATGATAAACTAAGTGTATTCGTTCTAAATAGAGTTGTCAATTGACTAATTTGATGTGAAATAATTTGTATTGTCATAATTAGTAGTAACTTCATTAAGTTAATTAAAATTAAAGATGAATCAAAAAGTTTAATTAGATTTTCATTAATCTCATAACAATTAAATGATCAACTTAGCATATTTGCCTTGAATAGAATTCTCAATTGACTAATTAGATATGAAACGGTTTATATTAAACGATTATTACTAATAACTAAATTGATTTAACTAAAATTGAAGATGAATTTATAAGTTCAATTATAATTTCATTAACCTCATGGCAATTAAATGATCAACTAAGTGTATTCGTCATGAATAAAGTTGTTAATTGACTAATTTGATGTGAAATAATTTATATTAAACTATTATTAGTAATAACTAAATTGATTTAACTAAAACTAAAGATGAATTAATAAGTTCATAGCAATTGCAATGAATTACATTATAATTACAAGATCATCTAAGTGAATAACTTAGTGAAACACAATTAAACTGTTACAGCAGATGTCTATATCTATTTGATAACTTCCAACAGATGAGAGACATCTGTTGCAATAGATGACGTTATCTGTTTGATCATTTCCGACAGATGCGTCATTTGCACAATTAAATCATCTATTGCAACAAGTTAGTCTTCTATTTATTGATTTTAAACCATTATTTGTAATAAGTAAATAAATTTAAATAACTTTCAAGATGAATTAATAAGTTAAATTATTATTTCATTAATTTCATAGAAATTACATAATCAAATAAGTTTATTCATCTTGACTCATGAATAGAGTTATCAATTGACTAATTTGATGTGAAATAATTTATATTAAGTCATTATTAGTAATAATTAAATTTATTTAACTAAAAAATAAAGATGAATTAATAAGTTCAATTACAGTTTCATTAATTTTATAACTATTACATGATCAACTAAGTGTATTCGCCCTTAATAGAGTTGTCAAATGACTAATTTGATGTGAATTGACTTATATTAAGCCATTATTATTAATAACTTAATTGATTTAACTAAAATTAGAGATGAATTAAAAATTTCATTTACAATTCCATTAATCTCATAACTTTTAAATGATCAACTAAGTGTATTCATCTTGAATAGAGTTGTCAATTGATTAATTAGATGTAACCATTATTACTAATAACTAAAATGATTTAACTAAAATTAAAGATGAATTAATTAGTTCAATTTCAATTTCATTAATCTCATAGCAATTAAATGATCAATTAAGTGTATCCGTCTTGATAAAGTTGTCAATTGACTAATTGATATGAAATGATCTATATTAAACCATTATTAGTAATAAATAAATTGATTTAACTAAAATTAAAGTTGAATTAATAAGTTCAATTACAATTTCAATGAATTATATTGTAATTACATGATTATCTAAGTGTATAACTTAGTGCGACAAATTTAGCATGTTACAACAGATGTCTATATTATCTTGATAACTTCTAACAAATAAGACATTTGTATCAACAGATGAACCATCTATTGTAAAATAACATTTTATCTGTTTGGTCATTTCCAACAGGTGACTCATTTGTTGCAACATATGTCATATGTTTCAATAGGTTAGTCATCTATTTATTCAATTTAAACCTTAGTAATAAGTAAACTGATTTAAGTAAAATTAAAAATAAATTAATAAGTTCAATTATAATTTCATTAATTCCATTGCAATTACAAGATCAACCTAATTGTATTCATCCTAAATAGAGTAGTCAATTGACTAATTTGATGTGAAGTGATTTATATTAAGCCATTATTAGTAATAGCTTATTTGATTTAACTAAAGTTAAAGATGACTTAATAAGTTCAATTACAATTTCAATAGTCTCATAGCAATTAAATGATCAATTAAATGAATTCATCCTGAATATAGTTGTCAATTGACTAATTTGATGTAAAATAATTAATATTAAATAATTATTAATAATAACTAAATTGATTTAACTAAAATTAAAGATGAACGAATAATTTCAACTATAATTTTATTAATCTCACAATAATTAAATAATCAACTAAGTGTATTCGTCCTGAATAGAGTTGTCAATTGACTAATTTGATGTGAAATGATTTATATTAAACCATTATTAGTAATAACTAAATTAATTTAACTACAAATTTAATGAATTGCATTGTAATTAAATGATCATCTAAGTCTATAACTAATTTCAACAGATTTAACCTATTGTAATAGATGTCTATATCTTTTTTATAATTGCTAATAGATGAGACATCTATTAATACAGATGACCCATCTATTGCAATAGATGACTTTATTTATTTGGTCATTTCCAACAGATGAGACATCTGTCACAACAGATGACCTATCTATTGTAATAAAAATCTTTATTTGTTTGGTTATTTTCAACAAATGACTCATCTGCTGCAACAGATGAGTCATCTATTGCAATAGATGTGTGTATCTGTTTGATTATTTTCAATAGATGACTCATCTGTTGCAATATAAAATATATCTTTTACAATAGATAATGTATCTATTACAATATAAAAATATATATGTTTGGTAATTTCAAATAGATGAGACATCTATTGCAATAGGTTACATATCTATTGAATTATGCAATGTAGAGAAGTCTATATCTGTTTGATATCTTCCAACAGATGAGTCATCTGTTGCATTATGCAGGTGTCTATATCTATAATGCACTAGTTGCAATATTTGAACTTAGTAATAATTTTTTATAATAATTTTTATATTTTCAAATTTAAGGATAAAATAGAATTCATTACAAAATAAATGGACTTCAGTTTAAACAATACAATTAACTAAAAATACTAAAAGTAAAAAATTGTCATCAATTATTTTTATACACAAGCTCTAAACTTTTATAGAGTACCCTAGGAGCCCAGACCTATTACATCTTTGCCACTGAATTGTCATTTAATAAGTTCCTTGGAGTTGTCATTTCTACGCCGGCTCATAAACATTCAATAAATGTAAGCGCGTATGACCTGCACATGACACCAGTCTTATTTTTATAAAGCCCCCTTTTCGGTCTTCAAAAGTCAATCTATTGTTGAGCAAATTCTCTGGGAAGTGATTCATTATGTCACTTTGCTTCAAAATTTTTAGGAACAACTCCAATAGTGGCTCCATGTAAAGAAAAATTTCCCACTCCTCGAAGACTGGTAAGTTGCAGTCATAAACATCACGACTCTCATTAAGGAGGATCTCAAGAGCCACAAAATGATTATTCTTCAAGTTCAATGAGAATTGTCTTTTCCCCGATCTAATCCATGGCATCTTAAAATTGACTCTTCTTTCTATTATAGTCAATCACATCTTCATCAATACAAACTCAGAAACTAACTCCTCAATTTTTTTGGTGCCAGGTGTTGTCGCTTCTTTACTGAGTTTGTTGTACTTATCTAAGAAGTTATTGTAGAAGTTGAGGTCCATGATCCTACCCCCAAGATCATAACACTGTGCATTTGAGTTTTCTTTTGCTCATAAGGCAAAGAATTTCATCAACATACTATGGTATAAAAACATAATTTTTAAATAAGTTAGTAACTTATAAAAAAAATTGGAATGATACAACAGGTGAATATCTATTGCATAGGTTCTCTGAACCTGTTAATATATTACCCATCTACTACAACTTATGCAACTGATGGGTAATTTGTTTCAACAGATGACCCATCTATTGCAATAGATGGTCCATCTTTTGCAACTGATGAGTTATCTATTGCATAACTTCTCTAAACCTATGTTACCAGATTGCCCAATAAACTGCAACCTATTTAGCATATGGGTAATATATTAAAATAGATGACTTATTATATAAGAAGCTAAGTATATAAAAGGTTAGAATAGGTGTAACACCCTGAAATTAGGTCCCGAGACATCACACGGTGCTTAGGGGCACAAGTGACCCCAAACTAACCCTCCTACTAGCTTAACTCATAAGCAACTAGATAAAATGCTTAGATCTATATAAAATCAACAAAAACATAAAACTTCTCTGAACTTGATCAATATAAACATGAATTTTACAATATTTCAACTCTACTTTTACCAAATCAAAATTGAAACTGAATACATCAACTTCTACTGACTATCTATGAAGCCTCTACTGGTACTAACTTTAGATAGCCAGGTCATGATTCCCAACTATCTAATATCAATACCAATAAAATAACAAAATACAATACTTCTTAAACTGTATAACCAACTCAAGCCATCGAATCAAAGGACTCGTCACTTGCTGACTGGGAGCGGCGGACTGAATGAATGTGGTATCTGCGCTACAATGTATACCTACATTATCAGACACTGTAGCACATAGAAATATATGGGGGTCAGTACTTTAACAAATGTACTGAGTATGTAGGGGTGCAATGCAACATTATAAATAATATCATAAATGATTATGAAAATCATGCATGCTGACGATAACAACTTTCTTTGCTTGAATTAACTGAAATATATTCCTTGTAATCATCCATAGTAATGCAAGCAATATATATCTTATAAATCGTTATACTCAACTCAAATTCTTTAACTCATTGATGTTAGGCGTATTTACACGCCTAAAGCACCTTAATGTACCCATATTTTAGCTAAGTTTTGAGGACAAAATATATAATTCCTGCACTTTTAGTCCTTTTTCCTGTAAGTGAGCTAACCAACATGATTAGCAAGTTTTCAGGTATAAATGATGAAGATTTCAGCATTTTATGGACTGTTGGACGCCAAAGGAAACTTCACGTAAGAAGGAAGGCAGCTTTTGCAATCCTATGGATTGAAAGTGATGCATGGAAAACTTATTCCGGGCAAAAATAGTATTTCCAAAGTCTTGGGGATCAGCAGTAACTTAGTAGGATTAGGACAAGAATGCAGTAACTTAGTAGGATTAGGACAAGGAAGCAGTAACTTAGTAGGAATAGGATATGGATGTTATAAAAATCCTATGTTGCTGAATTTTTCAGGAATTCAATCCGCCCCATTCTTTCTTGTTCCTCACGTTTCATTCTAGTCCTTTCGTTAATACATTGTTAACATTATTCTTCATCTATTTGACTTTTCATTTTCACAACAAGAGAAACGCTACTAGCAACAGAAATCATGTCACAAGTGACGCCAAGACAGAATTTTCGTGAGTTTGTGATTATTTTGGTATGATGATAATGTCTATTGTGTTTTTCGTTGCACTCATGAGTAGCTAAAATTCTCTGTTAGGGTTGTGGAAGCCTTATGAGATACTATCTATTTCTATGAGTTTGTGAATTCTTGATACGGATGCTGCTTATATCATTACTCTCTTCATCTTAACTTAAATTCTTGTGGTTGCAGACATATAGAATATGCCAGTATAGCATTAACTTGTTCGAAAGAAAAGTTACATGTCTGGAAAACAGAGAGTGACAAGGAAATAGGGCTACCAACCCCTGTTTAAAAGTTAGTGCCGTAACTGAATTAACCTCTTGGAGAATTCGTACCATTAGATACTCTTTAAGCTCGAAAGAGTTAAAGTGAGATAATCCGTGATGGTCGAAAGACGCTAGGATTTACCATAGAATATGAATCTTTATAAGCGCATGCATGTCTGAATTCCGCATAACTCATAGCTAATAGATACGTAAAACTCATAGGTGGATAACTTAGAATTCTCATTGATTAAAACCTACTAAACATTCTGTTTTTACTTTACTATTTTGATACTTTTGATTCACGCCAAACCCTAAATCCCCCCTTTTTCGTAGAATTTTTGACCAACAGTCGACTAATAGTTGTATACTTAGTGACCATGTATTCCCTGTGGGATTCGACACCCAACCCAGTTGGGTTCTATATTTGACAACGACCGCTTACACTCTTTCGAGAGCTGCAGTTTGGGCGTTATCACTCATGACTTAGAATGACTCGGTAACTCATGAAACTTGAACTCTTATGGACTTGGGAGGTTCTTATAACCAATATAAACCATGTGAGCTACATGGAGTCCGATATTTTGCCCTCCTAAGGAGAGAAACCCATATTCTCAGGAGCGTCGTACTCTTGCCAGGGAGTACAACCTAAATTTAGTGATCACAATCTCATACTCGGTCTCTGACCCACAATTATCAATATCAATCCTATGGTGACACGTAGTTTCAGCGGAAATACCATATTTCTCGCTCGGTGCTAAATACTACTCCCGGACATAAGCTCAAAATATATTAGGAAATCCACCACAAACAACACAAGGGTCTATCATGAATACCAACTCAAATCTCTTTCTCATTTATCAAATCATAATCAATTTGTGGATTCCTAACTCGACTCAAATCAAATCAATCTTTCTCAATATCAAAATGTATCGATTCATTACATCATGGAAACATCATTAACTTTGAGGAAATATCAAGAATCATTGTAACAAATCAATCTCTTAAATCAATGTACTCAATAATCTAATTGTCATAAGAAAGCCTAAAGCTTGACACATCTCTTGAAAGCACTTGAAATGCCAACTCATGGTAGAAACATGAAATTCGCAATATTAAATATCAAGTCATAATTGGGAAATTGTAAATTAATCATGTATCAAAAACTTCAACAAAACATCATAGAACTCATTCTTGACTCTCAAGCTCAAATATCAATATATATATATATATATATATATATATATATATATATATATTCAATAATCAAACTTCTCATAGATAAGATTAAATCGTGACTCTTGTCTCAAATCATTCAAAAATCATAAACTCATAATAACAATATTCAACTCATGGCATAAGTTCTTAATTTAAGAAATAAAATGATGAAATAGTCATATGTATCAATCTTGAATAACTCAAATATCATAAATCATTAATAAAGTAATTTGGGTGTAAACCCACTTTGTAAAATCATGAATTTTAATAGTAGAAATTAAATCTTTGGGTACAAGAACAAAATAAGTGTTCTTGTTCAAACCCAACATACCTTCGATTATGATTTTAAGATGAGCAAGCTTGATTGGAAACACTTCTTCACCCTTTTGAGATAAGTTCTTGATGCCTTTGACTTGGAGAACTTGATTCTTGAACAACTTGGTGAAATCTTTGGAAGATTCTTGAATTTTCTTGTAAAAGATATGATTTAGGATTTTAGAAGAAACCCTAGTTCTAGATCTTTCTTGGAAGAGAAATGAGAGAAAATGAACTTCTCTTCTACTTGGATATATATATATATATAGGACCAAAATGACAAAAATGATCAAAATACCCTTGCAAAAACGTCCCTTAATTGCTGAAAAAAAATAGCTGACGACATCCATGATAAGCCGTCTGGCCCTTGATAGACCATCACGAATTGTCATCACAAAAAGGATAGATTTTATGATTTTCAGCTTAAGGTTGACAACATTTTGTGACAAGCCATCACAAAAGGTTGGATTGTGTGACTTTCTTCCTTAAGGTGACGACATTTTGTGACGAGCATCAGGCTTGTGACAAGTCATCACAAAAGATCATCATGGAGTTTCAAGGCTGACATGTTGGATAAAATAAGCATAACTCTTTGCTCCGATATTGGATATTGACAAAATTGGTAATGTTTGAAATATAATTCAACTATGTATCTTTTGGTAGGTCATGGGTTCAATGATTAGTAGTATAACGAGATATATTATCATTTCAATTTGGATATGGAAAAATCCTTCCCAAGAATTCAATCGGTAAGGAATGTTTTGATTCAAATAATCGCTAGGACATATTTGGGGACTTAATACACATCACCCTTGATTGGAAAACAATCAAATCACTATAATTTATTTCTCAAGAGCTTGATTCATGGTTGCACTATTGGTTAGAGTCTCGGGGTATTACAAAATGGCTCTAACTCCCTCACCGGGTGTCCGATTCGGGTGAATCTTATATCGATGGAAAGCTTATCCAATTCTCCACATGATAGAAAGTGGAATTTACAGAAATACAACACGATATAAACAACAATAAATTTGTAAGTCATCCATATTCACTCAAAATATGGATTTAGTCTTAGGAAATAATCGGGATATTACAATATCTCCCCCTTGGAAACATTCGTTCTCGATTGTTGTTGTTTGGCCAAGAATACATAGAAAACTGAAGGCACACAGCTAAAACAACTTGCTAATCTAAATCTATATCTTTATAAACTTTGACGTACTTCGTTGAATGTATAAACTCATTAGAAGAATAGTTATTCCGCTGGATCCAAGACTGGAAAAGAATAGATAGAGGACAACTATAATTCTCGACTGAATCTGAGCTAATTTGCCTTCTTCTTATATTAAAGTGCGGGCTCATGCTAAGATTTTAGAATTCACTTGATGCATTATGTAGTCTTATCCTTGTTTATCATGACCTATGCAATCGTACTCATAGACTGCGAAGTGATAATTTATGCAGGCATAGGTCATGAGAAACAAGGATAAGACTACATAATGGGTATTACATTGTCTGGATTAGAATACTTGGAAAATAAAGATTGTTCAATGAATGCTTACAGACTGAATCACAATTATATATCTGAATCTAAAACTGATGCCTGATACACATACTAAACTAAATTCGTAGATTTGGATGCGAGCAACTACTTACCGGATTGCCCATACTTATGAAACTTCGAGTGGTAAGTAGACTAGATCGAAAAAAATGAAATACCATAGAAATCTATCTGCCAAATTTTAAAAACTGGGTTGCCGACTATGCAAACTGAATCTTACTAGATACTCATACTTAAGTAGAGGATTTCTTCAACACCCTTCCAATGAATTCTAATGGTCTGAAGGAGCAAAGAACTTTAGGTAAGATCTAAACAAGACATCTGAATCAGAGATCATAGAATTACCATAACCCCATAGATTGAAACCTAAACCTATGAATCATAAGTCAGGATAAAAGTACTAAGCTTCAAGCAAGGAAACTCCTTACTTTTAAACTCAACCACACTTCTCAAACACTCTCTCGACTATACTATACCCTTTTGATACTATACTTTTTTGATTCAACTTACAATCCTCACATGACACCAATACTTCTATCTACTCATATCCCCTCGAACCAAACTCCCTCATCGTCTTCATTCCTAACCTAGCACCACAAGATATGTCACATAACGCCATTCTGAATTATGGGCTCCTACACATCTATATTCTTACAACTTATCACTTCAAGAGTAATTCTCATTACCACTTCGACAACTCCAATCCACCTTGTATTAGCCATTTACTAATACGCAAGGCACCCATTCGTATGCATACAAACACGATATTCAAGACTATTTTCATAACCTACACACCTCTTATCAAGAAAAATTTCCATGCACTCATCTCAAGCACACCTGACATACTCCTAGCTAATCAAGTCCTACACAAATGCTTCACTCCAATATTCCTTCCAACTCATGGATTTACACAAAATGAACACACCATAATCTTCCCAATCATAACATATTAAACTTCAACTAACTATAACATGTATCAAAGACTTAGCCTCAATCTTACCTCATATTACTGCCAAGCCAAAGTAGGCATGCCACCCTCTACTGTTGATAAGGAAATATCTTCTCTCTCCCAACTAAACAACTATTCACCGCCACTATCTTGCATAACGAAAGATAATTAAAAGATTAGAGCATGAGGGTCTGACACATGAATAGATGCTATGACTAACTTAACACTCAACTGAGGCTTGAGAAATAGAGGATTTAACATCATAAACCCATCAAAGAAATACGGCCTGGGCACATGCACAATATAAATCTGAATTTTTTTCTTTGCTGATCATTAAAAGTAGTGCTTGAACATTAGAACTGAACATGTCACAAAACTTGAGTGCATAAATCATGCGTTGCATGGCCTAAATTGGGAATTCATAACTATGAAAAATGATTCCAACCAGTGAAAGGTCTGAAACTCCGCATTTTGGTAACTAAGTTAGGATAGGATTCTTTATGATATGCTTAGACATGAATCATGATCATGGAATCAAAACGCAAAGCATGAATGAATACTGGAATGAATAAAAATACTAAAATAAAATGGGTCGAGCAGTATTCCTTCTCACAACTGTTCCACAACTTACTGGTACACCCACTAAAACCTGACAACCTAACCTAGTTACTCGTTCTACTATCTCCCCCTTAGACTAAAGCCATCACACTCCTTGACTCAATTATTAGGAATATTATTTATTACCTAACTAGTCTTCCTCCACCTAGCAACTTCATGGCACTTCATAATTATGCCAAACATAATGACGCTAGAAAATAAGCAACCCCATAGCACCTTGGGCAAGATTTCTCACCAAGAACACAAAATCAAACTTAATTACAAGTTGATTAGACTCAAGATCTTGCATACACTATCCAATCCTATTAGATAACTTCTCTATAACTAGTACTATTAACTAAGAAATCATCACATCCACCTTCATAGCCACCAATCATCCAACTTTAGTGCCTAATGCTCAACATAACTTACAACTCCACCTCACACACACAATTCTCACTTGGAAACTATAAAAGAAAACGTTAATAAATACTAGCCCACTTAAACCCCCTAATAACAATCATTGGTCATAATCATATGGCGTCTCTCATTTATAATCCATCAACACACGCCCCCTTCTACCCATCATTACTATCTATCCTTCATACACAACTTAACATTCATAACTTTCTAAGCCTCAACTTAACTTGCCTTTGAAATCTCAGGAGCACCTAAGTTAACAACAATAATCCACTAAGTATCCTCATCCATAACCTATACTTATCTTATGCAACACACTGTTAACAACTCTTTCATACCTTAAGCAAACTATTATTTACCTCCACCAATAACTCCTTCCCTTTTTTTTTCATAAGATGACAGACAAGAATAATATCACTTCATCACTAACTCGATCATATGCAAAAAGATCGGCTATACATACTTTTAATAAATCACACTTTCCATCTTTCTTGTTACTGTACCTCAAAACCCAGTTCCAACTAGCACGAGGAAACAAGATACATAAAGAGTCGCTAGTGAATCAAAATAGTCCTCACCCAACCTCACTAGTCTTTGATTTTCTATTTTGAAAAAGAATTTGAGATAGATAACAAAGCAATTATGCTAGTGAATTGAAAGAGCCCCACACGGTTTCACTGGATTTTCAGTTCCAACATCATGATGGTAACAAGGTTACGAGAGGTAGAAACTTGTCATACAATATTCGATAATCTAAGAAGACACATCTTACTCTATCTTAACTGAACGAATCATAAGGGAGAGGGCATAACATTGAACTTAGAAAACATATAACACTTTGGTAAGCCCTTCTCAAACCGCTTTGTGAGACTTCTAAAATTTCTCACTTGCAAGTCTAAGGGCATTGTCAGAGGAAGGAAATTAAAACTTGTAGATCATGTTACCTCAAGAAAAGTACATAGACAAAGAAGTATAGATTATCATTATAGATTCCAAGAAGGAATCTGGAAGCATAACTAACTTGGATTTATTGCATGATTAATAAGCAAGGCATGATAAGACATTAATAGAATACATTCTATATTATTTAAAACTCTGTAACTATCTATGGAGACTGCTTAAGAAAGTACTATCTGCAAAGAGTTGAGCATGACTGTCTCTAATGCCTCAAAAATAAGGTGGGGATGCCCTGAATAGAGGAAGATGAGAATCTACATAAGTTTCTTAAAGAACCTTTCTATAGTACGATCTAAGACATGAAATAATAGAGACCTTTTCTAAATATCTTATAGCCTCTCGAAGAAAAGTACAGAAGTCTCCGTACCATTCTGCAAGACTCTACTAGACATGGCTTTATAGACACCCTAGGACACTTGAACTTTGTGCTCTAATACCAAGTTTGTAACGCCCCAAAATTGGTTTCCGAGACGTCACATAGTGCTTAAGGGCACAAGTGACCCCAAGCAAACCCTTCTACTGGCATAACTCATAAGCAACTTGATAAAATTCTTAAATCTATATAAAAGTAGAAAAAACATAGAACTTCTCTGAACTTGATCAATTTAAACATGAACTTTAAAAGATTTCAACTCTACTTTTACCCAACGAAACTGAAATTGAATACATCAACTTCTACTGGTTGTCTATAAAGCCTCTACTGGTACTGACTTTAGATAGACGGGTCATGACTCCTAACTATCTAAGCTCAATACGACTAAAATAAGAAAATATAATAATTCTTGAACTATATAACTAACTTAAGCCTTCGAATCAAAAGGACTCGTTACCTGCTCACTGGGAGCAGCGCACTGACTGAATGTGGTATCTGCGCTACAATTTGTACCTACATTATAAGAGACTATAGCACATAGAAATATATGGGGGTTAGTACTTTAAGGAATGTACTGAGTATGTGGGAGTGCAATGCAACATTATAAATAATATCATAAATGATTATGAAAATCATGCATGCTGACAATAATGACTTTATATTCTTGAATTAACTGAAATATATTCCTTGTAAATCATTAATAGTTATGCAAGCATTATATATCTCATAAATCATTATACTCAACTCACACTCTTAACTCATGACTTAGAGTGACTCGGTAACTCATGAAACTTGAACTTTTATGGACTTGGGAGGTTCTTATAACCGACATAAATAATATGAGCTACATGGAATCCAATGTTTGACCCTACTAAGGATAGAACCTCACATTGGTAGGAGCATCGTACTCTTGCCAGGGAGTACAACCTAAATTTTGTGATCACAATCTCGTACTCAACCTTTGGCCCAAAATTATCAATATCAATCCTACAGTGGCACATAGTTTTGGGAGAAATACCATATTTCTCACTCGGTGCTAAATAGTAATCCCAGATATAAGCTCAGAATGCATTAGCAAATCCACCACAAACATCACAAGGGTCTATCATGAAGAACAAATCAAATCTCTTTCTCATTTATCAAAACATAATCAATTTATAGAATCCTAACTCGACTCAAATCAAATCAATCTTTCTTACTATTAAAATGTATCGATTCATTAAATCATGGCAACATCATTAACTTTGAGGAAATATCAAGACTCGTTCTAAAAACTCCATCTGAATCAATATACTCAATAATCCAATTTGTCATAAGAAAGCTTAAATCTTGACACATCTCTTGAAAGCACTTGAAATACCAACTCATGGTAGAAACATGAAATTCACAATATTAAATATCAAGTCATAATTTGGAAATTATAAAATAATCATGCATCAAAAACTTCAAGAAAACATCTAGAACTCATTCGTAACTCTCAAACTCAAATATCAATATATATATATTCAATAATACAACTTCTCATAGAAAAGCTTAAAGCATGACTCTTGTCTCAAATAGTAATGCCCCATAAAAGTCATGCATGTATTAGACTGTAATTTCTGAGCTTTACACTTAAGATTTAAATTCTTCTAAGTGTTGAAATGAATTAGACTCATTCTTAGCTGGCAACCTTCCGGATACAACTTCTCGACCTTCCCGACCTTCATTTTTAGATTTTTTAGTTGGGTTACGATGGGGCAAGGTTGTAGTACATCTTGGAGAAAATTCAGAATTTTTGGATGAGCCTAAGGCCTCATTTGGATTTTGATCCAGTGGCAGCGCGTGATTAGTCAACGCAGCCTACTGGATCGCGCCCGGCCAAAATGTTCAGTCCATACGGATTTTTAATGGAATTTCCATAAATACTCATTCTCTTATCAACTTAAACACGGGATTAAATCCCTAAAGAGCCAAAATATCATTATATTCTTCAAATTTGCTCAAGAACTCTCCCTAGGGTTTCAACATTAAAACCCAAGCAACTCAAGATTTAACCGCGGGTTCGTGAAACAAATTACAGATTTGGAATCCTCTTGACATAGGCTTCGATAGACACCCAAAATTCATGGAGAACAAGGTACGCGGGGTTTTTCCTAAATTCGCATGGGCATAGAAAAATCATGTTTTAGAATGGGGTTTTAAATTATGTATATATATTTATGTATAAGATGTTTTAACATCATTGTTTTCGTCTTTTGATCATCTCCAAAGCGATTTGACAGTTTATATACATATATGAATGAATGTGTTTCAATTTTGAATACATGAACTTGCTAAAGACATTTGACCTCCAGGTGTTTGATGAAATTTCTGCATGAATTGAACTTTAAGTTTCGGAATATGAAATCCTTTACATCAGTTACATATTTTGGTGGTCTAAACTATAATTTGAATGAAAGATCTTGCTTAATACATTATGGCTCAGAAAAATCATGACTTACAATGTCTTGGTATGACGATACCAATTCAGACTAATGCCATATCATACTCAGACTAACAGACATTTCAGACTTTCATGATTTTAGACATTTAGAATGTTGCATGTATAGAAAAGGTTAAAAATGGGCATACAGAGATGTTAGATGGTTCCCCGGAGAGGACTTGAGTTCAATCGACTCATTGCCTAAAAATGTGGTTTGCCGACCTGGGTATACTATTATGCGCTGACTTAAATGTCCTGTGGCGTATCAGACTCAGACACTCCAACCCTTGCGACACACTTGGGTTGGGGGCTTCCCCGCCGAGTCAATGGCGGATTCCATACAGCCCGTGGAATATCAGACTTGTAGGGGAATACCACCTAACTCAGTAGTAAAACACAGATCATGATTTGAAATGAACAGACAGGTTACATGTTTTCCGAAAGTGCCCATGTATTTTTCAGAAATAGTTTTGTACATGATGTCTTGATGAAAAATTTCTTTCACTTAATATGTATATATATATATATATGTATGTTCCATTATACTATTTTTGGATTGCTTCACGTGTCAGTACTTTTGTGCTGACCCCCCTCCTTCAAGGTTCTGAGGCACAGTCTAGGGGTCCAGCTACTCAGTAGACATTCTCGAATTTGCAAACTTGATCTCATAGTGGTAATCCTTCTATTATTCGGGAGGCCTAATTATTTTAGACATTATTTTATTTATTATGTTTTTGGTTTACCGAGGGCCTTGTCCTAATTTATTTTCAGATAGATGTTTGTGTTCTTAGTAGAGATTTCGCAGACTGATGTCAGATAGTATTATTCAGAAATGTTATAGAACTTGACCATGTTTTCCGTGCTCAGTTTCAATTCCGCATTTTATTATGATTACGAATATTGTGCATGATAACCAGATAGAGAATGGGTGTTTTGGGCCTTCATGGTTCGGGATGCTCGTCATGGCTAGGGCCTAGGCTCGGATCATGACAAACTTGGTATCAAAGCACAATTTATGGTCCCAGGGTGTCTATGAAATCGCGTCGAGTAGAGTTCTATTTATGGGTGTGTAGCGCGCCATACTTATAAACAGGAGGCTACTAGGCGTGTAGGAATGTTTTCTTTGTGATTTAGTTCGTGCTTCAGAGTCTAAACTATCCCCTAATCAATGATCTTTTGTATTTCAAAAACACGACTATGCCTCCCCATCGCAACATCGATCAGAGTGCTCAGGCAGATGTGGTTCGTCCAACCCATGGGATGTGGACCCGTAATAGAGCTTCCACGCCAGAACCTGTCTCTACTCCAGGAGTCCCTCCAGTCCCAACCAGTCCACCTCGGGCTCCGCAGACTAATGTCAACCATCCACCAACAGCTCAGAAAGATATCTCAAATACAGAGTTCAGACGGTCTATCTATATGCTGACACAGCTGGTAGCTAACCAGGCTCAATGATCGGAAGATATTGGGTCTGCATCCATTACGTCTGAGGATACTAGAGTCGGGCATTTCATGAAGATGAATCCACTTAAGTTCACTGGTAAAAAGGTGGAGGAAGATCCACAGGAGTTCGTGGATGAGATGGAGAAGATCTTTAAGGTAATGTATGTAGATGAGATTAAAGGAGTGGAATTGGCAACTTATTAGCTTAAGGATGGTTCAAATTAGTGGTATGCAGACTGGGAAGATGCAAAAGGTGAGAGTGTTGAGCCTACAGTTTGGGGTGAGTTTGTAGAAGCTTTCCTTGACAGATTCTTTCCTTCGGAGTTAAGGGAGGCCAAAGCAGAAGAGTTTATGAATCTGAAGCAGGGCAGTATAAGTGTACAGGAGTACACTTTGAAGTTTAATCAACTAGCCCGCTATGCACCAGAATTGACTAGCAATATGAGAGCCCGGATGAGGAAATTTGCATCCGGCCTTGCTGATAACCTGGTACTTGAGTTCCAGGGGGCAATGTTGAATAGGGAGTTAGACTTTGCTAGACTGATAGTCCACATGCAGCAGATGGAAGAGAAGAAGAGGAAGATTGCTAAATCTAGAGAGAAGGACAGACAGGCCAAGAGAGTCAAATCTGCGGACCAGCACCAGAGTCAGCCGCAGAGTGGTAATTGGGGAAATAGGTGGTCGAAGAAGATGACGTTTTAGAATAATAAACAGTCAGCAGCCAGCGCCCCAGCTCCCAGACCCCCTGCAGACAGACAGACTCAGAGTTTTCAGACTCCTCATAGATCTAGAGCACCAGATACTCAGTTGTAGGGTAGTGTAGCTCAGCAGCATCGCAGTTACCCGCGATGTGAAAATTGTGGTAGGAATCATCTGGGGAAATGTTAGTTGGGCACACTTGTATGTTATTCATGTGGTCAGTCAGGCCACTTTCAGAGGGACTGTCTATCTTCAATGAGGAGTGTTGGTGGTGCGAAGTTTCAGGGCAATTCCACAGCGCCACCCCCATCTAAAAGGCTGCCACATCAGCTGCCAGGAACAGTCGTAACCAGTTATATGCCTTGACCAACCGCCAGGAGGTGGAAGCTTCCCTAGATGTTATTACCGGTACGTTACAAATCTTTTCCCGTGATGTCTGTGTGTTACTTGATCCCGGATCTACCTTATCCTATGTGACCCCTTATGTGGCTGTTGGTTTCGGGTTTGAGCCTAGTGTGATTTCTGAACCCTTTTCTATTTCTACCCTGATGGGGGATTCTGTTGTTGCTAGAAGGGTATATAGGGGTTGTGTGGTCACTGTTGGTAGTCGGGATACGGTGGCAGACTTTATAGAGTTGGAAATGGTTGCATTTGACGCTATCTTAGGGATGGATTATCTCCATTCATGCTATGCCATATTGGATTGTAGGACCCGTAGAGTTACCTTTTCTTTCCCGAATGAACCAATGATAGAATGGGAGGGACATTCTTTAGCACCCAAAGGGCACTTTATATCTTATCTCAGAGCTCGAAAACTCATTTCTAAGGGTTGCTTGTATCACCTTATTCGAGTCAAGGACTCTAAAGTTGAAAATCCTCCTCTTCAGTCTGTCTCTGTGGTGAATGAATTTCCAGAAGCCTTTCCCGAAGATCTCCCAGGGATACCCCCTGATAGGGAGATAGAGTTTGGTATTGATGTGTTGCTAGATACCCATCCCATTTCTATTCTGCCATATAGAATGGCTCCCGCAGAGCTAAAAGAGTTGAAAGAGTAGCTACCAGACCTCCTAAATAAGGGATTTATACACCCCAGTGTATCTTCTTGGGGTGCACCTATACTTTTCGTGCGTAAGAAAGACGGTTCCCTTCGTATGTACATAGATTACCGTCAGTTGAATAAGGTCACAATTAAAAACAAATATCCTCTTCCTAGGATTGATGATCTTTTTGACCAGCTTCAGGGTGCTAGATGTTTTTCAAAAATAGACTTTCGTTCGGGCTATCATCAGTTGAAAGTTAGGGAGTCAGACATTCCCAAAACAGCTTTCCGAACCTGATATGGTCACTATGAGTTTCTTGTCATGTCCTTCGGGTTAACTAATGCCCCTGCAGCCTTCATGGATCTTATGAACAGAGTTTTCTGTCATTTTCCTGACTCGTTTGTCATTGTATTTATTGATGATATTCTGATTTATTCTAAGAGTAAGGAGGATCATGCCGGTCACCTCTGAATCATTCTTCAGACCCTTAAGGATCATCAGTTGTGTGCCAAATTTTCCAAGTGTGAGTTCTGGTTACATGCTATTGCCTTCTTAGGGCATCTTGTGTCCAGTAACGGGATTAGAGTGGACCCCCAGAAAGTGGAGGCAGTGAGAAAATGGCCCAGACCCATGACTCCAACTGATATTCAGAGCTTCTTGGGTTTGGAAGTTTATTACAATTCTTGGGTTTGGAAGTTTATTACAAAAGGTTCGTAGAGAGTTTTTCATCCATAGAGGCCCCACTCACTAAACTAACTCAGAAAAAGGTAAAGTTTGTATGGTCTGATTTATATGAAATTAGTTTTGAGAAGTTGAAAGACAGACTGACCACTGCACCTGTTTTGACTCTTCCCGAGGGTGTTGATGGTTTTGTGGTTTACTGTGATGCGTCCCGTGTGGGACTTGGCTGCATTTTGATGCAACATGGTAAGGTGGTAGCTTATGCATCTAGGCATTTAAAGGTGCACGAGCGGAACTACCCTACTCATTATTTGGAGTTAGCGGCTGTGGTGTTTGGCCTTAAGATTTGGTGGCACTACTTTTACGGTGTTCATGTTGATATATTCACTGATCACAAGACTCTGCAGTATGTTTTCTCACAGAAAGAATTGAATCTCAGGCATAGGCGGTGGTTGGAACTTCTGAAAGACTATGATATGAGCCTGCATTACCATCCGGGCAAGGCAAATGTTGTAGCCGACGCCCTCAGCAGGTTGTCTATGGGCAGCCTTTCTCATGTAGAAGAAGAAAAGAAAGAGATAGTGAAGGATATTCACCGCCTTGCGAATCTGGAAGTGCGACTGTTAGATTTCAAAGAAGGAGGGGTGATTGTTCATGAGTTAGCTAAGTCATCCCTTTGTGCTGAAGTGAAGGAGAAGCAGGTTGAAGATTCCATCTTGATGCAAATTAAGAAAGATGTGGGTCAACAGAAGGTGATGTCTTTTAAAATTGGTGGTGATGGTATTCTGAGGTTTCAGGGTAGATTATGTGTTCTGAATGTCGACGGGCTTCGAGAAAGAATTCTTGATGAAGCTCACACCTCGAGGTATGTTGTTCATCCTGGTTCTACTAAGATGTACCATGATTTGAAATCTATGTTTTGGTGGAATAATATGAAGCGAGATGTGGCTAACTTTGTTTCTAAGTGCTTGAATTGCCAACAAGTGAAAGTAGAACATTTGAGGCCAGGAGGTACTTCCCAAGAAATAGCGTTGCCCTTGTGGAAGTGGGAAATGATCAATATGGACTTTATTACAGGACTTTCGAAGTCCCAAAATCAGTATGACTCTATATGGGTGATTGTAGATAGGCTAACCAAGTCAGTTCACTTTCTGCCTGTCAGGACTAACTATTCGGGGGAAGATTATGCTAAGCTGTTCATTGCAGAAATTGTCCGTTTGCATGGAGCGCCTGCCTCCATCATATCCGACCGAGGTACGCAGTTTTCTTCTCAGTTTTGGAGACCATTTCAAAAAGGTTTAGGTACCCAGGTGAACTTAAGTACAGCATTCCATCCTCAGACTGATGGGAAAGCTGAACGCACCATCCAGACCCTGGAGGACATGTTGAGGGCCTGTGTGATTGACTTTAAAGGTTGTTGGGTTGATCACTTTCCACTGATAGAGTTTACCTATAACAATAGTTTCCACTCTAATATTAAGATGGCACCTTTTGAGGCATTGTATGGCAGGAGATGTAGGTCTCCAATAGGCTGGTATGAAGTAGGTGAGATGCAGATGTATGGGCCTGATCTTGTTCATCAGGCAATGGAGGATGTGAAACTCATTAGGGAACGACTTAAGACAGCTCAGAGTCGTCAGAAATCCTATGCCGACATCATAAGAAGAGAGTTAGAGTTTGAGATTGGAGATTGGGTTTTCCTCAAAGTTTCTCCCATGAAGGGAGTTATGCGTTTTGGGAAGAGGGGTAAGCTAAGTCCTCGCTATATAGGCCCATATCAGATTGTAATAAGAATAAGTGGAGTTGCGTATGAATTAGAATTGCCTGCAAGTTTGGGTTCTGTTCATCCAGTATTCCACATATCCATTTTGAAGAATTTCATCGGAGATCACTCTTTGGTGGTTCCTATTAATGAGATCAAGGTGGGCAATTCTTGTCTTACGAGGAAGAGCCCATGGAAATCCTAGATCGAAAAGTGAGAAAATTGAGGAGTAAAGAGATAGTCTCAGTTAAAGTGTTATGGCAAAATCAGAAAGTTGAAGAAGCAACTTGGGAGTCGGAGCATGACATGAAAGTGAGATACCCAAGCCTATTTGAACCAGCAAATAACGAATTGGAAGGTACAATTCTTGCTTTATGTTTCCTTCTATGTATGAATCTGCTTGAAATCGTGCGTGACTATTCTCGCGTCATCATTCGGGGACGAATGATCCCAAGGGGGGGATAATGTAACGCCCCGTAAAAGTCATGCATGTATTAGACTGTAATTTCTGAGCTTTAGACTTAAGTTTTAAATTCTTCTAAGTGTTGAAATGACTTAGACTCATTCTTAGCTGGCAACCTTCGGGATACAACTTCTTGACCTTCCCGACCTTCATTTTTAGATTTTTTTGTTGTGTTACGATGAGGCAAGGTTGTAGAACGTCTCGGAGAAAATTCAGAATTTTTGGACGAGCCTAAGGCCTCCCTTGGATTTCGATCCAGTGGCAGCGCACGATTAGCCCGCGCCGCCTGCTGGATCGCGCCTGGCCAAAATGTTCAGTCCATTCGGATTTATAATGGAATTTCCATAAATACTCATTCTCCTATCAACTTAAACACGGGATTAAATCCCTAAAGATCCAAAATATCATTATATTCTTCAAATTTGCTCAAGAACTCTCCCTAGGGTTTCAACATTAAAACCCAAGCAACTCAAGATTTAACCGCGGGTTCGTGAAACAAATTATAGATTTGGAATCCTATCGACGTAGGCTTTGATAGACACCCAAAATTCATGGAGAACAAGGTACGCGGGGTTTTTCCTAAATTCTCATGGGCATAGAAAAATCATGTTTTAGAATGGGGTTTTAAATTATGTATATATATTTATGTATAAGATGTTTTGACATCATTGTTTTGGTCTTTTGACCATCTCCAAAGCGATTTGATAGTTTATATACATATATGAATGAATGTGTTTCAATTTTGAATACATGAACTTGCTAAAGACATTTGACCTCCAGGTGTTTGATGAAATTTCTGCATGAATTGAACTTTAAGTTTCAGAATATGAAATCCTTTACATCAGTTACATGTTTTGGTGGTCTAAACTATGATTTGAATGAAAGATCTTGCTTAATACATTATGGCTCAGAAAAATCATGACTTGCAATGTCTTGGTATGACGATACCAATTCAGACTAATGCCATATCAGACTCAGACTAACAGATATTTCAGACTTTCATGATTTTAGACATTTAGAATGTTGCATGTACAGAAAAGGTTAAAAATAGGCATACAGAGATGTTAGGTGGTTCTCCGAAGAGGGATTGAGTTCAAGCGACTCATTGCCTAAAAATGTGGTTTGCCGACCTGGGTATACTATTATGCGCTGACTTAAATGTCCTGTGGCGTATCAGACTCAGACACTCCAACCCTTGCGGCATACTTGGGTTGGGGGTTTCCCCGCTGAGTCAATGGAGGATTCCATACAGCCCGTGAAATATCAGACTAGTAGGGGAATACCACCTAACTCAGTAGTAAAACACAGATCATGATTTGAA
The DNA here is from genome assembly GCA_030864225.1 of Capsicum baccatum var. pendulum. NCBI lineage: Eukaryota > Viridiplantae > Streptophyta > Magnoliopsida > Solanales > Solanaceae > Capsicum > Capsicum baccatum. The sequence goes on along the minus strand of CM061558.1, from coordinate 194,313,481 downwards.
ATGAACAGACAGGTTACATGTTTTCAGAAAGTGCCCATGTATTTTTCAGAAACAGTTTTATACATGATGTCTTGATGAAAAATTGCTTTCACTCAATATGTATATATATATATATATGTATGTTCCATTATACTATTTTTGGATTGATTCGCGTGCCAGTACTTTTGTGCTGACCCCCCCTCCTTCCAGGTTCTGAGACACAGTTTAGGGGTCCAGCTACTCAGTAGACATTCTTGGATTTGCAGACTTGATCTCACAGTGGTGAGCCTTCTATTATTCGGGAGGCCTAATTAGGTCAGACATTATATTATTTATTATGTTTTTGGTTTACTGGGGGCCTTGTCCCAGTTTCTTTTCAGATAGATGTTTGTGTTCTTAGTAGAGATTTCGCAGACTGATGTCAGATAGTATTATTCAGAAATGTTACAGAACTTGACCATGTTTTCTGTGCTCAGTTTCAATTCCGCATTTTATTATGATTACGAATGTTGTGTATGATAACCAAATAGAGAATGCGTGTTCCGGGCCTTCATGGTTTGGGATGCTCGTCACGGCTAGGGCCTAGGCTCGGGTCGTGACACAAATCATTCAAAAATTATCAACTCATAATAATATTCAACTCATGGCATAAGTTCTCAATTTAAGAAATAAAATGATGAAATAGTCGTGTATCAATCTTGAATAGATCTAATATCATAAATCATTAATAAAGTAATTTGGGTGTAAACCCACTTTGCAAAATCATGAATTTCAATAGTAGAAATTAAATCTTTGGGCACAAGAATGAAAGAAGTGTTCTCATTCAAACCCCACCTACCTTGGAGTATGATTTTAAGATGAGCAAGCTTGATTGGAAACTCTGCTTCACACTTTTGAGCTAATTTCTTGATGCCTTTTACTTGGAAACCTGTTTCTTGAACAACTTGGTGAAATCTTTGGAAGATTCATGAATTTTGTTGTAGAAGATTTGATTTAGGATTTTGGAAGATACCCTAGTTCTAGATCTTTCTTGGAAGAGAAACGAGAGAAATTGAAATTCTCTTCTCTACTTGGATATATATATATATATATAGGATCAAAATGGGAGAAAATGACCAAAATGTCCTTGCAAATACGTCCCTTAATTGCTGGAAAAAAAAATAGCTGGCGACATCCGTGGCAAACCATCAGGCCCGTTATAGGCTATCACGAATTGTCATCACAAATGGTTAGATTTTGTGACTTATTCCTTAAGGTGACAAAATTTTGTGATGAGCCATCGGGCTTATGAGAAGTCATCACAAAAGGTCGTCACGGAGTTTCCAGGCTGACATGCTGGAGTAAAATAAGCATAACGCTTTGCTCCGATATTGGATTTTGACAAAATTGGTATCGTTGGAAAGATAATTCAATTATATATATTTTGGAAGGTCATGAGATCAATTATTCATAGCATAACTAGATATATGATCATTTCAAGTTGGATATGGAAAAATCCTTCCCACGAATTCAATCGGTAAGAAATGTTTTGATTCACCTAATCGCTAGGACATCTTTTAGGCATTTAATACATATCACCCTTGATTAGAAAAGAGCCAAATCACTATAATTTATTTCTCATGAGCTTGACTCATGATTGCTCTATTGTTTAGAGTCTTGGGGTATTACAAAATGGCTCTAGCTCCCTCACCGGGTGTCTGATTCAGGTGAATCTTATGTCGATGGAAAGCTTATTCAATTCTTCACATGCTAAAAAGTGGAATTTAGGGAAATAAAACATGATATAAACAACAATCACTTTGGAAGTCATCTATATTCACTCAAAAAATTTATTTAGGCTTAAGAAACTATCGGGGTATTACAATAGGTAAACTTATCGAGTCCTTGTACAACACATTCATACTTGTCATGTTCTCGAAGTCTACTAAGGAAAGTGTAATCATGCTGAAATTTTGTAAGGCCTGTTGGATCTTATGTAATTCATCAGACTAGACTTACTTTTGGGGTCAATGAACTTGTATATTTTTACCTTCTTTAGTGGTCCCTACTCTCCCGTGGCCCCTTGAATATTAGAAGGGGCCACATAAAAATACTCAACATTGGAAAAAGGAGGAGTTGCAATTTTTCTTGATTTAATATTTGAGCATACCTTGCAACTACTTTATTCTTCCTCCTAAACACTATTGGATTGAATTGCTTTGCCAGCTTCCTTGATGGTATATCACCCCTCTTGGATGTCAATTCCTTGATAGTAGCGGTCAGAGCATCTATTTTTTTAGGGGTCATTTGGTATGAGGTATAAGGATAAATAGTTTTGTGATAAAATAAAGAATTATTTTGTTCAATGTTTGGTGTGAGGTATAATCTAGTATAGAGATTATTTATCTCACCATTTATATCCTAACAATGAGATAATTTATTCCATATATATAGTGAGATAACTAGTCTCGATATAACTAATATCGATATTAATTATCTCAAAATAACTCTTTCCCACCCAAACAACCACTTAATGAGTTCATTATGTATGTCCATGCATTCTTGGAATTTGCAAATAGAACATAAGCTTGAAGAGGGACCACTAATAGGGGTGAGTCCAACACTAATTTCATGGTAAACTTTGGTTTCAAACAAATTTTTTCATGAGCATCAGCAACTTGCATATCACAATGCCTGACACTAATTAGCATGCCTGGCACTAGTATCACCAACTCCACCAGCAACACCATTACTAACTCCATCATCACCACTACTACCCAAATTTATTACAGCAGGTTGATCATCAAGAACCTCAACATAAAGCTCAAAAGGAACAAAGTAACTTTCCCTAGCTGCTCTTTTTATGGCTCTTGCTCCAGCCAATAATTTCTGTATTAAATCTACCGTTGGGTCTGTTTTGTTTGAATAATACCTAGAGTAACAAAAGAAGGTATCTCCAACTCCTACTCAGTAGGTACAAGCTATGGATGCACAACTTATAAATAAAAGTAGATATGTTTAAATCAAATAATAATTTACATTAAATTGTGTAATATGTTAACACAGGGAATCTATGCAACAGATGAGTAATCTATTACAAAAAATTACTCATCTGTTGCAACAAATCACTCATCTATTGCAAAACATTACCCATCTATTACATAAGTTACGGTAGATGGATAATATGTTAACATAAATTTAAAAAATCAAAGTAACAAATAGGTAACCTATTGCAATAATGACTCATCTATTGTAACAAATTACCTATCTATTAAATATATAACCCATTTATTGCACTGGTTGTCATAGATAGGTAATCTATAGAGTAAAGTTATAAAAAATGAACCATCTATTGCAACATATGACTGATCTGTTGCAATGTCTTAGTATAAGTACAATTATTCTATTAGAAAGAAGACTTACTGCATCATCAGAAAGGTTAAACAGATCAAGGGAATACATTTTTGGGTTGTTCTTGGCAAACAACCACCTAAGGATCCTTGGATAAGAAACCTCATTTGAGTAGTCCTTGACGTACTATTGGAGGTGAGAATTACTTCAAATGCCTAAACCTAAAAATGTAAACATGGTACAAACAAAAAAAGTTAGAATAATTTTCAATATAAATAAATAAAAGAATAAAGAAATAGTGATAAAATTTACCATGAAATCCCAAAGAAAGACGTATAAGCTGATCTTCTTTAGAGATAATTTTGTTAATAAATATTTAATAGTCAAGAAATATATTTCACATCACCATGGATAACTGTTGAATTTATTCAAATTTTGATCAAGCATCAACAATTTAGGTTCTATGAATTTAATAATGTCTCTAGCCCATATAATGGAATGAACAAATCAAACTAAGCATAATTGCTCATTGTACTTCCTTCGAATCATTTTATTCTAGATATCATCTAAAAAACCCTTGGCTTTGTAGCTAGGTCTAACAATGGCAAAAAACTCATCTGTACTTTAGCCATTTCGGTTGGTTGGTCAAAAGTTGATCCACTTTCACTTTTGTTTCTTTTGGGAGATATTTTTTATCTACAAATAAGAGAAAATAAAAAATTACAATTGATGTGTGCATCATTTAAAAAAGGTTAACACAAAATTTAACAAATACAACACATTACAAATAATTTTTTAACAGATGACCATCTGTTGAGATAGATGACCTACCTATTGCAACAAATAGGTTATTTGTTAGAAGAAATCAACACAGTGTTTCTGTTGGTTTGATTCCTTTTAATAGATGACCCATCTATTGTAATAAGTCCATCTATTGGTAGAGATGTTTTGATTTATTCCAATAGATGAGCCATCTATTATAAGAGATGGGGTACCTGTTGGAATAATTCATCCCGGTTAACCAATAGATGATCATCTATTGCAATAGGTGGGTTATCTATTGGAAGACCTATTTTAGTTTCTTCCAACAGAGAACTCATTTGTTGCCACAGATGGGTCATCTATTGGAAGAAATCAAAGGAATAAAATATTAGTCATCATTCTAAGCAACATATACTCATTATTAACCAAATTTCTCTCTAAGAAACCCTAAAACTCCAACTTCAACTCCAAGAAATCCAAAGTTTCACCATTCCTTTTTCAAGAACAATCTAGAATCATGTTTCCCAATTCAAGAAAGCTTTTAAGATTTTATTTCTTCTTCAAGATTTAAAGTTTTAAGGTATGTGGGAGTTCATCCATTGATCTTCTTTCACCCATAGAGCCCAAAATCTCTTTTTCATTTAATTAAAGAATGAATTTTCCATTATTTTTTATTTTGCATGTTCAAGAAAGATTGACTTTAATGTTTTTATTTTGATTTTAATTACTTTCAGCCCATGTGTAATTCTATGCCAAATTTTGAATTCCCCTTTCCATGAATTTGAGTTTCCCATGCTTTATTCAAGTAAATTCTATGATAGATCCTAAATTCATGATGTTTAGCAATATTTCCATGTTTTAAATTCATGACTTCCACATGTTTGATGAAAATCTCATATCATGTTAAGCCAATTTCAAGAAAAATCCCCAAGTTATGAATTTTTCCATGTAATTCTATTGTTCACTCATGTTTAAGACATTCTTAAGTTCAAGCTATGATCTTTACATGTTTTGATGAAACACCAATGTCCTATTTCAATAGAATTTTATGTTAATTCCCCAATTCATGTTCTTAGTCATGTAATCATTATGTGCTCACATGTTTTAACTATTTCCATGCTTTAATTCATGACCCTATATTGTTTGTTGAAATGCCAAAGTAATGATTATGGAGTAATGCTTACTTATTAGGGTTTCAAATGCTCTCATATGCTCTTGTTGTTATTTCTATTGAGTCCTGGGGGTTATGAATACCCAAAATTTAGATGTTTACTTAGGTTTAGTATTTGTAGAATGGTTTCAGATAATCCATAAGTCTTATCATCTAGCTAGTTATCATAATCAATTTAAGGTTAATAATTTCCTCAGAATCCATATGCACTGTTATTTTAGAATACCATGACCTTAGATTATCAGTTATTAGTTATCAGTGCATGCACCAGTTAGTATTTTGGTGTTTTTCAGTTGGGAGTAGGATTTAGTACCGAGCGAACCCAGGGATGGGGTCCCACCTACCAGTTGAGGGTGTGACTCTTAGTAGCAATCCCTACATTCTAGAACTACTTAGACAACATAGGTTCGAGATGTTAAGTTGCTAGTTGAGGTTTGACACATATCTCACCAGAGCATCTACCAGTAGAAGGTGACTCTTTAGTCCTTCGGGACATCACTTTAGTCAATCCATAAAGCCAACGTTAGTACTTGTGGCATGGTACTAACACCTTTCTAACTGGGGTTATAGGTTGGACCCCGATTAATTCTAATTGGGGCATGTTGATTAAGTGATACCTCCAACAGTCTCAGTACTATATTCAATGTCTCTTTAGGTCAGGTTTGCTTGACTAAGTGTCCAATCTTTCTGATATTCAATTTTACAATTTTCAGTCTTTCATATTAGAGATTATCTCAGTGACATACTAGATATACACTTAGTCTTGCATGCTCTAATTTTATAGTTTTATACATTCACGCTTAGTTATCTCATGTCGTTTTGATATTCCTTACCTCATAAGCATAGTACTCCACAGTTTCAGCCCTTTTATTTAGAATTAGTTCAGCCTTACATGACTAGTATTCAGCTATCCATCATTCAGTTAATTAGATAAGCTTCGCACATATTATATTTGGTTCTGTGTTTTTATGCATTTGTACTTTGTATTATTATATATTCCGATCCTCTAGTGACGCCATCCTCCATCACATAGTTTTAGACTTAATATTCATACAGCATCCATGTTTAACCATATCCCAGCTTTAATTCTACTTATATCATAAAAGTAAAGTCTTACAGAAACTAAGTGTAAAGATTCACCAACTATCAGATTATATTTGTTACTCATGTTTTAAGATATTTCATTTTTTAGTTTATACCAGCCTGTTGGTAAGTCTACTTATACTTAGCATGCATGTTTCACAATTACGTATGAAATCAATTTTACTTATTGCATTCACCCCTACATACTCAGAGTATTACAGAAGTATTGATCCACATATACGTGTATGTGGCTACATTGTTTAACAATGTAGGTACCATTTGTGGCCTACACATCATGATCAAACAGTTGCAGTTTCCAACCATCAGGTGATGAGTTCTCTTATTTTGGGAAATCCAAATAGTTTTAGTTCATGTATGGTTTATTTATTTTCCATGTTTAGATTAGTGGTAGTTGGAGGAATGTCCCAGCTACTTATAGTCAGTATCATAGAGTCTTCATAGATGTAAGTCAGAGTCAGTCATGTAAATTCACTTTTTTCCTCAGATTTATTAGATTGTAAAACTTTATCAGTTACATACTATTTAGATTATGACATGATTATGTTTTCGCACAGTAAACTCAGTTATTTTATACATTATAAATTAGTTGCTCCATAATTTGCCAGTTCATGGGTTAGCTTAGGATCACTTGTAGCTCCAAGCACTGTGTGATGACTAGGGGGTAGTCTTGGGTCATTATAAACTTGGTATCAGAGCATAAAGTTTAAGTGTTATAGGGTGTCTATAGATTTATGTCTAGTAGAGTCTTATAGGAAGGTACGAAGATATCTGTGCTTTTCTTTGAGAGGCTATAAGGCATTTAAGAAATGTTTCCCTTTTTTCAAGTCTCAGATCATGCAGTAAAAGTATTATCTGAGAAATTTATGTAGATTCTTATCTTGATCTATTCATGCTAACTATGCCTTAGTTTTGAAACAACAGAAATAGTAAAGCTCAAATTCCTACAGATAGAGCTTTCTCAGATAGTCCCCACAAATAATTATAGGATAGCATGTTGTCTTAGAAAGTATCCCATCAGTGCCCTTATGTCCTAAAGTTTGAAATATTTCATTCATGTTCATGAAAATTGTGCATTAAGCCAAAGTCAAATATGCTTTTAGATCCCTTCTCAGAATCCCTTTTATAGCATATCATCAAGCGTTAGAAGAATGAACCTAGAAGTTTAGCAACAGTAGAGTTGGGATAGTGTTATTTGGATTGAGCAGATTATGTATTCATGAGGCTAGTTGTATGAAAGGTGAATCGGTAAGCTTGAACAATGTATGCAAGAATTTAAGTTTATTGATTTGAAATTAAGTATGATTGTATGGATGTGAGTTAAGAGATGTTATATTAGTAGTCTATGAAGAAACATAAGAAGATGATGTGTTTATTGAGGCAAGTGTGTGTCAAAAAGAATGTAAGTATGTGATGACGATTGCAGAAGCTAAATAAAGATAAGGGTAGTATATTCTATGAGAGTTTAATATTTATGTGCATCGTTATACATCAGGATCTAGAGTAAAGTGGTTGCGGTTCAGTTAGAGTTTACTAAATGGTTCACAGACTTAAAATGATGGCTTAAGGTTAAGGAGGAGATGATAGAACAAGTAATAAAGAAAGGCCCATATATCTTAGTAGTGATACTAGTATGTGTAGAAAAGCATTAAGGGTGGATGATTCCCAACCCATTCTTATCTTAGTGCAAATATTTTCGGTCTTAACGGCATCTACTCATGCCTTACATGTCAGCTCCATCATCACAACTCATATTCATATGCTTTATAGAAAATCATGTACTCTCCTAGTTTCTAGTTTGAGGAGTTCTAGTTCTCTCAGCAGTACGAATCATGTTCCATGAGTTCATGAACTCTAAACTCAGGTCATACAACTCATGACTTTTGTACTCATGCTTTACAATATGTTCAGTTCCAGTACCCTTTCCATACTTTTAAGGATCAACAAAATTCAGATTTATGTCATGTATGTCTTCAGTTTAGACCTCTCTGAAGAATTCATGTCATTAATACTTTATTCCCCAGGCCTCAGTTGAGTGTCAAAGTTATTCTTTTAGTCTTTCGGTCCTCATGTTCTAACCTTTTAGTGCCTTTTTCCTTATGTCAAGATAGTGATTATGAGAAGTTGTCAAAGAACAAGGGGTATTAAATTTATGAATCAGATTAGTATTACAGTGTTATCGGTTCACTTTGTAGATTAGAGTAGGCTTGAACATAGTGAAAGAATTCAGTTCAGCTCAGACTTCAGTAGGTAGATTTATCAGTGCCCATGTGAATATTTTAAGTAGCCTTATGTGAAGTGCAGTTATGAAGTGGAATGTATAGTTAATTTTAGGTTGTAAGTATAATTCAGTCCATATAGCCATTAATTCAGATTAGTAGTCAGACAAATAAGTTCCTATGGTTTCCCATCTTTCCTATTCATGAGGTAATTCATTCATGTCCATACAAGTCATAAATTCAGTTCATTTCATGTGTCAGGGTAAGACCCCGTAAAAGTCTAAGTCAAGCTCCTTAAAGCCCTATAAAATATCCAACACTAAGAAAATTTTGGCCAAGTGTTAAGGACTTAGTCTCCTTTTAAGCCTTCGAATGCTGAGGATTTATTTCATGACCTTCTCGACCTTCGTTTATCAGTTTTAAAGTTGATTCATTATGTGGCAAGTCAATAGTATATCTCGGGTGAGTTTTTGGATTTTTTGGATAGCATCGAGAAAGCTTGGTTGCCAAAAATAGTTAAGTTTTGTGATATCCCTGCATCGCAAGGTTCAGTCCCATTTCTAGATATTGCATCATGTGGGCTAGTTCAGGTTTTTATGGGTCATATCACGAGGCCAATCCCATTTTGCAGAAATTTTAGTAAGGGTTTTAGGGGTAAAGGGCTCATTTCTCCCTCCCTATTCAGCCCTAAAACACAAAATTAATCCCTAAATAACCTAATTATTTCATTATTCACTGAAGTTTCCCAAAGTTCATCATTCTCTCTCAAAATCAAGAAACCCTAGTTTCAAAATTTTAGGACAAGGCTCAAGGATTCCTTCAAGAACCCTTAAGGATTTAAGTGTTAAGGTATATAAATTATTGATTCATGGGTTCCTTTTACCCATGAAGCTGAAGAAACTCTTTCAAAAATATAAATTTGAATTCTATGTTATGAATTGAATCATATCCATGTTTATGTTATTGTATGATTGCCAAGTTGAAATCTTTAATATGTATGGTGAAATTAGGTTAGCATGTGGTTGGAATTCTTATATTTGAAATGAAAAATATTTCCATGATGTGTTATTTTAATGTTCATGCCTAATCCTCAAGTTATGTATCCAAGGTGTTTGATAAAATGCCTAAAAGGATAAGAATTATGTGTATGACTCAATTGTGACAAATTGATGAATCCATGCTTTACCCTTATGCTCACAATAACCTCCATGTTATTGTTATGCATTGTAATGGTTTGGTGGAATGATCATGAGATTAGACATACGAAACTATGATATGCTTATATGTATTCCAATTTATGTGTAAGCCTATGATACACAACTACTTTATGAAAATCCCCAACGGTTGTACTATGAATTGTTGACTATGGTCATGTATTCAAGAAGTGTCATGTCTTGTCAGTTTCATGCTATCGAGTCCTGGGGGTACTTGTACCCAAAAATTTAGCCATGTGCATAGAGACGGTGTTAGTTTTCAAGATGCTCTCAGTCAATCCATGATCAGTAGAATTCAGTCAGTCATATGACTCAGGAAAACTTAATAAATTCAGTGACAATCCAGTACTACTCAATAATATCAGTAAACTCAGTTTGTTTACAGAACTCAGTAGTATTTTCTCAATCAACGAAATTCAGCGAACTCAGTATAGTTCAGCTCAGTATAATCAGTTTAGTGTCTTTTCAGTTGGGAGTAGGATTCAGCACCGAGTCAACCCAAGGTTGGAAACTCATCTGCCAACAGAGGTTGTTATTCTTAGAAGTAGTCCTTCCGTTTCATAACTACGTAGCTAGTATAGGTTAAGATATTAAAAACCTTTCAGATGAGGGTTGATGAGGTGGATTAACCTTTAAGATGAGGGTCTCATCATTTTCCTTAGAGTACCTTCCAGATGAGGGTTAGTCATAGTTTATCCTTACATGTGGTGCGGTATTGACACCCTTCTAATTGGGGTTATAGATTGGACACCGACTCAGATATATTGCTTTATTCAGGGCATGTTGGTTAGATGACTACCTCCCACAGTCTTAGTCTATATCTTTAGAGTATAACTCAGATAGTTCTACAATTTTAGGACTGTCAGATACAGTTACTCAACTCAGTACAGAAATCAGCTAGTTCTATCAGTATCAATACTATCAGATACAGTCACTCAATAAATAGCATATTAGTTATCAATATGCACGTTATCAGTACATTCAGTATTTATGATCCTCGTGTTCTCAGTCACAGTTATGTATTCATGCATCTATTCTCACACAGTCATATGCATGTCATTAGACCATTATAGTTCATGCATATGAACTCCATGCATTCAGCCTTTCCTCACTTTGAATACTAGTACATTCACACGTAATGATGCATATTTTTGTTTTACTATAGTGTTTTATACCATAGGTTTGGACGCTTAGGTTCTTGACCATGCATAGGCAGCTTCAAGTTTCAGTCAGCAGCAGTAGACTAGCAGTGAGTCCTCATCATGTGAGGATACTTTATAATTTCAGTTTTTTAGTACTTAGTTTATTTTAGCAGTTGTAGTTAGTTGGGGACATGTCCCATCAACTCCTTATTTAGACAGCTTAAAGGCTTTAAGACAAGATATTCAGAATTCAGTATGTTCAGTATTTATATTTCAGTTTTTTTGGTATTGTTACACTATATACTTTAGTATTATTCAATTATTTGAACCTTATGGCAGTTCATCCCATTATTCAGTATATGATTATAGTGTTAATGTATAAATATTACAGCAGGTACCAGTCATGAGTTAGTTTGTGGTCCTTTAAGATAACGAGCTCTGTATAGGGTTTGGGGTTTAGAATATGGGGCATTACAAACTTGATATCAAATCCTAAGGTTCAATAGAGTGCTTGGAAGTCTGAAAGCCGCATCTAGAAGAGTCTTATGCATGAGTTTGTTGTGTGCCATATTTATGTAATGGAGGCTATATGATGTCTTAGGAATTGTTTCCCTTCTTTCAGTATTCATGTCGTGCCAGTCAGCAGGTTCTCAAACTTAACTCTCAATCTTATCTATTTCTCCCTTTTCATTTACAGAACATGCCTCCTAAAAGAAGAAACAGAAATCAGTCAACCCCTCAGCCTATCCAAGTTGATACCCTTGACGAACATATTTCTCATGCAGAGTTCAGAGTTGTATTGACCACTTTTGCTAATTTAGTTGCTGCTCAGAATGAATGGCCAACTGCTATTCCGAACAATACAGTAGACAACACTACTGCTGCTAGTATTTGGGACTTTACCTAGATGAATTCTCCATCCCTTTTTGGGTCTAAGTCGGATGAGGACCCTCTAGAATTCCTTGATAAAGTCCACAAGGTTACAGATATCATAGGGGTTACTTCTAGAGAGAGTATTGAGATAGCTGCATATCAGTTGTAGAATACGACTCACACATAGTTCAAGTAGTGAAAAACAGAGAGGGCTATAGATGCAGGGCCTATTGAGTAGGAGGAATTTGCCGCTGCCTTTTTAGATAGATTCTTTCCCCTAGAGCTGAAAAAAGCTAAGGTGTTAGAGTTTATCAACCTCAGGAAGGGCAACATGATGGTGAAAGAGTATTCTCTTAAGTTTACTCAATTACCTAGATATGCTCCTCATATGGGTAAAACTATTATAGCCCATGGGTAAAACTATTATAGCCCGTAGGTATATAAGAACTGTCCGATTATGATATCTTAGAAAGTCACTTTAGTAGACTTAGTCGAATTAGAGATGACTAATTTTGATGTCATTCTTGGTATGGATTGGCTTCATTCCTGCTATACCACAGTCGACTGTAGAAATAGAGTGGTCCAATTTTAGTTTCCGAATGAACCTTTCTAGAGTGGAAGGGTAGTACTTTAGCATTCAGGGGTCAACTTATTTCTTACCTATGGGTAAGGAAAATGATATCTAAGGGATGTGTCTATCATCTTGTTCACATTAAGGACACTAGTTCCGAAATGCCCAGTCTTGAATTATTCCTAGTAGTGAGCGAAAATTCAGATGTCTTTCCTGAAGATCTTCTAGGAATTTCTTCCAAAAAGGAAATAAACTTCGATATTGACCTTCTTCTAGATACTCAGCCTATATATATTTTGGTATACATAATGGCAATAATAAAACTCAGAGAATTGAAATAACAATTAAAGGATCTCCTAGACAAGGGATTTATCAGACCCAATGCGTCCCCATGGGGTGCACCCGTGTTATTCATGAGCAAGAAAGATGGTTCTCTTAAAAGGTGTATAGAATACCGTCATCTCAACAAAGGTATGGTCAACAACAAGTATCCATTTCTCAGAATCGATGAACTTTTTGACCAACTTCAGGGTGCAAGCTACTTCTCTAAGATAGACCTTAGATCAGGCTATCATCAGCTCAGAGTTAGAGAATATGACATTTCAAAAATATCTTTCCAAACTCATTATGGTCACTTTAAATTCTTAGTCATGTCCTTTGGTATTACAAATTCCCTAAATGTTTTCATGGACTTGATGAACCGTGTGTTCAAGAAGTACTTGAACATGTTCATCATAGTTTTCATAGATGACATTCTTGTCTATTTCTGCAGTGAGCGTGATCATGTAGACCATCTCAAAATCGTATAACAGACTCTTAGAAATTATCATATATTTGCTAAATTCAGTAAGTGTAAATTTTGGCTAAGGTTAGTAGCATTCCTTGGTTATACTGTTTCCGATAATGGAATTAGGGTTGATCCTCCACATACTGAAGTAGTAAGAAACTGGACTCGCCCTATCTATCTATTATATATCAGGAGTTTATTTGGTCTGGCTAGCTATTATAGATTGTTTGTTGAGGGATTTTCATCTATTGCATCCCCTATGTCTAGATTAACTCAGAAGAAAGTCAAGTTTCAGTAGTCAGATCCTTGCTTGAAGTGTTTTCAGGAGTTGAAGAATTGACTTACCTCAGCTCTAGTTTTGGCTCTTCCAGATTGTTTAGATGGGTTCGTAGTATACAGTAATGCATCCAGAGTAAGTTTGGGTTGTGTCCTCATGTAGTATGGTAAGGTTATAGCCTACGCTTCCAGACAGTTTAAACCCCATTAGGAGAATAATCCAACTCATGATCTTTAGTTAGCTGTCGTAGTTTTTTCCATAAATATTTGGAGGTATTACTTATATGGGGTGCATATAGATGTGTTTATAGATCACAAAATATTTAGTACGTATTCTCCTAGAAAGATCTTAACCTCCGTCAAAGAAGGTGGTTAGAGCTTTTGAAAGACTATGAAATGAGTGTCTTTTATCATCCAGTCAAGTCTAATGTAGTGGCCAACACTCTCAGTAGATTGTCTATGGGTAATATTGCTTATGTTGAGGACAGTAAGAAGAAATTAGCTGAGGAAGTCCATCAGCTCACCCGACTAGGTGTCTTCTTAGTTGATTTAGCATAAGGTAGTAAATGGGTTCAAAATAGTTTAGAATCATCTCTACTTTCCAAGGTTAAGAAAAAATAAGATAGAGATCCTAGTCTAGTCAAGTTGAAAGAATCAGTAAAGGATTAGAAGGTTGAGGTTTTCTCCCCAAGAGGGAGATGGTGTATTGCGTTTTCAGGGTCGTCTATATGTGCCAGGTGTTAATGAGTTAAGGCAGCAAATTCTTGCAGAAGCATATGGTGAGCGTTACTATATTCATCCAGGGGCCACTAAGATGTACCATAATTTATGGGAGATCTATTGGTGGAGTGGGATGAAAATAGATATTTTAGTGTTTGTGCCTAAGTTCTCTATATGTCATAAGGTTAAGGTTAAGCATCAGAATCCTAGTAGTTCCATGCAGGAGCTTAATATTCCCACTTGGAAATGGAAAGAATTAAGCATGGACTTTGTGATGGGTTTACCTCGTACTCGTCATCAGCATGATTCAGTTTGGGTAATTGTAGATATGATGACCAAATCAACTCATTTTCTTCTAGTCCATAACTTTTATTCAGTTGAGGATTATGCCAAAATCTATATTAGGAGTTGGTCAAATTGCATGGTGTTCCATTCTCCATTGTCTTAGATAGAGGTACCCAGTTCACCTCTCACTTCTAGAAAGTATTCCAAAAGGGACTTGGTATCTGAGTTCATCTCAGTAGAGCCTTTCATCCTTAGATAGATGGTCAATTAGAAAGGACCATTCAGACCTTGGAAGATATGCTAAGGGAGTGTGCAATTTATTTCAAAGGTAGTTGAGATGACCACTTGCCTTTGATTGAATTTGCATCTAGCAACAACTATTATTCTAGTATCTAGATGGATCTACTCGAAGCTTTCTACGATAGGAGATACAGATATTCAATCGATTGGTTTGAAATTGATGAGGCCATTGTAATAGGGCCTGACTTGGTATTCAAAACCTTAGATAAATTTTAGTTGATCAGAGAACGACTCAAGATAGCCCACAGCGAACAAAAATTATATGCAGATGTGTGCAAAAAGGATATAGAGTTTGAGATTGGTGATCATGTGTACTTAAAAATCTCTCCCATAAAGAGAGTAAAGAGATTGGGAAATAAGGGAAAGCTCTGTCCCCAAATCTTGGTCCCTTCAAAATTCTCAATCGCTTCGGCAAAGTAGCCTATGAGCTCGAGTTGCCTTCAAATCTAGCTTCAGTGCATCCAGTCTTTCATGTCTCCTTGTTTAAGAAGTGCATAGGGTACCCATCATTTTTAGTCCCTATAGAGGTCATAGACATTCAAAACAACCCATTTTTTGAAAAGATTCCAGTCAAAATTCTTGACTATTAGAATCGTAGACTGAGAAACAAAGAAGTCCTTCTAGTTAAAGTTCTTTGGTAGAATCAGTCCATTGAGGGAGATACTTGGGAATTAGAAGTAGATATGCGGACCAAGTATCCTCAACTTTTCTCCACAAACTAATACTTTACCCAAGGTAGTAGCTTTCCTCAAGCTTATTTGGTTTTATGTTCAAATTTCAGTTACAAACCAGTTTCACGCTAAGATTCCCATTATAAACGTCGTATCAAATGCCATTGCATATTCAATCATATGTTCATGCAGTAGATCAGGCATGTATTCATGCATTCAATATGCATTCTCCTTGTGAGAAACTAAGTTTATCAAAAATGCCAGTCATGCCTTCATGAATTAGTTTAGCCATAAAACCATACATCAGATATGCATGTTTGGTATGTGTTCTAGTAAATCAGCCATGTCAGCCATGTAATCATATTTTAGTTATTCATGTTCAGCGGATACTTCAATTATCATTTCTCCCCTCTCAGTTAGTCTCATTCGAGGAGAATGTTCCCAAGGGGGAGATACTGTAAGACCCCATAAAATTTTTAGTCAAATTAATCTTCTTAAAGCTCTATAAAAGATCCAACACTTAGAAAATTTTGGCTAAGTGTTAAGGACTTAGTCTTATTTTAAGCTTTCAAACTTTGAGGATTTATTTCATGACCTTTTCTCTGTTTGTCGATTTTCAAGTTGATTCATGATGGGGCAAATCAATAGTATATCTCGGGTGAGTTTTTGGATTTTTTGGATAGCATAGGGAAAGCTTGGTTGCCAAAAATAGTTAAGTTTTGTCATATCCCTACGTCGCAAGGTTCAGTCCCATTTCTAGATATTGCGTTGCATCGGCTAGTTCAGGTTTTTACGGGTTGCATCACGAGACCAATCCCATTTTCTAGAAATTTTACAAAGGGTTTTGGGGGTAAAGGGCTCATTTCTCCCTCCCTATTCAGCCCTAAAACACGAAATTAATCCCTAAATAACCTAATTATTTCATTATTCACTCAAGCTTCCCAAAGTTCATCATTCTCTCTCAAAAGCAAGAAACCGTAGTTTCAAAATTTTAGGACAAGGCTCAAGGATTTCTTCAAGAACCCTTAAGGATTTACGTTTTAAGGTATATAAATTATTGATTCATGGGTTCCTTTTACCCATGAAGATCAAGAAACTCTTTCAAAAATATAAATTTGAATTCTATGTTATGAATGGAATCATATCTATGTTTATGGTGTTGTATGATTACCAAGTTAAAATCTTTAATACATATGGTGAAATTAGGTTAGCATGTGGTTGGAATTCTTATATTTGAAGTGAAAAATATTTTCATGATGTATTATTTTAATGTTCATGCCTAATCCTTAAGTTATGCATGCAAGGTGTTTGATAAAATGCCTAAAAGAATAAGAATTATGTGTATGAGTCAATTGTGATAAAATTGATGAATCCATGCTTTACCCTTATGCTCACAATAACCTCCATGTTATTGTTATGCATTGTAATGGTTTGGTGGAATGGTCATGAGATTATACATACAAAATTATGATATGTTTATATGTATTCCAATTCATATGTAAGCCTATGACATACAACTACTTTATGAAAATTCCTAACGGCTGTACTATGAATTGTTGACTGTGGTCATGTATTCAAGAAGTGTCATGTCTTTTCAGTTTTATGCTATCGAGTCCTGGGGGTACTTGTACCCAAAAAATTAGCTATGTACCTAGAGCCAGTGTTAGTATTCAAGATGCTCTCAGTCAATCCATGATCAGTAGAATTCAGTCAGTCACATGACTCAGGAAAACTTAATAAATTGAGTGACAGTCCAGTCCTACTCAATAATATCAGTAAACTCAGTTTGTTTACCGAACTCAGTAGTATTCTGTCAGTCAACGAAATTCAGTGAACTTATTCTAGATTAACTCAGTATAATCAGTTTAGTGTCTTTTCAGTTGGGAGTAGGATTCAGCACCGAGTGAACCCAAGGATGGAAACTCATCTGCCAGCAGAGGTTATTATTCTTAGAAGTAGTCCTTCTGTTCCATAACTACGTAGCTTGTATAGGTTAAGATATTAAAAACCTTTCAGATGGGGGTTGATGAGGTGGTTTAACCTGTCAGATGAGGGTCCCACCATTCTCCTTAGAGAACCTACCAGATGAGGGTCACTCACAGTTTTTCCTTATCAGTGGTGTGGTATTGACACCCTTCCAATTAGGGTTATAGATTGGATCACAACTCAGCTATATTGCTTTATTCGAGGCATATCGGTTATATGACTACCTCTTACAGTCTCAGTCTCAATCATTAGAATAGAACTCAGATAGTTGTACAGATTTTAAGATTGTCAGATGTAGTCACTCAGCTCAGTATGAAACTCAGCTAGTTCTATTAGAATCAAGACTGTCAAATACAGTCACTTAGTAAATAGTATATTTGTTGTCAGCATGCACGTTGTCTTTACACTCAGTATTTAAGATCCTTACATTCTTAGTTATAGTTATGGATTTATACATGTATGCTCTTACAGACATATTTATGTTATTAGACCGTTATAGTTCATGCATATGAACCCCATGCATTCAGCCTTACCTCACTTTTCATACTGGTACATTCACACATACTGATGCATACTTTTCTTTTGTTCTATGGTGTTTTATACAATAGGTTCAGCTGCTCAGGTTCCCGACTGTGCATAGATATCTTCAGGTTTCAGTCAGTAGCAGTAGACTAGTAGTGAGTCCTCATCATGCGAGGATACTTTATCATTTCAGATTTTTAGTACTTATTTTATTTTAGCAGTTGGAATTAGTTGGGGATATGTCCCATCAACTCCTTATTCCGACAGTTTAGAGTCTTTAAGACTAGATATTCATACTTCAGTATGTTTAGTATTTATATTTCAGTTTGTTTTGGTATTGTTATACCAGATACTTCAGTATTATTTTAGTTATTTGAACCTTATGGAAGTTCATCCCATTATTCTGCACATGATTACAGTGTTAATGTACATATATTGCAGTAGGTACCTATCATGGGTTAGTTTATGATCCTTTAGGATTACGAGAATTATGTAGCATCCGGGGTTTAGAATCTAGGGCATTACAGTCAGGCATCAGATTCAGATTCCAGATGTTCAGGTATGATTAAGTTCATAAGTGTCCCATGTATCATCTCAGTCTTTCCTTAGTACTTCAGTTAATTTAGTATCATTCAGGGGACAAAGTATCCCAATGGGGAGATGTAACACCCCTAGTATTTATGTCTTAAATCTTTTATCTCTTTCTTAAGAAATAAGATCCATCTTGAAGTAATGTTTACTCATAAGTAGACTCTCTCATTTCTATCTCAGCCTTATGACCATTCTTATGTCAGTGCATATATTCATGAAATCAACTCACTTCATTTATCATACTCAGACTCAGTTATACAATCATGTTCCAAGTCATGCATGTTTAGAATGTGATCTCAGTTACCATAGCACAGTACTCTCAGTCTAACCACTTATTCGAGGATAAATATTCCCAATGGGGAGATATTATAATACCTCGTATTATCCTTAGTTTAGTTTGGCTCTTAGTACATACATAAGAAGCTTAGAACCTGAAAATTTCCGTAAGTGATGGAGACTTAGTCATATATTTGACTCCTTAGCTTCACGGATTTTTAATTTGAACTTCCAGGTTCTAAGATAATGGTTTTTGAGTTGATACATGTTCAGGGGTGTAAGAAGCATGTCTAGGGAAAGTTTCGGAATTTATGAATGAGGTTTGAACTATGTTTAGATTGTATTTCCAGTGGCTCACTGCAATCGTACCGCATCATGGTGAAGTGCAAAATCGCACTTTTCCTTTTTCTAGTAAAGCACCATAACGGTGCCACATCGTGCCAAGGTGCAAAATCATACTCGTCTATTCCAATGACGCAATGCGATAATCTCGCGTCGTTCCAATCCCCTAACTCGCACTTGTCCTTTGAATGGCAAATTCCAGTAGCTCAAAATGATTCCACCACATTGAGGTGAAGGTATATTTTCCATGTTCTTGATCCATAATTTGAAATGTATGCATAATGACCTTTATCCTAGTGTGTGAAGTGCTTATTAGGTTAATATTGTTCCTAGAAATCACTTAGAGCAAAGTTGAGCTAAGAACCTTAGATTCGTCCAAAGTTTGGGATTCGATTCTACAAGGGTCTACATTGAATGTGCATAACGTTTTATATACATAGAATTTTTCAGCTTAAAACCCTTCAAATTGTAGATAATTGAATTATTTTTCCAATGATATCAATTTTTCCTTAATTTGATACTCGAGTAAAAAGTTATAGCCATAGGCAGTAAGCTGCTACGATGGTACCGCATCATGGTAAGGTGCAAAATCACGATTTGGGTTACGAATTTTTGGTTTAAATAAGTGAGGGAAATTGGGTCTTTTCCCACCTCAACACAGGTCATAGAAACAACATATTAGTCATCATTCTTAGCAACATATACTCATTATTTATCAAATTTCTCTCCAAGAAACCCTAAAACTCCAACTTTAACTCCAAGAAATCCAAAGTTTCACCATTCCTTTTTCAATAACAATCATGAATCAAGTTTCCTAATTCAAGAAAGCTTTCAAGATTTTGTTTCTTATTTAAAATTTAACGTTTTAAGGTATGTGGGAGTTCATCCATGGGTCTCCTTTCACCCATGGAGCCAAAAACCCTTTTTTTAATTAAAGAATGAATTTTCCATTATTATGGTAATTTGTATGTTTAAGATTAAATTTAAAATTTTCATGGTGATTTTAATTAATTTCAGTTCATGTATAATTCCATGCAAGATTTTGAATTCCCCATGCCATGAATTTGAGTTTCTTATGCTTTATTCTAGTAAATTCCATGATAGATCCTAAATTCATGATGTTTAGCAATATTTTCATGTTTTAAATTCATGACTTCCATATGTTTGATGAAATTCTCATATCATGTTAAGTCAATTTCAAGATAAATTCCCAAGTAATGTATTTTGCCATATAATTCTATTGTTCCCTTATGTTTAAGATATTCTTATGTTCAATCTATGATCTTTACATATTTTGATGAAACACTCATGTCCTATTTCAAGCGAATTACATGTAAATTCCCCAATTCATGTTCTTAGTCGTCTAATCATGCTATGCTCACATGTTTTAACTATTCCCATGCTTTAATTCATGACCCTCAAGTATTTGATGAAATACCTAAGTAATAATTTTGGAGTAATGCTTACTTATTATGGTTTTAAATGCTCTCATCTGTTCTTGTTGTTATTATTATCGAGTCCCGGGGATTATGAATACTAGAAATTTAGTTGTTTACTTAGTTTTAGTATTTTTAGAATGGTTTCAGATAAACCATGATTCTTTTCATCTAGCTAGTTATCATAATCAATTTTGGGTTAATAATTTCCTCAAAGTCCGTATGCACTATTATTTCAGAATACCATGACCTGAGCTTATCAGTTATTAGTTATCAGTGTATGCACCAGTTAGTATTTCAGTGTCTTTTAGTTGGGAGAAGGATTTAGTACTGAGCGAACCCAGGGATGGGGGCACACCTTCTATTTAAGGGAGTGACTTTTAGTAGCAAACTCTGCATTCCAAAACTATGCAGCCAACGTAGGTTTGATATGTTAACCTTCTAGATTAAGGTTGACACATATCTCACCAGAGCACCTGCTAGTAGAGGGTGACTTTTTAGTCCTTCGGGACTTTACCTTAATGGATCCACACAGCCAACACTTGTACCCGTGGCATGTACTAAAACCCTTCCAACTGGGGTTACTGGTTGGACCCTGATTAGCTCAGATTGGGGCATGTTGGTTAGATGATACCTTCCATAGTCTCAGTATAGTATTTAGTATCTCTTTAGTTCAGGTTTGCTTGACTAAGTGTAATACCTCTGAGATATTTAGTTTTATAGTTTTCACTCTTTCAAATGATAGATTATCTCAGTGACATACTAGATATACACATAGTCCTACATTCTCCAATATTACAATTTTCACATATTAACGCTCAGTTATCTCATGTTGTTTTGATAGTCCTTACCTCTTAAGCATAGTACTCCACAGTTTCAGCCATGTTATTCAGACCAAGTACAGTTCAGCTTGACATTACTAGTATTCATCTATTAGTCATTCAGTTAATTAGATAAGCTTAGCATATGTTATGCTTGGTTCTATGTATTTATGCATTCATGGTCAGTATGATTTTTTATTTAGATCCTCGAGTGACGTCAGCCTCCATCACATAGTTTCAAACTCAGTATTCATATAGTATTCATGTTTTACCATATCCCAGCTTTAGTTCTACTTATACATAAAAGGAAAGTCTTACAGAAACTAAGTTAAGAGATTCACCAGCTTATCAAATTATATTTATTACTCATGTTTTAAGATATTTCAGCTTTCAGTTTATTTCAGTCCATTGGTGAGTGTAACGCCCCAGAAAATGGGTCCCGAAGCCTCACACGGTGCTTGAGGCTATGAGTAGCCCCAAGCTAATCCTTTGAGCCATTTTCATTCAGTTCAACACAAATCAATGGGGTTTCCATAAATAACCCTCAAATGTCAACAGAGTAATCATCACCCAAGAATAAAAGAATTTTAGAAAGATAACAAAATACGACTTATTAGTCAACTCCCAACATCTATACTAGTCTGACAAGCTTCTAAGAAAATCAATAAAACCAGTGAGACATTGAGACATGCCTCAACTGACTCATACTCAGATATCAAATGTAAATATTTTTGTGAAACCAACATCAGGCATCACGTCCTTTAAATATGAGGACTCACCACAACAGAGGATGTAGAACAGCGTGTTCGAAGAATCACTGTCGAACCTAGAACTAAGCACCTGAACCTACATTCCAAGAAAATACAACAGATGTGGGTCAGTACCATGGAAAGGAATCGAGTATATAGGGATATATGTAGTTTTATAAACATCATCATCATAAATATTTATAACTAATATACAGGATGTATGAAAGACTCACATAGCCCAAATAAAATCATCATAATCATGAGAGGATGAAATAAGTATAATAACACATGTGAGTCATCATAATGTAAATATCATTTCAATCTTTTGAAAGAATAACTTTCATAATTCCACTTTCAAATTACTTTACCATTCACCATAGACACAAGGAAACACACACACACACACTGGGAGATCCTATAACTGACATAAACCATGTGAGCTACATGGAGTCCAACGTACAACCCACGTTGCAGAGAGCCATCCTATGCTTGCCATCGGTGTAGGACTATCGATATCAAATTCACACAAACTAGTGATAACTATATAAATCAGTCTCAGGATCACTCCTATGGGGGCATGTAGTTCTAGAGAAATAAGGTTGCTTTATACATCCCACTTGGTGTTAAAGATTTCTCTCGGACTTAGCTCAGATCATATCAAAGACAATCCATAAAAAAGCAATTTCAGTAATATATAAATATACATCGGGAGCCATCATGCTTCCCTCTATCAAAATCAACTACGTTGTAGATTTCTTTCACACTCAAGTTCAAAACAACTCCATTAAGACCAAAAGGTTAAATCATTCAAAATATCTCAAATATTCAAAATCAACGTGCAAATAACACATACTTTGTCAAAAAAACACAATTTCTAATGGGGATTCACGACCCAAATATCAAAATCATGATAAATATCATTCAACATTCATGCTTTATATCTCCACACATGTAAATTAATCTTTCAAAATCATAAACATCAAGATTTCATAATAATCATCATAAGGGTTCATGCTTCAAATTTGTAAAAATCAAATAAAAATCATGCCTTTATAAAGAAAATTACTTTTGGGCACAAGAAGGAAAGAGAGTTCTTGTTGAAAAACCCCACATAACTTGAACGATGAACTTTAGATTGATACTCATTTTTGAGTTGTTAATAGTGCCTTTGAATGATGGTTCTTGGAGTTCTTGAACTAGGAACTTAGAATCTTGAATAAATTTACAGAATTAATGGTAAACTGTGGAAGTTCTTGAAGTTCTTGAACTAGGAACTTGGAATCTTGAATAAATTTGCAGAATTAATGGTGAACTTTGGAGGTTCTTGAAGTTGGATGTAGGAGCTTAGGGTTTTCTTTTTGAGGGAATTTGATGAAATATAACATATAATAATTCTACTAGGCTTTAATATAGGGCTTGGACGGATTTTTGGTTAGGGAGAATGACCAAAACGCCCCTAAAATTTAAATAATTCTCGAATCTATCCTTTGGTGGACTGTTTTGATAGTCTAAAGTAGATTAACCATAATGTTTTTCTCCGATTTCCAAATTGGATGAAACTAATTCCATT
The DNA here is from genome assembly GCA_030864225.1 of Capsicum baccatum var. pendulum. Lineage (NCBI taxonomy): Eukaryota > Viridiplantae > Streptophyta > Magnoliopsida > Solanales > Solanaceae > Capsicum > Capsicum baccatum. The sequence continues at coordinate 194,289,787 of CM061558.1, read as the reverse complement.
AGAAAGAGGACCCTCATATCTTTCTGATGATATATAGTATCTCACCCAGATCATTGTGTACAAGGGGTTATGATTGTTTGAAGTTGACCCAAAAATTCACTTTTGGTAGGCTGAAGTAGATCGACCATAACTGTTTGCTCCAATAGACAAATTGGATGAAACCAATTTCATTGGAAAGAGGACTCATAGAGCTTTCCGTGGATATATAGTAGATAACCCATATCATTATTTACGAAGAGTTATGATTGTTTAAAGTTGGAGAAAAATACGCCAGGTGTCAGTACTTTTTCCTGCACGTTTTACTGTTCACTACAATTCACAGTTCGATCAGAATGTTCATAAATCGTCGCTCAGGTGTCCATTTTGGATGATCCACATATTTTTGGAAAGCATATTAGATACTCTACATAATGGTGGGTCATAATCTAAGACATTCTACACGGAAAATTTATAATTCATTCTAGAAGATAGAACCCAACACGTTTACAGTGAGTCAAATTATGCTTGGCATGCATGTTTCATGATTATGAATGAAAGTAGTTTTACTTATTGCGTTTACCCCTGCATACTCATTACATTCCAGAAGTACTGATCTACATATACTTCTGTGTGGCTATACTTTTTCATAATGTAGGCACCATTTGCAGCCCGCACATCATGATTAGGCAGTTGCAGTTTCCAACCAGCAGGTGTTGAGTTCCCTTATTTTGAAAACTCCAGACAGTTTTAGTTCATGTACAGTTTATTTATTTTCCATGAGTATTGATTAGTGGTAGTTGCAGGAATGTCCCAACTACTTACAGTGAGTATAGTAGAGGCTTCATATATGTCAATTAGATTCAGTAATGTAAATTCAGTTCTTTCCTCAAATTTATAAGATTGTAAAACTTTATCAGTTACATACTATTTGGATTATGACATGATTATATTTTCGCACAGTAAACTCAGTTATTTTATATATTATAAATTAGTTGCTCAACAGTATGCCAGATCATGGGTTAGCTTGGGATTACTTGTGGCTCCAAGCACCGTGTGACGACTAAGGGATAGTCTCGGGTCGTTACAAGATGACCCATCTATTGGAAGAAATTAAAAAAAGTGTTCCAACAGATTACACACATGTTGGTCAATACACCAACACCACTAATAGTACTAGTACCAATAATATGAACAACACCAATAACATCGACAAAAAAGAAAACAAAACAAATATACCAAAACACAAGTAAACAAACAAACAAACAAAAAACAAGATATCACAATTCACTCAAAAAAAGAAACTAACTAATGTTCAACCACCATTGAGAACAAATACCAAAAAGATTAGGGTTTTCTCAAGTTTTTTTATTCTTTTAGAATAAAAACTCAAAATTGTTAACCCATTGTTGAAGATAATACAACTAAAAGTTCTTCTTTTTCATCAATGACTAAAAATACCTATTTTTTCAAAAAAAAAAAAAAAGCAAATATCAAACTCTACCTTCAAAGAAACAGAAAATGATGAATACAAGAAAAAAGAAACTCAAAAATGACAATTGATGTGGTCAAAAATTGGAACAAAATCAATCCATTGTGAAGAGTTTGAGAAATCTGTTGTTATTAGAACAAAAGAGTAGTTGAGATGATAAGAAGATAAAACATTTTATGAGATTTTCAAAAATGATGGAATGATTGCATTTGACCCCTTGTATATACATTAATTAATAGAGTGTTGATTTGTATTTTGAAAAAGAATAACAAGTTTTAAAAATATTAATTTAATCTCAATTATCTTATCTTAATTAATTTTTAAAAGGGATTTTGACTCCTTCCTTTGGTCAAAACTAATTAAAGTAGCTAATTTGATGTGAAACTTATTTATATTAAACCATTCCGTTGTTAGTAATAAATAAAATTAATTTCACTACAATTATTTTTTATTTAATAAATTCAATTGTAACTTCAATGATTTCTTCCAATAGATGGCCCATCTGTTGGAAAAAATTAAAATAGGTCTTCCTACAAATGACCCACTCATTGAAGTAGATGGGTCATCTGTTGGTTAAATGGCATGAATTATTCCAAAAGATGTCCCATCTATTACAACAGACGGGTTATCTATTGGAATAATCGAAATAGCTCTTACAATAGAACACCCATCATTGCAACTGTTGGAAGAGATCAAACCAGTAGCAAGACCTGTTTTTATTTTTCCAATAGATAAAGCATGAGTCTTTTCATCCAGTTAGTTATCATAATCAATTTTAGGTTAATAATCTCCTCAGAGATCGTATGCACTATTATTTTAGAATACCATGACCTGAGCTTATCAGTTATTAATTATCAGTACATGCACCAGTTAGTATTTCACTGTCTTTCAGTTGGGAGAAGGATTTAGCACTAAGCAAACCTAGGGATATGGGCACACCTTCCAGTTGAGGGAGTGACTCTTAGTAGCAAACCCTGCATTCCAGAACTACGCAGTCAATATAGGTTTGATATTTTAACCATCTAGATTAGGGTTGACACATATCTCACCAAAGCACCTGCTAGTAGACGGTAACTTTTTAGTCCTTTGATACTTCACTTTAATGGATCCACATAGCCAACGTTAGTACCCATGGCATGTACTAGCACCCTTCCAACTGGGGTTACAGGTTGGACCCCGATTAGTTCAAATTGGGGTATGTCGATTAGATGATACCTCCTATAGTCTCAGTATAGTATTTATTATCTCTTTAGTTCAAATTTACTTGACTAAGTGTACTGCCTTTGAGATATTCAGTTTTATAGTTTACACTTTCAGATAACAGATTATCTGAGTGACATACTAGATATACACTTAGTCTTGCATTCCTCAAAATTACAGTTTTCACACATTAACGCTCAGTTATCTCATATTGTTTTCACAGTCCTTACCTCAAAAGCATAATACTCCGCAGTTTTAGCCCAGTTATTCAGACTAAGTACAGTTCAGTCTTACATGACTAGTATTTAGCGATTAGTCATTCAGTTAATTAGAGAAGCTTAGCACATGTTATGCTTGGTTTTGTGTGTTTATGAATTCATGGTCCATATGATTATTTATTCAGATCCTCAAGTGATGTCAGCCTTCATCACATAGTTTCAGACTCAGTATTCATACAGTATTCATGTTTTACCATATCCCAACTTCAGTTCTACTTATATCATAAAAGTAACGTCTTACACAAATTAAATTAAGAGATTCACCATCTTATCAGATTATATTTGTTACTCATTTTTTAAGATATTTCAAATTTCTGTTTATTCCAGTCCATTTGTGAGTCTACTTAGTCTTGGCATGCATGTATTATGATTACATATGAAATTAGTTTTACTTATTGCATTTACCCCTGCATACTCATTACATTCCAGAAGTATTGATCCATGTGTACGTCTATGTGGTTCTATTGTTTCATAATGTAGGTACCATTTGTAGCCCGCACATCATGATCAGGCAGTTGCAGTTTCCATCCAGCAGGTGTTGAGCTCTCTTGTTTCAAAAACTCCAGACTTGGTTAGTTCATGTATTGTTTATTTATTTTCCATGAGTATTGATTAGTGAAAGCTGAGGCATTATAGATGTCAATTAGAGTCAGTCATGTAAATTCAATTTTTTCTTCAGATTTATCAGATTGTAAAACTTTATTAGTTACATACTATTTAGATTATGACATGATTATATTTCCGCACAGTAAACTCAGTTATTTTATACATTATAAATTAGTTGCTTAATAGTATATCAGTTCATGGGTTAGCTTGGGATCACTTGTGGCTTCAAGCACCATGTGACAACTAGGGGATAGTCTCGAGTCATTACAAGATGACCCATCTGTTGGAAGAAATTTAAAAAGGTCTTCCAACAGATTACACACCTGTTGGTCAATACACCAACACCACCACCACCAATAGTACTAGTACTAATAATATGAATAATACCAATAACATCGACCAAAAAGGAAGCAAAAAAAAATATACCAAAACACAAGTAAACAAACAAACAAACAAAAAAGAAGATATCACAATTCACTCAAAAAAGAAACTAACTAATGTTCAACTACCATAGAGAACAACTACCACAAGAATTAGGATTTTCTCAATTTTGTTTATTGTTTCCGAATAAAAACTCAAAATTGTTAACCCATTATTGAAGATAATACGACTAAAAGTTCTACTTTTTCATCATTAACTAAAAATACCTATTTTTTTTAAAAAAAATAAAATATCAAACTCTACCTTCAAAGAAAGAGAAAATGATGAATACAAGAAAGAAGAAAGTCAAAAATGACAATTGATGTGGTTGAAAATGGGAACAAAATCGATTTGTTGTGAAGATTTTGAGAAATTTGTTGTTATTGGAACAAAAGAGTAGTTGAGATGATAAGAAGATAAAACATTTTTTGAAATTTTCAAAAATGATGGAATGATTGCATTTGACCCTTCGTATACGCATTAATTAGTAGAGTGTTGATTTTATTTTGAAAAAGAATAACAACTTTTAAAAATATTTATTTGATCTCAATTATCTTATCTTAATTAATTTTTTAAAATGGATTTTAACTCCTTCCTTTGGTCAAAACTAACTAAAGTAGTTAATTTGATGTTAAAATTATTTATATTAAACCATTCCTTTGTTAGTAATAAATAAAATTAATTTCACTAAAATTAGTTTTTATTTAATAAGTTCAATTATAACTTTAATGATTTCTTCCAATAGATGACCCATTTGTTGGAAGAAATTAAAATAGGTCTTCCTATAAATGACCCACTTGTTCAAGTAGATGGGTCATCTATTGGTTAACTGGCATGAATTATTCCAAACGATGTCCCATCTATTACAACAAATAGTTCATCTATTAGAATAATCAAAATAGCTCTTCCAACAGATGACCCATCTATTACAACTATTGGAAGAGATCAAACCAGTAGCAAGACCTATTTTAATTCTTCCAAATGGATAACCCATTTGTTGTAAATGATGGGTTATGTGTTGGAATAAATTAAAATAGGCCTTCTAACAGAAGACTCACGTGTTGTAATAGATAGGTAATCTATTGGTTAATTATCTTAAATTATTCCATAGATGCCCCATCTATTGCAACAGATGAATCATTTGTTGGAATAAATCATTTGTTGGAATAAATCAATCTCTTCCAACAGATGACCCACCTATTGCAATAAATGGGTTATCTATTGGAAGAAATCAAAACAATCTTGCTACTAGTTTGATTTCTTTCAATATATGGATCATATATTACAACAAATGCCGATATTTGTTTGATAAGTCACAATAGAAGAGAAAACTGTTGCAACAGATATGTCATTTTTTGAAATATTTGAATTTAGTAATCCATTTCAATTAATAAGTTCATAGCTATGGATAAAAGAAAATTCAAAATAAAATAACAGGTCATCAATTAAAATTACATTGAATAATTCAACAAATAAATAAAATATAAAATTATATGGGTACAGATGATAAATAGTTACAATTTAAGTTTTTAAGCCAATATTTACAGAATCAAGCGATAGAGATTTACTCAATTTTGACTAATTTCTCCAATCAGTGGTATGAAATTCATCTTAGGTCATGGTGGATCTTCACTATCGTTTATGTATCCTTTTTGAGCCTTCACACTTCTATAATTCTATAAATGTGTATCATACCTTTTACGGAGTAATTCAGCATCAACTCCGTCATTTAGTACTTATAATCCATCGCTTAAATACTCGACATAAGTGGCAACAAAATATCACAATCCCTACATTTGTAAAAATTAGATGATACTTTATAGTTAATGTAAGAGTTGCAAAATTTATGAAAATAAATCATGATAAGTACTTATAGGATACCATTGAATTGTTGAGAAATTTCTTCAATATATTCTACATCAAATGGATTAACGTGTAAAAAATGGTTATCACTTGTTTTATCTCAGTATTCTTTAATCATCGATCAATTAGAAAGAATCCTTTGGTCTAAAAGGTTACTTAGATGAAGGTAAGTAGGAAATATTATGGCCAACTTTTGTTTCTCAAACAACGGTATAGAACACCTCTTTGCTGATACCAGTCATCAAATTAGATGTGCCTCTATTTTAGAACAACTACTCCAAACTAACCAACACAACTGACTGGCATGTACACTTCGTCGACCAAATAACAAGGTAGGCCAGTTGGAATACTAAAACCTTTGATTATTTAGCAAAAATATTCCTTGTTTTGAGTAACTTTCATATATTTTTAATGATACCTTTCAAAGGTCTTATTGATGTATACTTTGAACAAACAGTTGGATATCGTGTATCTATATTGTTGTTGTATTCGCAACTTAGCCTTCTTTCGAAGATAGTAAACTATGAAATTGACGTGCTTCACATATTATCAAATATTATAATTAAGTAAGAATAAAATTATTTAATAGATGAAATTAAAAAAAATGGACATTAAATATAGTACTAATAGTAAGATAAATGACATTAAAACCTCATCATTCCAGCAAGTATTGGGTTGTGACATCAAATAGAACCAATTCTTCATTGTGGGATATGTAATAATAAAGTTGAACGCATCAAATCCAAGACTCGATTGTTTTGATTTGTAGTTATCATCTTTTTTATTTTTCATGACTTACATATGTTAATATAATGTTTGTATAAGAAGTTTAGGAATCAGAATTTTTAAGCAATGATTTATGTTGTTAGATATTTCTTGGTAAGAACCTTTTGCATCATCTCGGCAATCCATTTTGAATAAGTATCGATCAATTGTGTTGGAGATCGTATGAGATGTTGAACCATTTAAATAGATAATTCTGATGATCTTTTGAACTTTCATCCGGACTGACAGACTTCACTTTTTTTTACCTCGACAAAAGAAGATGGTGGATTATCAACTTTGCTAGTATGTTGTTCAACAGTAGCATATACCGTGACATCCACCTAAAAAGCTTGAATTATCAATGCTTATCACAAATATACAAATAAAATAAAATACAGAAAGATACATAAAGTTATGTAGCAGATGGATAATATGTTGGAACAAATATCCCATCTATTGCAACAGACATCCCATTTGTTGCAATATATTATCTATCTATTGCAATAGATTACCCATCTATTGTAACAAATATGTATTTTGTTTGAACAAATGATAAATACTCACCCTTTTTAGCTCATGCTACTCTCCTTTAGCCCTTGTGCATTGTTCAACAATGCAAGAAAGAGGAGCAGTAATTTTTCTTTTGTGATATTTGATAATACCTTGAAAATTACTTTATTTCTCCTCTTAACCTTAACCTCTAATGGTGTGAATAATTCTGAAATCCTCTTTGATAGAATGACACCTCTCTTAGATGTCAATTCCTCTACAATAACAGTTCATGCATTAATAACACTAATCACTCCATTATGTTTTTTCTTGCACTCTTGACATTTGCATGCACAACATAAGTTAGAAGATACAAAATCTCCAAATGATTGACTACCCTTTTTGTGTGAGAAATCTGTAGTATTCTAATTTAAAGAAGGGCTATATCGACCACCAAAATCAATATAATCATAATCATAATCATTTCTTATTTCAAAAACTTCTAGGAGAGAATCACCCAACTTATAAATACCACCAACCCCAACAGCAGCACCATCACCACTACCACCATCAACAATAATAACTTTATCACCACTAGTAGTATCATCAACAACAACATTACCAAGAATAAGCCCACCCTATCAAGGTGCTTTTATTTTGATGGTTGTTGTTCCAACCAACTTATTTTTTATTCCATAAATTACCTTAGGGTTCGATAAAGTTTGCACAGATTGTAAAGTAATAAAAAATGACATCTTAAACTCTCTATTAGTCGGAACAAGTCATGGATGTACAATCTAAAATACAACAACAACAACAACAACAAACCCAGTGTATTCCCACCTAGTAGGGTCTGGGGGGTAAGATGTACGCAGTCCATACCTCTACCTCTGAAGAAGTAGAAAGGCTGTTTCCGATAGACCCCCAGCTCAAGATACGAGTCACCACACAAATATAAAGTAATGCATAGAACAGAATTTCATAACATAAATACGGCACCCATAAGTAGTAGGAAACATTGGAAAGCACCCAGATACATAATAAAACATGGAACACCGAAATCATAACAAGAAGAAGAATAGGAAATAGGAATAAAAATAAGAGTAGGAAGAATAGCAGGAATAATACCCCCACCAAATAATTCCCTACCCTAGAGCCCCAATCTAAAATATATCAGTAAATATATTAGAATGATGATTAAATCATTTAAATAAATTATTAATTAAAATAAAAAACTTAATTAAAATCAGACTTACTGCTTCCTCAGAGGTTGAAAAGATCAAGAAATTTTGGTTTTTTCTATTATTTTTAGTCGATAACCATCTCGGAATTCTTGGACATGAAAATTCTCTATGATAGTTCACTTGTTATCTGAGATAAGATATGACTTCAAATTCCCATGCATATAAATTTATGCCAATAAATCAAAAGAATTATTCAATAAAAAATAAATAAAACATCAAAATATAAATATTAACCATGAAAGCCCATGGAAAGCCATATAAGTTGACTGCCTTCGGCATTAATGGAGTCAACAAATATTTGACAGTCATTTTGAAGCCATCATAACCTCAAGAATAGTTTTTAAATACCTCACGATCCTTGGGGAGATTTATTAAATCAAGTGGTGCTGAAACACCTAGATCTTGAACCATTGAAGAACAACTTCATTTTTGTGCCTCTGAGTTGGGTATGACTAGAGCCTTGAATCGTACCCTTGGTCATGACTTGTACCTATCTTGACCTCTCCTTTCATACCTTGATCAGTCCATGAGTGTATCCTAAAGTTTCCTATATGACATGACCTCCCCTTGGTCGTAACCAATGCATACGAGTCGTATACTACTCAACCATATTGAGGGGAGCCTCAAACCAAGTGGACTATTTTTGTCAAGAGTAAAGCTTATGAGTTAGGGGTGCATCATACCCTTTGTATATAACTCAAGGGTTCCCACTAATACCATTAATAGTATGTTTGACCTAGGAGAATCCTAGGGTATGAGTTAACGTACCACTTTTACCCAAGGGTACGATCACTAAGGAAATTGTATAGGAGAGCCATACCCCTGCACGAGCTCACTTTTTAGCTTTTAACTAAGGACCTTTTGGTTATTTCCCTTTCCTAAAACCCTAACCCCTCTAACTATATAAGACATTGTAGTCTTGTAATTCTTTATTACACAAGACTTAAACACTTCTAAACATTCTAAAAGCTTCATGAACCAAGGTTGAAGGCTAGGGTTTGGAGGGAGCTCATCTGGTGGAAAGAAAGAGATAATATTATTGGTGTGTCATTATTTTTTAGGGAATGTATATCCTACCATATTTAAATATCTCTAAACCCATGTATTTTAAACTTGGATTAGTAAGTTCACATGGTGGTTTTGAAATCAAATGAAAAGGGTTTTGTTGCCTAATGATGTATGATGTTGAATCTTGCCTTAGACTTATATTTATATGTGATATTTATGATAAATTTCATGTTTGGGTTATTGTTGTATATGTATTAACATGAGTATCTTTATAAACTCTAATATTGATAATATATACCATGGAAATAGCCTTGTTGAAGGTATACACCCAAGGTGTTTGTAAAAGTATCTAAGTGAGTTATCTAGTCATATCTTATTGATGTATTAAACTAGGGAAATGGATCAAATAAAAATGTATGAATGATAAATAATGTGTTAAAGTAATTATGAACCATGTGTAATGAAATTGATAACCTCGATTGTTTGCTAATGAAAGGGTAAAGTCCCTGGATATAAAAATAAACTTAAATTATGGGTTGAACCCAAGTGTTGTGAGAATGTGGCATAGAATTGTTGTAAGGGTCTTGATGACCATAAGGTGCCCTGTTTGTTGAATTAATGAAAGGAATTGGCCTATTGAGATGGTTGAGCAATGAAAGCTCCCAGAAGGACCATGTGGTCATGCATAGTGTTGAATTAGCTAAATTAGTTAAAGTCTATAAATTTAGTATTGAATGTATGTTGATGCTTGGGCAAAGGGTTAAAGTCCTAAATGACAAATAATGATAGTTATCATGGATTGAGGTCAAAGTCCCTTGACTTATGTGATGAAATGAGGTTGAAGTCCCTTGACTTATGAATGGCTTCAAGTTGAAGTCCCTTGCCTAATAATATTTCTTGAAGTTAGTGTCCCTTACTTAAAGATATCTCTTGTGGTTAGAGAACCTCTCTGAATAAAATGGGTTATGTTTAGAGTCCAAGTATATCTGAGGTTAAAGTCCTTTTCCTAATGTGTGAGCATGAGGCTAAATTCCCATACCCAATTTAATGTGTGGACACATGTCTGAAGTCTTATGTCCAATTAAATCCCTATGTTTGAATGATTGTGTAAACAATTAAAGTCCTTGGCTAATGAATGAGTAAGCATGGTTGAAATCCCTTGTATGAGTGCACGTGAATATGGTTAAAGTCCTATGCTTAATATGAATTATTTAACCTATAAGTGTGAAGTGTCTGATTTCCCCACTTTATGTCTAATGAATGAATGCTTAAGAATGATGATGAGCCCTGATATCTTGATTAGCATGTGATATGTATTACAGTATTGATTAAAGTGTGAATGAGATGAAATGATATATATTGACTTGATGTTGATTGATGATGATATTTTATCACTAATCCTTTAGTTACATGCTAATGTTACAACTGCTAACCATCTTCGGATGTTGTGTCCCCATGCGACATAGGGGCCGGAGCATCTTCTTCTCTTTCTAGGCAGTGATTAGTATATCAAGGGGTTTGTGCATTAACTTAAAGTGGTGAGCTTCCTTACTCCAAAAGATATTTATCTCTTGGTCTCTTATGATTAGACTTACACCCATTTAGACTTGGTTTGGCTATCATCAAGGGCTTATCCCGACATATACATTTGTTGACTTCAGATTTATATAGAGGTATTGTGAACAACTGTAAACTTGGGTGTGAGTTAGGTTTTATGAATCTAATGTTGAATTATGATATTATATCCTCAATCTTGACTTATAAGTTGGAGTTTCCTCGACTCCTATTGTATGATGAGATGTTTAGGTTGGGTTATCGGGAAGTCCTCCGGTTCATGTGATCTTGGAGTACCTATATGACATAGCCTGGGTTTGGGTCATGTCAAGTTTGTAGCAGAGCCTAGGTTCATTTTTAGTTGGGTGTTCTCAATGCCGTGTAAAGTAGAGTCTCTTTTATGGGTATAAAACGCGCCATATTTATAAAAGAGGGGCTATGAAATATCTTAGGAATGTTTCCCTTTCTTGTGTTTCATCTCATAATATGATGTCTAAGTTCTTGAATTCCCTTAATTTAATTTTCTATCTTTTAGATCTTGCCTCCAAGGAGATCTAAGACTCAGGCAAACACTTTGGCCCCAACTAAGGGTGCTAGGCACGAAGCTTATCCAACTTCTGGAGTTCAGACCTAGGCTAGGACTTCAGCATCTGGACATCCTCATGGGGTTCCACCTTTCAACCCTGATTATATGAGTGACTCTCCTCCTCAGTCCCCTGAAGAGAATTCTTCTAATGAGTAGTTTCGTTGCTCTATCAACATTTTGGCTTAATTGGTAGCCTCTAAATTGGATCATGGTGCTTTGGCTGATGTTTATTCTGAGGCCACAAGAATTAGCCAATTTATGAGGTTGAGCCCTCCTATGTTCATGGGCATAAAGGTTGAGGAAGATCTTCAAAGCTTCGTTGATAAAATTAAGAAAATTTTTCTGAATCATGCATGCTTCAAAAATTAAGGGTGTTGAGCTTCCTTATTACCAAATGAAAGATATGGCATACCAATGGTATGAATGGTGGGCGTTTTCTATAGGTGTTGATGCTAGTCTGGCTTCATGGATGGATTTCGCCGAGGCTTTCTTAGACTATTTCTTTTCTCAAGAGTTGAGGGAAACAAAGGCGGAAGAGTTTATGAACTTAAATAAAGAGAGGATGTCCATTCAAGAGTATGCCTTGAAATTCCATTAATTATCAAGGTATACCCCTGAGATGGTTGCTAGCATGAGGGCTAGGATACGCAAGTTTGTCTCATGATTGTCCCGTGAGTTAGTTCTCAAGACCAAGGTGACTTTTTGATTGAGAAAATAGATATCTCTAGATTCATTATGTATTTTCAACAATTAGAGGATGACAAAAAAATAAAGTTGATCTTAGTAAGAAGCAAGGCAAGAAGTTTAGGCCTTCTGAGAGTAGTGGTGGAGATGGTGGCAAGTGGCCATAAAAGAAGTGGAGGAGTTTGGTCTTGTTCTCCTCGGCTAGTGTTTGCTCTCCTTACCTAAAGTTTTTAGGTAGTTGTTGATCTCAGTTCAGTGGTGGGTCCCGAGAAAAAGGTTCCCAATTCCATGCTCGTGATGCCCAATCAGCTCCACCCCACCCTCCTTGCAGATTCTGTGGTCAGAGTCATCGTGGTCAATGTAAGAAAGGGAGAAATCGGTGTTTTCATTATGGTCAAGTTGGGAACTTGCAACGTGATTTACCCTCTCTAGCAGCTTCTTGGGCCAACAGGGCCCCTATTGCTACTCCACCCCCTCTCGCACCAAAGGGTGCTATGTCTGTCTCGTCTTATATTTTTGGAACTAGTACTGGATAGAACCACTTGTATGTACTTTCTACTTGCCAAGATTCTGAGGCATCCCCCAATCATGTCATGGGTATGCAGAGGATTTTCTCCCGCGATTGTATAGTTTACTTCATCCAGGTTCTTCTCTTTCTTATGCGACCCCGTATGTGGTTGTACATCTTGATTATGGTCCTGAGAGTCTTTTGGTTCTCTTTTTGAATTTCTATACTATTCAGAGACCCTATGGTTGTTACAAGGGTCTATAAGTGGTGTGTGATATTAATTGGTGGTAGGGATACTCTTGTAGACTTAATAGAGTTAGACATAGTTGATTTTGATGTCATTTTGGGTATGGATTGGTTGCACTCTTTCTATGTTTCCTTAGATTTTGGGACCTGTAGGGTTATGCTCAAATTCCTTAATGAGCCAGTCATTGTATGGGAAGGTGGTTCTCTACTTCCCAATGAAATATTCATTTCTTATCTTAAATCTCGAAATTTGATTGCAAAGGGGTGTATGTATCATTTAGTCTGAGTTAAGGATTATAACTGGAAAATCCTTCCCTAGAATCAGTTTCTGTTGTGAATGAGTTTCCCAAGGTGTTTTTCGATGATCTTTTCAGTGTTCCTCCCGATAGGGAAATTGATTTTAGGGTCGATCTAATTCTCGACACTCGTTTGATTTTAATCCCTCCTTATAGAATGGCTTCGGTAGAGCTAAAAGAGCTTAAGGAGAAATTTAAAGACGTCTTAGATAAAGGTTTTATCCACCCTAGTGTGTCTCCATGGGGTGATCCCGTGTTGTTCATGCACAAGAAGGATGGTTCCCTTCGTATATACATTGATTATCGCTAGTTGAACAAAGTGATCATAAAGAATAAATATCCTTTTCCTAGGATCGATGATTTGTTTGATCAACTTTAGGGTGCGAAGTGTTTTTCTATGATTGAAGGATAATTATTTGTACGCCAACTTCTCCAAGTGTGAGTTTTGGTTGAAAGTTTTGGCTTTTCTTGGTCATGTCATCTCTAGTGAAGGGATCATGGTAGATCCCCAAAATTTCATATGTAGCCTAATTCCCTTTACTTGTTTGACCTAAAATTGATCCAAAGACCCTAAGTGTTAGATTCCCATACTTATGTAATATTTTTAATAATGACAAACTAATAATTAACTATTTACAGCATATAAAATATCTCTAATAATGGAAAAATATATCGCACAAAGAAAGGAGTATCCATCCATAGAGAATAGTGAATATGGAACAACATCAATTAAAAGATCTCACTGAACAAGGCAATCAATGATGATTGAACATCTTTCACACCAAGTCTAAAGGAAAGGAGATTACACCTTCTACATGGACATATCTGATATAGACATGCATGGCTGTGAGAAAGAAAGGTTGCACCAAGTATAGACATATCTGATATGGACATACCATAGGTGCAAACTCCCTCAATCAAGGAATAAATTCAAATCCTTGATTGAGAGGGTTTTCTTATGAAGAATCAAAGTAGAAACAACCAAAGAATATAAAATCCAAGACATGAAATAAAAGAAGACACATAACTTTATGAAGGATCTAAGTGTGTCTCAATCTTAGTCTTGATAGGAACATTGTACTTTTTTTTTAATAGTCACAAAAGAAAGATTGAGTCAACTTAGCTATTACAGTTGAAGTTGTATCACAAGATCTGAACATCAAAATAAGCTTTAGAACTTGTTCCTACACATTTATGTTCTTACACCACTTTGAAGAATTGATAGGAAATTTTTAAAAGCCAAGGGGACTCTGGATGTAGGCAACACATTGGCGTTTTGAACCAGGATAAATTATTATGTTGTTACTTAATTTGATTATATACTTATCTACATTGTTATTCTAATTTCTATTGTGTTCGAGTATATTCATCTAAAGGGAAGTTGACTGTCTAATTTGACCAGTCGACTAAGGAAATTTTCAATTAACCCCTTCTTGATTTTGAATTGGTATCCGAGCAGGTCTCACTAATAATGTTGCTTAACCGCACATGAGTAAAGATAAAGTGGCAAACTACCAAATTCTTAGAGCTTTCCTTCAAGACTGTCACTCCTCCACAAGACCACTGTACTTCAATGTACAATACTACTCCTTTTGAAAGAACAGATTCACAATAATTGTCTAACCAAATTAATTATAAGCAAGGGCAGTGATTAAGAAGGGAACAAAGCCAATTTCAGGACTTAAAGAAAAATAGAAGGACAAGGAGAAGGAAAAAGAATCAAGTAGTAGTGACATGGAGGACCTGGAAAATCTTAAAGTCACAGAAGAACAACAAGAGAAAATTCAAACTAATTCACGAGCTATAAGTTTACTCCTTTGTAAAGTTGGTGAACAAGAATATTATAAGATATCAACCTGTGAAACCATAAAAAAGATGTGGGTTAAATTGGAAGCAACCTATGAAGGGACCACTAAAGTCAAAAAGTTAAAAATCGTTGTGAGCTGTTCAAGATAGAAGCAAATGAAAATATGGAATCAATGTTCGCCAGATTCAAAAAACTTATATGTGAGCTGAAATCATTAGGGATGATCTATCTACATTGCCTGTAAGTCTCAAAGCTTGTGAGAAGCCTCCCTAAAGTATAGGAAACCAAATCTGCTATTTTAGAAGACAGGGACCTCCACAACATGATGTATGATGAATTACAATGAAATCTCATTGCCTATGAATTAAATTATATCAGCAGGTACAACAAGGAAGAAAAAAGAAACCAGGGGCCTTCAATACTGTAACAACTGGTGAAGAATAATTCTTGGAATAGGCAAACAAAGAAAAGAAATGGCTCTTGTAATCAAGGAGTAAGATAGAGCATGAAAAAAATACAACAAAGATCTCATGGAGGTATAAAAAATAATTTCATAAGGAATGATAATCGTTGTTATTACTGTGGAAAGCCAGGCCATATGTAACGCCCTAGGTTTTTGGTCCTTAAAAATTCCTAAAATTTTGCACTCACTGCCTTAACTACGACTTGGACTATGAGTCATAGGGTATCTTGATGGGTCATTGGGACAAGTTGTAACTAAATCAGTAAGTTTGTGTCTAGATTCTGGTCTAAGTACAAGTGGCACCCTAAGAGCCGTGAGGATTTCTTTTGAGTTGTTAGGTTTAAATTATAGGGTGTCCTGTGTATGCCCCAATTAGGTTCGGTATTGACTGCAATTGCACCCCACGAGTCATAGGGTCCTATATGAGTCATGTCATTGATTTATAGGATCAATAGTATATGGTGCCTTGGTGGTTCTGCCTTGGCTATGACTCCTTGTGATGAGTCGTAAGGAGACAATACGAGTTCTATAGTGACTCATAGTCACTGACGAGTAAATTTTAGCTTTTAATAAAAGGGACCTTTAGAAAATTCCCTTTTTATCTAATCAAGATCCGCATTCATAAGGCACTGTAAAGAGGTTATTCCTCATTCATAACGTACACGTACTCAACATTTAAAAGATTATCTCATCCTCTCAAGCCTTTATACTTAGGGTTTCTAAGAGGTAGATTATTCAAGGGCTCTAGAGTTAAATTCTCTCCATGAAACTTGATATTTCATGTATGTGAATCTACCCTGAAACATGAAACTACATGGTTATTTACTTGATTAAAAGTAAGGGTTTTGACATTATTGAGGGTTTTGACAGGAATGGTTAATTAATTATTTTCCCATGGTTTTATTGCGCATTAATCATGTCTTAAATATGGTTTTGGACTTGTGGGTTCATGGTTATGGTGAATTAATTAAGGGATTGTGACTTCCCAAACTTAAGACTTTCGAAGTAGTTATGACCCCAACCCCATATTGTAAAGTTGTTTTTAGTTATGAGAATTTGGGAATATAACTATTTTGAAACTATTGAACTATTATGTTGGATTGAACCTTGTGGGTTGGTGTTTCAAAAGCTATTACATAATTGAACCAAGAGGGGTTGTGAATTCCCTAAGTAATAAAATTATATTGGCATGTTGATGTTACATTACAAGTGTAGTTGGTATGATGATATCAACAATGTATGCCTAAATGTTTATTGTGGTTCACTTAATGGGATTGTGTGATAATTATTTTAATTGGAATTTAAAGAGAGTTGTGTAGCTGAGTTATGAAACTGGAGCTCTAAGAGGCCAACACTGGAAATCGTGGTTGTCAATGCGAAGGTCTATATGATTGGGTGGTTTGAGTCCCTCTATTATTATTATTATTATTATTATTATTATTATTATTATTATTATTATTATTATATGATTGGGAGGTTCGAGTCCTCTATATCTTATACATGATTTGGTGTTTGTGTCACCTTGATATGCAGAGAGGTTCTAGTCCCCCATAGTGCATATGTTTACCCTCTAGTTTATATGGCCACACACACTGGAGACATACTAGCTGGGGGAGAGCTAGGCCCATATAGACCATGGGTGCCTTGTATGTTATGAAATTTAAGCTACAAAATCCAGACTAAGGTTTTAAAATGCATGCTAAGCCTCTTTACCTATCCCGGCATGATATATATATATATATGTGTGTGTGTGTGTGTGTGTGTGTGCATTGGATGATGTGCATGGAATCTTTATTGATTTTGAACTATTGATCTTGAAATTATATTATCCTGAATCCTTGAGTTACATGCTAGCGCTCCAACTGACAACTGTCTTTAGACATTGTATCCCCACGCGATGCATGAACTGGACATACTTCTACTTCTCCTGCTTAGTGATTAGGATTCAGGATTAGCTCGTGAGTTGACATTAAATTGGTGATCTTTCAGACATTGAAAGACTACATTTCATGTTTTAGTCTCTTATGTTTTAGAGTGTTTAGAATTTCTTTTGGCTATAGTCGGGGGCATGTCCTGATACTTTATTGATATATAGTTTTGGTTTATGTCTAGAAGGCTTTGTTGATTACTGTGGACTTGGGTGGTGTTAGATGGTGATTGGTTATTGATCATAGAAGTATTAATTCTTAATAAATCTATCTTATTATATGTGCAATATTCATTCGACATTGAGAATGCTGTGTTTACTTGGTTAGGTGCAGGGGGTGGTCACCAATCTACATGGGACTTTAGATACCCATTACATCCATGCCCTGTTTTGGGTCATTAAAAATATCGTATTAGAGCCTGGGTTTAGCGTAATTGGGGGTCCAACAAAGTCGTATTAAGTAGAGTCTCATTTATGGGTGTGTAGCGCCCCATACTTATAGGGGAGAGGCTATGAGATATTTAGTAGTGTTTCATTTTCTTGTTGTTCTATTTTTTAGCTCTAGAGTCTAAGGTCTTGAATCTCTCTAATCCCCATTTGTTTGGCTATCAGATTATGCCCCCAAGAAGAGATAATAACCATGGAAATTTTTCTACCCTATCTGTGGACAATATGGACGGAGCTCGTCCTACTTGAGGAGATCAGACATGATCTAGGGTCACTGCTTCTTATTAACCTAATTAAACTCCATCCGTTCCTCATGTCCCTCCTTAGGTACCCCAGGTTGAGTTTTGACAATCAATTTATTTTTTACCCAATTAGTGGCCTCTCAGACTTAGTGGGTTGCTTTTGTTGATCGATCCTATGAGGCCACTAAAGTTGGCCAATTCATGAGGTTGAATTTTCCTATTTTCACTGGTTTTAAAGTTAAGAAAGATCCTAAATATTTCATTGCTGAGATGGAAAAGATCTTCTATGTGATTCATACTTCTAAGGTTGAGAGTGTAGAATATGCAGCTTATCAGTTGAAGGATGTAGCATACCAATGGTATAAAGAGTGGGAGCATCTTAGGGCAGATAATGCTGAGTCTATTTTGTGGGACGAATTCACTAGTGCTTTTCTTGATCGATTTTTTCCTTAGGTGTTAAAGGAGGCCAAGGAGGAGGAATTGGTAAATCTAAGGCAAGGCAGGATGTCAGTTAAGGAGTATGCCTTGAAATTCCACAAGTTATCTGAGTATGCTCCAGAGTTAGTGACTAGCATAATGGCTTGGATGAGAAAGTTTGCTTTTAGATTGTCCTAAGACTTGATTCTGGAGAGTAATGCTACCTTGTTAAACAAGGACAAGGATATTTTTTGGCTTATGGTTTATATGAAACAAGTCAAAAAAAAAGAAGAAGAAGCAGGTTGGAATTGGGGAAAGGTAGAGTAAGAAGTTTTGCTACTCAGATTAGGGTGGAGGTTAGCAACAAAATGGTAGAGATAGAGGAAAATAGTCTAAGAAGAGGTGGGGTAACTCTGGTTGTTACTCTATAACTAGTTCTCCTTATCCCAAACCATCTGGTGATCGTTGTTTTTAAGAAATTCTTAGTCCTAAGGCATAGGGTTCCCAGTATCAGGCTAGTGGGGCTTAGTCAGCTCCATCAAATCGTCATTGTAGATTATGTGGTCAGATGCATCATGGTGTTTGTGAAGATGGGCCAAATTGGTCATATGTAGAGAGATTGTCTTTCTAGGTTTTCTTTCGAGGCAAACAAGCTTCATATTGCTATTGCATTAACTCTTGCACCACAGGGTGCTACTTCTGCTTCTAGCTCTAGCACTAGTTGAAACCGTCTGTATGCCCTCACTATCCATCAGGAGTTTGAGGTATCCCCTGATGTCATTAACGGTATGTTGAAATTCTTTTGCCGTGATGGGTGTTGTTTACTTGATCCAGTGTCTACTCTTTATTATTGACCCTATTTGTATTTGAGCATTTTAGATTTGGTCCTGAGTGCATTTCTGGCCCTTTTTTTGTTTCTAAGCGGGTAAGTAACTATGTGGTTACTAGAAGAGTCTATAGGGGTTGTATGGTGTCTGTTGGTGATAGTGAAACTATAGTAGATTTGCTGTCATATTGGGGATAGATTAGTTTCATTCGTGCTATGATTTTTTAGATTGTTGAACCTATAAGGTCATATTCAATTTTCTAGATGAATTGGTCATTGAATGGGAAGGTAGTTCCCTAGTGCCTAAGGAAAGGTTCATATCATATCTTAGAGACCAAAAATTAATTTTCAAGAGGTCTCTCTATCATTTGGTCTGGGTTAAATATTCTACCTCAGAGAGTCCTTCCTTACATTCCGTCCCCATAGTAAATGAATTTCTTAAAGTCTTCCCTGATGATCTTCCTAGTGTTCCTCCTAATAGGGAGTTTGATTTTGGGATTGATCTTGTTATGGACACTCGTCCTATCTTTATCACTCCAAATAAAATGGCTCTAGCTGAGTTGAAGGAGCTCAAGGAGCAGTTAAAGGATCTTCTAGAAAAAGGTTTTATCTATCCTAATGTGTCCCCATGGGGTGCACCTATTTTATTCGTACATAAGAAGGATGGTTCCCTTCGAATATGTATTGATTATTGGTAATTGAATAAGGTAACGACAAAGAATAAATACCCTCTTCTAAGGATAGATGATTTGTTTGACCAACTTCAGGGTGCTAAATTCTCCTCCAAGATCGATCTGTCTGGTACCATCAGTTGATAATTAGGGAGAAGTATATCTCTAAGGCTACTTTCCAAACATGGTATGGTCATTTTGAGTTCTTGGTAATATCTTTTGGATCGACCAACGCTCTGATAGCATTTATGGATCTTATGAATTGGGTTTTCCATCATCTCTTAGATTTGTTCGTGATTTTCTTTATTAATGATATTTTGGTGTACACCAAGAGTGAGGTAGATCTTACTGATCAACTCCGCCTTATGTTGCAAACCCCAAAGGAGCAACATTTTACGGTAAGTTCTCTAAGTGTGAGGTTTGTTTAAATGTTGTGACTTATCTAGGTCATGTAATTTTTAGTGAAGGGATCATGGTGGATCCACAAATAGTTATGGTGGTTAAGAAGTAGCCTAGAACCAATACTCCAATCGATATTCAGAGTTTCTTAGGTTTAGTTGGTTATTATAGAAGGCTTGTAGAGAGCTTCTCTTCTATTGCTGCCCCTTTGACCAAGTTAACTTAAAGTTCTTATGATTGGATGCTTGTGAGGGTAGTTTTGAGAAATTAAAAGATAAGTGACTCTAGCTCTAGTTTTAACCCTGCCCAAGGGTACTAATGGTTTTTTGGTCTATTGGGATGTGTCCAAGGTGGGGCTTTGTTGTGTATTAATGCAACATGGAAAAGTAGTAGCTTACGCTTCTAAGTAGTTGACTGTTAATGAGAAGAATTATCCGACTCATGACTTAGAGTTGCTAGCTGTGGTGTTTGAATTAAAGATCTCGCAGCATTATTTCTATGGGGTTCAAGTTGATATATTTTCAGATCATAATAGCCTACAGTACATTTTCACTCTGAAAGAGCAGAATCTCAGGCAAAGGAGATGGCTTCAGTTTTTCAAGTACTATGATATGATTCTTCATTACTACCCAGGTAAAGCTAACATACACAATCAGAAATTAGGTCTATGGTGACAGTTCCAAAACTGTTGCAATAGACAAAAACCCGTTGCCATAGACCTATCGTAACAGTTCTGCACGCATCCCATAGTTGGACGTTGCGATTGGTCTATGACAATGGTTTCTGTGACGGTTCTCAATTTCGTCACCATAGGTAGACCTATTGTGACGGTTATTTTTTTACTTATTATGACGTCTATTTTCATCTATTGCAACGGTTATGGACCGTCACAATAGATGTTATTGCAACGGTTACTAACCATTACAATAGGTGCTACCGTGAAGCTTTTGTTATTCTGCTGCAACACTTTTTGACTACCTACTACAACTATTTCATTGCTTATTGGAACACCTATTTTCATGTATTGCAACGGTTCGATAGCAACGACATTAAACCGTTGCAATATCATCTATTACGACATTTTTATTATTCTGCTGCAACACTTTTTGACTACCTATTACAATGGTTTATTGATCTATTGCAATGATTTTTACCACATGTTATTAAATTGAAATGATTTATATAAAATAGCCACGACTTAAGTCATCTTTGCAATCTTTTGCAAATGTTGTTGAACCTCCATTTTGTTCACCATTTGCATTTGAATCCTCCCCTTTAACTGTGGAAACACAACATCATCAGTTAAAAGTCATACTTCATTCTGGCAAGAAGTATAGATTCAAAAATAAACATTAACACCTACAACTTTGTGAATTTGAACAATATGGAAAAGCTTGTTTCATTATGGACGA
This sequence comes from Capsicum baccatum var. pendulum, assembly GCA_030864225.1. Taxonomy (NCBI): domain Eukaryota; kingdom Viridiplantae; phylum Streptophyta; class Magnoliopsida; order Solanales; family Solanaceae; genus Capsicum; species Capsicum baccatum. The sequence continues at coordinate 194,267,961 of CM061558.1, read as the reverse complement.
CAAGTAATAGAAATTTGTTAGGTAGCATTATGGTGCTTATATAATAAATTAATATCTAAGAAGGCAACAAGTAGTCACAGTAGTAATAACTGTCTCTGTATTAGCATGCACTGCCAAACTTGCAAATTTGCCAGAATAACTACCAAAAGCTTATAATATGTCTATTGTCGATAACTCAGCTAAATGAGGGAAATTACCTAGAGATAGTGATCTGGAAGGGAAATGGGGCACCGGGACCCTCAAGATTTGATAATGGGGGAATGACTATGGTCCTTTTTCTCACCTCTAAAGTTGATTATCTGAAACTAAACTTCATGCAGAGGCAACCCGTAGGTTCCACATACATGAAAAATTATTACCTTTCTCTGTATACCATTCGGGAACCTGCCGAATGGTGTACAAAACCTGCCACTTAATATGGAGAAATTATTTCCTTCTAACACATCAATGACAAATTATTACCTTTCTCTGTATACCATTCGGGAAGCTTTTTCTCTTCTCTCGGTAGCTATTTTTTAGTATCTATGCTAGGAAATGCGTAGGTTCCACATTTTTAAACTACTTTGTACTCGAAGCTCACAGCTTCATTTCGAAGCTACTCATTTCAATAGCAAACAAAAATAAAAAAACAATGAGCTTACCTACAATAAAACTCTAGCATTCATGCACAGACACACGATGTATATGTATATGAACATATGTGTCTGAGTTAAATCACTTCTTACTCAAATTCACCAAAAAACTCCATCACAAAGCAAATCAACTAACGGTACCTCTTATTGTTAAGAAAGTATTCACAAGTCCCATTTTCTTTGCTTCGGAGATTGTGTAGAACCTTGTCAAAAATGACATTTCATGAGCTTTTTTCGGTCCAACCTGTTCAGCCAGCAAAAGATTAAACCAATATAATCGGTTTTTACACTAGTGCTTGATCAAGAAGTTCAATTAACATGAAAGGAGAACTACCAATCAGTTATCCATAAATTGTATCTTTGACGAAAAGAACCAAGGTAAGAACCAAGATACATCTCAGAAAATTGTAGATATTAGAATTCCCAAAATATAACTGATTTTAAGAATATCGAGATCATACCCTATGTAGACACACACAAACTCAGGGTATTTAGAACCTTTCTTAGCAACCACTTCAATGCTCCGTAAACCCTCATAAGCTCCAATTGATACAAATAATTAAATTAACTTGTAGCTTAGTCCAGAAATGGGTGGAAAACATGACAGGCCAAAATCAAAAGTTTAAGCCTACTTGTTGAGTATTAACTTGGTCAGCCTTGTTCAAAACCACCCGTATCTTATCATCACAACCTCAAAAAGATGCAATCACACACTTAAACTCATCACTTATATCATATTTGTGAGGATAGAACAAAATATACAAAATAATGTAAACTGCAGCTAAATTGTAAAGTACCTTATGTATAAACCAAATTTACAATTTCCTCGGCTGATAGTCTGTGCAGTTTGAGCAGGACACAAGCTCTCTATAAGTCGATGATGCAGGGAACCACCCCTCCAGATCATACTTCTTTGCTGATGCATTATTCAGCACGCCAGAAATTATAGCCACAGATCATACTTCTAGGTTTGATTTTCAGTTAAAGATTGATACAATTAATGATTCAAAAAGTCCTTAGTAGCTTGAGAAGATTATATTGTCTAAACACATTCACCGTTCATTCTCTCACATCTTGCATTATTGTTTCATATAATAGGAGACAAAGGGAGATGAGTTTAACTATCAGTAACCATTATCAAATCATCTCACTATTAGCTATCAATATATCATTTAATCTATAAAACAAATATTAGTCAAAATGCTTCTATAGACACCAATGACATCAATGACATTACACTCAGAAAACTTGTTTTATCTCGAGCCTTCATCGGAAAAAAAGTGCACATACTTGATTGTCTGACTTACACATTGATATTGTGCAGCATCTCAGCTTAAATGAAGCAGAATTCCAGGATAAACTTCAAATATGTGCAATCGATAAAAGCAAAATCAGTTTTAACAGAGACTATTAGTGTACTTGAGAGAGAGCAGAATCTAACTCCTCCATGTTATTAAAGGCAAATGGTGTTGTTCCACTGATCTGCTTCCTGCAAATCCAAAAAAGTACATCGGAAACATAATCTAATCTCTCATGGTACTACAACTCATTAACACAAAAAATTAATGGAATCTAATAAAATATCAATCAGAACCTGCTTAACTTCATAATTGATTGAAGATGGTTTCAGCTACAAAGATAAGATGGCTTCTTGAAAGTGGGGTCGGAACAGAGTACAGTTTGCGTAGCGTCTACCTCTACCTCAGAAGTGAGGTAGAGGCTGTCTTTCATATAGTAATGATGATAATACATGTACTTGTGACACTAAAACTCAAAGCGAGCACTATTTTATCTTTTATGACTTTACAGATGCTAGAAACAGGAAGCGAATCTATGTTAGTTCATTATATAAAAGTACATTTTGTAACTGAATGGACCAGTTCCTTAAGCCCATTTAGCTTCATACCTTGTTACTAAGTATGATCTTATGTCTTGTCTGGTTCATCTTCGTCTTCACCTGGGGCCCATACTGCACTACTTTGGTCTGTTAGTTTTTGAGGGCCACATATCTCCACATAACACTAATGGTATCAGAGCACAGTTATTTAAAAAATACTGCAGTAGCATATATGTTTGAATTTAGGTTGGATTGGATTAATTATGAGAAGACCATTTAAAAATAGAGAAGCTTTTAGAAAAAGGAAAGAAACCTTAATTAGTAATTATTCAGAACATATAAGTCTAAATAAAACAAAATAAAACCCACAAAGATTACCCTACCTAATTACCTTAATATCTAGTATTGAAGCAAATTAATAATCCATTTAAAATCTAGAAGAATGAGACACATCCACCTAATTATGATAAAATTAGATTTAGATATCCACCAAAATACTATAAATATGGTTTAAATGAATAAAGTACAAAAATGCAAAGAACTAAAACAAATTATTTTAGAAAAAACGTAAAGAATTAAAAATAAGAATAGAAAGATTACATTATAATATATTTGCCGGAGTTAGTGAAAACTCAATAAATACACAAAAAGATGAAATATCAAAATTAGAATCACAAATAGATAGTTGAGAATATATATATATATATATATCAACATGAATTATTCACAACAAAATGAACAAAGAAGAATTTATAATAGATGAAAAAATATATGAAAATCACGAAGGATTAAAAATAAAAATAGTATTTTCTAATCTAGGAAGAAGATATAAGAAAATAGGTGAACATTTATATTTAATGTTAGAAAAAGAAGAATTAAAATTAGAAGATAAATTGACAGCTATGGTAAGAATAGAAAGAGAAAATGAAGAAATAGATAGGAAAAAGGAAATAGAAAAAATAAAACAACAAACTACAGAAGAAATACGAAAAATAGAAGAAACTAAAAATAGTAGGATTGCTGAATTAGAAAAAGAACTACAAATGTTAAAAGATTTGTATGAAAAAAGATAAAAGGAAAAACAAGAAAAAGATAAAGAACAAAAATTACTAAACGAGATAAATCAATTTAAAGAAAAAATAGAAATAAATAATAAAGAAATAAAAATAGGGAATTAGAAATAAATAATATAGATGTTGAAGAGACAGATAATTATGATTCAGAAGATAGTGAAACATATACAGAAATATGAACATATACAAAAAATTTAGAAATAAATGAAAAACAAGAAGTAATTAATGAAGAAAACTTAGAAAATATCACCATAGAAATAAATACTCTTGATAAAAAAGAAGATGCAAATATAATACCTAGAACATCAGATATAAGTAAACCTACATATTATAAGAATAAGTTTAAAAGATATAATCTAAAGAATGAATATGACAAATGGACACCAAAACAAATAGTTAATAAAAATTATAACTTTTTAGACTTAGATTGTCTAATAGATACAGAAAAAACAATACAATTATGGATAAGATATATGACAAAACAATTATTAGATAATAATATAAACATAACAGATGCACCAGAATATATAGAAAGAACACTAATAGGAACAGTGAAATTATGGTTTTCAAATTTAACTGAAAATAGCAAGAAGGTATTAAGAACTAATAAACCTACAGAAGGAACATCATCAACAACAACTAAACTAACACCTATAGAATTATTAAAAAAATATGAAACAGCTATAAAAGATGAATTTGGTATTATGACAACAATAGAAGAAGAGCAAGATGAAGAAAAAGATACAAATAGGAATTTAATGTTAAAATTAGCAATATGTAATATGTGTTATATAGATGAATATACTTGCGTATTTAAAGAATATTATTATAAAGGAGCATATAATATAGAAGAAAATAAAGAAATAAGAAAATTATACTTTAATAAATTACCCGAACCATTTAGTTCAAAGAAAATAAAGAGTTGGGAAGAAGCAAAAATAGTAGATACTCTAGGAGTAAGAATAAAATTTTTACAACAATGGTATAGAAACTTATGTGAAAAATATTGAGAAGAATTAAAATGGGAAAAACATTGATAAGAAATTTAGCATGTTGCAAAAATAAAATAGTGCCCCAATTCGGATGTGAAGAAAGATATTATAAGAAAAGAAAAAGACATAAGAAATATAAGAAACACAAAAAATCAAAATATAAATACAAGAAACCAAAAAAAAGATATTATGTAAAAAAATTATAAATACAAAAGACCATATAGAAAAAAAAAATCTATAAAAGAATGTACTTGTTATAATTGTGGAAAATTAGGACATTTAGCTAGAGATTGTAAATTACCTAAAAATCCAAAAAATAAATAAATATCAGAAATAAAAATAGATAATACAGAATATATGCAGATAGATTATATAGATTATGAATTAGAAAGTGAGGACAGTATATATGAAATTTCAGAAAATGAAACAGATAATGAAATAGATAGTAAAATAGATGAATCAAATGACTGAAGAAGATATAAAATAATAACAAAGGAAGAATATTAAAATGATGAAGGAACAGAACAAAAAACAATATTTGACAGTAACATATTTGATGAAATAAAAGGAAAAGAATTAGACTTAAGTGTAGAAAAAATATTTAAAATACCAACAATAAGAAATCTATTTACTAAGAAAAAAGAAGAATATTATGTAGTATGCCAAAAGGAACATGTAATAGACTATAGATATGCAAAAGGTAAAGCTAGTATACCACTAGTAACAAAAAGAATAATTAATAAAGAGATAAACGATATAAAAAATAGAGACCCAATAAAATATGTACACCTTAGAGGTACAGAGATATTAATAAAAGCATGTTTTAGAGAAGGAATAGATACCAATAGAATTATATTTAGCAGATGATAGAATTATAAAACCTGTACAAAAAAGCATAATAACTGCCATAAAAGGAAATTTAATATACCAAAAATTAAAATTTATAATAAGTGGAAATTATTCAGTAGCGGTAACAGATAAAAATATAGATAAATCATTAGTATTATATTGGAAAATATAAGGAATAGAACTAACCCCAGGAAGTAAAATATTTACAACAAGATGCAAAAATCTATATGTATTAACAACAAAACATAAAATAACAGTAAAAAAAAAGATTAACAAAATACGAATAGAAAGTCCATTCGAACAAATTGTAAAAACAATAGATTATAATGATTATAGCTATAGAGACATAGATATAGAAGAAAATTTAGAAATAATAAATGATAGAATAAATACAACGAAAAGAATAGCTGATGAAAAACCAGAATCATCAAGCTCATAAAAAAGAATAAGTTATGAAATAAATTCAACAAATAATTTAAACCAATATTATCTAACAGGAAAGGTAAATGAAAAGGAATATTTAATACTATTAAATACAGGACAAAAAGAAAATTATATAGCAAAATATCTAGTAAAAAACGAAGAAATAAAAACTGATAATGATATATGCCCAGATCTACTAAGAAGTTTAATAAATAGTAAAAATATAGCAAAAAGAGAAATAATAATAGGAATTAGAAAAAAAAAATAGAATTTGAAGTAAAGGAAGAAATGCAAAAAACAGACATCATATTAGGAATAAAATGGCTAGAACAAGTAAAACCATATAATATAGAACATACACAATTAATCTTAACATAATAATAGAGAGAAATTATTCTTAAGAAGAGTCTTAACATAAAATTAAAATATATGTATTAATGAAGATAGTAGTAGAAGGATATTACAGTAGATATTATATGCCTATGATAGATACATGAGCAGAAACTAATTTATGTAGATATAATTGCTTACCAGAAAGCGAATGGGGTAAACTAAAAACATCAATAATAGTTAAAGGATTTAACAATAAAGGAAGCTTAATTAATTATAAAGCTAGGAATGTAAAAATACAAGTATGTGATAAGATATTAACAATAGAAGAAATTTATAATTATGAACTAACATCAAAAGATAACTTTTAGGAATGCCGTTTTTAGATAATTATACCCACATATAATAACTAGAATAGATTGGTGGTTTACAACACCATGTAAATAGAAAGTAAGAGCAAAAAGAGTTAATAATAAAATAAGAAAGAAAACTGATCGGATAAAAGGGAGTGAAAAAATTACACAAAAGTTAGAAAATATGAAAAATACTAAAGATACAATAGAACTAGTCGTATTCTCGATAAATAAAATAGAAATAACTATATTTTCAATAAATAAGATAGAAATAATTAAGAAAAAATTAGAACAATTATATAGTGAAGATCCATTAAGAGGATGGAAAAAACATAAAACTACTATAAAAATTGAATTAATAGATAAAAATAGTATAATAACCCAGAAACCATTAACATATAATTTTGACGATTTAAAGAATTTAAAATGCATATAGATGAATTATTAGAAAAACAATATATACAAAAAAGTAATAGTAAACATAATAGTCTAGTATTTGTAGTAAATAAACATAGTGAACAAAAAAGAGAAAAAGTAGAATGGTTATTGACTATAGAAATTTAAATGCAAAAACTATACATATAATTATCCAATACCAAATAAGATATTAAAAATAAGACAAATACAGGGATATAATTATTTTAGTAAATTCGATTGTAAATTAGGATTTTACCATTTAAAGTTAGAAGAAGAATCTAAAGAATTAACCGCATTTATGGTACCACAAGGATTTTATGAATGAAACGTATTACCATTTGGATATAAAAATGCACCAGGTAGATATCAACATTTTATGGATAGTTATTTTAAACAATTATCTAATTGTATAGTATACATAGATGATATATTATTATACACAAAAACTAAAGAAGAACTTTTAAAATTATTAGGACAATTTACAGATATAATAGAAAAATCGAGAATAAGTCTAAGTGAAAAGAAAACCGAAATCATGAAAAATCAGATAGAATTTTTAGGAATACAAATAGATAAGATTGGAGTAAAAATGCAAAAACATATAGCACAAAAAATAATAAATTCGAAAGAAGAACTAGATGCAAAAAAGAAATTACGATCATTTTTAGGATTAATAAACCAAGTAAGGGAATATATTCCAAAATTAGCAGAAACTTTAAAACCACTACAGAAAAAATTTAAAAAGGATGTAGAATATAACTATAATGAAGAAGATAAAAAACAAGTTTAGAAAATAAAATTACTTTGTAAAGAAGTATCAAAACTACAATTTCCAGATGAAAATAGAAAATTTATATATATTGTAGAAGCAGATGCTAGTGAATATAGTTATAGAGGAGTACTTAAATACCGATATGAAGTAGAAAAATTAGAACACCATTGTAGATACTACTCAGGTACGTTCAATGAAACAGAAATAAAATGGAAAATAAACAGGAAAGAACTATGTTCATTAAATAAATGTTTGTAAGCATTTGAGCCATATATTGTATATAATAAGTTTATTGTACGAACGGATAATACACAGGTACGCTGGTGGTTAACAAAGAAAATATAAAATTCAGTTACAACAAAAGAGATTCGGAGACTAGTCTTGAATATATTAAATTTCACATTTATAATTGAAGTAATTAGTACTAACAAAAATGTTATTGCAGATTACATATCAAGACAAAGCTACACAGACTGATATAATAGAAGATGATACTCTAGATAAAATACTCAACACCCTAACTACGCTTTCAATGAAAGTGGACAGTATGGGTAATGAAATAGAAAAGCTAAAGACTAATGAAGTTAAACTGAAGTCTATAGCTACAAATCAGCTAACTCAGCAGTGTGTAGAGCTATGTCAATCGGAAGACATTAAAGTTTCAGATCTAGAAGGAGATGATGGGACACTCCATAAAACCCATAACGTTTATCAATCTACTTCTGCAGGTACAAGCAAAGGAGTTAGGAGAAACACAAATATGAACCTAAACAAGATATTTGATAAACCATATATATCAAATACATCCAAAGATCCCATGTTTATACCCCCATAAATTACCACATACCGAGATAGTTTAAACCAAGACAAAAAGACTTACAACTACACAGCCCGGACATATATAGAAAATATCTACAATGTACAAACCTTTTTAAATACTAACCCTAGAGCTATAAATATCCAAGAACCAGATACAAACTATATAACCAAGAGATTGACCGGATATAATAAGCTAATTGATTTACCTAAAACCAAACCAAGTCTAGTTAAAACTTTCTATGAATATGGACTACTCAGTACTGTATATACCTCTGACGGAAATGAGATATCCACTATACCGGAAATATATGAAGCTTTTATCATTTTTAAAAGAAAAACCAAAGGTACACTATTTTTTATAAAAAATTACACGGCACCAGCAGAGCTATTATATTATGAAGTTAAAAAACCCATACAAGTTGTAAAGATAGGAATAACACGAGACATGATTATACCACAAGATATTATTCCACAACCAGAAATACCTAGAATTGAGATACCAAAATTTTGTGCGAATAAGAGGATTATCGGACTATCTATAATTTTGCATGAGCTAACGAACACATACTGCAACCAAAATCCCATAGGGAGTTATTATTCAAGAAATCATGTACTAATATATTCAAATTCAAAGAAATTATGAGAAACAGATATGGAAACTATTAGGTAATGGATTCTAACATTAATCAAACCAGAGACAGAACCTATCGCCAGAGCTATCAAAGAAAAATTTATTTCAGAAGAATTATTAACCAGATATTGCAAGACAATTGGACATAAATATCCAGATCATAAATTTTCAAAATGTAATGGAGGAGATAATGATATCCCAGAAGTTCAGCTAGAATAGAAGAAAAATCAACAAAGTAGATAAGAACGCCAGCTGGAAGATACAAGATAAAAAACAATAATGGAGATATGGAAAAGCAGCAGATACGACAACGAGAAGATATCAACGGAGTAATAATAGAAGACAAGCTATTAAATTGTGAAAGAAACATTTAAACTTTCACAATTTATTTTACGTAAAACTTTTGTATAGGCTAAACTTTTAGGTTTTAGACTATTTAGACTTCTTTAGACTTTTTAGACTTTTTGACTATTATTAGTCTAGGCATTAATAATTTTTGTCTTATTAGGAGACTTTTTGTAAAGTAGACTAATTTTAAAAACGTGCATACTCTTGTAAAGATTCATTCAGTCTATAAATAAGATGAATCGAAGGCATTGTAAAGCAATCCTTCATGTGTTGAAGCACAAATACTCTCTCCTGTCCGCAACAAATATTTTGCTTAGTTATTAAAAAATAGATCTATTTCAATGGAAAATGATATGGAGGAACAAACCTCAGAAATATCAAACCTACCCAAACATGTATATTTATTTATGATTATGAATAGCTAAATTCATAATTCCCAACAATCATGGTATGATAAAATAAATTCATGTTAGTTACTTTATAGTAGAATTATTCGAAGAATAATATGTTAAGAAGTTTATTAGCAAAGTGAAAACGGAGAAAATCCCTAAGAACTATGCCATCCTAAAGGTGAAACCAATGAGGCAAGAAGCTGTGGTGGGGAGTAACCAGAGTAGAGGCGTTGTTTAAGGGAAAATATCCAGAATACTATGCTAATAGTGATCGAAGGATATGTTATTTAAGAATAATCTAGTATATAGTAATCTAAGATGACCATAGTTTGTTGTGTACATGATTGAAGGGAATGTTTTGAAAATAGCAATTTTATGAAAACGAACAATTATTTATCTGATGTAATGGTAGATAAATTTAAAATACTTATTTTGTATGCACTTAAGGATATAAAAGTAGTAGATATAAGAAAAATCATATTAGAAAAATCATTTGGTACATATTATATGACTAGAATAAATTACATATCATACCTACCTAACTACTCTTACAAATACATACCATGATAAATTACATATATCTAGAATTTTTGAATAAGATATGAGAAACATACAGTTAATAGGAAAACAGATGAAAGTAAATTTAGACAAATACATGGAAACTAAAGATATAAAATATATAAAATTTCTTAATGAAAATATGCAAGAACTACTAAGACTAAAACAAACAACTACAAAATATTATAATAAAATATTTAGTCAATTTTAAATGATAGATAATCTTAAAGTCTTAATCTTATATATACTTAGAGATATTGAAATTATAGATATTAAGAAAATAATATTAGAAAAAGTATTAGACTATGAAATTGAAACTATAAATTGGATAGCACAGTTATACCTGGATAATTACCCAGACGGAAATTATTCAGATTAAGAGATGTTAGAATATATCAGAAAAACTAGAGAAAATCAAGATAATTTAAATAAAGAAATTAATTATAGAAACCGAATTAGAAAAATAATGGAGAATCTAAAAGAAAAATTAATATGGATAGAAGAAACCTTAGATAATTTAGGAAAAAGTACATGTGATAGTTTATATAATTTTAAAAACTCTCTACGAGAAGAACAACACAAAATAATAAATAACATTGAAAATTTAGAATTAGATATACATTACAGTACAATTATGATAAATTATTATACAGAAATCTGTAACTCTGCAATTACCACAAGATAAAATAATAGACTACAAATATTTAAAATATTGGAGAGAAAATATGGATGAAATTAAAAGCACTTACAAATATTACTGGGAAAAAGTGCACTTGTCCCATGGGTTTTGTCTGTTTCTCTTTAAAATATACCAAAATTGAAAAAGATGGCCACCATATCTCCCAGTTCACAAATGATGATATATGTTCACATCATTTGAATCAGCTATTTGGCCAAACTGACATATAGCAAAGATCGTCTTCTACTTACTTCCAACTGTTCTTTCCACCCACAAAAATATATTCACCGGAATCCTCGAGTTTCTCCCCAACTTCCACCTTCTATAATGAAGTTAACAAAGCAATTAGAAAGAACAAATAATATTCTACATAACAATATGTAAATTGCTTTCATTTGATTCATACAAATAAGGATGTAACCGCATGTTATATAAAGTTGTGCTTCGCTACCTTATTAGCCATGAGAACTATGTATGGTGATTGGTCAAATCAGAGATTCTGAAGTAATTTTACTTCTTTATAATTTTGGTTGTTGGTCATTCATTTATCTTATGTGCACCTTGACTAATCCATCGAGCAGTCTGTTCAATTCAGAAGCATAAGTTGCCAAAGTAATCCAACAATTTAGAGTTGATGGTCTCACAACAGGTGCATTGTTGGGATTCGAACCTAGAATATCTAGGTTGTTTTCTGAAGTACTTATGCAAGTTTCTTAAGTCAATGTAAGCAAAAGACTAGAACAATTCATGCACCACACTAGGCTAGAAAAAGTTTAGCATCATGGAATTCCCACCTAACAAAATTTTGGTTTGTGAAAGACATAAATTTTTAATATGTAAATGTGCTATATAATATATCAAAAGCAACAGTTTGCTTAATAATATTGATAGATAGTTTATACGTTCCCCTTTTTCTCCTTTCTTCTGTTACAATCTATTTACCACTTTTCAATGTCATTCAATTACTTTGGATATAAGTATGTAACATACTAAGTGAGATATCACCATTATTCATTAGCAAAAGTTCATTAAGTGGGATATTATGATGAATAGTAAAGAAAACTGTCGAAACTAAAGCGTACTTGAGGTTTATAGGATGCCTTGAAAAAAAAATCAAAGTCAGTTATTACGACATGCCCATCAGCCTGAAGTAGGATATTTTTTGGTTTCAGATCCTGATGTATTTTCCTGTAACATGAGAATAGAGAAATCAAATGAGTATCAACCATTAATCATACAAAACAGATGAACACTATCTTTAGCTTGATAGAAAACATTAACATTTTTTATTTGCAGTCCTACAAAGAGAAATATATTAGTATGAGTATTTCTTTCTATACCAGGGACTTTATGTGTGCTACTTAACTCGTATGAAAATTTTGACCAGTTCGAGTACAAGCAGAATAAAAGGCAACTGCACTGGCTTAAAATACAGATAGTAGTACAAAATCTCCTTCCACTAGAATAAAATTTGAACATATTTTGTCCTTCTTTTAGCAACAATGACAAATCTTCTGTTTCCCCAACACCCAATAAACTAAAATTCTTATCAACTATTGAATCGCTCGTTACGAATTGACTCACCCAAGCTAATGCTAAGTTCTTATTCTCCTTCTTCCCAGTAAATTAAATTATTACAAATATAATCAAGAAAGAAACAAAAAATATATCAACAGTATAATCCAATGTCAATCTCAGTCTTTCAATGTCAAGCTCCAGGTCAGGTTTCAAATCGGGATCTGATTGGAAGTCTTAGTGTCAGATTCCGTAAATAAAGAAGAATTAGAGGGTGGAGATTAACGAATACCTTCTAAATCATGTTCATCCCATTCTTCAATATACATAGATGCAAGCTTCATATCAGATGGAGAGATGTAACTTGAGTGGCAGACGGAGAAGAAGAAGGTGGACCAAGATGAGATTCAATAGCATCAGAGATGGCGAAAGTAGTGATAGGTGGAGGAGAAAAGAGGTGTTGTGAAGAGGAGATGGGTTCATCGAGGTCAATAAATCCATCGATATCATTAGCATTGAAACCCTTGAACTGACGGTGCTCGGCGAAGACAGGAGAGGTGGTGGAGGAGGAAAAAGGGGAAAGGGAAAAAGAGTGTTTCACCATTATCAAAAGAAGAAGTGTTTTGTATTTGATTTCTCTCTCTATGCTTCTGATGAAACAAATAATACGCTTAACAAATAGAATAACCTTCAAAATGGGAGAGGGAAAATAGAACAGATGCAATAGGTTTTTTGTTTTAATAAAGTGTTTCCACAAGTAACTCTATGGCAACGCTTTATCTAACTATTGCTATAAAATATCCTATTTCAATGATTATCTATTAATAGCAATGGTTATAGCATTAACTAGTTCTACTATAATAATGTTTTTCACAATGGTTAGAATCGTTGCAATGGACCATCTATCGCAACGCTTTTGCAACCGTCGCCAGAAAGTTCATTACCATAGGCCCAATTTTTGGTAGTGATAGTTGTTGATGCTCTTAGTAATTTATATATGGGTATCATATGGATGAGGAGAAGTAGGATTTAGTGAAGGATATCCACTGTTTTTCCAACATTGGAGTTCATCTCTTGAACTCTGAGAATGGTTGTGTGTTTATGCCAAAAGGTGGTGCATTCATCTCTTGGTTTGGAAGTAAAAGAGAAGAGAGTGTTGGATCCTATCTTGATGCAAAGCAAGAATGATGTAGGCAAGCAGAACGGGATGATTTTTGGGAATAGTGGTAATAGTATTTGAAGGTACCAGGTAGATTATGCGTCCTCGATGTTGATGGGTTGCAGGAGAAAATTTTGGCCAAAGATTATGAGGCACATTATACTATTCATCCTGGTTCGACAAAAATGTATCATGACCTTAAGGAGATTTATTGGTGTAATAAAATAAACCGGGATATGGCAAATTTTATGGATAAATGCATGGTGTGTCAGCAAGTAAAGGTGGAGCACTTGAGACTTAGTGAGTTATATCTAGAGATCGAGCTCTTGGTGTGGACATTGAGATAATTAATAAGGATTTTGTTATAGGTCTTCCGTAGTCTCGCTAGCAGTATGATTCAATCTGGGTCATTATGGATATGATGCCTATGTTTGATCACTTCTTGCCAGTGAGGACTAATTTCTCTTCTAAGGATTATGCTAAGTTGTTCATTGAGTAGATCATGAAGTTACATGGTGCTCCAGTTTCTTTCATCTCTAATCGAGGTACTCAGTGCTCATCTTACTTTTGGAGTTCATTTTAGAGGGTTTTTGGGACTAAGATAACCTTTAGCACCACTTTTCACCCGTAGATGGATGGGTAAGCGAAAAGTACAATTTAGGTTTTGGAAGATATTATTTGGGCTTGTATAATTGACTATGATGGTAGTTGGGTTAACCATTTGTCACTCATAGAGTTTACTTACAGAAATAGTTATCACTCTAAATAGGTATGGCACCTTTTGGGGACTTGTATGATAGGAGATGTAGACCTTCTATTGGGTAGTTTGAACTTGGTGAGGTTGAGATATTTGTCCTGGATTTAGTTCACCAAGCGATGGAAAAGGTGAAGATGATTTGGGATAGTATTAAGACCGTCCAAAGTCGCCAAAATTCCTATGCGGATGTGAGGCAAAGAGAATTAGAATTTAACATGTGAGATTTAGTTTTCCTGAAGGTATCTCCCATGAAGGGAGTAATGTTGTTTTGGAAGAAAGTGAAGAATAGTCCCTTATATGTTGGCCCATATTTGGTTTTGGAGACGATCGATAATATTACATACGAGTTAGACTTACCTTCTAGTATGGGTTCTATTCACCTCGTATTCCATATGTAAATGTTAAGAAAGTGTGTGGGTGATACTTCGATGTTTATTTCTTTAAAAATGGTGTGTATTTTAGATTCTTTATCTTATGAGGAAGTTCTAGTGAAAATCTTTGAACGAAAAGTCCATCAGTTGCAGACTAAGGACGTGGCTTCAGTAAAGGTTCTTTGGTCGAACCAAAAGGTTGAGGAAGCTACTTGGGATGGCGAGGAGTACATGAAGTCCAAGTATCTTTTTCTTGTTCCACAATTCGGAAAATCCTGCTTAAGGTATGTGTATTCCTTAACATCTTTGTTTTCTGATTTTGGTAAAGAAAATTGTGATTTCCTTGGTATCGTTGTTTTTTATCTTTGTTAAAGGTAATGGTGGGAGTGATTTGCATAAAATCTTGCTAGAGAATGCCTTGTCCTCTCATTCAATGACAAATGATTTAAGGGGGGAGTATGTGACACCCCGAGATTTTGGTCCTTGAAAATTCCTGAAATTTTGCACTAACTACCTTGACTACGACTTGGCCCATAAGTTGTAAGGTGTATTGACTGGTTGTTGCGACAATTCATAACCAAATTAGGAAGTTTGTGCCTAGATTTTGCTTTGAGTACGAGTGTCTCATGAAAAGTTGTAAGGATTTGTTATGAGTCGTTGGTGTAAATCATAGGGGGTCCAGTGTATTCCTGAATTTAGGTTATTTGTTAACTACAACTGGACCCTACAAGTGGTATGGCCCCATTACAAGTCATCCCATTGATAAATAGGGTCAGTAGTGTATAGTACCTTGGTGTTTCTGCCTTGGCTACAACTCCTTATGATGAGTCATAAGGAGGCTATATGAGTCGTATGGTGACTGTAGTCACTGACGACTAAATTTTAACTTTTAATTAAAGGGAACTTTGTACAATTCCCCTCTTATATAATCAAGACCCCACGTTCATAAGGCACTTTTGAGAGGTTATTCCTCATTCATAACGTACTCAAGTTTTAATGAAGAGCTTTTAATGAAACAAACTTGCTTTAAGAAGAGCTTGATGATGTAAACCTGTAGTTAAACATCAATAGAAGATCACCAAGTCACAGCTCCATAAGATCAAGACCCCACGTTCATAAGGCACTTTTAATGAAACTAATTTGCTTTAAGAAGAGCTTGATGATGTAAAAATGTAGTAAACATCAATAGAACATCACCAAGTCATAGTTTTGTAAGATCAAATTCTTTTAAATAAACTCAAACTCCTCATTAAAATCATTTGAATTAGCCAAAACGTCTTTTATCTTTTCAAGAACTAATCTTCTATACCTGTAGAAAGAAAGGGCATAAATCACATAAATGTAGACAAAAGTCTTAAGGTGCTTAGGTTTGAAGACCTAAAGGAAGTACCTCTAACGCTCAAGGACCCAAGACCACTTGGGTACCTAAATAAAATTAATTTTTTTTTTGGAGTAAAACATATGCAAAAGCTATCAGAAAATAATATGGGCCATCGATAGCGGGTGTTCTAGATATATGGCCGGCAAGAAATAAAACTTTTTCTCTCTAAGGAAAATAAAAGAAGGATCTGTAAGATTAGGTGACAACACCAAAGGTTATGTCATTGGAGTCGGCTTAGTAAAGCCCAACTCCTCATGTAAACTTATAGAAGTATATCTCGTAGATGGATTCAAGCACAACCTGCTCAGTAATAGTGAACTATGTGATGCAGGGTCTGGAATCTCCCTCAAAGCTGAAAGTTGCTCCATCAAACATAAAAAAAAAAAAGAAACATTTCTCTTATTGGTGAACATGTTAATAATATTTATGTTCTGAATAGTCTAAATTTTTCTACTCTAACCTATCTCACTGTGCAAATCAATGATACCTGGTTGTGGCACAGAAATCTTGGACATGCTAGAATGTATGTCATCAAGAAAATCTCCAGACTTGAACTGGTAAAAGGCCTGCCAAATCTCAAGTTTGAAGAGGATCATATCTGTGATGCTTGTAAATTAGGTAAATAGACTCAAACGTCATCCAAAGTCAAAGAAATCATCTCTACTACCAAACCTATTCAAACAATCCACATGGATCTGTTTTGCCCCGCCAAGATCGCATGTGTTGATGGAAGAAGATATGTCTTTGTTATAGTTGATGTTTATTCTCGTTTTACACGGGTAATGTTTCTTGATCATAAACATGAGGCTTTCACAAATTTTGAGATTTTTTGTAGAAAAGTTCAAAGAAAAGTAGGGCATTTCATCACCTATTTTCCCAACAATTATAGAGGAGAATTTGAAAACAAAGCTTTCGAGGAATACAATGCTCAAAATAGATTCTCTTAAAAATTCTTATCCCCTTGATCTCCATAGTAAAATTGTGGGGTGGAGAAAAAGAATAAATATCTTTAGCAAAATACAAGAACCATGTTGCTAGAACATAATTTACTATATCACTTTTGGGCAGAAGTAGTTAACACAATATGTCACATCATCAACAGATGTCTTATTAGAACAATTCTGAAAAAGACTCGTTATGAGCTATGGAGTGGTCAAAAACCTAATATCAACTATTTTCAACCTTTTGAATGTGAATTCTTCATCCACAACAATTGTAAGAATAACTTAGGAAAGATTAATCCTTGAAGTGATGAAGGTATTTTTCTTGGGTACTCTTTCATTAGTCGTGCTTATAGATTAGATAATAAACAAACTTTATGTATCAAAGAATTTATTTGATGAATCTAATCACTCTCATATAATTTTGAGTTTTGATGAGGAGCAGGCAAATTTTGTACAATCAAGAGTCAAAGTAGATCTGACTCCTGAGTTATCAACTGATGAGTCGACTATAGTAATTGCAGAGTCAACTCTCGTTGATGAATCATCTAAAACCAATGTTTGCTGATAGTAGAGACACAATTCAAGCTTTCCAAATGAATTCATCATCAAAAATCTAGATGATAAGATATTGACATAAGCTTCACTAAGAAAGCAAGCATTTGTTGCTCTTGTGTCTCAAATTGAACCCAAGAAGATTAATGAGGTACTTCAAGACAAGTTTTGGGTTGATGCTATGGAATAAGTTTTAGAACAATTTGAATGAAATCAAGTATAAAATCTTATTGAAAGACCTAAACATTACTTAGCTATCGGAACCAGATGGGTCTACCAAAACAAACAAAGTGAAAAAGGTAAGATTGTCCGAAATAAAGCTAGATTATTAGCTCAAGGCTACTATCCATAGGAAAGCATAGACTACGATGAACCATTTTCCCCTATAGAAATGTTAGAATACATTAAAATCTTATTAGCATTTGCCGCTTTTAAACACTTTAAACTATATTAAATGGATATAAAAAGTGTTTTCCTAAACAGCTATATTCATGAAGAAGTTTATGTTAAGCAACCTCTTTGTTTTGAAAATCCCTTTTATCAAAATAACGTGTTCAAACTTTCAAAAGCATTTTAAGATCTCAAGCAAGCTCCAAAAGCTTAGTATGAGTAGCTAAGTACTTTTCTCTAGAATAATAGTTTTCAAAGAGAAAAAATTGATACGAATCTTTTTACTTAGAAGCTGGACTCTGACTTACTTATTGTGTAAATTTTGTTGATGATATTATTTTTTAATCTCTAACATCTCTTTGTGTGAGAATTTTAATAACCTGATGTAAGGAGAGTTTGAAGTGAGCCTCACGGGAGAACTCGCATTCTTCCTAGGGCTACAAATCAAACAAACCTCTAAAGGTAACTTCATCAGTCAAGGTAACTATACCAGGGATCTAATCAAAAAATATGAAATGTAAAAACGAAAAGCTTTGGAGACTCCAATAAGTCCTACAAATCTGGATTTTGATACATTCAGGAAGGATGTTGATGAAAAAAGATACAGAGGAATGATTGGATCCCTGTTCTACCTAATTTTAAGTCAACCGGACATTATGTTTAGCTTATTTAAATGCACAAGGTTCCGGTCAACTCATAAAGAGTCCTACTTAACTACCATCAAGAGAATATTTTTCTATCTCATCAGGACACAAGACGTTGGACTTTGGTATCCTCACTCCTTAAACTTTGATCTAGTTGGCTATTCAGATGCTATTTTGCAGGTTACAGAAGTGATAGAGAAAGTACAAGTGGAATGTGCTAGATTCTTGGTAATGCCTTAATTTTATTGCATAGCAAGAAACAAATGCTAGTCGCAATTATCAACTGTTAAAACAGAATACATAGCCATTGGAAATTGTGGTACTCAAATTTTATGGATCATACATCAATTACTTGATTTTGATTTATCTTTTGAGTCGGTGCCTATCATGTGTGATAATACTAGGACTATCAGTCTATCAAAATATATGGTGCATCATTATATGGCCAAACACATAGTCATTAAATATCATTTTATTCGAGATCATGTAGAAAGTGGAGATTTTTCTTTACAATTTGTTGATTATGAAAATCATCTTGCTGATATATTTACAAAACCTTTACTTGAAGAAACATTTTTCTTGCTAAGTAAAAAACTAGGTATATTATGTTATAATGATCTTTAAGTTTTTTTAACCTCCTATTTTTGGTGAAAATCTCTAAAAAAAAAATTTCATACCGCATACCCCCTGACTCACATATTTTCGTTTTTGATTCACCTTTTTTTCATGACACCTTTTCCTCTTTCCTTATTATTACTATTTTATCACCTTTTTAACTTCCCAATACTCCTTCACCTCTTCGTATCTTCACCTCTTCGTATCTTCGTATATTGCACCCCTCTTCTACTACGCCTCTTTATCTTCTCTCTCTCTATTCTTTTATACCTCTCTACTTATATCTTGTCATCCTATGACTAGAACACACGCAATGTCTAATCTTTTTAAAATATCTCTAGACCTTATTTATGACAACCTCGACCTGATCCTTATCTTTGAATCCTCTGATAAAGCCTTTTCCCACTCCATCTAGTCAAATATCTTCAAAAAGTGACCCACTTCAAGCTCCATCTCCTCTTCTAAGAAATGACAAACCTCTCCTCTAGACTTTTTTCCTCTAGAGAACATGCAGCAGTTCTGGACTTGCGCTTAAAGGGAGAAGTTTCTCACCTTCAAAAATTGTTGTATTGTACCTAGAAGAATTGTAAATCTCTCTCAGTTGAAGGAGTTATATTGTAATGTAAGTGCCTTTTTTAAATCCCAAGAACTTTCTATGGTTTTTTGCTTTGTGGTTTGGACGTGTTTGGTGACCCGGTTCAAATGTTCTAAGCAAATCTTTGCCTTTCCTATGACAATTGCGAATTAGAGACCTTGGTACGAGGTACTCGCATTATTCTCAATGATTTTCTATTGGAAAAGGTTATTGATACTAAATTTTCTGTTGTCATTCCTTTTATGAACGGAAATTAGCCAAATAATTTTGAAGTCAATTTTGAAGAAGTCAATAAGGTTATATCTGACCCTGATGTGAATAGTTCCTCTTTTGGTCCTATGTCCCTCAACTTTATGAATATAATTTTGTTTTTTATCATTGTGACCTTGTTAATTTCTCAAAAGGGGTCTCTCAATAATGTAACATGAAGGGATGTTATTGCGAATTAGAGACCTTGGTACGAGGTACTCGCATTATTCTCAATGATTTTCTATTGGAAAAGGTTATTGATACTAAATTTTCTGTTGTCATTCCTTTTATGAACGGAAATTAGCCAAATAATTTTGAAGTCAATTTTGAAGAAGTCAATAAGGTTATATCTGACCCTGATGTGAATAGTTCCTCTTTTGGTCCTATGTCCCTCAACTTTATGAATATAATTTTGTTTTTTATCATTGTGACCTTGTTAATTTCTCAAAAGGGGTCTCTCAATAATGTAACATGAAGGGATGTTTTTGTTCTCTACTACATGATTAAAAGTTACAAAATCAATTATGGTCCCTGGATCCATGAATATCTGTTAGAAAGCGACCCCGACTCTCACACCTTATCCAGCTTGCCCTATGGATTGCTTATCACTAGAATCCTTCTTCACTATGGAATTAATATCTCTGCCTATCCAGTGGTAGAGTTTTCTGCCACATATGATTCTAATACTTTTCCAAGCATGGTATATGTTCTTCTTGGAAATGAATGGTGAAAAAAGAAGACTGCCAAAACTCAGTCGGAAACACCCAAGGTAAGAAAATCTATGACTAACCCTGTATATTTTGCATCTAAGGAGACTGAGGAACTTAAAGAAATGCTCATAACTATCAAAGAAGGAATATTAAGTCTCCAAGAACTGACCACCAAGTTGATATATTAGAGCAAAGAGACTAGTACCGACGTGGTTAGAATGGGACTCTCTCTCCATAGTTTCAAATAGAAAGGAGTAAAGATGTTCAACAAGATTTTTATATAGGTTGAAACCATCAAATTCGAGACTCCCCCATCCTCTAATGATCTCAAAATCTTTATCCAAAACACGTACTCTAGCTTCACCAAAATTGTTGAGAAATCTTATGACCGATTTTACACCAACATGCGGAATACCTTAACCTACTTCCTAGAAAAGAGATAAAAATCTTGTCTTCTATTCAAATGGGGGTTTGTCCCTTTCTATGTTTTGGGTTGTATGATGATAATTTAACATCTGCACCGACATTTTTTTGTTTTACTCTTGACTTTGCATAACCATCTCACATACATTGTGTAGTTTCTGTGCATATATTATGCTATTTATGTTTACTCTTCTTTTTTTTATCATATAAAAAATGGGGAGAGACATCACATCAGATAAGGCTACAACTAAGGGGGAGCAAATCAACGGAAGGCATTCAGTCAGCAAGATATGGGGGAGCTAGTCGATTACTATAATAGGGAAGTCAACTAATGTTTAATATTTTCCATTATAAAAAAAGGGAAATTATTAGCTTCCCATACTTATGTAATATGTTTTAATAATGAAAAACTAATAATTAATAATTTATAGGATATAAAAGATCTCTAACGATGGAAGAATATATTGCACAAATCAAGGAGTATCCATCTAAAGAGGGCGACACTGAATATGGAACCACATCAGTTAAAAGATCTTGCTGAACAAGTCAATCAATGATGATTGAACATCTTTCACAGCAAGGCTAAAGGAAAGGTGATCACGCCCTTTACATCAAAATATCTGATATGAATATGTATGGTTGTGAGAAAAGAAGGATGCACCAAGTATGAACATATCTGATACGGACATACCATAGGGTGTAAACTCTCTTAATCCAGGAATCAATGTAAATCCTTTATTTAGAAGAAATCCCATGGGTTTCCTTATATTAAGAAGAAGCAACTGAAGAATATAAAACCCAAGATGTAAGACAGATGAAGACATGTAACTTCACGAAAGATCTAAGTATGTCTCAATCTTAATCTTGATAGAAACTTTGTACTCTTTGCTTACAATAGTCATAAAAAAGATTGAGTGAACTTAGCTATTATAGTTGAATTTGTGTCATAAGATCTAAATATCAAAATAAGCTTCAGAACTTGTTTCTACATATCTATATTCTTACCCCACTTTAACGAATTGAAAGAAAACTCTTGAAACCCAAGGGTACTGGAAGTAGGCACCACATTGATGTTTTGAAGCAGGACAAATTATTTTGTTGTTAATTTATCTAACTATTTACTTATCTACATCATTAATTCTAATCTCTATTGTGTTTTAGTGTATTTATCTATAGGGAAGTCGACTATCTAACTTGACATTTGACTCAGGAAATTTTCAATTAACCCCCTCTTAATTTTTACTAAGCATTTAGTTGAAAATTAATTGAGTTAAGGTGTTGAAATACAAGTAGGGAAAGGTGAAAATGGAGCCCCCAAAACATAGCTATTGATGTTGAGAATTGATATGTATTGAGGTTTGAAATTATGTAATGAAAGAATAAATATTGTTCAAAATTGAATAATGAATTGAATATAATATTCCCTTCCAAAAGTGTTAAGTGAATTAGCTTAATGAGATGGGGCAAACCAAAAGATATATGTGAAGGTAAACGAGGTGCAAATTCTGGTTGTTAGAGGTTGATTCAATGTATATGTGATGTATTAAAGTGCTTAAGGAGGTTAGTCACTATTTTTGCGAAAAATAGTTCCTACTCATCTTTTAGTTTGCATGACAACCCTTAAAGACCTATTTGATCTTGAGCCTTAACATTCTTATATTAGTGGAGTACTACACTAAGGGAAAGCCTATGTTACATCATGTTTAACTTGTGAATTCTTTGTGAGAGTGAGCGTAATTTTATTCTTGTACCTATTTTGTGATAAATTGCATGTATGTGAGTGATTTGGGAAACTCTCTTATTGTGGGGGCACATGTTTGATGATAGTTGGAAGATTTGTATGATCTCTTTAACTGAGTAATATGTATGAGTTTACTAACTTAGTGACTCCATTCCTAAAGTTAGGATGTTTTGAAGTAGTGTTCTTATGCTTTCACTTGTGTATAACATGCTTAAGGTAAAAACATGCTATCTATGAAGTCATTGTGTAATACCCTGTATTTCCCTAGCTTAAATTAGTTCTTAGTCCATGAGTTATTCTATATAAAATTTTTGAAAATACTCAATATTTTTAAGTCTATATCCTTCCATTTTGTAGGAAATTGAATTAGCTTTCCAATGATATAAAATTTGCCTAAATTCGTTAACCGGATAAGAAGTTATGGCTATTTTAAGTTTCAATAGTTAAACACCATCATTCAGGTCAGTAGCGCATTGTGGAGTATGTCAAAATGGCAATTATCAGTTTCCAGTGAGGTACCGCGATACCGGTACATCGCGCCACAACTTATTTTCATAATTGTCAATTTCCAGTAAAGCAATGCGATTGTACCACGTCACGCTAAGCTTTCAGGTCCTATCCAGTATTGCAACGCGATTCCACCGCATCGCGCCACCAGCCACCTTCCCAGTTGTCATTTTCCATTGGCTTGGCACGATAGTGGCGCGTCGCATCAGGGGATAATTTTGGAAATTTTTGATGGAAATCCAAAGTTTTGTAAAGGGTTAAATTATTCTTTTCCCATGAGTTTATTACATCCATATATTGGATTAAAGCCCTAAAAATATTTTAAGTCATTCATTATTCAATTTTTTCCCAAAATCAAGAGCTTTCTCTTAATAATACAAAACTCTAACTTCAAGAAACCAAGAGAAATATCAAGAATCTCACCAAAAAGCTTCAAGGATTAATCGCCTCAATTATGTTAAGTGTTCATCTATGGGTCTCTTTCACCCATAGAGTCCAAGAATCCATTTTTAAAACTTAAAGATTTATGATTTATGATTTTCATGCTTGGAATTGAATGTATTTATGCTCATGATAGAAATCGAGATCCAACGCATGTTTAATTATAAATTTCAATGAAATTCAAATAGTTATGTGATGGGTTATATGAATTGAATGCTAAACCCTTGAAATTGAAATTGAGTAGTTAATTATGTTGTTCATGTGTTGACCATTATCATGTGAAATAAGCCATGCTCCCCATGTGTTTGATAAAATGCCCACGTGAATGAAATAGTGTCATTATAACATGATAGCATGTATTCTCCATTCATGTATAAGTAAATGCATTACAAGTGTTTGGTAAAATGTTTCAATGAATGGATTGTGATCAAGTAGCCATAATTATGTTTTCAAGATTATGCCATGCTTTACTTTTCATGCTTTCGAGTCCTAGGTATATTTAATACCTGACAATTTAGCTATTTACCTATAGCTAGTGTCAGTTATAGAATAGTATCTGTCATGTCACAATCAGTAGTACTCTCAGTCAGTTACAGAACTCAGTAGAACTCAATCTGTTACAGAACTCAAGAAAACTCAGTAAACTCAGTATCAATCCAGTCCAGTTCAGTATAATCAGCTCCGTGTGTTTCAGTTGGGAGTAGGATTTATCACTGAGAGAGCCTAGAGATGGGGGCTTACCTGTTAGTTAGGAGTGGGTCCCTATAAGAAATACCTAAGTTCCATAAATGCATAGCCAGCATAGGTTATGATATGTCACCTATTAGATAGGACTAACATACTCATGGATCACCCACTAGTTTAGGACTAATCTCAAGGGTCACCCAATAGTTAGGACTAACTCCACAACAGTTGTTAGTGCCTGTGGCATGATGCTAACACACTTTCAATTGGGGTTATACATTAGAACCCAACTCAGTTATCTTATCTTAGTTGGGGAATGTCGGTTTGATGATTACCTCCAACAGATTCAAGTTCAATATTTAGTTTAGAACTCAGTTCAGTTATTCAAAATCATGACTGTCAGACACAGTCAATCGAAAATAGTAATTCAGTTATTAGTAATATATATATATATATATCTTGTTATGTCCACGGTATTCCATACTCACTGATTTTAGTAGTATAGTTTTTCACATACTCTTATATCCAGTTACTCTATATCATTCAGTCAATTACTGTTCATACATATGAGCCCTTGCATTCATCCTTACCTCGTCTAGCATACCATTACATTCCATATACTAACGCATACTCTTTCTTTGCACAATGATGTCTCATATCATAGGTTCGAATGCTCAGGTTCTCGACCACGCTTAGACAGATCCAATAAGTAGTTGCAGATTTAGTAGTGAGTCCTCATCTATCAAGGATATGCTTTTATTTTAGTATTTTGGTAGTTTCAGTATTTTAGTTATTGGAATTAGTTGGGTCCTTGTCCCATTAATATGTGAGCAGATGCTAATACATTTGAGGCTTTTAACTGAGAATAATTGCAAAGTCTTAAGCAATTTTTGTCATTTTTATTATTTTCTCTTTGATATTTCAGTAAAAGTCGAGATACAAAAGAATCGGCAATTATAGGAGTAAAAGAGTTGATTTCTGAGCAAATAGAGAAAGAAGAATAGCTGACGACTTATCTGAGAAGTCGTCAGCCTTGTGATAAGCTATCATAGTTCCCTTCAGGCTTAGATAGAGAATGGCCTTCAGCTGGAATGTATGGTGACATCTGTGATAGGTCATCAGAAGTCTGATAATCCATCAATCTCATCGTCAGGCGTAGGCAGGGACTGGATTTTGAAGGGAAGAAGTGACGGCATCTTTGATAAGTCCTGACATGTCTGATAAGTTGTCAGGCTTAGACAGGGAATGGATTTTGAAGTGAAGAAGTGATGATATCTCTGATAAGGTGTCACATTTCTGATAAGCCATCATGCCTCATCGTCAGCCCAAGGCAGAGGTTATCAAAGTGAAGAGGAGCTAACGACACTCCTGATAAGCCGTCAGACTTCTGATAAGTCGTCACACACGTCGTCACCTATACGAGATAATACTGTGATCTATGATATTGTTTCCATAACTATACTAAAGTATTTAAAACATATGTTAGGGTTTTCATTCATGATCTTGGACATATGGAACTCACGTTTTGACCATTTTTCTCTCTATCTTCTGACTTTAATTCTTTAGAGAGATTATTATAATTGTTTTGGGATTTTCTACTATATCAAATCTGAGAAACACTTGTTTCTATTCATCTTACTATAGGATCATCTATCTAAGTATGAATTCAACTTATTGTCTTGCTTATTTTATTATGAGTAGCTAAATTCCCTTAACCTGAGTTGTGGGATCTATGGGTTTGGGTTTGTAACGTTACTATGTATTCAAGATTCTAACGGAGGTAGGAACTTCTTGTTAATTCCATTATTTTATATGCTGACTATTGGTTGCAAACAATAGACTTTGCTTACGGGTGATTTTCTTGAGATAAGAAATCAACCCTACTAAGAAGTGAATCATCAACAGGGACTTGGAAGCATTAAACTTCCATTTAATAATTAAATATTGTAACAAGATTAATTAACTTGGGATAACATCCTGTTATGAAACATAAATTTCCTAAGTTCGAGAGAATTAGGTAATTAAATGTCTAAATTGGTTGACAAATATTTAGACATAACTTCGACAAGGATAGTCTATTGTTCCTACCTACCACAAGAATCTTGAACCGTTACTAGCATCTATCAAATCTCAATACCCATAGTGAAAATAACTCTGGTTTTCTTTGTCATATTGATTTCAAACACAGAACTGAGAAGTAACTATTTATTACACTTCCAAAAAACCTTATTCATATCAAACTGGTAACTATCAGTTGATTAACCCGTAGATAACTCAAATTCATACCCTATTCCCTGTGGGATTCAACCCCAACCTAGTTGGTTTATATATTGACAACGATCGCTTACATTCTCATAAGAGATGTGTAGTTTGAGCATTATCAAAAATGACTGACTCCGTCAGTTTGACCAAACTAGAATCCTTATCTTGTTTCTCCCTCACTTCCGAAACTAGGGAAGATTTAAAACTACTCAGAACCCAAATATGCCCTTCAGCTGAGTCAATGAAACTGATACCCAATCTAGCTAATCGATGAACTTCCCAAACTAACTCTTTCTTATTATTCTCCACATGAGCAACACTTCCCATATATAGTCTACTAAGGGTGTATGCCACTACATTGGCATTTCCCGGATGATACAACACACTCATATCATAATTCTCAACAATTCTAACCACCTTCTCTGACGCTGATTCAACTCCCTCTGAGTAAATATATATTGCAAGATTTTGTGATCCGTGAATGTATCAACATGCACACCATACAAATAATGTCTCCATATTTTCAAAGCAAACACAACAACAGCTAACTCAAGATCATGGGTTGGGTAAGTCTTTTCATAAAGCTTAAGTTGTCTAGAGGCATAGGCTATGACCTTACCTCTCTGCATTAAAACACAACCCAAACCAACTCTGGAAGCAACAGAATAAACCACAAAACCATTTATACCATCAGGCAAAGCTAAAATGGGGGTTGAAGCGAGTCGAGTCTTCAACTCCTAAAAACTCTTCTAGCAGAAATCTGACTACTGAAACTTAACTTTCTTTTGGGTCAATCTAGACATAGGATACGAAATAGATGAGAAACACTCAACAAAACATTAGTAATATTAGCTAGATTTAAGAAACTTCTAATATCTAGCGGGGAAATAAGTCTTGGCCAATTTCTTACGACTTTTATCTTTTGGGGATCAACTCTAATACGTTCACTAGAAATAATATGACCAAGGAGAGCTACTGGCCTTAGCCAAAATTCAAATTTGCTGAACTTGGAGAAAAACTGGTGATCTCTAAGAGTTCGCAACACAATTCTAAGATTGTTTACATGATTATCCTCACTACGAGAGTAGACGAGAATATCATCAATAAAGACTATGACAAACATATCCAAATATTGTTTGAACACTCTGTTCATCAAGCCCATGAAGGCTAATAGGGCATTTATGTATTCAAAAGAAATGACTAGAAACTTAAAATGACCATAAGGGTTTTGAAAGCTGCCTTTGGAATATGACATTCCCTTACTTTAAGCTGGTGATAGCCGGATCTAAGGTCTATCTTTGAGAAATAATTGGCACCTTGAAGTTGACCAAATAAGTCATCAATTCTAGGAAGAGGATATTTGATTTTGACTATAACTTTATTCAACTAACGATAGTCAATGAACATACGCAAGGAACCATCTTTCTTTCACATGAATAGGATGAAAGTGCCCCTTGGATAAACACTGGGCCTTATGAAACCTTTATCTAAAAGATCTTTGAGTTTTACTTTCAACTCCTTAAGCTCGGAGGGAGACATACAATATAGTGGTATAAAAATAGGTTAGGTATCGATAAGAAGGTTAATACTGAATTCTATTTCCCTATAGGGAGGTACCCTGACAAATCCTTAGGAAAGATATCTGGAAACTCATTAACTACACTAACTGACTGAACTATTGGAGTATTAGACTTAGTGTCTTTAACTCAAACAAGATAATAGATACACCCCATGGAGATTAAATTTTGGGCTTTAAGATAAGATAAGAAATGACGTTTGGGAGACACTGAATCACCTGACCACTCAAAAACTGGTTCATCTGGAAACTAAAACCTTACAACTCTGGTGCGACAATCTATAGAGGTGTAACAATAATAAAGATAATCCATACCAAGAATAAGATCAAAGTTAACCAAATCTAACTCTATTAGTTCTGCTAACATGACTTTATAAAATCGAGTGATAGGACACTTTCTATAGATCTGTTTAGCAACAACTGACTTACCCACTGGGTAGACACAAAGAAAGGCTCAGGGTTATTTTCAGAACTTATCTCAAAATTTAATGCAAGTAATGAGGTCACATAAGAGAAACTCGACCCAAGGTCTAACAACCCGTAAACATCAAAATGAAGGACACAAAACATACAGTAACAATATCTGATGAATCTTCCTACTCCTGATGGGATGGTAAAGAAGAGAATTAATTCTAGTGTTGACCACCATGAGTGTAGATAATGTGCCCTGGGTAGGGACTAGGAGACCTAAAGGAGATGGTGCATGAGCAGCTTGAGTCTGGGGATGATCATCTCTATTTCCCTACTTAGTATGTATGCATTCTTTAATTCTATGACCCAGCTTACCATAACCAAAACAATCCTTCTTTCCAGTCAAACACTCATCGGGGTGATTCTTATCTCAGTTAGCATAGGAAAGATAATAAGGTCTTCCACTTACACTATTTTTAGATCTGGAAATAGAAGACTTACCCCACTGCTCCTGTATACCTCTAAGAGTGGAAGGATTAGCTGAAGATGGTTCTAGCATAGATGAACGATTCTGAAACTACGAACTATTTCCTTCTTGAGACCTATTCTGACCATACCCAAACTGTCATATTCTTACCCTTTTATTATTTCTATCTCTCCCCTTCAAATTTTCTGCCTCAATTTACTGAGCATGCATCATCAATCTTACAAGATCCATATCTCTAATAAGCATGCATTCCTACACTCCTTGACTACCAATCTAGACACTCCAGTAAAAAACTTACTCATACTAGCCCTAGAATTAGCCATCATATCAGGAGCATACTTAAATAACTGATTGGACTTAAGGCAGTACTCATTCATTGTCATCGAGCCTTGCCTCAAATTCATAAACTCTTTTATCTTAGCTTTCCTCATCTCATATAGGAAGAACCTATCTATAAAACCATCCTGAAGCACCTACCAACTTATAGGAACAACATTCTCTCCTCTACCATTCTTCCATATCACTACCCAATCTATGCTACATCTTTCAATCTATAGGATGCTAACTCTACACTCTACCCCTTAGAAATGCACATAATTTGGGTGATCTTCTTCACCTCATCTAAATAAAGATATAGGTCCTCATCTGCCTTTGATCTAAAGAACTCTGGTGGATTCATTCTCATGAAGTCTCTGATTCTAGCTGTTGTTAAATCCGCATTTTACTGAAGTGGGACTGCAGCCTGATTCTGATAGTTTTCCTAAACATTGGTGGTCACATCTTGGACTAAATCCTGAAAGGTAGCCCTAAACTCAGCATAGGATACATTCTCATTCAAATAATATGCGAACTAGGGTGGCTAGTTACCATTTTTGCGGGCGTTAGCTCAATGAGGAGGCATATTCAATTGTTACGTATAAGCAAAAGTTAAAAGAACATAAAGATATAGTAAGAACGATATATCATGAAAGAAAGAGATTATTTTTTAAGAATGTTTTGTAGCCTCTTGCTAATAAATATGGCACGCTTCTCACCCATGATCAAGACTCTACATAACGTGACTTGTCTGAATCCCTAAGACATTTAAAAACTTTAATCTTTGATACAAGGTTTGTAACACTCTAAAATATGATCCCGAGATATTACATTTTTCTCAAGACTATGAGTAGCCATAAGCTAACCCTGTCTTTCTTCTACTAGATATAAATCTCATTGTTAAGGTAATATAGACATGTAAGTCATATTAAATGCCAAAACTATGTAAAATAACTAGGAATAATCTGAATATAATGTATGAAGCATCAATACTAAATAATCTGACTGTAAACTAGCAGTTTGTAATACCCCAAAAAAAATTTCATTGAAATTTTGTACGTAACTATATTGGGTTCTATCTTCTAGAATGAATTATAAATTTTCCAGGTGGAATGTCTTAGGTTATGACCCACCATTGCGTGGAGTACCGAATAAGATTTCCAACGATATGTGTATAATCCAAAACGGACACCCGAGCAATGAGTCATGAATATTCCGATCGAATCGTGAATAGTAGTGAACAGTAATGTGCAGGAAAAAGTACTCAGGCCTGGTGTATTTTTGCTCCAAATTTAAATGATCATAACTCCTCATACATAATGATTTGGGTGAGATACTACATATCAGCGGCATTTTGGTCGTTTGATTTTTAAGGGCGTTTTGGTCATTCCTCCTCACCCGAAATTCGTCCAAACCCTATATTAAAGCCTATTAGAAGAATTATATGTTATATTTCATCAAATTCTCTCAAAAAGAAAACCCTAAGATCCTACATCCATCTTCAAGAACCTCCAAAGTTCACCATTAATTCTACAAATTTATTCAAGATTCCAAGTTCCTAGTTCAAGAACTTCAATAACCTCCAAAGTTCACCATTAATTCTACAAATTTATTCAAGATTCCAAGTTCCTAGTTCAAGAACTCCAAGAACCATCATTCAAAGGCACGATTAACATCTCAAAAATGAGTATCGATCTAAAGTTCATCATTCAAGATATGTGGAGTTTTTCAACAAGAACTCTCTTTCGTTCTTGTGCCCAAAAGTAATTTTCTTTATAAAGGCATGATTTTTATTTGATTTTTTATTAATTTAAAGCATGAACCCATATCTTATGATGATTATTATGAAATCCTAATGTTTATAATTTTGAAAGATGAATTTACATCTGTGGAGATATAAAACATGAATGTTGAATGATATTTATCATGATTTTGATATTTGGGTCATGAATTCCTATTAGAAATCATATTTTTTGAAAAAGTGTGTGTTATAAGCACGTTGATGTTAAATATTTGAGATATTTTGAATGATTTGACCTTTTGGTCTTAATGGAGTTGTTTTGAACTCGAGTGTGAAAGAAATCCACAACGTGGTTGATTTTGATAGATGAAAAGCATGATGTCTCCCGATGTATATTTATATATTACTGAATTTTTTTGGTTGTGGGTTGTCTTTGAAATGATCTGAGCTAAGTTTGGGAGAAATCTTTAGCACCGAGTGGGAGGTATAAAGCAGCCTTACTTCCTTATCACTACGTGCCCCTGTAGGAGTGAGCCTGAGGCTGATTTATATAGTGATCACTAGTTTGTATGGATTTGATATCGATAGTCCTACTCTGATGGCAAGGATAAGATGGTTGTCCCTAACGTGGGTTATACTTTAGGATCCATGTAGCTCACATTTTTTATGTCGGTTATAGGATCTCCCAGTATGTGTGTGTTTTCTTGTGTCCATGGTGAATGATGAAGTGATTTGAAAGTGGAATTGTGAAAGTTATTCTTTCGAAAGATTTAAATGATATTTACATTATGAGAATTGATATTCTTGATGAACTGAAAGTGATTGACAAATTATATGATGACTCACATGTGTTATTATACTTATTTCATCCTCTTATGATTATGATGATTTTCTTCGGGCTATATGAGTCTTTCATACATCTTGCATATTTCTTATAAATATTTATGATGATGATGTTTATAAAACTACATACACCCCCATATACTCGGTTCCTTTCTATGGTACTGACCCACATCTTTGGATGTGGGCTATATTTTCCCAGAATATAGATTTAGGTGCTCAGTTCCAGGTTAGATAGTGATTCTTCGAGTATGTTGTTCTACATCTTTTGTCGTGGTGAGTCCTTATGTTCCAAGGATGTGATGTCTGATGTTGGTTTCATGGAATTGTTTACATTTGATAGCTTAGTATGAGTCAGTTGGGGCATGTCTCAATGGCTCGCTGGTTTTATTGATTTTCTTAGAGGCTTGTCAGACTAATAAAGATGTTCGGAGTTTACTAATAAGTCATGTTTTGTTATCTTTCTGAAATTCTTGTATTCTTGGATAATGATTAATCTGTTGATATTTGAGAGTTATTTATGGAAACCTTATTGATTTGTGTTGAACTAAATGAAAATGGCTTAAAAGGTTAGCTTGGGGCTACTTGTAGCCTCAAGCACCGTGTGACACTCTGGAACCTATTTTCTGGTGCGTTACAAACTTGGTATCAGAGCCTAAGGTTTTAAGGTATCCTAGGGAGTATAACAAGCCACGTTAAGTAGAGTCTTGATCATCGGTGTGTAGCGCGCCACATCTATGAGCAAGAGGATACAAGACATTTTAGGAAAAAGTGTGATTCTTTCTTTCAGAAGTCTATCATGCTTAAAGTGTCTCTTTCTGCTATTGATTTGTGCTCTTCTCTTTAAGAAATATGCCTCCACATCGAACGAGAAAAAATAATGATGGTCTGGGAATTCTGTGCCACCCAAGAGTCATTTTATCTCTTACCTCAAAGCTAGAAATCTCATTTCCATGAGGTGTATTTACCATTTGGTTAGAGTCAAAGACACTAAGTCTGAGACTCTAACTCTCCAATCTGTTAACCTTGTCAATGAGTTTTCTAATGTCTTTTTGGATGATCTCCTAGTGATACCTCCTAATAGAGAGATAGAGTTTGGGATTGATCTTTTTCTCGATACTCAGCCCATTTCTATTCCTCCTTACCTTATGGCCTTTGCAGAACTTATGGAGTTGAAATAGGAACTCAAAGATCTACTAGATATGGGTTTCATAAGGCCCAGTGTTTCTCCTTAGGGTGCTCCTGTGTTGTTTCTGAGAAATAAAGATGGCCCTTTGCGTATGTGCATTGATTACCACTATCATCAACTCAAAGTTAGGGAGTGTGACATCCCAAAAACCACTTTCTGAACTCATTATCGACATTTTGATTTTTTTGTTATGTCTTTCGGGTTATCTAATGCCCCAACAGCTTTCATAGACCTCATGAATTGAGTGTTCAAACCATATCTAGATATATTTGTCATAGTGTTCATCGATGATATACTGGTGTACTCCCGTAGTGAGGATGAACAATCTGATCATCTCTGAACTGTCTTACAAACTCGTAGAGATCATAAGTTGTTTACCAAGTTCAGTAAGTGTGAGTTTTGGCTAAGGTCAGTTGCTTTTCTGGGTCATATCATTTCTTTCAAGGGTATTAGAGTTGATCCTCAAAAGACCGAAGCTATTAAAAATTGGCCTAAACCTATTTTTCCGACCGATATCTGAAGTTTCTTAGGTTTTGCTGGCTATTACCACCATTTTGTTAAGGGTTTCTCCTCTATAGTGTCTCCTATGACTCGGTTGACCTAAAAGAAAGTAAAGTTCTTGTGGTCCGAATCTTGTGAGAAAAGTTTTCAGGAGTTGAAGACTCGACTCACTTCAGCCCCTATTTTGACTTTGCCTAATGGTGTTGATGGTTTTGTGGTGTACTGTGATGCTTTGAGAGTTCAGTTCAATTGTACATTGATGCAGAAGAGTAAGGTGATAGCTTATGTTTCTAGACAGTTGAAATCTCATGAGAAAAATTACCCCACCAATGACCTTGAGTTGGTTGTTGTTGTGTTTGCTTTGAAAATTTAGAGACACTATTTGTATGGTGTCCATGTTGATGTTTCACTGATCATAAGAGTCTGCAGTATGTGTTTACCCATAGAGAATTGAATCTTAGGTAGAGACAATGGTTACAATTTTTAAAGGACTATGATATGAGTGTGCTGTACCATCTGGGCAAGGCCAATATTGTGGCAGATGCCCTAGGTAGAGTGTCCAAGGGTAGTGTTTCGCATATGGTAGAAGGTAAGAAAGAGTTGGCTCGTGATATACATCATTTGGCTAGATTAGGGGTTAGGTTGTTTGACTCTGCTGAAGGCAGTATACGGGTTCATAGTAGTTCCGAATCCTCCTTGGTTTCGAAAATGAAGGAAAAGCAATACTTAGATGCTATTTTGGTCAGACTGAAGGAGTCAGTCAAGGACCAAAAAGTAAAGGTTTTCTCCCAAGAGGGATATGGTATGGTTATATTACAGGGTAGATTGTGTGTCCCGAATATTGATGATCTAAGACAGAGGATTATGACTGAAGCGCACGGGGTGCGATATTTTATTCATCCTGGTGCCACCAAGATGTATCGAGACTTCTGGTAAATCTATTAGTGGAGTGGCATGAAGAAAGATATAGCAACATTTGTAGATAAGTGTGCAACATGCCAATAGGTTAAGGTTGAACACCAAAGGCCTGGTGGTATGATGCAAGAGGTTAGTATTCCCACCTGGAAGTGATAAGAGATAAATATGGACTTCGTGATTGGTTTACCTCCTTCCCGATGCCATCATGATTCCATTTGGGTTATGGTTGATAGGTTGACTAATTCTGCTCATTTTTTGCCTGTTCATACTTCATATACTACTGAGAATTCTGCTAGATTGTATATTCGAGAGCTAGTCAAACTGCATGGAGTTCCCTTGTCTATCATTTCGGATAGGGGTACTCACTTCACTTCATAATTTTGGAAAGCTTTTCAGGAGGGTCTTGGTACCCAAGTGCTTTTGAGTCTTACTTTTCATCCGCAGACCGATGGTCAGGCTGAGCGGACCATCCAGACCTTAGAGAATATGTTGAGAGCTTGTGCACTTGACTTTAAGGGAAGTTGGGATGATAACTTACCATTGATAGAGTTTTCTTACAATAACAGTTTCCACTCTAGTATTGGCATAGCTCCATTTGAAGCCTTATATAGGAGGAAGTGTAGATCACCCATAGTTTGGTTCAAGGTGGGTGAAGCAGTTGTGAGTGGTCCTGATTCGGTGTTTGAGACTATGGAAAAAAGTTAAGTTGATTAAGGAAAGGTTGAAAACTGCGCAGAGTCGTCAGAAGTCATATACGAATGTTAGAAGGAGAGACCTTGAGTTTGAAGTTGGTGACCTAGTGTATCTGAAAATTTCACCCATAAGGAGGGTGAAGAGATTTGGAAAGAAGGGGAAGCTTAGTCCCCGCTATGTTGGTCCTTACAAAATTCTTAGCTGTGTTGGTAAGGTAGTTTATGAGGTTGAGTTGCCTTCCAAGTTGTCCTCTGTTCATCCAATATTCCTTGTCTCCATGCTTAGAAATCATATTAGCGATACTGTGGTAGTGGATTCCCCTATGAGTGCTGACATTCAAGAAAATCTTTGTTTTGATGAGATTCCTGTTGAGATTCTTGATTTCAGTGTCTGAAGACTAAGGAAAAAAGAAGTCCCCTTGGTCAAGGTGTTATGGCGAAACCAATCTGTTGAGGGTGCAACTTGGGAAGCTGAGGCGAATGTGCGATCCAAGTACCCATACCTATTTTCCGTGAACTCCGATCAAGCCGAAGGTACTGTTCTTTCCTAAATCATGCACTTTTGATAAAAGTTGCAGCTATTCAGCTATCATTTATTATGTGTTCAGCTGTAGTTTCTTGAATTTAGGCATTCTATGTTGCATTCAGAGTAAGAAATGATGTGGTGATGAGTCTAACGAATGGTTTCATCTGTATGCTCTATTACCTATCTAATCTTGGCATGTTTCCAAGAGAGGGATGATGTAATACCCTGGGAAATTTTTTATTGAAATTTTGTGCGTAAACGTGTTGGGTTCTATCTTCTAGAATGAATTATAAATTTTCAGTATAGAATGTCTTAGTTTATGACCTACCATTGCGTAGAGTATCATAAGAGTTTTCCAACGATATGTGGATCATCCAAAACGGACACCCGAGCGACGAGTTATGAACATTTAGATTGAACCGTGAATAGTAGTGAACAGTAAAACGTGCAGGAAAAATTACTGAGGCCTGGCGTATTTTTGCTCCAACTTCAAATGATCATAACTCCTCATACACAATGATCTGGGTGAGATACTATATATCAACGGAAAGATATGAGAGTCCTCTTTCTAATGAAATTAGTTTCATCCAATTTGAATATCGGAGTAAACTGTTATAATTAATCTACTTCAGACTATCAAAACAGTCCACCAAAGGACAGATTCGAGAATTATTTGATTTTTAGGGACGTTTTGGTCATTGCACCTCACCTAAAATCTGTCCAAACCCTATATTAAAGCCTATTAGAAGCATTATATGTTATATTTCATCAAATCCCCTCAAAAAGAAAACCCTAAGCTCCTACATCCAACTTCAAGAACCTCCAAAGTTCACCATTAATTCTGCAAATTTATTCAAGATTCCAAGTTCCTAGTTCAAGAACTTCAAGAACCTCCAAAGTTCACCATTAATTATGCAAATTTATTCAAGATTCCAAGTTCGTAGTTCAAGAACTCCAAGAACCATCATTCAAAGGCACGATTAACATCCTAAAAATTCGTAGCCTCAAGGACCGTGTGACGCTCTGGGACCTATTTTCTGGGGCGTTACAATGTCGGACAAGCCTTTACTACTATTGCTAGAGTCACTGGGATAGACCCCAACTAACTCGAATTGTCTGAAAAAAATACTGAATCATATAAAACTACTAAGATGTAGAATCTGAATAAATAAGTCCCCGAACTATGAGGACTTACCAACTATTGGATGTAGATGAAGATGCTCAAACTACTCTCGCTGGTGATACTGAGCACCTAAACCTACATTATGAGACAATGTAGTACATAGATATATATATATAGATTAGAACTTTGAGGATGTACTGAGTATATAAAGGTGAAATGCATAAGTAAACCTTTATGTCATCAGCATAATTTATAAAACAATGCATGCTAAATGTAAATGACTCACATAAGATGGAATATCTCAAATACTAAAATAATGAATAATAAATCGAGCACACTTTATAAATCTAGTAAGTCATAACATTTAGTTTCGAAAGCTATACTTGTATTCTGTCTGTAAATCATAGTGGCTAAGTGTAGAAAGAGCTCACTTCTGAAATCTGAAATCTAAAATTGAAGTCTATAATTGTTATCTTTCTGTAAAGCATAATCTAAGTAAATCTGTGAGCCTTTGCACTTAGCTTTCTTAAAGTTTTTCTTACTAGTAGGGAAATACTCAAAACTATTTGTTTACTTTTTCTAGCATGGAGGTTCTCTTAACCGACATAAACCATGCGAGCTATATGGATTCCAACATCTCATCCTTCTAAGGAAGAAATCTTACATTTGGGAGAGGTGTTATACTCTTTCCAGGGAGTATAACCTCACCTTAAGTGATTATTATCTTAGATTACTATGGGCTCTCAAATCTTAATTCTACAGTGCCACATAGTTCTGGGGTATTAAACCTTGGAATCATACCTAACTCGGTGCTAAATTCTACTCCCTTTAGTATGCTACGCTCATCTTGTAGAAAATCCACTTCAAAACTAGCATAAGGGTTCATTATGAAACCAATTATGTACCTATCTGAATCATTCTGTAAATAAAGCTATTTTACTTTCTATAATATGTAATAAATCTGTAAAGTGGATTTTAAAAATTATCTGGTGATCGAAAGATCAAAACATTACTAAAAATCTTTAAATAATCTGAAAATAAGATGCTTAAAGCATCATCTTTCTTGAAATAATAATATTCAATCTTGGGGTAGTAACCCATGCTTCAATCTCATGTCAAAACATCATAATAATCATGCTTGATAATGAAAACAATGATAATTCATCTCAAAATCTGAAAATTACTGCAATAGGCATGAAAATATGAAAATAAACATGCAATTCATCTTCAAAATCTCTCAAAAACTAATAATCTTGCAAATAGCAATAATGGGTATGAACCTAATTCAAATCTCATGGATATCATTCAAAATCATATGAATTTGTAATTTAAAACTTGGTTTTGCGAACAAGGATGAAGAAGATCCTTGTTCATGAACCCCACATACCATGATATATGATTAGATGAAGAAACTTGAATTATTGATTCGTAATTGAGTTCTTGGAGATGGATTCTAGATTATTTTTCCTTGGGAATCCTCAATCTTAAGATTTCTTGAAGAACCAATGGAGTATTTTGATTTCTTAGAGAAGCAGCTTTGGAGCTCTAGGGTTTTGTTTTTGAAAAAAATGATGAATAATGAGGACAATGTTCTTTGAATATGATTAATCTTGTGTTTTGGATGGATTGGGGCCTTGGCAATTGATCAAAATACCCTTTTTAACTTCTAAAAAAAAAAGTAAAAGAGCAACATTTTCTGATTTGGATGGCCACCGCGACGCTTCACTATCGTGGTGGCTCACTGGAATATGACGAGTGGGAACTTGTCTTTCTCCGCGACGCGGAGCTATCGCAGTGCCATATAGTTTTTCCATTTTGGCCACTGGCGCAACACGTCAACATCGTGTTGGGTTACTGGATTTTGAAAAATGGGAAATTAGCTCTCTCTGCAATGTGTTTCTATCACTGAGGGCCACTAAAATTTAATGATTATCATTTTTCCCACCTCTATGATGCGCCAAGTGCCTAGGTGGCACACTGTCAACTTAAAAATGCTCTAACTCCTCAACCGAGTATCAGATTTGGGTGAATTTGGTGTCGATGAAAAGCTTATTCAATTTCCTACATAATGAGAGGTCTAAATCTGAAAAATTCCATACGAAATAAATAATCTTCATTTTTGAAGATATTACTTAGCATTCTAGGAATGAATATAAGCTAGGAAAGTGTAGGGTATTACAGAAAGCCCCAAATATCCAATTGGGCTTGATGGGTGAAAGCTCCAAACTCTAGAAAGCTTAAGGCCATCTTCAAAAGAAGGATTTTTGGTGAAGTTTAGGAATCCATGTCATCCTTGAAAGAAGAAAGTAGAGACCAAAATAATGGTATATAATTATGTGTATAGTTTGCTAATCTATCCCTATCTTTGACATAAGGGTGGTTACGAAGTTAGCTATACCATGGGTATCATCCTTGAAATACGGATGCCTTGATTGAGGTATTAGGTGGTTTTGATTGATACACTTGTTAGGTGCTCGAAAGAGCCAATGGGAGAAATCTTTGAGGTTTTGTTAAAAAACCAGCCTCATGGACATTAGACCTATCCTACCATATCATCAATGATTAGAATTTGCATCAAATTATCATGTTCCCATGCACATTTTACCCCTAGGAAAGCATAATCCCAAGATTCGTTTTGATTGATTATACTCTAATTATTCTTAGTCTCGAATTAGTCCCTTAAAAGCCTAAAGAATTACATTTGCATTTGACACAGTTGAGAACCCCCAAACTATATTGTATCATAGGTTTGAACTTAATTAGTAACTCTTATTACAAACCTACTCAATCTCCACTCACATCGTTCCTCGTGGATTTGACCCCGACTCTTGTTGGGTAAATATATTGACAACGACTTCCTTGCTCTCAAATTGTCGTGTAAGTTGAGCGTTATCAGCTATCGTAAATTTTTTCCACAAACCTCTTGTAATACCCAGCCAAATCTAGAAGCTTCAAATGTCGATTAGAGTCATAGGCTTGGGACTCTTCTTAACCGCCACCATCTTTTGTGGATCCACCTTGATCCCCTCACCAAAAATAATATGACCCTGAAAAGTGTCATCGTTCAACCAGATTGCACATTTAGAGAATTTGGCATACAACTGATGCTACTTTAAGGTCTATAACACCACACAGAGGTGATTGCTATGATCCACCTCACTCTTAGAATACACCAAAATTTTATCAATAAGCACAATGACAAAAATATCAAGAAATTGATGAAATACCATATTCATCAAATCTATGAATGCCACCGAGGCATTGGTCAAACCAAATGACAATCAAAAACTCAAAATGTCCATACCGAGTATGGAATGACAACTTAGGGATATATATCTCCCTAATCTTAAGATGATGATACCCAATCCAAAGATCTATCTTAGTAAAGAATTTCTCACCCTGCAACTAATCAAACAAGTCATCTATCCTTGGAAGAGGATACTTGTTCTAAACCGTCACCTTATTCAACTGTCAATAGTCAATACATATTTGAAGCAAACCATCCTTACTACGCACGAATAACATCGATGCACCCCATGGGGATATACTAGGATGGATGAAAACCTTATCCTAAGGATTCTTAAGTTGCTCCCTAAATTTCCTTAACTCAGCCGGAGCCATTCTATAAGGAGGAATAGATATTGGATGAGTGTCTAGAACCAAATCAATTCCAAACTCAATCTCCCTATCTAGAGGAACACTAGGATGATCATCCGAAAATACCTCAAGAAACTCATTCACCATTGGAACCAAATATAAAGAAAGACCTTCCGAGTTAGAGTCTTTAACCTAGACCAAATGACAGAGATACCCTTTAAAAATTAACCTTCGAGCTTTAAGATATGATATAAACCTACCCTTTGGAGCTAGGGAACCACTCTCATATTCAATAATTGGCTCACTAAGGAACGTAAAGTCAACCATATAGGTCCAACAATCTAAGGATGCGTAGCATGAGTGTAACCAATCCATACCCAGAATAACATCAAAATCCACCATATCTAGTTTGAACAGATCCACCAAATTCTCCTTACTACAAAAGATACCACACACCCTTTATATACTCTTTTAGCAACCACAGAGTCATCTACCAGGGTAGAAATAGAAAAAGGATCCAAAATAACCTTGGGATCTAAACAAACATACATAGCCACAAATAGGGTCACATAAAAGAGAGTTGAACTTGGGTCAAGTAAACAATAAATATCCCGAGAAAAGAGTTGTATTGTACTAGTCACAACATTAGGCGATGCCTCAGACTTGTGTCGGATAGTGAGATCATATAACCTATTCTGTCCTATGCCAGTACTAGAAGCACATACAAAACACCCTTTGGTGCAGGAATAGATGAAGAGGCAACTAAAACCTTGTTCCCTCCTAACACAATCTTACCAACCTGACAGTTTCTAAGCACATAGACTACCTGACCACATTTAAAACACTTGTCCCTCCTCTCATTACTGAAACTATGATAAAACAAACCATTGAACTTACAAAGAGGACACTATGAAGCTGACTGAGCCGTACTAGCCTAACATTGGGCACCCTGGGCCGTGAAGTTATCACCACCCTACTGACGCCTATCACACAATTGCTTCAAGTAAGGAGCACTAACTGTGAAAAAATAACCAAAACACCCCCTCTTCTTTTTGGCCACTTACCACCATCCCGACCATTTTTCTATTAACCACCCTACTCAGAGAACCTAAACTTATTACTGTGCCTTTCACCTATCTCTGCCTTCTTTTTTTCTCCTTCTTCACCTTTTGCATATAAAAAACCAATCTAGAAATATCCATGTCCTTAATCAATAATGTAGTATTGCTTTTAAGGATTAAATCTTGAGACAATCCTGAAGAAAACTTTCTCATCCTAGCCCTAATATTAGAAACCAATTTCGGAGCATACTTAGACAACTGGTGAAAATTCAAGTCATATTCGTTGATTGACATCTTCCCCTATTTTAGATTAACAAATTCTTCCACCTTTCCTTTCCTCAACTCTTGAGGAAATAAGCGATCTAGAAAATCATTAGAGAAAGCCTTCAATAGAGAAGACTAATCAACCGCACCCCTTTCCTGATCTCATTCCTTGTACCATTGATATGACACATCCTTTAGCTTATAGGCAGCAAAATTCACCCCTTCCACATTCATGGCTTGCATCACCCTGGAGATCTTTTCCATCTCATCCAGAAAACCATGAGGATCCTTCTCCACCTTAACATTAATAAAGTTTAGAGGATACAACCTCATAAACTGGCCAACCCTTATAGCCTCAAAAGATGTAATACCAGATGCACTATGCTCATCCTGAGAAGCTACCAACTAAGAAATCATATGAATTAGTTGACAAAACTCCATATTTATAACATCAGCCTATGGATCCTGAGGAGGACTAGAAGGAACCAGTGGAACTCCAGATATATCAGGGACTAGACCCTAGACTAAGTATGGATCCCATGAAAAGAGCATATCCTATCAACATCATCCCCAGTTGTAATAGAGGAGAATTTGTGAACTTTAGAGCATTGAGACATGATTTAAAAAGGAAAAATAGAATTAGAAAGATTCCAGGACTCAGACTCCAAGCTTGAAAATAGGACACAAAGAAGAGACATATTTACTAAATGCCTCATAGCTTTTCATTTATGAGTGTGGTGTGCTACACAACTTAAAAGAGACTCTACTCGACAAGGCTTTGTGGACTCCCAATGGACCATGAACCTAAAGCTCTGATACTAACTTGACACTACCCAAACTATGACCTTGTCGTAATGAGCATCCCAACTCCAACTGGGATCGAAAACCACCCCCTTACCCAACCCAACCGCCAAATATATACCCTGAGTTGGATAAATTCTAAACATATAACAAGGTAGCATATTTATACCAAACCAAACTCTAGGATAGGTCCATAACCATGACCCACCCAAGCGAGTCCAACTATTTAACACTCAACCAAAAACCAATACCAAAAAAAAAATAAAAACCAAGTATGAGGCCATAACATAAAAGAATGAAACAATCATAAATACAGTCCAACAGTATCAACCCCAATACCAATGCCAATACTAAGTTTGACACCAATACTGATACTGCCCATTACAACCCACATTAGTTTCACAAAAACTCTAACCAAAAGTAAAACAATATCCAATTGGGACATGCCCCAGCCACAGCCAAAACCAATGTCTATGAAATAACCAAAATATGTAAAGACATCTAGGATATGAAATGGATCCTTCCAAAATGTAAATGCTCACCACTTTAATCCAATTAAGATGATCCCGAATCCAATCACTAAGAAGGAGGAGTAGAATGGCCGATTCATGTATTGCGTGGGGATAAAACTGCTCGAAGATGGGTTAACAGGTGAACGCTAGCAAGTACTCAGGATAAGGATAAAATAATGCAAACCTTTAAAACTAAGTAAACCAACACCATACATACACACATATCTAACTATGATGGGAAAGGGAATTGGTCTTAGT
Organism: Capsicum baccatum var. pendulum; assembly: GCA_030864225.1. NCBI lineage: Eukaryota > Viridiplantae > Streptophyta > Magnoliopsida > Solanales > Solanaceae > Capsicum > Capsicum baccatum. The sequence goes on along the minus strand of CM061558.1, from coordinate 194,224,104 downwards.
ATGCCTTTAAAACTATTAACCTGGGTATGTATAGCTTAATCATCCTAGAACTATCCATGGTCTATATGAGTTCAGTGTAACCCCTTGAACGAGCCTCGATGCATGTAGCCACATGAATTGGAGATACCATAGGATTAAGGGATTCTCGGGTAACCTTTGATCTCCATGATACATATGTACAAGTTTACTTAGAGGATTCCCGTGGACCCTATAAGTATCATATATGGTCATCATGACCGATCCTCATGTTAGCAAATAGGAGTTTTTAGTGTCCGTCCATTAGACTCATACCTTCATGATTAGCTATCACACCCCGCCATTATTTCCCAATTAAAACCATTACTACACAAATAAGCTATCATTTAATTTATTATTAACCAAGGCTATAAGTAATGGTATCGTCATACCGATTATAGCTTGCAAGCAATGTCCTTAGATAACCTTTTAGAGATTAAGGGATTCCAATGTAACCATAGATTATATTATTGAGTTGACTTGGAGGATTCCCATATACCCCATAAATGATAATTATTATGTTTGCTTAGGGGGTTCCCTTGTACCCCATAAGGCTTTAATTTAGACCAACTATAACCATCAAGACCTTACCATTTAACTATTCCAAACCATTTAAACTATTAATACAATTTAGGATTCATTACTAACTTATATCATGCAATAGGTACACTAAAAGCCTAATAATATAGTAAACGCATCCCCATAGGCATTTTATCAAATACATTGGGGGTATAGTATTTACAACACTAAAACCAAGTACCAATTAACCATTTCCATGCAACTAAAATTCCATAACACCATTATAATGTGAAAATCCATAATTAATATATGGGAAAACCATAACCAAGTATTTATAACTAAAACCCCAAACATATGTTTGAAAACCCAAAACCATACAACATTCATGCCAAGAAAACAATTCATAAAATATGCCTTTAGTAAGAACAAACAAAGAGGAAGGAGTAACATGCCTTAGATAAAGAAGATGATGAGAAAAAATCACTTTCAAGGAAACCCTAGATTTTGCTTAACCTAGGAACCTTGAGAGATTTTGAAAGAGTATAGAGTGTTTGATTAATTACAAATAGGAAATCACACGAGTTACAGAGGACATCGTATGATTTTTATCATATGACTCGTACCCCATCATACAACCCTTATAGAGAAGTCATACCTTAGATAGTAGCCAACCCAACCATATTGATCAACATATGAGTGATGACCCATAATTCATATCATCAACACATATATATAACATTAATACTATAAACTATCATCTAGTTTGACCCAGAATTCATATATCAATTCCATTATCCTCCTTCATCCTTACTGAAGAGATGTGCATATAGATTATAATAAGTGCACAAACTGAAGACATGGCTAAAATGAGTGTAAATCCGTAAATCTATTATTTCGGGTAAACTTAGGACTAAATTATTATAAAAGTGTAGAAAGGGTCAAAAATTGTCACGACCAAAGTAATAATAGTATTAGAATCATAGATCGAAAATCTGTCTAGGTCAAATCGTTAAAACATCATTTCCAAATTACTTTGCACATAGGTTATCATTAAAACAATGCAATCATTATTAGGAAGAAGTTTGTTTTCAAGGTGAAAAGGGGGATTTAATCCCTATATAGGAAAAATAGTAATAAAATTATATTTTAGTTGAAATTGTGTCATTTATCAATTTAATGATCATGAACGTACCAAATCTGTGGATGCTATCACAAGTATTCAAATAATGGAACCATAATCATTAATATAACTATGAACTGCAGCGACATCCTATATAAGGATAAACACTCCCCGAATGTCTAATCGATATCATAAAATAACCTTGGGCCTAATAATGTGGTCAAAATAATTACAACATCATAATCATATCCCTAGGACCATATACATAACCGAATCTATATCAATAATTATATTTGTAAGTCATCTCATAGCTATAAGATATAGCATTTATACGAGGCATATCATATATATAACCCATATCGTATCCATAAGTCATATCCTTTCTATAAGGCATCTCATATCTATAGGTCATATATCATAACTATGAGGCATATCATATCTATAAGGCATCTTATTTCTATAGGCTATATATTATAACTATAAGGCATATCATATCGATAAGGCATCTTATATCTTTAGGAAATATATCTTAACTAAGTCTATGCCTATATTATTAAGCATGTCGATAGACCATATGATAAATCAAATTCGAAGGCCATATCATAGCTATAAACCATTAATCATAATTCGAGAGAACTATTATTATTCACCAAGTTGCAAAGTAACATTATACTAAATGCTCAATAGTCTCAACTATGTCTAACATGCATAAATAAGTCTTAAGTGCTAACATCATTCTTGGCTTAAGGTGGGCCGGAGGAACCCACTTCGAATCCTCGACTTCTATATTTAGTTAGTTTCTATCCTGTACTAGGATAAGGTATCCAAATTCACTTCTAGATGGTACATAAGAAATAATTACCCCTAATATACTTCTAGATGGTACATAAGACATAATTAACCCTAAGATAGAAATTCCACCTAAAACATGAGCAATTAAGTCAACTCCTCCTAAATTATGATTTCAAGGTCACTAAATAGTCCACATAAGGATATTCAAACTAATAACACTTCCAACACTTCAGCTAAATCACAAATCTTTCATAATAGTAGAATAATTCTATGAATTATCTTAGTAAATAAAGAAAGCAAAAGGATCCTAAAAGTGTAATAAGCACACCTTATGGGTCAATTCACCAATATAATCCCCAAACTTCAATAATCAAGATTAAGTCATAGTGTTCTACCTATAAACATTCATAACATTCTTATTTATATGTAATATATAAAACACATAATCTTGTAAAGAAGAGTAAACGGAAGCGTACCTCAAAGTCGAACCAGATATCCTTGGATCATCTACAAAACATTCATTTTCACTCCATGAACTCAAAATGCTGCCGTACTATCAAAATCATAGTATACAGGTCATTAGAAGTCAAATATTACCCATATTAACATATAATAGGTTAGGTAAAATTTTAGGTTAAGAATGGGCCCACAGGGCCCATAAATAGAATCCAAAATTGAACCTGACATATGGTCCCTCGAAGGATAAGAAAGTTGGGTTCAAAAGTTTAGCATAATTGGAACACAAATTGAGTCTCAAATCAACCCTTAAAGTGTAAGAATTTAAATCCCTAATTTCTAAGAATTTATCAAGAAATTGAAAGAATCTTACCAGGAATTCGAAGGAAAATCATAGAATAATTGATAACTAAGTTCCCCAAATCATCTACAACCTTAAATACCAATATCTCTTGACTTCTAGCGTTTAGTTCTCTTGGAAATGGATGAGAAAATGGCAAAAATAATCTAATAAAGGGGTATTTATACCCATACTAGGTGATAAATTCTCGCTATTGCAACCACAGTATCATGATTGCCTCATACCAAGGGTATCATGATCGCGTCCCTTGGATCATGATTGTGGTGAACTATCTACAATAGTAGACTTGGAATTTTCCAAGTCTCCACCAAGCCTTCAAGATTCATTCAAAATCTTGTATATGCAAACAAACTATGTAACCATACCAAATTCAACATTTTAGACTCAATGGCATAGTCAAAATTTTCATTTAGGGTTGTTTTAATCAAATATGGATCCAACACCCAGTTTCCAATTTCTTACCTTTCTAACCAATAGGTTGAAATAAGATTGGGTGCTATAACACCCTAACTTAGGAAGAAGTCCACATCGGCAAAACACAGGAAGGTTATTGGGTATATAAGTGAGAAAGCCTTACTCCCTAGTAATGCATTTTAAATACGTGCTGGCCTAGGCTCGAAGCGGAAAATATCACTAGTGGATTGGGGAGTTACAGAGGTGTATCAGGCCTTTATGTTTCAGGATGCCTATCATGGCTAGATCCTTGAGTCGGGTCATGACATAATAGTAGCAGAGTCGCTTTTGTGTCAGCCCCATCGATGTGGTTCAAACTGAGTATAGGCAAATCCCAGTAAAGAGGGTCAAACCTCAGTCCTAAGTGTAGGCAAATCCTATTTGGTAGGGCAAACCTCAGTGAGGATGCTAAGTCCATACGAAGGGTTGTATATAACACCCCAACTTAGGAAGGAGTCCCATATCAGCAAAACATAGGAGGGATATTGGGTATATAAGTGAGAAAGCCTTACTCCCTAGTGATGAATTTTAAAGCCGTGTAGGCCTAGGACTGGAACGAACAATATCACTAGTAAGTTGGGGAGTTACAGGGGTGTCCTAGTCTTTTATGGTTTGGGATACCTATCACGGCTAGAGCCTCAGGTCGGGTCATGAAAGAATTGTATCAGAGTCACTCCAGTGTCAGCCTCGTCAATGTAGGACAGAATTCAAATTGAGTGTAGGCAAATCCTAGTAAAATGGGGCAAACCTCAGTCTTGAGTGTAGGTAAATCCTATTTGGTGGAGCAAACCTCAACGAGGATGCTGAGTCTATAAAAGGGTGTATATAAGACCCCAACTTAGGAAGTAGTCCCACATCGGCAAAACACAGGAGGGATACTGGGTATATAAGTAAGAAATCCTTACTCTCTAGTGATGCTTTTTAAAGCCATGCAGGCCTGGACCCCGAGTAGACAATATCACTAATGGGTTGGGGAGTTATAGGGGTCTCTCGAGCCTTGATGGTTTGAGGTGTCTGTTATGTCTAGGGCCTCAGTTTGGGTCGTGACAGAATGGTGTTAAAGCTAGGTTTTGATCCTGGGACTTGTGGCCAGGTTAGATACCATTCTATCATGACCCGAGCTGGGGCCTTGGCCGCGATGGGAACCCCTAACCATCAAGGCTTGAGATACCTCTATAACTCCCTAACCCACTAGTGATATTGTTTTCTTTGGGCCTATTCTCGTATGGATTTAAAATGAATCTCTAGGGAGTAGGTATTTCTCACTTATATACCCAGTATCCCTCCTGTGCTTTGCCAATGTGGGACTCCTTCCTAAGTTAGGGTGTTATAGGTGCCTTGGGACTCGAACCAAGATTCTACCTAGTGTAAAATCACAGTTCCAAAGATGATATGTAATAAACTTTTAGGTCATTTTCTGTATTCCTACTTATTTTTTCCGTTAGAGCTTTCCCATAGTTGTCCTAAGTCATTTATGACTTGTTGGAACTGATAATTTGGTTACCTCGTGATTCATTTATTTTTAGAATCATTTTTTCGTTTAGAAGTCTTTGTTGGTTCCAAATGGAAACCGAGTAAAAACTTCAGTAAAACGACATTAGATACGAAATTCAACTTTTCCAGTGCTTCTGGAACATCAAAATATATATGGTTACATAGATCGTTTGCTCATATTAGACTTCGAATAATCCAAAATCTTTGTCCAAAATATGGAATGAAATTCCAAGTTTTAGCCATCGTCTAAGGTTGAGGTACTGCAATCGCGTATGGAGTGGTTCGATCTCAATAGTTGCAATGATGGCCTACAGCGTATGCACGATCGCGCCTCCTGATAGATGGACAAGGTCTATTTAACGGCTTTTTTGGCCAAACTTTGATCATTTGTTTATTGTCTTGAGCCTTTAAAACCCTAATGGAGAGAGTAGTCTTCAAAGTGTCTATTGAGTGTTGATTAAGAGCTTAAACAACTTGTATTTATGTGATTAACATCAAATCTAAGGTAAAATTTCTTTGATTCTAGTGTTTAATTTTTGTTTTCTAGACCCAAAACTCCAAAAGGATTGAGGATTGATTTTAGCCTTAAATATTATTGTTTTGCACAAATTTCTTGTGAGTTATTACTCCCTAATGGTATTTGAACAATGGGTTGGTCTCGGAAACTCATTTTTCGTATGTTGACCCACTTGGGGCTTTTGGTATTATTTTAGACCCAAAGCACAATGGTGCAATATAGGTGTTATTATTCTCATAATAACGCATAGATTATATTGTTGATAGCTTTGATCATGGAAGAAGCTTCAAGGAAAAGGAAAGGAAAGATCATTGGTTCGTGATCTATTTGGTACTCAAGGTAGGTTAGGCTTCCTTGTAGTTAGATTGAGCTTTATTGTAGTATAGTTGTGATATCTTGATAAGATTGGGTGAGGTCTTAGATGTTGAAATAGTAATTACTAATGATTAAGATTAGTTGAAACATTCAGTCTATTGAACTTGTTAAGTATAGATTTTTTACTCTTAGTCTAGAACCTTGGATTGTTGTACTTTTTGACTCATGAATAGTATGAGAATGCTCTACTTTTTCTAGTTAGATGGGAGTGACTTAGTTCACTTACCTTATTACTTTGTTGGCCAAGTTTGTAAGTTGTAAATTGACTTTAGGTTCTTGGATGACTTAAGAGTAATAATTGTGGAAATATTGTCCTATAGAACTAGTATGGATTGATAAACCTATGAGATATGATTTAGATAACTTAGCTTACTTTCGAGAGAAGTTAGACTTGTAGAAGAGAATTTGGGGGATTATTAGAATTTTAACTTGACCCACTTTAAGATTGAACTATATAACTTTATTAGTGACTTAGATACATGATGAGCACTTAGAATGTGCTTTTGGTGATATGATAGCTAAACCTAGTAAATGGGTTATGCACATCATCAATGTTGGAATAATGTGTAATTTGATGGATTATCTAATGGTCATGATATGCATAGCATTGTAAAGTCTTGTGAATTGAATCTAAGGTGATGCTATCACTCAAGTAATTGGATAGCTTAGTACGTAAACCTTGCAATATGTCACAACTCTTATTGTGAACTATGTGAGTAAAGAAGGATTCTAGAAGGCATACCCATGGCTTATAATTGACTTGTTAATAATCATGATTAAGCTCGAAAAAGTAATGATTTCTCATATCATTTAGATATATATGCCCATGCATCTACTCATATAATATAGTGACGATTAATGGAAAAGTACCATGATATGTATTTCTTTACCTCTTTTACAATGTATTGATTATGGGGTTGTACTTATTATTAATTTGGGTATATATTTATGTATTTATTGCGTTCATGATGGTTATTAATGAAATGATGATGCCCGATAAATCCAGAGGATATAATATGTTATAATGATGCTCGGTGAATCCAAAAAATGTATTGATGGTATGATGATGCTCGACAAATTTGAAAGATGTATTGATGTTATCATGATGCTCGATAAATTCAGAGGATATATTGATGCTATGATGATGCCTGGTGAATCCGTAGGATATATGGATATTATAATGATGCTTGGTGAATCCGAAAGAGGTATTAGCATTATCATGATACCCGATGTACCCGTAGGATGGATTTATGTTATGGTGATACAATGTATGGTAAATATATATTAATATGTAGGTATATGTGTGGTTATTCCATGGTATTATTAAGTCCGTATGTATACTTGAGATGCGATGTTTTCCTTGGGAAGTTGTCTATAATTCTCTATTGTTAATCACTTGTAAGTGGCATGGCTCTTGTTAGTACTAAATAGTGAATAGAGATAGAACATGTAGAATATTGAGTTAAGACAAACTGGTAAATGTAATCATGTGTAGAATTAAGGATTTACCTAGTGGATATAACTGGCTTGAATAAATGGTTATATTATGGGATTTTTCCTAGTAAAGCAGATTATGTGATAACTTTTTTTTTGGTTGAATTTTGGTATTTTATTAATCAATCAAAAAATTAAATTACAAATGGACCAACCCGATTATGTGATAACTAGTTGTCTATAAAAAATGGTTATATTACTTGATGGCTAGAAGCCTAGAATCCTAGTTGGTGCACCTTGTTTAGTTAAAATGTGGTAACTAGTAATTATAGTTGTATATTGCTAATTATGGTAATAGACTTAGAAATGTCGATGATTAGTGATATTGATGACTAGTATGATTTATCGCGGGTCATTTAAATATTGACTTAGAGAATTATGGCGTTATCTAGTAAGAGTCATTGGGTGATATATAGCTAAGTGTGTTTGATAATATGTAACCCCCTTCCTATGTGATGACTATTGCACCTATGACAACTAGAAGTAAACTTGACTAAATAGTGATTATGGTTTAGTTGTGCTCTTAGCTAGGTGTAGATGTTGACCATTCAGTGAATGATAACTAGTTGTGATTTCATGGTGAAGGATTATGACGAATCGGTTGGGCTAATTGTTGGAGGCCTTAGGATGAATAGAAAACTAGTAGCTTAATAATAAATAGTGGTTAGTTAGTATAGACTAGATAGAGTATATTAATGAATTAGAGGTCTAAATGACTATATAACTATGTTTATGATTACTTTGGTAAATATTGGTTCGACTTGCAGTAGTTGATGATTATTATGGATCTTGGAAAGTGACCGTGATGGGAAATGTGGAACCCGTGGTAAAAAGTTATTGGTTGTGTATGCATATTTATATATCTTGATACATTGATGAATGATCTATTGGTGCACTCTCCGATGGTTTGGGGAAACGCAATGAGTTCTTTACTTTGTGTTCTTTTAGGTGTACGTTTTGGTGGTATGGGATGTTGTGGTAAGTTTTTTTACTTTATTATCTATGAATGTTGGACTTGTTATTTATGCAATTGAAATCGTATTTATATGTTGCTTTACGCTTTTGGATTGGTTATTCTCCTTGTAAGGTGGTTGTGGTACGTACTAATATGAGATGTCATATTATTGTTCAAGTGGTTAATTATTTTGTAAAGTGATGATGAAGAAGATTCACGTTTGATTTTGTACCTTGACTTACAGTTATGTCTTACTTTATATCACCTTTATATCATTATTTATCTCAGTTGGCCAATGATGCCTACTGAGTACCTATGTTTTGGTACTCATACTACACTTTTGTACCTTTTTTGTATAGACTCGAGTATTAGTTATCGCCGCTGAGTTGAGATTATGTTGTGTTAATTTTTCGGAGATAGGGTGAGCTTTTGGTCTTTGAGTTGCCCATTTCCCCTCTATATTTATTCTATCTTTTGTTTTTGAGATAAATGTATAAGACTATTTAGACTTTTAGATGTAATTCCTATTGTCGAACCAAGATGCTCCTGTACTAATATTACTAGGTCATGGGAATTGGTATTCGTATTTGTTCATCTATTGTGGAACATTATTGTTTGTTGTTGTGTTCATCTATTATGGCCCTTACAAAGCGTTTCTACCAGAGTAACCCATTGACTTAGCTCTGGGTTATGGTGTTGGCTTACCTACTGGTGGTTTTAGTAGGTACCATCACGACTCAAGAATTGGGTCGTGACATGATGGCACTGTTGAAACTCTCATCCGAGGCTATCTACTAGGTGTTTTGATCCGAGACCAAATTCTAAATAGTAAAAGATCTAAAATACAAAAATAATCTTAAAATCCACATAAACTATCCGATCACCAAAGCAACAGTTTTAGCAAGTCAGAAATGACTTTTAGCCGCTGTGGGAAGGCTCGAAACATCAAAAATACACACAAATAAAGGAAATGACCTAAGGAACATTACATTAAGGAATAGTCAATGTCAAATGAGGAAGTCAAGTAAGTGAAAGTGAAGACTACTAACTTGAACGTTGATGTACAAAGTTATTCTAATATTTCAAGTAGAATTATTGGAGTTTCTAGCGATGTTAAGTTGAAAATTAAAGTGAAGAGTCAGCCCAATGACCAAAAAGTAATTCTTAGCCCTATTGTATTATTAATGACATGGGTGAAAGAAAAAAAAGAAAAGTAAGAGGAAGTAAATAGTATCAACTCAAAGGATGAAAAAGAAGAAAGATATTTTGAATGAAATGAGTGAATGGATATAAACAAAAAAAACTGAAAAATAAAAGTGAACTGTCAGAAAAGAAAAGAAGAAATGTGAGGTAAGTGTGAGGAAATAAGATGAGATAAGAGAAAAATACGAGAGTGTGTGTAAGAGGTTTTATTATCCTACCTCTAACCTTTTGAATTTTTTTTCTGAGTATTTTGACTTTTTGTAAATATTTTAGAAGAAGAACACAAAATGGATGACCATTAGATAAATAAATTTAAAAATTAAAATAAGCAAGTAAAGTTGAAAGTACTTCAAGTGAGCAAGTAATCTTAATTATAAAAAATCAAAGTAAAGATTCATCAAGTGCTTATCAAGGTAAAAATCCAATCCTAACTTTCGAGTCTCTTAAAATAAACTTGTTAGTGACTTGAGTGTGAATGTTAGATCATCTTTTGATATGGTTGATGATTCTTTACTTTGTGTTAATATGTAAATGGATTGTGATCATACACTATTTAAATATGATGGTGGTGCTAAATTGTTATTGGCTATGAACTTAAAAGGATTCAAGCTAGTGTTCTGTCTATTATAGAAAAACATGATATTTCCTTGATTTATTCTGATGAAAATGAATATATTTCTTCTTTAGCTATCTGAAACACTAAAAATGTGATTGATGATGAATATATCTTTGCAAGTGAATGTAACACCCTGAATCTGATACCCGGAATGCTACACAATGCTTATGACCCCGAAAGACCACAAGCTAACCTATGAATGATATTTATACCTATATATAGCATAATTTACTGTATAATGCGGAAACATGAACTAAAAGACCATAAGGTTCAAAATTGTAACATAATTGATAAAGATATAACATCTGGATGAGGTATGAAATACATAGAACAACTAAAATAACTTTCTAAACATGATAGTCTAGAAAACCTCTAACTGAATGAACTATCTAAATAAGGACTTGATAGGACATGTACCCAAATAACTCCAACTAATAAATAAATTAATGAGATAATAAAGTTTTGATCATGTCCTCGAAAGATGAGGACTCACTTTTATCTCTGATTGTTGAGACTGGAATCTACTGATGCTCTGGAGCTCATGTCTCTGAACCTATGGGATAAGACACCATAGATCAAATGCGTCAGTACTTTGAATGTATTGGTATGCATATTAGGTAGGATGAATGCATGTAGTTCATATGCATGAACAATCCTGGCTAACTGACTGATATGAACGTGAGAACACATGTATGCATATCTAGTAACTATATCTGAAATAATGATAACATGAGTTTACTGATAACTAATATGACTAATGACTAAGTTTTGATAACTGATTACATGAGTGACTGTATTTGACAGTCCTAAATCTAATGGAACTAGCTGAGTTCCATACTGTGTCTGAGTTGACTGCATCTGACAGTCAAAAATTCTATAGAACTATCTGAGTTCTATTATTGAGACTGATTGACTGTATCTGACAGTCCAGATTCCATAATATAAAACTATGGGAAGTAGTCATCTAACTGATATGCCCGAAATGACGCATTATAGCTGAATCGGGGTCCAATATGTACCCTAATTGGAAGGGTGTCAATACCACGCCATAGGTAAGGACAACATGTGACTGACCCTCGACTAGCAGGTTACTCAAATGAGAACGGTGGGAACCCTCAACTAGCAGGTGAAGTTACCTCATCTACCCTCAACTAGTAGGTATGATGTCTCAACCTACGCTGGCTACGTAGTTCTAGAACAAAAGGATTGCTTCTATGAATAACACCCTCTACTGGCAAGTAAGTTCCCATCCTTGGGTTCAATCAATGCTAATTTTTACTCCCATCTGAATAAACACTGAAAATGATTAACTAATCTAAACATGTACTGAGTTTACTAAATTTTGTTAACTAATGTAATACTACTGATATCTGACAACTGACTGAATTTGTGAGATTACTGAGATGTAATGCCCCATATTTTGGACTAGAATGGAAATCCATCATTCATATGCGTAGATGTTCCAAAAGCTTCAAATCCTATGTAATTTAGTGTGTTAATCAATTATGTAGTGTGGGAATATATTTGAGCATGAATTAAGATCATAGAGGTCCCCTAACTAAAGGACGGGTTGAAAGTTTTCCTATGATTCAAGTTCTAGTGAGCGTCAAAACTAGGGTCAACTTAAATTGACCATAAATCCTTGAATATATCGAATTAGAGGACCTAATATATATCAAAGGAAATATCTTTGAATATATTTTGAACGATACCAATTTTGTTAAAAACTGATATCGGAGCAAGGAGTTATACCTATTTTACTCCAACATATCAGGCTGGGAAACTGAGTGACGACATTCGTGATAAGTTGTCACGAGCGTGATGACATATCAATAATGTCATCATCCCTAGGCAAATTTCTACCCCTAGTGATGACATTTTTGTGATAAGTTGTCACTCTCATAACCGCCTATCACCAATGTCGTCAACCTTAACCAGAAAATCAAAATTTTACCCTTTTGTGACGATATTTTGTGATGACTAATCACCAGCTTGACGGATTGTCACGGATGTCGTTAGCTATTTTTTTCCAGTAATTTAAGGACATTTTTGTAAGGGTATTTTGGTATTTTCCCATCTTTGGAGGTCTCTATAAATATGAGGAACCCCATCCAAACCTTAATTTCATCATTTACTCTTCTGATTCCCTTAGCAGAAAATATCAAGAGTTTCATTCAAGAACCCTAATCTTTCAAAAATCATCCATAAATTCTTCAAGTTTTTTTCAAGAATTAAGTTCCTCATAGTGTGGGCTTTGAGAATCATTTATTACAAGTGCAGATAGAGTCTCAAGCATTAGAACTGAGCCAATTTTAAAGATTAAAGTATGCAGATGTTGATTCTTAGGTCCCTTTCATCCAAGAAACTCAAGAACCCTTTTTAAAAATTGAAGATTTTATGTTTGTGAGATTTCATGATTTGTATGAGTTGAAATTGATGTTACATGTGTTTTTGAGTTTTGATTCATTTTTGTTTACAAGATTCATGAGCTTTGACCCTAGTAGGTGGAATCTGTGTGATATTTGTGATGAATCTTCCTTATGTTGCTTTCTATGTGATGTGTTCATGACTTTTGGGTGTAGAAATAGTTGAATAAGCAAAGCATTTTCCCCATAGGTTTTGATAAAGAGCTTAGGTGAAACATAAGGGCCATTATTGTATGTTGAATAGGAAACCCCAAATTGTGAGTTAGTTTATGCATGCCTAGTGTTTGATTAAATGCCTAAGTAAATGAATTATTCCATCGTAGCTGGAAATCCCTAAATAAAGTGTTTTGTTGAAGGACCTTAGTGAACAAGTGGAGATATGAGAGTAGTAAATTCCCCTATTATGTGCTCTTGATATATGCTAAGTTTTTAATACATGCCAAGTGGTTAGAAAGTAAGTTATGACATGATAGTATGAAGTTTCCCCAAGACATGTGATATCCAAACACATGTCAAGACTAATATAGGTATGAAATAGTTGAGGTAAAACATAGTTGAATAGAGTACAATCTATTAGCATGTTTCCCCTACGTTATTATATGATTATGATTCCGAGATGCTTAAAGAGACCCCTTGGCGACTGTAATGATGAATAGATGTTTTTGATCCTTAAATGCTTGAGGTTATGTCTTAATGATTATGGGAATAAACATATGACATGATTCCTAGTTACTTGAAGAGATGCTTTAATGATTGTGAAGATGCTTTAATTATTGTGATGATGAATGAATGCTTGTGATGATGAACGAATGCTTGTGATGATGAATGAATGATTGTGGTGATGACTAGTCAAGAATGATTATGCTTTACTTTTATGCTATCGAGTCCTGGGGGCCTTTATACCCGATAATAGAGTTGTTGTCTAGAGCCCATGTTAGTTTTTTGATAATTTAGTCAAGCTATGATTCTCAGAACTCAGTGAACTATAGAACTCAGTATCCTCAGACAAGTGCAGAACTTAACAAAGATCAGTAATCTCAGTTATCACTTAAATCTCTGTATCGATAGTAATCTATCCTCATTTCTGTAATCAGTGCAGATCTAATAGTATTCAAGTGATTTAATTCTAATCTCAGAAATGATTTGAGTAATCTATTCAAGCTCTATATCGTCAGTCAGATACCATGATTCAATACCATTTCCATCTGATACGGAAATAAGTGATTTCAGCGTAACTCAATCAGATCTTTTGAGAAACATGATCAGTATCAGATTTATTTTATTTGAGAATTCAGTTCAGATCCTTTCCATTGGGATAGAAACTAGCACAGAATAGGGGAGGGATGGCGGCTCTTTCCATCATCAAGAGAGGCTGAGTTGTTAGTAGCAATCACTGACCTCCGAAACTATGTAACTAGCATAGGATACAGGAATCACCATCAAGAAAAGATGTCACCTCTAGAGAGAGGGTGTATTTCAATATTATATTGCCTTAGGTCAACTTCCTGGTAAGGGTCATCTATCAGAGAGGATTGACCAGAGAGAGGTATTTACTCGTGGAACGGTATTGAAACCCTTCCAACTGGGGTTACAGGGTGGACCCCACCTATGGTAGGTTGGGGCATGTCAGTTAAGTAGCTACTTACCATACTTACAGTTTCAGTTTTAGATTTAATCTTAGTTTCAGTATCAATCTTCATAAATCAGGACTGTCAGATATAGTCATCTATATTTATGAGGAACTCATAGAGTTCCATTGATTCATGGACCATATTGTCAGATAGTCTTGGTCTCATATACAGTTATTTGATATCATATTTAGAGATATGTCGTCGTACAGGATTGATCACAGTATCAAATTTCTATTGAGTATTCTTGTTGTCAATTCAGATATAATCATACTTCTTATCTTTGATAATCGCTTCTGAAATAATCTGTTAGAAAAGTTGATCTCTAATCCGGTCAGTCAAAAGAAGTAAGCTCAGAATTTAGTCCTTAATGTAAGTACATCCAGACTTTAAGTTATCAGTATCAGATGATTCAGTGATTTAGTATCTCAAGGTCAGTAGTGAGTTTAGTCTGCAGTAAAGTGGTATCCAAGTTTCAGTATCTAGAGTTGCGATAATTATGTTCATGGTCTGTGCATTCATGTATGTGTTCTTATGTAGCATCTTCATGATTATTCAGTTTCGATATTATACATGCATAAGCCCTTGCATTAGCCTACCTCATCTACATACTCGGTACATTTCTGTACTGACGTATTTGCGCTATGGTGTTTTATTTGACACCATAGGTTTAGAGGCATAGAATCCAGAGTATCCTCAGCAGTTCAGTCCCAGTCAGCAACAATGGTAGTGAGTCCTCTTCTTTCAAGGATGAATCTCAGTTTACTATTATTGCTTTAGACTTTGTTTATTTTCAGTTGACGGAGTTATTTGGGGACAACTCCATACTTCAGACAATTTAGAGGCTTTTCAGACGGATGTATTAGTATTTAATTTTCTGTATCATGAGTATTCATAGATGTGTTTAAACTTGGGGCTAGTTTGTTCATTTATTTCAGATATTATGCAATGTATGAGTAAAGATATCAGTAAAGGGTTAGCTTATGGTCCTTCGGGGTCATCAGCACCGTATGACATCTCGGGATAGAATCTCGGGGCGTACAAACTTAGTATCAGAGCCTAAGGTTCAAAAGTATTCTAGGTAGTCTGAAAATCCGTATCTAGTAGAGTCTTGTGCATGGGTCAGTAGCGTTCCAAATTTATGTACAAGTGGCTACAGGATGTTCTTAAGAGAAATTCCCCTTCTTTCAATGATCATTTCATGCGAGTAAGCATGAGATCAAGTTGGTTCTCAATCTAATCTACTTTTTTCTTCCAATTACAGAGTATGCCTCCTCACAGAGATTTTGTCCATGGGGTTGATGATCAGCCCCCTCAGCCAGTAGATACTAAGAATGAGAGTGTGTCACATGCAGAGTTTCGAGCATCTTTCTAGTTGCTAGCCCAAGATGTGACTAATGTTCAGGGCAATCTTCAGGCTACAGCCTCACCTCAGCAAGATGGGAATTCTGCCATAGCTAGTGTTAGAAATTTTATAAAAATAAACTCTCCAGAATTCTTTGGGTCAGTAGTAGGTGAGGATCCACAATTTTCTTTAGAGGAGGTGAAGAGGATCACCCAAATTATGCATGTTTCTAAGGAGGAGAGTTTTGAGTTAGTATCTTATAGGCTGAAAGATATTGCTCATGATTGGGTAGTGATGTGGGAGAAGAGTAGATGGGAGAATGGAACTCCCGTGACTTGACCAGAGTTTCAGAGTGCCTTTCTAGATAGTTTTTTCCCGCTAGAGATGATAAAAGCTAATGTAGAAGAGTTTATGAACCTAAGGCAAGGTTCCATGATCGTGAAAGAGTATTGTCTTAAGTTTAACTAATTATCTAAGTATGCTATCGACTTGGTAACTAACCCTTGAGCGAGTATGAGTAAGTTTTTATCTGGGGTGTTGAGTTATGTGTTGAAAGAGTATAGAGCTTCTATGCTCAATAGAGATATAGACCTTTCTAGGCTAATGACGTATGTACAATAGATTGAGGTAGATAAGATAAAGGAGAGAGAAAGTGAGTAAAAGTGCCAAGAAAAGTAGTCATGGTTTCTCGCAGTCAGGGTCTCAAGGTAGTAGTAGTTCTCTGTATGGTTGGAGATTTTTAGTTCTAATTCCATCTTCAGCTAGTGTAACCGCACCTATGTTTAGGGGTGTCAAATCTGAGGGAGTGCCAAGATCCAAAGCCCAGAGTAGTGCTAGTGGTTTTCGTACCCATCCGTATTGTGGAGAGTGTGGAAGGCACCAACAAGGTATGTGTAGAGCTAGTAGTAATGTATGCTTTGTGTGTTGTGAGCCAAGCCATAGAAGGTAAGAATGTAAAGTGTTGACTCAAAGGGGTAGACTCCATGCGCTTCAGGCTCGCCTTGATCGAGAAGGATTCCCTAAAATAGACCCGGGTATGTTATGAACCCTTCATCTTTATGACACACATTGACAGATCCTTTGCTCCCATTTTGAGCTTATATGTTAACATGAGTCATGCATGAGTTTTAGATATTGATCGGTCAATCATGACCCAGTCTGTAGGTGCCCCGTGCACCGCCCCAGTATTTTAGTGAAGTATGTTTAGAGGGACATAGAGTCTCCAGGGGGAGATACCCTATAGTATTATGATGTTGTATGCCATTAGATTCATCCTGATGCATGTTCAGATTTTCTTTATAAAGTTAGCATCAGTCGTTATTGCATTGTCAAGTTGTGTTTTAGAAAGTAAGCTTAGCCGGACATTCATGCATTAGATATGCACATTTAGTAGAAATACATTCAGCTTATTAGTGTGCAATCAGTCATGCATTCTTGAGATCAGCCCAGTTATGAGTCTATGCATCAGATATGCATGTGTTATGAGAATTCAACTATGAGTAGATTCAGTCGAGTACTCCATGCATCAGATATGCATGCCCAATGGATAACTCTATATGTCAGTGGTTCCAGTTGCATAGTCATGTTCTAGATATTCATGTCCCTTAATTAAGTTTAGTTAATTAGTACTCGTAACTTATCAAGTGACATTCGATGACGAATGATTCCAAGGGGGAGATAATGTAATACCCCACATTTTGGACTAGAATATAAATCCATCATTCATATGCGTAGATGTTTCAAAAGCCTCAAATCCTATGTAATTTAGAGTATTAATCAATTATGTAGTATGGGAATCTATTTAAGAATTAATTAAGATCATAGAGGTCCCCTAACTCAAGGATGAGTTGAAAGCTTTCCTATCATTCATGTTTTTGTGAGCGTCAAAACATAGGTCAACTTCAATCGACCATAACTCCTTGTATATATAAAATTATAGGAACTACTATATATCAATGAAATATCTTTGAATTATTTTTCCACCGATACCATCTTCGTCAAAAACCAATATCGGAGCAACGATTTATGCCCATTTTACTCCAGCATGTCAGATTGGGAAACTGAGTGACGACATTCGTGATAAGTTATCACGAGCGTGATGACCTATCAATAATGTCATCATCCCTGGGCGGATTTCTATCCCCAATGACGATATTTTGTGATAAGACATCACACTGGTGATAGCCTATCACCAATGTCATCAGCCTTAACCAGAAAATTAAAATGTCGCCCTTTTGTGATGACATTTCATGATGACTTATCACCAGCTTGACTGCTTGTCATGGATGTCGTCAGCTATTTTTTCCAGCAATTTAAAGACGTTTTTCCAAGGGTATTTTGGTCATTTCCATCTTTTAGAGGTCTCTATAAATATGAGGAACCCCATCCAAACCCCAATTTCATCATTTACTCTTCCAATTCCCTTAAGAGAAAATATCTAGGGTTTTATTCAAGAACCCTAATCTTCCAAAAATCATCCATAAATTCTTCAAGATTTCTTTAAGAATAAAGTTCCTCATAGCGTGGGCTTCGAGAATCATTTATTACAAGTGCGGATAGAGTCTCAAGCATTAGAATTCATCCAATTTCAAAGATTAAGATATGTAGATGTTGATTCTGAGGTCCCTTTCATCCAAGAAACTCAAGAACCTTTTTTAAAATATGAAAATTTTATGTTTGTGAGATTCCATGATTTTTATGAGTTGAAATTGATGTTACATGTGTTGTAGAGTTTTGATTTATGTTTGTTTACAAGATTCATGAGCTTTGACCCTAGTAGGTGGAATTCGTATGATATTTGTGATGAATATTCCTTATGTTTCTTTCTAAGTGATGTGTTCATGACTTTTGGGTATAGAAATAGCTGAAAAAGCGAAGCATGTCCCCCATAGGTTTGATAAATATCTTAGGTGAAGCATAAGGGCTATTATAGTATGTTGAATAGGAAACACCAAATTGTGAGTTAGTTTATGCATGCCTAGTGTTTGATAAAATGACCAAGTAAATGAATTATTCCATGATAGTAGAAAATCCCAAAATAAATGTGAACCCATGCATGTCTATTGTTTTGTTGAAGGACCTTAGTGAACAAGTGGAGATGTGAGAGTAGTAAATTCCCCTATTATACGCTCTTGATATATGCTAAGTTTTTAATACATGTAAAGTGGTTAGAAAGTAAGTTATGACATAATACTATCATGTCATAAATAACAGACCGTCAATCCAGTGATGGACCGTTGCATTATCCTACCTCATCTATATTCTCATGCAATGGTCCATCGCTGAATCGACGGTTTGTTATTTCGACCATCGTAGGTGGACCAGGACTGGAAATTACTATCTTGGTGAGACGGTGGGGTGCGATGATCCGTCAGTCCTGACCATCTCGTCTAGGTAAAATAGGGCTATCATTGTTTCCCTTGTGACGGTTAACCACTAGTCCGATGGTCCGCCAGCCTGGGCCATCGATCCTGGGTAGAAAGTAGTCATAGTCATGGGTGATGGTCCATCACATGTCTGATGGTCCGTCGCTAGTCCGACGGTTCATCGCTAGTCCGACGGTTCGTCGGCCTAATCGTCGCACCTGGACGATTTTACTGCCTTCTATATTTTGGTCATAACTTCCTCTTTTGATGTCAGATTTTGATGAAATTGGTATCGATGGAAATTTCATTCAATTTACCACGTGGAAAATTTAAAAAAAAAAATACCACGTGTACAAAAATGGATTCATCTTTTAAAGAAAGCTTTTAACATTCTTGGGACAACTTCAGGCTAGGAAAAAAGTATGGGGTATTACAGTGAATTTGATTATAATCATTCTTTATCTTGTAAGGACATAAGTATGCTTTATCATAGTACTCTTGAAATGGAGCATGAAAAGTTCGCTGATATCCTCTTTGAGCCTAAAGAATGTCAAAATTTTAAAAGATTTGACAATCCTTTATTTGGTGAATTCCAATTGAATGATTCATTCCTTTTTGACTCATGTGCACTTGATAAAAGTGATGATCCAAATTCTTAAGAGTTTAGGTCTTGTTAAAATAATTATTTTGGCTTACTTTAGGATGCTAATTGTTTGGATTTTAGCAAGATAACTCTTAAAATTTTGTTAATATTATTTTTTATGTTGGAAATTCCTTTAAAGTTGAAGAACTTCTTTTAATGAATGAGGGAGGCATAAGTGATAGCAGTACTAAATTGATGATGCTAATTTTTATGTCAATTTATCTACTTACTCTAATCTTGTGTTTAAGGATATCTTTTGCGTAGAATTTTTTATTGCTTCAAGAAGAACTGCAAACATTATCCGTTTAGAGCATTGTCAAATATCTAAGGACATAAAAGTGATCATTCTTGTTTACATGAGTTTACTGAACTTCTTGATTTATTTGTGAAACATCATAAAGAGAGAATATACAAAGAGGTAAGATACATGGGATCATCTTCTTGAGCTACAAAAATACTTCTGTTATCTTTGTATTTTAAAGCCAAGACTAATTTGTTTGAACGATTAATGCTTATTTTTGGACTTTCTAAAGCCATGAAGATAAGTTTCTATGAATTTGACCTATATAATAGTAACATTGTTATGATTGGTGAAAACTCTTTAATGTTATTATATGATTCAAGTGTTGAGTTACTAAGTGAGAAATTCAGGGAAGTTATGGATTGATGTTTGTGTTAGATATCGAAAATACGTATTTGTGTTTAATATTTATGATTAATATTATTATTTCTCTTACTCTTGTGATTAGAAGATTACAATAAAATTATGAACAGATAAACTACTTTGTGTAAGTTGTTGAAGAAAGTATTTTGACGTGAAAGTTCTAATGTATAGAATTATTGATTTCTTTAACCCATTTTGTGATTATGGTATACTTTTGAGTCAAGTTCTTGTTACTATACTTTAAAAGTTGCTTTTTGTGAGATTTTGTGATTCTTGGATCTATCATAAAAGTGTAAATCTTTTAAAATGGTATGTAACTTGTTTGGAAGCTAATTATTTATCTTGGGTACTATTTTCCTTCTATCATTTGCAATGTTTGAATTCATGGTCAAATTCTTTTCAAGAAGAAGAGGATGATGCAAGTTTGGGAAGTACTTATTGCATGAAAGGATTTCAACTTGACATCAAGAGCTTGGAGTGTTTCAAGAGAGTATGAAACCAAAGAACAGATATAAGAAAATATTAACAATATGTTTTAGGGTCCTTTTTATCATAGTATAATGCACATGTAATTAAAGGCATACGTGTCTTTTTTTTTAACAAATCCTAGTCCAATAATAAAATCGGATGACCACTATTATCTTAGAAAATATTTTTACGGAAACACTCTTGGTGAGTTTATGGGTCGTATCCCTTTGTCTCTATATTAGATCTCTTTTGAATATCTTTTGGTAAGATTATTCATGTATGATTCAATTCTATTCTCCCTTGAATTTGATAATATAATTGTTTGTTTAAATTAGATAATTACAAATCTATATTTGTTTGTCTCTAATTTTCTTCAATTGTGGGGTTGTTCCTTCTTTTTTATCTTTCTCCTCTTAATTTCTTAATTGTATATTGAATCTCACTATCTTGTATCTCATTTTATTTCAAAATGTCATCCCTTCAATGAATATTTCAACTCCCTCGGCCAATTGGTGCCATCTTTTAAGAGGGAATAGAGATGGGAGGGCTACACAAATCTAAGTCTATACAAAAATCAATGTCTCCAATGGTACACCAGGAAAGTTAGTAGAAAATACTCTAGGAACTCACACACCACAGAAATTGACTCAATGGTGGGATCTCTACTCTAGTACCCTAAAGATGAGCTAAGAAGGCTAAACATCCCCACCCAATTAACCTCTTGTTACAAATAAAAGAGCTAAGCTTCAACAAGTAGGAATATAGTTACCCTCCCACTCAAGTCTATCCATCCCCAACATAGCCATAATTATTGTCTTAGCATGATAGTCTAGAATAGCATAGTATGGAGATAACAAACACATCCCCAGAATAATGCCAAAGTCTACCATGTACAATATCAGTAATAGTTGGATACATCAATAGGAGCATCAAGTATATCACATACCATGTCTAACCCTACAACAAAATCAATAGATACATATGAGAAAGTAAAACCAGGATTATATAATAAAGTGGCCATCTTTTCAGAGATAAGAATAGTACATGTGATAACTACATCAAATGCCTCTACCTTAGGCCTACCTTGAAAATCATAATAATGGGCCCTACTGCTCGCCTTTCCATTGCCTTTGTCTAGTTATTACCACTCTAATTTATATTTCAACCACCTTAGTCGAGCTAGTTTCCATCCTTACATGCCTGGTGACATCGCGTGCACCATGTGGAGGATCTTTACCATTACCACCACCGCCCTATCTATTGGAGACAAACCTCGGGGAGTTTGCTACTAGCTAGAATAAATAGACTGTCTGTATCTTGGACAAACCTACAAATATTACCTACCTTACCACACTCATAGAAAATATGATCTAATATAGGTCATTGAGATAGAGAAGATAAAGTAACATAACCACCAAATTCAAAAGTAGATTAACTAGTCCTTAATGGACCTCTAACCGATACTAATATCGCAGACTCTGACCAAGAAGTACTAAAATTTCCTATATTTTGGGTCTTATTTCTTATCATCTTGGCATATCCTTCCTATCTGACACCTTCAATACTCTTAACAAACTCAATTACCTACTTGAAAAGATGTAATACCCCGTATTGTCCTTAGCTTAGTTCAGCTCCTAGTTGCATGCATAAGAGGCTTAAAACCTGAAAATTTAACTAAGTGTTGGGGACTTAGTAATTTTTAAGGCCTCGTAACTTCGAGGATTTTTAAATCGATATTCCTGATCCTGAGATATTGGTTTTTGAGTTAATTTATGTTCAGGTGTGTAATGAGCATGTCTCGGGGAAGTTTTGAACTTTTTAGACGTGGATTCGGTTATGTTTGGATCACGATTCCAGCAGCTCACTGCCATAGAATCGCATCACAGTGCTTTTAGCGATGGAACACCTACCACATTGCGATGAGCCTTTAAATTGCAATCCAGTTACGAATTTAATTCCCTGACGGGAAATTATGTCTTTTACCCTCAACCTAAATCATCAAATCATGAATTATAACACCAGTTAGTGCATTTTTTACCCATGTTCTCTAATTTTCTCTCAAAAATAAACCCTATTCTCCCCTAAGATCATAAAATTCCATTGCTTTCTCTCTAAGAAAACCAAGAATTCAAGTTCCCCAATCTAAGAAAATTCAAGAAAGCATCAAGATTGGTGTTTCTCTCTCCATATAAGGGTTTAAAGTATTTGAGATGTTCATCCATGGATCATTTTTACCCATGGAGTCCAGGAACCCTTTTTATTATTAAATCATGAGTTTTTACATGATTATGTTGAACTATCTCCGTGAACATCATGTTATTTAAATTTCAAGTTAAGATTATAATTTTTTCAAATGGAATGGATTATGGTATGCTTAGAATGTTGTAGTTCCCATATCATGTTTATACGACTCAGGATAAACCCTCAATTTTTTGTTTTTGTCATGTAATTATGTTATCTCATTATGTTTAAAAGCATCCCCATGTTAAATTCTTAATTTCCATGTGTTTGATGGAATGCCAAAGTGATGGATTTTGATAATAATTCCCTATTATGGTTTTCAAAGCTTGCATATGTCCTTATTGTTATTTTCTTTCAGTGATGGTAGGTTATGAAAATCCAATA
This sequence comes from Capsicum baccatum var. pendulum, assembly GCA_030864225.1. Taxonomy (NCBI): domain Eukaryota; kingdom Viridiplantae; phylum Streptophyta; class Magnoliopsida; order Solanales; family Solanaceae; genus Capsicum; species Capsicum baccatum. The sequence continues at coordinate 194,200,570 of CM061558.1, read as the reverse complement.
TCTAGTTGTTTACATAATTTTAGTATCTTCAAAATGATTTTAGATAAACCACAAGCATTGTCATTCAGTTAGTTGTTAGGATCAGTTGTTTGCTCTGTTAAGATTAGTTCAATCCAGTAAACAGTGTCATTTAGTTGGGAGTAGGATTAAACACTGAGAGAACCCGAGATGGGGGCATTCCTACCAGTTTAGGGTTTGACCCTTAGTAGCAATCCCTGAGTTACAAAACAAAGTAGTCAGTGTAGGTTTGAAAAGTCTTCCTACCAATTTAGGTTTGACACATATCACATGAGTTTCCTTCCTGTATAGGGTGACTCTTTAGTCCTTCGGGACACCAGTTTAGTGGATCCACACAGCCAGTGTTAATATCCATCATACGCTACTGACACCTTTTCAAATGGGTTTACAGGTTGGACCCTAATTATCTTAGATTGGGGCATGTCAGTTAGATGATACCTCCCACAGTCTCAGTGCAGTATTCAGTCCAGAATTAAGTTCAGGTTTGCTTGACTAAAGCATACAGATTACCAGTCCTTAAGTTATCAGATTTTAGTATTTTAGTTTACAGGTTATTTCAGAAATATGCTTATGCTTGGTCTTGTATTCTCAAATATTTCAGTTATCTCATGCATTCATATGCTATTATCTCATGCTATTCAGTTATTCCATATTTTATGTGTATAGTAACCCATGTATATTAGCCTAACCTCATCTTATATACCAGTACATTCAAAGTATTGACCACATACTCTTCTTTGAGCTATGATATCTTATATCATAGGTTTAGACACTCAGTTTCCTGATCGTACTTAAATAGTCTAGCGCTTCAGCAGCAACAGCAGTGGTGAGTCCTCATCTATCGAGGACCTATTATGTTTATTAAGTTATTTCTGTATTTTTTCCATTATTCAGTTGGAGTTAGTTGGGTTAGTTTAGAGGCTTTCACACAGTCAGTTAGATAGCTAGTCATTTTATCAGTCTTATCAGTTGTGTTTCAGTAATTTTATTAGATGTTCAGACATGTAATTTGATTGTATTTTTAGTATTCAGACCTTATGGATCTCTAAATTGTTTTCCACATATGTCCATTTTACTATTGTATTTAGTGCTCACAGTAGGTACTATATCATGGGTTAGCTTGTGGTCCCTTATGATCATAAGCACTGTTGTTGCGACTAGGGGGTAGCCTCTGATCCTGACAAAAGAATCACTTGAGAGTATCATTTAAAAATCTGAAATTTGGAGGTCTGTGTTCAAACCCGTAGAACATGATGAATATGCTCTTCTTTATTATGAAACAAATATAAAGAATAGCAAGAGAGTGGGTGAAACCTAGACTTATAGGCTGTAATTAATGAACTCCCCTGCTTGATACCGGTAAACTCATCTCTTTTCATGTCTCTCAAGGTACATGGGATAAACTTCTCAAAGAGCATTAAATAAACTCAATTTCATGATAATGGAGGAGATCTAACAGTTTCACTCTATGTAAGCTCTCCAAAATATCTTAGAATCTCCTTGAATCTGAAAAGTCACAAACCTAACTCCATATCATGCCACTACTCCCATCTTTTGGAGTATCTCATGGTAGTCGATGATAAATTCATAAGAATATTTTGATTCCAAAGAATGGAAGACTAAATACTTAATATTTAAAAAATTTAAAAATAGATCATGCTCATCTTTAGTCATCACCAAACCTACTACCTATCAAAGAAAGACACCCATATCTAAAAGTTCATCTATTTTAGGAGCCATGATAGCTATATGTTGCACTCCCAAACACTAAACTACAGGAGTTGTAGATGTAGCCTAAGTCTTATCTAACCCACTCAAGAAGCTCAAAACCTATTGAATCATATTAAATGACACATAAATCAAAACATCACCTCCTTTAACTAGTGCTACCTCAACCTAAATTGGTACCATCCCATCCTTTGAAAACTTTGGAATATAATTAATTAGGGGAGGAGATTCCAATTTCTCAATAGCTAATTCGATGGCTACCTGAGATCTTCCCCTGCTGGTAATGTCTCTAGGACCTCCCTCTACCTCTACCTCTGCCTCTTGCTTTACCTCTACCTCAAACTGTATCCTAAATAGTTGGTTTGGGTGATTTCCTTTTGCTTCTTTGGTATGTGTTCTCACCATCAGTGAGAAAAGAATGAACAAATTTAGATACCAATTTGGATCACCATATATCAATTGAAATTAATTAACATCAGAAAAGAAAGAAGAATTTAAAGTTTCTTAGTGTTCTGTAGTGTACCGAAGAAAAGTGAAGATGCCTCCATACCATTCCACAAAACTCTACTACACATGCTTTTGTATGAAGAGATCGATGAACCTAAGGGTCTAATACCTACTTTGTCACAACATAAATGACCGAGATTCGCACCTACTCTACCCTTCCAAAGGGAGAACCATCTAAATTATATCCATCCACTTAGCTATTTTTAAGATAGTATTATAGTCAAATCTCAAACTTAACCAAATAATATCTCAAAAATAATAAAATAATAATGTGGAATAATCATGCTACCTATTACAATCTCCAATATCCAAAAATCATCATATAATAACTTCTAAAACAAAAACCATATCTAAGAGAAATATCCAAAACTATCAAATGATAAAAAATGCTAATACATGATAGCCAGAAGATGGAGTGCTCAACCTTGTATTAAAATCAAATGTCAATGTTATGGGCGACTTTGTGTCTAAGCTTGTGGAACACAGTCTGCAGTCAACCAAAAAGAGCACAGAGTAGTAGTAGTAGTAGTAGTAGTAGTAGTAGTAGTAGTAGTAGTAGTAGTAGTAAAAACCACTATGTACTGGTAGGTATCATATAATGACTCAACTTAGAAAAATATAAAACACATAAATCAAATAATAGGTAGATAAGATATTTATAAAAGAGCGAGTAATCTCAACAAGTCAACAAGTATATTCACAATATACCAAACAATTCCCACAACTAAGACACCCAACCATCAAGTATATAAACTATATTAGAAAATCATGAATTCCATAAGATAAAAATGGAGATCTATGCCACCTCAACTTTGGATGAGTAATTTCATTAGTCTTAGTATGATTACAATATGGCTTCTAACTCACGTATGAAACTCTAGTTTGTATATACAAGATAAGAGACTTATTTATGTCCATCTAGTCATGACTTACAGGGGATCAACTTAAGGATTAAGCACAAGAAATCTACCATACCCCCTCCCTAATTCTAATAATTCTATAAATTAAATGGATTAAAAAATACTAAAAGGGAGTAATTATCAAATTTTGCCTAAATTTGATACTCGGTTGAGAAGTTATGGCATTATTAGTAAAAGAGTATCCCAATTAGAGAAGCATCGCACTGCGGTGACTTGCAAAATGGAAATTTTCGGATTCCAGTGGACCTCCACGATAAACCTGCATCGTGGTGAAGACTTATTTCCCAATTTTTAATTTCTAGTGGCTCGCTGTGATAGTGGTGCATTGCGGTGATGGACTAAATGGCATTTTAGTAGCGCACCGTGATAGCTCCATGTCCAGATGAATGTCCAGTACCCAGTTGTCGAATTCTAGTGAGCCATCACAATAGTAGCATGTTGCGGTGGAGAGTAAATTCAAAATATTTCTCTTATTTCTAGTTCCGATTAAATTTTTGAAACAGCACTTTGGTCAATTCGTAAGCCCCCAATTCATCCAAAATAAGGAATTAAGCCTATTCTAAGTACTTTATGCTTATTTTCATCTATTCTATCTCAAAGCAAAACCCTAGAGCTCAAAATCTTACTCTCCAAGAAATCTATTTCCTCTATTGTTTCTCAAAGTGAACCAAAAATTGAGGATTTCTAAATCAAGATAATCAAGAGTTCAGCTTCAAAGGTACAAATAGAGATTCAAGTTCAAGCTTTCTTAGAAATTTCATCAATTAAGGAATGTGGGGTTTATGAACAAGGATCCTTTTTCATCCTTGTGCCCAAAACCAATATTTTAAATTAAAATTGATATGATTTTGAATGATTATACATGATTTTTAAATTGGGCTTCATACCCAATGTTTTTCTATGCAAGATAATGGGATTTCAAGGGATTTAGAAGTTGAATTGCATGGGTATTTTCATATTTGCATGCCTATTGCAGTAGATTTCAGATTTTGAGATGAATTATCGTTGCTTTCATTACCAAAAATGATTATTATGATGTTTCGACATGATATTGATGCATTAGTTATTATACCTAGATTGAATATTATTATTTCAAGATAGATTATGCTTTAAGCATCAGATGATTAGTTTATTTTCAGATTTTTTATAAAGATTTGATCTTTTGATCCTCAGTTAAGATTGGAATACACTTTATATATTTATTACAGATTTTTAAGATCAAAATAGTTTTATTCACAGATTGAATTAGATAAATGCATAATTGGTTTTGTAATAACCCTTATGCTAGCTTTTTAATGTGGATTTCCAACAGAATGAGTATACAAATTAAAAAGGAGTAGTATTTAGCATCGAGCTGGAAGTGTGGGATTAGTGTGCCCTATCTTCCACAGAACTATGTATCCAACATAGGTATAGATTTAGATTATTTCCATTTCTATATGGATGATAGATATAGATGTGATCACTTAGATTAGGTTATACTCCTTGGCAAGAGTATGACTCCTCTCCCCATTATAAGGTTTTCCCTATAAGGGAATAAGACGTTGGACTCCATGTTAGCTCACATAGTTTATGTCGGTTAGAAGAACCTTTCTTCAGATAATGTATTCTCCCTATAGAAAGAGTAATCTAATAGAAATGAATAACAAAAAAGCTTTAAGAAAACTAAGTGTAAAGGCTCACAACTTTATTTAGATTATGCTTTACAGAAAGATATTAGCTATAGCTTTTAGATTTCAGATATAGATGTGTGACATTTTTACAGTTAGATAAAATGATTTACAAATACATAATTAGTATAAATTTAAGAACTAAATGTTATGAATCACTAGATTTACAAAATATAATTTGTTATTCATGATTACAAATTTTTGTTTTCAAATATTTCAGCTTATGTGGGTTATTTACTCTTAGCAAGCATTGTTTTACAAACTGTGATGATGATTGATATTATGTTTTACTTATGTATTCATCCCCATATATTCCGTACATCCTCAAAATACTGATCCACATATACGTCTATGTGCTACATTGTCTTATAATGTAGGTTTAGGTGCTCAGTTTTAGGAACATGAGTGATTTCAAGCATCTCCATCTCCATCCCGACAGTTTGTGAGTCTTCATAGTTTGGCGAGTTAGTCATTCAGTTTATTTTTAGCTTATTAGTTTAGATGATTCAGTATTCTTTTTAGATAGTTTGAGTCAGTTGGGAGTTTATCCCAGTGACTCTCTAGATATTAGTTGTAGAGGCTTGTCAAACTGCTTATTTGATACAAATTTTTAGTATTGTTTTACAGACTCCTAAGAATAGTATTTTTAGATATTAAATTCAGATATTTTTCTGCATTTAGTATGATTTTGATGTCTATATTTTCATTAGTATGATATTCAGACTTAGTAGAAGGTAGATAGGGTTAGCTTAAGGCTACTCGTAGTCTTAAGCAACTGTGCTATCTCAAAACCTATTTTTGGGACATTATAAACTTTGTATCAAAGCCTATGGTTTTTAAGGGTCCTAGGGAGTCAGACAAGACGCGTTACGTAGATTGTTGATCATGGGTATGAAGCACTCCATATTTATGAGCAAGAGACTATAATGTTCTTAGGAAATCATCTCTTTCTGCACAGTCAATCATGATTACAATATTTCTATTTTCTTTTTCACTCGTTCTCTAACATGACAGTCGAATATGCCTCTTCGTCGAGATAACGCCCATAGAAATAGTAACCAGCCACCCCATCCAGCCGATCCTCTAAATGAGAATGTATCCTATGCTGAGTTTTGGGATATCTTTCAGGCGTTGGTCCAAGCTGTGAGTGCTAATATTTAGGAAAACCATCAGGCATCAGTACCACTTTAGTAGAATGGGGACTTAGCAGTAACCAAAATTAGAGACTCCATGAGAATGAATCCGCCAGAGTTCTTTGGGTCAAAGGCAGGTGAGGACTCACAACTTTATTTAGATGAGGTAAAGAAGATCACCCAGATTATGCATATTTCAAAGAAGAAGAGTGTAGATTTGTCATCCTATAGGTTGAAGGATGTAGCATATAATTAGGTAGTTATATGGAAAAATAATAGAGATGAGAATGAAACTCCTTTGAGTTGGAAAGTGTTTCAGAATGCATTTCTAGACAGGTTCTTTTCGTGTGAAATTAAAGAGGCTAATATAGAGGAGTTTGTGAACCTAAGGGAGGGCTCAATGATAGTGAAGGAATTCTTCCTTAAGTTTAATTATTTGTATAAGTATGTCCCAGATACGATGGTTGATCCTAGGGCAAGTATGAGTAAGTTTGTTACTGGCGTATCTGGTTTAATAGTCAAAGAGTATAGGACTTCCATGCTTATTAAAGATAAGGATCTTGCTAGATTGGTGATTCATGATTAATAGATTGAGATAGAGAAGTTAAAGGGAAGAGAGAGGGGGAATAAGAAGCTAAAATCGATCAGTTTAAGTATGGCCAGACTAGGTCTCAAGGGGGAAATTATTTGTAGTTTCAGAATCATTCATTTATGTCAGCATCATCTTTAGCTAGTGCTCCCACTCCCAAAGCTAGACAGGAGTAGTCAGATAAGTCTTCTATATCCAGATCTCATAATAGCATGAGTGGAAGACCCAGTTATCTTCCATGTGCTAAGTGTAGTAAGAATTATCTTGGTGAGTGTATGTTGGGACTGAAAGGTTGTTATGGTTGTGATAAGTTGCGTCATCAAATTAGAGAGTGTTTATATGCTAAGTAGGGGAACAGAGATTTTCGTCCCCAAACTCAGGCTAGTAGTGTACCATCTCCTCTAGGTCGTCTAGTCTCTCCTCAGGGCACATCATCTAGTACCAGTGGTGGTCAGTGCCAGAATTAGTTTTATACTTTACCATCCCATCAAGAGTAAGAGGATTCACTAAATGTTTTTACTGGTATACTTCATGTTTTTCATCTTGATGTTTATATGTTTTTAGACCTCAGTTTGAATTTCTCTTATATGACCCCACTAGTTACAGTGAATTTTGAAATAAGTCCTGAAAAGATCCCTGAGCCCTTCTTGGTTTCTACCCCAGTGGGTAAGTCATTTGTTGCCAAACAGAAATATACAAAGTGTCCTATCATTGCTCTTCATAAAATCATGTTAGCAGACCTAATAGAATTAGTTATGGTTAACTTTGATCTTATTCTTGGTATGGATTGGTTTTATTCCTGTTATGCATCTATAGATTATCGCATTTAAGTAGTAAAGTTTCAGTTTCCATATGAGCCAGTCTTTGAGTGGAAAGGTAATTCAGTGTCTCCCAAGAGTTATTTCATATCTTATCTTAAAGCCAGAAAATTGATTTCCAAAGGGTGTATCTATCACCTAGTCTGAGTTAAAGACACTAAGTCAGAGACTCCAATAGTTTAGTCAGTTAGTATAGTCAAAAAGTTTCCTGATATTTTTCTCGAAGATTTTCCATGGGTACCTCCTGATAGGGAAATAGAGTTCAATATTGACCTTCTCCCAGATACTCAAGCTATTTTTATTCCTCCTTATTGTATGGCTCTAGCCGATATTAAAGAGTTAAAGAGAAACTTCAAGACCTCTTAGATAAAGGTTTCATAAGGCCTAGTGTTTCTCCATGAGGCGCTCCCATCCTATTCGTGTGAAAGAAAGAAGGTTCTTTGTGTATGTGCATTGGCTATCATCAGCTGAATAAAGTTACAGTAAAAAACAAATATCCTCTTCCTAGAATTGACGACTTATTTGATCAACTCCAAGGTGCCAGTTACTTCTCTAAGATAGACCTTAGATCCGGCTATCATCAGCTTAGAGTAAGGGAATGTGATATTCTAAAGATAGCCTTCAGAACCCGTTATGGTCAATTTAAGCTTCTAGTCATGTCCTTCGGGCTAACAAATGCCCTAACATCTTTCATGGACTTGATGAACAGAGAGTTCAAACAATATCTGGAGATGTTTGTAATAGTATTTATCAATGATTCTCATCTACTCTCGTAGTGAGGATGATCATGAAGACCATCTTAGAATTATATTGCAAACTCTTAGAGATCACCAGTTGTTTGACAAATTCAGCAAATGTGAATTTTGTCTAAGATTAGTATCTTTCCTTGGTCATATTGTTTTCAAAAAGGGAATTAGAATTGATCCTTAAAAGACAGAAGCAGTAAAGAATTGGCCTAGACCTATCTCTCTATCGGATATTAGAAGTTTCTTTAGTTTGCTAGCTATTATAGACATCTTATTGATGGTTTCTCATCTATTGTATCTCCTACGTCTATATTGACTCAGAAGAAATTTAAGTTCCAGTTGTCATATTCCTGTGAGAAGAGTTTTTAGGAGTTGAAGACTTGACTCACTTCAGCCCTAATTTTAGCTTTATCTGATAGTACGAATGGTTTTATCATATATTGTGATGCCTCTAGAGTTGTTTTGGGCTATGTTTTGATGCAGAGAGGTAAGTTCCTAGCCAATGCCTCTAAATATCTTAAGCCTCATGAAAAGAATTACCCTACCCATGATCTTGAGATAGTTGTTGTTGTGTTTGCTTTGAAAATCCAAAGACATTATATTTTTGGGGTGCATGTTGATATGTTTATGGATCACAAAATAGTACAGTATATGTTTACTCAGAGAGAGTTGAATCTTCGGTAGAGAAGGTGGTTAGAATTGTTGAAAGATTATGATATTAGTGTGTTGTATCATCCGAGAAAGGACAATGTAGTGGCAGATGCCCCCAGTAGATTATATATAGGCAGTGTTGCTCATGTGGAGAATGATAAGAATGAGTTAGTTTGAGAAGTTCACAGGTTAGTTAGATTGGGTGTTAGATTGGTTAATTCAGCGAAGGGAATGTTTGGGCTCATAGTAGTTCTAAATCTTCCCTAGTTTCAGAAGTGAAATAGAAGCAAGATAAGGATTCTAATTTTTTCAAACTGAAGGAGTCGTTTAAAGACCAAAAGGTAGAGGTTTTCTTCCAAAGGAGAGATAGTGTTTTGAGCTACCAGAATAGATTGAGTGTGTCATGTGTTTATGAGTTGAGATAGCAGATTATGGCAGAAGCACTTGGTGCACGTTATTCCATTCATCCAGGTGCAACCAAGATATACCACGACTTGCGGGAAATCTATTGTGGAGTGGTATGAAGAAAGATAAAGCAGAGTTTGTAGCCAAGTGTGCAACTTATCAATAGGTTAAGGTAGAGCACCAAAGGCTTGGTGGTATATTGAAAGAGTTCCGTATCCCTACTTAGAAGTGGGAAGAGGTGAACATGGACTTTATGAGTGGATAATCCTATTTGCGGCGTCAGGATGATTCAATTTAGATTATTGTAGACAGATTGACTAAGTCGTGCATTTTACTAGTTCACAGTTGAAGATTATGCTAAGTTGTATATCAGAGAGTTAGTTATATTGCATGGAATTCCTTTATCTATCATCTCAGATAGGGGTACTCAGTTTACCTCTCAGTTTTGGAAAGCCTTTCAGAAGGGTCTTGGTACCCATGCTCATCTTAATTTAGCTTTTCATCCACAGACAAATGGTCTAGAAGAAAGGACCATTCTTACCCTAGAGGACATGTTGAGGGCATATGTTCTTGATTTTAGAAGTAGTTGGGATGAGCATTTGCCATTGATTGAGTTCGCTTATAATAATGGTTATCATCCTAGTATTTAGATGGCTCTATTTGAAGCTATTTATGAGCAGAGATGTAGATCGCTAGTTGGTCTGTTCAAAGTGGGTAAGGATGCTTTAATAGGGCCATAAATGGTGTTTGAGGCCATGGAGAAAGTTCAATTAATTCGAGAGAGATTGAAAGAAGCTCAGAGTTGTCAAAAATATTATGTAGATGTAATAAGAAGAGATCTTGAGTTCGAGGTTGATGACCTTGTGTATTTGAGAGTTTCACCTATGAAAGGGGTGAAGAGATTTTGCAAAAAAGGGAAGCTTAGTCCCCAATAGGTAGGCCCCTTCTTGATTTTGAGTTGTGTTAGGAAGGTCGCATATGAGCTTGAGCTACCCGCAGATTTATCCTTAGTTCATCCAGCGTTCCATGTGTCCTCGTTGAAGAAGTGCATGGACTATTTAGCTGTTGTAGTCAATATAGAAAGTACAGATATTCAGAATAGCCTCTTATATGAAGAAGTTCTAGTAGAGATTCTTCATCATCAAATTTATAGGCTAAGGAACAAAGAAGTACCCTTGGTCAAAGTTCTATAGCAAAATTATTTCGATGAGGGTGCTACTTGGGAAGTAGAAGCATACATACGTACCAAGTATCCTCATTTCTTCTCCACAAACTCGAATTCAGCCAAAGGTAACAGTCTTCTTTCATTCAGTTCTTTTTCCAATCTCAGATTAAACTATATAGATTTTTACAAGTAAAATTCATACACTTATAGATTAGTTCACTAGCTCAATATGTTTTAGATTAAGTCATACAGTTATTTCAGTTGTGCATGATAGCTTATAGACTTAGATTCCTCAGTATTTTTAGCTTAACTAGCCACATTTGGGACAAATATTCCTAAGGGGGAGAAATTATAATACCCCATACTTTTTCCTAGCTTAATTTTTCTCCTATAATGTCAAAGGTTAGCTCCAAAAATAAATAAATTTTATTACGTGTAGAATTTTCCAGATTCAAACCCTCCATTGTGTAAAAAATTGAATAAGCTTTCCATCAACACCAGTTTCTCCCAAATCCAATACTCGGTTGAGAACTGGCATTTTTAGTAAAGCATTATCCCAACTGGAGAAGCATCGCGACGCGGTGACTTGCAAAATGCAAATTGTCTGATTCCAGTGGACCTATACGATAAACCCTTATTATTGTGAAGACTTATTTCCTAATTGTTAATTTCCAGTGGCTTACCGTGATAGTGTCAAGTTGCGGTGATGGCCTAAATGGCATTTCAGTAGCGCACCGCGATAGCTCCTCGTCGCGTAGAATGTCCAGTTCTCAGTTATTGAATTTTAGTGAGCCACCATGATAGTGGTGCATCACGGTGGCATGAAAATTTGAAAAATTTCTCTTGTTTTCAGTTTCAATAAATTTTAAAAAGGGCACTTTAGTAAATTCCCAAGCCCCCAATTCATCCAAAATAAGGAATTAAGCCTATTCTAAGTACTCTATGCTTATTTTCATCTATTCTATCTCAAAGCAAAACCCTAGACCTCAAAATCTTACTCTCCAAGAAATCTATTTCCTCTATTGTTTCTCAAAGAGAACCCAAAATTGAGGATTTCTAAATCAAGAAAATCAAGAGTTCAGCTTCAAAGGCACAAATAGAGATTCAAGTTCAAGCTTTCTTAGAAATTTCATCAATTTAGGTATGTGGGGTTTATGAACAAGGATCCTCTTTCATCCTTGTACCCAAAACAAAGTTTTTGAATTAAAATTTATATGAATTTGAATGATTATATATGGTTTTTAAATTGGAGTTCATACCCAATGTTGCTATATGCAAGATTATGAGATTTCAAGAGATTTAAAAGTTGAATTGCATGGTTATTTTCACATTTTCATGCCTATTGCAGTAGATTTTAGATTTTGAGATGATTTATCATTATTTTCATTACCAATCATGATTATTATTATGTTTTGACATGAGATTGATGCATGAGTTACTATACCTACATTAAATATTATTATTTCAAGAAAGATTATGCTTTAAGCATTAGATAATCAGTTTTTTTCAGATTTTTAGTAAAGATTTGACCTTTTGATCCTTAGTTAAGATTTGGAATCCACTTTACAGCTTTATTACAGATTTTAGAAATCATAATTATTTTATTCACAGATTGAATCAGATAAATGCATAATTGGTTTCGTAAAACACTTATGCTAGCTTTTTAAAGTGGATTTCCAACTGAATGAGCATACAGATTAAAAAGTAGTAGTATTTAGCACCAAGATGCAAGTGTGGGATTAACGTGCCCTACTTTTATAGAACTATGTAGCCAACATAGGCACATATTCAAATTATTCTTATTTCTATATAGATGATAGATACAGATGTGATCACTTAGATTAGGTTATACTCCTTGGAAAGAGTATGACACCTCTCCCCGTTGTGAGGTTTTTCCCATTGAGAAACAAGACGTTGGACTCTATGTTAACTCACATATTTTTTATCGGTTAGAAGAACCTCCTTTCAGATAAATTATTATCCCTACAGAAAGAGTAATACTAATAGAAATGAATAACAAAAAAGCTTTAGAAACTAAGTGTAAAGGCTCACAACTTTACTTAGATTATGCTTTGCAGAAAGATATTATCTACACCTTTCAGATTTCAGATATAGAAGTGAGCCCTTTTTACACTTAGAGAACATGATTTACAGACAGAACATTAGTACATTTTCCAAAATTAAATTTTATGACTCACTAAATTTACAAAGTATGATTTGCTATTCAAGATTACAGATTTTAGTTTTCAGATATTCCAGCTTATGTGGGTTATTTACTTTTAGCATGTAATTTTTTACAAATTGTGATGATAATTTCTATTATGTTTTACTTATGCATTCACCCCCATATACTCAGTACATCCTCAAAGTACTGATCCACATATACATCTATATGCTACATTGTCTTATAATGTAGGTTCAAGTACTCAGTTTCAGCAGCGTGAGTGATTTCGAGCATCTCCATCTACATCCCGATAGTTGGTGAGTCCTCATAGTTCAGAGACTTAGTCATTCAGTTTATTTTCAGCTTATCAGTTTAGATTATTCAGTATTCTTTTCAGACAGTTTGAGTCAGCTGGGAATTTGTCCCAGTGACTCTCTAGATATTAATAGTAAAGGCTTGTCAGACATCTAGTTTTGATACAGATTTTTAGTATTATTTCATTAGACCCCTGTGAGTAGTATTATTTAGATATTATATTCAGTTAGTTTTCTATAATCAGTATGATTTTGATGTCTATATTTCCATTAGTATGAGATTCAAACTTAGTAGAAGGAAGACAGGATTAGCTTAAGGCTACTCATAATCTTGAGCATCGTGCAATATCTCAGGACCCATTTTTGAGGCATTAAACTATACCTCTCGATAATTATATAATAAACACTCGACCGTCAAAATCTACACCATAAGATTCAAATAATCTCTCACCCACACAATACCATACTTCCATCAGGAGATGAACTAGCCTCATGTTATCAACTCTCATCCTAGGAAAAAAATCAAACTGGTACTTACACCCTAATTAGTGATACAATACTGGAATGAGTTATTACATAAAGATCTCAACATGTCATTTTGTATAACATTATTAGGCAATATATTCTTTTTATGTGGTTATACAATAATATGTAGTGGTGTTTTATTTATAGTTTAGTTTGTAATAACATTGAGTGATTTTATTATTGCAGCTAGAAATACAATAGACTGATGTTTCTTTTATTTTTTACACCTATATCAAAAACTTGGTGTTTAATTTGCATGAAATATATTTTTTCAACTTTATAAAAGGGACCAAAAGTTCATTCTTTATATACCTCAACTCTAAGAATACCTTTAATAATTATTTTGATGTCAGATTGGAAGAGAAAAGGGTCTTATTTACATAAAAGTCAAACTGCCTTAGCTTCTTAACATCGGGCATGATGGTACATCCTTCTTGATTGGGCATATTTCAGAGAGGAAACTTCATATAAATTAGGTACATTCTAACCCCTGAACTTTTCTCCTAGAAGAGGGTGCTTTATGTTCCGCTCTTTGTCCAATTGGAGAATACGAGGTGACAATGAAATATAACTTTTTCTTTTCCTCAGATCTTTATCATAAAAGAGAAGCATCTTGAAATCATCATCTGGATTACAAAACATAGTTGTTTGGGATGGTTTGTATTTCAACATATTTCATGGGTAACTTAAATATTGCAAGTTCTTTGATAGTGGATATAATATTAATGTAAATCAACTAAAAGTAACAGATAATCAAACAATATTGTGTTCAATTTTTTTCTATATTTATTCAAATATTGTATGTGTTTTTCTAAATGTGTATATATGTATATATATGTATGTATGTGTGTATCTATCTATCTATCTATCCACTGTATCAAGATAAATTATAGAAAATAATAATAAGTTATTTTCAATCCCAAAACATGTCTTTCATGAAACACTCATATTTGAGGTGTTTATTGATGGTGTTCCAAATGACCAATTCAGGAATTTGATTGGGTCAACATCTGAACAACAGTTAACCAATCACACTTATATAAAAAAAGGCATACCAACAGTTCTATACCTTTTTTATATTCATCTTCTTGTGATAACACTCTTGAACAAGGCATCAAAGTTATCTTGATACATGGGCATACATGTATCAACCACTCTTGATTAAGTCAAAGTGAATTCTTATTACTGATAGCTTTTTTCTTTCACCGCTTAGAATAAATATATTTAATAAATTCAAAATTATATCTTGATAGCATCATTATTTTTATCTAGTCCCCAAATCTTAGTTAAAGCTCAAGATAAAATATTCTTTACTAAAAGTATTTTGACTTCTACAATACTATTCTACTATTCTGTTCAATTCTTCCATGAAAATCAAATTCCACATCCTTAGTAACACTATATAATGGATTTATGATAGAAACTTTCCTTAGTGTAAATCATAGTGTAATCACATTTATATGTATAAAGAGGGCATCGAAAGAACAATCTTCCATTTTTCCACATCATAAACCACTTATCAAGTAGTGCTTGAACAAAACACTGGTGCATGCCTTTGTATGTGTCAAAATAGGTAGTTTCAGAAAATAGGTTAAACTGTACATTAGTAAGATACTTCTTCAAGTCCTTTATTATTTTATTTTTGAATAACAACACATAACAATTTGAGTATATGAAATTCAAACACTTGAATTATTAAAGAAATTTAATATCAAAGAATAAATTGATGAATAATTCTCCAAAATAAAAGAACAAACAAAGTATATGTTTATAAGGTTTTAAAAAATGTAATAATTCATAAAGAATTAAATAAAATCTAGAAAAGATATTTATAGACAAAAGAAAAACATATCCTAAACATAACTGAATTGCATCTCGGTAGTGCCGACAGGTTGTAGGATAAAGTCTCAACTCGTAAGGTGTAGTCATGACTCTTTTTGTGTACTTCTTCAAATCTACTATTATGGCTCATTATGAATCATCGGTTGACCATACGAGTCATATAGTAACTTGTATTCACTGAGACTCAATTTGCACCTTTTCAATATTATTCTACCTATGACTTCTCAGAATAAGTCACAATAACTCGTGCCTTCTCATCTCGAATCATAGATTTCTGCCATAATGACTAATTCCAACTTTTCAACCTTCAAATTTTTCCTTCACAATCCATCAGAATGAGCGATTATGACCTGTATGCCGAATCCATGAGTTGTTTAGTATATCAGTGGTTAATGGGATAAATTAACATCTTTCTTCTTCTCTATTTCATAGTCTCTCAAAATGTGTCAAGAGGACTCATGGTTTGACTTCACAACTCATCAATAGTAGTCATGGTTTGAACTTGAATTTTAGTCTTTAGAACTTTAGTCTTGATCCCCATAACAATCCAGGATACGACTCATGTGTTGTCCCTATCAGTCGCATCCTATCTCTATGAGTCAATACTTAACCGTTTTAGTTTTTCTTTTATTTTTCACTTTTGAGACCTGTTTTACAGTAATAACTTACAAACACACACCAAATTTATGAAAAATACTTAAAAATTTATGAAAATCCCATATTTTAGGTGTATTACAACTACTGCTACTGCTACTGCTATTACTACTACTACTACTACTGCTGCTAGTACTACTACTGCTGCTACTACTACTACTGCTACAAAGTATTGTACAATTGTGACACATCAGTTGCACAAATTACTAAGAAGTGGTTATGTGTTAGAGCTTTCTATAAACCCCATTCAATATCCACCTGCATAAAATCAAAGATTAGTTGATGTAACAATAAAGATCAAAGAAAAGGTCAAGAAACTTACCAAGTGATAGGGCATAACACCGATAGTGAGATCCCTCAACAATACATAATGAGATTAGCCCATCCATCGAAAAACACAGTTGGGAAGATCAATGAAGAAAACAAAATTAAAAAGAAGAGTAAAGCAAGGAATAGAGGTAAAATAGAAGGAAACTTACTCTTAAAAGATAATTTATCAGCATCAAACCAAGATCATTCTAGTGTATTAATGATCCATAGCAATACAAGGAGGAGACATTTGTTGATCCAAGGTGACAACATAACTTTAGCTATTTAAGGTTTTTGGAAAGGATGGAATACAATGTAATTAGGAAATCCTACTTAATATATAGGTTTAATAACGATTAAGGGTCTATAAAAATAATTAACGATTAAGGGATGGGTATTTGGGCTTCAGATTTGGTTTGATTTTTGTTTGCTTTCTTTATTTTTGTTTTGCATTTTCAAACTTGGCCTGTGATCCATTTTTATTTTTTTTAGTAATTAATAAATAAAAATCTCAAAATCCATTAAAAAAATAAGTAAAATGTATGTAAATTCTGACTAGTTTAGACAACTTATACCTTATCTCAACTTTTATCAAAATCTCCAAAACCTTCATATAAGTGTTTTTCACACACACACACACACACACACACACACACACACACACATATATATATATATATATATATATTAAAAGAGAAATAAATTTGACAATACATGTTAAAAAAACCAACTAACTAGCTGAAATTATGGAATGTAATGATAATAACAGCATTAAAGGAGCATTTTATTCAGCTAATCCTCTAATTAACTGCATAATATCCCCTAATAATGACATTTTATTTCTAATGAATATTTTTTGAAATATTATTTTTAATATCTTGTGTTTTAACTTTATTAAGTAAATATGTGTCTTATTTTATATAATTATGTATCTCATGTGTTACATTGGAACCTTAGAATGCTGAAAGTATCTGAGACAAACATAATTTATAATGTCACATGTGAGGATTTATGTATCTTCGGTAATGATTTAGGTATCTCATTTATATTATGTTAATTTTTAACGTAAGATACATGAAACACCCTAGGTTCTGGTCTTTGGAAAATTCCCTGGGTTTTAGTCATTTAATGATCATAAAACTCACCATACGAGCCGTATGGTGAGGGTACAGGTTAGGTGACCTAACTCGTATGTTTTAGTGAGTGAGATTCTACTGTGGTTATGGTTTGGTGGGTATAGGTCATATGATTTGTGATGGGTTGGTTGGTTGATCCTTCACTTAATCTAAAATTTGGTAACTTAACTTAGATCTGAGTACGAGTGGCTCACCATGAGTCGTAAGGATAAGGTATGAGTGGTATAGTCCAACTCGTATGTTGGACAGTGTTCAGCCCCTCTTGATTCTGTTATGGGTATAGGTTAAGGGTACTTATTGTATGCTTGGGTACGAGTATGCCTTGGTGGTCGTATGTTAGACAGTGTTAGGATCCAACATTCTATCTAAGATATAAGCAGTGGGTACCACTTTCATGATAGGGTACGATTTGGTTGGTGGAGTCGTACCCTTCTGTAGGAATTTTTATAGTTTAAGTTGAGGGTATTATGAATATTTCCCCTCTTAACCCATTATGAACTCATGACCTAAAACACTTTTGGGACTATATTTATTTATCCTATTCTTCTAATCTTAAACACTCAAAAACTCCCTCAAGATCTTGGGTTAATCAAAGGTTAGGGTTTTCTTCAAGGTGATCAATTAAGGATCTAAAGAGTTTCTCTTTGTCTTCTTTGTAATCTAAGGCATGTTACTCCTTTCTCATTGTTAGTTCAATTAAAAACATGTTTTATGAGTGGTTTTCATGGAATAATTGTGATATGGTTTTGAGTTTTGAATTATATGTGGGGGTTTTGGTTATTAATGGTTGATTTATGTTTTTCCATACTTTTACTTATGGTTTTCATATTATAATGGTGGTTTGAACATGTGATTGCATGAGAATGGTCAATTGGTACTTGTTTTTGGTTTTGGAAACTATATGCCCTCAGAATTTTTGATTAAACGTCTATAAGAATGCTTTTATTATAAAGTTCGACTTTCATTGATTACTTTGCTTGGTATATTATGGTAATGGAACCTAAATTGGTTAAATGGTTTTAATGGCTAAATGGAAAAGCCTTGGTGGCCATGTATTTGATTTAAAACCTTGTGGGTTACAAGGGAATCTCTAAGTGACTTATTATGGATTCTACAGGGTACATGGGAATCCCCTAGGTGATTGGATAAAGACACTGCTAGTAAGCTATAGTCGGTATGATGATACCACTTCTTATATCCTTGGTTGATAATATATGTAATTGGTGGTTTGGTTGTGTGCTAATGGTTTTAATTGGGCAATAATGATGGGTTGTAATAGCTAACCATAAAGGTATGAGTCCTACGGATGAACACTAAAAACTCATGTTTGCCGACATGAGGATTATTCATGGCGACCATATACTTGTGGGTTACATAGGAATCTACAAAGTTATACTTATATATATTTATCATGGAGGGTGAAGGGTACACGATAATCCCCTACCCCTATGATATCTCCGGTTCGTGCAGCTATATGCACTGGGGCCTATTTGGGGGTAACAATGGACCCATATAGCCCGTGGGTGGTTCAAGGATGGTTAAGCTATACAAACCCAGGTTAATGGTTATAAATACATGTTAAACCTGGTTTCCTTTCTGGCATGAATTATATATATGTGTGTGTGTGTATGTGTGTGTGTGTGGATGTGAATGCATATGGTTATTTACTTGGTTTTAAATTTGACATTATTTTATCCTTATCCTGAGTGCATGCTAGCATTCACACACTAACCCATATTTGGATGCTATATCCCCATATGATGAAGGAATTGACCATACAATTCCTCCTACTTAGTGATCAGATTCAGGAATAACTTAGAGTTGGATTGAAGTGGTGATATTCCATACTCTAGAAGGCTCGATTTCATGTTATGTTTTTGTCTTCATACTTTGGTTAGTTTTTAGACTTTGGTTTTGGCAATGGTCAGGGAAATGTCCTAACTGGATACTTTTTTACTTTCGGATAGAGGCTTTGTAAGAATACTATGGGGGTGTTGGCATTGGTGTCAGTCTTGGCATTGGTATTGGTATTGGTATTATGGCTGATACCAGTTGACTATATTTGATTTATGATTGTTTCATTTGGTTATGTTATAGATATATGTTCGAAATTCATCTAACTTAAGGTTTAGGGTGGTTTTGTTGGGTATCGGGGGTCGTCTCTAATCCCGGATGGGCTTGAGGAACCCGACATGACTAAGTCCTGGTTTAGGTCATGTCAATACATGCTATTAGTAAGAGACATATAATTAATTGACTAGTGCTTTGGTGGATACTTAATTTAATGTACTTACATTATGTTTTTTAAGTTATAAATAATCGGCATAGGTGCATTAATTTTCTTATAGATTTTATATACTTATTTTGAGCTAAATAAGGTTGTTTTTGTTTGTTTTCAGCTATGTCCTAAAATGTTATTCAATGGATTGTAGTTGGATTTTCAAGGCCTCATGTCGAAAGGGTTCAGAACTCTTTAAAGTAAGGTTGTTTCATGATTTTCACACATGTATTTTGAAATATAGAGTGTTCATACAAGTTCAAGCTACGGTTTTATTTGATAGCAGTTTTACTGCTTCGAAATTAGTAATCACAAGAGAATTCACCTACCAACTGACATAATTAAGGTAATTAAATATGCTTTTAGCATCGACATTATTATCAGAAAGCATGAAGGGCGAAATAACATGCAATTGAGATGTTAAATGGAAAACCTACAGATGATAATCGTCAAATGCCTAGATACATATACATATTAGTTGTATATACATACATACATATATATATATATATCCCAGATGACATATTAGAATGCACAAATTCGAAGATAACAAGTTTATGTATCTGTTCATAGCATTACAACTATTAATGAGAGGATTTCAGTTTTGCAGACCAATAGTTGTAGTTGATGGGCGCAATTGTGAGGAGCATATAAAGGAACATTTCTCTCGACAAAGACTCTTGATGGTTCAAGTACATGATATTAGATGTTTCTTATATAATCTAGTAATGTAATTTCCTACTTTATTTATCTTTTTTTTTTGTTTTTTTGATTTGATTTAAATGTATGACTGACATAATATTTTTGTGTTCTAATTTTAGGAATCATATTACCGATCACGTATGGTGTTGTTAACTCAAAAAATGATAATCTTAGACTTGGTTTTTTGACCAGTTCAAATGTGTGTTTGGAGAGCTTGAAAATATGTGTGTTGTGTCTTATCATAACAAATGCATAATGAAGGTTGTTAGCATTGTTTATCCAAACGTTACTCATATTGCGTACGTTTGGCATCTATGGAAGAATGTACAAACTAACTTTAGAAAAATCAAGGATAGACTTAGTGAAATTTTCTATGCAATGGCAAAGGCCTACAGAAAAGAAGATTTTGAATTTTTTATGAATCAAATTGGCAAGGTGGAACATAGAGTAAAGTCTTATATTGAGAATGCGGATTTTGAAAAGTGGGTACGAGTATATGCACTAGTTAATTGAGACAGAATGGTGACTTCAAATATATCTGAGTGTATAAATAAAAACTTAAGAAAGCACGTGAGTAGTCAATATTACATTTTCTGGAATAAACAAGAATATTGTTTGCTATGTGAAATTACAAAAATAGAGAAAGAGCGTCATATACAAAAACATCATTGGATAAAAGATTTGGAGGCATTCTTCAGCTAAATACTTTGAAATCTTCTCTGTTGAAGATTAGTTATTTTGCTTACTTTTGGTATGCAATTTATCTACTGTTATTTTGATATTACATTACACTTTTATCATGGTATAACTTTTTTGGAAACTGTATTCTATTTCCTCCATTTGTCAGATATACATAAAAGTATATGAATTTTTCAAAGAGATACAAAACTTATGTTTAGGAAGAGGTATATATAAAATCATGTTAATATATTATTTTTTTTGTTAGGTTAGTGTTTCATTACCATATGTGTACTTTGTTTATGATGAAGGGAGGAAATACATAGTATGTCTAGACAGGAGGACTTGCAATTGTGAAATATATTAATTTAATGAGATAACATGTCAACACGTGATAGCAGTTCTAAAAAGTAAGCATGTAAAAGATATGAAGCTTTATTGCTCTGAGTATTACCATACAAAAACTTTAGTGAAGACATATGAAGTTTCAAGGTTTTTGATTCTAGATTAAAAAATTGAATTGTTTCACGAAAAATTAACGATGAAGTAGTGTTACCACAAAAACACAAAAGACTACTAGAAAAGTCAAAGAAAGGGAGGCACAAGAAAACAAATAAAATACTTGCATCGAACAACAATTGTTGCAGAAGAGGTGGCTATGAAGGTCATAATAGACGTACTTGTAATTTCTTTCCTAAAGAGGATTGACCTTGCGGTCTTGTTATGATTAAGCGAGAATAATCCTTAGTAGTTTATTATTCTTATTTGATATTTAGACTTCATTGGTTATGAATTATTGCTTGTATTGAGACGCTTATGAATAGCATGTGCGAAATAAAATGACTATTTTACTTACATCAAATATATTGTCAGAGATGTTAACATGTTTTACATTGTAATGATGAACGCTACAAAATGTTATATTAAACTGAGTGTTTATGAAGTATAATTACTTCTGTTCAATATTTATTTTTCCTTTGCAGATATTTGATACATAATCTTTTGAAATAATAAACATCTCTTCATGAAATTGTAATGAAATTATGTATTAACTTGAATTTTCAAAAACATAGGTGGAATTTGTGTATTTGTTGATAAAATTACAAATTATTTTTATGAATGAAATTTGATAATTATAGATTTTGATAGTATATTAGTCATAATTATTGATTCTTGTTATGACACTTTTCAACGAATAAAAGTTGTTATCAAGTACATATATGTACAAAATAATATGCTTCTCTAAAACGTAAAAGAGATACAAACTATTTTTATAACAAAAGTGTATGTATCTCTTACACTGCTAATATGTACTTCCCATATACTTGTCACAGTCTACATATTTAATTCGAGATACATATAAGTAACTTGTAGCATAATCAGAGATACAAGTTATCAAAACCTAATCTCTTTTCAATAAATTAGTCAATAACAAATATGTATGACTGCAATATTCTTGTATATGATATATGTGATCATATATTTATAATACCACCTACTAAAGGACTTTTAAATATAATTAAATATTTTCAAATAATTAAATATTTTCAATACTTGTTAAAATAACGTAATAATGTAACAAAACACTTAAACTTTAATTCAACAAAAAACATCATCCACAAAGTTAATCGAATTAGTTATTTACATGAATATGTCAACAATCATGAAAAATCAGCACTAATCACAACTACTTAACACTAACTACGTCTTCAGTAACTGATCTTTTGAAGTTTGGTTTAGGACATGATGGGTCTTCATTGTCACTAAAGTATCTTTTCTCCGCCTTATCTACTCCATAATTCCATAATAGGGAAGTGCATCGTAAATGATGGTATTCAATAACAATTCTAGAAGATGACACTTCTAACTCTTCATTTAGATACTCAGCGAACACAACTATAAATGGTCCAGAATCCCTGTGTAGTGATTTATTTAAAAACATATAGCTAGTTGTTATTATGTCATCAAGAAAGAACTGATTAAAATGTAAGAATATATGTACAGACTTCCACTGTGTTGTTGGGGAATTTTAAATATATATTCGGCTTTAAATGGGTCACCTTTAGTCTTATCATGGTAAGAATCAAGCATTGAACAGTCAGTAGGAACCTTTTCTTGTAAAAAGTTACTATACTGAAGGTAAATTGGCAACATTGTAGCCAACTTTTGAACCTCAGTGGACTAATTTTTGTTTCTTGAAGATAACATTAAATCTAGATGCATTTTTATAGTTTGAATCAGGTATTATGGCCTCTTGTTATTTTCTACTACTATTGGTTAAAATCCGACGTCTGACCTCTCATTGCTACGTATTAGTGCTGGTTCGAGTCTGGTACACATCTGGAGGCTACTATAGTTTCATGGGATTGGTTTAGTTATGGATTATTTACATTATTTTAAAATTACCTCTTGTGTATCCCACCGATTTATAGAGGCACAGTTGGATTGCTTGTCTTCTTCACTGTGTCTAGCAGGATTATGAGGGCCGAACTAGGTTATGTTTGATTTGTTTTTTACTGCGATGTTATCTTTCTGTATATCTTTTACTTATTCTTTATCGTATTTGCATAGATCTCTAGGTGTTTAGATTTTTATCCCCACTTACTGTTGACTTAGTGATATCGCCCAAAACTGACCTCCAAAGAAGTATGCTGTGAACGATACCAAATATAGTAACCCAACTCAGGTTGGGTTCGAAACCACAGGGAATATGAAAAACAGTATCTCAAACTTGACAAAATTCACGAGTAGTGTGGAAAAGAAAATAGGGGAATTTGAAAGTCAACAGTAACAAGTAGTCAAACTTGAAAGCTTTAGTTTGTAGACAATAGGAGACAGACACTAGGACTGTGTTCCCTCTAGTTTCACAACTACATAAGATTATCGTGTTCAATCCACCTAACCTACTAATCTGTAGGCAAAGTTGACAAGCTATGTATTATTAACGGTCTTGTGAACGTGTTGATAGATCTCACCCTTTACCATGTAAGTTTTGAGGCATCGCCTTGCTGTCACTTATCTATAACCACAGTAGTCACCTTTTGAGTCTTGAGTTGATTAGATGAGGGTTGATAGCCTCGAATCACTGTTGTTACCTCCTTTTCCCAATCTTAATTTTTCAAGTAGTAAAATATCACATCTAGATACTACAAAAGTCAAATTAGAAATGAAGTAATCTGAATGTGGTTTTAGATACACATTAGACTAAAAGATTTAATCATTTTGCGAAAAGAAAATAATTTTTTGTTCTGTTTAATTAATTTATTAAATTAGCTATATTTAAGTTTGATTTGATATTACAAATTATGATATATAGTTTTATGAAGATAAAACACATAATTGTCTTGGTGTATAACGTAAAACAAATTTTTCAACTTTGAAAAAGCAACTACAAAATCAAATTATCGAAATTCAATACTTGAGTATGAATTGGCTGCTACAGAATTGGCTAGAGTGGTGAACACAGCTCTGAATTCTATATGGGAGAAATGCTCATCTAGGGGATCTGCCTGAATGGGCTGAGGTGCTGACTGGTTTTTTATTCTTCTTCTGTTGGTCTTTTTAGGAAGCATGTTCTTTAAACAAAAGGACAAAAAGGATTAGACTAAAATTTTAACTTGAGCTCATGCTCACTCGGACGACATGAATACTGAAAGAAGGGAATCTTTTCCTAAAATGTCTTATAGCCTCTTGCCTATAAGTATGGCGTGCTACACACCCATGCACAAGACTATACTTTACGCGGCTTTTCAGACTCCCTAGGACTCTATTGAACCTTAGGCTCTGATACCAAGTTTGTAACGCCCCGATTCTTTACCCCAGATACCACACGATTATTACGACCTTGAAGGACCACAAGCTAACCCATGACTAGTACCTTTTATGATCACTAAATAATAATACTAAAATAATGTAGAACATAGACTAAAATGACATAAGGTTCATAATCTAAATACTGATAAAGAATAACAACTATAATAATATCTGAAAAAATAAACAATGTCTGAACTAATCTAATCTGAAAAGCCTCTAACTGAACTATCTGAAAGTGGAGTTGATGGGATAAGCCCCCAACTAACTCCGCCTATTAAAATACTGAAGATACTATAATGTTGAAATTAAAGCATAACCTTGAAAGATAAGGACTCACTACTGAATCTGTTACTGCTACCTGAATCTGTCTAAGCACGAACGGGAAACTAAGTGTCCGAACCTATGATATAAGACATCATAGCACAAAGAAAAAGTATACGTCAGTACGTAGAATGTACTGGTATGCTAGTTGAGGTAAGGGTGAATGTAAGGGTTCATATGCATGAACAATAACTGACTAAATGATACGGAATAAATTAGTAAGAGTATATGGATAACTGAAACTGCTATTAAATACTGAGTATGCAATACTGTGCATATACATGAATATTGTATCTGAGCTTTTACTGAAGCTGAGAACTGATTTCTGAGACTGAGTAACTGATATCTGAGATTTCTGATAACTGGATTACTAATAACTGAGTGATTGTGTCTGACAGTCCTGATTCTGTCTATACTAAGACTGAAACTAAAACTATGGGAAGTAATAATCTAACCGACATGCCCTTTTCTGAAGAGATTTTGGGTCCAACCTATAACCCCAGTTGAAAGGGTGTCAGTACTGTGCCATGTGTAAAGACAAGCTGAAAAGTCACCCTCATCTGGCAGGTACCCTGAATGAGAATGGTGGTACCCTCAACTGGCAGGTAGAATACCTCATCAACCCTCAACTAGCAGGTTGATGTCTCAACGTACGCTGGCTATGTAGTTCTAAAATGCAAGGACTATTACTAAAGGTCACACCCTCTGGCAGGTGAACCCCCATCCTTGGGTTTACTCGATGCTAAATATTACTCCCATCTGAAGGAAACTAATTATTATAATGGACTAAATTGGATGGGTACTGAGTTTCACTAAGTTCTGTAACTGAATGAGTTCTAATATCCATGACATTACTGAGACTATCTTGTAACTACTGTATCTCTAGGTAAACAGCTAGATTATCGAGTATTAGATACCCCCAGGACTCGATAACATGAAAAGTAAAGCATAGCATGATCTTGAAAAGCATAACAAAGTCTACTTTTTCATAATTCATTCATAGATACATTTTATCAAACACTTATAGGTTATAAGCTTGTACCTATGCTAGAATGTCATGATTTCACCATTTAATTCACATGGATAGTCCATCAAACCCATAGGGAGCACATCTTAATGCATATAATCATGGACAATATGTAAACGTTGTAACTACAACACCCAAACTTGATAATTCAAGGATTATAACATGGGAATTACACAAATCAATATACGTGCTATTTTAATTTCATGAAATCTATAATTAATCATGGATTGAAACTCAATTAATGTCATGAACATGAATACAATCTAAATTTAAGCATATAAATCATTAATAAATAATATTGTAGTTTTAAAAATAGATTTTTGGACTCTATGGGTGAAACAAACCTATAGATGAACACCTAACATACCTGAGAAAATTATTCCTTGAAGGTTCTTGGAGGGATTCTTGAGAATGTTTCTGATTCTTGAAGCTAGGTTTTTTTCCTTTTTGAAATAGAATAATTTTAATCTTGAGAGAAAGTAGATGAATAATGAAATAATGAGAAATTAGTGCTCTTTTAGGGCTTAAATTTGTGTTTAGGATTGATTAAGGCCATGGAAAAAGACCCAAATACCCCTGGAATGATTTAAAAACTCAGAATTTAAGAACTGAAAATTCTAATTTTTGGATTCACCGCGATGCGGTGGCATCTTGGTAAGCCACTGGAAAATGGACAACTAGGAACTGGACTGATGGCCCGATGCGGCGCCATCGCGGTGCCTCACTGGATGCAAATATGGTTCTTGGCTTGATACGGTGCTATCGCGGAGCTTTAGTGGAAAATGCCAACTGGGAACTGGCACTGCTACATGACATGAGTGTATTATGTTGGATCATTGGGAACTGATATTTTCTATTAGCACCCTATCCGCAATGTAATGAAGTACCAAGTCGTACACTATTTTGCTAAAAATGCTATAACTCTTCACCCGGGTATCGAATTTGGGTGAGTTTTAATCGTTGGAAAGCTGACTGGATTTCCTATGCATTGGTAAGCTCTAAACTGAAAAAAAAAATTGTATTATAAAAATTTTATATTGGAATACTTGTATACTGAGAGTTAAATTGAGATAGAAAAATATGGGGTATTACAGTTTGGATGCTCAGTTTCCTCACCATTCTTAGATAGTCCAGCATTTACCCAACAACAGTGGTAGTGAGTCCTCTTCCATTGACGACATAACATATTTTACCGTTATTTCAGAATCTATTTATGTTTATTTAGTCGGAGTTAGTTGGGGGTCTATCCCATTAACTCCTTAAGATTCTAAGAGGCTTTCAGACAGATAGACACTCAATTGGTTTTCAATTTATTCAGCTATTTCAGACAGATAGTCTAGCTTGCAGTATTTATTAGATACTTTAGTAATTTCATTTCATATATATTCCAGTACTTTAGTTGATAGTTTTTTATGAGTTTATCTTCCATACACATGGTTTTATTATCTTTATTCAGTTCTCATAATAGGTACCAGATCATAGGTTAACTTGGGGTACTTGTTGCCTTAAGCACCGTGTAATGACTAGGTGGTAGTCTTGGGTCGTGACAGTCATACCTTTAGACTTTCGTGATTTGGAGCGTGCCATGACAAAGGGTAAAATTCAGTTGATTTCTTCTACACTATAAATAGGAGTCTTAACTCTTATCCCAATGACCTGGGATGACCTTGTGAAAGTGAAAATAGAAAAGGGGTTCCAATTAGGTTTCTTTTTTTTCTTTACTGTAGTTTACTTTTAGTTTTTTGATATGAATTCCAATATTTATATTCATTGTAAAACTACGAGTGACTAAACACCCTCGCTCTATGATTAAGGTTCCGAACATGAATACTCAGTGTGTAATTGAGTTGGTTTTACATTGATTATTATAATTGTTTGTTCTTATATTCTTGTTATTTCTATTTTTTGACTCTCTACCTCTAGAATAAACCCATGTTTCTATTCTAAGCTCTCAAGAAGGAACAATAGATAAGATCGTGGAATTTATGGAATGGGTTCTTATACTTTAAATTAATTAAAGATAGGATTCACATTTAGAATAGGAATATACGTAACTCGCCCTATTTAGTTCGACTACGCGATGACATACAAATATGTTTAAATTAGTTCTCACATTCTCGCTCAATTATGTAGTAATGGGGCTAATTTAGATAGACTAATAGAGGCTCGAAAGACCATAATCATGTTATCAACCCCGTGAATCAACAACCCAGATAGTTAACTTAACTAACAAATTTATATAGCTTAGTAGGATTGTTCATAGTGCCTCGACCCTGGATTTCTTTTGTTCATTGTGTCAAACATTGTATATTTCCTTATTGTTTACTGTCACTTTAGAATTCTCAAATCTTAAACTTTATTAGTTATAATCTCACTCGTTTAATCTTCTTAGTAATACTAGAATTGGGTTGTTCCTAAACACAAGTCCCCGTGGTTTGACATTCGGCTCGAGTGGGCTACTTTATTACTTGCATGACTACGTACACTTGTGTGTGTGGTAGAATTGCAACAATCATGAAATAAGTGGCTATCAAGAATGTATTTGAATGAGCTCAAAAATTTAAAAACAAAAAAAAATTATATCAGGATTAGTTCAAGAATGCAACATCATCATGAATATGATTTGACCCTATAGACACTGTCAATACAAACATTTGAAAAGCTAACATACAAGATTAGAAGACATCATTACAAGTATTAAGTGATGTTTTAATTAGAGTAAGTATAATCCATATTATACTAATTTTTTCTACATCGAGGTTTTATCCCACTTGATTTTCCTATCAAGATTTTTAATGAGGTAACGTATTAAAAGATATGTGTACTCTTTTTTCTTCACTAGGATTTCTCCAATAGGATTTATCTATGCAAGGTTTTAACGAGGCACCTTATCTATGGATATCCAATGGGAAGTGTTATAAGATATTGTATTAGTTAATACGGATGTCCACTACTCTGCACCATAAAGTATAGTTAAACACCCATTACCCTCACCATTATGACTGTAAATCTTACACCCTTTAACCTCCCTCATAATATTCATGGTTAATGTCATATTTATAACAACCTTTTATATGTTTCTATGTCTATAAATAGAGGTAATAATTTGTATTGTGTACACTTGAACAATTGGAAGAATAGAAAACTCTCTTCTTTTGAGCTCTTATTTCGTATCTAATTTCTCACTTATATTGTTGTCTTTTATCTTAATTTAAAAATAATAAGATTATTTTTAATGATTTTTCTCTAATATTTTTCACGTGAGGCCAAATACTAGTATAAATAAATGCAAAGGCCTTTTAATTATTATTAATACAACGAATGCTTGCCTTTACTAGACTTTACTACTATATACTCTTTCCATTCACTTTTTTATTGGTAAAAAGAGTCAATTTGCTAACCGTCAGTGCTAAAATGAATTAGATAAATTCAACATTTTAAAACTAAAATTCAGATATTCAAAACCAAATATTCAATTTAAAAATGAATACTACTATTTTCAAATTTCATAATTTTTGTGTCTACACTCCCACTAAGATGGTCCAGTCATATTATTATATTGTTCCATATTCTTTTATAAATACTCTCTCTATTTTATATTACTTGGTCTTTGATGACCTAAAGTATTTTTAAGAAGTTTTAACTAATAAAATATTTACTAAACTAACCTATAAATGATGATTTAAAATTCATAATTTGAAAACTATTATTTTATGTACTAAAATTAATATGAAAAAAATAATAAAAAACTTTTAATTTACTAAAAGAGATAAATTAAATATAAACATATAATATTTAATACCAGGCCAATTAAAATGAAACTAATTATGAAATTAAGAGTAAAAATCAGCACCAAAATCAAAATCATAATAGAACCATTGAGAAGCTCTTTTTAATAGGCCCAGAAGGCCATCAAAAGTAGAAAAACAAAAGAAAAAATAAAACTATTAAAAGACATGAAGTAAGGCTAATGTATTTTACGTTACATTTCAAAAGTGTCATTTGAAGCAGCTGTCATGCTTAAACTACAGAAATGGCCCCATAGAGGGCTACTATACATAATTGTCCCCACACAAGAAAAATCCTACAAAACTAGTCTTCCTTCTTTCTTTTCATATATAGAACACATATCTATTTATCCCTCTATACCTTACATATTTTAAACAACTCTCTATGTGTTATGAAATATAAAGAAGAGAAGAAGAATAATGGAGAGAGAAGTGAGTATTTCTTATTTATCTTAAGGATTTCTTGATGACTCAATTGCAATGGATGAAAATCCCTTTATTCATAAGGAAAACCTAACTTTAACCAAAAAGTTGGGTGTTTCTAACTTTATGCTCACTATATAGAAATGAGGCCTTCAACCCTTAAGTGGGTATTTATATAGGTTTGGGAAAGAGTGGAAAAGGCCAAAATGACCTTTAAAGAAAAGAGTTAAAAATTGTTGATCAAGGTCTGTGACAGTCGATCTGACGGTCCGTTAGAGAGACTGACGGTCCACCAAGTCATTCATCACTCGAGTACCAAAACTGGGACATTCTATCTCGATGTGATGATCGAAGTGACGGTCCATCAGGAATCTGACGGTCCACCAGATCATTCGTCACCCGAGGGTCAGGAATAGGCCATTCTATTTGGACCTGATGGAACCCTTGACGGTCCATCAACTTTTTGACGGTCCACCACTTTGGCCGTCACTCAGGGGCCAGATATGAGATGTTCTATCTTAGACTGATAAGATAATTGACGGTCCATCAAGGACTTGGCGGTCCGCCAGGTCGATTATCAAACCTAGGCGATTCTTATACCATTTAGTAAAACGACTGTAACTCCCTCGTCCGATGTCAGATTTTGATGAAATTGTTATCGATGGAAAGATTATTCAATGATCTACATGAAAGAAAAAGTTGAATCAGAGAAATACAACACGATTCAAAGTATTTCATACATGGGAAGATATTTCTGAAACCTCTGACTCAGATTTTCGTTTTTTCAAAAATGCTCTAAGGCTCAGACTAGGAGAAAACTTTACGGGGTATTACATTATCTCCTCCTTGGGAACATTCATCCTTGAATGTCGCTTTGATAGACTAAGAATACGGATTAACAAAACTTACTCAAGACACAGAAACATCTCAAGGCATGACTACGCAACTGGAATGACTGACATACGGAGTTCTCACACTGGGCATACATATCTGATGCAAGGAATACTCGACTAAATCTACTCATAGATGAATTCTCATAACACATATGCATATGTGATGCATGGACTCGTAACTAGAATGATCTCATGAATACACGACTGATCACACGCTGACTAGCTGAACTCTTTCTACTAAATGTGCATATCTAATGCATGAATATCCGGCTAAGCTGACTTCTGAAAGCACTACTTGACAATGCAATAACGACTAATGCTAAATTTATAAAGGAAATTTAATCATACGTCGGGATGAATCAATTGGCATGCAACATCATGATAATATGGGGTATCTCCCTCATTAGGACTCTATGTCTCTCTAAACATACTTCACTGAAATACTGGAGCAGTACGTGTGGCACCTACGAGTGGATCATAATTAACCTACTGAGACCTGAAACTCGGGTATGACTCATGCTAGCATATAAGCTCAAAATGAAAGCAAAAGACCTAATAATGCATATTATAATGATAAAGGGATCATAACTTACCTGGGTCTATTTCAGGGAATTCTTTCCAGGTCAAAGAGAGACTGAAGGACGACTATGCTGACTTTGGGGACCTGGCTTAGGACAGTCTCAAACTTTGTGACCGGTCTCTCCATATCCAAATCACACATCGCTACCAGCTCTACATACACCCTTATTATTTTTACCGCATTCTCTACATAACGGGTAAGTATGAACTCCACTAGTACTACTCTGGGCTTTGGAGCTTGGCGCTCCCTCAACTCTAATACCCTGAAACACAGGTGCGACTACACTAGCTGAAGACAGAGCTGAAACTAAAAATCTCCGACCATACTGAGAACTACTACCACCTTGAGACCCTGACTGCGAGAGACCGCAACTACCTGCCTTGGCTCTTTTACTCCTTCTCTCTCTCTCTCTCATTTATCTTATCTGCCTCAATCTGTTGTGCATGAATCATTAGCCTAGAAAAGTCCATATCTCTATTGAGCATCGCAGTTCTACACTCTTTTAACACATAACTCAATACACCAGACAAAAACTTACTCATACTCGCTCTAGGGTCAACTACCAAGTCAAGAGCATACTTAGCTAATTGGTTAAACTTAAGACAATACTCTTTCACGGTCATAGAACCTTGCCTTAGGATAATGAACTCCTTTACCTTAGACTCACTCATCTCTAGCGGGAAAAATCTATCTAGAAAGGCACTCTAAAACTCTGACCAAGTTACAGGAGCTTCATTCTCCCTCTACTCTTCTCCCACATCACTACCCAATCATGAGCAATATCTTTCAATATATAAGATGCTAAATCAACACTCTCTTCCTCTGAAACATGCATAATCTAGGTGATATTCTTCACCTCCTCAAGAAACAACTACGGATCCTCACCTACTACTAACCAAAAGAATTCAGGTGAGTTTATTCTCATAAAGCTTCCAATCCTGGCTGCGGTAGAATCCTCGTCTTGTTAAGGTGGGACTACAGCCTGACGGTTCCCATGAACATTAGTCACAGCCTGGGCTAGCGCCTAGAAAGCTACTCAAAACTTTGTATGTGACACATTCTCATTTTGAGGATCTACTACCTGAGGGGGCTGGTCATCAACCCTACGGACAAAATCTCCATGAGGAGGCATACTCTGTAATTGAAAGAAGCAAGTGGATTAGATTGAGCATCAAATTTAGCTCATGCTCACTCGCACGATCTGAATACTGAAAGAATGGAAAGTAGTCTCTTGTACATAAATGTGGCGGGCTAAACACCCATGCACAAGACTCTACTAGATGTGGCTTTTCAGACTCCCTAGGATACTATTAAACCTTCGGCTCTGATAACAAGTTTGTAACGCCCCGATATCCCATCTTGTGATGTCACACGGTGCTTATGGACTCGAAGGACCACAATCTAACCCTTTACTGATATCTGTACATGTACACTTCATAATATCTGAAATAAATACAAAAACTGGCCATAAGGTCTGTACATACTCAAACTGGAAATTGAAAACTAATACATCAACTTCCATTTGAAAATCCTCTAAACTATATGAACTATGGAGTTGATGGGACATGTCCCCAACTAACTTCGTCAACTGAGAATATAAATAATATCTGATGCAATAATAGTAAACTAAGATTCATCCTCAAAGAAAGAGGACTCACTGCAACTACTGCTAACTGGGACTGAACTGCTGAGAAACTCTAAATCCTATGCCTCTGAAACTATGGTATCAAAAAAAACACCATAGCACAAATACGTCAGTACAAAAATGTACTGAGTATGTAGACGAGGTAAGGCTAAATATAAGGGCTCATGCATGCACAATGTGTAAACTAAATAATCATGAAAATATCACACAAGAACACATACATGAATGCACAAGTCATAATCATAATCATTAAAACTCTAGAGACTGGAACTCAAATACCACTTTCCTGCAAATTGAACTCACTATTGACACTGAGATACTGAATCACTGACTCATCTGATATTGATAATTGGGAAATATGGATGCACTTTCATCAAGGAGAAAGTTCTAAAATCTCTAAACATACCGATATTACGAGTATCTAAAGCTTTTGAAATGGATAGCAACCTTATCTAACAGGTTGTCTTTAAGTCTGTGGATAATAATAATACTTGATAATTGATTTTGAGATCGGCCTATCTAGCAGCGGATCTTTAAATTTGCAGATAATCATACATGATTTCCTGTATCTAACAGCCTTGCATTCTGTAAACTGAACTGAGCTCTTTCTTGAAGTCTGAGACTGATTATGAAACTGAGACTGTAGGAAGTAGTTACTTAACCGACATGCCTCTACTATCTCTTAGGGGTCTAACCTCTATCCTTGTTTGGGAGAGTGTCAATATCGTGCCACAGGTAAAGACATTATCTCTAAATGACCCTCATCTATTAAGTCCTCATATAAGAATGGTGGACCCCTCATCTAATAGGTCAAGCCACCTCATCTACTCATATCTAGCAGGTATGATGTCTCTCATCCACTCTCATATAGCAGGTGTCTATACTGGCTACATAGTTCTGGAGCACAAGGATTGCATCTGAGGATTACAACCTCTACTAGTAGGTGAGTTCCAATCCTATTAGAATGAGCTAAATCTGATACTAATTATATTTCTCAACAGATCTGACTGAGTTAAGCTGAGATTACTAAGTTCCGTATCTGATAGAAAGGTATCGAATCATAGTATCTAACTGATAATGCAGATCTTGAATAGATTATTTAAATCGCTTCTGAGATTAGAATTGAATCACTTAAATACTCTTATATCTTAGTAGGTTACAGGATGGAGGGTAGATTACTAGCTATACAGATATTACAGAGATAACTGAGATTACTGAGCCTGATTAAGATCCTCACTTGTCTGAAGATACATAGTTCTATAGTTCACTGAGTTCTGAGAATCATGGATCGATTGGAATTATTGCAAAATAGATACAGGCTCTAGACAACAGCTCTATTGTCATGTATAAATACCCCAGGACTCGATAACATAAAAGTAAAGCATAATCATTCTCACATCATCACAATCATCCATTCATCATTACAATCATTCATGTATTATCGCAATCATTCATGTATTATCGTAATCATACCTTAATTGTCACCATCATTAATGTATCATCACAATTACCAAAGGGTCGCTTTAAGCATCTCGAGATATTAATCACATAATAACATAGAGGAAAATGCTACTGGATCATACTGTATTTAGCAAGGTTTTACCTCAAGTATTTTATACCTATATTGGCCTTAACATGTATTTAGATTTCACACTTCTTGGGAAACTTCATACTATCATGTCATTTGCTAATCACTTGGCATATATTAAAAG
The DNA here is from genome assembly GCA_030864225.1 of Capsicum baccatum var. pendulum. Taxonomy (NCBI): domain Eukaryota; kingdom Viridiplantae; phylum Streptophyta; class Magnoliopsida; order Solanales; family Solanaceae; genus Capsicum; species Capsicum baccatum. The sequence goes on along the minus strand of CM061558.1, from coordinate 194,165,416 downwards.
AAAAATTTAACATATATCAACGGGTACATAATGGGGAATTTACAACCATCACATCTTCACTCGATCACTAAGGTCCTTCACCAAACACTAGACATTCATAGGTTCACACTTATTTGGGGATTTCCTACTAAGATGGAATAATTCATTCACTTGGTCATTTTATGAAACACTAGGCATGCAGAGACTAGCTCACAATTTGGAAACCCTAGTTTTTGGGTGATAGAAGAGAAAAAAAATGAGGCCTTCAACCCTTAAGTAGGTATTTATAAAGGTTGGGGAAAGAGTGGAAACTACCAAAATGCCCATTAGAGAAAAGAGTTGAAAACTACTAATCGGGGTCTGTGACGGTCGATCTAACGGTCCGTCAGAGGGACTGAAGGTCCACCAAGCATTCGTCACTCGAGTGCCAAACCTGGGACATTCTGTCTCGATGTGACGGTTGAATTGATGGTCTATTAGGAATCTGACAGTCCACCAGATCGTCCGTCTCTCGAGGGTCAGGAATGGGACATTCTGTTTAGACCTAACGGACCCCTTGACGGTTCATCAACTTTTTGACTGTCCATCAATTTTTTGATGGTCCACCACTTTGGTCGTCACTCGGGGGCCATAAATGGGATGTTCTGTCTTGGCCTGATGGGACAATTGACATTCCACCAAAGACTTGGTGGTCCACCAGGTCGACCATCAAACCTGGGTGATTCTGATACCATTTAGTAAAATGGCCATAACTCCCTCGTCCTATGTCAGATTTTGATGAAATTGGTATCGATAGAAAGATTATTCAATGCTCTATATGAAAAACAAAGTTGAAATTAGAGAAATACAACACGATTCAAAGTGTTTCATACTTGGGACTCTATGTCTATCTAAACACACTTCACTGAAATACTGGAGCAGTACGTGTGGCACCTACGAGTGGATCATAATTGACCTACTGAGACCTGAAACTCGGGAATAACTCATGCTAGCATATAAGCTCAAAATGAAAGCAAAAGACCTAATAATTCATATTATAATGATGAAGGGCTCATAACTTACCCGGGTCTATTTCAGGGAATTCTTTCCCAGCCAAAGAGAGACTGAAGGATGACTACGCTGACTTTGGAGGCCTGGCTTAGGACAGTCTCAAACTTTATGACCGATCTCACCATATCCAAATTACACATCGCTACTGGCTCTACATACACCCGTATTATTCTTACCGCATTATCCACGCAATGGGTAAGTACGAACTCCACTAGTACTACTCTGGGCGTTGGAGCTTGGCACTCCATCAACTCTAACACCCCCAAACACAGGTACGAGTACACTAGCTGAAGACAGAGATGGAACTAAAAATCTCTGACCATACTAAGAACTACTACCACCTTGAGACCCCAACTGCAAGAGACCACGACTACCTATCTTAGCTTTTTTACTCCCACTCTCTCTCATTCATCTTATCTACCTCAATTTGTTGTGCATGAATCATTAGCCTAGAAAGTTCCATATCTCTATTGAGCATGGAAGCTCTACACTCTTTTAACAAATAACTTGATACACCAGACAAAAGCTTACTTATACTCGCTCTAGGGTTAACTACCAAGTCAGGAGCATACTTAGCTAATTGGTTAAACTTAAGACAATACTCTTTCACGGTCATGGAACCTTGCCTTAGGTTTATGAACTCCTCTAACTTTGCCTCTCTCATCTCTAGCGGGAAACATCTATCCTGAAAGGCACTCTGAAACTCTTACCTAGTTACAAGAGTTGCATTCTCCCCTCTATGCTTTCCCACATCACTACCCAATTATGAAAAATATCTTTCAATCTATAAGATGCTAACTCAACACTCTCCTCCTCTAACACATGCATAATCGAAGTGATATTCTTTACCTCCTCAATAAATAACTGCAGATCCTCACCTACTACTGACCCAAAGAATTCAGGCGAGTTCATTCTCATGAAGATTCCAATCCTGGCTGCGGCAGAATCCCCTTCTTGATGAGGTGGGATTGCAACCTAACGGTTCCCATGAACAATAGTCACAGCCTGGGCTAGAGCCTGGAAAGCTACACAAAACTCTATATGTGACATACTCTTATTTTCAGGATCTACTCGTTGAGTGGATGGTCATCAACCTCATGGACAAAATATCTGGGAGGAGGAATACTCTATAATTGAAACAAGCAAGTGGATTATATTAAGGATCAACTTGATCTCAAGCTCACTCGCACTATCTAAATACTGAAAGAATGGAAATTACTCTTAAGTACATCCTGTAGTCTCTTGTACATAAATGTGGCGAGCTAAACACCCATGCACAAGACTCTACTATATGCGGCTTTTTAGATTCCCTAGGATACTATTGAACATTAGGCTCTGATACCAAGTTTGTAACAACCCGAGATCCCATGTCGTGATGTCACATGGTGATTATGGACTCAAAGGACCACAATCTAACCCTTTACTGATATTTGTACCTGTTCACAGCATAATATCTGAAATAAATGTGGAAACTGGCCATAAGGTTCAACACATATGTACATACTCAAACTGGAAACTGAATACTAATACATCAATATTCGTCTGAAAATTATCTAAACAATTTGAACTATGGAGTTGATGGGACATATCCCTAACTAACTCCTCTAACTGAGAATATAAATAAAATCTGATGCAATAATAGTCAACTGAGATTCATCCTCAAAGAAATATGACTCACTGCTACTACTGCTACCTGGGATTGAACTGCTGAGGAAACTCAAAATCATGTGCCTCTGAAACTATGGTGTCAAAAAAAACACCATAGCGCAAATACGTCAGTACAAAAATGTACTGAGTATGTTGACGAGGTAAGGCTAAATGTAAGGGATCATTTATGTAGAATGTGTAAATTGAATAATCATGAAAACATCGGACGAGAACACATACATGAATGCATAGGTCAGAATCACAATCATCACAACTCTAGAGGCTGGAACTCAGATACCACTTTTTTCCAAACTGAACTCACTATTGACACTGAGATACTGAATCACTGACTCATCTGATATTGATAATTGGGAAATATTGATGAACATTCATCAAGGAGTGAGTTCTAAAATCTCTGAACATACTGAGATTACGAGTATCTGAAGATTCTGAAATGGATAGCAAGCCTATCTAACAGGTTGTCTTTGAGTCTATGGATAATAATACTACTTGATAACTGATTTTGAGATTGGCCTATCGAAAAGCGGATCTTCAAATTTCTAGATAATCATACATGATGGCCTGAATCTAATAGCCTTGCATTTTGTAAATTGAACTGAGACTGATTTTGAAACTGAGACTGTGGGATGTAGTTACTTAACCAACATGCCCCTACTATCTCTTAGGGGTCCAACCTTTATCCCTGGTTGGGAGGGTGTCAATACCGTACCACGGGTAAAGACATTATCTTTATGTGACCCTCATCTATCAGGTCCTCATATGAGAATGGTGGAGCCCTCATCTAATAGGTCAAGCCACCTTATCTACCCTTATCTAGAAGGTATAATGTCTCTCATCCACCCTCATCTCACAGGTGTGATGTCTCAACCTATGGTAGCTACATAGTTTTGGAGCACAAGGATCGTATCTAAGGATTACACCCTCTACTAGTAGGTGAGTCCCCATCCTTAAGCTCGCTCGGTGCTAGTTTCTACTCTCAACTGAAAAACACTAATTTAATTCTTAACTGAACTTAGACTGAGCTGAATGTGATATTGGTTATATTTCTTAAGAGATTTGACTGAGTTACGGTGAGATTACTGAGTTCTGTATCTAACGGTAAGGTATCGAATCATAGCATCTGACTAACGATACAGAGCTTGAATAGATTTTTCAAATTGATTCTGAGATTAGAATTGAATCATTTGAATACTATTAGATCTTAGATGATTATAGAACAGAGGCTATATTACTAGCGATACAGAGATTACAGAGATAACTGAGATTACAGAGCCTGATTAAGCTCTGCACTTATCTGAAGATACATAGTACAATAGTTCACTGAGTTTTGAGAATCGTGGCTCGATTGGAATTTTTGCAAAACGGACATGGGTTCTAGACAACATCTCTAATGTCGGGTATAAATACCAAAATACTCGATAACATAAAAGTAAAACATAATCATTCTCACATCATCATGATCATCCATTCACCATTACAATCATTCATGTATTATCGCAATCATTCATGTATTATCGCAATCATACCTTAATTGCCACCATCATTAATGCATCATCACAATTACCAAAGGGTCGCTTTAAGAATCTCGGGATATTAATCACATAATAACATAGAGGAAACATGCTACTAGATCTTATCTCATTCAGCAAGATTTTACCTTAAGTATTTTATACCTATATCGGCCTTAACATGTATTTGGATTTCACACTGCTGGGGAAACTTCATACTATCATGTCATTTGCTAATCACTTGGCATATATTAAAAGAAAAACTTAACATATATCAAGGGGTACATAATGGGGAATTTACAACCATCACATCTCCACTCGATCACTAAGGTCCTTCAACAAACACTAGACATTCATAGGTTCACACTTATTTGGGGATTTCCTACTAGGATGGAATAATTCATTCACTTGGTTATTTTATGAAACACTAGGCATGCATAGACTAGCTCACAATTTGGGGCTTCCTATTCGACTTGCTATAATGTCCCATATTCTTCTTCTAAGCTTTTATCAACCTATGGGAGACATACTCTGCTAAATCAACCAATTCTACACCTAAAAGTCATGAACACATCAATAATCATAACACATGATCGTATCTTAGAAGTCATTAGATCATGATTTAACTACAATGCTTAATTTCTAGTCTGTTAGACATTTTATTGAACACATCACATGCACAACTTAGGCATTAGTATAATAACCCAACTACCCATCATGAACAACCAAATTTACATGTTTCCACTCATATATTATCATAGATTCATACAAACCACATAAGTATCCTATCTTGGAGGTCATTCAACATCAACAACAAGTACATAATCCATTTACCACACAAATACCACCTACTAAGGCCAAGGCTTGATAATTTTGTAGACAAACATGAACTACAACTCAATCATAGCAAGACCATCAATTTCAACTCACAAGAATCATTAAAAAATGAATTCATAAACATAAATCTTGGAAATTTAAAAAAAGTTATTTGAGCTTCTTGGATGAAAGGGACCCAAGAATCAACATCTACATACCTTGGGGAAACTCTTTATTGAAAATCTTTGGAAGAATTCTTGATTTTTGCTCTTGATTCTCTCTAAACTTTTGGTGGAAGAAGAGAGAATTTTTGATTTTGAAAATCTTAGTTTTGGGTGAAAGAAGAGAAAAGAAATAAGACCTTCAACCCTTAAGATGGTATTTATAGAGGTTGGGGAAAGAGTGGAAAAGACCAAAATGCCCTTTAAAGAAAAGAGTTAAAAACTGTTGATCGGGGTTTGTGACGATCGATCTGACGGTCCACCAAGTCGTTCAACATTCAAGTGCCAAAACTGGGACATTTTGTCTCGACGTGATGGTAGAAGTGATGGTTAATCAAGAATCTAATGGTCCACTAGATCGTCCGTCACCCGAGGGTCAAGAATGGGCCATTCTATTTTGACATGACGGACTCCTTGATGGTCCATAAACTTTTTGATGGTCCACCACTTCGGTCGTTACTCGGGGTCCAGAAATGGGATGTTCTGTCTTAGCCTAACTGAACACTTGACGGTCCACCAAGGACTGGGCGATCCGCCAGGTTGATTGTCAAACCTGTGCGATTCCAATACCGTTTTGTAAAACGGCCATAACTCCCTCGTCCTATGTTAGATTTTGATGAAATTAATTTCTATGGAAATCTTATTCAATGCTCTACCTGACAAAAAGTTGAACTCAGAGAAATAAAACATGATTCAAAGTGTTTCATACTTGGGAAGATATTTCTAAAACTTTTGACTCAGATTTTTGTTTTTATGAAAACACTCTAAGGCTCAAACTAGGAGAGAACTTTGTGGGGTATTACAATGAGGACACAACCCTAACCTACTCTAGATGCATCACAATACACTATGAACCTATCTGAACCATTTGGAAAAGCTAAAACTTGGGCTGAGGTGAGTCGAGTCTTCAACTTCTAAAAACTTTTCTCCCAAGGATTTGACCACTGAAACTTGACTTTCTTCTGAGTCAGTCTGAACATAAGGGATTCAATAGATGAAAATCCCTCAACAAACCATTTTTTAATAGCTAGCTAGACCCAAGAAACTTTTGATATCTAATGGAGAGATAGGGTGAGGCCAGTTTCTTACTGCTTCAACCTTTTGAGGATCAACTCTTACACCATCACCAGAAATGATATGACCAAGAAATGCTACTGGCCTTAGCCAAAATTCATACTTACAAAATTTGGAAAATAATTGATGATTTCTGAGAGTTTGTAATACTTTTCCAAGATGGTCTGTATGATCACGCTCACTGCAGGAATAGACAAGGATGTTTTCTATGAAAATTATAACGAACATATTCAAGTACTACTTGAACATACAATTCATCAAGTCCATGAAAATGTCTAGGGCATTGGTAAGACCAAAGGACATAATTAAGAATTCAAAGTGACCATAGCGAGTTCAGAAAGCTATTTTTAGAATGCATATTCTCTGACTCTGAGTTGATGATAGCCTGGTCTGAGGTTTATCCTAGTGAAATAGATGGCACCCTAAAGTTGGTCAAATAAGTCATCGATTATAGGGAGTGGATACTTGTTATTGACCATGAGTCTATTGAGTTGATGGTAATCTATACACATTCTGAGAGAAACATCTTTCTTTTGCATGAATAAGACTGGTGCGCCACACGGGGACATACTAGGTCTGATAAATCCCTTATCTAGGAGATCCTTCAACTGTTCTTTCAATTCTCTGAGTTCTGCTGGTTCCATTTATATGACAAAATATATATAGGCTGAGTATCTTGAAGAAGATCAATGCCAAGTCTATTTACCTCTCAGGAGAAATTCCTGGAATATCTTTGGGAAAGACATCAGAATATTCGTTCACTACTGGGACTGATTCAAGACTGGAAGTTTAGGAGCTAGTGTCCTTAAATCGAACAAGATGATAGACACATCCCTTAGATATCATTTTCATTGCCCGGAGGTAGGAAAAAAGCTGACCCCTAAAGGCTGAAGTACTACCCCTTCACTCTAGGACAAGTTCATTTGAAAACTAAAACTGGACAACTCTATTTCTGCAGTCAATTGTGGCATAGTAGGAATGAAGCCAATCCATGCCGAGAATAACATCAAAATCAGCCATCTCTAATTTAAATAAGTCTGCTGAAGTGACTTTCTGAAATATCATAACCGGACAGTTCTTGTATACCCATTGGGCTATGATTCTTTTACCTACTAGGGTAGAGACTGAGAAGGGCTTTGCTAGAATTTCGAGACTGACTTCAAACTCAACTGCTATGTAAGGGGAAACAAAAGACAAAGAAGCTCCTAGATCTAGCAAAGAATAAACATATACATGAAAGATCTGTAACGTACCAGTGACCATATCAGGAGAATTTTCCTGATCTTGTCAGGACTAAAGAGAATATAATCTATTTGGACGTTGCCCGCTAGAGGCACTGGAAATGGCACCCTACTGGTTTGGGCGACCAGACTGAGCTGAGGAACGATTATGCTGACCCAGAAAACATGACTAGGGACAATCTCAGACTCTATGGCCTGCCTTACCATATTTGAAACACATATCACTGACAACTCTGCAAATACCCTTATGGTTCTTACCATATGTCTGACAAAGAGGATTGGTTCGGGCACTGCTAATACTTCCCTGAGATTTAGGGCCTGGTACCCTATCTTTGTTACCCTCCCTAAACTTTGGAAATAGAGCACTGGCTAAGGAAGGAACTGGAATGGATGACTTTGGGCAGAACTGAGAACGGTTACTGCCCTCCGACTTAGGCTGATTGAAATTAAAGCTACCTATTCTAGCTCTCTTATTCTGCTTCTCTCTCCTTAATCTTCTGCTCCTCTATCTGTTAAGCAGGGATCATAATCTTGGCTATGTCTATCTCACTAATCAATATGGTAGTACTGCACTCATTGTCCATACTATCATTCATTCCAGAAACAAACTTACTCACCTTATCCCTACTATCTGCCACTACATGATGAGCGTATCTAGCTAGTTGAGTAAACTTGAGAGAATACTCTTTCATTATCATGATACCCTACCTAAGGTTGATAAACTCTAACAACTTATCTTCTCTTAGCTCTAGGGGAAAAAATCTATCCACGAAGGCAGTGGAAAACTCCTCTCACTCAACAGGACCTGCATATATAGCCCTCTCTGCTTTCCACTGTTTGAACCATGTGTGAGCCATATCCTGTAACTGATATGCAGCTAGCTCAACACTCTCACTAGCGATAACCCCCATGATATCTATACCCTTTTTAACCTGATCAAGGAATTATTAAGGGTTCTCATCTATCTTAGACCCGAAAAAGGATGGAGGATTCATCTGGGTTAAATATTGAATACTGGTTGTAGCTGTATTGGCCATTGGGTTGGCTGGAATAGCAGTTGGCTGTTCATTCTGAGCAGCAACTGAATTAGAAAGAGTAGTGAATGTAGCTTTGAACTCTTTATGAGAGACGTGTTCGTCCAAGGGATCTGCTTGGACGGGCTGAGGGGCTGACTGATTCTCGTTTCTTCTTTTGGGAGTCATGTTTTGAAAATGAAAAAGGGAGAAAGATTAGAATGAGATTTGAATTTGAGCTCATGCTCACTGACACGACATGAATACTGAAAGAAGGGAAACTGTTCCTAAAATATCTTATAGCCTCCTGTACATAAATGTGGTGCACAACACACCCATGCACAAGACTCTACTAGATGCGGCTTTTAGAATTCCTAGGACTCAAATGAACCTGGCTCTGATACCAATTTTGTAACACCCCAAATTTGGTACCTGGAATGCCATATGGTGCTCATGACCCCGAAGGACCACAAGATAACTGTAATGCCCCAAATCTGGTACAGGAAATGCTACACGATGGTCATGACCCCAAAGGACCACAAGCTAACCCATGACTGATATCTGTACCTAAATACTGCATAATATACCATATAAATGTGGAAACATGAACTGAAAGGCCTTAAGGTTCAAAACTAAAAAAAAACTGATAAATCATAACATGTAGATGTGGTGTAAAATACCCAAACACTGAAATAACTATCTGGACATGATAGTCTGAAAAGCCTCTAACTGACTAAACTGTTTGAATAAGAAGTTGATGAGACATTACCCCAACTAACTCCAACTAATAAATTAATTAATGAGATAGTAAAGAATGGTCATGTCCTCGAAGTATGAGGACTCACTTCTATCTCTGACTGCTAAGACTGGAATGTTACTGATGCTCTGAAGCTCGTGCTTCTAAACCTATGATATAAAACACCATAGCGCAAATGCGTCAGTACTTTGAATGTACTGGTATGCATGGAAGATAGGCTGAATGCAAAGGGTTCACATGCATGAACTATACTAACTGACTGGACAACATGAACGTGAGAATACATGCATGAATACATAATAACTATAACTGAGTTCGTGATAACATGATTACTAAATCTGAGTACTGATAACATGAGATACTAATAACCATATAACTGAAGTAACTGATACTGAGCGACTGCATCTGACAGTCTAGGTTCTAATGGAACTAGCAGAGTTCCATACTATTCTGAGTTGACTATATCTGATAGTCCTGATTTTGTAAAACTATCTGAGTTATAGTACTGAGACTAAATGATTGTATCTAACAATCCTGATTCTATAACTGAAACCGTGGGAAGTAGTTATCTAACCAACATACCCCTAATACGCCATTATCGCTGAGTTGGGGTCCAATCTGTAAACCCAATTGGAAAGGTGTCAATACCGCGCCAATGGTTAGGACAATCTATGAGTAACCCTCACATAATAGGTAACTCTAGTGAGAATGATGGGAACCCTCACATAACAGTTAAGCCAACTCATTTACCCTTATATAGCAGGTTATGATGTCTCAACCTACGCTGGCTACATAGTTTTGGAATGAAAGGATTGCTTCTAAGAATCACACCCTCCTATAACAGGTGAGTTCCCATTCTCGAGTTCGCTCGGTGCTAAATCCTGCTCCCATCTCAATAAACACTGAACATGAATTACTGAACGATTTAACTGAATTAACTGAGTTTCATTGACTAACAAAACTGTACTGAGATTACTGTATTACTAAAATTTTTTGAGTCACATAACTGATCATGGCTTGACTGAGGATATCATGAAAACATGATACTGACTCTAGGCACACAGCTATATTTTTTGGGTACAAGTACCCCCAGGACTCCATGGAAAAAAACTGACAAAGCATGAATTTCTTGAATACATAACTAACATTAACAATCCATAATTGATTAAGACATTTCATTCAACATTTGACATGCATAATCTTGTACATGAATGGGTATTTCATATTATCATACTAGTAAGGAAATTTTCTTTCACATAGGAATTTAATCAAACACATGGGGAGCATGTGATAACGCTCAATCTACAGCTCCCGTAGGAGTGTAAAGCGGTCGTTAGCAAATATAGAACCCAACTGGGTTGGGTATCGATCCCACAGAGAATAGCTTGGTCAACAAGTAAGTGAAATTATTAGACTTTTGATGCAAGTCTCGTAAGAATGGGGGGATTGTAATAAGTAACCAAAGTAATGAAATAAAAGCTGAAAAATAGCAAAGTAAAAGAGAAAGATTGTCACGTTGGTTGTAAACAATGAGAATTGAGGCGTTGGGGTTATGTCCACCGTCTGAGGTATACGTCTCTATTGGCTATGAGTGTGTAGAGTCTTGACATGCAATTGCTTATAGAGAATTGTAGTTGATGGTAAATCCAAGCGTCTCTCGACCTAAACAAGGACTATTTCACTTTAACTCTCTCGAGCTTAAAGTGTGTCTAGCGGTACAAATTCTCCAAGAGGTTAGTCCAGTTACGACACTAGCTTTTTAATAGGAAAGGGTGTCCTACTACCTTGACATTATCTCTTTTCCAGACAAATAACCTTTCTCTCGAACAAGTTAAATGTTAGACTGGCGTTGGTCTATGCGTCTTCTTTTCTAGACAAATAACCTTTCTCTCGAACAGGTTAGATGTTAGAATGGCGTGTTCTTGTGTTTGAACCGCAAAGGATGTAGATTTAAGATGAAGAGAATAATGATATAAGCAATATACGTGTCTTGAACTCACAAGCTCATAGCAATAGATAGTAACTCATTCGGCTTCCATAACCCCAACTAAGAGGTTTAGTTACCCATGAATGCGAAGGATATCACGTTTTGCATGGTGGATGGCGTGAATAGTAGGTGTTTGGCGTGTGGTTTTAGTGATTCCGTAGCAAGTAACGATTCTCTTGTTGTGGAATTTAAGAATAGAAGAATAGATTAGAAGTGTTTGTAGTGGAAGATAAGAAAGATGGAAGAAAATTGATGAATTAAGTGAAGAATGTAGAATGTTAGAAGATTAACTTAGTGGATCATTAAAAATCTCTAGCATGATAGGGTATTTATAATACTCCTATCCTACTCCTACTAAGCTAATAAAATAAATAACCAAATCCTAATATACTAATGAAATCCTTAACCCAAATGTACTAGGGTAAGGTTACAAAAATCATAATCCAAATAGATTAGTGAAACACATAACCTAATTGCACTAGGTTAATGTATTTTGGCAAAAATCCAGCTTTGTGTCTGTAAGTCCCCAAAGTCTTCAGAAATGCTGTTTTAGCCCGGGACAGATTTTCCATGCAGCAGATTTAGTCCTTTATGCGTCCAGCTCCTTTCCATCTCGTTTGTGAGCTTTCTTTTGCGTCAAGTAAGCCATAAATTGCTGTATTTTGCATCATTTATACCTGAAACTTTCCTAATCACATTTGTTAGCTCATTTACAGGAAAAAGGACTAAAAGTGTATGAAATAGATAATTAGTTCTCAAAACTAGGCTAAAATATGGGCAAAATATATTGATATAGGCGCATAAATTCGCCTATCATCAACACCCCACACTTAGAGCTTTGTTCGTCCTCGAACAACATATCATGTCCTTTTAAGCATCGACTTAAGGTTTTTACAGCAACAACACAAAACATTCTTCAAGACAAGCACAACAATTATCAACGAAGAGTAGCTTTCCGATTATAAGTAGAAACAATTTAACCTCAAGCATAGACTCGTGATGGTGATCAACTCGCATGCAAACGTTAAGGTACATAGAATCATATACAACTATCCAAAGCTCATCAACCATGTGTGTCTCACAATATAGTACCCATAATCACTCACAAGTATAGCATATTTTTCAAACATGGGTATCAACATATCCTTGCTCTCACTCTCGCAAAGAATTCATATGTAGCAACTAATGACCATAAGCTTGCCTTTAATGTAGTACTCTACTAAATGTCAGAATGTTAAGATTAGGATCAAGTAGGTCTTTATATGGTTGTAATGTAGGCTAAGGGACGGGTAGGACTATTTTGGCCAGAAATAGTGACTAAGTTCCTAAGCACTTTAATACATCACTTTGTATCTATGACACTTTTTTCTTTCAACCTTTCTTTATTTTATTCTTCCACCCTTGTTCTCATCTTTTGTTTTCCAATTTTAAGCACAACTCACTTTTCAGCTTTCTTTTCCTTTTTCTTTTCACAACGTACCTCCTATGATAGCATTTTTTTTTCTTTTTCATAACACCTTCAAGAACCTTTACAATTTAAAGCATCATACTCACCCAATTTCCTCTTATGTTGTCACATGACTTATTCACTTTAAAGCACTTAGGAATTTGGATCAAATTATGGTCTTGAAAGAAATGGATTAGGCTTACATACAAGGTTGTCAAAGAAATAGGCTAAAGGCTCAAAAGGGTTTAACTAGGATGATTTACATGGGTAGGAAAAACTGAAGGTAAACATGTATAGGTTGTCAAAGAAATGCCTAAATCATATCCTAAACTTACATTCCTTATTTTCGCTTTGCATACATACCAGGCAAGTTCTAGCATCAGCCACATACATAGAATATACTATTATCTCACACACACAAGGCACATGGTCGACTTGATTGGAAGTAATATAGACTCTCGACCCAACAAGTGAAGGAATTGAATCACACACTATCACATAATGAGTCACAACTAGAGCCTAAATGTCTCAATAGTCACAATTGTAGTACATACTCTTGTTCTAATCTCATGCTGCCTATCCAAATAATTTCATGCGTAGCTAGAAAAATTTTACTCCTAAAAAAATAAAAAAAACGCGTCACACGAAAAAAAATCACAAAAAATTTGGACTCAAAACAAAATAAACAAGCAAACATACAAACATAGCATGCAAATTCTGCAGACACCCCACACTTAGACTAGACACTGCCCTCAGTGGAAAATAAAGTCGAAGAACCTGATTAGTCGGACTCATCCTCAATGTCGGGGGTCATACCCCCTTCGTCCGAATCATCGTAAGAGTCATCGTCAGAGTTCTCCTCAGCATCAGAATCAGGCAAGCGTCTATCATCATCAGTTGGCACGTCATCATCAAGAGGTTCCTCGAAATATACTCCCACTCCACACATCTCCCGGGCATGTCTGTTCATTGGGTAGTCGTGGTCCAGCTGTTGGAGCTCTTCAGCAGTTGGAATACGTCCACCACTCATCATAGTGAATCGTGTCATGCCATAGAGATGACGGAAGAAACTCTCATCACGAGCATATCTCTCCGCAGTAGTAAGGTTGACTCCATGAGTTGTTTCCGCATCTTTGACCTTTGTGAGGTCAACCTTCTTTGGGTTATGTGGGAGTTTGTGGTCAGCTGTCAACAAATTGCCGAATGTGAAATGGGACCTTTGGTGGAGTCTGGCTTTCCTCATGGTGGATCGAATGATTGCCCCAAAGTTGATAGGGACATTTGTCATCAATGCATAAACCAGACACACTCTATCTCTCGATATCTTTGTGTATTGCGTCCCAGGAATAAGGCATGAGTTGACAATGCGCATCCAGATTCTTGCTTCCCTATTTAGTGGAGCATAGGGGAATGTGTTGTGACGGCCTGTTTCCTTATGTCTGCCCCATCTTGCCATTGATCTGCTTCCACAAAGCGTGTGTCTTATAGCTCTGTAAGGAGGCCTGCTGTACAGCTCTTTGTATGGTGCAGTGTCGACCGAAGGTAGGCCTAGAAACGAGTTGATCCAATCCGCTGTAAGCTGTAACACTTGGCCCCGAATTTTGACTTCGTTGCCTGTTGTGTTTGGCGACCAGTTGGCATAAAACTCTCTTGTCAAGTCAAGATTGCACTCTCCCATGTCACGGAAGATGAAATCCAGCTTCAAAGCCATTATCTTAGCCAACAGTTGCGGCTCCTTCTTTGCTAAGGTCTCCTTGTTGATTAAGTCGACGTGCACATATTTCTTTTCTTTGTTGCTGCTGTACCATGCCTTGGCTTCTTCCTCAAGAACCCATTTGATTCCGAACATTCTACGTGGTAGGTGTGCGGAAGATGATTCACCTTGGTCTTTTCGGCTTCTCTTTTTATCCTTCCGGGTCGTGGTAGCCTTCTCCTTGCCTTGCCTTGCTTTTGGTGCCATTGTACCTGAGACTAGAGATAATGTTAGATGCAGCACAATCGCACTTTAGACAAGCTATATGCAAGCATTAGGGGTACCACCCCGCACTTAATCTTGTTGGCACAAATCAGTGAAGTGAACGTGGTCGAGTAATCAGACTTCGTCGACATACGTCTTAGGATTGTATTCCGACAAGAAAATCAGCATGACATCACTTATGAACAGCCATTTGGACGTCTTTCATGGTGCATATAGCGATACTATAACATAGGAGTTACCACATGGAATTGTTATTCGAACAACCAACACTACCTCCTACGTCGATAGTCACTATAACCTTATCCCGATGGCCGGGATGGTGAATCATGCAAGCATCCAAACAACACTTTCAAGCAATATTCATAGCCATATATGTTCAGCAAGTATCATAACAATGCCATTGAAACAAAATTCAAGTCGGAAACAAGTCAAGAATTCCATTCGTATTCATTCAATCACACGATTTTTGCAACAATTATCCAATCACATGAACATCACCACTAATCTCACATGATTTAGCAAATTATACTAAGCATAGCAACGTAGTACTTACTATAAATAGATGAAGATTAAGAGAGCACTTACTTGCTTGAAGATTGTGGGGAAGTTGTTGTGGATTGGAAGAACAAAGGAAGAAAAATTTGAGAGGATTTGGGATGATATGCGGCGCCTTTAGGGTTGATTCTAATGTGTTTGTGAAATAAAAACAAGTCCCCTTTATATAGGAGGAGTATGGGTCGGGTTATGACCCATTTACAATCGTATTTCGGGACAAAATCACCCTATATGCGGCGCATATCCCTCGGCATAACACATGCATATGCGGCGCATTGTCCATGGCATAATGGGACATATGCGCCGCATATGGTATGGCATATCTAGACATATGCGGCGCATATGGTATGGCATTTGGTCTCAGTATCTCAAATGCCATAGCATAGGCGGCGCATAGTCAAAAGCACACCTAGGAATAGGCGGCGCATAGTGTATTGCACACTAGATTCCGAGTCCTTAGGCTATAGAATAGGTTGTGCATCGTTCGTGACCTATTTTTACCAAGGCCTAGCCTTTCTCGAAGCCTATTATGACGTGAGAAAGGCTCAATCCATAGCCTTATGCATCACCATTCCTAACTTACCGACTTTACCATACAATGCGACCAAATCGTCAATTGAAATCAATCTCCTCGTTGCATACTTCTTACACCTATATTTGCTCAAACAAATGAAAACGATTAGTACGATGGGTTGCCTCCCACCAAGCGCCTTAGTTTTGGTCGTGGCACGACTCTTATTTTTGGATTTTCATTTATCAAAAAGAAAAAATACTAAAACGACGAAACGATAAAACGATAAAACGACAAAACGATAAAACAATAAAACGAAGGGTTGCCTCCCATCTAGCGCCTTATTTATTGTCGTGGCTCGACGTAGTAATCTCGAGTACTTAGACTTCGTCGAGATAAGTGATGGCCATGTCATTCATCGAGTCAAGAGGACCGATATATGGCTTAACACGTTGGCCATTCACCTTGAAGATAACGCCCTCATTATTTTCCAATTCGACTACTCCAGACGAGTAGACGTGGGTGACTTTAAATGGACCAGACCACTTTGATTTTAACTTACCTGGGAAGAGCTTGAATCTGGAGTTAAAGAGTAGTACTATGTCACCTTTTTGGAAGTTTCGTCGAACAATCCGCTGATCGTGATACTTCTTCATCCGCTCCTTGTATAAATCTGATCTTTCATATGCATGGAGACGGAATTCATCTAGCTCGTTCAGCTGCTCTAACCTCAGGTTCTTCACATCATCCCAATTCAGATTCAAGTGCTTCAATGCCCACAATGCCTTGTATTCAAGCTCGATGGGTAGATGACAAGCCTTCCCATAAACTAGTTGATAAGGTGACATGCCAATGGGTGTCTTGAATGCAGTCCTATACGCCCATAGCGCATCATCTAACTTTCGAGACCAATCCTTCCGATTTGCATTGACCGTTTTGGCAAGGATTTGCTTGATCTCACGATTGGAAACCTCTACTTGTCCACTAGTCTGAGGATGATAAGGTGTAGCTACCTTGTGTTGCTTGACTCCATACTTGGCCAATACAGATTTGAATAGCTTGTTGCAGAAGTGAGATCCTCCATCACTTATGATAGTACGAGGTACCCCAAAGCGAGAGAAGATATTCTTCTTTAAAAACGCTACAACACGCTTTCCTTCGTTATCGGCCAATGCTACAGCTTCAACCCATTTCGACACATAATCCACAGCAACCAAGATGTACTTCATTCCAAACGAATTTACGAATGGTCCCATGAAATCAATACCCCATACATCAAAGAGTTCTACCTCCAGAATTTTGGACATGGGCATTTCATGGTGTTTTGAAATAGCACCTTGACGTTGGCATTGGTCACACCTTCTCACATAGTCGTGTGCATCTCTGAATATTGTAGGCCAATAATAACCACTTTGCAAGACTTTTCTTGTTGTTCGATTCCCTGCATGATGGCCTCCAACTTGCGAAGTGTGGCATGCTTCTAGTATAGTGGGCACTTCTTCATGGGATATACATCGTCGGATGATACCATCCGCGCATCTTCGAAACAAATAAGGCTCATCCCAATAATAGTGCTGAACGTCATGCATAAACTTCCTCCTCTGGTGGTAAGATAAATTGGAAGGTAACACATTACTCACCACGAAATTTGCAAAGTCGGCATACCATGGTAAGTTCTCCATTGTTGTCGCTAGTATCTCCTCGTCAGGGAATGCATCGCCAATCTGATTTTCTGATTGCGCCACATATTCATTCTCAAGTCTAGATAGGTGATCAGCCACTTGGTTCTCGCAACCTCTTCTATCTTTGACTTCGAAATCAAACTCTTGCAGCAGCAACACCCATCGAATCAGCCTTGGTTTTGCATCCTTCTTTGTCATTAGATACCTAAGAGCTGCATGGTCTGTATGAACGATCACTTTAGTACCCAATAGATAGGCACGGAACTTCTCAAATGCATACACAACCGCTAATAGCTCTTGTTCAGTGACGGTGTAGTTCCTTTGGGCTTCATTGAGGACCTTACTCGCATAGTAGATAGGATGAAATAATTTCTCCTTTCTCTATCCAAGAACAGCACCAACGGCTACACCACTAGCATCACACATGACTTCGAACGGGAGCGTCCAATCTGGTGTTACCATGATAGGGGCTTCAATGAGTTTTTCTTTAAGGCATTCAAATGCCTTTAAGCAATCATCATTAAAGTCAAACTTCGCATCTTTCTCCAATAGCTTGCACAATGGACTAGAAATTTTGGAGAAGTCTTTGATGAATCTACGATAAAACCCAGCATGGCCAAGAAAACTACGAACTCCCTTCACCGAAATTGGAGGTGGTAGCTTCTCAATTACCTCTATTTTGGCGCGATCAACCTCTATTCCTCTTTCGGAGATCTTGTGCCCAAGAACAATTCCTTCTTTTACCATGAAGTGGCACTTCTCCCAATTCAGCACAAGGTTGAACTCTACACATCTTTGTAATGTCATGCTTAAATTCACCAAACATGCTTCGAAAGACTCCCCAA
Source organism: Capsicum baccatum var. pendulum (assembly GCA_030864225.1). NCBI lineage: Eukaryota > Viridiplantae > Streptophyta > Magnoliopsida > Solanales > Solanaceae > Capsicum > Capsicum baccatum. The sequence continues at coordinate 194,147,084 of CM061558.1, read as the reverse complement.
CAACTGAAAAGTCGTCCATAAATACCTCCAAAGTGTCTTCTACCATATCAGAGAAAATAGACATCATACATCGCTGAAAGGTGGCTGGTGCGTTACATAACCCGAATGGCATACGTTTGAAGGCAAACGTACCATATGGGCATGTAAACGTTGTCTTCTCTTGGTCTTCTGGTGCAATAAAAATCTGATTATAACCTGAATAACCATCAAGAAAGCAAAACCATCCTTTTCCCGCTAATCGATCTAGCATTTGGTTCATAAATGGCATGGGGAAGTGATCCTTGAGAGTCCAAGAATTCAGCTTGCGGTAGTCCATGCATACTCTCCATCCAGTGATGGGCCTGAGTGGAATAAGCTCATTCTTTGCATTCGCAACCACCGTCATACCTCCTTTCTTGGGAACACATTGTACTGGGCTTACCCATGTACTATCAGAAATAGGATACACAACTCTTGCGTCTAACCACTTGATAATCTCCTTCTTCACCACCTCTTGCATTGGTGGGTTTAGACGTCTTTGGTGTTCGATGGTGGGTGTGCACTTTTCTTAGAGCTGAATTTTATGAGTGCAAATCCCAGGTGGAATACCAAGGATATCCGCAATGGTCCATCCAATAGCTCTAATATACTTGCGTAAAATTGCAATAAGAGCTGCAACTTGTTGCTCACCTAAATCGGCTGCCACTATGACTGGAAGAGTGTTTCCGCTTCCTAAGAATGCATACTTCAAATGGCTTGGCAGCTCCTTTAATTCTAATGTGGGTGGTTCTTCAATAGATGGCTTAGCTGGTGGTGTGGGTCGATTCTTGAGATCAAGATCCAGCTTCTTAGGAGGATAGCGATATGCTCCTAATCCCGATAGAGCACAAATATCATCTTCAGAAATTTCAGCATCATCATCATCTTCTTCCATGAGCAAAACCTCCAAAGGATCATCAAGAATTTGCTCTTCAGCAAGTAACTCATCCTCATCATCAACGACAACATCAGCCACAGAAAATACACTTAGATCTTTGGGTTGCTTCATTGATTTGCAAACATCAAAGCGCACCACTTCATCATTTATTCGGAATGAAAGCTCATTAGCTCTCAAATCTATGAGCACACTTCCCGTAGCAAGGAAAGGGCGTCCCAAGATTATGGGAACCTCTGAATCTGCTTCGCAATCCAAGATGACAAAGTCTGCTGGAAATATGAATGAAGATACCTTCACCAAGACATCGCATAGAATACCAACCGGTCGTTTTACCGACCTATCCGCCATAACAAGCTTCATATTAGTTGGTGTAGGATCTCCTAACCCCAACTTCTTGTAGATTGATAATGGCATCAAGTTGATGCTGGCTCCTAAGTCACATAATGCTTTAGCAAAGTCCAAAGATCCGACGGTGCAAGGAATAGTGAAAGCTCCGGGGTCGGCCTTCTTCTGAACTATGGATCGGGTAGCTATTGCACTACAATGATGCACATCTTCTTTCAGCTCATAGCTTGCTGCCCTCTTTTTAGTCAAAAGATCTTTCATAAACTTCGCATACCCAGGCATTTGTTCAAGTGCCTCTACCAATGGGACATTAATAGTTAGCTGCTTCAACATGGTCATAAATTTGCTGAACTTAGTGTCATCGGCCACCTTCTTCAATCTTTGTGGAAAAGGTGGTGGTGGGTATGGAAGTGTTCTTTCCATGGCTTTCTTCTCCTCTTGCTTCCGTTTATTATTTTTTTCAGGCTGCACGTCACTAGGCAACACGTCCTTGACGTTGGAAGTGGATATTGCGGCGTCTTCCCTAGTGGCATCACTAGGTGTGGCGTCCATGTCTGCTGTTCTGTTAACTACTTGCTTGCCTTCTGCTGAAGTTTCCAGCACCTTACCACTCCTCGTAGTGATGGCCATGCATGACCCATCAGTCCTTGGATTTTGCACAGTATCGCTAGGCAAGGTGCCGGCTTTTCTTTGGTTGAGTGCTGCTGAAAGTTGACTGAATTGCTGCTCTAGTTGCTTGATAGAAGTGGAATGAGAATCAACTAATTGCTTCATGGAGGCCAAATCGTCAATCACCTCCTTAACTCCCGCGCTCGTCGCTTCCACTTCTTTCAATAACTTAGCCATCATGTCTTCCATAGAATTAGATGTGGTGGTATCACGTCTACCAGGGGGAACGTACAAACCACTATTTTCATTATTTTTCTTCCAACTACCTTGGTCTTTACCTCCAGATTTATCATAATAGTTCCGACCTTGGTTTCCTTGGGCATTCCCACGGAAACCCCCCTGATTGTTCAAGTAGTTGGCCTCCTCTTCTGAATCAAATTCGTCTCTTCCTTTTGACGCAATAGATTTCACTTTTTCAGTCTTCCCTAATAGATGCTTTGTAAGAAGATCCATTTGGGTTTTCATGTGCGCCATATCTTGATCACGTTCTTCTTCTCTCCTTCTTTGATCTGCAGACATGCCAATAGATAAAGTGGGGCTTGCTACCTCAGAATCCCTGGTATGCCAAGCTCTACTTTGTTTCGTCATACGATCTAGCATGTTGCTTGCTTGACCAAAGGTGAGGTCCATAAAAGAACCTCCAGCTGCGTTGTCCACCACTGGTTTAGTTACTGAATTCAAGGCTCTATATAAGATCTCCATGAGGTGAACATTAGTCATGTGATGGTTTGGGCATCTCGCTAGCTTTGTCTTGAACCTCTCCCATGTTTCGTGAAGAGCTTCAGAGGGAAGCTGACGAAAGTTGCTGATTTCATCTCTCAATTGAGCCCTCTTGGATGGCGGAAAGAATCTTTCTAGGAAAGCGTCTCTCAATTGCCTCCAATTTGTAATAGAATCAGGAGTCAGCCCATTCAACCATAATGTTGCCTCCCCAGACAGAGACAATGGAAATAGACGTAATCGAATAGCATTCTGACCAACTCCAGGATTGTCAAAAGACTTGCATGTAGAAATAAAGTTGATGAGATGCATATTCGGATCATCGCCTGCTAGTCCACCAAATAATCCCTTGAGTTGCAATAACTGAATCATGGTGCTAGTGATATTGAACTTGGCTCCGGGCGCTAATGGTGGTGGAATTATAGCTCCAGTGGCTCCGGCACCATCAAGATCATCATCATCATCGTCGAAAGCTGGTTGCAAAGGTTGGCGATCATATCTGTACCGAGCTTGTCGACCTCGTCTGTTGGCAGGTGTTGCCATTTCAGCGCCATGCCTTGGGTTGATCAACTCGTCATCTCCTAAATCTTCATCGTCAGGATTTGTTGCTCGTCCAGGATTATCAATGTTTTGTTGTTGGACTTGAGCAGCGGCAAGAGCAGCTAATCTTGCTTGCTCGTGTTGAGCAGCCATCCTGTCGATTTCCGCTTGTGCTTCCATTCTTCTAATTCGTTGCGGTTCCGGATTGATTGGTAATAACGGTTGACCAGAACTTCTAGTATGGGGCATGCACTAAAAGAAAAACCTGCAATAAACAAAAACAAAAACTAAACGTAAAAGTACGAGAATCTTTGACCAAAGGGTCTAGTAATTTTCACGAACTTGATTGACACTTGTATTCCCCAGCAACGGCGCCAATTTTTGATAACGCTCAATCTACAGCTCTCGTAGGAGTGTAAAGCGGTCGTTAGCAAATATAGAACCCAACTGGGTTGGGTATCGATCCCACAGAGAATAGCTTGGTCAACAAGTAAGTGAAATTATTAGACTTTTGATGCAAGTCTCGTAAGAATGGGGGGATTGTAATAAGTAACCAAAGTAATGAAATAAAAGCTGAAAAATAGCAAAGTAAAAGAGAAAGATTGTCACGTTGGTTGTAAACAATGAGAATTGAGGCGTTGGGGTTATGTCCACCGTCTGAGGTATACGTCTCTATTGGCTATGAGTGTGTAGAGTCTTGACATGCAATTGCTTATAGAGAATTGTAGTTGATGGTAAATCCAAGCGTCTCTCGACCTAAACAAGGACTATTTCACTTTAACTCTCTCGAGCTTAAAGTGTGTCTAGCGGTACAAATTCTCCAAGAGGTTAGTCCAGTTACGGCACTAGCTTTTTAATAGGAAAGGGTGTCCTACTACCTTGACATTATCTCTTTTCCAGACAAATAACCTTTCTCTCGAACAAGTTAAATGTTAGACTGGCGTTGGTCTATGCGTCTTCTTTTCTAGACAAATAACCTTTCTCTCGAACAGGTTAGATGTTAGAATGGCGTGTTCTTGTGTTTGAACCGCAAAGGATGTAGATTTAAGATGAAGAGAATAATGATATAAGCAATATACGTGTCTTGAACTCACAAGCTCATAGCAATAGATAGTAACTCATTCGGCTTCCATAACCCCAACTAAGAGGTTTAGTTACCCATGAATGCGAAGGATATCACGTTTTGCATGGTGGATGGCGTGAATAGTAGGTGTTTGGCGTGTGGTTTTAGTGATTCCGTAGCAAGTAACGATTCTCTTGTTGTGGAATTTAAGAATAGAAGAATAGATTAGAAGTGTTTGTAGTGGAAGATAAGAAAGATGGAAGAAAATTGATGAATTAAGTGAAGAATGTAGAATGTTAGAAGATTAACTTAGTGGATCATTAAAAATCTCTAGCATGATAGGGTATTTATAATACTCCTATCCTACTCCTACTAAGCTAATAAAATAAATAACCAAATCCTAATATACTAATGAAATCCTTAACCCAAATGTACTAGGGTAAGGTTACAAAAATCATAATCCAAATAGATTAGTGAAACACATAACCTAATTGCACTAGGTTAATGTATTTTGGCAAAAATCCAGCTTTGTGTCTGTAAGTCCCCAAAGTCTTCAGAAATGCTGTTTTAGCCCGGGACAGATTTTCCATGCAGCAGATTTAGTCCTTTATGCGTCCAGCTCCTTTCCATCTCGTTTGTGAGCTTTCTTTTGCGTCAAGTAAGCCATAAATTGCTGTATTTTGCATCATTTATACCTGAAACTTTCCTAATCACATTTGTTAGCTCATTTACAGGAAAAAGGACTAAAAGTGTATGAAATAGATAATTAGTTCTCAAAACTAGGCTAAAATATGGGCAAAATATATTGATATAGGCGCGTAAATTCGCCTATCATCAGCATGCTTTGGTTATAAAATCATCAACACATCTAATAATCATGGATACATCAACTAACTTGTAATTTGAAGGGGTTTTCATGGTTATTATGCAAATCATCACATACTAGGGTCAACCATTGGAATATGTAATTTAAAACATGAATCAAACCACATAGCATCATGAACATGAATTTCAGTTCAATTTAAATCATGAACATTTACAAATACCCAAATCTTGGATTTTAAAAAAGATTCTTGAGCTTCATGGTGAAAGGGACCCATGAATCAACACATGACATACCTGGGTTGTGATTTCTTAAAGATTGATGAGGGAAAACTTGAATTCTTGACTTGGAGTTAAACACCTAGTGTTTTCTTGTTCTTGAGGATAGATCTTGGAGAGAAACCCTAATTTGATGTTGTAAAAGAATAATGAACTTATGATCTATGGTCGGGTGTAATTAGGGATTAAATCGGGAGGAAAAAGACCCAAATACCCTTTTAAAAATTGCTTCAAAATAATTGAATAGGATCTTCAATGGTCCATCGCTGGCTCGATGGTCCGTCATTTCGACCGTCGTATGTGGACCAAGAAAAGGACTCACTATCTAAGTAGCGATGGCTTGGGCGATGGTCCTTCGCAAGTTTGACGGTTCATCAACCTGTCTGTCGCACCTTATCCAGAAGGTTGCCTCACTTCTTTGGTTACGACGTTTTAGGCAAAGGTCCATCGCTAGATCGACGGTCTATCACTATATCGACGGTTTGTTAACTTGGTCGTCGCACCTGGCTGATTCTGACAGCTTTAAGTAAAAGGTCAATAACGTTTTACTCTGATACTGAATTTCGACAAAATTGGTATCTTTAGAAAGCTAATTCAATTTTCCACATGATAAAAAGTGAAAATATTAAAAATTATACATGCACAAAAATAGATTCATATTTCAAAGTAAGTTTCTAATATTCTTGGGATGATTTCAAGCTAGGTTGAAGAACGGGGTATTACACTAACCCATGACTAATATCTGTAACTGAGCACTACATAATATACTGTATAAATATGGAATAAAAGGCTGAAATGCCATAAGGTTCAAAATTGAAACATAAATGTAAATGTGGTATAACAATACCAAAACTGAAATAAATGTCTGAACATACTACAGTCTAAATAAGCCTCTAACTGTCAAAATAAGGAGTTGATGTCACATGTCCCAAACTAAATCCAATTGCTGAAATAACTAAGAATTGAAATATTGAAATGATAAGGCATCCTCTAATGATGACGACTCACTGTTAATCTACTGCTACTGACTAAAACCTGAGCTGCTAAGTGAAATCGGGATCTTGAGCGTTCGAACCTATGGTATAAAACACCATAGCGCAAAATAAAAGTATGCGTCAGTATGTGAGAATGTACTGGTACATAAGTGAGGTAGGTTGAATGCATGGGGTTCATACGCATAAACTATAACTGACTGATAACATGAACATGACTACGTGAGGATAAATGCATAAAAACATAACTGCAATTGAAATATAGGGATTATGAATACTGAACATACTGATAACATGGATTACTTATAACTGATATAACTGACACTGGTGTCTGTTGCTGACAGTATTGGTTCTGGTGAAACTAGCTAAGTTCCGTACTAAGTTGAGTGACTATATTTGGCAGTCCTGAAATCTATAGCACTATCTGAGTTCTATTAATGAGGCTGAGACTGAGACTGTGGTAAGTAGTCATCTAACTGACATGCCCCTAGTAAGCTATTATAGCTAAGTTGGGGTCCAATCTGTAACCCCAATTGGAAGGGTGTCAATACCGCACCATTGGTAAAGACAAGCTATGAGTGACCCTCATCTTTCAATGTCCCCAAAGAAGAACAGCGAAACCCTCATCTAGCAGTGTTAATCTACCTCATCAACCCTCAATTGTCAGTGTTGATGTCTCAAGCTATACTGGCTACATAGTTGTGGAATGCAAGGATTGCTTCTAAGGGGTCATACCCTCTAATGTTAGTGTATGCCCTTATCCTTGGGTTTGCTTGGTGCTAAATCCTACTTCTAATTGAATAGACACTAAACTGATTATACTAAGATGAACTGGACTGAGTTCACTGAGTTCTATGGACTGATAGATTATTACTGAATTCTATTAACTAACTGAGTTCATGAGATTATTGAGTTTTCCTGAGTCATGTAACTGACATAGAATACTACTAATCATGGCGTTACTGAGATTATCGTGATACTGACACTGGCTCTAGGCACATAGCAAAATTATTGGGTATAAATACCCCCAAGACTCGATAGAATAATAGTAAATCATTATATAAGTTCGAAAGCACAACAATGGTTATATATATATTTATATATATATATATATATATATATTCATAATTCATTGCCTAAGACATTTCATCAAACACTTGGCATGCATTAACTTGTACATGAATCGGAATTCATATTAACATACTATAATGGCACTTTTTCCTTCACCTAGGCATTTAATCAGACACATGGGGAGCATGCTTTGGCTATACCATCATCAATGCATCTAATTATCATGGTTGCATAAATCAATTATCAATTTAAAGGGTTTATCATGAATATTATTCAAAACATCACATACTAGGATCAATCATTTAAACATGTAATGTAAAACATGAATCAAAACCCAACAACAACATGAACATGAATTTCAATTCAACTAAATCATGAACATTCATAAATATAAAATCCTTGGAATTTGAAAAGAGATTCTTGAGTTTCATGGGTGAAAGGGACTCATTAATCAACACTTGACATACCTTTATTGTAAGTTTCTTGAACTTCTTAGACAGATCCTTAGAATTGGCTTTGATTTTCTCACAGCTAGGGTTTTGTTTTTTAGGAGAGAATGTTCTTGATTTACGGAAAAAGTGAGTAAATAATAATTTAAAACATTTTTAGGGATTAAATCCCTCACCTGGATATGTTAAATCCTTTGAAAAATACCAATTTATCCCTAGATGAAATATTTATTTTTTGTCAAAATTTCTCGATTTGGCAGGCTAGCGCGACACAGCGCTGTTGCGCCGTGTCATTGGAAATTGCCAACAGGGAACTAAGCTGATGGCGTGATGCGATGGAATCATGATCGTACACTGGAAATTGACAACTTAAAATTAAACCTTGGTGCGAAGCAGAGGCTCACTGGATTTTAACGATTGCCATTTTGGCATGCTCCGCGATGCGCTGATGGATCAGGTGGCATACTGTCTTACTAAAATAACTCTAACTTTTCGCTCGGGTGCCAGATTTGGGAGAATTTGGTAACGATGGAAATCTTATTCAATTTCCCACACACAAAAAGTATAAATCTTGAAAATTCCATAAGTATAAAAGTGGATTCATCTTTTAAGCAAGTTTTTGAAATTTTTGGGATGATTTTAACCTAGGTAGAAGTACGGGGTATTACATCAGTAGAAATTTGTCAGTTATAGAACTTAGGAAATCTCAGTAAAATTTTTATCAGTCTAGTCCAGTTTAGTATGATCAGATCAATATCTTTTAGTTGGGAGTAGGATTCAGCACTGAGCGAGCCTAGGGATGGGGTCTCACCTTTTAGCTAGGACTAGGTCCCTAAAAGCAATCCCTAAGTTCCAAAACTATGTAGCCAGCGTAGTTTAGGAGATGTCACCCATTAGATAGAACTGACATACTCAAGGATCACTCACTAGCTTAGGACTGATCTCAGGGGTCACTCGTTAGTTAGGACTGACTCCACAACAGTTGTTAGTACCCGTGGCACAGTGCTAACACCCTTCTAATTGGGTTTATAGGTTGGACCCTGATTAGATCAGATTGGGGTATGTCGGTTAGATGATTACCTCCCATGGTTTCAGTCTTCAGTTTAGAACACAGTTCAATTTTACATAATCAGGACTGTCATACACAGTCAATCAGTATTAGTAAATTAGTTATCAGTAACTTCAGGTATTAATTACTCGGCTATCAGAACTCAGTACTTAACTTCAGAAAAGCTCAGTTATAGTATACATATATGCACAGTATTACATACTCAGTATTTACAGTAGTTTCAGTTATCCATGTACCCTTATATTTAGTTACTCTATATTATTCAGTCAGTTACTGTTCATGCATATGAACCCTTGCATTCAGTCTTACCTCATCTAGCATTCTAATATATTCCCATGTACTGATGCATGATTTCCTACTCTATGATATTTCATATCATAGGTTTCGACATTCAGGTTCCCGACCACGCATAGTAGATTCAGATTTAGCCAGTAGTAGTAAATTTAGTAGTGAGTCCTCATCATTCGAGGATATTCTATCATTTCATATTTTTAGATGTAGTAGTTCACTAAATGGAATTAGTTGGGGGATTGTCCCATCAACTCCACTTTCAGACAGATTCAGTTAGAGGCTTTTTAGACTTGATTTTTAGACAGTATTCAGTTTTAGATATGTTATATTTTATCAATATTTTAGATATTTTTAACCTTATGGCATTTCGTTATCGTGAGAAAACTAGGGGGTAGTCCTGGGTTGTTACACTTTATCACCCCCAGCTTAGGCATTTAGCCTCAAATTATGTTTTCAAGTTCACGAGGTCATGGTTTAAAAGAGGGATAAAAAGAATGGATAATAATTTGTAATGAGTTCGCCAAAGAAAGGTCCAAAGGCTCAAAGTGGGTAACTAGGGATTACATTAATGCACGGTCAGGCTTTCTAGGCTAGAGTGGGTTTCCAGTGCCAAAAGATGGACTAAGATTATTTCTTCAACCAAATAGCTCACCACACTTGGCATTCATAATTCGCTAAGGGAATCGCCCCTCTCGTGACAGACAAAATTAGAGTATCTATCATTATTTACAAGTAAAAAACTTATGGAGTCATAAAAAAAAAGAAAAAGTTTTGTTACAAAATCGCTTATGTTCATGGCCTTGATTTTTGAAACATTTTGGACGGAGGGGGTTGTTCATTTTACTTTAACACCACGCACAATTTTCTAATCTATGGCCACAACCAAAGCCTTAGTCTCATGTTTTGGCTCAAAATGGGCAAACCACCCATAAGGCTACTCAGACTTCGTCAATGGTGTGTAATGTGATCCCAATTGGCAAAATAAAATACTACAGGTACTCAGACTTCCCATGTATTTTCTGACATTTATGCTACGAGTACTTAGAATTCACCTGCATACTTCATCCAACATCATTAAGATCCATAACAAAATTTAAAGACCGTATAGAAAACTAAAACTATAAATAAAATAAAAACATGATAATCCATAAAACATAGGCACCATCCGAGTACCCAAAAATATAGCATCTTAAAACACAATAAAAATAATGTCCAGGGTATCCTCCAAAACACTGCCAGGGATATCAAAGTAGTACAAATATACGGACAGGCACCCCCAACTGCTTAGTTTGCAAGGTAAGAGTAAAAAATGCTCCCTGAATCTGCTTCATCATCTCTGGTATACCTTGTATCGTCTCTACTATCATTAGCACAAGTCCCCTCAGCAGCAGCTCCATCATCACTATCACTCCTCAACAAAGGTAGTTGTTTTACAGGATTAAGTACCTTGAAGATGCCTTTTACCCCTCTCCATAGCTTGGTGAAGAATTTTTCTCTTTCTTTTTCCCTCTTCAACAACCTTTACCATGACTCTCAGAGGATCCTTTGTGATATTTCCAAGGTTGCATATGCCTTTTCCAATCTGGCAACCCTAGCCCCATGTTTCTTAAGCTCCCCCTGATATATTTCACAGTTGAACTGAGCTGCATATGAATGGGGAGTAGTAGAGGATTCTCATGGTCCCCCAGATAGTCCTGAAGCATGTTCCCTAATAGCAGAAATTCTATCAAAGAGTTCTGGGAACTTTACTGGGGATTTGTCCAATGAAATACTCCATTCTAGGTGTATCTTAGACCTTGGGAGGTTCTTGTACTTCAAAAGTTGAATTGCTCGTCCATTGATGTATGGGGATCCATATGCTCTGTGGGAATGTCAAATTTTGAAATCTAATAGTGGAGTTCCCTCTCTCCACAATTCATTATTTACTCGAGTAGATAACTTTCATCCAATCCAACAAGCATAATGTTGAAAAGTGGTTAGAATAAAGTCCCTCCCTTAATTTAGGAATTTCATCCAACGTAGCATAGCCACCCCAAAATGAGCTAGAGTCATTATAAGAGTTAGCCTGGCTTCTTCTTCGGACTCTAGTCCCATTTCCTTTATTATGGCTTCTTCTGCCTTGTATGAGTCGGATGATTGGGAAGTCAATGAGAAATCTTTGCTACAAAGCTCATCATCATATCTTGGTTTCTCTTCTTGATAACACTCCTCTTGAGTATTGGGAAAGGTAGTGATAGTTTTAAGCTTTTCTTTTTTGCCTAATAGCTCTTCCTTGACACCTTTCTATTCTTTGTACATGTATTCTATATTCTCCCCTATTGCATCTACCCAATCCAAGATGGCTAGTAGCCTTGGGTCACAACTACTGGAATCGGTGCATTATTCTTTTGGTTTCTCATCATATTACCTAAGAAAATCATAGGAAGAACTAGCAATTTGATTAGTATAATAGGGGAGGGGTGTTTTGACACTTATCCCAATGTCTTTGTAGATGGCCACACATAGGGCAACCATACTCCCACTCAGATGGAGATGGTAAAATCTCTCCTCGAGGAGCATACTTACAGTCTCTCCGAAAGTGTGGTCCATAATAATACAAACATGAAGGGTCACTATATGACTTCCAATCATTACACTAATATTTGTTACAAGAAGCCATCACAAAAAGTAACAATAAAATAAAATCTACCTACAAAGAAAAATCACAAACAAATATTTACAAGCTTGAATTCAAGCAAGTAACTATTATTGCAAACTAACTTAATATGACAAATTGTTCCCCAGCAACGGCGTTATTTTATAACACTCAACTTACACGTCAATTTGAGTGCAAGGAGGTCATCGTCAATATATTTATACAACTTTGGAGCTGGGGTCAAATCCACGAGGAATAATGTGAGTGAAGATCAAATTAATTTGAAATGGTAGTTACAAGATAAATTCAAACAAATGGTATAAAAAAATAAAATAGGGGAGGTGAGCTCCTACACTAATGTTTCTTTTTAGGATTTTCTAGTATAAATTTGGGACTCCAAATAATTAGTGTTTTAACAATCATGCACGAATCTTGGGATTATGCATTACTAAGGAAGTGACATATGGGAGTTAGTCATAAACATCGATTTAGTAGATCAAATATGGGTAGGTTTGGTTATAGATTTTGGTGCTAGTCTTTCAACAAAACACCAAACTTTCACCCATTGATCCTTTTGAATACCTAATGGGTGTGTTCAACAATTACTAACCACAACCTCAATCAAGGCATCTCTATTTCTAGGATGATACCTATGGCGTAGTCGACCTCACTTTCACCCTTATTTCTATGATAATGAGAATTTAGCAAACTACACACATAATTGTCTATCATTGATTTAGTCTCCACATCCTTGTTTTGAGGATGATATAGATTCCTAATCTTCACCCAAAACCCTTCTTTCAAAGATAGCCTTGGGTTTTCTAAAGCTTGGAGCTTTCACCCATCAAATCCATATGGGTATTTAGAACTTTCACCCATTAAATCCCAACCAAATTAGCATAGTAATAATAGAATTCATAAACATGAACTACCAAATAGATGCTAACAATGAAAACCTGCACACACTTTAATCTCTATTCACACATAACCTTAAGAGGGAGATTTAGCTACATATAAGATAAATAAGCATAGATATACCTATAATCTCCATTGAATTAATTTGTGGTAGATCTAAGCGAATGCTACTTCAAACTTGGCTTCTCCACAAAATCAACAATGGAAGTGAGCAAATCTTCCACTTGGTCGGATGCTTGTGAGGGTAGTTTCGAGAAGTTGAATGATAAGCTAACTTTGGCTCCGATTTTGACATTGCCTAAGAACAATAAGGGGTTTGTAGTTTATTGTGATACATCCAACGTGGGGCTTGGTAGTGTTTTGATGCATCATAAGAAGGTGATTGCCTATGCTTCTAGGAGGTTAAAGGTACATGATAGTAACTATCCTACTCATGACTTAGAGGTTTTAGCGGTGGTGTTTGCATTGAAAATATGGTGGCATTATTTGTATGGAGTACATATGGATATATTTTCTGATCATTAGAGTCTATAGTATGTGTTCACTCAAAAGGAGCATAATCTTAGAAAGAGGAGATATTTAAGAATTACGATATGAGTCTTCACTACCATCTAAGTAACGCTAATGTTGTTGTTGATTCTCTTAGCAGGGTTTTCATGGGATTTTAGTTTATGTGGATTAGTAGAGGCAAGAGTTGGTGAAGGATATTCACCGCCTGGCTAATCTTAGCGTTTGCCTTTGGGATTCCGAGAATGGTGATGTATTTGTTTAGGAAGTGGTTCAGCCCTTTCTGGGTGCAGAGATCAAGGAGAAGCAAATTCTAAATCCTATATTGATGAAGATCGTAGGTGATGTAGGTGGACAAAAGGTAATAGTATAAGAGATTAGTAGCGATAGTACCTTACGGTACCAATGAAAGTTATGTATTACTGACGTTAATGGGTTGCAAGAAAGGGTATTGGCTGAAGCGCATGAATCTTGCTATGTTATTCATCCCGATTTGATGAAAATGTATTATAATTTTAAGGAGATGTATTGGTAGAATGGTATAAAGAAGGATATGGCTGATTTTGTGGCAAAATATATGGTGTGTCAACAAGTGAAAGTTGAGCACATAAGACCTGGGGGTTTGTATCAAGATATTAAATTATCTAAATGGAAATGGGAAGTGATCAGTATGGATTTTATTACCGGTCACCCTTAATCTTGGAACCAGTTTGATTCAGTTTGGGTCATCATGGATGGGATGCCAACTTCACTTCTTGCCAGTGAGGACTAACTTTTAGGCTGAGGATTACGCGAGCTTATATCTTCATGAGATTGTGAAGCTGCATGGGGTACTTATTTCAATTATCTCTGATCATGGTATACAATTTTCATCTCATTTTTTGTGGTCATTTTAGAAGGGGTTGGGTACTAAGGTTAGTCTGAGTAATGTTTTTCACCCACAGACAGATGGGCAACTAGAAAGGACTATTCAAATATTAGAAGATATGCTTTATTCATGTGTGATTCATTATGGTAGTAAGAGTTGAGCATCTACCTCTTGTAAAGTTTTCTTATAATAATAGCTATCATTCTAGCATTAGGATGGCCCATTTTAAGGCATTGTATGGTAAGGGGTGTAGATCTCTTATTGGGTGGTTCGAGCTTGGTGAGGTGGATATATTTGGCCCAAATTTGGTTTATTAGGATATGGAGAAGGTGAAGGTAATTCGAGTGAGGCTTAAAGCTTCCCAAAGTTGCCAAAATTCCTATAGAGATGTAAGGTGTAGAGAATTAGAGTTGGAGGTTGGGGATAATGTATTTCTAAAGGTGTTCTCCCATAAAGATAGTAATGCGGTTCGTGAAGAAAAGGAAGCTTAGTCCTCGGTATATCGATTCTTATGTGGTTTTGCAGAGGGTTGGTAATGTGGTGTATGAATTGGATTTGCCTTCTAGTTTAAGCTTCATTCATCTGATATTCCATGTCTCTATATGGAGAAAGTGTATAGGTGATCCTCTATCGGTTGTTCCTTTAGAAGTACTGGGTATCTCAGATTCTCTGTCTTATGAAGTTACCCAATTGAGATCTTGGATAGGTAGGTTCATCGGTTGTGGACCGAGGATATAGCGTTAGTTAAGATTCTATGGCAGAACCACAAGATGGAAAAAGCTACATGGGAAGCGGAAAAGTACATGAAGTCTAACTATTCATATTTGTTTTCTGCTTTGGATATCCGTGTGAAAGGTATGTGTTCCTGATCACATCTTTATTTTCTAACTTGGTTAAAAAAAGGTTGGTTTCCTTGCATCTTTATTTCATAACTTAGTTAAAGGTTGGAATGGTTCTAATTGGGGGTGGTTTATGTTTATACTACCTTGTCCATCATTCAAGGTCAAATGATCCTAGTGAGAGAGATTGAAATACCTTGGGTTTTTTATCCTTAGAAATTTCCTGAGTTTTGAACTCTCTGGACATCATACAACTAGGGCTACTATTCGTATGTTAGGATATGATTTAGGGGTCATCACTCATATGTTGATCAGTGTGGTTGGGTTAGATACTGTCTAAGGTACGACTTCTCTATAAGGGTCATATGATGGGGTTCGAGTCGTATATGAAGTCCTATGTCTTAAGCTAGCTGATTTTATTCTGTCTAGGGTACGGTTTATGGATACCAATCATATAATGAGGTACGAGAGAGACTTTAAGGTCATAGGTTGGTTAGTGTGGGGATAGGATTCTACTTAGGGTATGAGTGGTGGGTACTACTCTACCCTAGGGTACGGGTGGGGGTGGTTATACCCTCCTATGGGAAATTAATATAGTTTAAGTGAGGGTATTCTCGATATTTCAAATTATAACTCCTTGGGACCCCATAACTTAAAACACCTTTTTGGGTCTTCATTAACCTATTTGCAATCAATCAAACAGTCTAAACTCTCTTAAAATCTCTCAAGGCTCTTGGGTTAAGAAAAAGATAGGGTTTTCTTCAAGGTGATCAATTGAGGCTCATAGGAGTGATTTCTTCTCATCTTCTTCTTAATCTAAGGCATGTTACACCTCCCTCATTGTTAGTTCCTACTAAAGAAATATTTTATAAATTGTTTCAATGGCATGAATGTTGTATGGTTTTGGGTTTTCAAACATATGTTGGGGGTTTTGTTATAAATATTTGGTTATAGTTTTCCCATATTTTAATTATGTATTTACACATTTTAATGGTGGTTTGGACGTTTGGTTGCACGGAAATGGTCAATTAGTACTTAATTTTTGTTTTGGAAACACTATGCTCCCAATGTGTTTGATATAATGCCGATGAGAATGTTTTTACTATATTGTTGGGCTTTTAGCGGAACTACTACATGGTATAACTTGGTAATGGAACCCTAAATTATATTAATGGTTTAAATAGTTCGGAATGGTTAAATGGTAAGGTCTTGGTGGTTATGGTTGGTCTAATTGAAAGCCTTATGGGGTACAAGGAAATCCCCCAAAAAAATATAATAATGATCACTTGTGGGGTACATGGGAATCCACTAAGTCAACTCAATAATATAATCTATTGATACATGGGAATCCCTTAATCTATAAAAGTTTGGCTAAGGACATTGCTTGCAAGCTACAGTCAGTATGAGAATACCACTACTTCTATATTTAGATAATAATAAATGGAATGGTGTCTTAGTTTTGTGGTAATGGTTTTAATTGGGCAATAATGATGGGGTGTGATAGTTTTCCGTGAAGGTATGAGTCCAATGGATGGACACTAAAAACTCATGATTGCCGACATGAGAATTAGTCATGATGACCATAAATGATACTTATGGGGTATATGAGAATCCCCTAACTACACTTAGAAATATGTATCATGGAGAGCGAAGGGTACCCAAGATTCCCCTACTTCTATGGTATCTTTGGTTTATCCAGCTACACGCATCGAGGCCCATTTAAGGGATTACACTGGACCCATATAGCCCGTGGGTATTTCTAGGATGGTTAAGCTACACATACCCAGGTTAATGGTTTTAAAGGCATGCTAAGCCTAATTCCCTTTCCCATCATGGTTATATATATATATATATGCATGGTTGTGAATGCATATGGTTGGTTTTCTTAGTTTTAAAGATTGGCATTATTTTATCCTTATCTTGAGTACTTGCTAGCATTCACCTATTAACCTATCGTAGAGCGATTGTATCCCAATGCAATGCAAGAACAGATCGTACTCCTCTTGCTTAGTGATTGAATTTGAGATTATCTCAGTTGGATTGAAGTGGTGAGCTTTCATATTACGAAAGGCCCAATTTCATATCATGGATGTCTTTACATAACTTGTTTATTTCATAGAGATTGGTTTTGGCTATGGTTGGGGGCATGTCCCAACTGGATATTGTTGTAATTTTGGTTAGAGACTTAGTAGAACTACTATAGGTTGGAATGGGCTGTGTCGATATTGGTGTCAACCTTAGTATTGGCGTTGGTATTGGGGCTGAAACTATTAGATAGTATTAATAATTGTACTATCCTTTTATGTTATGGGCTCGTACTTTTTTATTATTTTGTCTTTGGAAATTATTATGGTTGGGTGTTGGATGGTTGAACTTTCTTGGGTGGGTCGTGATTATGGACCTATCCCAGAGTTTGGATTGGTACAAATATGCTACCTTGTTATATGTTTAGAATTCATCCGACTAAGGGTATATATTTGGCGATTGGGTTGGGTAACGAGGGTGTTCCCTGGTCCTAGTTGGACTTGGGATGCCTATTACGATAAGTCCTAGTTTGGGTTGTGTCAATGGTATTATCATGTATCCCTTCATTTCTTCATTTATTCAGATTGTTTATTCAATCCTTGTCCTTGTATACTATTATATCCTCATTTTAACCTTTATTCATGTATTGGCTGGTGATATATGGTATAGTGTTGAGATTCTTAAGTATGGATGGAGAAGGTAGTTCATCCTTAATACTTTCTTAGTCTTATTATGTTAGTTTCTTAGATATGAGTAGGATAGTTTACCTGTACTATCTCACAAGATTTATTTTGTGGTTACTAGGATTTGGGTTTAGACTCTATTTCTATTTATATTTGTGTATATTTGCATTATCTTTAGAGCTCAGCGTCACTTGGCTAGCTATTTAGGCTCAGTTTTGTCTCTCATCAGTTTAGGGATTCAGGAATTTACTAGTAATACAAAGAGATCGGTCATTGGTTTATAAAGTGTCCCTGACATGGGATTGCTAGTAATTCAGCTCATTCAGTTATAGATAGTATGCTTGGTTCCTCAGTTGATGATTCGATTGGTCGGTCTAATAAGTGTGATTTTATTTCCCATGTTTACCTTTTTTATTTGTGTGTATCGGGGTTTTTGTCCCCATCAATGATTATATGCCTTGATGTGTTCACATTGGTTGTTATGTGCCTTGTTATTGAATTCATGATTATATGGCTACCCTCATGGATGATTTCTTTTAGTAGTATATGGAGTAGATCAGCGTTGATATTTTCCCCTATAAGTGTAGTATTTGGGTTTGAGTCCCATTTTCCTTGGTATATTAGTCTTAGCCTTTGTGTGGTACTTTCTATTAATTTTTATTTTGATACCGCCTAATCATTATATCGATGTCTATATCATTATTGATATTATTGTCATTGATTAATGTTGTTGATATTCAATGGGTATTTGTTTAGACTAGTGCTCTCTAGTAAGAATTTCATTCCTTGAGGTTTTTATTCATTGGCCCTGACAGTTATAGCCTAATTGGATATTTTCTTTTCTATAACAAGGTAAGATTGGTTGTTTTTCCTCTTTTTTGGCTATGCTAGATTGATTGTGGAGTGGACTATGGTATTGAAGATAAGTTGACCTTCTATGGCTCTGTTATAATTCCAGAGTTAGCAATTTAATTTTATTGTCTATTTTAGAGTTTGGGGTGCTTAGATTTGCCTCCTGGATTGCTAAGGCTTTCGTTTTGGCTATCCCTCTCTATGTATCCCATTTAATAGATTGACTAGCTTAGGGTCCGTTCTTCGCTTGTGGTTATTTCATTATCAGATGGTCTTGGATTCATCTCTTAGATTTGTTGGATTTGTATCCTTGTGATGGTTTGTTATTGGTAATAGAATAGAGATTAGATGCTCTTTTCTTATCGTTATGTGTCTCTGGTCTAAAGTGGAGTTAGAGAGTTAGAGGTAGGTGGTGTTTCCTGTGATCGTTTCTTGAGTTAGCAAATCAGCAAGCTCTTTATCTTGAGTTGTTGGTTCATTTTTTGATAGTGGTCTTAACCTCGACATAGGTGTCAGGCTTAGTACTTTCTTCCTCAAAGTGTAATTCATGATTTTTTTAGTTAAGATTGTCCTACTTGGGTGGATTCAGGAAATCCTCATTTCAGAGTTTTTGGCATAACAAGATTTGGTGAAGTGCTTCTCTTTGATGATATTTGACTATAAGTACTCTTTGCTAACATAGAGTATTGGACTAGTTAGTTTTCTGCTAAAGTTGTATTTCTCCAAGTTGCTAAAGTTTTTGTTATTACTAGTATGAGTTGCAAAGTTGGGGAGTTATTGAGTATGTTCTCATAGTTCATTCCCTCTAACATATATGGAGTTGATTTCTTGATGATTTATCCTCTATTGTGATTTTGTTTTCCCGCTATGTTTTGATTTCATCTTGGCATGATTTAGCATGGATGTGTCTGATTTGGATGATCAGGTCAAATTAAGTTTTTGACCATAATTTAGAACTGTTGGCTCAGTTTGGGATATGAAAATTTCAAAGTTATGATAGATTTGGAGTATGAATACCTACCCGTCTTTACGGTTGGTTTGTATATTTGAAATTGAATGATTCAGCCATGGTGTTGAGACTTCAACTTGGAGTTATAGAGCTGGAATGCAGCCTTCATTTTAGATTTGTCTTAGTTTGGATTTCATCTATAGGTTGGTTGAGCCTACTCTGTGGTTACCTATTTGGTATTCTCGACTTTGGAAGGATTATAGTTGATAGGTGTTCAAATGATAACTTATGGACCCAGTATTGGTTCCTTCGGCTTTGACCTCGGGTCTTCAGTTTTCTTTGAGATTTATAAATGATATACTCAGTGGGAATAGTATACTTGAGTCAGATTCTACTTGGCTTCATTCTTCATTGATGGGACATCTTGGAACAGTTCGTTCAGTAGTAAATAGCTTTGCCTTGGACTATTGGATTTAATTTTTGAGGATTATTCAGACTAGTTGTAGCATCAGCTTAGATTGAAGTCCTCAGTTATCTATATTGTGAGGCCAGGTAGCTCCGTATGGGCTTATTCTTATGTTTGCCTATGGACTTTCAGTAGATCAATTTTGGTTTTTTAAGTTTCTATGTTGAAATTATACAAGCAGGACTCAGGTGATTTTCCTCTTGGTCTGGAGTGGATAGCAGGTGTGGAATGCTAAAGGAAGGTTATATTTATATTAAAGTCAATTGTATAACTCATGCCTAGGTTTGCTTTTGGCTTGGATGAGACTTTCTTAATTTGTACATGTATTGAGATGGTATCAGTGTATCATGGCTTGAGTTTGCATGCATCAACCTCCTTTGGGTCGGTTGGAGACCAGTTAGCGGTGGAGGTTGAATTTTGGCTATTTGTAAGTAAAGTGAGAGAGCTGGTTGAAAAAGGGATACATATGGAAAAATTCCTTAGAAGTGTCCTCTCTTCTAGAGGTTATCTGGGAAGTCGTGCTCAAAGCATGCGGGCCCAGTACCTCATTCTTTTGAGCTTTTGTGATCTTTCTATCCATTGACTTTTGAGGACGAAAGTCCTTTTAGTAATAGATATTGTAATGACTATTCAAGTCACTTCCTTTATTTTCTTACATTTTCAGTGTTTCGAACCTTCCCACAGAGGCTACAGGTTATTTATGACTTTTTGGAACTGTCGGTTCGGTGATTGGAAAATTCATTTAGATTTTAGGCTCATTTTTGTATTTTTGATATTTTGTTGTTTAAGATTTGGTCTCAGACCAAACCTCCTAGTAGATGGCCTTGGATGAGAATTCCGACAGTGCCATCAAATCTAGAACGTTGATTTTAGGCTAGGTGGACTTTTGGTCTGGGTCCCAAGATACCCGAGCTTATTTCAACCTATTAGTCTGAATGCTAAGAAGTTGGAAACTGGGTGTGGGACCCATATTTCATTGAAATGACTTTGAATAAAAACTTCAATAGCACCATTGAGTTTGGAACGTTGAATTTGGTGTGGTTACATAGTTCATTTGAATATACAAGATTTTGGATAAATTCTGAGGACATGCCGGAGACTTGCATATTCAAAGTCTATTGTTGTAAATGGCGCATCGCAATTGTGAGTCGAGGGTCGCGATTATAATACCCTTGGCAAGCCTTAAGTGTCACGATTGTAGTGGATTGTTACGATCGTGATTCACTGGTGCAGCCCCAAAATGTGGCGATCATGACACTCGAGTCGCGATAGCGAGTCCCGAGCACCTGGTATGGATATAAATACCCCTTTCTCGACTCGTTTTCACCATTTTCGCATCCATTATCAAGAGAACCAAACCCTAGAAGTTGTGATAGCTTGGGATTTAAGCTAGTAGATGATTTTGGGGAACTTGGTTATCGATTAATCCGTGATTTCCCTTCGAATTCATGGTAAGATTCCTTCAATTTCTTGATAAATTCTTAGAAATTACGGCTTTGAATTCTTAAAATTTGAGGTTTGATTTGAGACCTAATTTGTTCTTCATTTATGCTAAACTTTTGAACACAACTTCCTTATCCTTCGAGGGACCTTGTGATTGATTCAATTTTGAATTCTATTTATGGGCCCCACGGGCCCATTCTTGACCTGAAATTTGAACAAACCCATTATATGGCAAAAATAGGTCTCATTTGACTCCTAATGATGCGTAGACTATGATTTTGATAGTGTGGCGGCATTTGACTCCTAATAATGCATAGACTATGATTTTGATAGTGTAACTCCTAACGGTTTGTCTTTGAGGTAGGCTTCTATCCACTCTTCTTCACAAGATGATGTGTTGTACGTACTGCATGTAAATGAGAATGTTAATATTTATTATGGGTAGAACACCATGACTTAGTTTTGATTATTGAAGTTTGGGGATTAGATGGGTGAATTGATCCATAAGGTAGAATGCTTATTACACTTTTAGGATCCTATTATTTTCTTCATTGATTGACCAAATTCATAGAATAATTGTGCTACTATGCTAGATTTGGGATGTAGATTTAAGTGTTGGAAGTGTGATTAGTATGAATATCCTTATATGGACTATTTAACGACCTTAAAACTATAATTTAGGTGGAGTTGACTTAATTTCTCATGTTCTAGGTGAAATTCTTATCTTAGGGCTAATTATGACTTATGTACTATCTAAAAGTCAATTTAGATACCTTAGCTTAGTCTTGGTAGAAATTGACTAAATATGGAAGTTGAAGATTAGAAGTGGGTTCCTTCGGCCCACCTTAGGCCAAGACTTGTGTTAGACCTTGTGGACTTATTTACACATGTTAGACATATTTGAGACTATTGAGCCTTTAGTATAATGTTACTTTATGACTTAGTGATTGATGATAGTTTTCTCGAATTATGATTAATGGCTTGTAGCTATGATATGGCTTTCGTATCTGATTTATGATATGGTCTATAGACATGCTTAAAATAAAGGCATAGGCATAGTTAAGATATATGGCCTATAGATATGAGATGCCTTATAGATATGATATGCCCATATGATATGACTCATAATTATGATATATGGCCTATAGATATGAGATGCCTTATAGACATGATATACCTTAAGGATACGATATGGCTTATAGATATTATATGCCTCATAGATATGTTATGGCTTATAGATATGAGACGACTTATAAATATGATTATTTATGTAGGTTTCGGATATGTATATGGGCCTAGGGGAGTGATTATGACGTTGTAATTATTCCAGACATATTATTGGGCCTAAGGCCGTGTTATGATATTTGTTGGACATCCAAGAAGTGTTTATCTTTGTAAAGGATATGGGTGTAGTTTATAGTTATATTGATATTTATGGTTTCACTGTTTGAATACTGGTGATAGAATGCATAGATTCATAACATTCATGATCATTAAATCGATAAATGACATGATTCCAACTAAAATATGATTTTATTACTATTTTTTCTAAATAGGGTTAAAGGCAATTTTTCACCTTAAAAATAGACTACTTCATAACAATGATTGCACCATTTTAATAAATAACCTATGTGTAAAGAGATTTGGAAATGATGTTTTAAAGATTTGATCGAGATAGATTTTGATCAATGATTCTAATAATACTATTTACTTCGGTCATAAGAAACTCCTACCATTTCTACACTTTTATAATGATTTAGTCCCGAAGTTTACCCTGGGAAATGAATTTACGGATTTACATTCTTTTTAGCCACAGCTTAAGTCCGTACACCTATTATATATCTATATACACATCTCTATGGTATGGTACGAAGGAGGATGATGGTATTGATGATATGAATTTTGGGTCAAACTCTATGATAGATTATAGTATTGATGTTATATATATGTGCTAATGATATGAATTCTAAGTCAAACCCGATGATTGAGGATGATTATGATGATATATATTTATTCTCGGCAAGGCTAGAGGAGGAGGAGGATGATATGCTTATCTACCCGGCAAGATCAGAGGATAATTATGATAATATGCCTATCTGCCCGGTAAGGTCGGAGGATGATTATGATGATACGCTTATATACTTGATAAGTCCTGAAGATGATGATAATATACTTATTTACCCGATAAGGCTAGAGGATGATTATGATGATATGCGTATAAGCCAGGCAAGGCTAGAGGGTGATTATGATGATATGCTTATATACCCGACAAGGTTAGAGGATGATAAGATAAAATGCTTATATACCTGACAAGGCTGGAGAATGAATATAATGATGCACATATTTGTACATTTACCGGTGTGAGTCTGGCTACTTCTTATGATATTTAGACTGGTTATGGTGTTATAGATTATATCTCATCATTCATGTATGCATACGCATTGCTATCACTAGTATGTGTCTATATCTATCATCCTTATAGTGGGTTACATAGGTATGGGTGATGAGTATGGCTTGTGGTGTGTTATATGTTGATTAAACCTTCTGAGCCTAGGCAGTGGGAGTTCATGAAAGGCTCAGTTAGGTGTTGTTTGTCTAGACTAGTTGGTTATTCACGTTGTTGTTGTTGTTATTGTTATTATTATTGTTATGATCATTTTTATGACTAGTTTGTGGCAGATTTGTTAATGATCCGATACTGATATTTGAGGTATGATTCTGGCTCTTTCATCTTACGATTATATTATTATGCATGATTAACTCATGATTAGATTTATGAATTAGAAACCCTGAGTATACTCATTAGTTCCTGCTATGATTATGAGGTCTTAAGATGATAATTTGGTCATTAAAGTTGTACCTTGAATTGACCTTGTTTATACATATATGTATATCTATTTATATGTAGCTATGATATTACCGTATATCCCTCTTTTTTTTATTTATTCAGGTTGTATATCCATTCATTGGCCTTGTATAATGTTATATATCCTTCTTTCACCCTTTATTTGTATATTGGTCGGTGATATATGGTATAGTGTTGAGATTCCTGAATATGGATGGAATAGGATAGTTCATCCTTAACACTTTCTTAGTCTTATTATGTTAGTTTCTTAAATATGAGTAGGATAGTTTGCCCTTACTATCTTACTAGCTTTATTATGTGGTTGCTGGACATTTGGGTTTAGACTTTATTTCTGTTTATATGTTGTATATATCTTTATTATCTTTAGAGTTCAGTCAGCAGTTACCTACTGAGTACTACATATTTGGTACTCACTAACTTTTGCAACCTGTACATCATAGTACGGGTTATCACCGATATTGCGTGTCTGCAGTCTGTAGATCATAGTATGGGTTATCACTGATGTAGTGTGGGTTTTGCGGAGTAGACTTAGTTCGGAGACTTAGAGTGAGCTCCTAAAGTTTGGAGTATTACTTTCCTTCCTCTTATGTACTTGACCAGTTTCTATGTTATAGTCGGAGATGGTTGTATCTTTATATTCATTTAGTACCTCATTTGTATCCTTATTATGTGAGAAGCTCTTGTTCTGATTCCATCAGGTTTTGGGATTATCTTATGTATGTTAGTCTTTTATTTCATCTATTCTGCATACTTCCTTTCATTCTTTTGGTAGTCCGTTACAAGCAGTTCTGAACTAAGAGATTCACTTGCCTACTGGTGAATTATAGTAGGTGCCATCAAGACCTAAGAAATTGGGTCATGATACTTAATGACCATATGAGTTAAGACATACTTTTGTTCCATTGAATCTATAACAACAAACTTTCTCAAATTTCTATCCAACTAAAACTTATTATATTTGAACCAAAGAGCTCCTAAACATACCAAGCAAGTACATAAAGGGCCTCCATCACACCAAATTCTCCCTTGATAGCTTCCATGATCAACAATGATCTTCAGCTCTTTGTCAACCAACCTTCCACCAAACTTATATGATAAACTTTTTGTATGGCAAGGTATATCCAACCACTCAAGCCACGAAGGATTAGTGAAATTTACATAATGTGCAATAAAATGTTCAACCACTTTCACATCCCTCCACAATGACTTCAAATTTAGTCAAACTTTTATTAGGCTCATGCTCTATTTTTCTTATAGAAGCACCACTATAATCATGAAAAACTTCATAATAACTTCTACCACAAGTAGAATTATAAGATGAAATTCTCCTTTCTCTATTGTCATCCAAACACCCATTATAACTTTTTGAACTTATGTAAGACATAATTATGACAAGAAAAGTGGTTCATAAAATTAATGAACCTCGCAAATCACTTACTTATCTGTATCACTCAAATTGATTACACTCAATATTTATTCCACTTGTGTATACACTCATAGCTCATGGATTCTTAGGACCACACCCATATGATCTCACCATTCAAGCCTTTTACCACTTATGGATATTTCTTAGGTTTTTTCACTGTTCTACTACTTCAAATAAGCTCAAAACAAGCTTTCAAGTATGGATTTAAAGTGGAGTTTATCACACTAGAAAAGAAGGACAAAAATACACTAATAGACAAAAAATAAAATATGAACAAAAACTAACTAGATAACACAAGTAGAACTAATATTCAATGTAAATTGGTTAAGAAATTGACACAATATAATTTACCCATAAATCAAATAACTCAAATCTAAGAGTTGGATAAAAAAGACCACTCAAAATAAGCTCAACACACTACAATCATCAAATCTATCAAGATCCATCTCAAATAAAGTTTACCAAATCAATATAAAATATTTTTAAGCATCATCTAATAATTTTTGAAGTAAGAAATCAACTCAAACTCTAAAATTTTCAAGAAATTCGTACTAGGAGAAATAGTCCAATTTTGAATCCAAAATTGTCCCCAAATTAATTCTTAGATCTAAAAATTGGAATCTAATATAGTTTACCCATGATGGAAATAACTTAGATCCAAAAAATGGTGTCAACATTTGCACAAAAGTGCTCAAAAACTTAATTTTCCATACTTTAAAAAGTGTTGAATTATCAGGTTGAAGATGAGAGGGAATTGAGCAAAATCAACTGTAAATTTTCTTGAATTTGATATTCAATATTTTCAACAATACCTACTTAAAAGTTGCTCCAATTTTTCAGTCCAAATTTTTTTCTTTCTTTTTTGAATTTTTGAAAATGATAATAAGTCAAGAATTAAGAATTGAGGAATAATTTCGATGTAAAACGAGATACAAGATATCAAGATTCAAGATATAATTAAGAAATTGAGAGGAGAAAGACAACAAAGAAGGAAAAATTCTACAATTGAAATAAATTAGAGATCAACAAATATAGATTTGTAATTCTCTAATTTGAAAAAATAATTATATGAGTAAATTCAAGGGAGAAGAGAACTGAACTCAGATATGAATAATCATACCAAAAGATATTCAAGAGAGATCCAACGTAGAGACAAAGGGATTCAAACCATAAACTCACCAAGAGTGTTTTCCTAAAAACATTGTCTACATTAATAGTAATCATCCTATTCTATTTATCGAACTAGGGTTTGCTAAAATAAAAATGGCACAGATGCCCTTTATTACATATGCAATATATTATGATCAAGAAGGACTCTAAAATACATTGTCAATATTTTCTTGTATTAATTTTTTTGTTTTCATACTCTATTGAAATACTCCAAGCTCTTGATGTCAAGTTAAAATCCTTCCATGCAATAAGTACTTCCCAAAATTGCATTACTTAGCAAGGGATTTATTCATTCAATTTTCACCCCATGGGATGCTCCAATGTCTTTTGCTAAAAAGAAGGATGGTAGTTTATGCATGTGCATAGAATACTGACAGTTGAATAGAGTTATAGTTTGTAACAAGTACCCTTACCTACATAAATAATTTGTTTGACCAACTATAAAGTGATTTTGGTATTTTCCAAGATTGATTTGAGTTCTGAGTATCATTAGTTAAAGATTTGGGTTGAGGACATTCCTAAGATTACATTCTAGACCTAGTATGGGTACTATAAGTTCATGATGATGTCTTTTGGATTGACTATTGCCTCAACCTTTTCATGATTTTAATGAATATGGTATTTAAAACCTACTTAAATTCCTTCATCATTGTCTTTTTTGGATTATATCTTAGTTTACTCTAATAATAGAGAGGAGCATGAGGATAATTTGCTAATTTTATTAAGTTTGCTAAGGAGAATCAGCTTTATCTGAAATATTTTAAGTACGAATTATGATTGTCTTTGATGTCTTTTTGGGGGCATGTAGTTTGAAATAAGGGATGATGGTAGTCCTATTAAATATTGAAGCTATTAAAAGTAGGGTTAGACCTACCTCCATGACTGAGGTCTGTAGTTTTGTGGGGTTGGTCAGTTAGTACTGCAGGTTTGTAAAGGGGCTCACCTCTATTAATTCTTATTTGACCTATCTAACTCAAAAGAGAGGTACTATCTATTTGATCTGATAAATATGAGAAGAACTTGTTAAATATCTCTCTCATTCTTGCTTTGTCAGTGGAGGATAAGGAATTTCTTGTATATTTGAATTCCTTACATTCAGGTTTAGGTACTTTTTTATTTAGGAAATAAATTTTATTGCCTTGCTTTAAGGCAATTGAATGGTCGTTAGAAAAATTACCCTACTCATAATTTGGAGTTGGATGTAGTGATGTTTGCACTTAAAATATGAAGGGATTACTTGTATGTAGTTCATTGTGAAGTTTTCACTGACCATCATAGCTTGCAACATATCTTCACTTGAGAGGGATTTTAAATTAAGACAACATAGGTGAATGGAATTGTTCAAATATTATAATGTCAATATTCTATACCATCCAAGTAAAGCTAATGTGATCGTCGATGCTCTAAGAAAGAAGAAAACATAGGTAGCTTAGCTTTATTGGAGGTTTCTATATGTTCGTTGCTAGGTAGTTTCAGTCTCTATCGAATAGCTTTATGTGACTTGAGGTGTCTGAGAGATGTGGACCTCCGGCTAGTATGAAGGCAAGGTCTGCATTTTTTGATCAAATCAAAGCTAAGCAATTTAAGAATACAAAGTTAAGTAAGATTTCTGAAAAAGTTTTGCAAGGTGAGGCTAAGGTGTCCATTCGTGATAATGAGGACGTTTTGAGGATGAAGGGCAAGTTTGCATGCCCCTTGTTTGTGAATTAATACCTACTATTCTTGCTGAGGCTCATAGTTTAAAATACTCTATACATCCTAATGTGATCAAGATGTACTATGATTTGAGGTAGCATTATTGGTGAGGTCAAATGAAATGACACATAGTTAATTTTGTGGCTAAGTGTTAGAACTACAAGAAGATGAAGTATGAACATCAAAAGCTTGGTGATATTCTTCAAAGGATGCTCATTCCTGAATGGAAGTGGAAGAGCATAGCTATGGACTTTGTTATAGTCTTTCCAAGACTTTGGGGAAGTACAATTCTATATGGCATATTGTGGATAGCTTGACTAATTCTGCATATTCTATTCTAATGCAGGTGACTTACAATGCAACAAAGTTAGCCAAGGTTTATCTCAAGGAACTTTTTCACTTAAAAGGGGTTATAACTTTCTATTATCTTATATAGAGGTACTCAGTTTACCTCTAACTTTTGGGAGAATTTGCATGAGGAGACGGGTGAGGTTGGACCTTAGTACCACTTTTCGTCCTTAGATTGATGGACAGTCTAAGAAGATGATTCAGGTGTTGAAGCACATGCAATGTACGCGTGTTATGTATTTTAGAGGCATTAGGACCAGTATCTACCTTTGATAGAGTTTGCATATAATAACAACTACCACTCGAGCATCGATATGTCTCCATTTAAGGTATTATATGGGAGGAGTGTAGATCTCCTATTGTATGCTTTAATGTATTTGAGTTGAGACTGTGGGGTATTGATCTTCTGAAAAAAAAAATCAATAGAGAAGGTGAGGTTTATCCAAGAGAAACTTCTAGCGGCTCAAAGTAGGAAAAAAGTATGCAGATTGTTGCATTCAAATGCACACACAAGTGTATGTAGTCGTACAAGTAATATAGGATTGAGAGTCCAGCTATCATACCTACATCGACTTGTCAATTAACTATTTTTCTAAATTACACTAATTCTTACTCCCTTCATTTCAAAAAGAATGACCTACTTTCCTTTTTAGTCTATTTCAAAAAGAATGACCTCTTTCCTTTTTTGGAAATACTTTAATTTTAACTTTTCACATGGCATGTTTAGTATCACAAGATTAGAGGGAATTTTGGTACATTTGACACAACTTTAATTTAAGTCCACAAGATTCAAAAGTCTTTTTTATTTTCTTATACTTTTTGTCAAATCAAAGTAGGCCATTCTTTTTTAAACGGGGGGAGTATTATTTATTCAACAAGTAAATCTTAAAATACGTATTTGTGAATTAACTAAACTAAAATAATAATAATAATAATAATAAAGAAAATTATTGATGAACAATTAATCAAGATATAGAGCAGACTTTTATACAATCAATGAATGAATCGATCTAGGATTATGGATTCGCTAATAATCATGTCGAGTATCAATTTCATCAACTAATTTGATTATCCAGTTGTTGATTTACGGGTTTGATTAAATGATCATGGTCTTTCAAGCCTATAATCATCTATTCAAATTGATCTCACAACTACATCATTTAGCGGGGATGTGATAATCCAATCCAGATGCATTTATATAGCTTCTCATTTTGTAACCAAGTAAGGAAATCAAGGTATATTTCTATCCTAGTCACAAGTAAATTTTTTATTTTACTAAAGTAAGGATCTTACTAACTATATTCTTCATTCTATTTTATTGATTCTCCTTCTGAGTTCACAATAAGAATATAGATTTATTTTAATAATAGCTACATATTAAAATAGTAAGCACAAGAATATAACAACAAGTATGATGATAATCAAATAAATCAAATCAAGCAATTAATAAATAATCATGTTGTCAACTACCATAATCCTAGAATAAGAAGTTTAACTCCACATAGCATGGAGCAATTATAGCAAATCATCCATAGAAAAACGTAAAAATAAATAATAAAGTAGAAGAAAAAATAAATCCAATATATTTTTACCTCTATGGTGGCTTGTAGCTCCCTCTAAGTCAAAAGTCGTGTGTAAACTAATTTTATAAAATATTTATAGATGTATGGAAAAGCCCCAAATAAAATACCTGAGTCCAAAATGAACTAAGAAAATTATCACAGAGCAACAACTCCTCCGTGCCATGCTGATAAAGTGGGGCGTGTCACACCATTAAGGCGGCTAACCACTGGCAGCGAATTTCAATTGAAATTCAAATTTCACTTTTAATAATTTATTACATTTATTTCATTAAGTTGTCTGCTTGATTTTCTTCTATAATCTTTCGTCTTTAATTTGGTTTAGCTTCAAATCTCTTCATCTTCACATTATTTTAATTCTACACATTAAAATATAATACTAAGCATAATCCATAAAATCAATGCTCAAAAAGACAAATAAAAATACTAAATATAAGGTAAATAAAGAATAAAAATAAATATTTTTGACCTAATATCATGGATCGAAAGGTAAGCAATGTGCATTTCATGGAAGATGAACAAGTGTTGCTTAAATTCTCACCCATGAAGGGTATTAAGGGGTTCAATAAGTGTGGTAAGTTTAGTCCAAGATACATTGGACCTTTCAAGATTCTTAAGGATGTGGGGCTGGTGGCCAATATATTATCTTTTCCTCCGAGTTTATTAAAAGTTCATCCTGTGTTTCATGTGTCGATTCTTAAGAAGTATCATGGGAATCATGATATATCATTCATTAGGATTCGATCCTGTTAGATAAAAACCTTTCTTATGAAGTAGAACATGTTGCTATTTCTATAATAGAGATGTACATAGATTAAGGACTGGGGAGATTGCATTCATAAAGATCCAGTGGAAGAACTGTCCTATTGAGGAGGCCACACAGTAGATTAAAATAAACATGCATAGCAAGTATCCACGTCTTTTCACAAATTCAAGTAAATCTTTATTTCTACCTTTTCTTTTGTAGTTGTTTGAGGATGAATTATTATTTAATTGATATCTAATATAATAATACATTCCATAATTATACATTGATTATGGTCTAAAATTCCAGGCTAGGTCAATTTTTGATAGAAATCTGATGTTATATGGATTAGGGATCATTTATGTCTTGTAGCGTAGCATGTGATGGTTGGGTGTTTATTATATGATAGTCGAGAGGTATAGTTACTCATCTAAATTTTTAAAATAAGAAATGGATCCATAGAATCCAATTATAGCAATTATTGTATTGGGATAGATTTGTGTTGTCAAAAATCTAAGTGTATATATGTTATGAAATAGGGAAAATCTAAAAACTCTCCTGAGTTAACGCCTCAGGGTCGCGGGAGAAGTTCCTTCACCACCGTAGAGAGAGCATCATAGCTGTTGGTGAGGGAAAGCTTGGGACTGTCGTAGCAAGCCACTTGGCGCAACAACAGAAATGCTGGAGCGGTCAGGTGACCGCTATCGGGCAAAATTAGTGCCATTCCTATTTTCTAGACCTTATTTTTTCCCAAGAATTCAAAGTTCATTTTGAGGCTTGAGAGAGGAGATATTAACAATGTTTAATCCATAGAATCATTAGAGCGGGAGATGTATAGTGGAATTCGTGGATTAGGTCCTAGGTTCATGAATTGGTATGAAAAACCTATGGGTAGTCCTGAATTTTCCTAATAATGATTCTGTTATTACATTATACTTCCAAACATAGAATTACTTCCCTTTAACATGAATTATGGGTATTTGGGGCAAATTGGTGGTTGAAAATCCTTTTACTAAGTTTCTAAGCTATAACAAGGGTCAAATTAGTGGGATTTAATCTTGAAGGCCTTGAATTGAATATTAAGTGGTTAATTACTCTTTTATTGCTTGTTTTAAGACGGGGAACAATCTGAAGCTTTGAGGAAGGGTAAGGCTCCTGTAGACTAGCCTATATTTGAGTTCTTCGATTAAGGTTGGTTACAGTTTTAATTGGAGTTGAGACTTGATTTAGATTTCATATGTGCTTCTAAATTGAATGTTTGTGGATTGATCTACAGGCATGTGTGTAGTTATGGTTTGGTTGTTAAATGCTTGAATGAATAAGCAGAAAATAAAATTAATTTAGTATTTGTTGATAATTGTGTACTTATGATATTGGTGCACTATGTTATAACCTGAGTAATAGTCAGACTGAAATACATATTGTTATTATTTTGGAGGATCGTGTACCACACTGATACAAAGACTTATATTATGATATTAAATGGGATCGAATACTACGTCGATACGATACATGGATGATGTCCCTTGCAGGTTATGTTTATATAGGCATAAATAAGTCTCTTAGAATGTACGCACGGACTAGAGTTTGATACGTGAGTTAAAAGCTATATTGTGATGATAATGAGACTAATGAATTTACTCTTCTGAGGTTGAGGCGGACATAGATCCCCATGCATTGTGCTACAGAACTCGTGATTTTTTTATATAGTTGATATCCTTAATGGTTGCGTGCCTTAGACGTGGACATTGTGTGGTGTATTGTGAATGAACTTGTTAACTGATTGAGATTACTTGGTATGTGTTGAATATCGTATCTACCTATTATTTGATTCATGTGTATTACTTGTTTCTAAGTTGGGTCAGTCTATGATACCTATCAGTACATAGTAGTTTGTACTGATACTACTCTGTGCTCTTCTTTTGTTGAGTGTAGACTATGTTTCAGATGCTCGGACGCAACCTCACCTACAGCTTTGATAGTTGATTCTGATCCAAGGATGAGCACTCCATCTTAGGCTGTCGTGGATCGGCACACTAGTTCTTGTCCTTCTTTTGGACATTGTTCTTTATCATTTGATAGTTTTAGATATTTTTCTTAGACATGATTTTTATTTTAAAAGTTCTTGTACGATGGCTTTTGGATTTGGTGAATTGTAATAGATAGTTTGATTATACCGCATTATTATCTATTAATTTTTGAGATATTAGAGATTTGACTATATTTCTGTCTTGAAAATGGCCAAGTGGTTGGATTTAACATGGATTAGATGGTTTTCCCATCAGAGAGTTAATGTGTGTAACTCGCCACCGTTTGAATTGTGACATGTCAAAAAGCCAATATTCAACCAGATGGTGCCACAGAAATCACCCACTATTTCTACTTTACGTACCATCCAGTAACAAATTTAACGCAGTTTTCCTTTTATGGCAAGAACTTGTCTCATTTAAGACATCTGTAAGTAGTATTTGATATTTTTTAATCTCTTATAGTATATTTATATGTTGCATTAAATAACTTTGCAATTTATTTTTCAAAATATAGGTCAAGAAAGAATTCAACGATCTCATCAACTTGATAAACGACAACTTCAAGATTGTTTTGAATGCTACCAAAGGGAATCATACTGTCAAAAAGGTGTTGCATTCAATCAAATACCATTGACACTACACCGTCTTACTCATTCTTATTTCTGTACATGAGGCTAATGGTGAAGCTCCCGTTCACATGCCTATTGTAGGTGTTCAAGTGTTATTACAGAATAATATACGTGATCATTCAAGGATACAAGATCATAAAGCTATAACTCATTTTGAGGCACCATAAGGAACATGAATGCGTTCATTTGTATTTCAGTATATTAAATGTATCGCCTATATCATACCATATTCACTGTATTATTATATCAGTTTGTATTCAATGTGTACAACATACACGTTGTATTCATCAAGTTCATAGTATACTAATGTGAAGTCTATATTTCACTTTATATATTTGTATTAAGTATTTTTTTTTGTACAATTTTGAATTGTAGAATTGCAGTCAATGGTTTTACCAATAAGTTACCTCATATGTTAGGATTTGTTCTGAATCTCCTACTTTACCTGCTTTTTTATCATAATTAGAATTACATTTCTTGGTGGAAAAAGGTTCCCTTATTGGGGAAGTTCTCTCCCCTATTAGATTTATTCTTTCTTGGAAAAGGATTTTGTACCTCTATAAATAGAAATTTCTTCTCAAACATAACACCATATCATCCATAATATACTCCTTTAAGAGTTGTTTTATGCTTTTTCAGTTTAATTTTGTGTCTTCTGAATCATCCCAACATGACCTAAGTGATTGTGAGATCTCATCTGCTAATTTGAGTGGTGAAATTTTGACTTTCACAGAAGAAATAACTAAAATGGACAATCAATCAGGACGACAAAACCATTCATATGTATATGTACAAGATGGCCCGCGCCCGTGCTGAACACGGGTATATGCTCATTATTATTGTTTGTTCCTTCGGTGATACACTACCAAAGAATATCAAAAGTAGTTGATTTAAGAGATCACGTCTAAATTCCTCAATCCGAACTCCAAGCTTAACTTGAAAAAGCTACTTACTTTTCTCCATAAAGAAAACCATTGCATTCATCTCAAGGTTTGTCTACCAATAATGAACCTATTAGAATTTAATAGGTAGATTTACATACAAGAAATTTACCAACTAACGAAGCATTCAATGATTAATAACACCAAGTGGGCTCATCTTAAACTTGTTCAAGCATATTGCATCCTTTATGTTGTACGGCAACATGACATTTTCTCCTGACTTTATCTAAAGAAGAAATACTTGTCAAGAAAAGTAAAATCTAAATGTGTCATATATCTGGTGTACAACGTATGCAGAAAGTAAAAGTATAGTTTCTGATTTAGATGAATGGGTGAGCCTTAAAGGAGAGTCCAGAGATTAGTTGCTTGCTTCCCATGTTTATCATACTAGCAGTCGATAATGTCTTTTTTCACGAGAACACATAAACATAAAAATTCACTTAGAAACCTGCACAATCAATTTGGTTCATGACTTTCAATTTATTTCTGGTTATATCTTTTTGAAGCAACATGTTTTAAATCCCCTTCATCGTAATTCCTCCAAACAAGAGGATCAGATTAGTATCCACCGAAAAGTTTAAAATTAAAAATTGTCTTCAGAATTGAACCTTTGAAACAACACAGATTCTCACTAGCATACAACTGACGATCTCTAAGGTCTACATCAGTTCAAACTTGTACTTTACCTACATATTTGACTGAGAGATAGTCAAGTAGAAATTTATTATTTTATTTCATCAAATTTCAAAAGTTTTTGGGCCATTCTTTTGACATAATGCAATTATATAATATTGACATATACAACTTTCCTAGTACTAAATTCAAACAAGAGAATAAATGAAAATTGATTTTACCTTGTCCTTTGTAGAGCATTATGATTGGAAACTTTGTATACCTCATCCAATCTTACTTCCACTCATATCTTCTACGGAGAAAAAGGTTCAAAAGCTTAACAAGAATGAAAGATGATTTGAGTTCATTCTTCATCATATATATATCGTCCTCTTTATTATTGATACACAACTACTTCAAAATATTTTGGGATAATTAATAAATTTATTAAGAAGTCCTAGAACCCTCAATCGTTTTCAAAAGCTAATCAGCAGCTCAAAAGTGAGCAACCAATCATAGTTTGAGCATAAGAATAGCTGTCCAAGGAACTTTTGAACATCGACATCAATAATTGTTATAGTAGCAAGATCGTTCAAGATTGTAACTGTCTTTTATATTGGGTGCCAGAGATGATAGTGAACTATTTGTGGTCTACATATAGATAAATGAAAACGATAAAATTCTTTATGTTAGCTTAAAACCCCATTCATAGACAAAATTATGTTTAGATCAGATAACTATTCGTCGTTTTCTTATTACACCAAACTTGATTCTGTGTTTGGGAGTTGATCATCAAAGTCGTTAAATGTCGTTTAGTTACAAGACATTTACTCGCCCTATCAGTAAATAGATCAGAAGGTAATAGCAGACAACAACATACCAATGTGATCCCAAAAGTGGAATATAGGAAGGATGGTGTGTACGCACCCCTACCTTGAGTGATATAGATAGATTGTTTTTGATAGACACTCTTTTAAAGAAAATATTTTCTAAGCAGATATGAAAAAAAAATACCAGAATAAAATATGGTATGATGAGATCTGCAGAAATTGACCGATCAGCCACCTTGTGTGCTGGTATCCTTTTCGAAAGAAAGCTCTCAATCCTGTTTGTAGCCTTTCATAAATGCTTGTATTATTTTCAGACCTATCTATATGTGGTGTAAATAAGAATAGATGAGCAAGGCAAAACCACTCTTAGGAAACAGGAAATGTTTCAGTTATGAGCATCTATCTAATTTGCATACCCTGAGAGTGAATGTGGTTATAACACCTAAAACAAATCTCAAAGTCTCACAAGACCTATAGCTTGAATCAGCATATACCTCTAGAAATAAGATTGAACTACTATCAAGGTATCGATATTTGAACGGGTGGGTGAACATAAGCAAAATTTGTGCACTGAAGTTTATAGTTATTAGCTGATAATCAGATTATCTTGGTGCCATCAACTTACCTACAATCTGGATAATTGTAACGTATTCCTGAAGTTGGATAGAAATTGTAACAATTGGTAAATTTTTTAAAAAAAAATGAATAAATCTAATGATTATTTATACCAAAAAATATTTTTTTCCTTTTATGAAGACATCAACCACTAAAGAACGTTTTAAGTTACTTTCTTTAGTCCTACAAACCAACTATTTATATAACATCATAAAAGTAAATAATTGGTGAGTTACATAGACAAAATAAAGCACTATGAGAAGAAAGAAATATAAAATGAAGAAAAAGGTGACTCAAAATAGTCGTAGGAAGGCGAAATGGAATGATTACCAGCTTTACAGACCCATGATGTTGCGGAATTGAAAGCATTAACTCCTCGTAATTTCGAACTGGATTGAAGTTGCTCTTTACCACAATTGCTTGCACTTTCTGAACAAAAGAATCACATAAGAAAAAGATACACCTAAAAAATCGGTCTCTATTTGTAAGTTCATTGAGAGGGAGAGTATGTGTAAATTAAGTGTGCAGTGTCACAAGGCCTAAAACGTGCCAGAAAAATGAAAAATGTTGTGTATTTAACTTCCTATACACACCATGTAAAGGCATAGGAAAAATATCAAGAATGACGACACGCTCAAAGGTTGCAACTCTTTATCTTTTCTCTTTTTATGAGTTTTCTTAAAAAAAACTTGCTTGGAGCATGAATTCATTTTTTTTCTAATTGCTAGCGGTGTGAACATACACCTTGATGATTAAAATAGAATAGTAACCTTTCCTTTACTCTCAATAGAGGTCTTTATCTAGTAAAGAGGGACAAAAGTAAATACTTGGAATCTGAAATTTAGAATAAACCTCATACAAGATTGTTTTCTTCTCAAAGAGTGAAGGAGACACGGATGAAAGAGTCTATGAGCATAAAATTGGCATTGAATATATTCTGATGTTGTAATTTTTTTTCTTCTCAAAGAGATAAGGAGACACAGATGGAAGAATCTATGAGCATAAAATTGGCATTGAATATATTCTGATGTTGTAAGTGGTTGTTTATGAGCTATAAAAGAAAGAAAATTCACATGCACA
This sequence comes from Capsicum baccatum var. pendulum, assembly GCA_030864225.1. Taxonomy (NCBI): domain Eukaryota; kingdom Viridiplantae; phylum Streptophyta; class Magnoliopsida; order Solanales; family Solanaceae; genus Capsicum; species Capsicum baccatum. The sequence continues at coordinate 194,109,109 of CM061558.1, read as the reverse complement.
ATTTCTTCTATTCATTCTAGAACAAATGCACACAAAGTGTCCTCCAACAAAGCCCATGTATCAACAATAACAACAACAGACCCAGTGTATTCCCACAAAGTGGGGTCTGGAGGTAAGATGTACGCAGTTCATACCGCTACCTCCGAAGAAGTATAGAGATTGTTTCTGATAGACCCCCAGCTCAAGATAAAGAATAGTTGACTCCACTGTAATATTTCTCCAATAAAAGAAAAAATTTGAGAAGCAAAAGTATTAGATAAGACAGATAATGAGTTTGGTAGCCCCAAGATAACATTCTGATAAGTTTCCCAACTTTAAACAAGAAACACCTAGAGTAATTTGGTCTTTTCATCATTTCTTTTACCCATCTGTTTTACTATTAAGTAGACAATTATAATATAACATCAACTGATTAGAGAAAGAGAAACAAATACCTTTTCTGGTGACACTCTAGCATCTTCGAGGCTGCTAAGAATACATAAAGAGACACCAAAACCGTCAGCTCGAGAATCAGTCATGCAATAAACATTACAACTAACTGCACCACCAAATACTCTGCAATTATTGGTGTTGCTCGTTTCATTGCATGCTTCAAACTTTTCATCACCTGCCAAACATGTCGTTCAGTCTCAATAACAACTTCCCAAATGGTGTGCAGATTACATGAAAGTGACATAAATCTCTAGTGCTTAGTCTAAATTATGCATCCTACAACACAACAAAAGAAATCCCAACAATGTATTGCAACAACACGTAAGGTCATAATTAAAGTGAAATTACAGGAGTACCCTTCGTAGTTCACAAAAGTTTCACTTATTATTTAGAGTAATGTAATATTATTGATTCAGGATACAAATAAATTACATCTTTTTCTTACCCATGAGAGTAAGAAATAACACAAGACAGTACGTTTCGTGGCTACATAACATAATAGGCTCACTTTCAGCAAACGATGAAAGATATTAAAAACTTCCTCCAAGTGGGGCCACAAAGCAAATTATTCAAAACTAAACAAACAAACATCTTATATCAGTCACAAATGCACTGTCATATTAACTGTCAAGTTGATATAACTTGATTAGCTACTAATTCAATGGAAAAGCAGGGAGTATATCATTCGTGAAAGCTTTTTCTTTTCTCCATCTTAATCATTCGGTACCCAAAGCTCACCGATGAATTAATTCAGATTTGCACCAGGTATACCTACTCATGTAAAGTGCCCCCACACAAAGATTTTTTTACTTCCACGATTCGAACCTGACATTGGGAATTTATCCAGTTTAATCATTCGATAGCTAAAATTCACTGGTGGGCATAATGTTAATTCGATGGTGCTGAATGAATTTTACATGGAAAGAATGAAAGTTAAATCTAACTAAAGACAAATACAACTTCTCTTTCTGAAAAAAAATACGTCGTGCAGATTCTTATTTTCTAACAGAGATTCTATCAAACACCTTATGGTCATTAGTAGAACTCCAATCCGGACAAATGTAAAGAAGCTGCAAAAAATGATACAGATCAAAGAAAAACATGTCACTGAATTGCATGTACAACATTCAAGTATAGTAATTGCATCATTATGTGTTTTTTTCTCTTTGAAATCTGCAATTTCCTGAATATTTTCTCTGTATTTGCTACAAGAGATTTTTATCAAACACCTGATGAGCATCAGTAATACTCATATTCTGCAATCATACACTTGAATGTAGATGAAAAATGTAAAAAAGTTGACAAGAAATCATTGCATGTACACATACCACAAAGAAAGATGTGGAGAAAAACAGAAAAATATGTATCCAACTCCAAGAAATATAAACCGACGAAAACTAACTCAACACACAAAAACAAAAAGAAAGAATAATTAGTAACTCAAGAAGATGAACAAATCGATGCCCCACGAATGAAGATACAATGAGAAAGAACCTCACCATAATTGGAGAGCAGCTGATGCAACAACATGAAAGTATATAGTGAAATGGTGAATGCCAGAAGAGAAAAAAAAAAGAATGAAAGGGAGTCCTCAGCTTTCATCGAGGACACGTGGGGACTTTATTACTTCCAAATATGCACTTCGTCGTCACAGAGACCTTCAATTATATATAAGTGTAACTAGTGCTTAGTCTAAATTATGCATCCTACAAAGCAACGAAAGAAATCCCAACAATGTATTGCAACAACACGTAAGGTCATAATTAAAGTGAAATTAAAGGAGTACCCTTCGTAGTCCACAAAAGTTGCACTTAGTATTTAGAGTAATGTAATATTGTTGATGCAGGATACAAATAAATTACATCTTTTTCCTACGCATACAAGTAAGAAATAACACAACACAATATGTTTCGTGGCTACTTAACATAATAGGCTCACTTTCAGCACACGATGAAAGAGATTAAAAACTTTCTCTAAGTGGGGCCACAAAGCAAATTATTTAAAACTAAACAAACAAACATCTTATATCAGTCACAGATGCATTGTCATATTAACTGTCAAAGTTGATATAACTTGATTAGCTACTAATTCAATGGGAAAGCAGGAAGTATTGTTAGAACAATAATGATAATTGTATAAAAAATTTAAAGTAAAACTTGCTTGGCTTAGAGGTACGATAATACGCTTCTTGAAAATAGTTGGAGTCTCTCTCATGAGCAAACAGAAGAACTAGTGACAACTCTATCTTCAGGATTCAACTAAGCTACAAAACAAGTAGCATTCAAGAATATTGCTTTTCTATTCTTGAATTGGTGATTCACCATTTGATCAATGTCTCTCAAGTGTTTTTCAAGGCAAAAGTAGTTTTGAGTGCTTGTCTTTTCCAAATAAAAGAAACACTATTTATAGGGTAAAATTTTCATGCAAGTGAAAAGTATTAATTAAGCAATAGTTAATAGGTTCATGAACAAAAATTGTCTTTCTTTCAAGTTTCAAGAACCTAAAACATAAATGAATTTACAATTGTTAAACAATTTGTAACTCAAGATGCATTTGTTTCAGTTGTAATTTCACATTCATTTTCTTTGTAACTCAAAATACATTTGTTTCAATATTAATTGAAACATAAAAAACTTTTAACCGATGCACTTGTTCCAAAAAATTGATGAAACATAAACTTCAGTAATAACAATCCCCCACTTGTTTCAAGAAATTTTATCTTTACAACAACAACAACAAACCCAGTGTATTCCCACCTGGTGGGGTCTGGGAGGGGGTAAGATGTACGCAGTCCATACCTCTACCTCTAAAGAAGTAGAAAGGCTGTTTCCGATAGACCCCCGACTCAAGACACGAGACACCACGCAAATACATAGTACATAAATACATAGTGAAGCACCGAACAAGGTTACAAGATTACATAACATAAATACGGCAGCCATAAGTAAAAGAAAACAGAGTAAAGCGCCCAGATTCGTACTAAAACAAGGAACACGGAATCATAATAAGGATACTACCCCTAGCAAATAATTCCCTACACTAGCAACCCAAACTTGCCCTAGTTTTCTGCCCTAATTCGCGTCCTCCAGACCTTTCTATCTAGGGTCATGTCCTCGGTGAGCTGTAACTGTTCCATGTCCCGCCTAATCACCTCTCCCCAGTACTTCTTGGGCCTACCCCTACCCCGCCTAAAACCATCCAACGCTAGCCTCTCACACCTAGTGAAGACTTTCTAAATCATTGACTACTTAGTTAACAAATCTTGAACTAAGTTGTTCATTGAATGAAGTAGAAAAATACTCCACGCATATTGCTATGTTACGGTGAAAATCAAAATTCTTTCACACCTTACGGTCATGTGTCCCGAATCCTTTTAGCTAAGTGTTTTAAGATTTCCCTGTTAAAATCTTATTGAAGCGGCCTCCACTTGGCACTTAGTGCGGTGAATTCATCAAGAGTAACTTTGCATACTCCGACTAAGTAGTCTATGAAAACTATTAAGAGAAATTAATCTCATCCTCCTTTACAATAAAGTATCAGTAAATCTACACTCCAACCGAACTCGGTGTATAGACTTAATAAGAGAATATAATCTCACCCTTTTCTTTTGTAGGAATACTGTCAAATCTATCAAGAGTGTTATTATTTACTCCAACCGATATCGGTCTTATAGATTTATCAAGAGAAAAAATCTCAACTTATGCACATCTACTCACTCTCTAGGGAGAAAGGAAATTCTATTGAAGTGTTTCACAATTGCAACTTTACTTATTTTTCCCTTTGAACCTAAGATTACATCATTAGGTAGGGTTACCATAAAGTACAATAAACCTACAACAGACTTTATTCCCATAAGTTTGTACCACCAATTCCTTGCCTAACCCTTTAGATAAAGGATCTACTAAATTGAGTTTGGACTTCAAATATTGAAGCGATATTATGCCATCTTCCAATAATATTCTCACATGATTATGTTTGAGACGAACTTGTCTTGACTTGCTATTGTAATAATCACTTGAAGCCTGAAATATAGCAGCTTTATTATCATAATATATAGTCAAAGGTGGTATCAGCTTACCCCATAATGGAATATCTATCAGCCTACTCCGCAGCCAATCAGCTTCTTCTCCAGCAGAAGATATAGCGATAAATTCTGACTCCATAGTTAAGTGAGTAATACATGTCTGCTTCTTTGATCTCCAAGATATTGCTGCTTCAGCCAAAGCAAAAATCCAAGCAGTAATAGATTTAGAGTCATTCGGATCAGAATTCCAAGTAACATCACTATAGCCTTCAAGAATTGCTGGAAAGGTAGAATAATGCAGGCCAACATTAATTGTACCTTTCAGATACCTTAAAACACGAATTAAGGCATTCCAATACTTAACTCCAGAGTTACCAGTAAACTTGCTCAAAGTTCCTACTGCATAACCAATATCTAGCTAGTTTAATGCTAGGATCAAATAGTGTAGGAGCAGGCTTGTCATCAAAATGATCAAACCTCTTTAGAACCTTCTCAATATAACTTGATTGAGTAAGAGTCAAACCACTTGCTGATCTTACAATTTTGATGCCTAAAATTACATCAGCTTTCCAAGATCTTTTATTCAAACTGAGAAGCAAGAAAATATTTTATTTCTTTGACTCTTTCGATATCAGTTCCAAAGATCAACATGTCATCTACATAAAGACATATTATAACACCAGAATTTTCTTGAAATTTACTAAATATGCAGATATCTCCACCATTGATTAAGTAGCCATTAGAAATCATAACTTTTCTAAATTTATTATGTTATTGTTTTGGAGCTTGTTTTAATCCATAAAGAGATTTAAGAAGTTTACAAACTTTACATTCCTAACCAGAATTGACAAATCCTTCTGGTTGTTTCATGTAGACTTATTCATCGAGATCTCCATTTAGGAGTGCAGTTTTCACATCCATCTGATGAATCACAAGACCATGAATTGTTGCTAGAGTAATCAAGAGACGAATAGAGGTCATCCGAGCTACAGGTGCAAAAATATCAAAATAACCAATATCTTTCAATTGAGTAAAGCCTTTATCTACCAAACGGGCTTTGTACTTATCTAAAGTACCATCGGATTTCATTTTCTTCCTAAAAATCCATCAGCAACTAATTGGTTTACATCCAGAAGGAAGATCTGACAATATCCATGTATTATTAGATAATATAGAATGCATTTCATCATCAATGGCTTCACACCAAAATGGAGCATCATGTGAAGACATAGCTTCAGCATAACTTTCAAGATCCTTTTCAACCAAATAAGCTTGAAAATCAGGTCTAAAGTATTTTAATCTGGTTGATCTTGATCTACGTTTTGGTTGACTTTCATCCAATGGATCAACTGTTTTCCTTTTAAGAGGATAAATAGAAGAACTTGAATCTTGTTCAAAAGAATTTTTTTTCTTAGGATATATATGCTCAAAAAAGTTAACATGTAAAGATTCAATAATTGTGTGAGGACTTGGGGTCTCAAGATTTAAAAATCTATAAGCCTTACTGATTTGTGGATAACCAATAAACACACAATCTACTCCTCTATAGCCAATCTTAGTTAAATGTTGATTTGGTAATCGAACATGAGCCAAGCAACCCTATACTTTAAAATAATTTATATTTGGTTTTCGATTATTCCAAAGTTCATATGGAGATGCATCATGATTTCTGGAAGTAATTCTATTCAAAATATGACATGCTAAAAGCAAGGATTCAGTCCACAAATTTTCAGATATACCAGATCCATAAAGCATAGAATTAACCATTTCTATAAAAGTCCTATTTTTTCTTTCTGCTGCACCATTTTGTTGTGGTGTATAGGACATGGTCAATTGTTTTTCAATTCCTTCTCTCTCACAAAAATCAATAAAATCTGACTCTAAGTACTCTCCACCTCTATCAGACCTAATTGACTTAATTTTCACACTCAAATTTATTTCCAACTTCTTCTTTATATGTTTTGAAAGTCTCAAATTTGTTTTCAATGGAAAGACATAAGTATATTTTGAGTAGCTATCAATAAAAGTGATAAAATACCTCTTTTCATGATGTGACAAATAATACACATCTCACAAGTATCAGTGTGGATTAATTGCAAAAGTGTGGAAGTCCTTTCATCTGTCTTAAAGGGCTTCTTCATAATCTTACATTTACTACAAGTAAGACACTTAGTAGTATGATTCTTTCCACAATCTTTGATTAATTCATTATTTACCATAAGTTGAATGGATCTAAAATTCACATGTCCCAAACGTTCATGCCATAGAGACTCCACAAGATAAGCAGAAATATTTTCATTTTCAGTATTGAGTTTAAACATTCCATTTGCTACATAATCTTTTCCCACAAATATGCCATTTTTTGATAAAATAAACTTATCTGCCTCCAAAATTATTTTAAAACTATGTTTCGAAAGAAGCGTACCTGACAACAAGTTCTTTCGAATATCGGGAACATGCAATACGTCCATCAATGTAACTATCTTTTCGAAAGTACACTTCAGTTCAACAGTTCCTTTTTTTCACAACTTTAGTAGAGGAGGAGTTTTCCATATATACAATTTTACCGTCCCCCACTAATTCATAAGTCTTGAAAGAATTTTGGTTACCTGATATGTGACGAGCTGTGCTGGTATCTATCCACCATTCCACTTGATCTTCCGCAACAAATGCTTCTCTGACCATTGCCACAAGATCATCTTTTTTATTTTTATTTTTTCTTTCTTCTTTTCGGCTTTGAGAATTCTACAATCACGCGCATAGTGACCAACTTTGTCATAATGATAGCATTCACCAGATTTAAAATTGGCACCATTACGCTTGAAATTTGTAGTCTTCTATGCCATTGAAAAATTCTTATTTTCTGGTTCCTTCTTGTTTGATTTTTCTTCAACCATATGAGCTTTCATGAAAGGTTCCTTCAAACTATTATTATCGCGCCATCGTGTCTCTTGTTCATTTGCAAGTGTTGCAACAACTGTTCAAGAGTCAAATCTTTCTTTTTGTGTAAGAGTTTGCTTCGGTACTCTTTTCAAGATGGAGGAAGTTTTGATACAATAGCACCAACATGAAAGTTTTCATCAAGATCAATTCCAGATATAGCAATTTTATTAGCTATAAGTTAGAATTTTTGTACTTGTTCAGTGATTGACTTGTCATCAACCATTTTGAAGTCCATATAATTTGAAACGAGAAATTTCTTAGAACTTGCCTCTTCTGCTAAATAAATAGCTTGAAGAGTGTCCCGTATCTCTTTATCATATTTGCATTTAACATAATATTGATCATAATATTTGTTGGACATTCCTCCAAGAATATAATTCTTGCACAAATAATCATCATATTGCCATTTGACAATTTATTCTTTAATCAAAGTAGCCTCGTCAGATGCTACCTCGGAACCGGAGCATTAGGACAAGGTTCTTCAAGAACATATGCCAACTTTAATCGTCTTAAAAAGAATTTCATCTTTCCACACCATCTACGAAAGTCTTTGCCATCAAATATTTTAAATTTAGGATTAGGCAAAGATGGAATATTATTTGATGTTGATGTAGAATCCATAGAGACAACTATCTTCAAATTGTTAGAACAATAATGATAATTGTACAAGAAATTCAAAATAAAACTTCCTTGTCTTAGAGGCACGATAATACGCTTCTTGAAGATAGTTGGAGTCTCTCCCACGAGCAAACGGAAGAACTAGTGACAACTCTATCTTTGGAATTCAACTAAGCTACAAAACAAGTAGCATTCAAGGATGTTGCTCTTCTATTCTTGAATTGGTGATTTCACCATTTGATCAATGTTTCTCAAGTGTTTTTCAAGGGAAAAGTAATTTTGAGTGCTTGTCTTTTCCAAACAAAAAAAACACTATTTATAGGGTAAAATTTTTATTCAATTGAAAAGTATTAATTAAGCAATAGTTAATAAGTTCATGAACAAAAATTGTCTTTCTTTCAAGTTTCAAGAACCTAAAATGTAAATGAATTTACAATTGTTAATGCATTTGTAACTCAAGATGCATTTGTTTCAATTGTAATTTCACATTCATTTTCTTTGCAACTCAAAATGCATTTGTTTCAATATTAATTGAAACACAAAAAAATTTTAACTGATGCACTTGTTCCAAAAAATTGATTGAAAAATAAACTTCAGTAATAACAAGTATATCATTCGTGAAAGATTTTTCTTTTCTCCAGCTTAATCATCCGGTACCCAAAGCTCACTGATGAATTAATTCAGATTTGCACCAGCTATACCTACTCATGTAAAGTGCCCCCACCCAAAGATTTTTTTACTTCCACGATTCTAACCTGACATTGGGAATTTATCCAGTTTAATCATTCGATAGCTAAAATTCACTGGTGGTCATAATGTTAATTCGATGGTGCTGAATGAATTTTAAATGGAAAGAATGAAAGTTAAATCTAACTAAAGACAAATACAACTTGCCTTTTTGAAAAAAAATATGGCGTGCAAATTCTTATTTTCTAACAGAGATTCTATCAAACACCTTATGGTCATTAGTAGAACTCCAATCCCGGACAAATGTAAAGAAGCTGCAAAAAATGATAAAGATCAAAGAAAAACATGTCACTGAAATTATTGCATGTACAACATTCAAGTATAGTAATTGCATCATTATGTGTTTTTTTCTCTTTGAAATCTGCAATTTCCTGAATATTTTCTCTGTATTTGCTACAAGAGATTTTTATCAAACACCTGATGAGCATCAGTAATACTCATATTCTGCAATCATACACTTGAATGTAGATGAAAAATGTAAAAAAGTTGACAAGAAATCATTGCATGTACACATACAACAAAGAAAGATATGGAGAAAAACAGAAAAATATGTATTCAACTCCAAGAAATATAAAGCGACGAAAACTAACTCAACACACAAAAACAAAAAGAATAATTAGTAACGCAAGAAGATGAACAAATCAATGCCCTACGAATGAAGATACAATGAGAAAGAACCTCACCATAATTGGAGAGCAGCTGATGCAACAACATGAAAGTAGATGGTGAAATGGTGAATGCCAGAAAAGAAAAAAAAGAATGAAAGGGAGTCCTCAGCTTTCATTGAGGACACGTGGGGACTTTATTAGAGTGACACACAGGAATATAAATAAATACAAACTTTCAAATATGCCCTTCGTCGCCACGAAGACCTTCACTCATATATAAGTGTAATATTACATTCTCTTTTATCTATATTTTAAAATATATGGAATCATTTATTATGTATGTTCAATCTACATATTTCTTTTAAAAAATGATGATATTCATAACAATAATGAAAAATCTGTTGAAGCATCAGATGTTATATTTGATCCTATTTATGTCATACAAACAGGGGTGGAGCCACCTTTCATCCAGTCGAACTCCTTTGATGGAAAGTTATAATATTTTTATACTATTTTCATATGATTAAATATATTTTTATGTATATATGATAGATTTTAAACCCCATTCGGCCAGTTTTGTATGTTTACTTCTGAACCAGCTCAATAAAAATTCTGGCTCTGTCACTGCATGCATACAAAGTGATGACAACTTAATGGAAGATTAAGTATCTTCATTACATTGCAGTGCATTTCATTTTAAGTATAATGTCTTGACATGAGTATTTAACATACTGTATATAATTATTTAGAAATCTAAAGCTCAGTTTCAAAGTGAGATACCCCAAGAAAATAGAGGCTGGAGTTTCTAATAAAGCTGATGGCATAAAGAACAACCTTCTGATATAAATTTGAAAAATACCCAAAGCACAAACTGTTTCATACTTTGATGATCTCAAGTCCATCCATTCCAACATTTAAACAGCCAATGACCAGATTATGCATCATGTTCCTATTTAGATGGTACATCCTAATAACCAAAACAATAATGCAAATACAACCAGAGTCGCAATTTCAGTTGATTGTTGACTTGCTTTCGAGCCTAAATCTCAAAACATGTCTCGTCTTACATACAAAAATCAATATTGATGCTTATACTGATACACCTTTACCCATGTTTAGGAGCAGATATCGAAGTTACTGAAATACATTCCTTTATCTAAATTTGGATCATCGGCTGATAAATTATATTTTTATATATATATGTATATTTTATTGTATATGTAATTTTTATGAGCTGCATAAAAATACACTATCAATTTTGTGGCCACTTCATCAAGTTTGACCCTCATTTTTGAGAAAAAACATTTATTTGTTTCTAATTTTATATTGGGGACACATGGTACCTCTCTATTTGAGGATTATTTGAAATGGATTCGGGACGAACTCTTTGCTAGGCATGTGGAGAAGTAGGTTTCTCTTAACTTGTATTTAATATGAATTTCATGCTTTTGTTGATGACTAATTCGATTATACTTTGGGGGACATCTGTAGACATAAAAGTTTAATTTGTGTTGAATAATTAATTCAAACTTTATATATATAAATTAATTAATTTTTAAATTCAAATTTAAGGTTTATTTTACCTTAAACTCTAAATTCATGCATGTATTAAGATGTCATGACATTCCAGTTAAGTTCAAGACTAATAAAATAATGACATATATTTAAATGAGACATAATACATAAACATGTCTTTTAACTTGGCATCTGCTGACATTTATGTCTTCCAATTTTGCATGTGTACAAATAGACATTTAAACCTGTATAATATTGAACAAGTAAACACACGCGTCATACGTGACATAATGCACATAGGATGCAAATTGTTCATGTAGGATGCCACATAGGACAAATGTGTATACTTGGTCAGTTTTATATAAATTTAAATGTCTACTTGTGCATACCCAAATATGAAGGATATAGATGCAAACTGAAACCAAGTTAAAAGAAAAATTCAAATGAGGTAACTCCACAAAAATTCAACAGGTAATCAAAAACTGTGAAGTGTCCAAACTGATATGTTTTAACCAATCAATAATCTTATCGCATAACATTTGTAATAAATTTAATGACTTACATAAACCAACCAATCAGATTCAGACAGGAGATTTCTTATGTACGTGAACTTCCTATTTCCTCCAATTATAATATGCAAGCTACATAACTTTAAGAGGACATTGAGCAAGCATTGGCATCAAAAGAATCACACATTTTTAAAAGGTTCAAATCATATTGCAATTCAAAAAATACTCTACCAAAATTCTTAAATCACAAAGTTTAGAAGAGAAGAATCGAGAAAAAAAAGTAGCAGCCTACGTTATGTGCAAGGTCCAAGAAAGAGTCGAGCCACAAAAATTTATTGTACGCAATTTTACTCCACTTTTTTACCATTATTTTTACGACTTGAACCCATAACCTTCTCATCATATGACAACAACTTTACCACTACTTCAACGCTCCCTTCAAGAGAAAAATCAAGAGAACAAAAAAATTATACCCCATAGAATCATCAATAAAATTATTCTCTTATTTATATTTAATTGCTGTTAATTTTCAAAACTTAAAAAATTGTTGCGAACAGTTGAATAATGTGTCCAGGAGAAAATCCCATAAAATAAAAATTGATATCCGTAACACTATTAAGCTTACGACTCTTACATGGTGTCGGTTTTGTCGGATCAAACCCACTGTAACAATGACGATCAAAAATAAGTAAAGCGATTCAACTAAATACAATCGTTAAGTTTCTGAAAATTTAAAACCTAATTTCCTGGAAATTTTTCGGACAAAATGGAATTTATATATATTTCTACTTTCTTTTGTTATTCTGTTACAAAATAACAGTTACAAGCTACAAGGATATGATACCTAGTAACTTCACAATTACAAAATTGTTTTTGTTATACTTTGGACCCCTCTCAAAAATTTGATACAAAAAAATATGAAACCCAAAAAGGGAGATCATTACATTAGCAACAGCTCAACCACAGAACTTTTGCAAGTGCAGTTGAACTGTTAGATTTTACACGCTATTTCCACTTATGGTCCTTTTTGTTTCTCCTCAGAGTATTATCATAATGCAAAATAGTATATTTCGTTCCAGCTACTAAAACTTCACATGATGGACCAGAAAATCACCCTGTTACCAAAAGTGAAACAAAGCGAGTTCATATCAGCTCTGTTTGTCAAGAAAAGCTTGTATTGATGGTTCCCTCCCAAGAAAATCTGACAATATTTCAAGGGGGTCTTTTTCTCCTCCTGCGGCCAATACCTATCACAAAGTGAAAATAAATTTTTGAAAGTGCCAAAAAAGGAAAGTTTTTGCATGTCATTACTTCAGAAAATGTATGACCAATTCAGCAAAGAACTTAGGATGAGATTTTCTTGACAGTTCTTAGAAACTGCACTCACTTTATGAAGGAACATGAAGACTTCTTCAAATTGAATCTCATCGTGAAACTAAAAGACCGTTAATAATAAGTGAAAATAGTCATAGCTAGAAAGGCCCTAACTTTCAAGGAGCAGGGGCTTATACTGCAATCGTAATTAGAGAATGGGGGAGTTGCATGTAGACAAGGTTCTCTAGTGTTCCCTGAAATTTTAAGTTTCAACTTTACTGGGCCTCGGGAGGACATCAAATTTGATGAAAACATAGCTGAATGTGGACGAGACAGCAGTCCTAGTGGCTAAGAGGGATTCAGTTGATTAGATGTGGAATTTGGCAAACGAAGCAACATAGCCTGATATGTCAGATGCTGCAATAGTTGCAAAACCTAGATTACCATTGACATTTACCTATGTTTTTCAATCGGATGTCCCCGAAGAACCACTTGTTCCTCGGATAATCACAACAACAACATCTCATATTGCAAAAAGTAGTTCTGGTCTTTAAACATGCAAGAGAAAAAGTGATCTATCAATGTTTAAGTAATTTGTTAGGATCATTCAAAACTAATCAGTTAGGTTTTAGGAAAACTAACCCATCCTTGCAGAATAAGACATCTATATTTGCTACATGGATTACCAGAAGTTACTCACAAAGCAGCCAAAACATTGTCAATCTAAACATGAAATCCAAGTAAATAGTAATCTCAAGGATGTACTTGGTACCTTTTTCCTAAATTGCAAGCCTGCTTGCAAGTTGAAAATATCATCATGAAACTTCAAGGCAAATATATCAGCAGCAAAGACCTAGGGAGGAATTGAAAAAATTATCAAACCCATAAACCATGTATCAAATAGAACATCTATATTTCAAACTCTGCTGAAATTCTGGAAAATTCATGAGAAAGCATGACATGAGGTGGCTAGTAATGCATTCAGCAAATATAACTACCTCCGTGTCATTTTATATGGCGATGTTTGGTTGGAAATAAGTTTATTTAACAAAGAAAGAAAGAAAGAATTTTAGAACATACCAAAAGTGTCCTTGAAACTTGTGATCTTAAACATGCTATGATATTTCTATGGTCATAAGAGTATGTCATGAATGCTAAATAGAATGTTCAAAAGTTGAAAGACTTTCAAAGTATATAAAGGCGTCATTCCTTTTGGAAAGGACAAAAAATGAATGAGTGCCATATAAAAGAAACCAGTGGCGGACCTAAGATTTAAGGATAGTGTGGGTGCTTAAAAAATTTAAAAATTGAAAAAAGTAAAAAAATAACCTCAATGAGGTTCGAACCCAGGACCTCCTACAAATGAAGCACCTTAAAATCAACTTAAGTGCCAATGCACCCAACCAACTTTTGTTTTAGTGGGTGCTTTTATATGTTTTATACCTATTTTCATATATTTTCTATGTAATTATACCTATTTCGCGTTGAGTTTAGTGGGTGTCGGAGCACCCCAAAATACAAGGTAGGTCCGCCCCTGAAAGAAACAGAGGGAGTAAATGGAGGAAAAAAAAATGTACCAAAAGTTATTTAGGTTTTAGGAACACTTCCATGAATGACAAACTTGTTTAGTAAGACTATGAACAAGGATGAGCAGGACCTCACTCCAGATGTGACTGTAGCAAGTGGCCTCATAGCCAATAGCAGTTCGAGGAAAACATGAAGCTGGGTTGATTCCTCTTAGAAGCGGTAACCCCACCATAACCTGAAGAAATGAAGAGTTTAAGCACACAAATATTAGTTTTCCTCCAATAAATAAGAGTAACGAATCATACCTTTGGATAGAGATGCTGGAACAGCCCAATAATATCAACATTCTCGGTTGAATGAATAATTTGATCAAATAGACCTGAAAAGATGAGTATCAACTTCTGTTAAGTGACTCTGAAATATAAAGCGACAAATTCTTAGGTTTGTTCGTTTTTCTACTGCATTAACCAACCTTCAACTGTCCAAAACATTTGCTTAATGTATTGCCAGCTAATATAGTTTAAGCATGATAACAATCATTGCCCAAACATCTTCTTTTTGAGTAGCCCGTGCAGTGCCCACCCCTCCCTCCCATAAAAAGGGAAGCCCGGTGCACTAAAGCTCCCGCTATCGCAGGGTCCAGGGAAGGGCCCCTCCACAAGGGTGTATTGTACGCAGCCTTACCTTGCATTTCTACCTGAGGTTGGTTTCAAGGCTTGAACCTGTGACCTCCTGGTCACATGACAGCAACTTTATCAGTTACTCCAAGGCTCCCCTTCCCTCCCTTCCGTATAAAAAAGAAAAATAAAATAAAAAGACATCTGCAGTACAAATTCGTAACCCAAAAACTATTTACCAGTGTATATGACAGCATTCTGATAATTCAGGAGTCCTATCAAACATTCAATGCTCAGTGTGTTATTGCAAACTCTATGCATGTGTATTTGGTGATTATGTTAATTAATTAGCATGAATTAGGAGACTATTTTTTTCCTTTTCCCGACGTAATTATAGGTATAGAATATTTTCTTTTATTGCAATCGATTGTCTTTGCCTATTTAGCTATGATTTACTTGTATAAATACTCATTATCATAGGATGTAGAGGCATCCTGAAATACAAAGAAGCCTCTTTCTTCTTTCTCAAATTCTACATTGCATCAAAGTCATTGGCTCATTGCTGCCTTTTGAAGTGAGTTTTCTCCATTCCAGCATTAGGCTTCCTTTTCTATCAAAAAGAGGTTGAGCTCTCTCTCAACTTGAAGCTGTCGGCAAAGGCAATCTCCAGCAAAAATTTTCAAGATTTTTTCTGTTTAGGTTCGCCTGTCAATTACGAGCCTACTCCGCAAGTTTCAGATTTTTTAAATCATGGGAGCTAAGGTTCTGAACATCGCACATCTGGTTTTCCAATGAGACTGATTTGCATGACGAGTTTTTCAGTTTTTTCTTTCTTCTCCAACGGACTGAGTAGAAGATATTTCCTTCTAGTGTTTTAGAAAATTCTATTTTCTGATTTGAAGTCCTATTAAAACTATGGGGGACACAAAGGCAGTGGAGAATAATTTTCACAAATCGGAATTGTGAAACTAGACAGGGCTGGTACGAATTTTTCTGGGTCAAGGTCTTGTTTGCTCTATATTAAATCTTAAAAATTGCTTCATTATATTAATGGAGAGAAGCACCCAAGGGGGTGGCCAAGTGGTTCAATGAAGTTGGGTTGAGCACCATGAGGCCTCTGGTTTAATTCCCAACAGAGACAAACACTAGATAATTTCTTCCTATCTGTTCTAACCTTGGTGGACAGAGTTATCTGGTGCCTACTGCTGGTGGGACAGGTATCCCATGGAATTAGTCGAGGTGTGAGCAAGCTGGCTCGGACACCACGGTTATCAAAAAAAAATATTACTGGAGAGAAGAAACAGGCTACAACATCTAATAATGGTCTATGGAATTTCGATAATTCAATTGTTATGACATGAGTTTTGAATACTATGCACATCAAATCTCAAAAGCAATATTTATTGCTTGATATTGGTTAAAAGATCTAGATTTCAACTAAGTGTGCTTACTCTTGCAATGGTAATTTTGAAATTTGGAGTAAAATTCATGCATTAAGTAGAGTTAACCATCATTACTTATTATTCTAAGCTAAGTGGTTTATGGCAGGAAATTGACTATTATCAGGATTTCCAAGCCAAGTGTATACGGATGATGTGGTTCTTTTTTAGCAATCGGTTGAAAAGGAAAGGTTCTATGATTTTATGGTCGGTTTGAACCAAGAGTATGATCAGATCAAGGTTTAAGTTCTTGGCAAAGTTCCTTTTCCTTCTCTTGAGGATGTATAATCCTCTGTTCAACATGAAAAGAGCCGACGAGGTGTCATGTTGTATCAGGCTCCCATTAAAGAATCTGGGTTAACTATCTTTCATGAACAACCAAAGGCAATTACTTCTGATAACGACTACTTGCGTTGTGATTATTGTGGAAAGTTAACAGTGTTATCAAAAGCAAAAGGCATTAAAAAACTCCAACATCCGTTCGAGCTTTAAGCGCAAATATAGTGGTGGACTTCAATGAAAAAAAAAGGCGCAATAGAGAAAAAATATAAATATATACTTAACCCAAGACTTATGATAATAATAATCATGTATAACAAATATATGAACAAGGAAACTGAAAAAGAATTACGATAAAGTAAAATATCAATTGTTTAGTTTCACCTCTTCAGGAGACGCTCATTGGCAAGAAAATGTATGTAATAGAGCCTAGATGACAATACTGAAGCGCACATTAAGCGAGGCAAAGCACTCAACGCTTTAGAGCTTAAGCATGCCTTTGACAACAGTGAAAGCTAAGGCATACAAAGGAGACACGCCTTTGTATGAGTTCGCTTTAGAGCCTAAGCGTGCCTTTGACAACACTGAAAGCTAAGACATACAAAGGAGACACGATGGAAACTACAGGCAGACTAACAGGAGTCTTGGAGGAAAACATTTAGGTCCATCAAGGGGTCTAGCTATAGGTCCATTCAAACTTCTTCGGGAGAAACTATCTTCAGATGAAATTCAACATCTTTGCCGACAACTGACTAAACTTGATTCACCTTTTGTTGCCACGTCTAATTATGTGCAATCGGGTACTGCCTTTAGTGTGCACCTTAATTACTACATTGTTGATTCTGGTGCAAATACACACGACGGGCTGATAGCCTTTACTGCGCATCTTAATCGTCGCACTGTTGATTTTCGTGCAAATACGCTCATGACAGGCTCCTCTAAATGCTTAAAAAGCTACTCTCCTAGTCGCAAAAGAAATCATGTCAGAATGGTCAATGACTCTCTACCCCCCATTTCTGGAACAAGTTTTACCCTGTACACCTAGTATTACATCATCATCCGTTCTTCATGTACGTAAGTTTTCTGTTAACCTTTACCGTTGTTGCTATCATCAAGGAACCAAGTTGTAGTACTGTAACACCATCATTCCTACATTTGTAAACCCGAACACCATGATTTCTATGCAAATATAAGTGTCATGATCATTTACCTAGTGTGTAAAGTGCTTTCTTTGTGAAGAATGTTCATAGAAAACACTTAAGAGTGAAGTTTAGTTGAGAATTTTTGTTATCGACTGAATTTAGGTATCCGATCCTGCACGGGTCAATTTTGAACGTGTATAACTTCTCGAATATATGGAATTTTGGAGCTCAAGATCCACCAAATGAAAGATAACTGAGTCCTCTTTTCAATACATCCGATTTCGCCTTAATCCGATGCCCGGGTGAAAAGTTAAGAGCATTTTCGCGAGCGAACTAGTGAGGGTGCGCAATCTGTGCTCCGCGATAAGAGTATGGTATGCTCTGTATGCTTCGTGCTAAGGGTGTGGCATGCTCATGTTCCCGGAGACGCTAAAACACAAGTTTCTCTTCAGTTTTTCGGGGGCAAACTACTCATTTACGTCCTAAATCATCCTATAACTAATAGTTACGTGATTTCCCTCATCCCATAACCCAAATACCCAATTCCTCTCCTCCCAAATTCTCAAGAACACCAAATAAGAATTTTTCCCCAAAGTTCAATTTCCAAGGCTTCAAATTCAAGTTCTTTTCAATGTTTTTCTCACCAATTTCATCATCGAAGGTATGGGAATCGAATCCAAGTGTCCATATCGATTTCAATCTAGGGTTCAAGCTTCAAAGTTAAGGATTCAAGCTTTTCTCCAAATTCTTTCATCTTCCAGGCATGTTGTACACTCCCTACTTTAATTATAATATTATTGCATTATTCAATTGGTATTTTGGTGTTTTGAATGCTTGATAAACTATGGGTTTAGGGGGTTTTGTTTGTTTTACAGTTGCACGGTTTTACCCTTGTTTTAATGGTTTTTCTTCATGGTTTAAATGGTGAATTGTGAATGGAAATTGTGTCTTATGAAGATGGTGGAATTTGGTACTTGGTTTCACATTGATTATGGATGATGATATGAACCCTAACCTACTTCAAAAATTTGGTCTTTCAACATGGATTCTATAGAGTTAAAACTTATTTTTTGAAATCATTGCATTGCATTAAAGGATAAATGGATATAAAGGTTTGAATGTTCTTGGTGGCTATGGTTTGAATTTTTGAACAAGTAATTGGAGTCAAATTGATTATATGGATTGGTTTGGCATAAATGGAACAGCTTGCAAGCCTATTGGTATGGCAATACCAAGTTGGAAAATGCCTTAATGAAAGACTCCTTGGTTAATGGATGGTTTATGTGAATTGTTTTAATTTTGGCTTAAAGGGAGTTGTGTAGCTCGCCGAGAAGGTGTAGTCCCGGGGGAACCAACACTGAAAGCCACGTTTGCCGACGTTGGGGGTCTATATGACCATTGTGTCTGGATACACAATATATTTTGGACAGCTATCGCCTTGGTGTCTCTAGTCATTCCTCGATACATGCAGTTAACATTGACTAGGGTCCTTCCGGCAGGGGGAGCCGAATCCATATAGCCTGTGGGTGCCTGAAAAGTCGGTATGAGCAATACATAGTTCAGGACTAATGTTTTAAACGATCATATTTCATATCCCTTGTCCCTATCCCGACATCCTATATATATGTATATATATAATTGTTGTGCATGTGGCTTTATGACTGAATTTTTGGTAAATGCATTATTTATCCCTTCCCTTGGGTTGCATGCCAGTATTCATCGTACTGATCGTCTCCGAACGCTACATCGTTTCATGATGTATGTTTCGAGGGCTTTTTTGGTGATCCTATGCAGCATTAAGTGGTTTGGTACTCTTGTTGGTCAGCTGTGAAGTGGTAAGCCTCATCTTTCGGAAGGCCCGGTCATTCTCTTAGATTTCCTTATTTTTCTCGTATTTATGAATTTCTTTTGTCATTGTCAGGGGCATGTCCGACTTTGTTGGTATTCTCGGATTAGAGGCTTTTGTGGATAGGATTGAAACGTCATTAATGTCTTGTTTTGATTCTTTAAATTTTCTTTTGGTTTTATATATCTCATTGACTTGGTTGGCTTCCGTTGTTTACTTTTATTGTGCTCTTGAGGTAAGGCTAGGGGTTATCTCCGGCCCTCGGTGGGTTTGAGATACCCGTCCCGACCAGGTCCTGTATGGGTCGTGACAAGTACCCGGTGTTTCCCTAATCGTTGTGTTATTCAAGATCTTCAATCAAGGAAGAGGATTGATAATGGTAAATTGCAAGATAGCTTATATGTTTACTGAAACTCGAGACTATGGAGTCTGGTTAAGCATTTTTGAAGGAAATATGGATGAAAACCATGAAATATTCCTAGTGGTAGTGGCACTTGGGGCACTCATCCTTTTTTGTTTTTTACAAAAGTTATATCCTAGTTTGTTCAAGAACTAGTTAGACTTTTTATTTTGTGATTGTTAGAATAGGAATAATATAGAAAATTCTACTTAGAAAAGGATTGTAATGTATTGTCTGTAAATAGGGTGTCAATGTAATTATGTAGACACAATTCAATAATAATTTTTCTCCATTATTTTCTCACATGGTATCAGAGAGGTCGTGAGGAAAATATCATTCCGGTGTCACTGCATCGTTTTCCGGTAACAATGGTTGTTGTCCAAACAAATATATTTTTCGTTGGTATATTTCAAAACAAACCAACACCGTCATCATGATCAGAACATCTCGGCGAGCAAACCCCAGTCAAACACCAACAAACCTATTATATTCCCACGTAGTGAGGTCTAGGGAGGATAGAATGTACGCAGTCCATACCACTACTTCTAAAGAAGTAGAGAGGCTGTTTCTGATAGACCCCTGGCTCAAGACAAAGGACAATATACAGGAACATCAGAAGCATGAAACATGATACAAAAAATAACATAGGTACGAAATCCACAATAATATTGTGCATTACCAAACAAAGGACACCAACGCCCTCCTAACTACTGACTACGATACATCCACACACCTTAGCCCTCTATCCTAGTATTTTTCCTCCGTACCTTCCAGTCCAGGGTCATGTCCTCAGTGAGCTGTAACTGCTTCATGTCACGCTTAATCACTTCTCTCCAGTATTTCTTCGGTCTACCCCTACCCCGCTTGAAACCATCCAAGGCCAACCTACCGCACCTACGAACTGGAGCATCTATGCCCCTCCTCATCACATGACCAAACCATCTCAACCTCACTTCCCGCATTTTATCCTCCACCGACACCACTCCCACCTTCTCCCGAATAATCTCATTCCTAACCCTGTCAGCCCTTGCAAATCCACACATCCAATGCAACATCCTCATTTCAGCCACCTTCAACTTTTGGATATGAGAATTCTTAACCGGCCAACACTCCGCTCCATACAACATAGCCGGCCGGACTGCAACTCATAGAATTCGCCTTTAAGCTTGGGAGCACCTTCTTATCGCATAGAATTCCCGAAGCGAGCCTTCATTTCATCCAACCTACCCTAATACGGTGAGAGACATCCTCATCTATCTCTTCATTCCCCTGAATCATATCCCTCTTGCAAACCACCTGGGAGTCCAACTTCACTACCACCTTGTCCTATTGCCTCGAGTCACTAAACTTGCACTCCAAGTACTCCGTCTTGATCCTACTCAATCTGAAACCTTTACACTAGGGTTTGTCTCCAAACCTCCAGCTTATCATTAACACCTTGCCGCTAATCATCAATCAAAACTACATCATCCGCATAAATCATACACCAAGGTACCTCGCCTTGTATACTTCGCGTCAACATATCCATCACCAAGGTGAATAAAAATGGACTAAGAGTAGATCCCTGGTGCAAACCTGTCAAGACCGAGAAATGCTAAGAATCTCCTCTCACAGTCCTTACCCGAGTCTTCGCCCCCTCATAAATGTCCTTAATCGCTTTGATGTGCGCCACAGAGCCCCCCCTCGCCTCCAAGCATCTCCAAAGGACCTCCCTAAGGACCTTGTCATACGCCTTTTCCAAGTCAATAAACACCATGTGAAGATCCCTGCTCCTCTCTCAATATTGCTCTACCAGTCTCCGCACTAGGTAAATTGCCTCAATCGTCGAGCGGCCAAATTGATTCTCCGAAATAGACACAATCTTCCTCAACGTCCACTCCACCACTCTCTCCCAAATCTTCATCATATGACACAACTACTTAATACCCCGGTTGATACAAGCACGGTCATGAAGATCGCTTTTGAATATTTTGAATGCAATCTACGGAGTGTACGAGTTGAAGTGTGAAAAGGGCTCCAAAGTCGCCCCTCTATTGCACTCCATGGGCTCTATTTTGTTCATTTAACACTAAGGAGCACTTTTGTCATTTTGTCACTAATTGTAATAAGTCTATAAATAGAACATGTTAGGGTTTAAGCTCATTAGTTATTGAATATTGATGAAAGAACACTTTTCTTGAGAGAGAGCCTCCCTAGGCTGAAACTAGGACATGAGCAAGTGTGGACTCACTTGTGAATGTGTATTGCTTGGAAACGATGATGCTTGAGCAGTGGAATCCCTCCCGTGTCTTCATAAGAGTGTGGTGTTGCTATTGTAAGTCTTAGGGTTCCTTAGATTTATTATATCTTTGGGTTCTTGGGTCTTATTGTAGTGTATATCACACTAACTATCTCTACATGTCATGTCTTAGTGTTATCTAAGGAAACTGTTAGTTATTGTTGTTCTTGTAATCTTGTAATCGTTGGATTGTTGTTATCCTATTGTTGTTCTCCTTATCATATTGTGGTTTATCTCTTTTTGTTGTTAGTGCTTTTGGTGTCAGTTACACCTTGTTACTTGTTGTTGTTAGACCCAAGATTTGTGTTTGTGTTGATCTCGATTTTCCTCTTCTTTGTGGACTGTTTTTAGAGTGTTTTTGATACGTACCAAGTTTGTATTGTATCATTTGGTATCAGAGCATGGCTTGATTTTGTTCCCACAAGATCTCTACATTTCATGTCTTAGTTAGTGTTATCTAAGGAAATCGTTAGTTCTTGTTGTTCTTGTAATCTTGTAATCGTTGGATTGTTGTTATCCTATTGTTGTTCTCCTTATCATATTGTGGTTTATCTCTTTTTGTTTTTAGTGTTTTTGGTGTCAGTTACACCTTGTTTCTTGTTGTTGTTGGACCCAACATTTGTGATTGTGTTGATCTCGATTTTCCTCTTCTTCGTGGACTGTTTTTATAGTGTTTTTGATACGTACCAAGTTTGTATTGTATCATTTCATATCAGAGCATGGCTTGATTTTGTTCCCACAAGATCAATCTTGGGCTTGCTTGCTTGAAAATTCAAAAAAAAAAAAGTGCTAAAAACTGAAAATTCCAAAAAGAAGCAAATTTGTCCAGTTTTGTTGTCTTAGCAGAAATTGTGTCTTGTTGTGTCTTGGCTGAGATTTGTGTCTTGTAAACTTAGATCTAAGAGTCCTTTTTGTGTGTTATATTGTTGGTAGTGTTAGCTTCTTCATCCCTAACACTAAAGGATTCTAAATCTCAGTTTGAGCTTTAAAAGTTGATGTTGTTGTTGTGAATCCGCAGTATGGCCGATTGTTGTTGGTTCAAGTTTTGAACGTGTATTGTGGGTATTGTGTTGTGAATTTTAAGCTTGAAAAGGTGTTGTTGTTGTTTGGGGGTCCAACATGAACCTTAGAACTTCAAGACTGAAAGTTTGTGTTCTTGGTATTCTTCACCATCTCCATATATTGTTGAAGAAAAAGTGGTGGTTGATCTTAGAAGTTGAAGAAAAAAGAGTGTGTATTGTGTTAGTCTTGCAAGATAACAGATCCAAGTTTCAAGGTTTTAGTACTTGTGACTCAAAGACTTTTCCTACACACTCAAGACTTTACAACCCACTTCCAACCACTTTCCATGAGACAAGGGCCATGTTTTAAGGAAAAATATTACAAAAGTCGAGTACTGAAATTTGAAACTTGAAAAAGGTTCCAAGACTTATTATTTCCTCCAAATAAATCCACCAATCCAAAAATTAAAAATGGGTCAAGACTTGGACATTGGAAAATAAAATTGTAGAAACCGCAATCAATTCGTGGCTGCCACATCATTATTTTACTGTTCACACAACAATTTTGGCTCAAATTTTTGATTTCGTAGTTTCATTTTCTTGTTAGTTTCGCTTGTTGATTCCAACACTAACTTACACGCTAGTGACCATTTACTAGATTGTGAGTTGGTTGTGAACCGTTCCTTCGTGTTTACGTCCTTGTGTGTTCTCTTAATTCTTTGGAGTCGTTGTAAACATTTGGTTCACCTCTCAACACCTCACGGAGTACAAGCAAGCTTACAACACTTGAGAGATTTAAGTTTGAGGAATTCGAGAGGCAAAGAATAAAGAAAGTGTGTGAGGACCTTTCTTGTACGACTAATTTGTTTGTGTTTTGTAGGTAACTTCTTGGCTAAAATGAATAACAATGTTCCTAGTGCTATCTTGGCCGGAGATGAAACTCAATTGAGTTGAATAAGATTGAAGGCAACTCTCAAGATGGAGAGAAAGCCGAGGTGCAAAATGAAGATGTTGGCCGAGACTTAAAGTTGTTATGTTCTCGGTTTCTTCTAATTTTGTGGACTATTTTGAGAGCCATTTTCATTTAGTTTGTGCCTTGAATTTGAGGTCAAATTCCTCTCAAGATGGAGAGGATGATACAAGCATGATCATGAAGATGGACGCTTTTGAGTATTTTGAATGCAACCTACGAAGTGTATGAGTTGAAGTGTGAAAAAGGCTCAAAAGTCGCCCCTCTATTGCACTCCATGGGCTCCATTTTGTTCATTTAACACTAAGGGGCACTTTGTCTTTTTGTCACTTATTGTAATAAGTTTATAAATAGAACATGTTAGGGTTCTAGCTCATTAGTTATTAAATATTGATGAAAGAACACTTCTCTTGAGAGAGAACCTCCCTAGGCTGAAACTAGGACATGAGCAAGTGTGGACTCACTTGTGAATGTGTATTACTTGGAAACGATGGTGCTTGAGCAGTGGAATCCCTCTCGTGTCTTCGTAAGAGTGTGGCGTTGCTATTGTAAGTCTTAGGGGTCCTTAGATTTATTATATCTTTGGGTTCTTGGGTCTTATTGTAGTGTATGTCTCACTATCTATCTCTACATTTCATGTCTTAGTTAGTGTTATCGAGGGAACCGTTAGTTCTTGTTGTTCTTGTAATTTTGTAATCGTTGGATTGTTGTTATCCTATTGTTGTTCTCCTTATCATATTGTGGTTTATCTCTTGTCGTTGTTAGTGTTTTTGGTGTCAGTTACACCTTGTTTCTTGTTGTTGTTGGACCCAAGATTTGTGTTTGTGTTGCTCTCGGTTTTCCTCTTCTTTGTGGACTGTTTTTAGAGTATTTTTGATACGTACCAAGTTTGTATTGTATCACCGGTAGTTGTTGCAACTCTGAATGTCACCCTTGTTCTTATATAAAGGAATCATCGTGCTCCATCTCCACGCCTCCGACATCATTGAGGACTTGAAAATGTTGTTAAACAAGGTCAGCCACCTCAACCCTGCCCCGCTAGCAAACTTCCAAAAATCCACAGGAATCTCGTTCGGCACCGTCGCCCTGCCCCTTCACATCTTGCAAATAGCCTCGTTGACCTCCTCTACCTAAAACGCCGACAATAGCCAAAATCACGACACTCCCCGGTGTGCTCCTACTCCCCTAACACACCTCTGTCCTCCTCACCATTCAGAAGCCCATGAAAGTACGACTGCCATCTTTTCTTAATGAGGATGTCCACCAATACTCCGTCGTCCTCCCCCTTAATGCACTTCACTTGGTCCAGATCCCGACCCTTCCGCTCCCTAGCCTTGGCAAGCCTAAACAACCTCTTTTCCCCGCCTTTCTCCTCTAACCCCTTATACAAAACTCTCAAAAGTTGTTGTCTTAGTAGTAGTAACTGCTAACTTAGCCTCCTTCTTAGCTAACTTATACTCTTCCCTGCTCACCCGCTTCTCTTCTTCATTCTTACTCTCCACCAACTTAGCATAAGT
Source organism: Capsicum baccatum var. pendulum (assembly GCA_030864225.1). Taxonomy (NCBI): domain Eukaryota; kingdom Viridiplantae; phylum Streptophyta; class Magnoliopsida; order Solanales; family Solanaceae; genus Capsicum; species Capsicum baccatum. Next base: position 194,083,383 of record CM061558.1, on the reverse strand, counting down.
CGCCTACTTCGTCTCCACCTTCTGCTTAACCTCTTCATTCCACCACCAATCCCCCCGATACCGGCCAGATCAGCTCCTCGAGACGGACTTTTTGATGTATCCCACAGCCTTATCCCACGTACTATCCACGTCCCCCCTACACTCCCAAACCCCCAACCCTTCCAACTTCACCCCTATCTCCAAGGCACTAACCAGAGTCAGGCCACCCCACCTAACTTTAGGTCGACCCTCCCCACCCCATCTCATCTTGCCCTTCTTAATAACCAAGTCCATCACCAGCAGTCTACGCTGGGTCGCAAGATTCTCACTCGAAATAACCTTACAATCCTTACACATTGCTTTATCCCTCTTCCTAAGCATCAAAAAGTCAATCTGAGTCTTGGCTAACCTACTACGAAAAGTAACCAGATGCTCCTCCTTCTTCGAAAAGCTGGAATTCACTACTACTAACCCAAAGGTCCTCGCAAAATCCAAAAGAGCAGCTCCCTCAACATTCCTATCCCCGAACCCAAAGCCTCCATACACATCATTATAACCCATCGGCAATGACCCGATGTGCCCATTGAAATCCCTTCCTCTGAAAATCTTCTCTGAACAACGGACGCCTCTTACCACCTCGTCCTAAACCTCCCAAAATATCTTCTTCTCCTCCTCGTCCAGGCCCACCTGTGGTGCGTACTCACTACAGATGTTCAAAGTAAACCCTCCAAAGACCAACTTGACAGTCATCACCCTATCACTAACCCTTTTCACCTCACCTACCTGCCCTCTAAGCTCATCGTCCACTAAGATACCAACACCATTCCTACGCCTCTCACTACCAAAGTACCACAACTTGTACCCATCTACATCCCTAGCCTTAGAACCTACCCACTTGGTCTCCTGGACACACGCAATATTGATCCTTCTCTTCCTAAGATTCGTTGAGAATAGGCAGCACACGCGCCGCCGAAAGAAATTCTACGACGAGCGCGTCAGCCCACACACCGGCGCGTGCAGAATTTTTCGGCAACATTTCCGACAATTTTTTTCAGTAGCCTCGCTTATTCATTCCAAGGTTTCTCATATGACTATTTTCTGATTCAGAGCAACTTCCGGACATCAGATCTTATATCCGACCACTTTTCTTTTTTTCCTGCATTCCGACAGTATTTCTTTTTCATGATTAAATAAAATCTTAATGAGATCAGAAACTCAGATGTCAGAGTTTATGAAGAATCGACGAGGGGAAGGTTGATTTGAAAGATCTCGACCTAAGTGTAGTTATTGTAAAAGGTTTGGACATACTCTGGAGAATGCTATTCTCGACCTAAGTGTAGTTATTGTAATAGGCTTGGACATACTCAAATAGATTACTGCTCTTTAGGAAAGGTGATAGAGGCCTTTGTAAGGACTGCAAAGTTATCCTGAGTGAGAATCTTACAATCCAACATAAGCTTTTGTTGGTGGATCCACAGGTTAAGAAAAAAAGGAGGAAAAAGACTTTATATGAACGACCAAGGATTAAATGGGGTGGATTGACCCCTACCTCTCACAGGAGATGGGGGAGAAGTTGATGGCGATAGGGGCTAAGAAATAGTCGAGACGCGAACGACATGTGAGATAAGATAGCTAGTAGCATTAGGAATGTTGATCGAGAGGTGCTAGGGGTGTCGAGGGATAACTTGGTGGGCATCAAGGGGATTGGTGGTGGAATAGAGATGTCTAAGGCAAAGAAGGCTACTGATGCAAGGGGATTGGTGGTGGAATGAAGATGTCTAAGGCAAAGTGCAGGCAAAGAAGGCTACTTATGCAACGTTAGTGGAGTGCAAAGATGAGGAGGAGAAGCGAACGAATAAGGAAATATATAAGGTCGTGAAAACGAAGGCTAACTTAGCGGTTACGACAACAAAGACGATAACTTTCAAACAACTGTATTTTAAACTAGGGGACAAATACGGAGACAAGAAATTGTACAGGCTCACAAAGGCGAGAGAGGAAGGCACGAGACCTTGACAAGTAAAATACATCAAGGATGAGGAAAGCAAGGTGTTGGTGGAAGAGACCCTCATATGGTGAATATGACAAACATACTTCCACAAACTTTTGAACGAAGAAGGGGACAGAGAAAGTATGTTCGGTCATTTGGATTACTCTGAGAGACATCGGGATTTTAGGTGTCGTAGGTGTATTAAGGTTGAGGAGATTAAGCGTGCTATTAGTAGGATGGGCAGGGGAAAAGCGACCGGACCAGATGAGATATCGGTGGAATTTTGGAAGAGAACAGACATGGCAAGTATGGTTGGGTTGTTTAATGTTATTTTTAAGACGACAAAAATGCCCGAAGAATAGAGGTGGGATACAAAGGTTTTGTTGTACAAGAACAAGGTTGATATCCAAAATTGTAACAGTTACATGGGTATTAAGTTGCTACGCCACAATTTGAAATTTGGGAGAGCATAGTGGAGATGAGGGTGAGGAGGGGTGTCCTAATTTCTAAGAACCAATTCAGGTTCCGGGGCGATTGACTACAGTAGCCATCCATCTTATGAGGAAACTCGTGGAGAAATGTAGGAAAAAGAAAAAGGATTTGCATATAGTGTTCATTGGCCTGCAACAAAGTTTTGAGGGAAGTCCTCTTGAGATGTCTGAAGGCTAAGGGTGTATCGATGGCTTACATTAGGGCGATAAAGGACATGTGTGATGGAGCCAAACTCGAGTTAGAATAGTAGGAGAAGACTCGGAGCACCTCCCACTTGAGATAGGGTTGCACTAAGGATCAGTGCTTAGCCCATTTTTATTTGCCTTGGTAATTGACGATGACGCGGTGTATCCAAAATGAGGTGCCATGGTGTATACTACTTGCAGATGACATAGTATTGATTGATAAGACACGCGGCAAAGTTAATGTTAGGTTGGAGTTCTGGAGACAAATTATGAATTCTAAAGGGTTCAGGTTGAGCATGACCAAAACAAATTAGAGTGCAAATTCAGTGATACAATGCATGAGGTACGCATAGAAGAGAGGATTGGCACACGATCTATCCCCAAGAGAGAGAGTTTCAAGGATCTTGGTCTGTAATCTAGGGAAGAGAATCTAGGGAAGAGAGGACATCAATGATGATGTCACGCATTATATCGGTATGGCATGGATGAAATGGAGGCTTACTTCTGGCGTCTTGTGTGATAAGAAGATACCACCAGAACTTAAAAGGTAGTTTTATAGAGTGGTGGTTGAACGACTTTATTATATGGGACGGAGTGTTGTCCAGTCAAAAACTCCTACGTTTAGAAGATACATATTGTGGAAATGAGGATATTGAGGTAGATATGTGGGCATACCAGGACCGATAAGAATATGAATGAGGATATTTAGGATAAGATGGGAATGGCCTCCATGGTGATAAGATGAGGGAAACGAGATTGAGATGGTTTAGACGTATAAAGAGGAAATGTGTAAACACCCAAGTGAGAAGGTGCGAGAACTTGGATATAGCAGGTACGAGGAGAGGTAAAGGTAGGCCGAAGAATTGGAGAGAGGTGACTAGATAGGACATTGTGCAACTACCTTAGATAGGAGGATGTGAAGGATGCATATCAGGGTAGAAGCTTAGTAGGTAGTGGAGTGTCGTCTTGCTTTTTAGAAGGTTTAGGCTTGGTGGTGTTTGTCGTCATACTAGCCATATTCTTGTACTTCTTGCTTTTGATACCCATCATTGTCTATTGTTTATTGTGTTTCGATTATCGCATTATTTTGTTCTTGTTCTTGTTCTTGTTCTTATTCCTCTCTGGTAGGCTTTGCACTACTTCTCTTATTTGTTGTTATGGTTCCTTCACTGTTCCCTCTTCCTTGTACCTGGATTTGTTGCACTTGAACCAAGGGTCTTTTGAAAAATAGTCTCTCTACCTCCACGAAGGTGTGGTACGATCTGGTAGACTTTCCCTCCCAGAATCCACTTGTGGGATTTCATTGGGTGCATCCCAAAAATATATCATACAAAAATTGGAAAGAAGCAAGCATGTCACTGAAATAGTGGCAAATTAATAAGGCATGCATGAAAAGCGCAAGTTCTGAATACATGCAGTAGCAAGTGTATCTGACAGAATTATTATATTTCCTAGGAAATCACGTTATACATGCTTGAGTTGAAGAATACCAATTTTAGCATCTAAAAGGACCCACAGAACTAAGTTAGCCTTTCATGAATTAGAAAAAGAATCAGTACATTGCTAAGTTTTGGCAAGTTAATAGAAAGGCTTACAATAAAAAATCTCCTGTTTCAATTTCAGTGCTGAGAAGGAGCATCGCCATTTCTTAAGTGATTTACAAAGATCATCCTTAATGGGCTTTGTGATATCCTACAAAAGGCATATGACAGAGATAGAGGATTAACATAATCGAACTATCTGATATAAAACAATTACCAAACTTGTTTGCAATAACTTTCACATAAAGCATGATTTTTGATTTGAAACCGGTGTGTCAAACTTTAAGTCTATGGTTCAACTTGCTTAAAGGTTAACATAAGCAACTAAAAACGCAACTGCACAAGGTGAAAGTTTCCTTTGTTTCTTCCACAAAGCAACTGATTATTATTTTCATTTTTTCAAGGGAACTATCTCTCAAAACTCAAACGAACATTTCTTGCAGCAGAGATAATGGATGGAAGAGCAAGGAGAAAAAGAATAGTAGCAAGTCTGAGTATCTGACATTCCTACAGAAAATAGTCGAGAACGAAAAGAAATTACAGTGGAAGTACCTGATGAAAGCCAGAGATCAGTCTCAAAGAGAGGCTTTCGTAGCACCTAGCACAAGTATTTCAAACTTATAAAACCATAAACTAACAATATAAAGGGGAAACTATTAAGAACACACCAATTCTCCATCAAAAGGGCAGGGATCTCCACAAAATCAGGATCCAAACTCAGCCCCGAGAATTTTGAAAAGGATGTGCAGCTGCAAATGTGATGTACCTGAATTAAATACACGAGTAAGAATGTGTGGCTGTTGCAAAATTAACCCGGAAGTGTGGATGAGATTTTATATAAAGAAGTACAATTAAGGTCAAAGTTTATCAACATGAGTACCACACAAAAATGATAAGTATCGACAAAGTGGTGCCCCGTCAATTTTGGTCTAAACTACAGGGCATAAGTACACTATTTATCAAGCATCTACAGGAGCATATTATTAGAGGAGGAAAGCCAGTCTAAAAACTGAACTAGCACACCACAGAAAAGGAGTTTTACCTGCTTAAAACTTTAGTCATAATCTAGGGAAGTTCAAATTTCAGAACTTGCCATAAGATAGTAGATAGTTTTATTATTCTACTATAACATTACAATTTCATAATTTTTTTCAATTGGAGGATGCCGTATGAGATAGTTAATATCATCAAGATCTACCAAACAATTGATTCATTGTAATTCTCTTCTATCAATCCACCATTTTTTTGTTTTTGATAATAGGTAACAACAAAGCAATATAATAATATTAACGAGAACTAAATTTTGCAGATGTTATACTTAGTGATGGTTAAACAAAGGATATTAGATCTAAGAAATCACAAAAGTATATATATACTGCTTATTCGGTCTATTGTTTCTTAACAATTAATGTCACTTACTAGTATTGATTTTTTATTGGGAAAATCCTATATTTTGGATGTTATCGTTACTCCCTCCAATCCAAAAAGAATGAAGCAGTTCAGAGTATGGAGGGTTGTGATGTAAAAGGTGCTCGCCACGTCGCCAATGGCGAATGGCAAGGCGAGGCAAGGCATAGTCTCCTCTTGTCTTCGTGGCGCTGCGACATCCAAAAGGCAACGCCTTTGCGAGAACGGCGACATGGCGAGGCGAGGCGACAAAGGCGTTGCCTTTTAAATTTTTTTTTTAAAAAAATTAGGGTTTTAGGGTTAAAAGCTAATTTTAGGGCTTATTTTCCCATTTTGGCTCTACCAACTTACTCGACTGGCGACTGCGGCTGCTACCATCTACCATCTCACAATACACCCTTGTGGTAGGGCCCTTACCCGGACACCGCGCATAGCGGTAGCTTTAGTGCACCGGGCTGCCCTTTTATATATAATTTAATTGGAAGGCAAGTGACAGGATAACATAGCTCTCCAAATGCATTATAACGTGACGAGAAACAACTGGAATTTAGACTAGTTTTTAAATTTTGCACTGGCTTCAAAGGAAAGTTACATACCACATGACCAAATTCATGAAAAAGATTAACCACTTCTGAGAATTGCAATAACCCAGGGTGACCATCAACTTCCTTTTCAAATTGAGAAACAAGTAGAGCCACGGGAATCTGGGTTCAAGGAAATGTCATTAACTGAAAATCCAAGCACTAGAATTCAGCAAGTGATACATTCAGCAGTTACCTGTCTAGAACCATTATTTAGTGAACTATTCTGAAGAGCTATGACACAAGTGTGAGCATATTTGCCTACTCTGTTCAAATTGTAACAGATTTTCAGTGTTCTACCATAAAGCTGATAAAGCAAGCACATTAAAACAGAAAAAGAGTAATCAAGCTGGGATAACCTGGAGTACAGATCTAGGTAAAAATATCCAACAAGCTCTTCAGAACTTAAATCTGAAACTGAAAAAAGCTGAACATCTGGATGCCAAACCACAGCATTTTCAACTTCCTTAAAACCTAAGCCTAATATTGAACAAAGAATCACAATTATTTACATTCTTGCACAATACGTTAGGAAAGAAGAAACAAAGACAACAACCAAATACAACTGCAGTGATTACCAAATAAGTCTTGGCAGATTTTGAAGATGCCGGATAAAACCAAAATGATAGGAAAGTACTGTCTAATTACTCCAAAATTAATATGGAATTGTTGATCTTTGATTCTTTTGACATAGTATGCAAGATCCTCCATGCCGAAAGGAGATTCACCTTCCTCTTTCTTCTATATTACCAGAATAGAAAAATCTTCAAGAGGTGAAGCATATAGGTGAAACAGACCAAGCATAAGCTGAACTCTTAAGTCTTGACATATAGTAAATTTGAAGTTACCTTTAATGCTTTAAGCATTGAAAGTTCCCTGGATGCTAAATCATTCAAGCTGGCAGAGAGACTCTCCAGAAACTCAAACACCTAAGAAGTTTCAAAATCATGAGAATGGATGAACAAATCCATTTTGCAAACTTGATCATGACATTCCAATGTATGAGATAATTTATTAGTCTTTGCATATAGTGTAAAAGAAAAAGATATTCACCACCTCCACCTCTTAACATTTTGGCAACGTCCTTCTCTTAAACATATAGTAGTGGTCAGAACTACAACAACAACAACAACAAACCCAGTGTATTCCCACCTAGTGGGGTCTGGGGGGGGTAAGATGTACGCAGTCCATACCTCTACCTCTGAAGAAGTAGAAAGGTTGTTTCCGATAGACCCCCGGCTCAAGACACGAGACACCACACAAATATAAAGTAACGCACAGAACAGGATTTCATAATGTAAATACGGCACCCATAAGTAGTAGGAAACATCGGAAAGCACCCAGATTCGTAATAAAACATGGAACACCGAAAGCATAACAAGAAGAAGAATAGAAAATAGGAATAAAAATAAGAATAGGAAGAATAACAGGAATAAAACCCCCACCAAATACTTCCCTACCCTAACGCCCCAAACTGGCCCTAGTTTTCTGCCCTAATTCACGCCCTCCAGACCTTCCTATCTAGGGTCATGTCCTCGGTGAGTTGTAGCTGCTCCATATCCTGCCTAATCACCTCACCCCAGTACTTCTTCGGCCTCCCCCTACCCCGCCTAAAACCATCCAACGCTAGCCTCTCACACCTACGAACCGGGACATCCGTGTCCCTCCTCTTCACGTGTCCAAACCAACTCAATCGGACTTCCCGCATCTTGCACTCCACTGGAGCCACACCAACCTTCTCCCTGATAGTCTCATTCCTAACTCTATCCCCTCGAGTCATCCCACACATCCAGCGCAACATCCGCATTTCCGCCACCTTCATTTTTTGGATATGGGAGTTCTTAACTGGCCAACACTCCGCTCCATACAACATGGCCGGACGGACTACCATCCTGTAGAATTTGCCTTTAAGCTTGGGCGGCACCTTCTTATCACACAACACCCCCGACGCGAGCTTCCACTTCAACCATCCCGCCCCGATACGGTGCGAGACATCCTCGTCAATCTCACCGTTACCCTATATCACGGACCCGAGATACTTGAAACTATCCCTCTTACATACCTCCTGCGATTCCAGCTTCACGACCACCTCGTCCTCCAACCTCATTAAACTTGCATTCCAAATACTCTGTCTTGCTTCTGCTCAACCTGAACCCTTTAGACTCAAGAGTTTGTCTCCACACCTCTAATTTGTCATTCACACCCTTTCGGGTCTCGTCAATCAGAACTACATCATCTGCAAAAAGCATACACCAAGGCACCTCCCCTTGAATACGCCGCGTCAATACATCCATCACCAAAGCAAACAAAAAAGGACTAAGAGTAGATCCCTGATGCAATCCTGTCAAGACAGTGAAATGCTCTGAGTCTCCTCCCGCCGTCCTTACCTGAGTTTTCGCTCCATCTTACATATCTTTAACTGCTCTGATATAAGCCATCGGGACTCGACTCACCTCCAAGCATCTCCAAAGCATCTCCCTGGGAACTTTGTCGTAAGCCTTCTCTAGGTCGATAAACACCATGCTTGAAGGAGATATTCTAGGATCTGGTAAATATAGTATAGCTTACTCCCCATAATTATGTATTTGATTCTCCTTCCTTCTTTGAAACATTCATATTAGCAGTTTATACCCCCATCTCAATTGCTTGAAGGAGTAATCCAGAGCGCTTTCTTTCAATTTCTTTCTTTTTTTACATGGTATTAAATCTTAAGTGAGAAATTAGTTGTTGCCCAGTAACAGGAACATACAAGTGAGAACTTATAAGCTGAGCTCACACTGAACGTACCTTTTTTGTCTTTGATCCACGACAACCTGTCAGGCTCCTCCATTCCTTAAAAACCATCCAGAGCACTGAAAAAAATTCTGTCACTTTTTCAATTTCCCAATCATTGAAGTTCCTTCTAAACGGGAGATTCCAACCTTGTTGTGTCATGTTAGCTAAGCTAATATGTTTTTGCACCGATAGCCTATACATCTCAGGAATTTTTCAAACTGGAAGTGCCCAACCATTTGTCCTCCCAGAAAGATGTTTTTCTTCCATAACTTGTCCTGACAATTGTATTGTTCTTCAAAAGAGGCCAAAGTATTCTGATGGACCTCCATAGACTTACACCATAAGGTGTGAGAACCTCCTTTGTCACCCATTTATTTTCCTCTCCATATTTAGCTTTGATTACTTTGCCCCAATATGCTTGAGGCTCTTGAGAATACCTCCATAACCATTTCAATCTAAGAGCTTCGCTTTGCAATTTTAAGTTCCTTATTGCTAACCTGCCTTGCTTCTTCCCCAGAGAACCTTTTTTTCCATTTGACTAGATGTTGCACAGTTGTCACTCTCCTTAATCCCTTTCAAAAGGAAATCCCTCTTAATCTTGTCTAGTCTCTGGATTATACCATCGGGAATGGGAAAGATAGACATCATGTAGGTTGGAAGGGCATCCAAACTGAATTTATGAGAGTGACTCTACCTCCCAGGGAGATGTATTGACATTTCCAGCTGCTTAGCTTCTTCTCACACTTTTCAATTATTGCATTCCAGATGTTCAAAACTTTTGATTTGGCACCTAAAGGCATTCCCAGATAAATGGTAGGTAGAGAACCTACTTCCCCTCCTAGAATTCTAGACAACTCCACCATATTTGGGACTTCATTGATTGGGAACAACTGACTTTTTCTCCAATTGATATGAAGGCCAGAGACACCTTCATAGAGTACTAGTATTGATCTCAGAATCAGTAATTGCCCTTCATCAGCATCACAAAAAATTAAGGTATCATCGACATATTGTAGATGAGTAACTTCCATGTTGTTATTTGGACTTGAGGTTTGAGTTGTAGCTACCTCAAAACCCCTGAGACAATCATTCTGTCTAGCCACATTTATCATGTTATTTAGACCCTCCATGACAATGATAAATAAAAACGGGGACAGCTGATCACCCTGTCTCAAGCCTCTTTGAGCACGGAAAAAACCTTCAGGTGATCCATTGATAAGAACCGACAACCGAATAGTGGAAATACAATATCTTACCCAATGAATCCACCTCCTACCAAATCCCATACAAGCTAGCATTCTTAATAAAAATTCCCAACTTACATGATCATAAGCCTTCTCAATGTCTAGTTTGCACAAAATTCCTACTTTTCCTTGTGTGATTCTGGAATCTACTACCTCATTTGCAATTAAGATAGCATCCATTATTGTCTGTTTTTAATGAAAGTCATTTGCTGGACATCTACCAGTTTGTCGACAACTCTCTTCAATCTTTCTGTAAGCACCTTTGAAATTAGCTTGTAAACACTGCCTATAAGACTGATGAGCCTAAAATCTCGCAATTCTTTGGCTCTCGTCTTCTTTGGGATCAAAGCAATGTATATTGTGTTGAAACTCCTCTCAAAGATGCCATAGTCATGGAAGTTCTTGAAAGTTTCCATGATATCCTTTTTCACTACTTCCCAGCATTTGACGAAGAAACTCATTGTATATCCATCTGGGTCTGGAGCTTTATCCATGGCACACATCTTCAGACATAAAAGTACTTCTTGTTCCTCAAAATCCTTTTGCAGAGCATCACTTTCAGCTTCAGTAATCATCGGACAGTTGATCAAATTACTATTAGATCTCCTCTCTGTAGTTTCTGAAAATAACCTCTGATAGAACCCAATAATCTCTGCTTTAATTTTCTCTGGATCCCTCACTGGTTCATCTTGAATCACCAAATTGTCTATGTTGTTGCTTCTTCTATGTGCATTTGCCACTTTATGGAAATATATATTTGGTATTTTTATCCCCCTCCTTCAACCACAATGCTCTTGATCTTTGTCTCCACGCAATCTCTTCATTTTTGAGGTGCTCTTCACATACTTCACAAGTAGAAATGCCTTCAAAGCTGACTCTTCTTCTGTTAGAATTCTAATTTCCATTGCTTCATCCAAGGTGGCTAATTGACTAAGAAGTTGCGCCTTTTGCATTCCCAGATTTCCCATACTAGTTCTGCTCCACTCCTTTAATTTGCCTTTGAGGGCTTTTAGCTTACATCCAAGGATGCGATCAGGTTTGCCAGTATAAACAAAAGAATCCCACCAACCTCTGATTCTTTCCACAAAGCCATCTATATTCAGCCACCAATTTTCGAACTTGAAATAGGACTTCTTGTGTTCCCAAACTCCACATTGTAAAACAATGGGGTTGTGATCAGAGCACAATCTCTGCATTGCAACCTATTTTATTTTTGCTGAAAGTATCATCCCATTACTTAGAAAATAAAAACCTGTCAATTCTAGAAGCAACATTATTGTTGTCTCCTTTGTACCAAGTAAATCTACCCCCTTCCAATTGTAAGTCGAGAAGGTCCATATCTTCAATGAAGTCAGAGAAATCTATCATTGATGCTGCTCTCTTTCTGCAATTTCTCTTCTCCGAAGGAAATCTAGTAGTATTAAAATCTCCACATACTGCCCATGGCCCCCAAATAGACTCCTAACAGCACTTATTTCCCCCACACGAATTCTCTTTCTAATCTGCAATTTGGAGCATAAACTCATGTAATATGGCAGTTGAAATCTTGTAACACTGCCTCGAACTTGCAAGTAAGAGTGTAAGAGCCAACTTCCAATACTTTACCTTTCCATGATTTGCTGTCCCATAACATTAAAATGCCCCCTCTGGTACCACTAGCTAGCAAACACGAATATTTAATCCATCTACCACCCCAAATTTCCTTTATCATATCTTGAATCTCCCCCTCTAGTTTGGATTCCTGCAAACAAACTATATCCGCGTTCCAGTTGAAGATCAGACTCTTCACAATTTTCCTCTTATCCCTACTATTCAGACCCCTCACATTCCATGACACAAGTTTTGCCTTCATTGTAAAGGTTTGCTTTCTTTCCCCCTCTCTTTTCCCTTCACATTTGAAATTTACATCAAAAGATGCAAGTCTTTGGAGCTTATGTACCCCCTTATATCTCGGCCTCCTGATAATGGAGTCATTCTCCAGCTTTCTAACCTGCCTGGAACTATCTATTTGCATAAGAAGTTCTAGTGCCTCCTCCTTATGCCCCTGAAAATCGATCCCAAACATTTTCCCCAGTTTGATTAAATTTTGTCTCACCCATGCAGATGTCTCTTTCTCCTTCTGAATTGCAAGACTCTGATCATGTTGAATTGGTTCAACATTCTCCACCAACCACTCTTTAATTTGCATATCATTCTGCATGTAAGCTTCGATGGTTTGGTTTTCAATTTCCAAAACCATAGCTGCTCCGTCACCGCTAATCTCCATCACCTTCGCTGCACAGAGATATTTCGAAGTATCTCCTGAATCTGGGGCAGTAATTTCATGGTCTGCATGTCTCTCCCCAGTTGCACTGATTAGTTCTGTTAAATCTCTCTTTCAGGCTGAGACTTGTTCGTTTGTTTCTGGAAGAAAAGGGTCAAAGAAGCCTTCAACACTTGGGCCTGATAAGTCATTAAAAATGACATCTGCTCTATCAGGCCCAAAGTTCTTTTGTTTGTCACCCCGGCCCAAAGACTTTTTTAAACAGACTTGGCTCTCCACCCCTTTAACACGCGACTTTGGAGCTTTATTTAAAAAAAAGCTAGCTGTCACTGGCCCCCCACGTGCCTCTCCTGCATAGTGTCAGTCCTAGGTAAAAAGTCGTCCTTTCCTTGCTGTGGACATGATTTTTACCCGTTGGTTCTCTACTGATGTCGTACCTCTGGGTCCAGTGCTGCATTCTCCCAGCTCCGGCGACACCATCTGATAACTTTCTCCCACTTCCAGTGACATCTTCTGAAAGCGAACCTTTTATTCCACCCAGATAAGGATGAAAAACTCTATTCCATCTCTTTCGATTGACACTTCGTTGGGGCAGTTTTGTCCATCTCCTCAGACTTTGATTCTTGCACACTTCAGATGATTTTTAGCTCCGTCTCCTCCTCCGTTTCTACCCATCCTCCACAGAGGTTCCCAATTTCTGTAAAAAAACTGCTGTGACCAGGCTGTAGAGGCACTCTCATGGCACGAACCCAAGTTGTTTTGGGTTTCAATTTCGAATTTTCGCATCCTATGACAAGGTTTCACCACTGAAAATTAATTCTGGTCTTCCCCCAACTCCACTTCCTCTGGATGATTTGTTCCGCAATGTTCCTATTTGGAAATTCAAAAAGGAACATATTGCTGGCCATCTCATAGATGCTGACCCCGAACACAGCCTTCCAAGAAACTGCACTCCATCTCCTGATGTTAGATAAAGAGGGGAGTTCTGATTCTCTTTCTTTAAAAGATCCCACAATACATCTCTTGAAAAGTCCAGTGTCTCTTGCGCCAGGGGAATCTGTAATATGTAGATCTCCTTCATTGTAAGTGATTGACGACTCGCCGAGAGTGTTTAAATGCCATTTGCTTTCCATTGTTGCTCTGGCGTACGAGAGATCACTCTTACTATTTCTGGTTTGTTCAGCAGTTTTCAATTGGTGAGAGCATTGAACGAACCTCTCTATCTTAAATGCTATTTCATTCCACCCTGCATTTGGAGCTAGTTCTGGGACAATTAAGACAGACCTCTCAAGACCATTAAATGATATGATGCTCAAATATCTACCGTACTCGTTCACCTTTCGAGTACAAAAGATCTCAGTAAATTTTTCTTTGTTATTCCATCTCGTAATCATCTTCTCCCTATCCTTGGACGCTTCTTTGAAGATGGTACAGAGCCACATCAAAGCCTTTACACTCATGGTTGACCTTCTCATCATGTTACGACTTCTCTCCACCCATTCAAACCACGTATCTCTCTCGACTGTCCATCTAGTGATGTCGAAAGATTTGAATCCTGCATTGAAATAGATTCTGTTTCCCCCATGAGAAATCGGGTAAAATTAGCATTCCCACGAATAGGCTCACTTTCCAGCACTGTCAGTACATCTGCAGTTCTCTATTTGGGAAAACTCTATCAGCTTAGTACTCCATTTCCTTGACTTGGAGTGGAGGCTTTTGGCAAAAAATCCCTGGGATCCTACTTGAATGATTGGATGGTTTCTTTTTGAGTTTCTTTAGCGCTAAGCAAATAGGCAACATCCTTTGAGATAGCTTTTGGTTGATAGACTGATTTCCTAGCTTAGGAGTAATTGGTATCGTATTAATTGTGATTGATTATGTAATATTTTCTTTCCTTATTTAGTAGGACTTACTGTATACGTATATAAATCCATCAAAATTTACAAAGAGGTTTTCTTCTTTTTGAAAACTTCATGGTATCAGAGCCATTGAGTTTTCTCCCTCTACAGCACTAGGACCATTATTGTTATGGTTGTCGTCCACTGGGACTTCAGTCACCGCTCCCCTGTCATCAGGTCACCAATTTCCATGATCTTCCAGCACTAGGCAGGAGTGCTTCCTTAATTAATAGGAGAGAAAAGACATCAAAACCCCCCCGGACTTGTCGCCAAAACTTACTTTAAACCCTAAACTAATCGGGCAATTATTTATCCCCTTGACAACTTTCAAGTGAATTAATTTTAACCTCAAAATCAAAATCCCACTCTCACAACGGAGAGTGCACTACACACGCGTCATGTCATTGCCAAATCATTGCCACATCAGTGCCATGTCATTGTCACGTTGATACAAGTACGATCATGATTGTGGACCAATACGTAAAGACTCGAGCTCGGGTGGCTGTCCAACCAATGGAACAAGCTTTGAAGTGTAGAGAACAAGTCCCAACACTCCAAAGACATCCAATATGCACACTCCAAGGCCTCCCTTTTGTCTTGACTCAATAAGGGCATTCTAGTCATTTTTTATTAAGTTGAAACCTAGGCTATAAATAGAACATGTTACGTCATTTTGTCATAACTTAGATGATATTTTGAGAGCTCTTTGAGAGTGTTCATACAAGTGTAGATATCACTTGTGACAAGTGTGGAATCACTTGTGTTGGTTGCTTGTTTTGAAACGTTGGTTGCTTGGGGATTCCGTTCCCTCGAGGTCACCGTAAGAACTTGATGTTATTTGTATGAATTCTTGGGTCTTACTGTTCAATATACACCTTGGTTCATTGTGTGTACGCATTGTGTGTCAAGTTATCTATCATTCTATCTTATTATTGTTGTTGTGTTCATTCTCGGTTTTGGGTGTCCAAACCCGAGACCTTGTTGTGTCATTTTTGTTCTTGTTATTGTGTTGTAATCTTAGTTTGTGGCTCGCTGATTATAGGTGTTGAACACCTTAGAATCTTGTTGTTATCGTGCTTGTATTGTTATTGTGTAGTGAATCCAATAGGGGTCACCCAAAAGGGGTCCTCGATTCTTCAAATCATGGACTGTTTTGGTGTGTGTTAGTATCTTTCTAGTCGATCTTATATCACACGTAAGAAATTAGAACAACAACAACAACAAACCCAGTGTATTCCCACCTAGTGGGGTCTTTAGGGAGGGTAAGATGTACGCAGTCCATACCCCAACCTCTAAAGAAGTAGAAAGGTTGTTTCCGATAGACCCCCGGCTCAAGACACAAGACACCACACAAATACATAGTAAATCACAGAACAAGATTTCATAACATAAATACGACACCCATAAGTAATAGAAAACAGAGGAAAGCACCCAGATTCGTAATAAAACATGGAACACGGAATCATAAAAAAAATAATACCCCCACCAAGTAATTCCCTACACTAGCGACCCAAACTGGCCCTAGTCTTCTGCCCTAATTCGCGTCCTCCAGACCTTCCTATCTAGGGTAATGTCCTCGGTGAGCTGTAACTGCTCTATGTCCCGCCTAATCACCTCACCCCAGTACTTCTTCGGCCTACCCTTACCCCACCTAAAATTGTCCAACGCTAGCCTCTCACACCTACGAACCGGGGCATCCATGCCTCTCACACGTAAGAAATTATAATTTAAAAAAAATAAAATAATCCCACACACATACTTTTTATATGTTTTTTTAAAAAAAGAAAATATATAAATATAAAAACTATTTTTATATATATATAAACTATATATTTTTATAAAAAAAAGAAAATATATATATATATATATATATATATATATTTAAAAGAGTATATTATATATATATAGATATATATAATATAAATAAAATAGACCCCCCCCCCTTCGTTCTTCTTCTTCTTCACAGCCCCCACCTTAATTCCTTCTTTTCTTCAGTAGACAGCAGTGCCCCCCGTCCCCCTCCCCCCTCTTTCCTCCTCAGCACCCCCTGTACCCCCCTTTCCTCCTCCTTCTTCACATAGAAGCACCCTTTTTTCTCTTCCTTTCACCATTGTTGCAAGCTTTTCAGTGAGTTTTTTTTTCATCAAATGAAAAATTAACTTGAATTAACTTGGCAAATCCAACAATGGACTAAGGGCCCATTTGGATAGGCTGAAAAAAAGTTGCTTTTAAAAAGTGCTTTTGAAAGTGCTGAACTTATTTTAAAAATAAGCAATTACGTGTTTGGATAAAAATGTTGAAACTCAAAAAAAACGCTATTGATCTATTTGGTAAACAAGTATTTTTTAAGCACTTTGTTTTGTCAAAATGTCTGAAATACCCTTAAAGCTATTAAGGGTATGTAGAGTTGGTTATTATTAATTTTTATTTCTAAAATGATTCAAATTAAATTTAATATATATATATATATACTAAAAATATTTTCTTGAATGACTATTAATTTGTGCGCTAAAAAACATTTTTTTTGTTAAACTAAATCATCAAGCAAAATACATATTTCACTTGTAAACGTTCCCTTAGTTTCACCATGTATTTGGTCATAGTATTTAGGAAACATATTTCACTTGTAAGTGTTTCCAAAAAATGAAATTTGGTTCAAATATTATTTTTTCCTAATATTTGAGAATTTGAATTATTTGCCAAATTTAGTATTTGAATTATTTGCCAAATTTAGTGACCAAATAATGACAAATTATATGGCCAAACATTATTTGTCAAATTTTTTTCGAAAAATTACTTAAAAAATGTATGATCAAACGGATCCTAAACATCAATTAATAGAGATAGTAAGGTAAAATAATTATATAATAATTATTTTTTAATGAGTGTATTATGTCAAAAAATGATAAGTTAAAGCCAAACGAAAGAAAAAAAATAAAAAAAAATTAGGGATAAAAAAAGTTCCTCTTTTTTAAAAAAATTAAAAATTGAGGGATAAAAATATCTTTTAGTAGGTTAAAACAAAATGGCTTAAAAGCCCCAAAAAAATAAGTACCTAATGAGGTGCTTTTAAAAACTGGCTTATAAAAAGCAAATTTTAGCTTTTTTTAAGCAAAATTCAAATTGCCAAACACTTACAAAGGTTAAAAATAGCTTAAAAGCTATTTTTAACTTAAAATAAGCTCATCCAAACACCCACTAAATACAAGTACAGGATCACAAAAACACATCAATACACAATCTCAAACCCAAATTTTTTCACGTTAACCAAAACCCAAAATCCCAAAACTCCCAAATTTTCAATCTTTTACTCAAAAAGATTGAAAAATGTGGTTGGAAGTGATTAGCAAGTACTTGTCACCGGAAAAAGTTTATGGTCTGACAAACTGGAAGAAGAAAGAAATTATTTTTCACTATCAATTCTAGATCACACTAGCAGCACGAAATCTCCCAACCACTTGTTTTTAAAACCTTATAATGCCCAATTTTGTCGCTCTTTCTAAAATTGCTTCAGCTATGGAAGCAGTCTTCAACTACTTTTGCTTTTCTCGTCTTCAAACGAAGTGACCAAGCATGACACTATCATTGCAGCCACACCAATCATCTTTCAGAGGTTTTGGATCATAATTTGAGGGACAGAGCATTTGAATGGTTATTGCCAACAAAATTTAATACCAAAATTGGCTTAACCGAAGAAAATGAAGAAACGGAGTGAGGGTAGGGGTGATGGTACAAAGAAGATGAAAAAATGGGGTGTTGGTATTAGGGGTGGGCATAAAATACCAAAAACCGAATTATCGAACCAAATCGAAAAATTTGGTAATTGGTATTTGGGATGGTATTTGGGAGTAAAATTTTAAAATTACGGTATTTGGGTTCGGAATTGGTAAAAAATATTACTACCGTTTGGTATTTGGTATTTCCCGAAATTCTAATTATAGTTAAGTGACCCATAGGCCACATACCTAGTCCACACTCCAAAGGTCACATACTTGTGTGAATATTACCCAAGCAAACTTTGAACTGTTAAACACAGTCATAAAGTAGAGTCTTAACTTTACCTAGCAGACTTCCTTGCAACCAACATATGACAACTTTTGAAGAAAATATCACGCTAAGACTGAAAATCGGGGCGTGGAAGGGAATAACAAAAAAAGAAGTCTTCATGATATGATACATAACACCATTGGTGGCTGCACTTGCCCAACTCTAATGTTCCTAACGTAGGTCGGAATATGGATTTAACCAAGGGTACTTGTTCAAGCTTTCTTAATCCTTGTGTTCATATGTCAACAGCGGATAGAAGCAAAACTCAGCATTTGGCAGACAACATAACATATATTGCTCTCCATCACATTTATAAAAAGTAATACTATGACTTTACATCACATTTACATCCATTCGTGTTGCATCCAGTTTGATGTAAATGTTATTCGTGTTACATCCAGTTCTCCCCATCTTGGAGCTGGATCAACAACAACAACAACAACAAACCCAGTGTATTCCCACCTAATGGGGTTTGGGGGGGTAAGATGTACGCAGTCCATACCTCTACCTCTGAAGAAGTAGAAAGGCTATTTCCGATAGACCCCCGGCTCAAGACACGAGACACCACACAAATACAAAGTAGAGCACAGAACAGGATTTCATAACGTAAATACGGCACCCATAAGAAGTAGAAAAAAACGAAAGGCATCGTAAAGCATCGTAATAAAACATGGAACACCGAATCATAACAAGAATAAGAATAGGAATAGGAATAAAAATAAGAATAGGAAGAATAACAAGAATAATACCCCCACCAAGTAATTCCCTACCCTAGCGACCCAAACTGGCCCTAGTCTTCTGCCCTAATTCGCACCCTCCAGACCTTCCTATCTAGGGCCATGTCCTCGGTGAGCTGTAACTGCTCCATGTCCCGCCTAATCACCTCACCCTAGTACTTCTTCGGCCTACCCCTACCCCGCCTAAAACCATCCAACGCTAGCCTCTCACACCTACGAACCGGGGCATCTATGCCCCTCCTCTTCACGTGTCCGAACTAACTCAACCGGACTTCCCGCATCTTGCACTCCATTGGAACCACACCAACCTTCTCCCTGATAGTCTCATTCCGAACTCTATCCCCTCTAGTCATCCCACACATCCAGCGCAACATCCGCATTTCCGCAACCTTCATTTTTTGGATGTGGGAGTTCTTAACTGGCCAACACTCCGCTCCATACAACATGGCCGGACGAACTACCATCCTGTAGAATTTGCCTTTAAGCTTGGGCGGCACCTTCTTATCACACAACACCCCCGACGCGAGCTTCCACTTCAACCATCCCGCCTCAATACGGTGCGAGACACCCTCGTCAATCTCACCGTTACCCTGTATCACGGACCCGAGATACTTGAAACTATCCCTCTTACATACCTCCTGCGATTCCAGCTTCACGACCACCTCGTCCTCCAGCCTCACGTCATTAAACTTGCATTCCAAATACTCTGTCTTGCTTTTGCTCAACCTGAACCCTTTAGACTCAAGAGTTTGTCTCCACACCTCTAATTTGTCATTCACACCCCCTCGGGTCTCGTCAATCAGGACTACATCGCCTGCAAAAAGCATACACCAAGGCACCTCCCCTTGAATACGCCGCGTCAACACATCCATCACCAAAGCAAACAAAAAAGGACTAAGAGTAGATCCCTGATGCAATCCTGTCAAGACAGTGAAATGCTCTGAGTCTCCTCCCGCCGTCCTCACCTGAGTTTTCGCTCCATCATACATATCTTTAATTGCTCTGATATAAGCCATCGGGACTCGACTCACCTCCAAGCATCTCCAAAGCACCTCCCTAGGAACTTTGTCGTAAGCCTTCTCTATGTATCAACGTGTAACAAGACCAAATAAATTGATTTTTTCTGATGTAAAACTATGTATTCAGAGGTGTCAAACTACCAAACAAAATTGAATTTTTCTGAAAACGTTGGTTGGAAATCACCACTATTATCACCAAATAGGATCACTACAAGCATGTCCAACTTTAGTATGGTAATACCGAATTTCGTACCGAACCAAAATTTAATTTACCGATTATCGAATTACCGAACCGAAGTTTAATGGCATGGTATTTGGTATCTACTTTCAATTACCGATTATCGAATTACCGAACCCGAATTATGAAAATACCGAACCGAATACCGAATGTCCACCCCTAGTTGGTATTATGAAGATGATGATGTTGGGTTTCTTGTTTTTTAAAAAAAAATTATATATATATATATATATATATATATATATATATATATATATATATATATAGTGGGTCCTTTTTAAAAAAAAAAAAGAATTTCACTCGCTTTTTTTTTTTTTGGCCACGTCAGCCTTAAGGGGTGAATTTAATTCACTTTAAAGTTGTTAAGGGGGTAAATAATTGCCCGATTAGTTTAGGGTTCACGCGCCGGACCGGGGCATGGACCTTTTACGGTACTTTTTTGGAGAAAAGTTTACACTGGAGGGTTGCAAGTACATTCCGAGTACACCCATTTACTCTCCTTCGAATTCAGTACTTCGAATGAAGGAAATAATCTATGATTTCGGACTGATTTGAACCAAGAATGTAATCAGATCAGTGTTCACGGTCTCGATAAAAACCCCTTTCCTTCTCATGAGGATGCATATTCCTGTCTTCAACAGGAAGAGAGTCGGGTCGAGGGGTCATGCTTCATTCTGCACCTACTAAGAAGTTTGGGTATGAGCAATTGAAGGAAACCACTACTGATAAAGATAACCTGCACTATGGTAGTTTGTATTGATGATTTAACCATGGGTCATGTTCAAGATGGTATAAATAAATTAAAGCAACATCTCTTTTAGCACTTCCAAATGAAAGACTTGGGTGGCTTGAAGTATTTCTTGAGCATTCAGGTCGCTCGGTCCAAATCAAGAATTATTGTCTTACAACGAAAGTATGCCCTAGGGATTCTTGAGAAAATGGGTATGACTTGTCACCTATTGATACTCCTACGGACCCGAATATTTACATTTGTCACAGCAAGTGGAGTCAATTAGTGATCCTGAAGGTATAGGAGGCTAGTTGGCAAGTTAAACTAGCTCACAGTTACTCGATTTAACATTGCTTTTCATGTGTGTTGTAAATCGGTTTATTGACTCACCATGTAATAGTTACTGGGATGCAATTGTTTGAATACTTCGATATATAAAATCAGCTCTAGCTAAGGATTGCTTTTGAGGATTGAGGCCATGAGTAGATTGTTAGATATACAGACAGTGCGCAAGATGACCTCCTGTTTCTAATAGGTCGTCTACGTCTAGATGTTGTGTTCTAGGAGGTAATTTGGTATCTTGGAAGAGCAACAAACAAAATATGATTGCTAGATGCCTAGATCTAGTGCACAAGAAGAACCAAACAATGGTTGTGGCAACTTTTGAACTACTTTAAATTAATCAGTTGTTCAGAATATTGAAACCTGTAGAAATCAACCAGATGGAACTTGTGTGTAACCAAGTTGCTCTTCATATATCATCAAATCCAATGTTTCATGAGATAACTAAACACACTGAAATCAATTATCACTTCATCCAAAGAAAAATACTCGCAGAAGACATCATTACAAAATTCATTAAGTCAAATGATTAGCTTGCGGATATTTTAAAATGATCAGCTTGCGGATATTTTAACCAAGTCTCTCACCGACTCCATATCAGTTACATTTGTAACGAGCTTGATATATATGATTTCTATGCAACAGCTTAAAGGGGGGTGCTAGAATCTGGTAGATATTCAAAGATCTTGTAAATATAGTATACCATGATTTACAGCCCGTGATTATGTATTTGATACATAGCCTGTTTGATCGAGCTTTTGGTAGGTTCAGCATGCTTATTTTTTAAAAAAGTGGGTGTTTGGCCAAGCTTTTGGGGAGTAGCAAAAGTTGTTTTTCAAAAACTAAAAAAAGTAGTTATTCCCAAAAGTACTTTTTGAAAAACATTTTTGAGAAAATACACTAGACTCTTTGGATTGGCTTATTTTAACTGCTTTTAAGCCAAAATAGCTTGTAAGCACTTTTATAGTGTTTGGATAAAACAACAAAGTGCTCTAAAGCACTTGAAGGCAAAATAATACAAATAAGCCAAAAGTCATAACTTGGGATTTCTAACTTATGGCTTTCGGCTTATAAGCCAAAATGCAATCTAAGCAGGCTCTTAGAAGCACTTTTTAAAAGTTAGGTCAAATAGTAATTGCTGCTAAGGAGAGCTTTTTAAATGAATTAGCCAAACACAAACTGCATCTTTTTCGAAAAAGACTTCAGAAGTTTGACCAAATAAGCGATCACTCTCCTTTCTTAGAACCTGTACACAAGGCTATTTAAACCCTGGTGGCATGAGGGAATAATCAAGCGATATTTTCTTTCAGTTTCTCTTTTTTCTCACATTCATAAAGGAAGAGAGTTGAGAAAGAAATGCATGCCTAACAGGAGCCAAGAGGAGAGTGCATTCTTCTTTGGGGACAATTGCCCATGTTCTGTGAAGAATATCAATCATCAATGAGACTTGCACCAACCTTAGAGGAAGACTTTGCCATTCTATCATCAGTGGCATAGTCGGCATAATTTGCAAATCCAAGCAATCTAGCAAGTTTGTGACGCAACTGAATCTGAAATTGTTCAGAAAACATGAATATTAACTGGAATTCGAAATAGGAAGAGAAGGCAGAAGATCAATACATTTTGGTCAGTCAATCTGCAACCAGCAGGAACTTACGTAGACAAAAAGTTCCATCTTAGGGTGTGTTCGGTATGAAAGCAAATATTTTCCAATGAAAATTGTTTTCTTGGAAAATAAGTGGGCTTCTTACTTATTTTCTTGTGCTCGGTATGTAAGCAAAGAATATTCTCCTAAAATCATTTGTATATAAACTAGACAAATACTATGGAACGTAGGGGTGAGAGTGGGGGGGAATGGGGTGAAAATAAGGTGTGTTGGCGAGTGGTTCCTTACTTCCATTAGGGAAGTCATTTTCCTCATTTTTAAGGAACTTAGCTTCCTAGAAAAAATATTTTCCAAAAACTTTTACCAACGAAATATAGGAAAATTGGAAAACTCCATACCGAACACACCCTTAATCATCAACATTTTCAGTGAAAATAATGTTCTCCACAGGCAACCAAACAAATTAAGTAAAAGATCATAGTAGATTTAGTACTCAATAAAATAAAACTACTATGATTATCAAGTATAAAGTCATGTTTTTCTTCATAAATGCTCAAAAACTGCAAACTTCTGGGTTTTCTTACCAGCTGTTCAAGAATAGTGACATTGGCTTCACATCTGCGCCCATAGGAAATAGCAACAGCTCTTCTGGTTGATCCCACCTTCAAAGACAAACAACTTCTAAATCACAAATGTTTAGGATGTTGATCAAGGAAGACGGACAAAAAGCTTTCAGATGTAAGATTTTTGCATAAAATGAGACCTTATTTCAGGAGGTACTAAATAGGAGGAAAGAATTGAAGAGATCTACAGAGACTGAAGCAATAAAAAAATTGTCAGGGACTTGAACCTTGAGCAAGGACTTAACAGCACCACATAAACCCAGTTTGACCGGAGATAAATAATAGAATTTGCACCTAAAATGGGTTAAGAAACTAGCTTATGTCCATAAATGTGCTTTTTTGGTAAGAAAAAGGACAGTTCGCAGCTGTAATCAACGGTCTATATTAAGATAAATAAAAAAATTTAAACAGACTCAGCTGACAGCCATTTAGACCAAGTACAGGTCGTTGGATATTCCAACGTCTACCTGTAGAACGTTGACAACAACCTACGTGAAAAAATATAATCCCCACCCAACCGCCAGACAGAAAACTAGAACGCAAATAGTTCCCCATTTTTTCCATTAAAACCGGTGATCTCCTCTTCCTAAGCCCCTATCTCTCTATTTCTCACTTAAATACACTACAAGAACCTAACGTCAAAGCATATTGAAGATGTTGACCGAGGTTTAGGGCCTAAAAGTTCGTGAAAGAAATTTTTATAAGGTAAAAGGGTCAGAAATACCCTTCTACTCTGAGAAAGGATCATATTTGCCCTCCCTTATACTTTCGATGCAAAAGTACCCCTACTATTACACAAGTAGCTCAAATATGCCACTCCTCCAATAGAGTTGTCCCGGATGCATGTTCAATCCACATGGCATTGCCATCTCGGTGAGGTGGATACCACGTGGCATTCCACCTCATTGCCAACCCATTTTACTCCCTCCCCCACTTTTCTTCCACTACTAGCATCTCCTCCCTCTCCACCATCACTACCACCATTATTACCACCCTCCCTCAGCTATTAGACCCTCCGCTGAACACCCACCTAAAAATGCCCAACTCCATTCATATAATTCACACACAATACCTTTCTCTTCACAAAAAAAAAGAGCTTAACTAGGATACCTAAAACTTAATGCACAACAGAATCTAATAAGCCAATTACAGAACTAAGCTTGAGGCTTTTCTCATCAATGAATCATAGAGAACTGACCCTTACACTTGATCCTGGCCCACCATAATCCTTCCTTTTTTTCTCTTTTGTTTTTCACCATTTCTTGTTGGGAGCTTTTGAGCTTGACTTAAAATAGGCAATATTGTCTTTCTCCACCGGACATGATATTGCTTGGATGTTTATTCCACTTAATGAGATCATCTCATCAGATGAGAATACTGTATGGCCCATGAGCATACTCTGTCTGGCCCTATGGGATATTCAGCCAGAGGTAGATGCTAGAGTTACAAAAGTCCGGGTAAGACACAGGTACATCATCCCACTTTGTAAAATGGGATAAGACGTGGACATTTACATAACAACTACCATGTCCCTTAAGAAGATTTCATATACAGTATTTATCATGTCTTATTTGTTTGTATTCACGATTTTTGATCTAGTACAGTATGTCTATATTATTCCTATAGATGTACTGCTTATTTGTGTTTTTGTGCATTACCAGCAATTTCTAAGACTTGCCTCAGGGGTAAGATCTTGTTGGGTCTTTAGACTCATGCTTCTTGTTGTTTGGGTTTGTCGTTTGTACAAGGGTGAAGATAGCAACCAGGTCGCTGGTACCTGACTTCCAGCTCCGGTCCATTAGGTGAGTCCCATTAGATCATGCACCTTCTTCAACTTTTAGCAGACTCAGTATCTGTATGAGCTGTGACTCATACTTTGCATTCAAATATAGTAGCTCCATGACTTTCACTTTATGGGTTACATAGGCAGACGTAGTACTTTTACTATGTTTCCACACTAATCTATACATCGAGACTGTTAGTAGAATTCTCCTTTATTTCGTATATTCCACAAGTTTAGCTTAGCCAAGTTCACCTTATGGATAGTAGCTCGTCAGGTGCCCCGTCGCTGCCTTAGTGCCAGATTTGCGTCATAACAAGAAGTAACGAAGAAAAAGGATTAATGACTTGGAAGATTTCAAAGGGATGAAAACGGTCAATTCTGTATAAATACTTAACATTGAAGATTTTGCATGAGGATTTGGAACTTTCGACATTCTTTGAATAAACATTCTATGATGTGTGTGTCCTCTTTTACATGTTCCATTCTATGCCAAAAAACAAAATAAGAATATGTAATTAGACCTAATCTTGACGATTGAGTTAGCAGTATCTTCTGCATCTCTCAAGTGTCATGTGATGTTGGTGCTTAGCGATGTGAGTTGGTCGACAGGAATGGATTGTTTTCCTAAACACTTCCCAAAATTATGAAATAAATCATAACTAGTTCACATTAGTTTTCATTTTTAAAAAAGAAGTTTTTGTGTTTAACTTTTCAAGAGCACTTAACTTCAAATAAACAGAAGCTCCTTACGTTCAACTAAATGAACCAGACTATGCTCGGATTATGAGTGAGAACAGTTCAACTGGTGATACACAGAAAGAAAAGTAAACACTTTCCTGCCTTCCCCAAACAATCAACATATACCGCGTAAAGTCTAGAAAAACAAAGATTAGGTGCAATGACATAAAATAGTCCTGTAACACAAAATTGCCTTTCAGCAAAAACTGCACTCATGTCATAATTTCTACTTGGCTCACCTTGCAAAGCTCTAGCACTGGTGAAACTTGATGGCTTCTCAAAATGATTTTTCTGTTACCATCTCCATATCGTTCTAAGCTCTGCATGAATTCAACAATGAAAAGAGCTTAAGGAAATGCTCTTTGAAAGAACTTTTTTTATCAAGTAAAATACTTTCCGAAGTGAATATGATTGAAACTTATGCAGCCAAAATAAGGGCTTAACTCTAAGGGCCCTTTTGGACATGCAATTTGAGTAGTCAGTTGGGTTTTTTAATTTGTATTTCTTCTAATAAACATGAAAACCCCACAAGTTGTGAAAACAATTATATTTTCTCCAATTATTATATAATGTTATCAAATGAGCAAACCATAGTTCATAAATAGGATATCGCAATATCCTAGGACACTACATTGACAAATCGCATAATTTATAAAGATTCAAGTACATGTAATTTATAAGGATTCATTAATCAACAACAATAAGCTAGTGTTCGGGCATAGATTCCCAAATATTTTTGGCAAGTCCGTTTTGGGTGATGCTTTTGGTGAAGTTTCACCATATGTTTGGCCATAGTTTTTGGGAAACATGTTCCCTTTTTTCAAAAGAAAAACATGAAATGTGATTTATACCCATGAGTTCTAAAAGCTATTAAAAATACCCAAAAATTGAACACAAAATTATCATTTTAATGAACTAGATAATACCAAAAACAAAGCAAAATAGAGAACAAACAAAGATCGATAAACAAAAAAAATTAGTTGATCACACTTGATTATCAACTAGAAAAACGAAGGGATTTATCAAATAACAAGTGATTATAAAGATACATCAATGCAAATAATAATAATAATAATAATAATAATAACAATAACAATAATTATAATAATAATAATGGTAACTGGTAAAGTTGTTGTCATGTGACCAAGAGGTCACGGATTCAAGCCTTGGAAACAGCCTCTAGCAAAAATGCAAGGTAAGGCTGCATACAATAAACCCTTGTGGTGGGACCCTTACCCGGGCACTACGCATAGCGCAAGCTTTAGTGCAACGGGCTGCCCTTTAATAATAATAATGGTTAAAACAAGTTATATTCTTTATAGATTAGGGTGGTTTAATGGGGGTTTGGTTGGGTAGATAGATTATTGTTGGAGTAATAATTAGTGGGTTCTTTTTACAAAATATAAATGTTTGGGATAAGTTTTAAATTTTTAAAGGAACCCAAAAAAAACTTTTTCTGGTTGTTGGGATCTTGGGATTTTTGTCAAAAATTGTGCCAAAAATTGACAAGTTCTATGGTCAAACAAATTTTGCCAAGATTTTTCCCAAAAACTACTTGAATATCTATGGCCAAACGGGTCCTAAGTCGCTTTGAAATCATTTCGCGACGATCTCCTCTAAAATATTTAGAATGTTATATGTTAGTGTAAAAATACTTTCTGCAAACAGAACCTTCCAGCAAGATCCCGCTGATTAGAACTTTTCCATTGACTTTCTCCAAGTTCTCCGGCGACCATTGTGGTGACAATTTGCTTTTTATGTTTTCAAAATCAACTTTTGAGTTGGTGTGTTTGAATATTAGGGAATGTGAAGTGCTAACCTTAAAATATTAAATCCAGAACTAGAAGTGTCATGTTCTTGAGTAAAATATTGTCCCAACTTGGACAAATATCATTTCTGTAATATTGATACCTACAAAAAATAGGTGTTTGTATTCCTTAAATCATCAACTAGTCAATTCATTTCTTCTCCTTTTCTCTTATTTATCACACAAATCAAGCTAAATTTGTTTAGGGTGTAAATACATATGAAATTGTACACTACTGCAGGATGTCATTGATTATTATAACCACCGAAATCAATTTTTGTCTGAATTTAGAAGTTACACATCCCAATATGATACTTGATTGCCCTCTGCAACTTCTCATAGTAAATAACATGCAGTGGTGATGATTGAAAATGACAGAAATAGAAGGCAACAAATTTCCACTGTGCGTGCAGACTACTACAACTATCAGGTGGGAGATGGATGTGAAGACTAACATTTAACATCTTACCTTGAGAAACTCGGGGGGTAACCCATCTAGCTCCACGTCAGTGAAAAGTAGAAAACTACAATCATCATCCAGATTACGAATGTATTGCATGCTTAGCTCGTCTATATTTGTTGTTAATCGCTGCAACTCCTCTTTCTTAGATAAGGTCAGATTCACACCATTCCTTTCAAATTCTCGAACCTGTCACTGAATCTTAACCCATAAAAATTTGAAAAGAATATCTTCAAATAAAAATCAAAACTTCAACTGGAAAAAGCCCAATTTTGAATAACTGCACGGAGAGAAGGGGTCTTTCGGAAGTGTACACAGAGGCATAAGAAATCCTGGGAAATAGACCTTATCAACGCTTGAAATATCAAACTTATGAATTATTATAAGAATGACGAAAACTCGTCTGAAATAAGCACTGAATATCAATATTGTGAACAAACAACGTATGCTTTTCCAATAGCTTTCAATCAAAAACTAGTAGCAATTTATTTTGCAGAGAAAAAATATTAAAATGTCTATCCCTGCAGAGATAGAGAATCAAAATGTGTATCCAGCAAACTTGTGTAATCTCCATTGTATAGTCCGGAAGTGGAATGAGTAATCTCTCTATTTTTTAATTGCATAAGACTGAAGGTTACACTTCCAGAGAAAGGTAGCTCTAGCTCTGACAACTCTGACACATTTGTATTTCTCAACCTTTGACAAAGTGAACAGCTTATATACCTTTGGAAAACTTAAACAACGATTTAAAAAAATAAAAGCCTAGGAAATGCCTCAACTAAAGTAAAAGCACAGTAACCATCTAGAAAGACTAAGCCAACAAAAGGTTGAGTGAATGCAGAAAAAGTACATAATCATCAGTGAACAAATGCCAATGTACATTAAAAACAAATAAGGGAAGAAATCAGTCCATGCCCCATACCAGGAAACGAGTAAAGCTTTTAGCATCAGCACTCAATCCATCCCCTGTTACTGTCAAAGCCTTGACAACTCTGTACACATCCTCACGCTTCCTGAACTCATATAAAGAAAAGTTCGGATCTTTTAGTTAATTACTGCACAAATGCTTCTTCGCAAAATTTGACGGGAAAGTAGTTCCTAAGAGTTTTAAATTAATGCACGGCAAAATATCAATTATTCACATCAGCAGATAGTTGCCAGATGTAACCAACAGACATACTTGTGTTTATTGATGGGAGTTTAGAAATAAGACTCTGCATGGCAAGTTGGGCATCCTAGATAAGAATGTCGCATGAAGAGCTTGTTGAAGGACGCGTACCTTAGCTTTTTAGGCATGTCGGTAGGAACATAAAAATGCACAGTAGACCCATATGTGATTTACATGGTTTTCGGCAGCTATTATACTGTACAAGCCACTAAATTTAGGATTTTGCACAAACGTGTTAATAGAGAAACTTCACTCAGGTAATGAGCTGGACATGGATCCAAAATTTAAGTTTTTGCCAAATAATAGCTAAGCGCTAAAACAATGAATAGAGGATTCCAGGTAGCCTTGCTGACAATGGAAGGTGGAAATTGAGATTTTTAGTAAGATACACATTTATCATGTCAGCTTAATGACCAGGAGGATCCCAGGCCAACACATTGTTATTTGAAAGGCCAAGATGAAATGTGGATGATGATTCCTGATAATTTAGTTCCTGCGAGAAAATATAAGAGAAAAATATTATTGAATTGTTGTCTCTAAATTATTAGATTGAGACCCTACTTATAGACACTACATTCCAATCCTATTCCTAATAGGACACTACACTACAATCCCTTTCCAAGTAGAATTCAATATGCTATTCCTATTCTTATTCTAACACTCCCCCTCAAGCTGGTGCATACAAGTCATATGTACCAAGCTTGTCACAAATGTAATTAATACGAGGACTGGTGAGGGACTTGGTGAAGATATTTGCAAGTTGATCACTTGACTTCACAAATTTTGTAACAATATCTCCTAACAATCAATCTCTATGTGATTGGTCCTCTCATGGAACACTGGATTAGATACAATATGAAGGGTTGCCTGATTATCACATACAAGTTCCATCTTACTAGTTTCTCCAAATTTTAATTCTCTCAGCAATTGCTTGATCCAAACCAGCTCGCAAGTTGCTGCAGCCATTGCTCGATACTCTGCTTCGGCACTAGATCGAGCAACCACACTCTGTTTCTTACTCTTCTAAGATACCAAATAACCTCCTAATAAAACACAATATCCAGATATAGAACGTCTATCAGAGGGTGATCCTGCCCAATCAACATCTGTATATTCAATGATATGCTCATGACCTCGATCCTCGAAGAATAGTCCTTTATAATGCCCCGCACTTTCCTAAGCTAGAAAACGAACCGTTGTTCGTATATGTGAAAACACCAATTTTGTAAGTCATATTTGGGCACCTAGATTATCAAGAGTACCCTAGTTATAAAAGAGCTTATGATGTGTTAAGTGTGGTTATATGAGTCACTTAAGGTAGTACAAGCTAAGAGTTTCAAAATCCATCAAGTTTTAGTGTTTGAATTCGCAAGGGTCATCTTTGAATGAGCATAACTTGATAAATATGTGGTACTTCTGCATATTTCTACCCACAAAATTATAGAGAATCGAATTAGCTTTCCAACGATACCAATTTCACCAAAATCCGACACCCGAGCTAGGAGTTATGGCTTTGCGAAGTAGAATGCATCGCCTAACCAATCACACATGGTCACTGGAAAGCATATGCGATAGCATATGCGGCGCCTATGTAAATATAGGTGATATCATATGCGGCGCCTATGTAAATATAGGCGATATCATATGCGGCGCCTATGTAAATATAGGCGATATCATATGCGGCGCATATCTTATGGTTTCAAGTGACTTAAACACTCCGTTTTTGGGTTATTTTGAGGGCAATTAAGTCTTTTGGCACTCCTTACACACCCCTAAACTTAACCTTACGAATTTAATAGATTCTAAACACATCATAACCCTAGTATCAGTCTAAGTTCATCATCCAAGAGCACTAAAGGAGAAAAACAACTAGGGTTACACAATAAACATTGAGGGTCCAATCTTTCAACTAATCCATTTCCATAAAGGTATGTGGGGTTATGAACAAGAACACCTTTCGTTCTTGTGCCCAAGGAATACCGGAACCGAAATATCGGAATATATACCCTGTTCGGACCGGTCCTACCGGTGTGGAACCGGAACGGACCGGTCCGATACCGGAACGTTACCGGAAATTTGGTCGGCTACCAATTTTTTTTTTTTTTATTTTATTTTTACTTTTAATTTAAATTGTAACTTAATTGAGATTAATTTATAAGTTAAATATATATATTTTTAACTTATATAGTTTATATAGTCAACCGGAAATACCGGAAATTTTCGAAGGTCCGGTCCGGTTTCGTTATCCGAAACATTTGGTACCGGTAAACCGGAACCAACCGGACCGGTTTGTTACCGGAACCGGAGATCAACCGGAACCGGAACTACCAGAACGGAACGGAAAGTTCCGGTTCCGTTGCCACCCTTAATTAGAGTTGATCCCCAAAAAACAGAAGCTGTTAGAAACTGGCCTACACCTGTCTCTCCGTCCGACATTAGAAGTTTCTTGGGTCTAGCTGGCTATTACCGCCGTTTGTTGAAGGTTTCTCCTCTATAGCATCTCCTATGACCCGATTGACCCAAAAGAAAGTGAAGTTCTTGTGGTCCAATTCTTGTGAGAATAGTTTTCGGGAGTTGAAGACTCTGACTCACTACAGCTCCTGTTTTGATGAGAGAATAAGAATAAGAAAAGAATCTTGATATTTGGATTAAGTGTAATGGCTCACGATATCCAGATTGGCATGTTTTACCATTCATTGTGTATGATTTCAGATTTAAGATTTCTTTCAAGCTTTATGAGCCATTTACAAATGTCCTGCATGATTTGAAAAGAAAACTTATGACATGATCGTTAAATATATAAATATATATATATATATACACATGCATATAAATATGTTTATTTCATGCACCCCCATGTACTCGGGACATATTCCATGGTACTGACCCACATGTTCGCATGTGGGCTACATTTTCCATATAATGTAGGTTCAGGTGCTCATTCCCAGGTTTGACCGTGATTATCCGAGCAAGTTGATCTACATCCTCTGCAGTGGTGAGTCCTCATGGTCCGAGGACTAGTTATTCAGATTTCCTCATTTACTTTGAGTCGTTCAGTTTATTTCCTGAGTTCGGGTCAGTTGGGGTTTGTCCTAATGGCTCATGGATATACAGTTTAGTAGAGGCTTGTCAGACTAGATGGATAGATTGATCAGATTTGTCAAAGATGTCGTATTTTGTTACTTTCCGTATTTCATTCGTATTGCAGTATGATATTATGGAGGATGTTAGATGTTCTGATTATGATGACTTTGATTATATGTGTTGAATGGTAGAAGAACAGCTAAAAAGGTTAGCTTGGGGCTACTTGTAGCCTTAAGCACCGTGTGACGCCTCAGGGCCCGTTTTCGGGGCGTTACATCCTTTACCTAGAGATGACTTTATATATCGCAAAATCCGAACAACTGCATCTCAATGACTATCACAGGGGAAAGGCATAAACTGACTTACAACACTCACAAGAAAAGATATGTCAGGTCTAGTCACTGTGAAATAATTCAACTTTTCAACCAACCGCCTATACCTTTCAGGATCACTGAGTGGCTCCCCTTGTCCTGGCAGAAGTTTGGCATTTGGATCCATAGGAGAGTCAACGGGTCGACATCCCATCATTCATGTTTCCTCAAGAATGTCTAAAGCATACTTACGTTGAGAAATAACAATACCTGAGCTGGACTGAGAAACCTCAATCCCTAGAAAGTATTTCAATCTGCCAAGGTCTTTAGCCTGAAAATGCTGAAAGAGATGTTGCTTCAAGTTAGTGATACCATCTTGATCATTGCCGGTAATAACAATATCGTTAACATAAACCACCAAATAAATACACAGATTTGGTTCAGAATGGTGATAAAACACTGAATGATCAGCTCCACTACGAATCATGCCAAACTCCTGAATAACTGTGCTACACTTTCCGAACCAGGCTCGAGGGGATTGTTTCAACCATAGAGTGACTTGCGCAATCGACATACAGGGCTACTAAACTCCCCTGAGCAACAAAACCAAGTGGTTGCTCCATATAAATTTCTTCCTCAAGATCACCATGCAAAAAAGCATTCTTAATGTCCAACTAATAAAGAGGCCAATGACGAACGGCAGCCATAGAGAGAAAAAGACGAACTGATGCTATTTTAGCCACGGGAGAGAACGTGTCACTATAATCAAACCCAAATATCTGTGTATATCCTTTGGCAACAAGGCAAGCCTTCAGCCGATCAACCTGACCATCTGGACCAACTTTGACTATATAAATCCAACGACAACCAACAGTAGATTTACCTGCAGGAAGGGAAACAAGCTCCTAAGTACCACTCGTATGTAAAGCAGACATCTCATCAACCATAGCCTTTTTCATCCTGAATGGGAAAGTGTTTCACCTGTAGTCTTAGGAATGGAAATAGAGGACAAAGATGATACAAAAACATAATGGGGTGATGACAAACGATAACTCAAGAAAGTATAATGTGGGTTAGCATTACGAGTGGATCTTGTACCTTTTTGAAGTGCAACTGATTGACTAGGAGGAGGCAGGCCTGCAGTAGGGGAAGCGTCAGGTGCAGGACATGAATCATCTGGGACTAATACTGGACGTGGCCGCCGGTGATAAGTGAAAAGTGGTGGCACTGTGGCTGGAGATGGAGAAGTAACCATAGATTCCTCAAAGATTGGTATGGGTAAGACTGAAGGTATGGGTAAAACCTCAAAGATATTAAGATGATCAGAAGATGTATAGTAAGGTTGAGATTCAAACAATGTGACAACAGTGGACATAAGGTAGCGACCCAGATCAGGTGAATAGCATCGATACCTCTTTTGAACTCGAGAGTAACCAAGAAAACACATTTGAGAGCACGAGGGGCTAATTTATCATTTCCTGGGGCTAAGTTATGAACAAAACATGTGCTCCCAAAAACACGAGGGGGATAGAGTAGAGATGTGACTGAGGAAATAGTATGAAACGGGGAACCTATTCTGGATCAAAGATGATGGCATTCTGTTAATGAGATAGCAAGATATGAGGACCGCATCGCCCCAAAAACGCAGTGGAACATGGGATTCAATGAGAAGAGTGCGAGCAGTCTCAATGAGATGCCTATTTTTTCTTTCTGCTATACCGTTCTGCAGAGGGGTGTATGGACATGATGTTTGGTGAATGATTCCTTAATGAGTCATAAACTCCTGAAAATGAAAGGATAAGTATTCTAAAGCATTATCACTACGAGAAGCACGAATAGAAACACCAAATTGATTTTGTATTTCAGCACAAAAACTTTTGAATATAGAGAATAACTCGGAACGATCTTTCATTAAGTAAACCCAAGTATATCTTGAAAAATCATCGATAAAAGTAACAAAGTAATGAAATCCTAATGGTGAACTGACTCTACTAGGACCCCAAATATCGAAATGAACTAATGAGAAAATAGACTCTGAGCAACTTTCAATACTATGTGAAAATGTAGCACGGGTGTGTTTCCCAAGTTGACACGACTCACAATCTAATATGGATAGGCTAGACAAACTAGGCATCATCTTTTGTAGCTTGGATAAACTAGGATGTCCCAACATTTGTGAATAAGGTTGGGAGGATCTGTAGCGGAGCATGCTGTGAAGGAATTTGAAGTGGTAAGATGGTAAAGGCCTTATGATTCATGTCCTATGCCAATTGTCTGTCCCATTTTGCGGTCATGCATTAGAAAAGAATCATCAAAAAAAAGTTATACTAAAATCAAGGGCACGTGTCAAACGACTAACAGATACAAGATTAAAAGGACAACCAAGGACATAAAGAACTGAGTCTAGAGTGACAGAAGATAGGGGTTTGGTTTTTCCAACTCCTTTTGGCTCTGTTCGAATTCCATTAGCTAAAGTAATACCTAGAACAGATTGCGAATAAACAATACCAGACAAAAGTGATTTATCACCAGAAATATAATCAGAAGCACCTGAGTCCACAACCCATAATCCAAAGGTAGGAGAATGTGCAGTTGAGGCTATTGGTAGAAATATATTCTTACTTGCTTGATACTGAAGATACTCATTATATTCCTTGTCGGATAAATACACCCGTTGATCACCTGTGGTGTTAGACTGAGCAATATGAGCATTTTTAGTTGGTCGACCATGCAAAGAATAGCATATTCCACAAGTATGCCCAAGCCTATTACAATAACTACACTTAGGTCTAGAATAACATACGCCACGAGTATGTCCAAGCCTTTTACAATAACTACACCTAGGACGAGATCTTCCAAATCGATCTTCCCCTCGTCGATTCTTCATGGACTGTGACGTTTGATTTTATGATCTTCTTATTAAGGGCTCAGATTTAATCATAGGACTTGAACTTCCAATTTCAATATTTTTGGAGCCAAAAAAGAAATATCATGCCCAAAAGATATCTTGGGAATTTGACTTGAAAATTCCACGAACCAGATCTAAATTTCTGAAGAAAAAAAATCTCAAAAAAAAAAACTGATGTCGTCGGAACCGTTCCGGCGATCGAAATCTCAAAATAATTGTCGGAATCGGGAAAGGAGCAAGTGGTCGGAGTCAGAATAGACCGGCGACCCCAACAAAAAAAGAAACAACTCAAAAATCGATTGGAGATGGGCTCATGCACCGGCGCGATGCAGATCTCGCCGGAATTTCTGGATTCCGGTTGGCGCATGAAGGGTAATTTTCCGGCGGTTTTCGTCGGGTTTTTTTTGTCGCCTGATCTTTCCGATCCTTTTGATGGTATTGCATTTTTTACACAACCCACAAAATAAAAATTGACCCAAATCAGTCACCGGAATTGACGCACGGTGACTGAGTTATCTTGTCTGATATTTCTAACCTGCTCTGATACCATGTGAAAAAATATAAGAGAAAAATATTATTGAATTGTTGTCTCTAAATTATTACATTGAGACCCTATTTATAGACACTACATTCCAATCCTATTCCTAATATGACACTACATTACAATCCCTTTCCAAGTAAAATTCAATATGTTATTCCTGTTCTTATTCTAACAGTTCCCATGCTAGTTGATTTCAACAAATTACTATCACTACTACAGATGAAAAAGTTTCCATTTCAGCAGATCAAACTCGGAACTAAACAGATCTTCTTTCCTACTTCAACATACCAGGAAGCAGAAGAGGAATTTGCAATTAAAACACTAGCAGAAAGAAATGAAAAATTTGCAACGGCAGAACCTGCATGTTGAAATGTGAGCATCTATTTTTCTCTCTGCTTCAGCACTAGCTTTGCGTACATCCTCAGAAGATGATAACCATTTAGGAAACACACATGACTGTATCAATGGGAACTGCTGTGCCTCCAACTCTGCTAATGGCAATATCACATTTACATAGCCAACCTACAAATTTAAAAATAAAAAAACGGCCACGTATTGAGAAAAGTATATCAGATTAAAGCATAAAGCGTAATATTAAATGCACAGGACAGTTAAAAATAGCAATCTTTGACAAGTCTCCAGAAAAACAAACCCCTGATTGACTCCAAAAAGTAAGTAGAGAATTAAAGACTAGTTTTCAACCACAAGACTGCAACCTAGCACTCAAGTTAGTCCAACAGTAGCTAAATGAGACACATCCCTCTTCATATGATGAATTTGAATATTAACAAAAAGTTTAATCAGAATTAAATATAGGGTACCATAATTAGTACTTAGACACTTGGCATAGTATAGGTTTGCCACTTAATCCTCTATCAATGTATCAAAGACAGTGGTCTGGATTGGGCTTTATGTGGCCATCCACCTAGAATAATCACCCAAGAATCCACCAATTCTAGCTAGTGATTGCCCTCTGCCTAAATTGCGGTTTTGTTATTGCACTAACATAACTGGGCGACAAACATATATGCAATATGTCAGCCATAGTCTGCATACTGTATTTTGTATCAGTTAGAAAAATCTTCCACAATATAAAAGTTACATTAGATAAATGTTTGATAAGTTCATGGATTTCACAACAAATGGTAGGGTCAGACAGTGAATATTTCTTGGGCGTCAAATTTGAGATTGCAGGATGAGCTAGCTCAGATTGAGCTAAGAGAGAGAGAGAGAGAAGCTAAGGAGAGAACCATTCTCAGTTTTCAATATCACAAGAGTATTGTATAAGAGACTACAATGTCTAATATAGACGTATAACTGCTATAGAAGGAAATCTCCTAACAAAGGCCCTACCGGTAGATCCAAGCACACAGCCCTTCCTAGGACTTTCCCGCCCCCATAACCTTTTTACCCACAGTTTGGAGTCCGCTGGAGACAAGTCTCCAACAAGGAATAAAGTCAGAGGTAATAGAATTTGAGTTCAGTCCCTTCTATTCATGTCTTACCTTTGAAACTTCTGAAGAAGTAAGAAGAGACAATTCCGAGCTTCCTAACAAGCCTACAAACACAACTTGTCCATTTTCTGGCACTGGGGAGCTAAGTTGCTCGGACTCTTCAAAAATGTCTACGGATGCGTGTCGGATCCTCCAAAAATAGTGTATTTTTGAAGGATCCAACACGGGTGCGGCAACGTTTTTGGAGAGTCCGAGCAACTTAGCTGGGGAGCACGCCGGGACAGATAGTCACCAAGTTGGCAGCTGCTGGATTATCCTTAAGTTCGTGGATTACAAAACAAATAAGAGTGGGCAGAGAGTTGGTGAATATTTCTCCAACAACCGAGATATAGAAGCCTAAGCAATTGAAGATCCCACTCAACGCAACAGTCAAGATGTAGAAAGTATAAGAATAGACACAAGATATGACTCGCCTACAAGATTTAAAGAATAGATTATATTCATAGAAGGGAAAAGCGGAGCTATTGTTGTATGAATTTTGGATATTGTACTTTCCCTAAATGTTTTTAATATTAGTGAATGATGTCATCATGCCAGGCCACCAGGGAATCATTTTTATGACATTGGTGTCCCCACAAACTTACACACCCCTCGAGTAATCCACTGGGCGGTTTGCTAAAACCAATGTTGTCAAAGGCAGGCTTAAAGCGCACTTAAGCCCTGAAGCGAGGCTCAGAACATGTTGAGCAATATGTCTTGCTTAATGCGCACTTCAGTGCTGTCATCAAGGCTCTAAGACAGTTTTCCTTGTCAATGAGTGTTCCTAAAGAGGCGACACTAAACAATCAATATTTCGATTTATCGCAATTTTTTTCAATTTCTTTGTCCATATATTTGTTATTCATGCTTATACTTATTAGTCTTGGACCAAGCATATATATGTTTATTTTTTTTTTTCTCCATTTGTGCATTTTTTTCATTAAACACACTTTATTTGTGTTTTGCACTTACAGCCCCAACAGACAAGCGTTTTTGCGCTTTTTGACTTCTAATAACACTGGCTTACAACTCACAAGCACGTAGGTAAACGTACCCACAAAATTTATTTATTTTTTAAATAAGGTAAAGTTTGATATATCTTCAAGAATATGTTGTATGAACAACAGAGTGCAAACCCACCCACGAAAGTTGGAGCAGAAGGACACATACTAGTGTTGCAGCAGAGATTCAATTCACGTGTAAGATCTTTATGTTATTAATTTATACTTCAGCCACTCATCCAGGACCTCAAACTTGAGAATCATTACAATAAATTAAGTCCATTCATTTTGTGCCCAATATGTTTTTCTAGTGGCAAAAGAGAATTTCTCAATTTCATGACAAAACAACAGTCACCTTACTATGCTAGCCAAGAAAAATGATATAGCCAAAATATTAGAATAAAATTGACAGACCATAACCTAACTAGACACAGTCAAACACAATGAGTACCTTGTCAAGTGCAACTGAAGCAACAGCATCATGAACCTGTTTCGATTTATTAATTATGCTTTCCGCCAATTTGAAAATTTCAGAAGCAGATAGGTTCACTCGAACTTTTGAACCTGGAACATCTGCAATTCAACAAGAAGTTTAAAAAAAGGTTTCAATTGTTATATGAATAAAGAAAAATGAAAGTGTAAAATAGAGGAGGAAGCAAAGGGACCTCTTTTCTTTTGATGTTTTTTGTTGATAGCGGAGATAGCAAAGTTGACTGCAATAGCTACAAGAGCAGCGGCTCCCGTCAAAGCAATGAGATTCTTTCTGTCTCTCTTTTGCTTGGCCATTTTAGAGAGAAGAGGAGCTGCTAAAATCCAATTTTCCCCACTCTCTGCGTCCTCTTATTCTTGATTTTATCAAGAGGGTGGGCGAGGGATTTCTGAGTGTTTTTTTTTTTTAACCTGGTCAAATCTATATATTAACCCAATATATACTTATTTTTTATTTCAACTCATGTAAATAAAATTTAAATAATTAACTATTAAAGTAATTTAAATTATTAATTATTGTAATTTATAATATTTTTTTCTATTTTAACTTAAGTGATAATGATATAATTTCGAGAGTCATTCAAATATTTTATATTTTTTAAATTTTTAAAATTATTAATTATGTGTTTTATAATATTTTTTATATAACTTTCAATAAGTTATGAATACACTATTCGTCCCAATTTATGCGACACAGATAAAATTTGAGCAATTAGTCAATTTTTAAAATATTCTTGTTAATTATTCTTATTCACAGTTCTTTTTATCTTATTTTTAAATAATATATGTTACTTTATATTTTTTTCTGTCCTGTTCCAATTTATATTTCACTAATATAATTTTGATAGTCAATTAAATTTTTTATGTTGACATAACATTCTGTCTGTTTTATGAAATATTATTAATCTTTTAATGCTTAAATGATCATAATAATAAATTAGGGGTGATAGAGTAAAATCACCATTGAATCAATGAAATAGACATTTTGCTTAAAGCTAATCGGCGATTAACTTCAGCTAAAGAATATGCCATAGGCTGGTTTTCAAAATCATCTTTGACAATATTTGACGTAGAAGGCGTAGAAGATTTTTTCGTAGCCATATCGAGAATTTTTTCACGAAGTTTATCATCAGTGACTTCTTTTAATAGTTCAAGAATATTCTCAGCAGTAAGGGTTTTAACGTCTAAATCAAGTTCTTCGAACTGAGCTTGCAATTTATACATTGTTTCATCACAATGACAATCATGTTTATCGCAATCAGCGCATTTATTATTCTGACTTAAATCACTATCTGAATTAGGCAATTCAAAATCATTTTCAGAAGTGGAGTCATGCATAGAATCAGAATCAGATGTATATAACAAATTATAAACCTGATCATGGATTTCGTCAGAAAGATTCAAAGATTTTAGCTTTTGCAATTTGCAGTTAGGAGCAATGTGACCATACTGATTACATTTGTAGCATTTAATTTTTGACAAAGGCCGTTTCGAAAAGTTTTTTGCAAATCTTGTAGACTTTCGGAAGGATTTGCGTGCTTCACGCTGTTCCTTACTCCGTCGTCTAGGGTGTTTAGACTTGTATTGATATTTCGAATTCCTGGGGGGTTTTCGAAGTATGGGTTTTTCCATGCCAAATTGTTCACAGAAATCACCCAATTGAGATTTTTCTCTGAGTTTATCAATCTTGATTTGTCTAGCTAATTTTAGCTCATTACAGAGGGCTAAACCTTCCTGCGTACAAGCTACAATTAGTTGACCATAGGTTTTTTCAGCATAAGGGATCGCTCCATACGATCCACGAAGAGTTTTCCGAACACGTTCTGCAAATAGTGGAGGAAGCCCATCAATGAATTTGGCTTTCCAGTATTCGTATCTACTTTCGGGTAAATCCATGACCCGACTTAGGAAGGTATCTTTGTACCACCTGAATTCGCCTAAATGGCGGCATTTTAATCCATTCAAAAGAGTTCGAATATTTTCGTGGTGATTAGTAAATCTACCACCGAAATGCTCAATAATAGTCAGCATAAGAGTATATACGGCATCGGATCGTCCTGCCGTTAGAGTTCGGCCAAGATTATCTTTGCCTTCATTAGGATTTACTGCATTAAAAATTTCTTGGCGTTTAGTATCGTCTAGGAAGTTATCCCACCAACCACGAAGTTGGCCGGTGAACCCAGCAACAATCATTTTGCAGATTGTCTGGTCAGATCTATCATTCCTAGCCGTAGCACGTGTAGCCATACAAATTGTGGCATACATAGACATACGATGAATTAGAATAGAGATTTGGCGATCGGATAATCCGTCAATATTCCATTCATAGATGGCATCACCATTATAGGAAGTGTTTGTAATATTCCAATCCCTTTCCTCTATCAGAACATCTTGAGGAGTAGGACGGGGATAATAAGCAGTAGTCATGCGAGGAATATCGGCATATTTTTTGCCTGGTTAATTTTTCATCATTCCTCGGAGTTTATTCAGTTCTGAAGACAGAACTTCACCTGGGTCGTTGGTGGAAGCAATATTATCAGCAAAATTAGACTCAATAGTCTGAATATTTTCAAGATCCATATTTAGAGGTTGAATGTTAAGACCTTTGAATTTTTTATCAAAAAGAATTTCTAAGCGTTCCCAAGAGGTAGAAGAAGTCGTTGTAAATCCTTCTATCTCGAGTGGTGGCTGAATGCAAGGTGCAGTGAATATGGATTCCTCATTCTCTTTGACAGATTTTGAGGTTGAAGCAATATTAGAAGAGTTTAACTGAGTACTAAGTTTAGTAACTAATAAAATAAGTTCGTCGAGTTTAGTATTCAAAGAACCAATATGTTCACCAAGAACTTTAACATAAAGACTCAAATAATTATTCTGAGAAATAAGATTATTTATTTCAGAAATTGTGATTTTTCCAATATCATCATTAATGAATTTTTGAAAAGCAGTAAAAGTCATACCAGTATTATTTGGTAAGATAAAGGAAGACTGAGGAGGGTATTTAGATTGAGTAGTCGTACCGTCAGGATGTTGGTAGGATCTCTCAATGAGTTTAATGTAAGAAGGCAAATATGCGGACATAAACCAAGGAACAAAGAATATAATCTGATTATGCAGAGCACAAGTTTCATAGAATTCTTCAGAAATATTCTGAAGTTCATCTTTAGAATAGGTTTCAAAGAACCATGTTCTAAAGGGTTGCCATTTTTCAGCAAAGAAGTCTTTTTGAATATATTTTCTGGCTGGAGAGCCAGGACTAAAATCAATAATTTGTTTAGACATAATTAAACAGAATTTATATCAAAATCCATCTCCGAAGGAGTAGGGTTTTCATTATTAAAGTCTTGAACTATATTAGTTTTAGGATTGATTTTAATTTTTTCAACATTTCTAGGTATAGCAAGCGTTTCTGTCGTATTTAGAAGAAAATAATTGATATTTTGTTGATTTTTAAAATAAATGAGTAAAATAATTTTTTTCTGTATATTATTTTAGTACAAGAATAAAAAATATATAACATTTATTTAAATTTTAATTATAATTAATTAATATAAATTATGATTTTTTCAAAATTACTTAATTTATGTTAGATCTAGAAAAGTTTTGATGGGGCCCACTACATTCAATGATATTTTCTTCTCGGTATATATTTATTTGACACAAATCTTAAAAAATTTCTATATAAAGTTAATTTTACTAATTAATTTTATTAATTATACATTGAAAATTAAAATTAAGCAAAATAGTATTTCATAGAACAAATAAGGATGAAAGTAAATTATATTTTTGACAGTTGTTTTAATCGTAATTTTAATATATCACTCTTAATTAATTATTATAAGTCATATAAGTATTAAAAATTAATAATATTAATAAAAAGACAAAATAGACATAAAATGATAAATTAACTTTTGATGTTTTAAATTAACTTGACATCCTATATGAGGCTTACTTAGATTTTTTAACACAAGTATCTTTTATAATAATTATGTTATATCACTTCTAATTAGTTATTATAAATCATTTAAGATATGTCTACTTCGTTGCTTTAATCGTGATATTTGGTTGATTCTCGAAATTTTAGCAGTGTTACTTAAATTGAAGAAAAAAAGTATTATAAATTATAATAGTTAAAACTTAAATTATCATAAAAATATATTTGAGCGACAAAAGTTTGGATAAGGAGAGTAACATATGTTATTTCAAAAATATATAAAAAAGTATTATAAATTACAATAGCTAATAACTTAAAATATCTAAAAGTATATTAAAAATATGATTGATAATCTAAATTATATTTTTTTTTACACAAATTGAGACCAAAAGATAACAGATATTACCTAGTTTTATATAGTTACCTAATGATAAAGATAATATTAAAATAAAACAAAATTTTCTCACAAATTGATAAAATAAA
Organism: Capsicum baccatum var. pendulum; assembly: GCA_030864225.1. NCBI lineage: Eukaryota > Viridiplantae > Streptophyta > Magnoliopsida > Solanales > Solanaceae > Capsicum > Capsicum baccatum. The sequence continues at coordinate 194,039,486 of CM061558.1, read as the reverse complement.
TAAGTTAAAAGAATTATTTTTTAATATTCGATCGAAATATATATAAAAACGTATACCTTTTATTTTAATTTGTTTCTCTTACTTTCGTTTTTAGTCGATTTCAAAAAAAAAAAAAATCTTTCCTTTTTATCTTTGACAACTTTTTAGTTCTAGTTATCCACGTGACATATTTAAAACAATAAAATTAAAAATATTTTGATACATTTTATAAATTTTTAATTTAAAACAACATGAATTTTTTTTATTTTTTCAAACTCCGTGTAATATTATTTAATTTTTAATATTCACTGTCAATTAATTATTATAAAATACTATTCTATCAAATCACTTAGGGGGCGTTTGGTAGAGTGTATAAGAATAATACAAAATATAGTGTATTACTAATGCTTGTATTAGTAATGTTTGTGTTAATTATGTTATTTTTCTTATGCAGTGTTTGGTTCAATGTATTAAAACATGAATTACATAATTTCTAAAAAAAAAAAAAATTTACATAATACCCTCAATATATATGTTGGAAAGCATGCAGAAAATTTTTGAGGGGTAATAAGATCTTTAAGCATGTTAATGCATGCATTAGATCTATTGCATTACTAATGTCATAGATTTTGAGGTATTAATAATACACACATTATTACATAATAGAGTGTATAACTATTGCTTGCATTAGTTATACATATGGTAAAAAAGTATACCAAATAAGGTACTACTAATGCATATTAAACTAATGCATGCATTAACATTCAATACACTCTACCAAACGATGCCTTATTGTATTAAATTTAACTAAATTAATATACACCTAGTCATAGATGACATCATATTTATTATATCAAGGCCTATTAACATTGAAAACAACTCCATATGTCAAACTGTAAATTTTTATGGACCCCACCGTATTCAGCAGACATTTCAATGTTATGGCATATCTGGTAATTTAAGAGGGGGGGGGGGGGAGAATGGACCTTTTTTAAGTTATTGGTATGGTTCAACTAACATAGCAAAAGTAGCCAATATTCTTAAGCAAACCCCTTTTAAAAAATATCTCAATGACCATAATACCCTTGAACTTTTCACAACAATGACATAAAACAGCCATGTCGAAACTGCTTTTCTAATAGATAGAATATCCGAATCAAATTTATCCTCATTGTTATTCTCCCTTTGGATCAAATTTGCCTATTTACTTGAAAAAAATTTACTACTAAATAAACTCTTTATTATATTTTTAGGTTAAATTTATCATCAATATCATATTTTAAGATCAAATGTTACCATCATTATTAAGAAACTTTTCACATATATTCTTTTTTAACAGAAAAGTCCAAATCAACTTTAAGTGACTCATTTTTTTAAAAAAAATATCAAAATATTTTCAAATTTTGATGGAAATTATTCTAACATGCCTTAACTTTGTGGGAGTCTTATGACCCGCCTGAACTTCTTTAAAACAGAATAAATACAACACTGAATAAGCATAACCAATATTTTGGTAGTATGCATGCATTCTACCACGTGTAAATATCATGATTTTTCTCCTTTTTTTAGTTTATTTCTTTATTCTTCTTATTTTTTTCATTTTCTCCATCTTCAATACTAATCCTTCTTTTTTATTTTTTATTTTTTAATTTATTCTTTTCCCTTTTGATTTATTATTCTAAAAACTCCATTATAAGCTAAGACGTCCAAATTGATCGAAGTGTGTCTTATTTGGGATCTGTATTCTTAAGTTGGAAGCAGCTGAGTTGATTAATTATTTAAAGATTTTTGTATCATTGTTTGGGATTGTTTAATGAATGAGAGTGTTTGAAGGTTGAAAATTGAACCACCACCTGAAAATCACTATAAAAGCTTGTTCAAAAACTAGTTTAAATTTTGATTTGCTATAAACAAGTTATCTTTTGAGTGGATAATATATTAAAAGAAGAAAAAAGTTGAGAGGAGGTCATATCTAAAATTTGGAGAAGATTTAGGGTGATGTTGCATAGACGGTTTAGAACAAAAAAGATGAAGAAGAGGGACTGCATTTTCATATTTGCAGGAATATAATGATCAATTGTTTAAATAAGTTGAGCAATATTATTTGGAGTTATCTACTAAATTGGTTGCCTGAAACTTGAAGAAAGATTTGTAACATTATTGATGAAGCTTGAGCTTCGAACTTGAGAGAAATCATATCATAATATTTACAAGTGATTATAATAATTCTCGCAGATTTTGACAATTGTTATCTGTGATGATAAAAATAATTTTAAAAAAATAGAATATAATTTCTCACTCTCTGCAAAAAGTGTATTTCACTCTGTTTGCCATGTCAACATAAAAATGACATATATTCTACATTAAATTGGGGAGGGGGGGAGGGCGAAAATAGAACTCGAACAAAGTTAAGACATGTTATAGCAATTTTCATCAAAGTTCGGGTATATTTTAGATCTTTTTCTTTTTTAAAAAAAAAATAAAACACACCCTAACCTAACTCGTTTGATTCAACCCACAAAAAATAAAAATACCCCTCCCTCAGTTTTGTTGGTCGAATTTTCTCAATGAAGAAATATACTTCTCTTTCAATGTACAATGCTGATAGGTTGTTTACAAATGAATAAAAAGTAAAATGTAATGGGATAACATAGAAGCGTGGAATTAGAGAAATATTTATTACAAACTCTCTTTATGTTTCAACTATGTCCAAATTTCAAAATTTGGCGTGTAATTCTATGTGTATCTAGATTCGGGAATCAATGAATAAGTTTTTTGAGCAAATGACATGATGAAAAATTTGTGTAGATTCAAATAATATATGACGATATAAAAATGAACAAATGTCACGATTGACACATAAGTAGATATCTTAACTCATTCATCTTGAGAAATATTCAGTGGTTATAGACTATTGCATTTGACTGTTAAGTATCATTTTTCATGAGCTCTGCACTGATACAGATCCATGAACTAAAGGAGGAGTATATTTGTTTGTATTTGCAGTAATGTAAATCCATTTTTCATGAGCCATGCACTATAAACATCTAGTGGTTTAATCTCGTTAAAAAAATTTGATCAACAGAATTGAGGAGGGTATATATGTTTGTGCTTTTGTGTGGTTCAAGTCGGGTTGGGCGGGTAAGAATAGAGTGTGTTTTATTTTTAAATAATGGGTCATTTAACGTTGATTTGAGCTTTTTTATTAAAGAAATGGTACATGTGAAAAGTTTCTTAATAACGAGGGTAAAATTTGACCCAAAGTATGATGTCGAGGATAAATTTGGCCCCAAAGTATGATGAAGGGTATATTTAGCTAATTTTCTAAAGTAGAGAGATAAATTTGACCTCAAAGTATGACAACAAGGATAAATTTGACTCCAAAGTTTGACAAAAGATATATTTAACTAATTTTTCAAAGTAGAGGGGTAAATTTGATTCTTTTTTCCTTTTTTTGGTGGATTATGTATAAAACTAGTCTTTTTTTTCTTAACAAATATCTATTTATCCCTTTATATCTCAAATTTTTTTAAATAACCATTTATGCTTATTTATCTTTCAATATTTTTTTCACTTATTTATTTTGCTTTGATTTTCATTTTTATTTTTAAATTTTTTTTCTCAACCTTTTCTCCTCCCAACTTCTATTTTTTTTCTCTTTTTTATTTTTCTCGACCTTTATTTATTTATTTTTTATTTTTCTTCATTTTTTCCCTTTTTTTTTCAATCTCTATTTATTTTTCTTTTACCTTTTTTCCCTTTACTCCTCTCAACTTCTATTTCTTTCATTTTTTTCCTTATCTTGTTTTTATTTTCTTTGATTTTTCTTTTTTTAAATGTTTTTTCTTCAGTTTCTTTTTTTTCCTCAATTTTGATTATTGTTATTTTCTTCAATTCCTTCCAAACAACAAATTACGCCCATTGACAAGAGTTGACACTATCGCATCGTGTTTTGATTTATGAGAAGTTCTATAAATCTTATCTTAGAGGCAAGACTTAGACCAAGGGCTTTCAAACAACAAGTTACATCCCATGGGCAAGAGTTGACACTTTTACATTGTGTTTCTATTTATGAGATGTTCTATAACTCCTACCTCAGAGGCAAGACTTATCCCAATGACTTTCAAATAACAAGTTTTGTTCCACATGTAAAAACTGACACTACCACATTGTATCTTAGTTTATGGGATGTTCTATAACTCTTGCCTTAGAGGCAGGACTTAGCCTAATGACTTTCAAACAATAAGTTACATATAATGGACAAAATTTGATACTACCACATTGTGCTTTGGCTTATGAGATGCTTTATAACTCTTCCTTTAGAGGCAAGACTTAACTCAATGACTTTTAAGTAACAAGTTACGTCCAATAGGCAAGAGTTAATGCTACCACATTGTGTATTGATTTATGATATATTTTATACCTATTGCCTTATAGGCAAGACTTAGACCAACGACTTTCAAACAACAAGTTACGCCCCATGGGCAAGAGTTGACACTAACACATTGTGCTTTGATTTGTGATATGTTCTATAAATCTTGTCTTCGAGGCAAGACTTAACTCAAGGACTTTTAAATAATAAGTTATGTTCCATGAGTAAGCGATGATACTACCATATTGTGTTTTATTTATAATATGTTTTATAATTTTTTCCTTAAAGGCAAGACTCAGCTCAATAACTTTCAAACAACAAGTTATACCCTACGCGCAAGAGTTGACACTATCATATTGTGTTTTGATTTATGAGATGTTTTATAACTCTTGCTTTAGAGGCAGTTAGACCAAAGACTTTCACACAATAAGATATGTATAATGGATAAGAGTTGACACTACCACATTGTGTCTTGATTTATGAGATGTTGTATAACTTTTGTTTTAAAGACATCGCTTAACACAAAGACTTTCAAACAACAAGATACATATAATGGACAAGAATTGACACTATCACAGTATGCTTTAATTTATGAGATGCCTTATAACTCTTGCCTTAGGAAAATACTTAGCCCAAGGACTTTTAAATAAGAAGTTACGCCTATGGGCAAGAGTTGACACTACCACATAGTGTCTTGATTTATGAGATGTTCTATAATTCTTGATATAGAGGCAAGACTTAACCCAAGGACTTTCACACAACAAGTTATACCCCATAGGCAAGAGTTGACACAACCACATTGATTTTTAATTTATGAGATGCTCTGTAACTCTTGTCTTAGAGGTAAGACTTTATCCAAGGACTTTCAAACAACAAGTTATGCCTCATGGACAAGAGTTGACACCATCACATTATGCTTTGACTTATGAGATGCTCTATAACTCTTGCATTAGAGGTAAGATTTAGCTCAAGAATTTTCAACAACAAGTTATGACCCACGAGCAAGACTTGATACTACCATATTGTGTTTTGATTTATGAGATGTTTTATAACTCTTGCCTTAGACACAAGTTTTATCCCAAAAGACTTCCAAACAATAAGTCACGCCCTTAAATTTACTTCATTGTCAAGGAAAGAATATCCTCTTTACGGATTATCCAACATTCTGTTCATTAGCAAAATATAATAGAAATAAAAAGAAAAAATAAAGATAGAGAAAAAAAAGAAGAATAAAATAAAGGCTAAGAAAAAAAAAGTATAAAAAACAAAACAAAAAAAAAGATTGAGAAAAACAAAAATAAGAAGAAAAATAAAAATAAAGTTTGAGAAAAATGAAAATAAAGAAGAAAAGATAAAAATAAAAAAATGTTGAGACAAATGAATTAAAAAAAAAGAGAAATAAAAAATAAATAATGTTTGAGAATGACAAAAAAGAAAAAAGAAAAATAAATAAAGGCCGAGATAAATGAATTAAAACAAGAAAAGAAAAAAAAGAAGAGAAAAATTAAGAAAAAATAAAAAAGAGAAAAAAAGAAATAAAAATAGAAGTTGAGAGATAAATGAGCATGAAAAGCGAAAAATCATTTGAGGTGTAGAGGGATAAAAATGTAGTTGTCTTATACATAAAAACGAAGAAAGAGTAGTATTTAAAAACTTTTTTTATAAAAGACAAAAAAGTAAAGCCACCCACTACGTGGGTCATCCTATGTAATTTCCTGCAAGACTGATAGTGTCACTCATACAAGATCATTGTGGTAATGGGCTTTAATTTATTGGGCCAGGAATTTGCTGTATAAGCCAATTCTGTACAAGCAAGGAAATTTTACATGCTATAGCAAATATATATTGTATGCATTTATTATTCATAGCTATACTTTTACAAAGTTACAGTTTTTAACTATACTTCACTCTCTCTTCCCTTTGTCCCGAATCTCGATTGTCTTTCTCCTTTCTTGCTTTTTTTTTCTATATTTTGTATTTTTGTCTCTCTCGGTCTCTCTCTCTTTGTTGTAGTTTTATATTCCACATTATAAGGGATTTTTTTGATAATTTACTGTATTCTCGTATGTTTCCTTAATTGTACAATATATTTTTACTGTTTGTGTTCTTGTATACACCCTCATATTTCAACATTGTATTTATGTATTTTGTCTTTAGTGTACCACGCTGAATTAAGTGAACGCATACAACATATTGCAATTGTATCCATCAAAATTGCATGTGTTGATATAACCACTAGAGCAAATAAATACAAATGATACGAATGGGTAAAAAAATGATATATTAGGGGCGAATAAATAATTACAATTAATACAAAAATGGATAAATACAAGTGAAATTAGGGCGGATGACTACAATCTTCTATATATTTTTTGTTTGTATCTTTGTATACATCTGGATTGTATTTTTGACCCAACCTAAATGCGCACATGAATAAAAATAAAACTAGAACAAATGAATACAAGTAAAATTAGAGCGCAGGAATACACGCCCTTGTTTGTATTTTTGTGTATGCTCTAACTACATTCGTCAATACAACCTATATGCAAATATGATATAATCAATATAGTCACTTGATAACCTCAAAAAAATTAATATTTTCTAGAAAAATTGTCTGACACCTCAAAAAGTTGTTATGAATGGTAAATGCCTAAACTATAGCTACAAATTATTAATAAGACTCAAACTGTTGTCATTTACGAAAATTTCTCTAAAAATATGGGGAAATACTTCTTCAAGCTGTTATTTTTTGGCGGGATGGGGCTGGGAGGAGAAGGAGAAAATTACATATATAGATGCTCGACACTAATTTATGATATTAGTCTAATATCACAATTCTTAATTACAAGTTGTAGTCAATAAAAAAATATATATTTGTTTAAGAAAAACGATCCAAATGCAACCCATCTTCCTCATATCTATCTTTTGGTTGCCCTTTCACGATCACCTTAAATTCATTATCATTTTCATTCATTGTCGTTGTCCTGCATCATCATCCAACCAATTTACCCCTTTTAAAAACATAACAGTTATTTTACTCTGTCCTCTTGTTATTATAATAATCCATCATACGAATAAATCCTCACCCTTTTAGTTTCAGCCTTAAATTCGAAAGCTCAAAGCCTAATTTTACCACATGTATATACATTCTCAAAATACCTCACCTATATCCTCGCTTGTTAAATAGAAAAATCTAGCAAATTTTTTTTCTCAAACTCCATCTTATTTATTTTTTGACCTTCTATTGATTTCTTACTCCTTCATCATTTTATCAGTATATGTGATCCTTTTTGGATTTGACAAAAATTTATTGCAAAATATTGAAAAATTATTTGTAACCTTTTTCATTGCCAAAAGAAACATCAATAGCGCGTGTGTGATAGAAAAATAGATAAAATGTGCATTTAAGATGCCTAGATGATATAAATATATATTCTACAACAAATATGCACCTTATAGATATTGTATATATAACATTGTACAAATGTATATGCAGAATATACATATGTAGAAATTATCACATCAATATCCATCATATTGATTGTAATCATTGGCACCATCTTTCTTTTATATAATATGTGGTCTATTAAATATATTAGAAATTATAAGAAGAGTATAATTTATATGCACTAATTATGTACATAGTATACACTAGTAATGAAGAAACAATAAAATTAAAAAGAAATTAGTGAACATGTTAGTAAATAAATCTCATTTCTGCTACTGCCTATCTTGTTTATCTATCTTTATTGTTTTCTTGAAATTCCTTCAAAAGAAAATATCATGCAATAAAAGAGTCATTTTGTTTTCCACCAGTTGATATGTTAGGTCTTTATGACTTTTGATATATATAAAAATCGTCCCACAAGTCCTATCCTAGTGGCAATTTTCTCCCTCCAAAAATTCAGAACCCTAGCCATATCACTGCCGCCAGCATGGTCAGAGTGGACACTGAACAGTCCACCGTTGCTGGCCAAGTGTTTTCTTTTACTTCCCCAACCAAATTCCTAGAATTATATCATGCTAATTCTCCCTAAAAGCAATGTTTGTCTAACGAACCTACGAGATTGCCTAGCATTGACAATATTGAGGGAGAAAGTGTTAACGAGGATGTGAATAAATACAAAGTAAAGTACGTTGACCTTATAAAGCCTAATGCCAATGCACAACATGATAAAAAAATTATACGTAACTCAATTGTGATGAAGCTGATGGAATAAAAGAATGGGAGTACCACAAGTCACATGGATGGAGGAAGAGGTTCAAAAATAAAAGTCATCAAGGTATTTACAACTTGTAATGATCGATAATTTTTTTATGAATGGACAGAATTAGAAGATCTTTGAATCCAAATACCAAAGCAATGTAAGTCTAGGGGTGACTACAAAATTGGACTACCTACATACATATTTTGATGAGATTTAACCTAATAGAGGACTTTATAAACATGATGTCTAAAAATATCGATTATAATACTACGAAGAATGGAGTGGCATATCAAACGAGACCCCTCATTTATGATGCCAAATCTGAACCGAGTGAAGAGGCAACCCAAACAATGTCTTGGATTTCTTTTCCTAATCTCTTGCCTATATTTTCTGTAAAGGAATCATTATTTTCATTAGTTTCTGCTGTGGGAAAGACTATCCACCTAGATATACTCACAAAAAATAAGAACCATCCTAGTTGTACAAGGGTTAAGGTCTATGTGGACCTGGCTGCGAAGTTACTAGAGTATGTAGAGTTTAATGTATAGAATATCAAGATCAATAAGCAAGAGCACAAAAAATAAAGATACAAAATGATTTGCCACCAAAATATTTTCATACTTATAAACTACAAGAACACGGGGAAGCTGAATGTAAAAGTTTATATCCTGAATTAAAAAAGGCATTTGAAGATGAAAGAAATGATGAAGATAAAGGAAAAGATGAAGAACAAATAACAATCCCTAATAATGAAGAGTAATAAATGGCAAGATAGTTGCTACAAGATGGAATCTATTACGACTCGATTCACTTGATAATTCGCTACCTTTAGTTTATTTCTCAGTTCGAACAAATCAACATAAGTCGGGATTTATTGTTGCAACCAATAATAACAATCATAACAAAGGAATTATCAAGATGTCCTCACAATCACTCAAATCCTAACACTATTCATTGGCACCATCTTTCTCTTATATAATATGTGGTCTATTAAATATATTAGAAATTATAAGAAAAGTATAATTTATATGCACTAATTATGTACATAGTATACACTAGTAATGAAGAATCAATAAAATTAAAAAGAAATTAGTGAACATGTCAATAAATAAATCTCATTTCTGCTACTGCCTATCTTCTTCATCTGTCTTTATTGTTTTCTTGAAATTCCTTCAAAAGAAAATATCATGCAATAAAAGAGTCATTTTGTTTTCCACCAATTGATATGTTAGGTCTTTATGACTTTTGATATGTATAAAAATCATCCCACAAGTCCCATCCTAGAGGAGATTTTCTCCCTCCAAAAATTCAGAACCCTAGCCATATCACTGCTGCCAGCATGGCCAGAGTGGACACTGAACAGTCCACCATTGCCGGCCAAGTGTTTTCTTTTACTTCCCCAACCAAATTCCTAGAATTATATCATGGTAATTCTCCCTAAAAGCAATGTTTGCCTAACGAGCCTACGAGATTGCCTAGCATTGACAATATTGAAGGAGAAAGTGTTAATGAGGATGTGAATAAATCCAAAGTAAAGTACGTTGACCTTATAAAGCCTAATGCCAATGCACAACATGATAAAAAAATTGTACGTAACTCAATTGTGATGAAGCTGATGGAATAAAAGAATGGGGTACCACAAGTCACATGGATGGAGGAAGAGGTTCAAAAATAAAAGTCATCAAGTTATTTACAACTTGCAATGATCGATAATTTTTTTTTATGAATGGACAGAATTAGAAGATCTTCGAATCCAAATGCCAAAGCAATGTAAGGCTAGGGGTGACTACAAAATTGGACTTCTTACAGACATATTTTGATGATATTTAACCTAATAGAGGACTTTATAAACATGATGTCTAAAAATGTCTATTATAATACTACGAAGAATGGAGTGGCATATCAAACGAGACCCTCATTTATGATGCCAAATTTGAACCGAGTGAAGAGGCAACCCAAACAATGTCTTGGATTTCTTTTCCTGATCTCTTGCCCATATTTTCTGTAAAGGAATCATTATTTTCATTAGTTTCTATTGTGGGAAAGACTATCCACCTAGATATACCCACAATAAATAAGAACCATCCTAGTTGTGCAAGGGTTAAGGTCTATGTGGCCCTGGCCGTGAAGTTTCTAGAGTATGTAGAGTTTAATGTACAGAATAGCAAGATCAATAAGCAAGAGCACAAAAATAAATATACAAAATGATTTGCCTCCAAAATATTTTCATACTTGTAAGCTACAAGAACACGAGGAAGCTGAATGTAAATGTTTATATCCTAAATTAAAAAGGGCATTTGAAGATGAAAGACATGATGAGGATAAAGGAAAAGATGAAGAGCAAATAACAATCCCTAATAATGAAGAGTAATAAATGGCAAGATAGTTGCTACAAGATGGAATCTATTACGACTCGATTCACTTGATAATTCGCTACCTTTAGTTTATTTCTCAATTCAAGAAAATAAATACAAGGCGGGATTTATTGTTGCAACCAATAAATAAAAATCATAACAAATGAATTATCAAGATGTCTCCACAATCACTCAAACCCTAACCAACTATTAAATCCATGGGGAATAATCAAAGATCCCATAACCCTAGTTGTGGGTTTTAGTTCCACATGAGAAAAAAAGAGATAGCAACAATTGTAATAATCATTCAAAGTAATTAAACTTACAAAAGATAAAGTCTGAAGTTGATACTCTTCTAAGTTCAAGAGAAAATTCCCACAACGAAATCAAAGAGTTGAAAATTGAATTCTAAGTTTTGAGCCCCCAAAAAAGGTGTCTTTTCCTTTGGAATAAGTTCAAGATATTCTGCCCTTTTTTATGATTAGGAAACTCTAACATATGCTTTAAATACTTACGTGTGTGATGGATTATCATGAGTCTGATGCTTTATCAAGAATGTCGTCAGCTCTTTTTCATATTTAAATAAGTTCTGTCTTCAGCTGACGATGAAGCCTGATGGCTTATCAGATATGTGATGACTTATCAGAATTGTCATCACTTCTTCACTTTAAGTTCTCAAGCATTGCCTAAGACTGATAACGAGCCTAACGATTTATCACAACTCTAACGGCCTATCACAGGTTATCGTCACTTCTTCCAGCTGAATATCATTCTCTGTCTAAGGCTGATGGCAACTCTGATAGCTTATCATAAGGTTAGCGACTTATTAGACAAGTTGTCAGCTATACTTCCCTCTCTACTTGCTCAGAAATAAACTCTTTTACTTTCATTATTGTCGGTTCTCTTGCATCTTAACTTTTACTGCAATATCAAAGAGAAAACAATAAAAAACGACAAAAGTTGCTTAAGACTTTGCAATTATTCTCAGTTAAAACCCTCAAATGTGTTAGCTTCTGCTCACACATCAACACCCTTAACTTAAAACAATTGCTTGTCCTCAAGTAACTAAAACACAACCAAGAGGATACAAAGTACATTCGACAACCAACCATCCATATTATCTCAAAACATCTTTACCATCTCCAAGGTCAATTAATTTTAAAAACAACTGTGCATATTATTGAAAGACAACAATGCGACACACAGGAATCAAGAGATGGCATCAATTCAGCAACAACAACTATGCATGTATAAGGATTACACTATCCTAATAAGTTAGCAACTAGCAACGTAACCAGTGTGCCCCTACAACAAAGAGGTCCCTCCTCATTCGTATGTGAACTCAAGCATGTCAATATGGGGAAGGTCAAGAGATACTCACTCTCAGAAAGACGTTCCAGTCAATATATGCCAAATACCATAAACTTGCCCTTATTTCATTACCGGAGCTTTCATACAGTTAAGTTAGGATCACTATAGGACTTTTCTTCAGCTTGTAATGTAGGCTTCGGGCTGGTATGATACACAAAGATATTTAAAGTAACTAAGCCTCCTTGGCACTACACTATTTTTGGGGTCTCACTTATCAACCCTTACCTTATTTCTACCTTTCTTGATTAAAGCACATTAAAGCTGGGTGCAGTTTTTATTCATTCATTTTTTTCCTAACTTTTCTTTTCTCTTTTCTTTCTACCACACCCAGCCTTGCATATTTTTTTTATTACCTTTCTTCATACTCACTTTACATCACGCACCCGTATGATAGCCACTCTCAACTTAGGCTTTTTGCCTAAGTCAAAGTACACAATGTCCAAGGAGGACCAGGACCAAAATAGGTTCATTGTGATACAAATGGGAAGGTGATAGGTGACTTAAAAAGAATAGGTGTTCAGGTTCAAAATTAGGATCAAGGGATATTATTCACACATGGAAGGTCATTTAGGCTAAAAGTGAACTAATATCAACAACGACCTATGATCCTTTCCTAACCGCTATCCTACAACCAAGGCAAGACCAACCGGGCAAGTTCTAGATTTAACAAATAACTGAAACTAGGTAGTATCTCACACACACATGGCACAAAGGTACATCACAAGCTACTACCCATTCGGTTCATGCAATTGTTTAGCAATGGTTATCATGTCACTAGTACTAATGCCATAACAAGATGCACAGTGGTCACACATAAATGCATATCACACAGTTATACAATAGACCATTGGAGAGGTGTTCAAAAATCAACAAAAAACATGTTAACTGCCTAAGGTACTTGTATTTCTTCTAATCAACTACAATATTTTACAACAAATCACAATATGCCTAAACATACCGGCTCTACTAGGAACAAGACTCCGAGGAAAAGAGGCACGACAACAAAAACCCCAAGAAGACATCAACACCTACTATTAGCCCCACCTTCGACTTAAAATCATCCAATGTCCCCAATACGTCAAACCAAAATAAGAGAGTTAGAAACATAACTGTGGTACCATGGGCGCGAAAATCTGATGTCAATCACATATGCGAATACTAACGACAAAATTCCTTGGGTTGCCTCCCAAGCAGCGCCTAATTTAGTACCGCGGCATGACCCAACTCAACTTTTTCCTCCACCTTGAGGATATGAATTTCACCCCCAACTTAGAGTCCATCTTCTTGCCTCGATCATAGGAGGGTGGCACAAAAATTAAGAAGTTGAGTAATGGATTGAGCATGGTAAACCCTCGGCCTTAAAGCGAGGTGTGTTTTTATATTGCTTGTCTAATGTAAAATCAAGAATATAGGATTCTTGGTCCTCATCTTCACACTCTTCTACTATTTTAAATAATTCCAAAAACAAGATATCATCTAAACATAATGTAGAAAAGTGCTCTGAATGAGTCCCAATCAATCCTACTTCAAAATTTACACTATCTACTACACACTCACTTTTATTCACCTTTTCGACATCTTCACTTCAAATTGTGCTAGAGTCTTTATTAGAGATTTTCTTTGTTTTTTCTTTTTCCTTTAGCACCATGTCCTCAATCTTGGCATCATCTCTCATGGTTGGTTCGGTTGGTTGGGAAATCACTAAGGGTTGCTCAACATCAATATAGGGTTTTTGCTCCTCATCTTCACACTCTTCCATTATTTTAAATGATTCAATAGATAAGATATCTTCTAAACATAATATCAAAGAATGCTTTGAATGATTGACTTCTCTATCCATTTCCTCATGAATGATTGGCTTCATGTTTTGACACATATCACATACGATATTATACATTTCTTTCTAGAGATCCAACACTCGTTGAAACATAGCTTCAATGCCACTCTTCCTGGTGCTTCGTTCTTTCTTTTCTTGACCATAAGACCTATCAAAATCATAAGAAGAACTAGAATTTGGGTTAGCACAGTAGGGGGAGGGGGCATTTGGGTAATCAATTCAATGTCCATCGTGACCACCAGATAAAGAACAATCATACTCCCGGTAGGATAGAGATGGTGCACACATCTCTTCGGGGAGCATATCTATAATCTTGCCAAAAGTAAGGCCCATCACAATATGGACATGGATCATCAAGATAAAATTTTCGACCACCAATATCATATTCATTCCACGATGCCATAGTAATAATTAAACTAAAATAAAAATCTACCTAACACAAGAAATAAAAGAAAACTAAAAACAAATAGTTACAAGTTTGAATTCAAGCAAGTTGGCAAAAATTCTAAACCAACTAAATACGCCAAATTATTCCCCGACAACGGAGCTATTTTTGATAATGCTCAACTTACACGTTAAATTAGTGCAAGGCGGTCGTCGTCTATATATTTACCCAACTTTAGAGTCAGGGTCGAATCCATGAGGAACAATGTGAGTGACGATTAAACTAATTTGAAACTATAGCTATAAGTTGAATTCAAACAAATGTTACGAAAAGATAAAATAGGAGTTTTTGATGATAAAACAAATGTTAAGGTTTTAACTTGCTTCAGAGCTCAAAACTAAAATTTCAATAATTCCAATTAATGATAAAGAGAAACTAGGGTTGTAATCACTATAATTATTAATCCCCATTAAATAATAGTAGTAGTGTTAGGTTCTCGTGACTTGTGGGAAACACCAAACTATCAGTTTCGATAATCCATCTAAGTGTTTATCAACCTACTTAGATGTTGAACTCCCTAATTCGCTCGAACTTAGAAAATTATTCTATTCATACTGATTTTATCTTAAGTTGATAAATCTTGTTACAACATTAGTCATTATATTGGAGCTTAACCTTTCCAAATCCTTATTGATAATTTGCTACTTTTAGTTTATTTCTCAGTTCGAGCAAATCAACATAAGGCGGGGTTTATTATTTGCAACTAATAATTAACAATCATAACAAAGAAATTATCAAGATGTCCCTATAATCACTCAAACCCTAACCAACTATTAAATCCATGGGGGAATAATCATAGATCCCATAACCCTAGTTGTGGGTTTTAGTTTGACATGAGAAAAAAAGAGATAACAACAATTGTAATCATCATTCAAAGTAATTAAACTTACACAAGATAAAGTCTGAAGTTGATTCTCTTCTATGTTCAAGAGAAAATTCCCACAACCAAATCAAAGAGTTGAAAATTGAGTTCCAAGTGTTGAGCCCCAAAAAGAGGTCTTTTTTCCTTTGGAATAAGTTCAAGATGTTTCGCCCCTTTTTATGATTATAAAATCCTAATATATGCTTTAAATACTTCATCCTAATTATATAAAATCATAGATCACAGTATTTTCTTAGACAGACGATGACGTGTGTGATGGCTTATCAGGAGTCTGATGCCTCATCAAGAATGTCGTCAGCTCCTCTTCACATTTGAACAAGTTATGTATTCAGTTGACGATAAAGCCTGATGATTTATCAAATATGTGATAACTTATCAAAATTATTGTCGCTTCTTCACTTCAAGTTCTCAAGCATTACCTAAGACTGATGATGATCCTGACAGTTTATCATAACTCTGACAGCCTATCACAGGTTATCGTCACTTCTTTCAGCTGAATCTCATTCTCTGTCTAAGGCTGACAGTAACTCTGATAGCTTATCACAAGGCTGACGACTTATCAGATAAGTCATCAGCTATACTTCCTTCTCTACTTGCTCAGAAATCAACTTTCTTACTTCTATTATTGCTAGTTTTCTTGCATCTTGAGTTTTACTGCAATATCAAAGAGAAAACAATCAAAAACGACAAAAGTTGCTTAAGACTTTACAATTATTCTCAGTTAAAAGCCTTAAATGTGTTAGCATCTGCTCACACATCACCAAATCACATCATAAACAACGTCAATGTCAGTTTCGAACCAAAACTCGCTAGCATCATCATTATTACCACCAATTTTTGTCGGACTTGAACCGAAACTCATATTATTAATACCTTCAATAATTGTTAAACTTAAACCAGAACTCATATTTATAAACTGTATCAATGAACCATATTAGTGAGCCATTTTGATAAGCTAAACTCAATAATTATACCAATAAATCATAACTATAAACTATTTCTTTACTCGTATCTACACACATAACTAAGAATCGTAATCGCAAGTCTCATCCATAATCACATATATAAGCCATATTGTTAGTCATATCTCGAATCCATATCAATGATATATTTATATGCAATATTATTAAGCATATCCAAATTTTTTATCAATAATCATATCCATAGGCTGTTAATGGTATCTATAAGCCACATTATATCCATGAGCCATTTCCTATCCATAAGCCTTTAGTCGTGTCTATAATCTATATCATACATATAAGCAATATTATGCATACAAGCCACATCATATTCATCAGGTGTTTACAGTTAATCATGCCAATATCTAATGCATTAAACATATCAATAGGCCATGTCATTAGTCATAAAAGAAAACCAAACCAATAATTACATGAATAAGTCATTAATCATATTCGGAGAACATATCAATAATCATATTTATAAATTATATCCTTAATCATACATATGAGTAATATCATTAGCGATACTCAAAATTATCATCAATCCTTCAATATCCAACTAACATACTTAATAAATATATTCAACACTCAAATGTCAAACCTAACCATGTATAAGAGTATAACATACATAAATAGGTCTACAAGGCTATCACAAGTCTTAATTGGAGGGGCCCACTTTTAATCCTCAGAAGTCCATTTAAGCAACTTCTACCCCAGACTAGGCAAAGGTACCTAGGTTTATTTCTAGATGTCAAGTAAGCCTTAATTAGCCCTAAGATTGTTATTTTACCCAAACATGAATATCTAAGGAAATACTACCTAAAATATAGAAACTAAGGCGATTCCCTTATCTTAAACAACTAAGGACAATTCCACTCTAACATGAATGACTAAGGTAATTTTAACTACCTTGAGTAATTAAAGCATTCCTATTCTAAATATATACCATGAAGCTCAATACCACCTAAACCATGAATAGCTATGCTAACTACTCCTAGTCTATGATTTCAAGGTAGCCTAACAGTCTAATTAAAACAAATATTCTCATTCATACTTCCAACACCTAAATATCACCCCATATCTAGAATAATAATATAATTATATTATGAGCTATCTCAATCTATGAAGAAGGTAAACCTAGCCTACCTGAACATCGAAGAAAAAACTGAAGAATTTACTAAATTACCGATTTACTCTTTTGATAAGCTTTTGCATGGTGCTACACTATTTAGATCACAATCTACTTATCAAAATGAGAACAATGATACCCATATTTCACTATTGTGCTTTGAGTCAGAAATTACGTAAAAAACTTAAGTGGGGCCCATTTACACAAATCGCAATTTTGAATACTACTTAACATCCCTCTATACTTAAGGAATATTTATCCCAAAATGATGAGTTAATTTTGAGCTATAATGGTGCTAAAATTAAGCCACCAAGATTTTTATGCGGAATTTCACAGAATATGGAGAAATCAACTATGAAAATAATGAAATCTTACCTCTAATTTGATGGAAAATCACGTAATTCAATGATACCAAAGGTAAACACTAACCTATGATTGATTCTCCTTAGAACTCTCACTTTTTAGGCTTTTAAATTCTAGAGAATGGATGAAGGTGGTGAAAAATTTGGTTAAGTGGGTATTTATACCCTTTCTATGCACGCGGGTGCTGCTAAAGCGGACACTTGGCTACTTTAGCATTCACCATTAAATATCCTGGTACCACTAAAATGGTACCCACCCCCACAATCCAGGCCACTAAAGCAGACTATGGGCTGCTTTATCTTTTGCCGATAAAGGGCACAGATACCGCTAAAGTAGTATCTGCTGGTTGGGAAGGGCCTCTTAAGTGTCCCAAGGGCCACTAAAGTGCCCTCCGCTAAAGTTCCTATGATCCTGCTTTAGTGGTCATACCATATCAGGCATAAGATAAAGCTTAGAGAAATTTCAAGTTTCCACCAACCCCTCGGGACTTATAATGACCCTCCAGGTCATTTCCTTGATTTACATGTATTTTGAGAATTTTGAGCTTTCTTATAGAGGTGAGGTCATTTATGACTTGTTTAAACTGTCGGTTCGGTGATCGAATAGTTCGTTTGGATTTTAGGCTTATTTTTCTATTTTGGAGCTCTCGCTGTTTTGGATTTGATCTCGAACCAAAAATCCTATTAGATGACCTCAGATAAAAATTCTAACAGTGTCATCAACTCTAGATTGTCAATTTTAGACTAGGTAGACCTTTGGTTTGGGTCTTGAGGCACCCCGACTCATTTTGACCTGTTGGTCAGAAAGTTGAATAATTGGAAATTTGGGTATGGGACCCATATATAGTCTAAACAACCTCTGATAGAAATTCTGAGTGTTCCATTATGTCTAGAATATCAAATTTGGTAGGGTTAAATAGTTTGTTTGAGCACCCGATCGAAGTCCATTTTAGACTTAAAAAATCTAGTGCAATTGGAATTTGATGTGACAGTGATCGTAATGTATAAATCGTGACTGCGGAGGGCGTTTTATGAACATTGGCTGTAAATCACATAAGCCAAATGCATTTTACCATTGCAGTGATAGAATTTTGATTGCAATATGTGATTTACATGTACAGATCATAATCGAGTTACTCAGTCGCGATAGCGACATCCGGATACCTGGAATGGGTATAAATAGGCCCTTGTTTTCGAATTTTGCTTAGTTTTATCCATTTCTTGAGAGCAAATAACCTGAAGTGTGATATAATGTAAGATTGAAACTTGTAGATAATTTGGGACCTTGGATGATGACTTTTTTATGATTTTTCTTCCAATTCATGTTAAGATTACTTTTAATTTCTTGATAAATTCTTAGAAATTAGGGTTTTTAGTTCTTAAAATTTATGGGTTGATTTGAGACCCGATTTATACTTCGTTTGTGCTTAACTTTTGAGCAGAACTTCATTGTCTTTCGAGGGACCTCATGACAAGTTCAATTTTAGATTTCGTTACCAGGCCCCGCAAGCCCATTTTGACCCAAATTTGATTCGACCCATTATATGGAAATATGGGTTTCATTTGACTCCTAATAGTGTATATATTATGATTTTAATAGCATAACATCATTTTGAGATTCTGGAGTAAAATAGACATTTTATGGATGATTTAAGAATTTGCGGTTCGGCTTCGAGGTAGGTTTCTGTCTAATTTTCTTCACAAGATAAAGTGTTTTATATATTACATGTGAACGCTAATGTTAATATTAATTATGGATAGAACACCATGACTTAGTCGTGTTATTGGAGTTTGGGGATTAGATGGTGAATTAACCCCTAAGGTGTAATACTTATTATATTTCTAGGATCCTTGTGTTCTTCATAGATTGATCTAATTCATAGAATTGTTAAGATATGATGCTAAATTTGGGATGTAGTTTAAGTGTTGGAAGTGTGGTTCGCATGATTAACCTTATTTGGGCAATTTTAGAGATCTTGAAATCGTAATTTAAGCAAAGTTGACTTAATTGCTTATGTTCAAGGTGGAATTCCTGTCTTAGGATTGATTTTCGCTTATGTACCACCTTGAAGTCAATTTAGATACCTTATCCTAGTCGAGGGTAGAAATTACTTAAATATGGAACTCAAGGATTAGAAGTGGGTTCCTCCGGCCCATATTAGGCCAACACTTGTGTTAGCCCTTATGGACTTATTTATGTATTTTAGACATAGTTGAGACTATTGACCTTTAGTATAAGGTTATTTCGTGACTTAATAAATAATGATGGTTTTTTTGGATTATGATTAATGACTTGTAGCTATGATATCGCTTTTAGACTTGATTTATGATATTGTCCACCGGCATGCTTAATAATATAGGCATAGACACAATTATGATATATGGCCTATAAATATGAGATGCCTTATAGATGTTATATACTTCATAGATATGATTTATAGATATATCTGTCAAAATGAGCTGGCCCAACCCAACCCAGTCGAAGCCTCAGGGGCCAAAGATTTGACGGGCTAGGACAGGCCGATCCTTCACTTTAAAAGGCCTTAAAATGTATGGCCCAACCCAACCCTAATAGGGTCGCGGGTTGGGGTGGACTAGCCTTTTATTTTTTTTCAATTTTTGTTAGATTTTCTTTTTCAATTTGAACTAATAGATATGCCAATCCATTTTCACTTCTAACACATTATTATATAAAGTACATAATTCTACGATGATTTATAATCTTTTCAATACCAATACATTGCCAAACACATTTGAATTCATTGATTACATTATCTTAATTAACATCAACATTCATCTAAATTCATATGCAAATTCAATAAGTGAACAATATCCAAAAGTTATATATCAAAAATTAATAATATTTAAAATTCACTTAGAAATATTATTGCTTTGAATTTGAGTAATGTTGTGCAATTGATTTCGAGTAGCTGCAATAAGTATTTTAATATTTCATGATGGATACAATTTTTATATTTATGATTAGAAATTTTAATATTTTTCATTTAAATCTAAATGAGTAAAATATTGTGTTAGATACTAGGTAAAATTTATTGAGTAATCACTATTTATATTTTAAATTCTTTTTGCTTATAATTTTTTTTTAATTTTAAGTTTAAAGTGAATAACAATAACAAATGAAACATCAATACTTGATGATTAAGGGTTAACACTTAATAAGTTAAATATTATGTAGGATATTAAACTTATTCAATAACTACTATTCATAATTATTACTTTTTATTTTATAATATCCATTTATTTTTAATTTAAATTAAATAGTATTTTAACCCACGGGACGACACAACCTAGCCTCGGTCAAGCCTCATGGGCCGGTGGGTTGGGATTATAAGACCTAGTTTTAAATAGGCTTAAAAATCAAAACCTAACCCAACCCTTATAGCGGATTGGGTTGGGTCGACCTCAAGGGCCAAGCCCATTCCGACGGCTTTATAATTATATAGCCTATAGATATGATATGCCTTGGATACAATATGGTTAGAGATATGATATGCCTCATAGATATGCTATGATATGGCTTAGAAATATAATATGCCTCATAGATATGCTATGGCTTATATATAGGAGATAGTTAACAAATATGATTATTAATTTGGGTTTAGGATATGTATGTAAATCTAAGGCCGTAATTATGATGTTGTAATTATTTCGGACACATTATTGAGCCTAAGGTCGTGTTATGATATTGGTTGGACATCTAGAAAGTGTTTACCCTTGTAAAGGATGTTGTTGCAGTTTATAGATATATTGGTGCTTATGTTTCATTGTTTGAATACTGGTGATGACATACATAGATTCAGTATATTCATGATCATTAAATCGATAAATGATATGATTCTAACTAAAATATGATTTTGTAACTATTTTTTTCCTAAATAGTGGTTACAACCCACTTTTCTCCTTAAAAATGAATTCCTTTATAATAATAATTGCACTGTCTTAATGAATAGACTATGTGTAAGGAGATTGAAAATAATGTTTTAAAGATTTGACCGAGATAGATTTCAATCTATGATTTTGATACTACTATTTACTCCGATCGCAAGAGATTCTGACCTATTTTTACACTTTTATAATGATTTAGTTCTGAGGTTTACCTCAGGCAATGAATTTTCAGATTTACATATTTTTTAGCCACGACTTAAGTTTATGCACCTATTATATATCTACATACACATCTCTCCAATGTGGAATGGAGAAGGAGAATGGTATTAATAATATGAATTTTGGGTAAAACTCAATGGTTAATTATGTTGATGATATTGTTGATGTTGATGATTTTGAGGGCATTAATTATATATTTATCAGTTCGAGTTTGGCTATTAATTATATATTTATTGATTTGAGTCTGGCTATTGATTATATATTTATTAGTTCGAGTCTGACTATTGATTATGATGTAGATAAAGTGAGGTATTCATTGGATACTTTTGGTGTTTTAGATTGGTTATGATGTTATGGATATTAACTTGACATTCATTCTTGCATGTGTATTACCTATCACCAATATGCGTCTATATCTATCAGCCTTATGGGGGAGAAAAGTTACATAGGTATGGGTAATAAGTATGACTTGTGGTGCATCGTATGTTGATTGAACCTTCCGAACTTGGGGAGATGGGTTTTTTTGAAAGGCTTGATTAGGTATTTTACTGGGCTAGCTAGTTACTCTCAATGTCATTGCTACTATTATTATTATTATGAGAATTGTTATGGATAATTTATGGCAGTTCTAATATTGAGACTCGAGGTACTATTCTAGCTGTCTAATCTTTCGTTTACATTATTATGAATGATTACCTTATGATTAGAGGTATGAGTTAGAAACCCTGAGTATCCTAACCCTAGTTCCTTCTATGATTATAAGGTCTTACTATGCTAGTCTGATAATTTAGGTTGTACTTTGAGTTGACCTTGTTTATGTATATATATGTATATCTAGCTATATGTAGCTATGGTATTACCGTATACCCTTTCTTTCCTTTATTTATTCAGATGGTATATTCATTCCTTGGCCTTGTATACTGTTATATATCATTCTTTTGCCCTTTATTAATATATTGGCTAGTGATATATAGTATAGTGTTGAGATTCCTGAGTATGGCAGGAATAAGATAGTTTATCTTTACTACTTCCTTAGCCTTATTATGTTAGTTCTTGGTTATGAGTAGATAGTTTACCCTTTCTATCTCAATGGCTTTATTATGTGGTTGCTGGACATTTGGGCTTTGACTCTATTTTTGTTTATATATTGTATATATCTATATTATCTTTGGAGCTCAGTCGGTAGTTTCCTACTGAGTACCATGTATTTGGTACTCATATTACACTTCTGCAACCTGCATATCATAGTATGGGTTATTGCCGGTGTTGTGTGTGTCGTGCGGAGCACCCATGGTTTGGAGATATAAAGTAAGCTCCTAACATTCGAAGTATTACTTTTCTCCCCCTTAAGTACTAGACTAGTCTCTATATCATATTTAGAGATGGACTGTATCAGTATAATCCCCTTGGTACTTTATTTTGTATTCTTACTATACTAGATACTCTAGTACCGATTTCACCAAGTTTTGGGATTATCTTATGTATAGACTTTTATTAGACTTATTCTGCATTCTTTTCTCTATCTCTCTTGGTAGTTCGTTACTAACAGTTCTGAACTATTGGGTTGGCTTGCCTACTGGTGGATTATAGTAGGCTCCACCGTGACCTGAGAAATTAGGTCGTGACAAATTGATATCAAAGCCTAGGTTCATCAGTGTATTAGAACAAGAGCTAAGTATTTGGTATAGTCCTGTGGATCGGTGCTGAGATATCCGTAACCGATCTTTGGAAGGCTACATGGCATTCTTACGAAATACATTTCTTGACTATATTTCATGTGTCTGTATTACTATGATCCTCAAGCAAATTGTTTGACTCTATTCTGTACCAAATAGTTGCATGAGATTGTCAATAGATGTAGATGAGATTTCAATGCATATTTTTAGAGCTTCTGAGGAGCATCAACTAGAAAGTCAGAGATGGATATCAAATATCTTTAGCATCAACTATAGAATTTAGGGCTACCCCAGGCTCCAATAGGTCACATGACTACTTTATCCCTTCTAGGTACAACATTGGGGATCCCGAGTCTAATTATGGATACACCACACTAGGGATGATATTTGATTCAACGAGCAGTTCTCAAGCTATTGTTGGATTTGTTGGTGTTCAACAGGGATCCTTTTTAGTTTTAGAGTATTAGATTGGGTTTCATGAGTGGGCCAGGAATATCCCTATGTTATATCCTTCTGAGTAGGACATGGTGCATGGATTTATTAGAGGATTAGCATTACCACTCCATTAGGTATCGAAGCATTTGATATCATTTAGGTTTTTCTTCTCTCAGGTTGTTAATCATGCGAGGTCCACAGAGAAAACATGTATTGAAACTTTTGAAGGTGGAGGCAAGAGGCCATGTTATCAATTTAGTGCTATTGGTATTTCACCTAAAAGTTAGGATCCTTCTGGTATAGGCCAGCTTCACTTGTATCCCATCGATTCTACGTAGGTAATATTTCTAATTATTAAGGACTCTCAGGTTATTGATAGTGATTATTATAGACCAGAGTGTGTAAAACCTCAAAGTATTCAAGGAGCTTGTCTTGGCTATGGAGAGATTGGACATTGGTTCAGAGTGTGCCCTAGACCCAATTTTGTTGTTCAGGCAGAGTTAATATGTATTCCCTGCCAGCCTAGCATTCTTGAGGAAAGATATGACTGCGAGAAAGATAATCATGGTAGTAAATAGTGCTCTCAGCGTTAGTTGGCCAACCGTTTGGGCTCAGTTCGTGTTTTTCACTAGGTTAGGGCTTTAGGAGTTTTCTACGACTGCCGAAAGCTTGGTCACTAGTCTAAAGAGTGTCCTCGATGTGGGATTACTAGTCATTCAGCTCATCCAGATCATTCTCTTGATGTTGTGGCACCTTCATATAGAGATAGTGTGCTTAGAGCTTAAGTTGATGATTCAGTCAGTCAAAGTTTGGACCCATTCAGATTTATTCTCACGTAGACTCATCAGGCATCTGATTACTGGTTTCACCTTGATAGGTGTGCTTTTATTTCCCATATTTACCTTTTTCATTTATGTGTATTTAGCTATATTGAGTTTGGGATTGTTAGACTTACCTCCTTGGTTGCGAAAGTTTTTGTATTGGCTATCCCTTTCTATATCGACCATTTTGAGATTAACTAGTTTGGGGTTCGTTCTTTGCTTATGGATATTGATACGACCAAATTACACCTCTCTTATGAGAGGAGAGTAAGCGGTCGTTTTCAAATGTATAACCCAACTAGGTTGGGGTCGAATCCCACGGGGAATATGGTGCTAATTAAGTTGTATACAGATTAGTTGACTTTTAATTGTTCGTTTTCGTAAAATAGATAGGGGGATTTGATTCAGTTCACAAATTAATGGTTTCAGTTTAACAAGATGAGATACGTGTAGTAGTATTCAAATTCAGAGAAATAGCAAGCTAGGGTTATGTCCACCTTATAGTTTTCAATACTTTCTAACTATGGGCTTTATTTTATACATGCATCGTGCTTACAGAGAAACATATTGTATTTAATAACATAATCCTAGTGTTTCTCAACTATCAAGGACTAATTCACTTTAGTTCTCTCGAATCAAAAGCGTTTACCAAAAACAATATGAAATCTCCAAGTAGTTAATCCTGTTAAGGCATTAACGTATGAAATAGGGGTTGGAAATCCTATTTTTTGTCACTACTCTCTTTTCCGAACATCAACCTTTCTTTGAACAAGTTGTGTTTTAAGGCATATCCTCTATGTTTGCAACCACTAGAATTCAAGATAAACGAAGAGAGTATGATGTAAACAAATCAATGCATAATGAATTCAAAACCCAAAGTGATATATTGTATGCTACAAGGCTTCCATAACCCTAACTAATAAACTTAGCTACTCATGGGTAAAATGAAAATCACAATAGAAATATTCATCATACCAAAACTAGAAGACGATCTTGGTAGAGAAGATAAATAGCATTTTCCCCTTAGCGTAAGCCACCTCTCTCCTCTGTCAAAACAATACAGAATAATGAATAATGAATAAAAATTCAGCATTAAGCCTTTTAATAATCTTCTCTCTCATAATTGCATTCTAAGTCCCTGAACTAATTATAAATGATAAACTATTCTTGGACATAGTTTCTAGGCGCCACATTTGGTCTAGATTGATACTCTCTCTTGTGTCATATGCTATCCATATTCCATAGTCCCATTATGTTTTCATCTACTTCATTAATACCTGAAATCATGCTAATCACCTCGTTAGCTCAATTACATAGAAGTAGAGTAAAAACATAAGAAATTAGACACTTTGTTCTGTAAACTTAGCTAAAATATGGATAAGTTATGGTGCTTAGGTGTATAAATACACCCACGATCACCACCCCAGACTTAAAGCTTTGTTCGTCCTCGAATAACATATCCATTTATGCATACTACACAAGCCTTATCACCCATAAAGGAAGACAAGATGCTCAAATAGGCTCACACACAGTTATGAACAAGAAGTAGATTCAGGAATCATTACTAGAGAAAACCTACCCTCAAGAATAGACTCATTAAGTTAGAAATTTCATGCGTACCGTTTAGGCAAAGAAATCATATAAATTACCCAACCTTCATCAACCATGTGCCCTCACAACATGAAAGTTACCCATAATCACTCACAATCATGCAGTTTTTAATAAAATGGATACAAGAAGCATGTTGTGCTCACTCTTACAAAGAATTCTCAAATTACAACTGATGAGCATATGCTTGCCCTTAGTGTAATACTCTACTAATATCAGAATTCAAAGATTAGGATCAAATAGGTCTTTACGGGCTGTAATGCAGGCTAAAGGATGGGTAGGAACTAGTTTGGCCAGAAATAGTGACTATCTTCCCTAAGCACTTTAATACATTACATATGCAATTACGACCAATCTCTAACAACCAATTTCCACTTCTACTATCTTCAGAAATTTGCTCTTTACCCCAACTCATTAAGGTCAATTAATAACACTACGGTGGGAGTATGCAAACCTTTCAAATATATATATATATAATAGCCACCCTCAACTTATGCAATTTTCCTTAGTTGAGGTGCACAATGTCCAAGAAGGATCAGGGCCAAAATAGGTTCATTGTAACATGTCCGGGATAAAATTTGGAATTTTTTCAACAATTTTCGCTACTCCCAACCACATCAATTTCACATGCCAATAACTAGACTTTGGGGCATCAATTTCACTTTTTTCCTCTAATTGTCAAACTCCTAACTCAAATTGATTTTACATTAAAGCGCTTAGGAGTTTTTGGATCAAATTATAGTCTATTAAAGAATGGATAAGGCTACAATGAGGCTAACAAGTTAAAGGCTTAACGGGGCTTGCTAAGATAATGTACAAAGGTAGGTCAAAAGAAGGTATGAACAATGGCTATCAAAGAAATGCCTAAATCATCTCCTAAACTCATAATCTTTATTTCGCTTTGCACACTAACCGGGAAAGTTCTAGCATCACTTGCAATAAGGAATATACAACAGTCTTACACACTCATGGCACATGGTCAACTCAATTATCAGCATTTTAGATTCTCGACCCAACAATTACATAAATTCACATAAAACCAATAATCACAATAAGAGTCACAACTAGATCTTAGGTGTCTCAAACGTAATGATCCATCACATACTTATGTTATAATGTCATGTGATCTACAAGAATAGTTATATGCAATTAAATGACTAATTTTCTCTTAAGACGATCGTCATCCATCCATCATTGAGAAAAGCACCTAATTATGACAAAATAGAATAAACATGTAACAAGAAACAAAATAAATAAAATAACTAATCCTATCATAGAAGAATGCTAAGAAGTAGGTACTATTTTCTTACAAAACAAGTAGCAAAGTAACCAGCCATGACATACTTAAACTCACAACTGTCCCCAGTGCAAATAACAAAATAAAGAACCAGGCTAGTAGTACTTATCATCATTGGAGTTATTTTTCCTATATTCATCACATCACCCATGTCAGCCATACATAATGAAACTAACTACAATTAAGATGAAGGTGGTGAGTCATCACCCCACACTTAATTTGTTAGTATAAACCAATTAAGTGTTATTGTCGGGTACTCAGACTTCACCGACATACACTTTGATATGGTGCACCAACATTAGTCGCAATATAATTCACTCACTTTAATTCCCCCAATTCTATTTCAATGAATCACTTTTTGAACAAAATCATGCCCTACAACTTCAACCATATAAAGATATACAGAACACCATCACTTTCACATTATTTTCTCAACATTATATTCAACATAATAAGATAGAAACTAATGGTTACACAACAACCATGTTGGGTGTAAACAATTCACTTACATGTACAAGCTCAAGTACTACCACAATGGTGCTTATCTTCCCAAGATGTTCAAAATCTATTTTTGACATAGACGTGGCAAGAATTTAATTCATAATCCTCAAGAAATCAATTAGCTATAACAAAAGTTTATAATAACTAAGGGTTAAGAAAGTAAAACTTACCTTGAAGATGAAAGATTGAAGAAGGAAGGGCGAAATTCTTGAGATTGTTAAGCAAAGAGTAATATTGAAGGACAAATAGAATGGTGAGAAAGCAATCTTGTACAACTTAGGAGTAAAATAAGGATGACTTTGGGCATTCATGGTGTGGATTCTATTAAAGAGTGAAATACAGATCGGATTGACCCAATTCAAAGATGGATTTATATTGGAATTGGAATGGTGTGTGGCGCATAGGTTATCGCATAAGTTTAAGTGTGAGACGCAGACCTAATTCAAAGATAGATTTATGTTGGAATTGGAATGGTGTACGACACACAGGTTATCGCACAAGTTTAAGTGTGCGCCGCATTGGTCATCATACACATGAAATAATGATCCTATGCGGTATGGTGTGTGATACATATGTTATCGCACACTTTGAGGTGTGCGACACACTGAGCATCGCACCAGGTGAGGCAGTGAGCATATGCGAAGGTTTGGGTGGTGCACATTTTATCACATAACATTAGCTGTGCGCCTACATAAGTTATCGCCTGCATCAAGGTGTGCGGCAGACATCATGCAACTTATTTTTGCCTATGTGAAGCAATGTGCTTACGCTGAATGTAAGTCTACGCTTTTACCATGGTCTATGCAAATTTTGATGCCTTCATCATATAAAGCATTGAGAAAGGTCTATACCACGGGGGCTTCACCCCTATACCCCCATCGAGGTCAATGGTTGGCTTCGAGATCGGGCCTATCGGCCCGATCCCTATGCTACCACCACCGACCTTATTGAAAGTAAAAAAATAAAGTAGCACCATGAAACTTTTTGGGTCGGATTAACATAAATCGGGGCATGACTCTACACACGAATCATACTTAAGCCTTACATATTTGACCACTCTAACTTACCTGCAATATTTCCATCACTCCTAAACTTACCACCATTGACATGGCTCAATTCCAAACTAAATTTGGTACTAATATCCTCCTTAGTACTTCATGCATCTACACTTAATCAAAAATAACAAAAATTATTAGAAGGATGGGTTGCCTCCCACAGAGCACCGTAGTTTCGGTCGTGGCTCGACTCTTATTTTGCATTTTTGTTTAACATGATAAAATGAAAGTAAAATCATGGGTTATCTCCCATGCAGCGCCTGATTTAACGTCGTGGCACGACTCGATCATCTTGACTACTCAGACTTTGCCAAGATACATCGATGATACCATTTGTACCTCATTTGTTGGATCAAGACAATACTTTATTCCTAGTTCAACCACTTTGAAGTCACTCACATCTTTTCTTATAAGTTCAACCAAACCAGCTATGGTATCTACAACAGACCTATCCTTAACTGGTACATCTTTCTCATCTTCGTAGAATATATCAACAATCGAGAAAACACTTATCTCATTTTGTTGTTTCATAGACCGACATACTACAAAACTAACTTCTTTTTCGTTGAGCCTAAATTTTAGCTCATTCAGCTCTATATCAACTAACACTCTCCCAGTTGCTAAGAATGGCCCACCCAAAACTATGGGTCCTTCAGAGTCCACTTTGCAATCAAGAATTACAAAATCGGCAGGAAATATAAAATCTGCAACTTTTACAAGTATATCATGTAGAATCCTAATCAGCCTTTTTACCGATCTATCTACCATTAGAAGCCGCATATTGGTGGGTGTAGGATCTCCTAAACCTAGTTTCTTGAGAACCATCAATGGCATAAGATGTATACTCTCTCCAAGATCACAAAGGGCCTTTTCAAACTTTAGCAAACCAATCGTACATGGAACAGTAAATGCTCCAAGATCAACTTTCTTCTGGACAATAGATCTTGTAGCAATAGCACTATAATTATGAAGATTGTCTACCGTTTCATAGATCAAAGTCCTTTTCTTCGTCAACATGTCTTTCATAAACTTAGCATATCCGGGCATCTATTCTAGTGCTTTAACTAAGGGCACATTCACTGTCAATTGTTGATATAACCATGAATTTGCTCAAATTGCCATCATCTTATTTCTTCTTTAATCATTATAGAAATAGGGTGGTGGCCTTGGGATTTCAGTTGGAGAAACTTTTACCTCCTTTCTTATGCCTTGCTATACATCACTAATATGCTTCGGCTTAGGTAGTTGTTCCACTTTTGCTCTCTTCTTTTTCAAACTTCCTAACTCCATAGGCACCACTGATGATTCATCAACCATCTCCCAATCTATTTTAACTGGATCATGATAGGATGCTCCCAATGTTGTACTAGACAATATCTTATCGCTCCTAGCAGTAATGGCCATACATGATCCATCATTCCTCAAATTTTAAACTGTATTACTTGGTAGAGTCCCATTCTATCTTTGGTTGAATGTTGTGGATAATTGGATCATCTGCCGCTCTAGTTGTTTAATAGTAATTGAGTGCGAGTTTACTAGTTGACTCCTGGAAGATATGTCACTCTTTATAGTAGTCACCCCAGAATTGGTCGCCTCAACTCCCTTTAATAGTTTCTCCATCATGTCCTCCATGGACATTTTTCATGAACTGGTGGCAGCATTATCACGGCTTCTAGGAGGTACATATAGTCCACTCCTATCATTTTTATTCTTCCAATCTCCTTGGTGGTTCCAACCTTGGTTTTCTTGACCACCAATTTGGAAACCCCCTGGTTATGCAAGTAGTTAGCCTCTTACTTGGTGTTTGATTTATCTCTCTTACCATAGGACCCCATAACTTTTACCTTTTCTACATTCCCTGATAGCAAATATTTCATGAGTAGATCCATCTGGGTTTTCATGTGAGCCATATCCTGATCACGCTCTTCTTCTCTCCTACACTACTCTACTGATATTACACTAGACCCAGTATTGATTGCTACTATAGAATCTTTGGTATGCCATGCTGTACTTGTCTTTGTTATTATTTCTAATATGTCTGCAACCTCAATAAAGATGAGCTCCACAAAAGCTCCTCCTGCAATATTATCCACTATTGACTTAATAAGTAAGTTCAAAGCTCTATAGAATATTTCTGTCAAGTGTTCATCAGTCATCTTTTGGTTTGGGAATCAAGTCAAATTCTTTTTAAACCTCACCCAATACTCATATAGAGCTTTATTAGGCAATTGCCTAAAGTTGCTGATCTCATCCCTCAACTGTAACATTTTGTAGAGCGGAAAGAACCTTTCTAGGAAAGCTCTTTTCAATTGCCTCTAGTTTATTATAGAATCAGGAGTCAGCTCATTCAACCACATAGTTGCCTCTCCAGACAGAGACAGTGGGAACAATCTTAAACAAATAGCATTTTGTCCCACTCTAGGATTATCAAATGACTTACAAATACTGATGAAATTCACCAAATGTAGATTTGGATCATCACCAGGTAATCCACCAAAGAGTTATTTCAGATTCAGTAGCTGGATCATAGTGCTGGTGATATTGAATTTAACCCCAGGAGCTAGTGGTGGAAGAATGATTGCCCCTGTAGATCCAGTTCTATTTAAATTGTCCTCATTATTATCAACATCAAACTGTGCATCTTGGCGGTCTAGTCTTTCTCTGAATGGACGATTTCTATTTACAGGTGCAACTACCCCTGCTGGATGCCTAAATCATCATATCCCAGGTTCTCTTCATCTAGATTAGGTAGTCGACCTGGGTTATCTGCATTTTGTTGATTTAATTGAGCATTAGCCATAGCGGCTAATCTTTCAGCTTCCTATTGGTTAGCCATTCTTTCAATAAGATGAGGTTTAGGATTGAATGGTAATAATGGTTCTTCTAAACTTATGGTTCATGGCATAAACAACAATGAGCCTATAATGAACAAAAACAATAAATAACGTAAAATAAGGAAACTTGACTAACTGTCAATTAACACACATAAACTCAATCGACAACCATATTTCCAGGCAATGGTGAAAAAATTTGGTACGCCTAAATTATATCACTCTTACGAGAGAGTAAGCAGTCTTTGTTAAATATATAACCAAACTAGGTTGGGGTCGAATCCCACAGGGAATATGGTGCTAATTAAGTTGTATACAGATTAGTTGACTTTTAATCATTCATTTTCATAAAATAAATAAGGGGGATTCGATTCAGATCACAAATTAATGGTTTCAGTTTAACAAGATGAAATACGTGTAGTAGTATTCAAATTCAGAGAAATAGGAAACTAGGGTTATGTCCACCTCATAGTTTTCAATACTTTCTAACTATGGGCTTTAAGAATTCATACATGTATTGTGCCTATAATGAAACATATTGTATTTAATAACATAATACTAGTGTTTCTCAAACATCAAGGACTAATTCACTTTAGTTCTCTCAAATCAAAAGCGTTTACCAAAAACAATACAAAATCTCCAAGTAGTTAATCCTGTTATGGCATTAATGCATGAAATAGGGTTGAAAATCTTATTTCTTGTCACTACTCTCTTTTCCGCACATCAACCTTTCTTTCAAACAAGTTGTGTTTTAAGGCATATCCTCTATGTTTGCAACCATGAGAATTCAAGATAAATGAAGAGAGTATGATGTAAACAAATCAATGCATAATGAATTCAAAATCCAAAGTGATATATTGTATGCTACAAGGCTTCCATAACCCTAACTAATAAACTTAGCTACTCATGGGTAAAACGGAAATCCCAATAGAAATATTCATCATACCAAAAACTAGAAGACGATCTTGGTAGAGAAGATGAATAACATTTCTCCCTTAGTGTAAGCCGCCTCTCTCTTCTCTCAAAACAATACAAAATAATGAATAATGAATAAAAATTCAGAAATAAGCCTTTTAATAATCTCTTCTCTCATAATTGCCTTCTAAGCCCCTGAACTAATTATAAATGACAAACTAGTCTTGGACATAGTTTCTAGGCGCACATTTGATCCAGACTGCTACTCTTTCTTATGTCATATGCTATCTGCATTCCATTGTCCTATTATATCTTCATATACTTCATTAATACATGAAATCACGCTAATCACATCGGTTAGCTCAACTATATAGAAGTAGATTAAAAACATAAGAAACTAGGCACTTTGTTCTCTAAACTTAGCCAAAATATGGATAAGTTTGGTGCTTAGGCGTATAAATAAACCAAAGATCAGCAATTTCATTGCTTGATCGTTATTTGATATCGATATCGAGATGTCTTGGATTCATCTCTCAGATTTGTTGGGTTCATCTCCTAGTGATGGTTTGTGATCAAGCTCACCTATACCATTATTTTGGTGTAGGACGATCGTTGGTAATATGATAACCCAACTTGAGTTAGGGTCGAATCCATGAGGAGTGTCACTAGTATTCGATTTCTATGTATTGTTGAACGCTACTACATATTTACCCATAATATAAATATAGAATAAGAGATGAATTGAATTGGGGGGGGGGGTTATTGTTTGAAAGGTTGTTTGAATGAATTCTAATTAAACTACCAATATAGAGCGACAATTATAAGTAAGATTCCAATAGGAAAATAGTCTTGGGATTATGTCTTCCTAGGGGAAAATAGTGCATGGGTACATGAAAGTCAAATGCAAACTCTAGTTAATGACTATATGGGTAGGCTACTTTAGAGGTTTTGATGCTAGTTTTTCAACCAAACACCAAAATACCATCCATGGATGCTTTTGAGTACCTCATTGGTGTAGCAAACAAATCAACCCAAAGCCTCAATTGGTCATCGTTATTTCTAGGAAGATGCCCAAGACATAGCAAATTCACAATCCATCCTTATTTCTAAGACTGTGTAAAAGAATAAGCTAACATCTAATTATTATTCACAAATACTTGTGACCCATATCTCTCTTTTAAGGATTATATTAGATCTAAAAGAGCATCCACATCCCTCTTTTACGGATGATGTGGGATTTTAGGATTTTGGGGTTTTCACCCATAAATTCTAATTTAAATATCAAGCTTTAGTGAAACCCAAAATAAATGAAAATCTATCATAGGGAAAGGATCGTCCGACATTATCACAAACAACATAAAAATAAAATAAAAATCTAAGAATGAAACAAACAATTAATCCATGAAATCTAGGCCCCATCGGGATGCCCAATTATTACAACCCAAAATAAAAATAATCCAAATCAACATAAAAACATCCAACAAATATCTTAATAATTCAGACCAAGGCATAATAAATGAATATAGAGAAGGGCACCCCATCTAAAAGCTTACAGTGACCTCACTGCACAATCAAGAAAGCATAAAAAGAGTAAAGGGTGCTCCCTGTAACCGCATCAAGGACTATCGTGGCCCTCGATCTATGCATCACCTCTAGCATTATCTGCATTTGACCAAGAAGTTGGGACCTCATTATCACTCTTATCTTTAGGATAAGGAAGTCCGTCCTTGTGTTTTAGGACCTTTCAGAGGCACGTGACCCTCTTCCACATCTTTGTATCTCTCTTGTCCATCTTCTTCATCTTCTCATAGAAATCCCTAATCTCCTTGTGTGACTGTGCCAAATATGAGTAAGCCCTCTCAAGCCTAGAAATAGTGGCTCCCTAATTCTTTTATTTTGTCATGTATTTCTTATTATCAGACTGAGCAATATAGGAGTGAGGGGTAATGAAAGGCTCTCTCGGACCCATGGGCAACCCGACCATAAGATCCTTGATTGACCTTATCTCAACTGAGATCTCCTCAAAAGGACTTAATGTGGATGGCCTACAAGAGTTGGTATCCTCATCTATCGACTTGCCTAAGTCAATATTCCACTTCTTTGTCTTACTAGGTGCGCATTTACCCCAAATCTTAAGAGGCTAAATAGGGGTCTTTGGTTACATCCAAGTATCTTTGGGGTACTCTTTAACCAGACTCTCCTGCAAATCTCAGTAATCAAGGATGTGAATAAAAGCAAGAATCCATCTTTGAGCTTGAAATGTCGCATATATAGCAGAGTAAGACACGCAACATTCATAAGAATGTCGTCCAAAATAGATGCAATCATTCGGGCTCTCACATCAGGTACATAGGTCATATTAGTGCATGGAGAAATTCAGCTACAGATGATAACCATCTAAATTCGAGATTCAAATGTAAAATCATGCAATGATATCCCCATCTTCATGGTTGCCCATAGAACCTCTCTACTAGGACATAACTTATTAGCAAGACAGCTCCTAGGTTCATATCCCTTATCTTTATATAATTTCATGTCAGCATCCTGTAGCCCATATATGTCATTTATATATTCTTCTCAAAAGTAAATTTCCTTCCCTTGGATCATCATAATTGGGTCCTATATAGAGGCTACTCTGAGATTTACATAGAACTACCTTACCCAATGCTTATTTGCCCAACATGGATCCAAGGTAAAACACCTCTACCCAATGGCCTCCAAGAGTTCATGAATAGCCGAGAGCTTCTCAGGCACTCTGTCCAGGCAGATGCCTCTCTATGGGAGTAAATTGGTTCTTGGTAAGTTGACATAGTATAAATTCTGACACTCAGTATCCATGAAATGAGTTTGGTCATAGTCTTCCATTTTTTAGCTTTAGAAATTTGAGAATAACACTAAAGCATTAATTATCAATATGTACTTATGAAAACTATGCTATGTTATAAAATTAAACTAATAGGGTGGTTTCTTGTCTATTTCTGGGCAAGAAATAAACTTGAAAGATTTTTGGTCCAGGCTGAAAAATAGCCTCAGATGCTACCATCGTGGGTCAGTGAGCCACAATCATGATAATGCAATTGCAATCCCGCTAACGTGATTCCGATCCTGTGACTGTGATCACGGTAAATAAAGCATGCTCGACCAAAATTTCCAAAGTGCAAAACTTCCAATTTTTAATGCCTATTTGTGTTCCAAATGAAAAATTTACATTATAAACATGAAACTTAGTCTCTAGATGTGTGATCATGCCCTTAGAACATGGAAAAACTAGTAAGAACTTCTTCCAGGCATTAAATCTAGACTTTTTCTATCATTTTAAACAATTATAGGTACTCAAGACTTCCCCAAGTGTGTGCACACCAATAGCAGCAACGAACCATACCAAAAAAGCATAATTTTAGCAATGTTTTAGCATACAAATCATAATTTTAGGCAATTCCTAAGACATAAGTTCTGAGGCCTACCCATACGGATAAAAAATTATTTGAAGCACATACTGTATTGAAAGATGTAGAGAGGTTGCTTACGCACTTGTGGATGCCTAAAATATATCCAAAGTCAGTTAGAATTTGAGGGAGATTTGAAAGAAGTGCGGGGGAAAATGGGGGTGCCGATTTATTTTTAAAACTAGCTTAGCCGTGATTGTGGTCAAAGTTCTACAATCACGGCTATGCGGTGATCGCGATAGCAATAGCATTGCATACCGCGATCGCGGTAACTGAGGCCAATTTTTAGTACTCTATTTTATCCTGTTTAGCCCTCTACTAAAATGCATCATACCTCCCCTTTATCAACCTTAAAATACCTCATACTGCCATAATTTCCTGGATTAATCACAAAGAAAAATGAAACCTACTCTACTAATCAAAATTCAAAGGATGCGGGCTACTATCGTGGCATGGGTGGGTTGCCTCCCACCTAGCACTTAATTTAACATTGCGACACAATATTCTTCATCTTTCAAGTTGGATACTTAAGGGATTCATCCTCCACCTCCTTGTCAACCACATCAATGATGAATACTAGTTGAAGTTCCATTGGTTGTTTTTAGTTATACAAATCGGGAAATGCAAGTTCCATTGGTTGTTTTTAGTTATACAAATTGGGAAATACACTTCATCATTTTCAACCCAAAATTTTATTTCTCCTTGTTTTATATCCATAATTTCCCTCCTGATTGCTAAAAAGGGTCTTTTAAGGATAATGGGTCTTTTTTGGTAAATTTCACAATCTCGGACCATAAAGTCTGCTGATAAAATGAAACGATCAACCTTGACCAAGACATCATACAAAACTCCAACCGATTTCTTAATTGAATGATCCACCATCAAGATCCTCATTATTGTTGGAGTAGGATTTCATAAACCAAGTCTTTGATAAATTGCATATGGTATGAGATTGATGCTTGCAGCAAGGTTGCACAGACTTTCTCAAATTTGTGTGTCATAATGGTGCAAGGGATTGAGAAAGCTCCTAGATCCTCTTTCTTTTCCACTATAGCACTATAACCATGGGCAACTTCAAAGGTTACACTATCCATAATATGCTTTTTGGACATCAATGTCTTCATTAGCTTCGCATATCTCAGAGTTTATTGAATGGTTTCTAGCAATGGGATATTGATTGAAAAATTGCTAATCTTGGCGAGGAACTTCTTGAATTTGATATTCTCCTCCTTTATCTTAAGTCTTTGAGTGAATGGTGAGGTGAATTTCATTTAGGACAACGAGTCACATTATATTTCATCACCCTCAACTACCTTAGGAGGTCCCTCCTCATCAACTATCTCTTCATTTATCATAAGCTCTTTATCATCCCCTTCTCAAAACTTTGGAGTCTCATCATTCCACCCACCTACATGCTTTTTAGTTGTGTTTTCTACATCATTATGAGACTTTTATTTGATCTCAACCTCTTGTGCACCAAGTTATTTACCGCTCTGGGTGACAATTGCTAAGACTTGAGCATTATTTTTTGGATTTTCCACCATATCACTAGGGAGGCCACCCTTGGGCCTAACATTATGCGCGTCTGAGATTTGACCAATTTGGGTCTCCAATCTCTTGATTAAAGTGGAGTGTGATACAACCATTTAGTTGATTTGAGAAAAGTCTTCTTTTAATTCTCAGACCATCTTGTCCATCCTTTCTACTCTCATCAAGATTCTAGCAAGAACATCCTCAGCTTTGAACTTTTTGAGATCCAGGGGATTTGACTCCTTGCTCTTCACTCAATCTTGGGAAGAGAACAGGGCACATATATATCCTACTCTCTTTCTTATCCCTCTAATCACGATCTCTATCTCTATCACACCATTCCATTTATTGATCAGGATCGATCTAACCTTAGTTCCTACTTTGCCTTTGATAGGTCGGGCGAGAACCCCCCAAGTATTTTACCAAATATCTAATCTTTTTAACAAGCCTTTTGGTTAGTTATTCTTCATCTCCTTTGGATTCCACAACATTTACCATTTTTGTGGGTGCATCCATCACATGCTTTGTAAGGAAGTCTAATTGTGTCATTATTTTTGCCATATTCTCCTTCCTCTCTTAGTATTTATCCTTCCCTATTTATCCAAATAAGAGGTGTTAGAGTAACCTTTAACTACCTCAATGTCCCATGTGCGCCACTCCATATTTTGCTTGTGATTTGCTTAAGCAAAGTTGAAGCCACTCCATATGATAATCTCACAATGATCCACCGGTCGCATTATCCTCCATGAACTTGTTGATTTGGTGCAATGCCCTATAGAATATTTATAGGCACATATTATCCGGCACCTCATGGTTAGGACATTGCACAGGATTTTCATTGAATTATCCCAAACTTCATATAGAGGCTCCCTATTGAGTTGATAAAAGTTAATGATTTCATCCCGTAATTGAAACATATTTTATGGTGGGAAGTAACGATATAAGAAAGTATCGGTAAGCTTGACCTATGATGTGATTGACCCGGTAGGAAGTGACCTTAACCATGGGAAGAGGCATAGCCATATGGATTCTTGTGAGATGTGATCAAAGTCGAATAGGGCACACCTTTCCACAAAAATTTTCAAGTGTAAGTTTGGGTCCTCATAAGCTTGACCCCCAAAGAGTCCTTTTATTTGAAGCATATGTAACATCACACTTGTGATATGTAAGACCTCATTCCTCATATTCGGTGGGATACAGATGGCACTAGAATGTGCAGCATCATAGAGATTATCTTCATTAACAAGGTCCCATAAAAGGTCCTGGCATTGCTTGCATGATCACGCATTGTGTCATGGACACTATTGAAATCACCTATAAATAAACAAAAAACAACCAAAATAAATAAAACACAGTATGGGTAAACCCAAAGTCACTATCAATACTACACAAGCGAAAACAAAGTTTCACTCCCCAGCAATGACGCTATTTTGATCATGCTCTCCTATACCATTATTTTGATGTAGGTAGATCATTGTTAATATTATAATCCAACTTCAGTTGGGTTCAAATCCATGAGGAGTGTCACTAGTATTTGATTCCTATGCATTGTTGAAAGCAACTAAGTATTTACCTGCAATGTAAATATACAATAAGACATGGATTAAAATTAGAGGGTATGGTTTGAAAGGTTGTTTGAATGAATTCAAATTAAACTACCAATATAGAGCAACAATTATAGATAATATTCCAATAGGAGAATAGTCTTAGGATTATGTCTTCCTAGGGGTAAATAGTGCATGGGTACATGAAAGTCAAATGCAAACTCTAGTTAATGACTATATGGGTAGGCTAGGTTAGAGGTTTTGATGCTAGTTTTTCAACCAAATACCAAAACACCATCCATGGATCCTTTTTAATACCTTAGGGGTGTAGTAAACAAATCAACCCAAAACTCAATTGGGCATTTTTATTTCTAGGAAGATGCGCAAGACATAGCAAATTCACAATGCATCCTTATTTCTAAGACTTTGTAAAGAAATAAGCTAACACTAATTATTGTTCACAAATACTTGTCACCCATATCCCTCTTTCAAGGATGATACAAGATCTAAAAGAGCATCCACATCCCTTTTTCACAGATGATGTGTGATTTTAGGAATTAAGGGTTTTTACCCACAAATTCCAATTTAACAATCAAGCATTAGTGAAACCCAACATTATTAATCAAGAATCTACACTTAAAATTCAAGAATCACACACATTTGCACCCTATTAACATAACCTCAAGATAGATGTTTAGCTACTCATGAAGTTTGATAGAAGAAATATACCCAAATTGACATTAAAGCTTCCATTGAAGAGGCAAAGTAAGAGTATTTTCAAATTCAACTTCAATTACACCTAAAATCCTTGGAAAATTAACTAAAATAATGTTTTCCAACTTAGTAGGGTTTTTTTGCAATGCAAAAACTTTAATTCTAGTTAGAGATATCCTAAAGTGAAAGGGTTTTTGCCCTTTGAAGGATTGAAACCATCTATGGGAAATCATGAATCTTCCCCTGGGCTATTTTTTGCTTCATCGCAATTGCTAGTGCTTGATCATGATCATGAATTCCTCAATTGTGGTGAACCCATCATGATCTCTAGATTTAACTGATTCATGCTAGGTGCAATCGCGACCCTCAAATCGCGATCGCGGTAACTGAGGGTTGGTCCTTATTTTGGATTTTCCAGCTTTTGCACTACTTTTCCTATTTAATTCGTTTTAGCTTACTTTATTTTTTTTCTTTATTTAACTTTAAACTTACAAACCTTAGGTATTAGTGCATTCAAATGGAAAATTTGCCTCGTTTACATGATTTATTTATCGTAGTGTGTGAAAAATTTGGATGACAATATGTGGCAAGTTTACCACTCATGAATTTTCCCTTGTTATTAGTATGGAGTTTGATTATTTATTCTTGTTGTGATGTGTTTCTTGTCTAAAATAGAGTAAAGATAGAGGTAGATGGTCTTTACTGTGATTGCTTCTTGAGTTGGCAAATTGGAAATTCTTTATCTTGAGTTGATTGCTTTATTTCCTATTTTGTGGCATTGGTATTGAGATTTTCAGATGATGTACTCAGTGTGAGTAGTATGCTTTAGTGGGATTGTAATGCCCCATACATTTCTTAGCTCAATTCAGCTCAAAGTTCTTGCATAAGAGGATTAGAACCTGAAAATTTCACTAAGTGTTGGGGACTTAGTATTATTTTTGGTCTCTTAACTCCAAGGGTTTTAAAACTTGCCTTCCCGACCCCGAGACATAAGTTTTTGGGTTAATTATAATCAGGGGTGTAAGGAGTATGTCTCGGGGAAGTTTTGAATTTTTCGAATGAGGATTAGGTTGTGTTAGGATTTTGTTTCTAGCACCTCACCACTATAGTGGTGTGTCGCGGTAGGTATAGCGATGAGGCCCTTGGCGCGTCATAGTGCTTCTTCAAAATACATTCCAGTAATGAATTTAAATGTCTGAGGGGCAGTAACATCTTTTCCCCTCAATCCAAGTCGTCATAACCCAACTTATATCAGCAATTTGGGTATTATTTGCCCATTATTCTCTAATTTTTTTATCAAAAAAACCCTAACCCTCTCCCAAGAATATCAAATTCAATGATTCTCTTCAAGAAAACCAAGAACTAAAGTCTCCCAATCCAAGAACTTCAAGAAAGCTTTCAAGTTTGTATTTCCCTTTTAATATTAAGGATTTTAGGTATGTGTGATGTTCATCCATGGTTTTCTTTCACCATGGAGCCCATGCATTTTTTTTTGTGTTGAATTATTAGTTTTCCATGTTTCAATTGAATCATCTCCATGAATTACTTGTTATTTTGATTTCAAATTAAGATTACAATTGTTTTAAAGTGGAATAGTTTATAATATGTATTGGATGTTGAAGTTCCCATGTCATGTTCATGCAATTCAGGATAAATTCTCAATTTATGGATTTTTTCATGTAATCATGATATCACATCATGTTTAAAAGCATCCCCATGTTAAAGTCTTAATCTCCATTTGTTTGATGAAATGCCAAAGAGAATGATTTTGTAAAATGATTCCCCATTATGGTTTTCTAAGCTTTTACACACCTCTGTTGTTATTTACATTCAATGGTGGGGGTTATGAATACCTGATACTTAGCTATTTCCATAGTTTTAGTATTTCTAGAATTGTTTTAGATAAACCTTGAGCGTTGTCATCCAGTCAGTCACCATGATCAGTTTTATTGCTTAGTTAAACTTAGCTCAGTCCAGTAATCAATGTCAGTTTAGTTGGGAGTAAGATTTAGCACCGAGAAAACCTAGGGATAGGGGCTCACCCATTAGTTAGGACTGGGTCATTAGAAGCAGTCCCTAAGTTCTAGAACTACGTAGCCAAAATAGGATTATGAGATATAACCCGCTAGTTTAGGACTGACATGCTCTGAGATGTCACCCGCCAGTTTAGATCTAACATTCTCTTCGAGGTTACATGCAGTTTAGGAATGACTTCCTAGTCCTTCGGGATACCAGTTGAGTTGATCCACACAGCCAGTGTTAGTACTCGTGTCACACTATTTACACCCTTCTAATAGGGGTTACAGGTTGGACCCCGATTAGTTCTTATTAGGGCATATCGATTAGATGATACCTCGCACAGTCTAAGTTCAGTATTCAGTACAAAATCCAATTCAGGTTTGCTTGACCATAGCATACAGTATATCAGTTATTCAGTTATCAGATTTTAGTATTCTAATTTGCAGAATATTTCAGTATCATGTTATAAGCTTGATCATGCATTCTCAGATTTTATAGATTTCATATATTTATGTATCAGTTATATCATGCTATTCAGCCAGTCAGTATTTTATGCACAGTTAACCCATGCATTATAGCCTAACCTTATATCATATACTAGTTTGTTTAAAGTATTGACCATATACTTTTCTTTGCACTATAATGTCTTATATTATAGGTTCAGGCGCTTAGTTTCCCAACCACATATAGACAGTTCAAGTTATTAGCAATAATGGTCAGTCTATCAGTTTAGTCATTTGATAAGACTTTTTAGTATGTCATCAAACATTCATATTTGTGATTTAAATCACAATTATTAGTAAATTATTCAGTGCTCACAGCCGGTACCAGCTCTTGGGTTAGCTTGTAGTCACTTGTGACCGTAATCACTATTATTGCGACTAGGGGGTAGTCTCGGTTATTGACAAGGATTCAATATGGTTTTATTCTCAATTTATAGGACATCTTGGAGCAAATCATATAGTGGTGAGTAGTTGTTCTTTAGACCCCTTGATTTATATATTTTTGAGGATTGTTTGAACCAGTTGTAGCATAGGCAAATTGCTGATCTTGGTTGTCTCCTGTTGTGTGCCCAAATAACACCTTTATGATATTATTAGCATGTTTTACATATATACTTCCAGTAGATCAGACTCAGTTCTTCAATTTTTCTATGATGAGATTACACGGACGAGACTAAGGTGATTTTCCTTTTTGTCTGGAGGTGATAACAGGTATGGAATAGTAAAAAAAGGTTATATTTTAATTTAGAGTTGGTTGTATGAATCGTGCCTTGGATGTCTTTTGGCTTAGGTAAGTCTTTGATTAATTTTTATGGGTACCAAGATAGTATCAGTGTGCGATGGTTTAAATTTGTATGGATCTGCCTTCCTCAGTTCGGTCTGAGGCCAATTGGTGGTTGAGGTTGATTTTTGGCTTTTCGAAAGTGGAGTGAGAGAGCTGGTTGAAAAAGGTATACTTGTGGAAAAATCTCTTAAAAGTTCTCTTTCTTTATGAAGGTTATAATAAAAGTCATTCTAGGAGCATGTGGGCCCAGTACCTTATCCTTTCGAGCTTTTGAGATCTTTCTATTCATTGACTTTCACGGGCGAAAGTCCTTTTAGTAGTGGATATTGTTGAAATGAACCTTTGGGTCATTTTTAATGTTTACACCTATTTTCATCGTTAGGGATTTCTCATAGATACCCCAAGTCATTATAACTTGATGTGACTAACAGTTTGGTTATCAGACAGTTTGTTTTTTAGAGCCAATTTCCTGGTTAGAAGTCTTCGCTGGTCCAAATGATCACTGGGTGAAAAATTTAATATAACAATCTCGGATAAAAATTTTAACTACTCCAACAACTCTAAAATATTGAAT
This sequence comes from Capsicum baccatum var. pendulum, assembly GCA_030864225.1. NCBI lineage: Eukaryota > Viridiplantae > Streptophyta > Magnoliopsida > Solanales > Solanaceae > Capsicum > Capsicum baccatum. Next base: position 193,995,209 of record CM061558.1, on the reverse strand, counting down.
TTAGTCTAGGTAGACCTTTGGTTTGGGTCCCAATGCACCTGAGCTCATTTCTAACTGTTGGTCAAAAAGTTGGAAAATTGGAAATATGGGTGTGGGACCCACATTTGGTCTAAATGACTTCAGATGGAAAATCTATCTTTGGTATCGAACGTCGAATTTAGGAGTGGTTACATGTTTATTTGTCTAAATTGGAGTTTGAATAAATCCTGAGGCCTAAACGAATACCAAGTTTCAGATGATATCTGGTGACGAAGTGGAAGGTGTAATCATACCAAGAGGTATTGCAATCTCAATACTTGCTCTATATCCTTGGTGCAACTAAAACCCTTAGGCGTGTGATGGCAATATCTGGGTACCTGATATGGGGCTATAAAGGACCCGTTAGGCCGCATTTTGGTTTATTTCAACTTACTCTAGAGAACCAAGAACCCTAAAAAGAGTGCGCTAACTCAAAATTGAGTCTTATGGTTGACTTGGGAGCTTGATTAACATCTATTTTCACGAATATCTTAGGATTTAAGGTATGTTTTCTTCACTTTCTTGATAAATTTATTAGTTCTTGACCCAAAATCCCAATAGCTTGAGGACTTGATTCTATCCCTAAATTAGCTTATTTTTTACCTATTTCTTGAGGGTTACGATTCCTAAATCATGTATGAGCATTGAGTTGACTTTGAAAATATGATTTTCATAAGTGGGACCCACTTAGGGTTTTAGGTGTCATTTTTGGACCAAAAGCAGAATGGTGCAATATGGATACATTATTCTCATATTAATGAGTCGATTGTAATAATACAGACATATCATTAGGCCCAAGACCGTGTTATGATATGAGTTTACCATCCGAGAAGTGTTTATCCTTGTAAATGATGTGATTATAGTTTATTGATATATAAATGCTTATGGTTTCATTATATGAATGCTGATGGTGCCATGCATAGATTTGGTACATTCATAATTGTTGCATCAATTATTGATACGATTCCAATTAGTCTAAAATATTATTATCGTTATCACTAATTAAGGGTGGAAGCCCACTTCCCACCTTAAAAATGGATTTTTTTAAAAATAAATGCCTGCCTTACAATGTCATGACAAATTGGTATCAAACCCTAGGTTCATCAGTGTATTAAAACAAGAGCTAAGTGTTTGGTATAGTCCTGTGGATTGGTGTTGAGATATCCGTAACCTATCTTTGGGAGGCTACATGGCATTCTTACGAAATATATTTCTTGATTCCATTTCATATGTCTGTCTTACTATGAGCCTCAAGCAAATTCTTTTACTCTATTCTATACCAAATGGATGTGCGAGATTGTCGATAGATGCAGATGAGATTTTAATGCATATTTTTAGAGCTTCTGTGGAGCATCAATTAGAGATTCAAAGATGGATATCAAATATCTATAACGTCAACTATAGAATTTAGGGCTACCTTAGGCTCCAATAGGTCACATGACTACTTTATCCCTTTGAGCTACAATGATAACGCTCAATCTACAGCTCTCGTGGGAGTGTAAAGTGGTCGTTAGCAAATATAGAACCCAACCTAGGTTGGGTGTCGATCCCACAGGGAATAGCTTGGCCAACAAGTAAGCAACGATTACTAGACTTTTAGTGCAAGTCTCGTAAAAAGGGGGGATTGTAATGTGTAACCGAATTATGAAAGTAAAAACTAAAAGTAGCAAAGTAAAACGAAAGAATGTTTAGTAAGTTGTAAACAATGAGAATTGAGGAGTTGGGGTTATGTCCACCTTCTGAGTTATACGTCTCTATTGGCTATGAGTGTGTCGAATTCGGACATGCATGTGCTTATAGAGAATTGTATTCGATGGTAAATCCAGGCGTCTTTCGACGTATTCGAGGATTATTTCACTTTAACTCTTTCGAGCTTAAAGCGTGTCTAACGGTATAAATTCTCCAAGAGGTTAATCCAGTTACGACACTAACTTTTTAATAGGGGATGGGACCCTAATACCTTGACATTATCTCTTTTCCAGACATATAACTTTTCTTTCGAACAATTTAAATGTTATACTGGCGTTATTCTATGCGTCTTCAGCCACAAGAATTTCCATTAAGATGAAGAGAATAATGATATAAGCAGCATACGTGTCACGAACTCACAAACTCATAGCAATAGATAGTATCTCATACGGCTTCCATAACCCCAACGGAGAAGTTTAGTTACCCATGAGTGCGAAGGAAATCACAGTGGACATTGTTATTATACCACAATAATGATTTCACGTGTAATATGGTGTGGTAGGCGTTAGGCGTGAATCCCTTGCAAAGTAACGTTTCTCTTGTTGCGGAAATTAAGAATTAGATGAATAGAAGAAGAAAAATAGAATTAATGGAAGAATTAGAAGAAGAGTTGTAGAATAGAAAGAGGTGTAGAATAGAATGAATAAAAATCTCTAGCAAGATAGGGTATTTATAATACCCATATCCTATTCCTACTAAGCTAATGAAATACTTAACCAAATCCTACTAAGCTAATGAAATACTTAACCCAATTGTACTAGGTTAATGTGTCATTATCCTAATCCTAATAAACTAATGAAATACTTAACCCAATTGTACTAGGTTAATGTATCATTATCCTAATCCAAATAAGTTACTGCTAGTCCCCAAAGTCTTCAGAAATGCTGTTTTAGCCCGGGACAGATTTTCCATGCATCACTTTTGGTCCTTAGGCGTCCAAGCTTCCTTTTCTCCTTTCGTGAAGCTTTCTTTGGCGTCAAGTTATCCATAAAATGCTGAACTCTACATCTTTTATACCTGAAACTTTGCTAATAATGTTTGTTAGCTCACTTACAGGAAAAAAGGACTAAAAGTGCATGAAATATATAATTTGTTCTCAAAACATGGCACAAATATGGGCAAAATGTAGTGATATAGGCGTGTAATATCGCCTATCATCAACACCCCACACTTGAAGCTTTGTTCGTTCTCGAACAAAATATCATGTCCCTCTAAACATCAACTTAGGGTTTCACAGCAACAACACAAAATATTCGTCAAGACAAGCACAACAATTATCAACAAAGAGTAGTTTTCGATCATTAGTAGAAACCATTTAACCTCCAACATAGACTCATGAGGGTGGTCAACTCATATTCAAAAGTTAAGGCTCAAAAAATCATACACAACTACCCAAAACTCATCAACCATGTGTGTCTCACAACATATTACCCATAATCACTCACAAGTATAGCATATTTTTCAAACATGGGTATCAAAATATCCTTGCTCTCGCTCTCACAAAGAATTCATATGCAGCAGCTGATGACCATAGGCTTGCCCTTAGTGTAGTACTCCACTAAATGTCAGAATGCTAAGCTTAGGATCAAGTAGGTCTTTTGAAGGTTGTAATGTAGGCTAAGGGACGGGTAGGACTATTTTGGCCAGAAATAGTGACTATGTTCCTAAGCGCTTTAATACATCACATTGTATCATTGACACTTTTTTTTCAACCTTTCTTTGTTTTATTCTACCACCCTTGTTCTCCTCTTTTGTTTTTCAATTTTAAGCATAACTCGCTTTTTAGCTTTCCTTTCTTTTTTTTTCATAACATACCTCTTATGATAGCACTTTCTTTTTCAAAACACATTCAAGAACCAATGCATTCTAAAGTCTCATAATCACCTAATTTCCTCTTATTTTATCACATGACTTTTTCACTTTAAAGCACTTAGGAATTTGGATCAAATTACGGTCTTGAAAAAATAGATTAGGCTTACATACGAGGTTGTCAAAGAAAATAGGCTAAAGGCTCAAAAGGGTTTAACTAGGATGATGTCCATGGGTAGGTAAAACGAAGGTGAACATGTATAGGTTGCCAAAGAAATTCCTAAATCATCTCCTAAACTTACACTCTTTATTTTCTCTTTGCATACATACCAGGCAAGTTCTAGCATCAGCCACAAACATAGAATATACTATTAATCTCACACACACAAGGCACATGGTCGACTTGATTGGAAGTAGTATAGACTCTTGACCCAACAAGTGAAGGAATTGAACCACACAATATCACATAGTGAGTCACAATTAGAGCCTAAAACGTCTCAATAGTCATAATTGTAGTATATACTCTTTTTATAATCTCATGCTGCCTATTAGAATAATTTCATGCAAAGTTACGTAAAAAAAAAATTTAACTACTAAAAAAATGACTAACTAAAAAAACTAGGACTCAAACAAACATAAATGCAAATGCGGATAGAGAAGTATAGCATGCGAATACCAGCACTCCACACTTAGACGGACACACTGTCCTCAGTGGAAAATAAATAAGAAGAACCTGGTTAGTCGGACTCATCCTCTATGTCTGGGGTCATACCCCTTGCGTTGGAATCATCATCAGAGTCGTCATCCTCAGAAGTTCCTCATAAGTATCCCACTTAATTCCAAGAGTGAGTCGAGGTATTTGCAGCGAAGAGGGTTCTCCTTGCTCTTTTTGGTTTCTTTTCTTGCCCTTTTGGGAAGTGGTAGCCTTCTCCTTGCCTTGTCTCGCTTTGGGTGCCATTGTACCTGAGACTTAAACAATGTTCATGTTAGCATCATCTCAATGGTTACAATCTATAAACAAACATTAGGGGTACCACGCCACACTTAGGTTGTTGGCACAAACTAGTGAAGTGAAAGTGGTCGATTACTTAGACTTCATCGACATACGTTTTAAGAGCTAAATTCCGACAAGAAAATCAGAGATGTATCACTTCTTGCAACCTTTGCAATATTCATGTTAGGTATAACAAGACTACTACATATCAATTACATCATGGTATAGTTTCTATCAATAATCACAACCTCGTATGTCGGTAGGCAACTATAAGTCTTATTCCGATGAATGGGATATTTTAACATGCAAGTATTAAAGTGACAAGATTATGAAATGTTCATGACTATAGCAATTTCACAAGTAGTATAACAATGCATTAAAATCAAATTCAAGTCGGAAGTAAGTGAAGATCATCCTTACGTATTCATTTACTCACTTAGTTGTATCACATTAATTCAAACACATTCACATCACCAATACTTCTTCAGGATTTAGCAATTCATAATAGGTGTAGTAACGTAGTACTTGCGAAATATAAATGAAGAACAGAGTAGTACTTACTTGGTTGAATCCTTTGGATGATGTTCTTGTGACGAAAAAGAGCAAAAGGAAAATTTTTGATAGGATTTGGAGACTATAGGCGGTGCATAAGCTAGGTTTCCAATGTGTTTTTGGTTCAAGACTAAGTCTCATAATTATAGGAAAAGGTTGGGTCGAGTTTTGACCCATTTAAAATTGGATTTGGAGACCAAAAGTGACCATAGGCGGTGCCTAATGCTTTGCCTAGTTGAGCAGAATGCCATAGCATAGGCCATGCCTTTTGCAAAGCATTTGGTGACCATAGGCGGCACCTTTAGCTTAGCATTTGGTGACCATAGGCGGCACATTTCACTTTGCATATGAGATTCAGAGACCAAATGCTTTAGCATAGGCGGCGCCTATGCTATGGCATACTTGAGCATAGGCGGCGCCTATGCTATGACATACTAGATTCCGAGACCTTGGGCCATAGTATAGGCCTTGACTCGTTCGTGGCCTAGTTTTACCTAGGCCTAGCCTTGCTCGATGCCAATATTTTCATGAGCAATGCTCAATCCATAGCCTTTGCATCTTCATGCCTAACTTACCACCTTTACCATGCAATACGTCCAAATTAAAATTTGAAACCGATCTCCTTGTCGTATACCTCTTGCACCTACATTTGCTCAAAGCCAATAAAAACGATTAGAACGATGGGTTGCCTCCCATCAAGCGCCTTAGTTTTGGTCGTGGCACGACTCTTATTTTTGGATTTTCAAAAGCAAAATACGTACTAGAATGAAAGAAAGACAAAAAATGTAAAATGAGAAACGATAAACGATGGGTTGCCTCCCATCTAGTGCCTTATTTATTGTCGTGGCACGACATAGTTACCTCGAGTACTTAGACTTCGTTGAGATAGATGGTGGATCATTTTCTGAATGGATTCAGACGACAATGAGGCTTACTCGTAGGCATGCAATCTTCTTCAAGATGACTCATACATCTCCCCGGAGGGTCACCAATTATATCATCAATAGTCCAACCCATAGCTCTCTTGTATCTCTTTAGAGCAGAGATGAGAGCCTCTACGTGCTGTTCACTTAACTCATCCACCACACTTATCTAAAGTATATTTTCTCTTTAAAAGAACACATACCTTAAATAATCGGGGAGCTTTTTTGATTCTAGCATTGGTGGCTCTTCAAGGGAAGTCTTCACTGTTGGTGACGGTTGATTCTTAAGATCACGGTCCGGTTGCTTAGGAGTATGGGAATAAGACTCTATTTTTGTTAGAGCACCCATAATTTCTTCATAATCTTTATCGTCCTCATGCTCAACATTCAGTGGCGCAGCAGACAATGACTCAACAGTAGGCTGTTTCTCTACAAATAATGCTTTCTTATTCTCATGATGAACATCAGCTACAGAGAACACATTCATATCGCTGGGCTGCTTCATTGCTTTGCATATATCAAAGAAGACCACTTCGTCATTCAATCGAAATGAAAACTCATTAGCTCCATGTCAATAAGTACGCTTCCTGTTGCAAGGAAAGGACGTCCCAAGATTATAGGAACTTCAGAATCCTCCTTACAATCCAGAATAACGAAGTCTGCAGAAAAGATGAATGAAGAGACCTTCACCAACACATCATTAAAGATACCCACAGGTCGTTTTACCGACCTATCAACCATCACGAGCCTCATATTGGTTGGTGTCGGATCGCCTTACCCCAACTTACTGTAGACGTATAGTGGCATCAAATTGATGCTGGCTCCCAAATCGCACAATGCCTTAGCAAAATCCAACGATCCAATTGTGCAAGGAATAGTGAAAGCTCCAGGGTTTGCCTTCTTCTGAACTAGTGATCTTGTAGCAATTGTGCTGCAGTGATGAATATCATCATTCAACTCATAACTTGCTGCCCGCTTCTTTGTCAAAAGATCCTTCATAAATTTCGCATACCCAGGCATTTGTTCAAGTGCCTCCACCAATGGAACATTAATGGTCAGCTGTTTCAACATAGTCATGAATTTGCTGAACTTCGTGTCATCCGCCACCTTCTTTAATCTTTGAGGAAAAGGTGGTGGTGGGTATGGAATTGTTCTCTCTATGGCTTTCTTCTCCTCTTGCTTTCGTTTTTCAGCTTTTTCAGGTTGCAATCCGTTGGTGTCGACGTCATGGCCGTCGTGGCCTTTTTCTGCGGATGCTTTTTCTGTCGCCTTATCATCAATGTCCACAACTTCGTCAACCACTTGCTTGCCTTTTGCTGAAGTTTCCAGCACCTTACCACTCTGGGTAGTGATATCCATGCATGATCCTTCGTTCCTTGTATTTGGCACAGTGTCACTGGGTAGTGTGCCGACTTTTCTTTGATTAATTGCTGCTGAAAGTTGACTCAATTGCTGCTCTAGTTGTCTTATTGCAATGGAATGTGAGTCAACCAACTGATTCATTGAAGACAAATCGTTTTTCACCTCAGTTACGCCCATATTGGTTGCCTCCACTCCTTTCAGCAGCTTGGCCATCATATCTTCCATAGACATCTTTTCGAAGACAGACGCCTCAGCCTCATGATTTCTAGGAGGAATATACAAACCACTCCTGTCTGAATTATTCTTCCAACTACCTTGATCGCGGTCCTTGTATCCAGATTCATCATAATTGTTCCGACCTTGGTTTCCTTGGGCATTGCCTCGAAAACCCCCTGATTATTCAAGTAGTTGGCTTCTTCTTCAGAGTCGGATTCCTCTCTTCCTTTTGACGCAACAACTTTGACTTTTTCGGTCTTACCTGATAATAGATGCTTTGTAAGAAGATCCATTTGTGTTTTCATATGCGCCATATCTTGATCGCGTTCCTCTTCTCTTCTCCTTTGTTCTGCAGTCATGCTAATAGATAAAGTGGAGCTTGCTACCTCAGAATCCCTGGTATGCCAAGCTCTACTTTGCTTTGTCATCCGGTCTAGCATATTGCTTGCCTGAACAAAAGTGAGGTCCATAAATGATCCTCCAGCCGCATTATCAACCACTGGCTTAGTCACCGAATTCAAAGCTCTGTATAATATCTCCATCAAGTGGACATTGGTTATATGATGGTTTGGGCACCACATTAGCTTCGTCTTAAACCTCTCCCATGTTTCATGGAGAGCTTAAGTTGGAAGCTATCGAAAATTGGTGATCTCATCTCTCAACTGTGCTCTTTTGGATGGCGGAAAGAATCTTTCTAGGAAAGCGTCTTTCAATTGCCTCCAATTAGTAATAGAATCAGGAGTCAGCCCATTCAACCATAGAGTTGCCTCCCCAGACAGAGACAATGGAAATAAGCGTAGTCGAATTGCATTCTGTCCAACGCCAGGATTGTCGAATGACTTGCATGTAGAAATAAAGTTGATCAGATGCATATTCGGATCATCGCCTGCTAGTCCACCAAATAATACCTTGAGTTGCAAAAGCTGAATTATGGTGCTAGTGATATTGTACTTTGCTCCGCGTGCCAATGGCGGAAGAATAATTGCTCCTGTGGCACTAGCTCCATCAAGATCATTATTATCATCATCGAACGGTATGTGCAAAGCTCGGCGTTCGAGCCTAAATCGTGCTTGACAATCTCTCCTCTACATGGGTGCCACCATCTCAGCAGTATGTCGTGGGTTTAGTAGCTCTTCATCGCCCAGGTCCTCATCATCAGGATTTGTTGCACGGCCTGGGTTATCAATGTCACGTTGTGCATCCATTCTGTCAACAGAACCTGAATAAAACAAAAACAAAAACTAAAAGTAAAGTACGAGAATCTTTGACCAAAGGGTCTAGTAATTATTACAAACTTAATTGACACTCGTATTTCCCGGCAACAATGCCAATTTTTGATAACGCTCAATCTACAGCTCTCGTGGGAGTGTAAAGCGGTCATTAGCAAATATAGAACCCAACCTGGGTTGGGTGTCGATCCCACAGGGAATAACTTGGCCAACAAGTAAGCAACGATTACTAGACTTTTAGTGCAAGTCTCGTAAAAAGAGGGGATTGTAATGTGTAACCGAATTATGAAAGTAAAAACTAAAAGTAGCAAAGTAAAACGAAAGAATGTTTAGTAAGTTGTAAACAATGAGAATTGAGGAGTTGGGGTTATGTCCACCTTCTGAGTTATACGTCTCTATTGGCTATGAGTGTGTCGAATTCGGACATGCATGTGCTTATAGAGAATTGTATTCGATGGTAAATCCAGGCGTCTTTCGACCTATTCGAGGATTATTTCACTTTAACTCTTTCAAGGTTAAAGCGTGTCTAACGGTATAAATTCTCCAAGAGGTTAATCCAGTTACGACACTAACTTTTTAATAGGGGATGGGACCCTACTACCTTGACATTAGCTGTTTTCTAGACATATAAATTTTCTTTCGAACAAGTTAAATGTTATACTGGCATTATTCTATGCGTCTTCAGCCACAAGAATTTCCATTAAGATGAAGAGAATAATGATATAAGCAGCATACGTGTCATGAACTCACAAACTCATAGCAATAGATAGTATCTCATACGGCTTCCATAACCCCAGCAGACAAGTTTAGTTACCCATAAGTGCGAAGGAAATCATAGTGGACATTGTTATTATACCACAATAAAGATTTCACGTGTAATATGGTGTGGTAGGCGTTATGCGTGAATCCCTTGCAAAGTAACGTTTCTCTTGTTGCGGAAATTTAGAATTAGATGAATAGAAGAAGAAAAATAGAATTAATGGAAGAATTAGAAGAAGAGTTGTAGAATAGAAAGAGGTGTAGAATAGAATGAATAAAAATCTCTAGCAAGATAGGGTATTTATAATACCCATATCCTATTCCTACTAAGCTAATGAAATACTTAACCAAACCCTACTAAGCTAATGAAATACTTAACCCAATTGTACTAGGTTAATGTATCATTATCCTAATCCTAATAAACTAATGAAATACTTAACCCAATTGTACTAGGTTAATGTATCATTATCCTAATCCAAATAAGTTACTGCTAGTCCCCAAAGTCTTCAGAAATGCTGTTTTAGCCCGGGACAGATTTTCCATGCATCACTTTTGGTCCTTAGGCATCCAAGCTTCCTTTTATCCTTTTGTGAAGCTTTCTTTGGCGTCAAGTTATCCATAAAATGCTGAATTCTGCATCTTTTATACCTGAAACTTTGCTAATCATGTTTGTTAGCTCAATTATAGGAAAAAGGACTAAAAGTGCATGAAATATATAATTTATTCTCAAAACATGGCACAAATATGGGCAAAATGTAGTGATATAGGTGTGTAATATGGCCTATAATCATACAACATTGGGGATCCTGAGTCTAATTATAGATACGCTACACTAGGGATAATATCAAATTCATCGAGCACTTCTCAGGCTTAAGTTGGATTTGTTGGTGTTCAACAGGGTTCTTTGTTAGTTTTAGAGTATGAGATTGGGTTTCATGAGTGGTACATGCATATCCCTATGTTATACCCTTCTGAGTAGGACATGGTACATGGATTTATTAGACGATTAGCATTACACTCTATTCGACATCGAAGCACTTGATATCATTTGGGTCTTCCTTCTCTCAGGTTGTTGATCATGCAAGGTCTATAGAGAAAGCATGTATTGAGACTTACGGAGGTGGAGGCAAGAGGTTATGTTATCAATTTAGTGTTGTTGGTATTTCACCTAAAAGTTAGGATCCTTCTGGTATATTTTAGCTTCACTTGTATCCTATCGATTCTACGTAGGCAATATTTCAAATTATGGAGGACTCTCAGGTTATTAATAGTGATCATTATGGATTAGAGTGTGTGGCACCTCAAATTATTCAAGGATCTTGTCTTGGTTGTGGAAAGATTGGACATTGGTTCAGAGTGTGCCTTAGACGTGATTTTATTGTTCACGCAAAGTTAATATGTATTCCCTGCCAGCCTAGCATTCTTTAGGCAAGATATGACTACGGGAAGGATGATCATGGTAGTAGATAGTGCTCTCGGCATTAGTTGGCCAACCATTTAGGCTCAGTTCGTGTTTGTAACCAGGTTAGGGCTTTAGGAGTTTGCTATGACTGCAAAAATCTTGGTCACTAGTCAAAAGAGTGTCCTCAATGTGGGATTACTAGTCATTCAACCTATCCAGATCAGCCTCTTGAAGTTTTGGCACCTTTAGTTAGAGATAATGCGCTTAGAGCTTAATTTGATGATTCAATCAGTCTGAGTTTAGACCCATTCAGATTTATTCTCCTATAAATCCATTAAGCATGTGATTACTGATTTCACCATGATAGGTGTGCTCTTATTTCCCATATTTACTTTTTTCATTTATGTGTATTGGTGTTTTCGTACCTATTGATGATTATATGCCTTGATAAGTTCATATGGGTTATTGTGTGCCTTGTAATTGTATTCATGTTTTGTGGCTATCCCGTGGGTTATTTCCTTTAGTAGTGGATACGGTAAATCTGTATTGATATTTTATCCCTATAGGTGTAGCATTAGGTTCAAGTCCTATTTACCTTGGCACATTGGCCATATTGTGGCCCTTGAGTAGTACTTGCTATTGATTTTCATTTTGGTACCGCCTATTCATGATGTTGATCATTATATTATTGTTATTGTTATTATTTTATGTAATTAATCCTGGCTTGGTAGATGACTAGACTATTTCTATATAGTTAGAATTTTCTCTTCTATGCAACTATTATTCATTGTCTTGGGCATCTATAACTTGGTTAAATGATTTATTTTCTATAGCGAGGTGAGGTTAGTTGTTTTCCTCTTTTGTTAATTGTGCTATAATAATTGTGGAATGGATTATGGTATTGAAGGTAAGTTGACCTTCTATGGGTTTGTGTGGGTTCTAGAGTTGGACATTTAGCTATATTGCGTTTGGGATTCTTAGACTTTCCTCCTGGGTTGCGAGGGTTTTTGTATTGGCTATCCCTTTCTATGTCGACCATTTTGAGATTAACTAGTTTAGGGTTCGTTCTTTGCTTATGGATATTTCATTGCCTGATCGTTATTTGATATCGTTATCGAGATGTCCTGGATTCATCTGTTAGATTTATTGGGTTTATCTCCTAGTGATGGTTTGTGATCAAGCTCACCTATACCATTGTTTTGGTGTAGGACGATCATTGTTAATACAATAACCAAACTTGAGTTAGGGTCGAATCCATGAGGAGTGTCACTAGTATTCGATTCCTATGCATTGTTGAAAGCTACTATGTATTTACCCACAATGTAAATATAGAATAAGACATGAATTGAATTGGGGGGGGGGGTTATTGTTTGAAAGGTTGTTTGAATGAATTCTAATTAAACTACCAATATAGAGCGACAATTATAAGTAAGATTCCAATAGAAGAATAGTCTTGGGATTATGTCTTCCTAGGGGAAAATAGTGCATGGGTACATGAAATTCAAATGCAAACTCTAGTTAATGACTATATGGGTAGGCTACTTTAGAGGTTATGACGCTAGGTTTTCAACCAAACACCAAAATACCATCCATGGATGCTTTTGAATACCTCATTGGTGTAGCAAACAAATCAACCCAAAGCCTCAATTGGGCATCGTTATTTCTAGGAAGATGCCCAAGACATAGCAAATTCACAATCCATCCTTATTTCTACGACTATGTAAAAGAATAAGCTAACATCTAATTATTATTCACAAATACTTGTGACCCATATCTCTATTTTAAGGATTATATTAGATCTAAAAGAGCATCCACATCCCTCTTTCACGGATGATGTGGGATTTTAGGATTTTGGGGTTTTCACCCACAAATTCCAATTTAAATATCAAGCTTTAGTGAAACCCAAAATAAATGAAAATCTATCATAGGGAAAGGCTCGCCCGACATTATCACAAACAACATAAAAATAAAATAAAAATCTAAGAATGAAACAAACAATTAATCCATGAAATCTAGGCCCCATCGGGGTGCCCAATTATTACAACCCAAAATAAAAATCATCCAAATCAACATAAAAACATCCAACAAATATCTTAATAATTCAGACCAAGGCATAATAAATGGATATAGAGATAGGAACCCCCATCTAAAAGCTTGCAGTGACCTTATTGCACAATCAAGAAAGCATAAAAAGAGTAAAGGGTGCTCCCTGTAACCGCATCAACGACTATCGTCGCCCTCGATCTATGCATCACCTCTAGCATCATCTGCATTTGACCATGAAGCTGGGACCTCATTATTACTCTTACCTTTAGGAGAAGGAAGTCCGTCCTTGTGTTTCAGGACCTTTCAAAGGAACTTGACCCTCTTCCACTTCTTTGTATCTCTCTTCTCCATCTTCTTCATCTTCTCATAGAAATACCTGATCTCCTTGTGTGACTATGCCAAAGATGAGTAATCCCTCTCAAGCCTAGAAATAGTGGCTTCTTCATTCTTTTGTTTCGTCATGTATTTCTTATTATCAGACTGAGCAATATAGGAGTGGGGGGTAATGGAAGGATCTCTCGGCCCCGTGGGCAACCCAACCATAAGCTCCTTGATTGACCTCATCTCAATTGAGATCTCCTCAAAAGGACTTGATGTGGATGGCCTGCAAGAGTTGGTATCCTCATCTATTGACTTGACTAAGTCAATATTCCTCTTTTTTTGTCTTACCAGGTGCGCATTTGCCCTAAATCTTAAGAGGCTAAATAGGGGTCTTTGGTTACACCCAAGTATCTCTGGGGTACTCTTTAACCTGACTCTCCTGCATATCTCAGTAATCAAGGATGGGACTAAAAGCAAGGATCCATCTTTGAGCTTGAAATATCGCATATCTAGAAGAATAAGACACCTAACATTCATAAGAATGTTGTCCAAAATAGATGCAATCATCCGGGCTCTCACATCAGGGATATAGGTCATATTGGTGCATAGAGAAATTCAGCTATTGATTATAGCCATCTAAATTCGAGCCTTAGAAGTAAAATCATGCAATGATATCCCCATCTTCATGGTGGCCCACAAAACCTCTCTACCAGGACACAAATTATTAATAAGACAGCTTCCAGGTTCATACCCCTTATCTTTATATGGTTTCATGTCAGCATCCTGTAGCCTATATATGTCATTTATCTGCTCTGCTCCAAAGTGAATTTACTTCCCTCGGATCTTCATAATTGGATCCTATATAGAGGCTACACTAAGATTTGCATTGAACTCCCTTAACCAATGCTCATTTTCCCGACATGGATCCGGGGCAAAACACCTCCACCCAGTGGCCACCAAGAATTCATGAAAGGCCGAGAGCTTCTCAGGCACCTTGTCCAAGCAGATGCCTCACTCTGGGAGTAAATTGATTCTAGGTAAATTGACACAGTACAAATTCAGACACTTAGCATCCATGAAAGGAGTTTGGTCATAGTCTCTCATTTTTAGCTTTAGAAATCTAAGAATAACACTAAAGCATTAATTATCAACATTTACATGTGAAAAATATGCTAGAGTTGAAAGATTTTTGGTACAGGCTAAAACAATAGCCCCAGATTCTACCATCGCAGGCCACTGAGCCACAATCACGCTAATGAGATCGCAATCCCTCTAACGTGATTGCGATCCTGTGACCGTGATCACTGTAACTAAAGCATACTCGACCAAAATTTCCAAAGATCAAAACTTCCAATTTTCAATGCCTATTTGTGTTCCAAATAAAAAATTTACATTATGCACATGAAACTTAGTCTCTAGATGTGTGCTCATGCTCTTAGAACATGGAAAAATAGTAAGAACTTCTTTCCGACATTTAATCGAACACTTTGTGTCCACATTATTTTTCTATCATTTTGAATAATTTTGGGTACTCAAGACTTCCCCAAGTGTGTCCACACCAATAGCAGCAACGAACCATACCAAACAAGCATAATTTTAGCATACAAATCACAAATTTAGATCATTCCTAAGACATGAGTTATAAGGCCTACCCATACGCATCAAAAAAGAATTTGAATCACATAATGTATTGAGATATGTAGAGGGTTTGCTTATGCACTTTTGGATGCCCAAAATACATTCAAAATCAATTGTAATTTGAGGGAGATTTGAAAGAAGTATGGGGGAAAGTGGAGGTGCCAATTTATTTTTAAAACTAGCTTAGCCGTGATCGTAGTCAAAGTTTTACGATCATGGCTATGAGGTGATCACGATCGCAATAGCATTATGTCCCACGATCGCAATAGAATTACGTACCATGATCGCAATAGCATTACGTACCACGATCGTGGTAACTGAGGCTAATTTTTGGTCCTCTATTTTCCCCTATTTATCCCTTTACTCAAATTCATCATACTTCCCCTTTCTCAACCTCAAAACACCTCATACTACCATAATTTCCTAGACTAATCACAAACAAAAATAAAACCTACTCTACTAATCAAAATTCAAAGGATGTGGGCTACTATCGTGGCATTGGGGGGTTTCTCCCACCTAGTGCCTAATTTAACGTTGCAACACAATATTCTTCATCTTTCAAGTTGGATCCTTAAGGGATTCATCCTCAACCTCCTTGTCCACCATATTAATGATGGATACTACTTGAAGTTCCATTGGTTGTTTTTATTTATACAAATCGGGAAAACGCTTCATCATTTTCAACCTAAAATTTTATTTCTCCTTGCTTTATATCAACAATTTCCCTCCCAATCACTAAAAAGGGCCTTCCAAGGATAATGGGTTTTTCTTTGAAAATTTCACAATCTCGGACCACAAAGTCCACCGACAAAATGAAGCGATCAACCTTGACCAAGACATTTTATAAAACTCTAACCGATTTCTTAATAGAACGGTCCACCATCAAGAGCCTCATTATAATTGGAGTAGGATTGCGCAAACCAAGTCTTTGATAAATTTCATATGGTATGAGATTGATGCTTGCACTAAGGTTGCACAGACTTTCTCAAATTTGTGTGTCACAATGGTGCAAGGGATTGTGAAGGCTCCTGGATCCTCTTTCTTTTCTTCCATAGCACTACAACCATGGGTAACTTCAATGGTTTTACTATCGACAAGATGATTTTTGGACATTAATGTATTCATTAGCTTCGCATATCTCAGAATTTATTAAATGGTTTCTAGAAATGGGATATTGATTGAAAGATTACTAAGCTTGGCGAGGAACTTCTCGAATTTGATATTCTCCTCCTTTATCTTGAGTCTTTGAGTGAATGGTGAAGTGAATTTAATTTAGAACAACGAGTCACATTGAATTTATCATCCTTAACTACCTTAGAAGTTCCTTCCTCATTAACCATCTTTTCATTTATCATCGGCTCTTTATCATCCTCTACTCAAGAATTTGAAGTCTCATCATTCCACTCACCTACATGCTTTTTATTTGTGTTCAGTAGATCATTATGAGGCTTTTCTTTGATCTTAACCTCTTGTGCACCAAGTTCTTTACCGCTCTGGGTGACAATTAAGCATTATTTTTTGGATTTGCCACCGTATCACTAGGGAGGCCATCCTTGGGCTTAACATTACGCGCAGCTGAGATTTGACCAATTTGGGTATCCAATATCTTGATTGAAGCAGAGTGTGATACAAATGTTTGGTTGATTTGAGAAAAGTCTTCTTTTAATTCTTGAACCATCTTGTCCATCCTTTCTACTCTCATCAAGATTCTAGCAAGCACATCCTCAGCTTTGAACTTTTTGAGATCCAGGGGATTTGACTCCTTGCTCTTCACTTGGTCATGGGAATAGCAGGGAAGAAATATATATCCTACTCTCTTTCTTATCCCTCGAATCACAATCTCTATCTCTATCACACCATTCCATTTATTTATCACGATCGATCTAACCTTGGTTCCTACTTTGCCTTTGATAGGTCAGGAGAGAACCACCCAAGTAGTTTGCCAAATATCTAATTTATTCATCTAGCCTTTTGGTTTCTTATTCATCATATCCTTTGGATTCCATAACATTTATCATCTTTGGGGGTGCATCCATCACATACTTTGTAAGGAAGTCTAATTGTGTCATTATTTTTGCCATATTTTTCTCCTCTCTTGTTCTTTCTTCCTTTCCTATTTATTCAAATATGAGGTGTTAGAGTAACCTTTAACTACCTCAATGTCCCATGTGTGACACTCCATATTTTGCTTTGTGATTTGCTCAAGCAAAGTTGAAGCCACTCCATATGATAATCTCACAATGATCCACCAGTCGCGTTATCCACCATGATCTTATTCAGTTGGTTCAATGACCTATAAAATATTTATAGGCGCATCTTATTCGGTACCTCATGGTTAGGACATTGAACAAGTTTTTCATTAAATTATCCCATACTTCATATAGAGGCTCCCTATTGAGTTGACACAAGTTAATGATTTCATCCCATAACTGAAACATATTTGATGGTGGCAAGTAATGATCTAAGAAAGTATCAGTAATCTTGACCTACGATGTGATTGACTCAGTGGGAAGTGACCTCAACCATGGGAAGAGGCATAGCCAAATGGATTCTTGTGAGATGTGAGCAAAGTCGAATGGGGCACACACTTCCATAAAAATTTTCAAGTGTAAGTTTGGTTCCTCATATGATTGACCCCCAAAGAGTACTTTTATTTGAAGCATATGTAACATCACACTTGTAAAGTGGAAGACCTCATTCCCCATATTCGGTGGAATGCAGATGGCACTAGAATGCCCCACATCGTGGAGATTATCTTCATCATCAAGGGCCCATAAAAGGTCCCGGCATTGCTTACATCATCACTGATTGTGTCATGGACACTATTGAAATCACCTATAAAGAAACAAAAACAATAACCAAAATAAATAACACACAGTATGGGTAAACCCAAAGTCACTATCAATACCACATAAGTGAAAACTAAGTTTCACTCCCCAGCAATGAATCTATTTTGATCACGTTCACCTATACCATTATTTTAATGTAGGTAAATCATTGTTAATATAATAATCCAACTTGCACAAGCTTTGACTGATTCGGGCTAGGTTCAATCGCGACCCTCAAACTGCGATTGCGGTAACTGAGGGTCAGTCCTTGTCCTGGATTTTCCAACTTTTGCACTACTTTTCCCATTTTGTTATTTTTAGCTCACTTTATTTTTTCCCTTTATTTAACTTTAAACCTATACCATTATTTTGATGTAGGTAAATCATTGTTAATATAATAATCCAACTTGCACAAGCTTTGACTGATTCGGGCTAGGTTCAATCACGACCCTCAAACTGCGATCGCAGTAACTGAGGGTCAGTCCTTGTTCTGGATTTTCCAACTTTTTCACTACTTTTCCCATTTTGTTCTTTTTAGCTCACTTTATTTTTTCCCTTTATTTAACTTTAAACCTACAAATCATGGGAATTAGTGCATTCAAATAGAAAATTTGCCTCATTTACACATTTATTTATCGTAGTGTGTAAAAATTTAGATGTAAATATATGGCAAGTTTACCACTCATAACTTTTCCCTTGTTATTAGTATGGAGTTGGATTCTTCATTCTTGATGTGATGTGGTTCTTGTCTACAACAGAGTATAGATAGAGGTAGGTGGTCTTTACTGTGATTGCTTTTTGAGTTGGCAAATTAGAAATTCTCTATCTTGAATTGATTGGTTTATTTCCTATTTTGTGGCGCTGGTGTTGAGATTTTCAGATGATGTACTCAGTGTGAGTTGTATGCTTGAGTGGGACTATAATACCCCATACTTTTCTTAGCTCAGTTCAGCTTATAGTGCTTGCATAAGAGGCTTAGAACCTGAAAATTTCACTAAGTGTTGGGGACTTAGTATTATTTTTGGTCTCTTAACTCCAAGGATTTTTCAACTTTCCTTCTTGACCCTGAGATGTAAGTTTTAGAGTTAATTCTAATCAGGGGTGTAAGGAGCATGTCTCAGGGAAGTTTTGGATTTTTTGAATGAGGATTAGGTCATGCTTGAATTTTATTTCTAGCACCTCACCGCTATTGTGGCGTGTCGTGGTGGGTATAGCCATGAGGTCCTTGGCATGTCACAGTGCTCCTCTAAAATGCATTCCAGTTATGAATTTAAATGTCTGAGGGGCAGTAGCATCTTTTCCCCTCAATCCAAGTCATCATAACCCAACTTATATAAAAAATTTGGGTATTATTTGCCCATTATTCTCCAATTTTTTATCAAATAAACCCTAACCCTCTCCCAAGAACTTCAAATTCAATGATTCTCTAAGAAAAACCAAGAATTCAAGTCTCCAAATCCAACAACTTTAAGAAAGCTTTCAAGATTGTATTTCCCTTTTAATATTATGGATTTAAGGTATGTGTGATGTTCATCCATGGTTTCATTTCACCATGGAGCCTATGAATTCTTTTTTATGTTGAATTATTAGTTTTCCATGTTTTAAATGAATCATCTCCATAAATTACTTGTTATTTTGATTTCAAATTAAGATTACAATGTTTTGTAGTGAAATAGTTTATAATATGTTTTAGATGTTGAAGTTACCATGTCATGTTCATGCAATTCAAGATAAATCCTCAATTTATGATTTTTGTCATGTAATCATGATATCACATCATGTTTAAAAGAATCCCTATGTTAAAGTCTTAATCTCCATTTATTTGATGAAATGCCAAAGAGAATGATTTTGTAAAATGATTCCCTATTATGGTTTTCAAAGCTTTTACATACCTCTGTTGTTATTTACATTCAATGGTGAGGGTTATGAATACCCGATACTTAGCGGTTTCTATAGTTTCAATATTTCTAGAATGGTTTCAGATAAACCACGAGCATTGTCATACAGTTAGTCACCATGATCAGTTTTATTGCTCAGTGAAACTTAGTTCAATCCATTAATCAATGTCAGTTTAGTTGGGAGTAGGATTTAGCACCGAGAGAACCTAGGGATGGGGGCTCTCCATCAGTTAGGATTGGGTCCTTAGAAGTAGTTCCTAAGTTCCAGAACTACGTAGCTAACATAGGATTATAAGATGCCGCCCGCTAGTTTAAGACTGGCATACTCTGATATGTCACCCACCAGTTTAGGGCTAACATTCTCTTAGGGGTCATCTACCAGTTTAGGACTGACTCCCTTGTCCTTAGGGATACCATTTGAGTGTATCCACATATCTAGTGTTAGTACCCATGTCATACTATTGACATCCTTCCAATAGGGGTTACAGGTTAGACACCGATTAGCTCAAATTAGGGTATGTTGATTAGATAATACCTCCCACAGTCTAAGTTCAGTATTCAGTACAAAATCCAGTTCAGGTTTGCTTGACCATAGTATATAGTACTTAGTTATTCAGTTGTCAGATTTGAGTATTTTAATTTACAGACTATTTCAGTATCATATTATATGCTTGGTCATGCATTCTTAGATTTTACAGCTTTCACATATTTATGCACCAGTTATCTCATGCTATTTAGCCAGTCAGTATTTCTTGCACAGTTAACCTATGTATTATAGCCTAACCTCATATCATATACCAGTATATTTAAAGTACTGACCGCATACTTTTCTTCATGCTATGATATCTTATATCATAGGTTCAGATGCTTAGTTTCCTAAACGCACATAGATAGTTCAACTTATCAGCAACAATATTTATGGTGAGTCCTTATATGTCGAGGACCTTTTATCTTATTTCAATATTTTTATGCATTTTCTTTTAATTAGTTCAATTTGGAGTTAGTTGGGGCCTGTTCTATCAGCTTTTCAATTAGTTTAGAGTCTTTTAGACATTTTTAGTCATTTAGACAGTAGTCAGTCTATCAGTTTAGTTATTTTATCAGACTTTCTAGTATGTCATCAGACGTTCATATCTATGATTTAAATCACAATTATCAGTATATTATTTAGTGCTCACAGTAGGTACCAGCTCTTAGGTTAGCTTGTAGTCACTTATGATCGTAAGCACTGTTGTTGCAACTAGGGGGTAGCCTCGGGTATTGACAGGGATTTAATATGGTTTCATTCTCTATTTATGGAACATCTTGGAGCAAATCATATAGTGGTGAGTAATTGTGCTTTCGACCCCTTGATTTTTATTTTTGAGGATTGTCCGAACCAGTTGTAGCATAGGCAAATTGCTGATCTTGGTTGCCTCCTGTTGTGTGCCTGAATAGCACCTTTATGAGCTTATTCTCATGTTTTCCATATATACTTCCAGTAGATCAAACTCAATTCTTCAAGTTTTCTATGATAAGATTGCACAGATGAGACTCAAGTGATTTTTCTCCCTGTCTGGAGGTTATAGCATGTATGGAATAGTAAAAATGGTTATATTTTGATTTGGAGTTGGTTGTATGAATCATGCCTTGGATTTCTTTTAGCTTGGTTAAGCCTTTGATTAATTTTTGCGAGTACCAAGATAGTATCAGTGTGTGATGGTTCAAATTTACATGCATCTACCTTCCTTGGTTCATTTTGAGGCCAATTGGTGGTTGAGGTTGAGTTTTGGCTTTTTGGAAGTGGAGTGAGAGAGCTGGTTAAAAAAGGGATACATGTTGCAAAATTCCTTGAAAGTTCTCTCTCTTTATGAATGTTATAATAGAAGACATGCTAGGAGCATGCGGGCCCAGTACCTCTTTCTTTCGAGCTTTTGAGATCTTTCTATTCATTGACTTTCATAGGCGAAAGTCCTTTTAGTATTGGATATTATTGTAATGACCCTTTTGGTTATTTTTTATATTTACACTTATTTTCATCATTAGGGCTTTCTCATAGATACCCCAAGTCATTATGACTTGCTGGGATTGACAGTTTAGTTAACAAACAGTTTGTTTGTTTTTTAGAGCCAATTCCGTGGTTAGAAGTCTTCGTTGGTCCAAGTGACCACCGGGTGAAAACAACGATATAACAATTTTGGATAAAATTTTTAACTGTGCTAACAACTCCAGAATATTGAGTTTAGTCTAGGTAGACCTTTATTTTTGGTCCCAATGCAGCTGAGCGCATTTTGACCTATTTGTTAAAAAGTTGGAAAATTGGAAATATGGGTGTAGGACCCATATTCGATCTGAATGACATCAGATGAAAAATCTGACTTTGATATCGCTCCAGAACATCGAATTTAGGCGTGGTAACATATTTATTTGTGTAAATTGGAGTTTGAATAAATCTTGAGGCCTAAACGAATTCCAAGTTTCAGATGATATCTGGTGCCGAAGAGGATGGTGCAACCATAACTAGAGGTATTACAATCTCAATACTTGCTCTGCAACCTGTGTGAGACTAAAACCCTTAGATGTGTGATGGTAACATCTGGGTACCTAATATGGGGCTATAAAGGACCCATTAGGCCGCATTTTGGTTTATTTCCACTCACTCTTGAGACCCAAGAACCCTAAAAAGAGTGTGCTAACTCAAAAATGAGTCTTATGGGTGACTTGGGAGCTTGATTAACATCCATTATCATGAATATCTTAGGATTTAAGGTAAGATTTCATAACTTTCTTGATGAATTTCTTAGTTCTTGACCCAAAACCCCAAATAGCTTGAGCGCTTGATTCTAGCCCTAAATTATCTTTGTTTTAACCTATTTCTTGAGGTTTATGATTCCTAAATCATGTATGAGCATTGGGTTGACTTCAAAAATATGATGTCCATAAGTGGGACCCACTACCCAAAGCATAATAGTGCAATATGGGTACGTTATTCTCGTATTAATGAGTAGATTGCAATTTTGAATAGTGTGATGGCATTTTGGGATTGTGAAGTGAAGATGGATATTGTGTGAATAATGCAAGCATTTAAGGTTTGGATTTGAGGTAGGCTTCTATCTATTCTTCTTCATAATATGATGTGTTATATATTGCGTGTGAATGTGAAAGTTAAGTTTGATTATAGTTAGAATGAGATTATGGGTAGAATGACTTAGTGTTGAATATTGAAGTTTGAGGATTAGATGAGGGTTTTGACACATAAGTTTAAATGCTTAATACCCATTTTTGAATCCTATTGCCTTCTCCCTAGATTGAACTAATTCGTAGCATGGATATGATATAATGCTAGGTTTGGGATATGGTTTTAACATTTGAACTATGGTTAGTATATTTGACCTTATTTGGGCTATTGTGGTGATCTTGAAATTGTAATTTGGGCAGTTTACTTTAATGCCCTTGTTTCTAGATGAAGTTCTTATCTTGGGTTCATTTATGACTTACATGACCTCTAAAAGTTAAAATATATACCTTAGCCAAGTTTGGGTATTAATTTCCTAAATATGGACATTGAGGATTAGAAGTGGGTTCTTCTGGCCCACCTTAGGCAATACTTATGTTAGCCTATGTGGACTTATTGGCGGATTTGTGTCATAGTTGAGACTAGTAAGCCATTAGTATAAGGTTACTTTGCGACTTGGTGAGTCATGATGTATTTTTCCTCGAATAATGATTAGTATATTATGGCCATGATATTCCTTATAAATATTATAATAGGCCTTTAGAGATGTTATTTCCTCTTAGATATGATATCGGGCCTTTAGAGATGTTATCCTTCTTAAATGTGATATTCGACATATAAAGATGATATCTCCTCATAGTTATGATATACATGACCTATATATATGAGATGTATTATAGATGTGATATGCCTCATAGTTATGAGTTATGCGTTATTATTATTGTGCCTCTTAGATGCGAGATTCCTCCTAGATATGAGTGCTTATTCATATATTATGCCTCTTAGATGTGAGATGCTTATTATTAGTATGCATCCTAGGTTTGATATGCCTCCTATATGCAAGTGGAGTGTAGCTATGTTTTATGGTTTATACAGGTGCTATGCCTCATGAATATGGTATGACTTATAAATATGAGATGAATTATAAACATGATTATTGATATGAGTTTCGGATATGTATGTGGGCCTTAGACCGTAATTATGATGTTGTAATTATTTCAGACATATTATTGTTCCCAAGGGCATGTTATGATATGAGTTGACCATCCGAGAAGTGTTTATCCTTGTAAAGGATGTGATTATACTTTATTGATATATCAATGCTTATGGTTCCATTGTATAAATACTGGTGGCGCCATGTATAAATTTGGTACATTCATAATTGTTGCATCAATTATTGATACGATTCCAATTGGACTATAATATTACTACTGTTATAACTAATTAAAGGTTGAATCCCACTTCCCACCTTAAAAATGGATTTTTTCATAATAATAAATGCCTGTCTTAATAAATAACTTATATGTAAAAGAGATTTATAATAATGGTTAAAAGATGTGATCGAGATAGCATCCGGTCTATGTTTAGATACTACTAATTACTTCGGTCATGGGAGATTCCAACCTTTTCTACACTTTTATAACAATTTAATCTTGAAATTCACTCCAGGCAACAAACTTACGGATTTACACCCTTTTGGCCACGACTTAAGTCTGTGCACCTACTATATATCTAGATACATATCTCTACGGTATGGAACAGAGGAAGCTGTTTTATTGATGATATTAATTTTGGGTAAAACACGATTATAATTATAATATTCATGCTATGTATATATGCTAATTGATAATGTGACATTAATTATGAACGATGAATATTGGAAATATACTCTACCTTGACTCTCTTTTTATGTTTATTTACTTTAGCCCTCATGGGGCTTGCTCTTTACTTTAGATCTCATGGGGCTTGCTCTACTTTAGCCCTTGCAGGGATTGCTTTCTATTTTTGATATTGATTTGGATATTATGATCATGTGATGATATTCGGCAAGGCCGGAGAATATTATGATAATGTGATGATACTCGACAAGGTCAGAGGATATTATGATGATGTGATGATACTCGGCAAGGCCGAAGGATATTATGATAATGCATTGATACTCGTAAAGGACAGAGGATGGTTTTAGTGATGCATTGATACCTAGAAAGGCCAGAGGATGATTTTATTGATGTGCCTATATGTGCATCTACCGGTTTGAGTCTGGCTAGCCCTATGTATGACAACTATATAAATATATATACCCGGCTAGGCCGGAGGATGATTATGATGATAATGTTATAATTGTTTTGTAAAGTGGCCTAACATCATAATCAAAACCTTTGGCCAACATACATATTCGGAACCCATATTAAAATCATATTCATACGTCATTTTATATTTATAAGATGTAGCATATTCACGTGGTCTAACATCCTTATAAGCCAAACAATATATATTTAATCATCTCATACATAGGGGGAATCTCACATGTAAGAGGCATAATGCATTAATGAAGCATAACTCATAAATATGAGGTTTATCACATTTATAAGACATCTCATATCTATATCGATCATATATCAGGAATATGAGGGATATCATCTCTATAGGCCAAGTATTATGTCTAAGAGGAAATAACATCTCTAAAGGCCATTAATCATAATCCGGGGAAAGTCATCACAATTTGCCAAGTCATGAAATTAACTTATCCTAAAGTCTCAATAGTCTCAACTAGGCCTAACATTCGCAACTAAGTTCACAAGGGCTAACACAAGTCTTGGCGTAAGATGGCCCATAAGAACCCTATTTTAATCCTCAATGTCCATATTTAGGCAATTTACCTAAAATAGAGAAATCTAGTTCAATTTGTAGATGTCAAGTAAGCCATAACCAATCCTAAGATAGGAATTTTGTTTAGAAATAAGGGCATTTAAGTCAATTCTACTCAAATTATAGTTTCAAGATCACTAGAATAGCCCAACTAAGGTTAATCCTACTAACCATGATTCCAATACTTAAACCACATCCTAAACCTAGCATCATATCATATCTATGCTACAAATTAGTTCAATCTAGAGAGAAGGCAATACGATTCAAAAAGGGTATTTAGAATTTCAACTTATGGGTCAAAACCCTCATCTAATCCCCAAACTTTAATATTCAATACTAAGTCATTCTTCCCATCATCAAAGTTAACATTCATATTTACACATAATATATAACACATATCATCTTACAAAGAAGAGTAGGCAGAAGCCTACTTCAAAGCTGAACCATAAATCCATACATCATTCACCAAAAACCCATCTTCATTTCATAATCCCAAAGTACCATTACACCATCGAAATTGTAATCTACTCATCTATATGAGAATAACGATACCCATATTGCACTATTGTGCTTTGGGTCAAAAAATAACACCAAAAACCCGAAGTAGGTCCCACTTATGAAAAAACCTTTTTGAGGCTATCCCAACATGGTATCAAGCACATGAAATCAAAACCCTAAAAATTGGGTGAAAACCAAGCAAACTTTAGGCTAAAATCAAGCCCTAAGTGAATTTGGGTTTTTGGGTCCAAAACCAAGACATTCATCAAGCATGTGATGAAATCTCATATTAATTCGGATGATAATCATGATAATAGATATTTAGCAAGCTTCCAAGTCACCCACAAAACTCAATTTTTGAGTTATCAGACCCCTTTTAAGGTTCTTACCTCTCAAAGATGAAGGGAAAATGACCAAAACATGATTAAAGGGATTATTTCATACTCATACTAGGTATAGAGATATTGCTTTCACCATCTAGGTATAACAATCACACTAGGTCGATCATAATAGCCTTTGTGCGATCATAGTATCCCTCTTGTGCACTAGATATCTGCAAAGTTAAACCTTATTTTTGACCCTCAAAATCGATTTAAAATCCTATGAACATGATACAGTATTAAAGTTTGAGTGTAAACCACATTTTAGATCCAATTTAATCATCAAAATATTAATCTAAGATCGTTTTAGGAAAAAGTAGGACCCACATCTATAGTTCCATTTTTCATAAAATTCACTCAATAGCCCAAAATAAGTCCGTAAGCCTAGGAACCTGAAATGAGGGGCCCCATGCCTAAAATTTGGATGTGATAGAATAATCAAATTTTCCATACAAGGTCATAACCAAAGATGGTCCCACATCCAAATTACTAATTTTTAACTTTTCGACCTACAGGTCAAAATGAGATCAGGTGCAATGGGACCCAAACTAAAAGTCTACCTAGCTTAAAGTTGATATTTTGGAGCTATTCGTGTAGTTAAAATTTGTATCCAAGATTGTTTTGCTGAATATTTTGCTTGGTGTCTATTTGAAACCAATGAAGACCTTTTAACTGGAAATTGACTCAAAAAATCAAACAAACTGCCTGATAACTAAACTGTCAGTACCAACAAGTAATAAATGACTTAGGGCAGCTATGGGAAAGCCCTAATAGTGGAAATAAGTAGAAATATGAAAAATAAACCAAACGGTCATTACAACAGGTTACTTGCATTGTCATTGCTAATGTTATTATTATTGTTATAATCATTATTATAGCTAATTTGTGGAAGTTTTGTTAACGATCCAGTATTGAGACTCGAGTTATAATTTCGGCTCTTCTATTTTAATATTACATTATCATGCATGATTACCTTATGATTAGATGTATGAGTTAGAAACCCTGAGTATACTTACACTAGTTCCTGTTGTGATTATAAGGTCCTAAAATACTAGTCTAATGATTTAGGCTATACTTTGAGTTAAACTTGTTTATGTATATATAAGTATATCTATCGATGGTATTATGATATATCCCTTTATTCCTTTATTTACTCTAATCGTATATACATTTCTTGGCCTTATATACTGTTATATGTCTTTATTTCACCCTTTATTTATATATTTACTGGTGATATATAGTATAATATTGATATTCCTGAGTATGGTTGGAATAGGATAGTCTATCCTTAATACTTCCTTAGCCTTATTATGTTAGTTCTTAGATATGAGTAGGATAGTTCACCCTTACTATCTCACTGGCTTTATTATATGGTTACTAGATATTTGGGCTTAGACTCCAGCTCAGTCGATAGTTTCCTACTGAGTACCATATATTTGGTACTCATACTAAACTTCTACAACCTATAAATCATAGAAAAAATCATTATCTGTGTTGTGTCTGTCATGCAGAAAAGCCATTATTCAGAGATATAGAGGTAGATCTTGATGTTTAGAGCATTACTTTACTTCCTTTTATGTACTAGAATAGTATTTATGTTGTATTCGAAGATGAGCTGTATCAGTTTAATTCCCTTGGTACTTTATTTTGTATTCTTATATTACTAGAAGCTCTTGTATAGATTTTACCAGGTTTTGGGATTACCTTATGTATGTTAGCCTTTTATTACACTTAATCCATATTCTTTGCTTTATCTCTTTTTGTAGTCCATCACTAGTAGTTTCAGACTATGGGTTGGATTTTCTATTAGTGGGTTATAGTAGGCGCCATTAAGACTAAGAAATTGGGTCATGATAAATTGGTATCAGAGCCTAGTTTCACTGATGTGTTAGTACAAGAGATAAGTTTTTGGTAGAGTCCTGCATATCAGTGCAAAAACATCCGTAGCCTCTATTTGAGAGGCTACAGGGCATTTTTAGGAAATTTATTTCTTGGCCCTGTGTCATGTGTTTGTATTTCCTTAGGCCTTAAGCTTATTCTTTAACTTTATTCTGCCTCAAATGGATGATGTGAGATTGTCGATAGATGTGGATGAGATTTCAACATGTATTTTCAGAGCTTCAGCATAAAGAAGGACTAGAGAGTTAGAGATGGCTATCAAAGATCTTTAGTATCAATCAAAGGATTTAGGGCCAGCACAGGCTCCAGTGGGGAACATGACTAATTTAGCCTGTGAGGTTCAGTATTAGGGATCCAAAGTCTAATTGCTAATACCCCACAGCTAGGGATGAATCCGATTCATTGAGTAATTCTTAGGCTAGAGTTGGATTTTTTAGTGTTTAGTAGGGTTCCTTGCTAGTTTTAGAGTATGGGATTGGGTTTCATGACTGGTCTTACTATATCCTAATGTTATATCCTTTTGAGTAGGACATAGTGCATGGGTTTATTAGAGGATTAACATAGTCACTCCGTTCAACATCGAAGCACTTGATAGAAGTTAGGTCTTCCTTCTCCCAGGTTATTAATCATGCGAGGGCCATAAAGAGATAGTGTATTGAGACTTATAGAGTTAGAGGCAAGAGGATATGTCATCAGTTTAGTGCTATTGGTATTTCACTGAAAAGTAAGGATCCTTCCCGTAGAGGTCAGTTTTACTTAAATCCTATCAATTTTATACAGGTAGCATTTTAGATTATGGCTGACTTTGAGGTTAGTAGTGATGATCATTCTAGATCAGAGTGCGTAGTACCTCAAAGTATTCTAGGAGCTTGTCTTGGTTTTGGAAAGATTGGAGATTAGATTAGAGTGTGCCCCAGATGCAAGGTTATTGTTCAGACAGAGTTAACATATATTCCCTGCTATCCTACAGTTCTTGAGGTAGGATATGGCTATATAAAGGAAGGTCATGGTAGTGGAGAGTGCTCTCAACATCAGTTGGCTAGCCATTTGGGCTCAGTCGTGTTTCTAGCTAGGCTAGGGCTTCTAGAGTTTGCTACAATTGTAAAAAACTTGGTCACTGGTCAAGAGAATGTCCCCAACATGGGATTACTAGTCATTCAGCTCATCCAGATTAGCCTTGTAATGTTATGGCACCTTTAGTTGGAGATATGTGCTTAGCACCTTAGTTAATAATCCAGTCAATCTGAGTTTGGACCTATTTAGATTTATTCTCCCTTAGACCTATCAAGTATGTGATTGTGGATTTCACCATGATAGGTGTGATTTTATTTTTCCATATTTACCTTTTTTATTTGTATGTATTGGGGTTTCTATACCCATTGATGATTGTATACCTTGATAAGTTCATATTGGTTATTGCGTGCCTTGTTATTAAATTCATGATTACGTGGCTACCCTATGGGCTATTTGTTTTAATAGTGGATGAAATAAATTTATATTAATATTTTATCTATTTCTTTTAATAGTGGATGAAATAAATCTATATTGATATTTTATCCTTATGGGTGCAGCATTGGCTTCAAGTCTTACCTCAGCACATTGGCCTTATTGTGGACCTTGAGTGGTACTTGCTATTGATTTTCATTTTGGTATCGCCTATTCATGATATTAAATGTTATATTGCTGTTATTGTTATTATTTAATGTAATTGATCCTCGCTTGGTAGATGGCTATACTATTGGCATCTAGTTAGAATTTTCCCTTTTATCGATTCTTAGTCGTTGGCTTGCATAGCTATATCATAGTTGGATGATTTTTTCATTGTGAGGTTAGGTTTGCTATTTTCCTCTTTTGTTGACTGTGCTAGACTGACTTTGGAATGTATTACGGTATTGAAGTTAAGTTTACCTTATGTGGTCCTACTATGGTTCTAGAGTTGGTAATTTAGCTATATTATCATTCTTGAGTTTGAGATTCTTAGACTTTCCTCGTGGGTTGTAAATATTTTTGTATTGGCTATCCCTATCTATATAACCCATTTTGAGATTGACCAATTTAGGTCCAGTTCTTTATTTGTGGCTATTTCATTGCCCGATAGTGGTTTGATATTGATATCGAGATGTCCTGGATTCATTTCTCAAATTTCTTGGGTTTGTCTCCTAGTGATGGTTTGCCTTTATTATTTGTATGGAGTTGGATGCTTCCTTCATGCTGTGATGTGGTTCTTATCTAAAATAGAGTAGAGAGTTAGAGGCAGGTGGTCTTTCCTGTGATCGCTTCTTAAGTTGGAGAATTAGAAAGTCTTTATCTTGAGTTACTTGGCCCATTTTCTGGATTTTGGCATTGATGTTGAGATTTTTAGATGATGTACTCAGTGTGACTAGTATGTTTGAGTGGGATTCAGCATGGTTTAATTCTCGGTTGATGGGACATCTTAGGGTGGATCATCCTGTAGAGAGTAGTTATGCTTCAGACCTCTAGATTTTTATTTTTAAGGATTATTTAGACTAGTTATAGCATTGGCAAATTGCTGATCTTGGTTACCACCGGTTGTGTGACCGAATATCACCTTATGAGTATATTCTCGTGTTTGTCGTATGAAATTTCAATAGATCAATCTCAGTTCTTCGAGTTTTCTGGGATGAGATTGTGCGAACGAGACTCAGGTGATTTTTCTCTTGGTTTGGAGTGGATATGAGGTGTGGAATGGTAAAAGAAAGTTATATTTGGATTTGAAGTCAGTTGTATAACTCATTCCTTGGTTTGCTTTTGTATTGGGTAAGCCTTAAATTGATTTGTATAGGTACCAAGATGGTATCAGTGTGTGGTGGTTTATATTTGCATGCATCATCCTTCCTTGATTTGGTTGGATTCCAATTGGTGGTTGTAAGACCCAATAAAAGTCATAACCTAATTCAGCCCTAAATAGCATAAAGGAGGGGGGGGGGGTCCCAGACTTAGAAATTTCAGTGAAGTGTTTACACTTTGAGTTATTTTAGCCTTCTTAATTCGACGATCTTAGTTTTGATCCTTACAACATTAAATTGTCTATTTATAAGTCGATTTATGATCAGGGATGTCAATTGGTCACTTCGGGTGACTTTTGGATTTTTTGGATGTTGTTGAAGGCATGTTTAGGAATCCAAAATAGTGGGTCGATGCGATCTCGATGCGTCGCATCGCCCACCGCATTGACCAGAACTTTTCACTAGCCTTCAGTGCAAATTCCAAAGATCCAACACAAATATTGATGCATCGCGTTAGCAATCGCGTCGACCATCGATGCAGCACGTCGCCCAGCGTCTCACTGGGCACATTTTTCAGTAATTAAAATTCTGCGTCTAGAGGGGTATTTGGGTCATTTTCTCACTTTTATTCAGCCCTAAAACACTAGATTAAACTATCCTAAGGGATAAATCACTTATTCTCTCTCAAATTTCTCAAGAACAAACCCTAGGGAATCCAAATTCAAATTCAAGATTCAAGAACATACCATTAATCTTCACGAATTTGATTACCAAGGTATGTTAGGTGTCATCCAAGGATTTCCTTCCACTCTTGGAGTTCAAGAACCTCTTTAAAACTACAAGTTGATTGATTTTATAAATTTCATATTGAATTTGATTGTATTCATGTTCATGATATTATTTGGGTTTCAATCCATGATTTACTACAAGTTTCATGAAATCAAAATAGTATGTGTGGTGTATTATATGATTTCATGTTAAACCCTTAAAAATACAAGTGATTATTGTATCCATGATGTTATGTGTTAACTATTGTTATGTGAAATAGCCATGCTCCCCAAGTGTTTGATAGAATGCCTATGAGATTGGAATAGTAAAATCATGTCATGTCCTTATGTGGTCCCATTCATGTAGAAGTTCATGTATCTCAAAGTGTTTGACAAAATGTTTAAATGAAAGCATTGTTAACAAGCTACTATTGTATGTTATTATGACCATGCCTTGTTTTACTTTCAATGCTACAGAGTCCTGAGGGTATTCTATACCTAAAATCTAGTTGTTTACCTAGAATTACAGTAGCTTCAGAATGGTCTAAGTGATGTCATATACAGTAGTACTCAGTCAGTTGCAAAAATCAGTGTATTCAGTCAGTTGACAGAACTCAGTGAACTCAGTACAGTTCAGTCAGTTCGCACGATCAGTAACAGTTCAGTCAAGCCTAGTATAGTCTAGAAATAAGGTTAGTGTCTATTTATTTAGGAGTAGGAATAAACACCGAGCGAACCCAAGGATGGGGGCATTCTTGTCCATGAAGGGTTTGACCCTTAGTACCAATCCCTATTACAGAACTACGTAGCCAGCGTAGGTTGAGATATCTTCCTGCCAAATAAGGGTTGGTCATCTCGTATGAGTTTTACCGCTAGTGAGGGTTGACAAGATGTATTTTTTCCAGATAGAGTTAACTCACAACCATTGTTAGTATCTCTTGGAAAGGTGCTAAGACTCTTGCAACTGGGGTCACAGGTTGGAATCCAACTCAGTTTATAATCAGGGTATGTTGGTTAGATGGATATTCCCACAATTACAATTTCAGTTTCAGACTCTGTAAAAAATCGCAGATCAGTATTCAGAATTAGGACTGTCAGACACAGTCATCCATCTCAATATAGAATTCAATTTAGTTCTACAGAATCAGGACTGTCAGAAATAGTCACCTAATTATCAGTAACTCGGTTATCAGTAATTCATTTATCAGCGATCTCAGTTATAGTAAAGTAGATTCACATGCAACATTGCAAAAAAATCAATATTTATAGTAGTTTGAGATATACATGTACTCTCATTTAGTTATATTCATGTTACTCAGCCAGTTATTGTTCATGCATATGAACCCTTGAATATAAGCCTACCTTTCTTAGCATACCAGTACATTTAAAGTACTAATGCATACTCTTTCTTTTGCGCTATGATGTCTTATATCATAGGTTTAGACGCACGAGCTCCTGACCGTACTTTTAGAGGTAATTCCTCATAGTTCGACGACAGAGTTATTATTTCAGTATTTTAGTAGTTCAGTATATTTAATAGTCAGAGTTAGTTGGGGACTTATCCTATCCACTCCATGTTCAGTAAGTTAGAGGCTTTCAGGTTAGATTATTTCAAGAAAATATTCAGTTTCTAGTATTTATTTATTATTATTCAGTATTTTCTTTAGATTATGAACCTTATGGAATTTTATCCTATTTTCTGTATTATTTCAGTATTATTGTTCAGTGCTCATAGCAGGTGCCAGTCATGGGTTAGCTTGTGGTCCTTCGAGGTCATGAGAATCGTGTAGCATTCGGGGTGCAGACTCAGGGCATTACAAACTTGGTATCTGAGCCTAAGGTTCAACAGAGTCCTAGGAAGTCTTAAAACCATGTTATTAGAGTCTTGTGTATGGGTGTGTAGTGCACCACACTTATGGACAACGCTATGAGGCATTTTTAGGAAAATTTTCATGCGAGTGAGCATAAACTTAAGTTAAAATCTCTATCTAATCCTTTTCTTACTTTCATCTACAAAACATTCCTTCCAAAAAGAACAACAAAAAAAGAACAGGAAACCAGTCAGCACCTCTACCCACTCAGGCAGATCCCCTAGACGAGCATGTCTCCCATGCAAAATTCTCAGTAGCTTTCACCACTGTAGCTCATTATGTGGAAGACCAGAATGAACAACCAACTATCGTTCAGGCCAACCCAGTGGCCAATACTACTACAACTAGAGTTCGAGACTATACTTAAATGAATCCTTGATGATAGGCGAATTTACACGCCTATATCAATATATTTTGCCCATATTTTAGCCTAGTTTTGAGAATAAATTATATATTTCATGCACTTTTAGTCCTTTTTCCTGTAAATGAGCTAACGAACATGATTAGGAAAGTTTCAGGTATAAATGATGCAAAATACAGCATTTTATGGCTTACTTGACGCAAAAGAAAGCTCACAAAGGAAGGGAAGAAAGTCTACACGCCTAAGGACCAAAACTGCTGCATGGAAAATCTGTCCCGGGCTAAAACAACATTTCTGGAGACTTTGGGGACTTACAGACACAAAGATGGATTTTGACAATGATACATTAACCTAGTACAATTGGGTTATGTATTTCATTAGTTTATTTGGATTAGGAGAATGTTACATTAACCTAGTACAAATGGGTTAAGTATTTCCTTAGTTTAGTAGGATTTGGTTATTTATTTCATTAGCATAGTAGGAGTAGGATAGGAGTATTATAAATACCCTATCATGCTAGAGATTTTTAATTAAGTCCCCCCTTAGTGGAGAGGCAAGTCCTCCCTTAGTGGAGAGACACATTCTACTTCTCAATTACAACTCTTCTAATCTTTCCATTAATTCTATTCTTAAATTCCACAACAAGAGAATCGTTACTTGCTAAGGAATCACGCCACACGCCTATCACCTAATCCACACGCCATTACTCAACAATAACAATGCAAATCGTGATCTCCTTCGCACTCATGGGTAACTAAACTTCTCTGTTGGGGTTATGGAAGCCGAATGAGATACTATCTATTGCTGTGAGTTTGTGAGTTCGAGACACATATATTGCTTATATCATTATTCTCTTCATCTTAATGCAAATTCTTGTGGCTGCAGACGCATAGAATAACGCCAGTCTAACATTTAACTTGTTCGAGAGAAAGGTTATTTGTCTGGAAAAGAGATAATGTCAAGGTAGTAGGACACCCTTTCCTATTAAAAAGCTAGTGCCGTAACTGGACTAACCTCTTGGAGAATTCGTACCGTTAGACACGCTTTAAGCTCGAGAGAGTTAAAGTGAAATAGTCCTTGTTCAGGTCGAGAGACGCTTGGATTTACCATCGACTACAATTCTCTATAAGCAATTGCATGTCAAGACTCTACACACTCATAGCCAATAGAGACATATACCTCAGAAGGTGGACATAACCCCAACGCTTCAATTCTCATTGTTTACAACTTACGTAACAATCTTTTTCTCTTTACTTTGCTATTTTCAGCTTTTACTTTATTGTTTTGGTTACACATTGCAATCCCCCTTCTTACGAGACTTGCACCAAAAGTTTAGTAATTTTACTTACTTGTTGGCCAAGCCATTCCCTGTGGGATCGACACCCAACCCAGTTTGGGTTCTATATTTGCTAACGACCGCTTTACACTCCCACGAGAGCTGTAGATTGAGCGTTATCAAAAATTGGCGCCGTTACCGGGGAATACGAGTGTCAATCAAGTTCGTGATAATTACTAGACCCTTTGGTCAAAGATTCTCGTATTTTTACTTTTAGTTGTTGTTTTTGTTTTATTCAGGTTCTATTGACAGAATGGATGCACAACGTGAAATTGATAGGATGGCTGCTCAAGTGCATCAACAGAATATTGATAACCGTAGGCGAGCAACAAATTCTGACGATGAGGATCTAGGCGATGAAGAGCTACTAAACCCACGACATACTGCTGAGATGGCGGAACCCATGCAGAGGATAGATCGTCAAGCACGATTGAGACCTGATCGTTGAATTGTGCAAATTCCTTTTGATGATGATGATGACGATTTGGATGAAGCTGGTGCCACAGGAGCTATTGTTCTGCCACCCTTGGCACCTGGAGCAAAGTTCAATATCACTAGCGCCATAATTCAGCTTTTGCAACTCAAGGGATTATTTGGTGGACTAGCAGGCGATGATCCGAATATGCATCTGATCAACTTTATTTCTACATGCAAGTCATTCGACAATCCTGGCATTGGACAGAATGCAATTCAACTACGCTTATTTCCATTGTCTCTGTCTGGGGAGGCAACTCTATGGTTGAATGGGCTGACTCCTGATTCGATTACTAATTGGAGGCAATTGAAAGACGCTTTCCTAGAAAGATTCTTTCCGCCATCCAAAAGAGCACAGTTATGAGATGAGATCACCAATTTTCAACAGCTTCCAACTGAAGCTCTCCACGTTACATGGGAGAGGTTCAAGACGAAGCTAATGCAGTGCCCAAACCATCATATGACCAATGTCCACTTGATGGAGATATTATACAGAGCTTTGAATTCGGGGACTAAGCCAGTGGTTGATAATGCGGCTGGAGGATCATTTATGGACCTCACCTTTGTTCAGGCAAGCAATATGCTAGACCGGATGACAAAACAAAGTAGAACTTGGCATACCAGGGATTCTGAGGTAGCAAGCCCCACTTTATCTATTGGCATGTCTGCAGACCAAAGAAGAAGAGAAGAAGAACGTGAGCAAGACATGGCGCACATGAAAACACAATTGGATATTCTGACAAAGCACTTATTATCAGGGAAGACCGAAAAAGTGAAAGCTGTAGCGCTAAAAGGAAGAGACGAATCTGATTCTGAAGAGGAGGCCAACTACTTGAACAATCAGGAGGGTTTCCGTGGGAATGCCCAAGGAAACCAAGGTCGGAACTATTATGATAAATCTGGAAGCAAAGACCAAGGTAGTTTGAAGAAAAATAATGAAAAGAGTGGTTTGTACGTTCCCCCTGGTAGACGTGATACCACCACATCTAATTCTGGGATTATGGAAGACATGATGGCTAAGTTATTGAAAGGAGTGGAAGCAACGAGCGCAGGAGTTAAGGAGGTGATTGATGATTTGTCCTCCATGAAGCAACTAGTTGATTCTTATTCCACTTCTATCAGGCAAATAGAGCAGCAATTGAGCCAACTTTCAGCAGCATTCAATCAAAGAAAGGCTGGCACCTTACCAAGCGATACTGTGCAAAACCCAAAGAATGATGGGTCATGCATGGCCATCACTACCAGAAGTGGTAAGGTTCTGGAAACTTCAGCAAAAGGCAAGCAAGTGGTTGACGAAGCTGCGGACATGGACATTACACCTAGTAACGTTACAAAAGGAGAAGAAGCCGCAACAACTACTCCCAACGTCAGGGACATTTCACCTAGTGACGTGCAGTCTGAAAAAGTGGAAAAACAGAAGCAAGAGGAGAAAAAAACCGTGGAGAGAACACTTCCATACCCACCACCACCTTTTCCCCAAAGATTGAAGAAGGTGGCGGATGACACAAAGTTCAGCAAATTCATGAATATGTTAAAGCAGCTCACCATTAATGTTCCATTGGTGGAGGCACTTGAACAAATGCCTGGGTATGCAAAATTTATGAAGGATCTCTTGACAAAGAAGCGGGCAGCAAGTTATGACTTGGCGGATAATATTCATCATTGTAGTGCAATCGCTACAAGATCGCTAGTTCAAAAGAAGGCAGATCCTGGAGCTTTCACTATTCCTTGCACAATTGGATCGTTGGATTTTGCTAAGGCATTGTGCGATTTGGGAGCTAGCATCAATTTGATGCCACTATCTATCTACAAAAAGTTGGGGTTGGGAGACCCTACACCAACCAATATGAGGCTCGTGATGGCTGATAGGTCGGTAAAACGACCTGTGGGTATCTTGAATGATGTGTTGGTGAAGGTTTCTTCATTCATCTTTCCTGCAGACTTCGTTATTCTGGATTGTAAGGAGGATTCTAAAGTTCCCATCATCTTGGGACGTCCCTTCCTTGCAACTGGAAGTGTGCTTATTGACATGAAAGATAATGAGCTTTTGTTTCGAATTAATGATGAAGTGGTACGGTTTGATATATGCAAAACAATGAAGCATCCCAGCGATATGAATGAGTTATATGTTCATCATGAGGATATGAAAGAATTATCTATAGAGAAACAACCTACTGTTAAGCCATTGTCTGCTGTGCCACTGAAAGTTGAGCATGAAGATAATGAAGGTTATGAAGAACTTATGAGTGCTCTAAAAAAAATAGAGCCTTATACTCCTAAGCAACCAGATTGTGATCTCAAGAATCAACCAACAGCGAAGACTCCCATTGACGAGCCACCAATGCTAGAATCGCAAGAGCTTCCCGATTATCTAAGGTATGTGTTCTTGGAAAGTGGAAGTATACTTCCGATAAGTGTGGTGGATGATTTAAGTGAACAGCACGTGGAGGCTCTCATCTCTGCTCTGATGAGGTACAAGAGAGCTATGGGGTTGGACTATTGATGATATAATTGGTGACTCTCCGGAGAAACGTATGAGCCATCTCGAAGAAGATCGCATGCCCACAGGTAAGCCTCATTGCCGTCTAAATCCTTTTAGAAAACGATCCACCATTTACCTCGATGAAGTCTGAGTACTCGAGGTAAGCATGTCGTGCCACGACAATAAATAAGGCGCTAGATGGGAGGCAACCCATTGTTTATCGTTTTTCATTTATCGTTTATCGTTTTCTTTCATTCTAGTACTTGTCTTGTTTTTAATTAATGAAAATCCAAAAATAAGAGTCGTGCCACGACCAAAACTAAGGCGCTTGGTGGGAGGCAACCCATCGTACTAATCGTTTTTATTGTTTTGAGCAAATATAGGTGCAAGAGGTATTCAACGAGGAGATTGGTTTCAAATAACGATTTGGATGTATTGAATGGTAAAGGTGGTAAGATAGGTATAAGGATGCATAAGGGTATGGATTGAGCATTACTCATGCTTAAATAGGCATCGAGGAGGGATAGGACTAGGTAAAACTAGGCCACGAACAATGCAAAACCTATCCTATAGCCTAAGGTCTCGGAATCTAGTGTGCTATACACTATGCGCCGCCCATTCCTAAGTGTGCTTTTGACTATGCGCCGCCTATGCTATAGCATTAGGTCTCAGGATCTCATATGCCATAGACTATGCGCCGCATAGTGTATGACATTCTTAAATAAATGCATGGCATAGTGTATGGCATTCTTAAATAAATGCATGGCATATGCTATGGCATTCTGCTCAACTAGGCAAAGCATTAGGCACCGCCTATGGTCACTTTTGGTCTCCAAAACCGATTGTAAATGGGTCATAACCCGAACCATTCTCTTCCTATATAAAGGGGACTTAGTCTTGAAACATAACCACACTAAAAATTGACCCAAAGGCGCCGCACATCCATCCAAATCATCTCAAAACTTCTCTTTTTGCTCTTCCAAATCACAAAACCATCTCCAAAAAGCTTCAAGCAAGTAAGTACTCTCTTATTCTTCATCTATTTCTCGTAAGTACTACGTTGCTATGTCTATCATGAATTGATACATCTTGAAAGATTATTGGTGATGTTCATGTGTTTGGATTATTGATGCAAAATCATGTGAGTGAACGTATACGTTAGAATCATCTTGACTTGTTTCCGACTTGAATTTGGTTTTAATAGCATTGTTATACTATTTGCGGAATTGCTATAATCTTGAACATTGTTTAAGATTGCTACTTGGATACTTACATGTTAGAATATCCCGTTCATCGGAATAAGACTTATAACTACCTACCGACATAGGAGGTTGAGTTTATTGATAGAAACTATACCATGTGGTTACCCCTATGTAGTAGTGTTGTTATATCTACCATGAAAGTAGTCCAATGGCTGCAAGTAAGTGATGCATTGCTGAGTTTCTTGTCAGAATATAATCCTAAAACGTATGTCGATGAAGTCTAAGTAATCGACCACTTTCACTTCACTGATTCGTATCAACAAAACTAAGTGTGGGGTGGTACCCCTACTGCTTGTGTATAGATTGAAACCATTGAGATTGTGCTACCATTAACACTATTTCTAGTCTCAGGTACAATGGCACCCAAAGCAAGACAAGGCAAAGAAAAGGCTACCACTTCACAAAAAGGCAAGAAAAGAGGCCAAAGAGAGCAAGGAGAACCCTCCTTGATGCAAACACCTCAACTCACTCTTGGAATTAAGTGGGATACTTATGAGGAACTTCTAAGGATGATGACTCTGATGATGATTCCGATGCAAGGGGTATGACCCCAGACATAGAGAATGAGTCCGACTAACCAGGTTCTTCTTATTTATTTTCCACTGAGGACAGTGTGCCTCGTCTAAGTGTGGGGTGATGGTATTTGCATGCTATACTTCTCGATCCGCATTTGCATTTATTCATGTTTGTTTGCTTAGTTTTTTTAGTAGTAAATTTTTTTTAGCTTCGCATGAAATAATTCTAATAGGCAGCATGAGATTATAACAAGAGTATGTGCTACAATTATGACTATTGAGACGTTTAGGCTCTAGTTGTGACTCATTATGTGATATTGAGTGGTTCAATTCTTTCAGTTGTTGGGTCGAGAGTCTATATTACTTCCAATCAAGTCAACTATGTGCCTTGTGTGTGTGAGGTAACAGTATATTCTATGTTTGTGGCTGATGCTAGAACTTGCCTGGTATGTATGCAAAGCGAAAATAAGGAGTGTGAGTTTAGGAGATGATTTAGGCATTTCTGTGGCAACCTATACATGTTTACCTTTGTCTTACCTACCCATGGACATCATCCCTAGTTAAACCCTTTTGAGCCTTTAGCCTATTTCTTTGACAACCTTGTATGTAAGCCTAATCCATTTTTTTTCAAGACCGTAATTTGATCCAAATTCCTAAGTGCTTTAAAGTGAAAAAGTCATGTGACAACATAAGAGGAAATTGGGTGAGTATGATGCTTTAAATTGTAATGGTGCTTGAATGTGTTATGAAAAAGAAAGTGCTATCATAAGAGGTATGTTGTGAAAAGAAAAAGGAAAAGAAAGCTGAAAAGTGAGTTGTGCTTAAAATTGAAAAACAAAAGATGAGAACAAGGGTGGAAGAATAAAATAAAGAAAGGTTGAAAGAAAAAAGTGTCAATGATACAATGTGATGTATTAAAGTGCTTAGGAACTTAGTCACTATTTCTGGCCAAAATAGCTGATCCTACCCGTCCCTTAGCCTACATTACAACCATCAAAAGACCTACTTGATCCTAAGCTTAGCATTCTGACATTTAGTAGAGTACTACATTAAGGGCAAGCCTATGGTCATCAGTTGCTACATATGAATTCTTTGTGAGAGTGAGAGCAAGGACATTTTGATACCCATGTTTGAAAAATATGCTATATTTGTGAGTAATTATGGGTACTATATTGTGAGACACACATGGTTGATGAGCTGTGGATAGTTGTATATGATTCTATGTACCTTAACGTTTGCATGCGAGTTGATCACCATCACTAGTCTACGCTAGAGGTTAAACTGTTTCTACTTATAATCGGGAAGCTACTCTTTGTTGATAATTTTTGTGCTTGTCTTGAAGAATGTTTTGTGTTGTTGCTTTAAAAACCCTAAGTTGATGCTTAGAAGGACATGATATTTTGTTCGAGGATGAACAAAGCTGAAAGTGTGGGGTGTTGATGATAGGCGAATATACACGCCTATATCAATATATTTTGCCCATATTTTAGCCTAGTTTTGAGAACAAATTATATATTTCATGCACTTTTAGTCCTTTTTCCTGTAAATGAGCTAACGAACATGATTAGGAAAGTTTCAGGTATAAATGATGCAAAATACAACATTTTATGGCTTACTTGACGCAAAAGAAAGCTCACAAAGGAAGGGAAGAAAGTCTACACGCCTAAGGACCAAAACTGCTGCATGGAAAATCTGTCCCGGGCTAAAACAACATTTCTGGAGACTTTGGGGACTTACAGACACAAAGCTGGATTTTGACAATGATACATTAACCTAGTACAATTGGGTTATGTATTTCATTAGTTTATTTGGATTAGGAGAATGTTACATTAACCTAGTACAAATGGGTTAAGTATTTCCTTAGTTTAGTAGGATTTGGTTATTTATTTCATTAGCATAGTAGGAGTAGGATAGGAGTATTATAAATACCCTATCATGCTAGAGATTTTTAATTAAGTCCCCCCTTAGTGGAGAGGCAAGTCCTCCCTTAGTGGAGAGACACATTCTACTTTTCAATTACAACTCTTCTAATCTTTCCATTAATTCTATTCTTAAATTCCACAACAAGAGAATCGTTACTTGCTAAGGAATCACGCCACACGCCTATCACCTAATCCACACGCCATTACTCAACAATAACAATGCAAATCGTGATCTCCTTCGCACTCATGGGTAACTAAACTTCTCTGTTGGGGTTATGGAAGCCGAATGAGATACTATCTATTGCTGTGAGTTTGTGAGTTCGAGACACGTATATTGCTTATATCATTATTCTCTTCATCTTAATGCAAATTCTTGTGGCTGCAGACGCATAGAATAACGCCAGTCTAACATTTAACTTGTTCGAGAGAAAGGTTATTTGTCTGGAAAAGAGATAATGTCAAGGTAGTAGGACACCCTTTCCTATTAAAAAGCTAGTGCCGTAACTGGACTAACCTCTTGGAGAATTTGTACCGTTAGACACGCTTTAAGCTCGAGAGAGTTAAAGTGAAATAGTCCTTGTTCAGGTCGAGAGACGCTTGGATTTACCATCGACTACAATTCTCTATAAGCAATTGCATGTCAAGACTCTACACACTCATAGCCAATAGAGACATATACCTCAGAAGGTGGACATAACCCCAACGCTTCAATTCTCATTCTCTTTACTTTGCTATTTTCAGCTTTTACTTTATTGTTTTGGTTACACATTGCAATCCCCCTTTTTTACGAGACTTGCACTAAAAGTTTAGTAATTTTACTTACTTGTTGGCCAAGCTATTCCCTGTGGGATCGACACCCAACCCAGGTTGGGTTCTATATTTGCTAACGACCGCTTTACACTCCCACGAGAGCTGTAGATTGAGCGTTATCAATCCTCCATTGTTTACAGGGTCTAAGCCTGAGGAAGACCCACAAAAATTCCTTGACATAGTACAAAAAGTCACAGGTATCATAGGGGTGACTTCTAGTGAGAGTGAGAAGTTAGATACATATCAATTGTAGGATGTGTATCATACATATTTTCAGTAGTGGAAGGCAGATAGGGGTGCAAATATAGGGCCCGTAGAATGGGAAAGTTTGCTACTTCTTTCCTTGATCGGTTCTTCTTACTAGAGTTGAGGGAAGCTATGGTTTTGGAGTTTGTTAATCTGAAATAGGGCAATATGACAATGAAAGAGTATTCTCTCAAGTTTACTCAGTTAGCCAGATATGCCCCTCATGTGGTAGCTCATAGCAGATCTAAGATGAGTAAGTTTGTGTCGAGTATGTCTAATAGTTAGGTCAAAGAGTGTAGGACCACAATGCTAATTACGAATATGGACATATCTAGGCTCATATTCCATGCTCAGTAGATAGAGTAGGCTAAGAATAAGGAGAAAAAAAGGGAGAACAAGAGAGCTAGAATAGGTAGCTTCAACTTTACTCAGCCCAAGATAGAGGGTGGCAATCGTTCTTAGTTCTGCCTAAAATTATTAGTTCCAGCTCCATCCTCAGCCACTTCTCCAGTGCC
The DNA here is from genome assembly GCA_030864225.1 of Capsicum baccatum var. pendulum. Classification (NCBI taxonomy): domain Eukaryota; kingdom Viridiplantae; phylum Streptophyta; class Magnoliopsida; order Solanales; family Solanaceae; genus Capsicum; species Capsicum baccatum. The sequence goes on along the minus strand of CM061558.1, from coordinate 193,951,517 downwards.
AAAATTCAAGGATGGCAATAAAGATCGGGCACCAGGACGTAAACCCCAGGGTAGTGTTAGTAGTGCCCGAATAAATCCTCTTAGCCAGAAGTGTGGCAGAAACTATCAGGGTGTCTGTCGAGTTGGCAGTGATGTAAGTTTCAGATATAGCAAGGCAGGCCATAGGGTTAGAGAGTGTCCTCAGCTGGGTTCGCAGAGTTAGCATAATCATCCCCCAGTTCAGTTCGGTCACCCGAATCAGCAGGGTGCCGCTTCCAGTGCCATCAGTGGGCAACGCCCAAACAAACTCTATGAACTTCAGTCCCGATAATATCCGGAGAGTTCTCCTAATATGGTCACTAGTATATTACAAGTTTGTCATTTACATATTTATGCTTTGCTAGATTCTGGAGCTTCTCTATCCTTTGTAACTTCTTATATAGTTGTTGATTTTGAAGTTAGTCCTAAATTTTTAGTAGAGCCCTTCTCAGTCTCTACCCTAGTGGGTAAATCTATCATATCCCGATGGGTATATAGGAATTGTCTGGTTATGGTATCTCAAGAATTACTTTAATAGACTTAGTAGAGTTAGAGATGATAAATTTTGATGTCATTCTTGGCATGGATTGACTCCATTCATGCTATGCTTCAGTTGACTGTAGAAACAGAATTGTCTATTTTCAGTTTCCAAATGAACCTATCCTAGAATGGAGGGGTAGCACTTCAGCACTAAGGGGTTAGCTTGTTTCTTAACTAAAGGCAAGAAAAATGATATCTAAAGGGTATGTCTACCATTTTGTTTGAGTTAACAATTCTAGTTCCTAGACTCCTAGTCTTGAGTCAGTCCTCGTAGCATCTGAATTTCCAGATGTGTTTCCCAAAGATCTTCCTGGAGTCCTTCCCAAGTAGGAAATTGACTTTGGAATAGACCTTCTTTTAGAAACTCAGATTATCTCTATCTCGACTTACAGAATGACCCCAGCAGAACTCAAAGAGTTAAAGAACAGTTGAAGGATCTCCTAGATAAGGGATTCATCAGACCCTGCGTATCGCCTTGGGGTGCACCAGTTCTACTCGTGCATAATAAAGATAGTTCTCTCAGAATGTGTATTGACTACTGTCAGTCGAAAAAAGTCACAGTTAAGCATAACTATCCACTTCCCAGAATCGATGACTTGTTTGACCAACTTTAGGTTGCCAACTACTTTTCTAATATAGACTTTAGATCAGGATATCATCATCTTAGAGTTAGAGAATGTTACATTCCTAAAATAGCTTTCAGAACTTGGTATGGTTACTTCAATTCCTATTCATGTCATTTGGTCTTACCAATTCCCCGAAAACTTTTATGGACTTGATGAATTGCGTGTTTAAGTAGTACTTGGACATGTTAGTCATAGTCTTTATTGATGATATTCTTGTCTACTCCCGCAGTGAACATGATTATGTAGACCATCCCAGAATAGTATGATAAACCCTCAGATCCTATCAGTTATTTTCCAAATTCAGTTAATATGAATTTTGGGTAAGGTCAGTAGCATTCCTTAGTCATATTATTTTTGGTGATGGCATTAGAGTTGACCCTCAAAAGATAGAAAAAGTGAGAAACTGGCCCAAACCTATCTCTCAATCAGATATTAGGAGTTTTTTGGGTTTGGATGGCTATTACTGGTGGTTTGTTGAGGGATTTGCATCCCCCATATACAGATTGACTTAGAAAAAAGTCAAGTTCCAATGGTCAGATTCTTATGAGAAGAGTTTTCAGGAGTTAAAACTTGACTCACTACAACCCTAGTTTTGACCTTACCAGATGGTTAAGATGGGTTTGTGGTATATTATGATGCTTCCAGTGTTAGGTTAGGGTGTGTTTTGATGCAGAGAGGTAAGGTCATAGCCTATGCCTTTAGACAACTTAAGCCCCATAAAAGAACTATCACACTCATGATCTTAAGTTAGCAGCTGTAGTGTTTGCCTTAAATATTTGGAGGGATTATTTATATGGAGTACATGTTGATGTGTTCAGAGACCATAAAAGCCTGTAGTATGTGTTTTCTAAAAAATACCTAAGGCTATATCAAAGAAAGTAGTTAGAGTTGTTAAAAGACTATGACATAAGTGTTCTGTATCATTCGAGCAAGGCCAATGTAGTGGCTGATGCTCTCAGTAGGATGTCTACGGGTAGTGTTGCTCATGTGGAAGATGGTAAGAGGAAGTTAGTTTAGGAAGTTTATCAGCTTTCCTGGCTAGGTGTCCACTTAGTCGATTCAGCAGAGGGTAGCATATGGGTGCAAAATAGTTTAGAATCATCTCTGGTTTCCAATGTAAGAAAAATAGGACAGGGATCTCAGTTTAGTTAAACTAAAAGAGTTAGTTAGAGATCAGAAAGTAGAGTTTTTCTCTCATGGGGGAGATGGTGTGTTGCGCTATTAGGATAGACTATGTGTGCCATGTGTGGATGGAATGAGACAGAGTATCCTTGTAGAAGTGCATGGTGCGCACTACTAGAATCACCCAGGGGCCACCAAGATGTACCACGACTTGCAGGAAGTCTATTGGTGGAGTAGGATAAAGAGAGACATTACAGAGTTTGTAGCTAAGTGCTCGACATATCAGCTGGTTAAGATTGAGCATTAGAAGCCTAGTGGACCTATGCAGGAGTTCAGTATTCCCACTTGGATGTGGGAGGAGGTGAACATGGATTTTGTGATGGGCTTGCCCCGTACTCGCCGTCAGCATAATTTGATTTGGGTCATTGTGGGTAGGATGATCAAATCAGCTTATTTCTTACCAGTTCACACCTCTTATTCAGTTGGGGATTATGCCAAGCTCTATGTTTTATAGTTGGTTAGATTGCACAGAGTTCCATTGTCTGTCATTTCAGATATAAGTACGCAGTTCACCTCTCATTTCTAGAAAGTCTTTCAGATGGGTCTTGGTACCCAAGTTCACCTCAGTACAACCTTTCACCCTCAGACAGATGGTCAAGCAGAAAAGACCATTCATTCTCTAGAAGATATGTTAAGAGCATGCGCCATTGACTTTAAGGGTAGTTGGTATGACTACTTGTCTTTGATTGAGTTCATGTATAATAATAACTATCAATCCAGCATTCTGATGTCCCTATTTGAGGTTCTCAATAGGAGAAGATGTAGATCTACCATTGGTTGGTTTTAAGTGGGTAAGGCCGCAGTGGTAGGGCCTGACTTGGTATTTGATGACTTAGAAAAAGTTCAGTTAATCAGGGAAAGGCTTATGACAGCTCAGAGCTGACAGAAATCGTATGCAGATGTGCGAAGAAAAGATATCGAGTTTGAGATTGGTGATTTTGTGTATTTGAAAATCTCTTCTATGAAGGAAGTAAAGAGGTTTGGCAACAAGGGGAAGCTTAGTCCCCGATAGGTTGGTCTTTACAAAATCCTCAGCCGTTTAGGAATGGTAGCTTACGAGCTTGAGTTACCTTTAGGCTTTGCTTTAGTACACCTAGTGTTTTACTTCTCCTTGCTTAATAAATGCATTGGTGACCCAGAAGTTGTAATTCCTATAGAGGGTATACATGTTCAGAGCAGTATCTCTTATGAAAAAATCCCAGTCGAAATTCTTGTTCATCAGGTTCGCAGACTGAGAAATAAAGAAGATCCTCTAGTCAAAGTTCTTTGGCGGAATCAGTCTGTGGGGGGAGAAACATTTGAAGCAGAAGCATATATGCGGACCAAGTATCCTCACATCTTCTCCGCAAACTCAGACTCAGGTTAAGGCAACCATTTTCCTTGAATTTACTTAGTTCCATGCTCAGATTACCTTTATAAACTCAGTATCGGTTTCAGTTGCATAACATTTTTATATCATTCATACCTTTATGAAATAGATCGGTCATGTGTCATGTCTTTAGAATTCAGTCATGCTTTAGTTATGCATGTTCAAAATGAAAACTCAGTTTATCTATTGTTTCAGTCATTTGATCATGTTTCAGTTATGAATGCTAGTACTAGTATAGTTCCTTAGTATTCTCAGTTCTGTCTATCTTATTCGGGAATGAATGTTCCCAAGGGGGAAATATTGTCCGACCACGTAAAAGTCATAACCTTATTCAGTCCTAAATAGCATGAAAAAGGAGGGCTCCCAGACTTAGAAATTTTGAAATTTTAGCTAAGTGTTTACAGTTAGAATTATTTTAGCCTTCATAATTTGATGCTCTTAGTTTTGATCCTTACAACCTTAAAATGTCAATTTCTAAGTCGATTCATGATCAGGGATATCAATAGGTCACTTTGGGTGAGTTTTGGATTTTTCGAATGTCATTTAAGGCATGTTGGGAGTCCAAAATAGTGGATCTATGCGATCTCGATACGTTGCATCACCCACTGCATCGACTAGAAATTTTCACTATCCTTTAGTGCAAATTACAGTAAGCCAATGCGATATCGACGCGATGCGTTGACTATCACATCGGCCATCGACATGGCGCATCGCCCAGCGCATCACTGGGAATGTTTTTTAGTAAATAAAAGTCCACATCCAGAGGGGTATTTGGGTTATTTTTCCACTTTTATTCATCCCTAAAATATGAAATTAAAATATCCTATGGGCTAAATCACTTATTCTCTCTCAAATTTCTCAAGAACAAACCCTAGGGCATCCAAATTCAAATTCAAGATTCAAGAACACACCATCAATCTTTACGAATTTGATTACAAAGATATGTTAGGTGTTCATCCAAGGGTTTTTTTCCACTCTTGGAGTTCAAGAACCTTTTTTAAAACTACAAGTTGATTACTCTAATGAATTTTATATTGAATTTAATTGTATTCATGTTCATGATATTATTTGGGTTTGAATCCATGATTTACTACAAGTTTCATGAAATTAAAATAGCATGTGTGGTTTATTATATGATTTCATGTTAAACCCTTGAAATTGCAATTGATTATTGTATCCATGATGTTCATGTGTTGTCTATTATTATATGAAATAACCATGCTCCCCAAGTGTCTGATAGAATGCCTATGTAAATGGATAATGAAATCATGACATGTCATCACATGGTCTCATTTATGTACAAGTTCATGTATCTCAAAGTGTTTGACAAAATGTCTAAATGAAAGCATTGATGACAAGCTACAATTGTATGTTATTATGACCATGCCATGTTTTACTTTTAATGCTATCGAGTCTTGGGGGTATTCAATACCTAAAATTTAGCTGTTTACCTAGAATTACTGTAGCTTTAGAATAGTCTAAGTGACGTCACTTACAGTAGTACTCAGTCAATTACAGAACTCAGTGTATTCAGTCAATTAATAAAACTCAGTAAACTTATTCCAGTACAGTACGTTAGCATGATTAGTAATAGTTCATTTAAGCCTAGTACAATCTAGAAATCAGTTTAGTGACTATTAAGTTGGGAGTAGGAATTAGCATCGAGTGAACCCGGGGATGGGGGCATTCCTGTCCGTGAAGGGTTTGACCCTTAGTAGCAATCCCTGTGTTATAGAACTATGTATCCAGTGTAGGTTGATATATCTTCATGCCAGATAAGGGTTGATACATATCGTACGAGTTTTCCTGCCATCGAGGGTTGATGAGATGTTTTCCTGCCAGATAAGGTTAACTCATAGCCATTGTTAGTATCCCTTGGCAATAAGCTAACACCATTCTAACTGGGTCATAGGTTGGAATCCAACTCACTTTATAATCGAGATATGTTTGTTAAATGAACACTCCCACAATTATAGTTTTAGTTTCAGACTCAGTATAAAATCTTATATTAGTATTTAGAATTAGGACTGTCGGACACAGTCGCCCAGCTTAGTGTTGAACTCAATTTAGTTCTACAGAATCAGGATTATTAGAAATAGTCACCCATTTATTAGTAACTCAATTATCAGTAATTTAGTTATCAGCAATCTCAGTTACAGTAAAGTAGATTCACATGCAACATTGCAAAAAAATCAATATTTACAGCAGTTTCAGATATACATGTACTTGCAAAAAAAATCAGTATTTACAGCAGTTTCAGATAACATGTACTCTCATTCAGTTATATTTATATTACTCAGCTAGTTCTTGTTTATGCATATGAACCCTTGCACATCAGCCTACCTTACTTAGCATACCGGTGCATTTAAAGTACTGGTATATACTCTTTCTTTTGCACTATGATATCTTATATAATAGGTTCAGAGGCACAGGCTCCTGACCGTACTTAGTATCCCAGCCTATCAGCAGCAGATTTAGTGGTGAGTCCTCATAGTTTAAGGAAAAAGTTATTATTTCACTATTTTAGTAGTTTATTATATTCAATAGTCAGAGTTAGTTCGGACTTGTCCCATCAACTCCATGTTCAGACAATTAGAGGTTTTTAGGCTAGATTATTTCAGACACATGTTTAGTTTGTAGTATTTATTTATCAGTGTTTAGTATTTGTTTTCAGATTATGAACCAAATGGAATTTCAGCCAATTTTCCATTTCAATATTATTGTTCAGTACTCATACTAGGTGCCAGTCATGGGTTAGCTTGTGGTCCTTCGGGGTCATGAGCACTGTGTGTCATCCGGGGTGCTGACTCAAGGAGTTATAGTGGTTAAGGTTGAGTTCTAGCTATTTTGAAGTGAGGTGAGAGAGCTGGTTTAAAAAGGGATACCTGTGGAAAAATCCCTTGGAAGTGCACTCTCTCCATAGAGGTTATAGGGGTAGTTATGCTCAAAGCATAGCCCAGTACCTCATCCTTTCGAGTTTGAGATCTTTCTATTCATTGAATTTCGTGGACGAAACTTTCAATAGTGGATATTATAATGACCCGTTAGGTCATTTCCTTGATTTGCATTCATTTCTGGCATTTTGAGCCTTTGCATAGCGTCTACAGGTTATTTATGACTTTCCAAAATTATTGGTTTGGTGATCGAACAATTTGTTTGGATTTTAGGCTCATTTACACATTCTGGAGCTTTTATTGTTTAGGATTTAGCCTTAGACCAAAAGCCCTAGCAGATGACATCAGATGAGAACTCTGATTGTGCATCATCTTTAGAATATCGATTTTAGGCTAGGTAGGCCTTTGGTTTGGGTCCAAGGCTCCCGAGCTCATTTTGGCCTATTGGTCGAAAAGTTGAGAAATTTAAAACTTGGATGTAGGACCCATATTTGGTTGAAACAACCTCAATTGGAAATTCCAAGTGTGACATCACATTTAGAACGTCGAATTTTGTGTGGTTACCTAATTTGTTTGCATATATGGGGTTTCAAATGAAACCCAAGCACTCGATCAAAGTCTATTCTGGACTTAGGAAATCTGTTACAATTGGAATCTGATGTGACCGCAATCTTAATACATAAATCACGATCGTGGAGGGCATTTTGATACCGCCCAAATTACACCTGAAGTTGTAGGATAAAGCGAGCATCGTAAAAATATATTAACCCAACTAGGTTTGGGTCGATCTCCTAGGGAAAATGTTTGAAATCGTTCTTGAACTTATTAAAAGCACTAGTCGATACAGAAAGTAAATAGGGGTATTTGCTAAAATATTAAAAAGTAACACAAACTGGATGCTTGAGGTTGTAATCAATCTAAGACGAACACTAGGCTTGTGTTCCCTGTCTTGTGGACTCATTAATTGATTTCACCCTTTAACTTTTGAGTCTCAAGTTGTCGCCTTACTAACCCTTATCCTAGATCCCAATTTAACTATTACTTTTTGAGTCTCAAGTTATTAGATGAAAGATAATCGTCTTAAGTAGATAATGTAGGTATGCTTATTTTGGCAATTAACTCCAATTCACTGTTGTGATCTTTTTTCCCAATCTCTACCTTTCGGTCAGGCTTGTAGTTAATATAGGTGAGATCCTAACATGCGTACCCATTAAGAAGACTATCAACTCTAACAAAACCATAATACATGCAAGAATCATTATCTAGAACGACTTGTCACTTCCTATACTTCATTAATCCACCAGGGTTTACACAACCCTAGATAAGGGAATTAGCTGCTCATAGTTGCAAGATGATTCATAGAATTCACAAAAAAAATTATAGAATAAATCTCACAATAGTGAATGAAGAAAACCCAATGTCTTAATTTTTAGAACAAACCAAAAACAAACCAAGAACAATAAGATCCCAAGATTACAAGTCAATCTTTGAATCAAAGATGTTTGTGAATGATGTGAACTCAACCCCAAAGGGCCAATCTCTGGACTCCCCTAGATAGAAATATAAAATGGGTATTTATAGATTATCAAGAAACCCTAGAATTCAAATCCTAAAAAAAGATGAAAACTTCAGTAAACATACATAATAATGACTAAAAACATCATAGGAGTGTATGTACGATACATGGAAAGCATAAGAAACAACTTCAAAACTACCTAGAAAAATTACATCGGCGTAGGTGGCACCTACACCCCTTAGGTTGGGGGGGGGGGGGGGGGTCCGTAGGTTCTCACTAAAACTTTGTCTCTTTATTTCTTTCTCTGAAACCTATGAACCCACCTACGCCCCGTAGGTAGTTATTTTTTTGGTTTTTTATTCTGTTTTCTTCCAGTTAGCTTCCAACACCTAGTTTCCTGCAAAATCACTCTAAAAACACATCAAATCCCACAAAATATCCTTAAACACATGCATATTCTCCAAGTTTAACCATCGAAAGTTTCATGAAACAATGGGACATTATGTTTTATAAACACTGACTATAAATTGCATATGTTAATGATGTTTTAGCTTTGCAATGAAAAAATTGCAAAAGTGAAGGGTAAATGGCGATCACGACATAAAATTTATATGAATAGATCACCATCACGATGCTCAGTAGTGATAGCGACATCCGTATGTCTGGTATATGTATAAATAGACCCCTTTTTCCCAATTTTGCTTATTTTTCATCCATTTCTTGAGAGCAAAAAACTTGAAGTGTGAGATAAGGTGAGATTAAAGCTTGTAGATAATTTTCAGATCTTGGATAATGATTATTCCATGATTTCCCTTTGAATTCATTCTAAGATTCCTTCAATTTCTGGATAAATTCTTAGAAATTAGAGCTTTAAATTCTCAAATATTAAGGGTTGATTTGCGACCCGATTTGTGCTCCGTTTGTGCTCAACTTTTGAGCACAACTTTGTTGTCCTTCGAGTGACCTCGTTACAGGTACAATTTTTGAAATTTTTGATTTTGTTCCCCTTTTACCCAAATTTTGACCCAACCTATTATATGACAAGATGTGTCTTATTTGACTCCTAATGGCGCATAGATTATTATTTTGATAGCATAGCGACATTTTGAGATTATGGAGTTAAGATAAATATTTTGTGGATGATCCAAGGATTTGCGATTCGACTTTGAGGTAGACTTCTGTCTATTTTTTTCACAAGGTGATATGTTTTATATCTTATGGGTCCATCTACATACTTAATAATATAGGCATATACATAGTTATGATATATGACCTATAGGTATAAGATGCCTTATAGATGTGATATGCCTCTTAGATGTGATTTATAGCCTATAGATATGATATGCCTTATGGATACGATATGGATTAGAGATATGATATACCTCATAGATATGCTATGGCTTATAGATACAAGATGGTTTATAAATATAATTATTAATATGGTTTCCAAATATGTATATGGGACTATTGCCATGATTATGACGTTGTAATTATTCCAAATACATTATTGGTCCCAAGGCCGTGTTATGATATCGGTTGGACTTTTAGATAGTGTTTACCCTTATATAGGATGCGATTGTAGTTTATAGATATATTGACGCTTATGGTTCTATTGTTTGAATATTTGTGATGACATTGATAGATTATGTACATTTATCATCATTAAATCGATAAATGATATGATTCCACCTAACATATGATTTTGTTATTGTTGTTTTTCTAAATAGGGGTTAAGGCCCACTTTTCATCTTAAAAATGGATTCCTTCATAATAATAATTGCACCATCTTAATGAATAACCTATGTGTAAAGAGATTGGACATGATGTTTTATAGATTTGATCGATATAGATTCTAGTATATGATTTTGATACTACTATTTACTCTGGTCACGAGAGATTTGACCCCTTTCTCCACTTTTATAATGATTTAATCCCAAAGTTTACTCCGAAAAATGGATTTATAGATTTACCCTTTTCTTAGCAACGACTTAAGTTTGTGCACCTATATATATCTATATACACATCTCTTCGATTTGGGAAGGAGGAGGATGATGATATTCATGATATGAATTTTGAGTAAAACTCGATGGTTTATGATGTTGATGGTAATGAGGGCATTGATTATATATTTACTGGTTCAAGTTCAACTATTGATTATATATTTACTGGTTCAACTCTGGCTATTGAATATATATTTACCAGTTTGAGTCCAGCTATTGATTATGGTATAGATGATGTGAGGTTATACACTTGGTTAATTATGGTATTTTAGATTGGTTATGATGTTATGGATTGTATCTTGGCATTCATTCTTGCATGTGCATTTCCTATAACCAGTATGCGCCTATATCTATTAGCCTTATGGTGTTATATAGGTATATGTGATGAGTATGAATTATGGTGCATTGTATGTTGATTGAACCTTCTGAGGGTGGGGCGGTGCGGGTTCATGAAAGGCTCGGTTAGTTATCGGTTGTCCAGGCTAGCCAGTCACTCACATTGTCATTTCTATTGTTATTATTATTGTATGATCATTATTATGCTAATTTCTGGCAGATTTATTAATGATTTAGTATTGAGACTCTAGGTACGATTCTGGATCTTTTATCTAATTATTACATTATTATGCATGATTACCTTATGATTAGATGTATGAGTTAGAAACCCTGAGTGTACTAGAACTATTTCCTATTATGATTATGAGGTCTTAAATGCTAGTCTCTTGATTTAGGTTATACTTCGAGTTGACCTTGTTTATGTGTATATATATGTATATCTAGCTATATATATATATATCTATGGTATTACTATATATCCCTTCCTTCCTTGTTTTATTTAGATTGTAAATTCATTCCTTGGCTTTGTATACTGTTGTATATCCTTCCCCCTTTATTCGTACATTAGCCTGTGATATAAGGTATAGTATTGAGATTTCTGAGTATGGATGGAATAGGATAGTTCATCATTAATACTTCGTTAGCCTTACTATGTTAGTTCTTGGATATGAGTAGGATAGTTTATCCGTACTATCTCAATGTCTTTATTATGTGGTTGCTGGACATTTGGGCTTAGACTCTATTTTTGTTTATATGTTGTATATATTTGTATTATCTTTGGAGCTTAAACGACAGTTGCCTATTGAGTACCATGTGTTTGGTACTCATACTACACTTCTGCAACCAGCAGATCATAGTAAGGGTTATCACCGGTATTGTGTGCGTCGTGCAGAGCAGCCATGGTTCGGAGACATTAACAGAGCTCCCGACGTTTGGAGTATTACTTTCCTCCCTCTTATGTACTAGACTAGTCTCTATGTTGTATTCAAAGATGAGTTGTATCAATGTATTTTCCTTGGTAGTTCATTTTGTATTCTTATTATACTAGAAGCTCTTTTATTGATTTCACCTGGTTTTAGGATTATCTTATGTATGTTATTCTTTTATCACACTTTTTCCAAATTCTTTCCTTTTTCTCTCTTGGTAGTCCTTTACTAGTAGTTCCAGACTATGGGTTGGCTTGCCGACTGATGGTTTATAGTAGGCGTCATTATGACGTGAGAAATTGGGTCGATACAGGACTATTCGAAATCACGTACACACAATGGACTATGCTACCTCATCAAATTTGACATTCCAGAGTCAATGTAGCAGTCAAAATTTTTACTCGAGGTTGTTTTGATATAAAGTGGGTCCCACACCCACTAACCATTTCTCTTAATTTCCCGCCAATAGTTAAAATGAGCTTAGGTGCCTCGGGACCTAAACTAAGGGTCCATCAAGCCTAAAATCAACATTCTAAAGCTGTTTGAACAGTCAAATTTAGCAAACGAGATCATTTAACTAAAGTTATCGCCTGGTAGCCACTTTTAACCAGTGACAATTGTAAAATAGGGAATTGGCTCTAAAAACCAAACAAACTGCTAGGTAACTGAACTGTCAGTTCCAGCAAGTCATAAATGACTTGGGGAAGATATAGGCAAGTTCTAAATTGAGAAAATAAGCAGAACTACAGGAAATAACCTGGAGGGTCATTACAATGTCCACTACTAAAAGAAACTTCGTCCGCAAAAGTAAAAGATTAGGATGTACCTAAAGCCTCAAAGGGTAAGGGTAATGGGTCCGTATCTCTCTCTCTCTTGATATCCCAAGTAGCTTCCTCTACTGGGCAGTGCCTCCACTAAACCTTAACTACTAGAATCTCTCTAGTGCGCAGTCGCCTGACATCACTAGCTAAGATAAGCATAGGCTCCTCCACGAAGGTCAAATTCTCACCCAACTAGACTGAGTCCCATTTAAGCACATGATATGGTTTAGAAATATACAACCGCAACATAGAAACATCAAAAAATGGATAGACAATAGTAGAATTTGGGGTTAAGACTAACTTATAATCCACTTCACCAACTGTGTGAAGAATCAGAAAGGGTTCAATATATCTGGGGCTGAGATTGCCTTTCCTCCCGAACCTTACACACCCTTCATGGGTGATACACAGAGAAATACCCGATCACTAGCTCCAAATCTCAAGGAATGAATTCTATGATCTGCATAAGACTTCTGCCTACTCTGAGCTACCCTAAACCTATTCTAAATTAGCCTGACTCTATCCATAGACTCCTAAAGTAAGTTAGTACCATGAGGTCTAATCTCGAAAGTATTAAACCATCCAATAAGGAAAGACATCACCTACCATATAATTCCTCAAAATTCACCATCTAAATACCCGAACGGTAACTATTATTATAAGCAAACTCTACCAAGGAAAAGTGTTGCTCCCACTGACCTAAAAAATCCATAACATAGGATTGGAGCATATCCTCGAGAACTTGAATAGTCTATTCTAACTTGCCATCGGCTTGCGATTGGAAGGTTGTACTTATATCCACCTAAACACCCAACTCCTCCTGGGAAGATCTCTAAAATCTATAAGTAAACATTGAATCCCAGTATGAAATGATAGATATAGGTACACCATACAAACAGACTATCTCACTAACATAGATACGAGCTAACCTCTCAGCACTGAAAGACATCAGAATAAGAATTAAATGGGCTGATTTTGTTGCCCAATACACAATAACCCAAATACTATCAGAACCACGAGAAATATGAGGTAACCCACTAACAAATTCTCTGGTAATCTTCTCCTATTTCCACTTGGGAATGGGCAATCTCTAAACTAAACCACCATATCACTGATGCTCGGCCTTCACCTGTTGACAACATAGTCAACGGGCAATAAAATCTACCACATCTCTCTACATACCACTACCAATAATTTTGCCTTAAATCCTTATATATCTTAGCTAAACTTGAGTGAATATAATATATAGATCTATGACCCTTATGAAAGATCGACTGAATCAAGTCACTAACCCTCAGAACACAAATGCAGCTATCAAATATCAACACGTCCTCAAAATCTATGATAGCCCTCTTGGACTCACTATCAACACCTGATCATAAATGATGCAAAATATCTTATCCTCAAACTAGCGATCCCAAATTTGCTCAAATTATGAGGATCTCACATCAACATTAGCAAGGATCCTCCTAGGGACAAAAATATCAAGTGTCTAAGGACTAATTGTCCCATGCCAATGAACTATGGAAAATTGAAATACAAGCCAAGCTCCTCATACTCACTGCTTTCTTGCTCAAGGTATGTGCTACCTAATTTGCCTTACCCAAATGATACAAGATAGAGACATCAAAATCCTTAGCCAATTCCATCCATCTACACTACCTAGTGATGTGCTGTTGTTTCATGGCACATTCAATGCTTAAAATGGTGAAAATATACATTGAATTAGGTCATTTCGTTGGATATGATGTGTAATTTATGTGTTTTCTAGGTAAACTAGGTCAAAAAAATTGTTGGACTAAAATAGGAAAATAAACTTTTACAAAGTTGAAGTACTGGCCAAGCTGCGAGTTATTAAGTCACATTACAATTCGTAGCTAGACTCGTAAAGATAATAGCAAGCAAAGCTAAAGCCCAAAAAATAGGTATTATAAGACTACGAGTCGTAAGGGTCAACTACGACTTAGTCAAAAGTCATACTGTGACCAGCGTATAAAGTTTTGAAGATTAATTCTCCAGTGGTAATGATTGAAGACCATGAGTCGTAAGGACTGATTAAGACTTATGGTGAGGAATCGTAAGAATAACAGATTCAAGAGCCCTGAAAGTGAAAAGCTATTGGAGTGACGACAATTAGTAGTATACGACTAGTATGGTGACACTATGAGTCATAACCACTGAATCCTAGTAAAGATACGACAATAGGCAATGAGACATAACTAGACCTAATGACTTGTTGTCAGAGGGGTGACCACTACCGACAAAGTTTTCCTATTTTGTTTTAATTAGGTTTCCTTTGTTATTTTGAGATACAATAAATACCCTAGGGTTATTCCTTTATTATGTTACATACTTTTGATATTTTTTCTTATACATTGACTTTGTGCAACTTGATATTTTTGTTCTTGGGTTTTGGTTTTTCATATTCAATTAAAGCTTTTGGATTTTACTCTTTCATCATTGTGTAATTAATTACATGTTTTTTTAATTGATTTCTATGAATTATTACATAAGCATGAGTGGCTAATTTCCTTGACTAGGTTTGTGGGAACCCTGGTGGATTAACAACGTAAGAGAAGTGGGAGATTCATTTATATTGTTGTGGTTGTATGTATTGTGATCTCTTTTATATTAATTGTATCCCAAGCTACTGCAGAAGCTTGGATATTACCTGTATTCGAGATTATCCTCACAAGGGAGTTTTAGATTGGGAAAAAAGATATTATAATACCAATTCGAGGCTATCAACCCTCATCCAATCAACTTGAGAACCAAAAGGTGATAGTTGTACTGGTGTCAAGGACAAGGGATAGTAAGTGACACCCTGAGACATAAAAGTTAAGGGTGAGATTTATCAACGTGTTCACATGAAGGTTGATAATACATAAATTGTCAAACTTTGCATGTAGAGCAGTGTATAGATGAGTGGAACACGAGAATCTTACAGAGTTAGAAGCCAGGGGAACACAGTCCTAGTGTTCATCTTCTATTGTTTACAATCTCAAGAACTCAAGTTCGGTTACATGTTACTGTGATTTCCAAGTCCCCCATTTACATCTCTGCACTTCTCGTGATTTCATCAAGTTTGAGATGTAATTCCATGCATTCCTTATGGGTTTGACTCAACTTGGTTTGGGTTACTATATTTGACATCGACTGCAACATACTTCTTTGGAGGTTAGTTTTGGGTTGTATCACCTAGCATTAAGCTCTTTCTAGGTCATAATATGCTTAAGACTACTATGATCCACAAAGATCTCACAATGCACCCCATAAAGATAATACCTCAAAATTGTAACCACAAAAACTACTACCTCCAACTCCAAATCATGAGTGGGGTAGTCTCGCTCGTAAACGTTCAGCTACCTCAAAGCATAAGCAATAAGACGACCTTCTTGCATAAATACCCAACCCAAAGTAACACTAAAAGCATCACAATACATGATGAGTCCATCACTCTCAATAGGAAGAGCCAAAATAAGAGCTGAAGTGAGAAATCCCTTGAGGTTTCCATAGCTCGACTCACACTCCTTGGACCATTAGAAAGGAACCTCCTTCCAAGTCAATCTGGTCATTGGTGGTGCAATAATAGCAAAACCCTTAATGAAGCACCCATAATAACCAACCAAACTGATAAAGATACAAACCTCAGTCGGAGATGTAAGCCTAGCCCAATCATAAATAGCATTAATATTTTCTTAATCCTATCCTTAGATACCATGCGCCCAAGGAATGTCATTGACTCAAGATAAAACCACACTTTCTAATTTGGTAAAAATCATATAATCTTTTAAGGTCTGGAAAACAATCCTCAAATGCCGTACATGCTCCTCTATACTCCTCAAATACACATGGATGTTATCGATGAACACAATTATGAAGGAACCAAATAAGGCCTAAACACACAGTTCATCAAATCCATAAATGAAACTAGGGCATTAGTCAATCAAAAAGACATCACTAGGAACTCATAATGACCATAAAAATTCCTAAAAGTTGTCTTTGGGATATTCTCATCTCGAATCCTCAACTTATGGTAACTGTACCTTAAAACAATATTAGTAAACATTGCTGCTCCTTGAATCTAGTCAAACAAGTCATCAATACAAGGTATAGGATAATAGTTCTTTATTGTTACCTTATTAACTTGCTTATAATCAATACACATATGTATAAAGCTATCTTTCTTCTTCCCAAGCAACATAGGAGCTCCCCAAGGAGACACACTTAGTATAATGAAACCCTTACTAAGAAGATCCTATAACTGAGAATTTAGTTCCTTAAGTTCTTCAAGAACCATATGGTAAGGTGACATAGAAAGAGGTTGGGTACACAACTAAAGATCAATGATAAACTCAATATTACACTCAGGAGAAAGGCCAGGTATATTAGTACAGAAAACATCAGGAAACTTATAAACTATAGGAACAAAGTAAAGTAATGGACTCTCCATACTAACATCACTAATATAACAAAATAAGACTTGCACCCCCTCAAAATAATCCTCCTATAATGAACATTGGAAATAATCCCTGTCAGCTCCCAACTAATATTCCCCTGCCATTAGTAGAGAAAATGCTAATTATCAAAGGACCATTTACTTGGTGGAATAGTAGAGAAAACAATGAGTGGATTATCAAAAGGTTAGATAAATTATTGATCAATCAAGTCTTTTAAGTATGTATGGGCAGGTATTAGTAGATCATTTAGCTAGGAATGGATCAAATCATGCTCCACTGTTGCTCATATGTGGAAGTTAGTCTGATAATATATCTAAACTTTAAGATTTCTCCAATTTTGACCATAAGAGGTAGATTTTCAACAAGTGGTAAGGTCTAATTGAGATTCTAATAAACCTGATATATTCATCAATTTCAAGAAAAAAATAAATAAAAATAAGACTACTTTGTCTAGCTGGAGTAGAGAAAGTTTTGGACATTTCTTCAAGTAACTTATCATCAGAGAGGAAATTGTTAGACTCAAGAAAGACCTTTTGAGGAAAATCCTACTACTATTGTGAATAAAATAATGTTACAAAGGGCTCAAGCTGAAATAAAAAAATACATTCGTTATAAGAAATAGTTTTAGAGGAAAAAAATAGGCATAAAATTATTTCTAAAAGTGGGAAGGAACATCATATTCTTCCAGAGTTTAGCCAATGAAAGAAAGAATAGGTTTTCAATTTTTAAAGTTTTAAAGGAAGATGGTTCATGGGATGAGGGTGCTGAATAGGTGGAAGAGGAGGCATTATCCTTTTTTTGTGACAAATTTTCAGAGTTTGCTGGAGATGTTGGGCTTTCACTGTTAGAACACATCCCTTCCTTAGTCATTGATGATTTCAATAATTCCATTAAAGCTTTTCCCATATTGAAGGAGGTAAAAAAGGTGGTAATTGAATTAAATAGGGAAAGTGATAGTATCCAGGGGTTTACTGTAATTTTTTTCCATAGTTATTGGAACTTTGTAGGTGAGGACATTTTCAGAGTGGTGAATGCATTCTATGAGTATTCACTCATCCCAAATTCATCCTTCATACTACTTAGGTACTCTTATCTAAAAAAGATATTGCGCAACCTTTTTTTGATATGAGGTCAATTAGTTTGAGTAATTTCTTAAATAAAGTAATTTCAAGAGTAGTTCATAATAGAATGGAAGATTTGTTACCTATTCTAATTTCAAAGAATCAATCAAGGTTTACGAAATAGAGAAACATCACTAAAAATATATTGTTGGCACAAGAGATTATTCTGACATCATAATGAGAAAACCAACAAATGTGGTGCTCAAACTGGATATGGCAAAGGCTTATGACAAGGTGAACTAGCCTTTCTTTATTAAAATACTTGAAAAATAGATTTTGATAATGCTGTGGTGGATAAAATTTGTAGACTTATTGTAAATAACCGGTATCCTAATCTCATTAATGGTTAAGTCCATGGGTTTTTTTTCATTAGACAAGGGGAGTAAAGCAAGGAGATTATAATAATTCTTATATATACCTCAAGATGTATGCATTTGCTGGAAATATCATTTTTACCCAACTTGGAGTCGGGGCCAATTTCATCGAGATTCAACTTCAGGTGTTGAAAGTGACTAAGTGTTTGCACATAATGCCAAAAATAAAGTGATAAAGTAAATGGGGGAGTTAATTCAAGATTATTAATTAAAAATTATTCCATGTTCAAATTATCAATTTCAACTTTGGTTGTCAAAAAGAATGCTAGAATATAATCGATAAGTAAAAGGACTTGGGGTTATGCCTTCTTAAGAGTGACTAAAAGTGTGCGTAAGTGAAAATGCACCTAAATTTGATTGATAGTCATGAATAGGCTTGGTCTTAGGTATTGGGGATAACTTTTAAATCTACCACCACATTTCATATGTTTTTTTTAATACCCATATGTGTCTAATACAAAGCAACCAATTACCCCGAATTAGTTGGTCTATTTCTAGAACTACGTATTAAATAAGGATTACTTAAGTCTTTGTAAACTAAATCTCCCCACTCTTGTCTTTTCTTTCAAGAAAGACAAGAGATCTAAACATGATTAGAGTTTGCTAGAGAGTTAGCTAATATCATAATATTCAATCCAATAAAAAGGTAAATAATTACTACTCACATAACAATCAACTCTAAGTAATGCATAACCCCAAGCTTGGGATGTTAGCTACTCATAACAAGAGAAAAAGGAAATATACCTATATTCTCATTCAAATCTATCAACAACAACAACAATAAACCTAGTATATTCCTACCTAGTGGGGTCTGGGGAGGGTAAATATATGCAGTCCATACCACTACCTCCGGGGAAATAGAGAGGCTGTTTTTGATAGACCCCCGACTTAAGACAAAAAGACAAAGGACAAAAAATCCAAAGCGTGCAATAGGAGTAAAATAACACAACAATAAATTACATAAACAGACAATGGACCCCCCTCCCCTACCCCTAGACATACCAACAAAGCTATACCGAATCCTCCTAACTATAGACTATGACTCAACCACCCACCTTAGCCCTCCACCATAATGCTTTTCCTCTATACTTTCCTATCAAGGTTTATGTCCTTAGAAAGCTGTAACTGCTCTATGTCACATCTAATTACTTCTCTCCAATACTTTTTAGGTCTACCCCTCCCCCACCTAAAACTATCCAATGCCATCCTCTTACACCTACGAACAGGGGAATCTGTTCCCCTTCTCATCATATAACCAAACTATCTCAACCTCACTTCCTGCATCTTATCTTCCATCGATGCCACTCCTGACTTCTCCCAAATAATCTCATTCCTAACCCTGTTAGCCCTCGTGAATCCATACATCCAAAGCAACATCCTCATTTCTACCACCATCAACTTTTGGACATAAGAGTTCTTACCAGGCCAACACTCCGTCCCATACAACATAGCCAGCTAGATCATAGTTTTATAGAATTTGCCTTTGAGCTTGAGAGGCACTTTCTTATCGCATAAAATCCCTGAAGAAAGGCTCCATTTCATCCAAACCGCCGCAATACGGTGAGAGACATCCACATCAATATCTCCACCCCTCTAAATCATAGACCCAAAATACCTAAAACTATCCCTTTTACAAACGACCTAAGAATCCAGCTTCACTACCTCCTCTTCCTCTCACCTTAAGTCACTAAACTTGCACTCTAAGTTCTTTGTCTTGGTCCTACTCAATCTGAATTCTTTAGATTCTAGGGTTTGTCTCCAAACTTCTAACTTATCATTAACACCTTAATGCGACTCATCAATCAACACTACATCATCAGTAAAAAGCATACACTAAGGCACCTCTCCTTAAATACTCCGTATCAACGCATCCATCACTAAAACAAATAAAAATGGACTAAGATTAGATCCCTAGTACAACCCTATCAAGACTGAGAAATGCTCAAAATTACCTCTCACTATCCTTACTCGGGTCTTTGCCCCCCATTCATGTTCTTAATCAATTGTATATACACCACTGGTTCCCCCTTTGCCTCCACGTATTTCTGAAGAACCTCTCTAGGGACTTTGTCATACGTCTTCTCTAAGTCGATAAACACCATGTAAATATCCCTCTTTCTCTCTTGATACCGCTCTACCAGCCTCCACATAATGTGAATTGCCTTCGTTATCGAGCGACCAGGCATAAATCCAAATTGATTATCTGAAATAGACACTACTTTCCTCAACTTTTGCTCCACCACCCTCTCCTATATCTTTATCATATGACTCAATAACTTAATACCATAGTAGTTGTTGCAACTCTAAATATCACCCTTATTCTTATATAAAGGAATTATCGTGCTACATCTCCATGCCTTGGGCATCTTAGCAGACTTGAAAATATTGTTAAACAAATTGGTGAGCCACCTCAACCTTAACCCGCTCATGAACTTCCAAAAGTCCATTGGAATCTCATCATTCCCTGTCGCACTACCCCTTTGCATCTTGTGAATAGCCTTACATACCTCATCCACCCTAAAACACCAACAAAAGCTAAAATCATGAGATTTTTTGGTGTGCTCCAACTTTCCTAACACAATTCCTCTGTCCCCCTCATCATTCAAGAGCTTATGAAAATACGACTACTATATCTTTGTAATAAGCACGTTCTCTACCAACATTCTACCATCCTCTCCCTTAATACACTCTACTTGGTCCAAATCCTGACCTTTATGCTTTCTAGCTTTAGCAAGCCTAAATAAGGCTATCATGAAATCTAAATATTTCCAAAGAAATTCCAAGTTCCAATTAAAAAATAAGCAATAAGTAACTAAGATTCCCACTAGGGTTGCAATTACAAGATTTAGATTCAAGATATAACAAAAGATAGGGTTTCAAGATGCCAAAAAGTTATTTATACTAGAACCAAAATTGAGATAGTTAATTATTAAAATGCCACAGCGTCTTGATCGATGAACTAAGATACAATCACCATACCTTCCAGTGATTATATAATTGAACTAACATAAATCTTAAGCTTTATAGGTTGGCACCTATCACTTTGGTGATATGTACTTGCTTTACCAATCTCTTCGGTGATACATCGATTTACCCTTCCTTATCAATGTTTTCCTTGTATAAGTACTGGGATAAACTATCACTTTTAGTGATGCAACTTTGTATTTATCAATATACAAAGCACTTTGACGATGTGCCAAAGTACTTTGGTGATGGTCCTTTGTATTTTAGCTCCAACCTTCCATCTTTTTGGTCTTTCAACTATTTTTTAGTCTTGACCCTAAAATTAAACCAAGTTAACATTGAAGATCATTTAAATTGGCATTGAGGACTTTATTTCCTTCCATTTTATGTCCAAATGTATCATAATTTGTCGACTCATCAAATCCTCTATCTCCAACTTTATTTATATTATCAGTAGCAATTTTATTTTAAGTTTTGAATTCATTATTTTTGTAAGTGGAATTTAAATATTATGGTATGCGTAAGTGGATTGACAATATTAACCACTTATCATATGCTGATACTACCATTATATTTGTCATTATAGAAAAAAATTCTTACAGTTGATGATGGATGTACTATAGAATTATAAGACAACTTGGTTCATTTATTAACAAGGAAAAGAGTGTTTTTCTTATTTGTCATAAGACAACTGATGCTCATATCAGGGAGGTGGAAGAGTGCACCATTTTTAGTATAAGAAAATTTCCTCTAATCTATTTAGGTTGCCCTATTGGTCATAGAAAAAAGAAAAAGTTTCATTTCTCAGAACTAATGAAGAAAGTGCATAAGAAGTTACAAACATGGAAAGGGAAGCTGATTTCATTTAGTGTTAATGTTGTTTTAATTAACAATGAATTGAACAACATCCCCATTTATTTAGTATCTGCTATTACCTCCTAAGTATGTTATTTATGCTTTGCATAGAATCTTTGCTATAATTCTATGGAACTTCAAGATTATTAGAAGAAATAAAAATTGGGTAGCTTGAAATAATATTTGTATCCTTAAAGTGGAAGGAGGTTTGGATTTTAGGTCCTTGTTTGATGTGTCAAAAACACTTTTTCTAAGTTGTGGTGGATTTTCAGGACTCAAAAGTATTCGTTGACCAACTTTATGTGGGAAAAGTATTGTAAGAAGGTGAGACCTCAAATAGTAGAATGAAAATATGGAACTTTAACATGGAAGTATGTGCTCGAAGTAAGGTGAAAATTTGATCGAAGATATGGTGGGAGCCCACATGTGGTCACTCAAGTTTTTGGTATGATAGTTGACTCAATTAGGTGCACTTCATTATTATCTACTACTTAATAGTAATAATAAACTACAATTAAAGGATGTGATTCAAATTTATGCAAATATGAGATGGAATGAAGAACTTTTGCAATAATCCTTGAATAAAGAGGTGTACAATGGAAAAGAATGTGAATTGTGAGGAGGACTCAGAGGAATAGGATAGACCTTAATGGATGTTGAATAGTTTAGAAAAATTGATAGTGGGGTCTGGCTGGGAATAATAAGAAATATAAGAGACATGCAATTAATTTTTAATTAAATATAGATAAAAGGTGTTCCATTTAAAGTGCCTTTCTTTATATGGAGGTTATGGAAGAAAAGGCTACCTATTGGGGAAATTCTCACAAGAAATAGAATTTGTGATGATGTAGTGTGTTGTGTTGTTGTAATGGGGATGGGGTACAAGGGAGATTTAAACATTTGTTTATGATTTTATTTACTGCTAATTCTTTATGGAATTATTTTATAGCTGTAGCACGAGTGGATGGACCTTTTTTGCAGATCAAGGATTGTGTTTTTAAGTGATGGAACACTGTAACCATTTCAAAATTTAATTTAATATATGTAGCTGTTCCAATGTTTATACTATGGTAGGTATGGAAGAGGAGGAATGCTATTAAGCATGGGGAAGAATGTCTGATGGTAGAACAAGAATGGAGATCACTAGAAACCTTGTCTATATAGCTAAATGCTTATACCCTTGGATGATAAATATCCCCAATTCTTGGCCTGAATTTGTAAAGTTTTTAAATGATTACACACCTAGTATTTATTGAAGGTGGTGTATTGGAATGTTCCCAGGATGAGAGCTTTTAAATGCAACGCAAATAGTGCATCTAAAGAGAATCTTGGACCTAGTTTAGGTGCTTTTTGTGTGAGAGATAATTTAGGCAATGTGGTATATGCTGAAGTAGTAGCACTATGGTTGGATTAGAAGTTTGTATTGCTATGAATTATTTTGCTTTATGCCTAGAAACTGACTCACTTTCTGTGAAACTTATTAAGCTCAACCTGTCAAGGAAAAAAAGTTAAGAAGAAATTGATAGTCAAAATTGAACAATATAAGAAATAAAGATGCTGATGAATACTTATGTTAGTCAATGAAGGCTAGATCAGGTATATTGAGTTAAAGAAGTCTTCGGTTGGAATAATTTCATGAAATTTGTGAGATATCTAAATGCATGATCTAAAAGCACCTAAAACTCGATTTCACTCTTAGATGTTACATCTCCATGACAACCAGATAGAGGAAGTTCAGCAATTTCCTTAGTCAAATGATCTACATCGATTTGGAGATGACAAATTTAGTAGTGAAGATTGAGTGGATGGAGATTGTAGAACTCTCTATAGCTTCTGATTTTTGTCATTTCCTTTTCGGCTTTTTTTCTTCTGAATATGGCCTTTTACTAGGATTGGGTCTGCTGGCTTGGACTTGGTAATTGGTCATTATTTTCATTTTTTAAATAGTCTTGATTTTTAATAAAGGGTCTTCTATCCCTCTTTAAATTAAAAAAGTGACTTTACATCTAGATTTTTAGAACCCAACTAGGTTGGGGTTGATCCCACAAGTAATAGGTCAAAATATTAATTAATATGCCAGTCTAAGAAATCAACAACAATTTTCAGTAAAAGAGGGGGGGGGGGGTTTGTAAATATGTAATTTAATAGTAACAATTGCTGATTTATTTGGATTTGTGATCAATTTGAGAAAGGCACTAGGAATGTGTTCCCTAATAACTTTATAATTCTGTAGGTTTGTCGTACTTAGTGATCTCTTGTAGTGCTCGATATAAAGAATCGATTGGTTATGTATCATCTAAATGACTATGTTACGCTCCCTGTAGATGGCTCTCCCCAATCACAAAGGTTCATGGGTCATGGGTTTTGATTTAATAACCCCTATCTGTCATCCCAATTCAGTCTTTCCAATTTATAAGTTAAATCCTAATTTAATGGAGGTTGGTATCTCCAAGTTTTGTTGTTGATTCTCTTTTTATATTCGATTACCCTATCTAAAGTCTAGAGTAGAGATAAGACGAGTCCTAACATTGTACATTATTAGAAAGCAAACACTCTGAAAAGAATTAACAATATTATGCCTAAACACCCTTTTGAGATTCACCTTGTACACATACTATCTAGTTAATCTGTCATGGTTCCCACAATCCTAGTTGTGGTTTTTAGCTACACATAATTCCAAGAACACAAGAAGAATTATAATAAGAACGCATAACTATGAACATACAATAATGAGATGAAAAAATCCAAAATCTCACTTTGAAATAAAATCCTAAGAATTGCAATTTTTAATTCCATGCCATGATCCGATTTCTGAGTCATGATGGCACCTACTTTATCCCAGTAGGTAAGCCAAAACATAGTCTAGATCTATAAGTAATGGGTTGATTTGGTGGAAAAATGGCCTAAATGTCAAAAATATTCAAGTAAAAGACTTATAAGAAATAAATAATGGAAATAATAATAAAATAGAAGGTATACAAGAGAAATAACAATATCCCACAACCTAGTAATGTCGGTACAAGAGACACTAATCCAAAAGAATATGAGTACTATCATAGTCAAATATATATCAATCCCAAAAATTAAAAGACTGAGAAAAATACAAAAGATGAAGAAAGGTCAACTCTTACTCCGAGAGATCACCCTACCTCTAAACTTTGGCTCGTACTATCGCACGTCAACTGTGGTAACTACTACTTGGATCTGCACCAAAAAGGTATAGAAGTGTAGTATGAGTACAAAAGCCACAGGTACTCAGTAGGCATCGTTGATTGATTGAGGTAAGGCATAATATAAATATAATAAAATACTAGATAAATAAGCTAAGTCAAGGTAAGAGGTCAAACCTAGAATATAACATTAAAGGAAATATAACTATCACTACAAACTGGCCCCTATAAGCCATTAAAAACAATAAATTAAATAACCTAATGAAGGCCCCCATAAGCCTGGAGGGTGCAATCAAAGAGAAGTAATAATCGAAATTATGCTACTTTGTCGAATCTCTCAATCATAAGAATGGATCCTTCAATTACATAAAATCCGGACTTAAATCAATTCCATAACCATCATAAATAACTTATCGATGCCAGGCTTTAACCAAAACTCACATCATCATTTGCCAGACTTGAACCAAAACTCATACCTTGAATAAGTTGGAATCAAACTGTTCTTAAGATCATA
Organism: Capsicum baccatum var. pendulum; assembly: GCA_030864225.1. Lineage (NCBI taxonomy): Eukaryota > Viridiplantae > Streptophyta > Magnoliopsida > Solanales > Solanaceae > Capsicum > Capsicum baccatum. Next base: position 193,925,831 of record CM061558.1, on the reverse strand, counting down.
AATCACGAGGCTTGAATCAGAACGTGTATCATCTCCCAAGTATCAATCTAAAATAAAGTGTCATATGTCTAAACATCCTCAAGCTATAAAATATAAATTTAGATGATGTAACACGCCTTTTAAGTTTTTAAGGAGATAATAGTAGTTTTGGCCTAAGGTGGGCCGGAGAGGCCTACTTCTAATACCAAACATCCATTCTATTGAAAATTCTATCCCTAACTAGACTAAGGTATCTAATTTCACTACTAGATATTAAATAAACCACATTTTAGTTCTGAGATAGCAAATTTACTTAAAGAGCGAGTAACTAAGTCAATTATGCCTAATTACGCCTCTAATCGGCTAAATAATCCAATTCATTCTAAAAGTAACTCCCAAGTCCTAATTTCCAACCCATATCTAGTACATTATCATAAATATACTACAATTTAACCCAATTATAAGAAAGGTAAATCTAGCCTACCTGGATGCCGAATAAAGCCTAGTGGAATCTGCTAAATCAATAATTTCCTCTGTCTAGAAGTTTTTGTATGATACAATTAAATAAAAATGATACTATACTAATGGATACGGGAAGAACAATACCCATATTGCATTTTTATGCCTTGAATAAAAAATCACGTAAAAATCCCATGTGGATCCCACTTATAAAATCACACTTTCGAACAGTCAACAAGTACCTCTATGCTTAAGGAATATTTATCCTTAAGAATAGGAAAATTTTGAGTTCAAATGATACCTCAGTATACTCAACAAGAATCTAGGAGTTTTGGGAATAATTGAGAATTTAACAATGAATTTGATGGAAACTTACCAAGATTTTGATGAAGAAATGAGTAATCCGCGCTCACAAACACCCCAAAATCTCCGAATAACTTTTCTCCCAATTTCCCACGCTCTCCAGGGTTTTAAATCTTAAGACTTGTGAGAAAAATGACAGAAAATCGGGCTAATGAGGCATTTAGTGGCCTCCAGGTGCCACTTAAGAGGACACTTAACTGCTTAAGTAGTCATTGCTAAAGCGGCTAAGTACCGCTAAAGCGGCTAAGTACCGCTAAAGCGAGACCCATTTGGGCTGGTAGACCGCTAAAGCAGATAGGCTGCTGCTAAAGTAGCTTCCACTTTAGTGATCAAACTACTGCTAAAGCAGCTCACTGGTCAAGACAGGGCCGCTAAAATGGCTAAAGGCCTACTTTAGCGGATGCACTAGCTGAAACTTGGATATCATGACCCCTCAAGATGTCACGACCCAAAACCAAGGGTCATGATGGAACTTGTCGCCGCGAACCTTGACAAGTTAGCCTATAATACAAACTGATATAAAAAGGGAAATAACAATCCAAACCCAAGGCTAGGCTTCTAGAAAAAACCCGATCCATATCAATATAACAAATGCGGAAAGAAACATACACAATAATATCCAGTCCCAAAACCTAGTGTACAGTATAAGAACACAACTATTACAACTCGAAGTCAAATGCAAAAGACATCCAAAATAGGATATAAATATGTCTCTGAAATACAATAAAGAAATAGTCTAATGAGGAAATATAGAAGTAGAATCCGGATGCCTAAAATGAACCACTTCCTTAAAAAGCTCCAAATGATTCCCAAAATCAAACACCATGATGAGCACCCAAACTAAAATTTGCACCAACAGGATACAGTAGGAGTGAGTATGGTTCACTTGTACTAAGTAGGTATAATAGGCCGACCGAGTAAAATAGAAAATAAAACATAAAAAATACACACTATGGGCACGTCATCTGCATTCAGAAAATGCCCCACAATGGTAGCCCACATCGCTGGCGCTAATAGTTCAATAATATCCACATATAACACAACAAAACATAAGGAAAGAATACAAGTATACATTTATGCAAAAAAACCAGGAAGGAATATAAGCATATATTTATACCATATATGCGTAAGGAAAAGAGACAACACACACTGGAACATCAAATACAAGTCAGGGAAGATAGAACAATGGATAGGCAACAAGTCAAACAAAATATACAATCACATAACAACCATAGCAAAGTAAATGTAATAAGGATGATGATGATGTAATGCACGAGGTTATCGCACAAACTTTTAGATCATCGCACAACCTTTAAGATCATCGCATAGTCTCCATATACACCTATGGAGCTAGAGCTACAAGACATGGGAACCATGGGGGGTTCGTCAATTGGTAAACAATCCATATATACTCATATATTCTCCCCAACACATCCATCAGGGAGGGTTTTATAAGATGGCACATTTTCTTTCAGAAAAAAGTATTGCTAGTGTTTCTCAGAATTTTCTACGGTGGTACCAATATTTTATGAATGAGTATAAGGATGTAATGCTCACAACTAACCACAATGAGTATTTCCATAACCAACCATAATGAGTATTTTCACAATTATCCAATATACCATCACGTGAGCCAAATATCCACTTTTTATTTCCAACCATCAATGAAATCCAACATTAATCATATGCCAACAGAGTATGAATATATTTTAACACGCAATTGGTAACATAAAATGCTTTTCACTAAGCAAGATTCAATTATCATGTATACAAGGCTATAAATATCACATAGGACCCCACATGATCACACATAGCAAATAATGTTCCAAAACCACCACATAACATCACATGTAGGCCCCCACATGGGCACAACACATTAAGATATCTATTTTACTGATTAGTTCACATACCATTAACATTCTTTTGTATCAAAATTAACTACCCAATCTAGTTTGAAAGAAGTTAAGCCATAACCTACCTCGAATGCCAAAAACTTAAAAAAAAAGCTTTCAATAGAAAAGACTCACCCCTCATGAACGATTTTAGAATCAACTAAAACATTAAAATATAGAATCTATGTGTCAAAAGAAGCCAACGATACCCATATTGCCTATTTTCAAGTTGTGGTCAAAACGGACCCTCGAAATGGGTTTTTAAAAAGAAATGAGAAATCATAACTTTGTTTCAAAATATGTTCCCCATATTTTTATAAGTCCACAGCTAAAAACCCAAGCAAAAATGAGTTAAAAAGGAAGTCCAAATCAAAGAAAAACCATCTTCAAGCTTTAACGGGTAAAAATCCATGAAATTCATTTAAAGATAAAGAATCGAAGTTGTTTTAAAGATGAAATTGAGAGAAAATTGATAATTATAGGATTAGAAACTCACCCAAGTGAAAAAGGTTTGAAATTGGGGTTTAAATTGGAAAATAATTTTTAGGCCTTGCGGGCCAAATTCCCAAATTCTATACTTAATTTAAGTTTAAAACAAGAATCAGATGATGAATATTGAAGAAAATAATTGAAATGGGTTTTATAGAGCTTACCCAAGCTTAAAAGTGGAAGAAATAACTCAAAATCACAAAACCCTATGATCCTAGTCAAAAATAATGAAAACCAGGTATTTATATACCCAAGCTTCATGATCGCGGACTAGGATCGAGATCATGGTACCTAGCCTATGAAGGATATTCTGATCGTGTGAAGGGTTAACGATCGCAACACTCTAACTGCAGGCCTAATCACAATTGAGATAGGAGCATCGCGATCGTGGGTACACAAGCTGAGTGGTGCACCAGTTAGGGACTTGGTGCATTCCAAGTCTCTGAAGGTCCCTCGGGATTCATCTAGAATCCTGTGAATGTAAACGAACTATGCTAGCCTATCAAAAAAATGCAACGAACTCAATGGCAATATTTCATATTTGAAAAGACATTATATTAACAAAGTTGACCCATAAAACCCAAAATGACAACTTTCTAAATTGAGGGCCAAAATAAGATTTAAAGGCCATAAAATCATCTTACCGCCCTAAAATCGATGTTTCAGATCTGCTGGCATAGTTCGTTCTACCATTCATTGCACGAACCAAAAGATATCAACTAAAATTACCTATAAGGCTCTCAAAGACGCCAAACACCATGAAATCACACCAAAATGCACCAGGAATAGTGCTAATACTCCCTACACCTCAGAAATACCACAACAAAATTATAGGGAGGGGTAAAATAGTCAAATCACATAGAAACACCTATTTTATCAAAATTCAGGTTGTTACATCATACACAACTAAAGATCTAGTTTGAGCTGGAACTAAGGAAAAGGAAATACCTGAATCACTAAAAACGTTGGGGATAAGAACTACGCATATCAAATTTGACCTCCCAAGTAGCCTCATCTACTTGTCGATGCCTCCACTAGACCTTAACCACCTGAATAACTCTGGATTGTAACTGTCTACCATCCCTATAAAAAATGTAGACTTGCTCCTCAATAAAAGACAACATCTCGTCTAACTGAACTAATTCACAATGCATGACATGAGTCTCATCCAGAATGTATTGGAGAAGCATGAAAACATGAAAAACTGGATGAACATTTGATAAAACTGTGGGCAAAGCTAATCATAAGCCACATAGAAAATAGTTTGAAGAATCTCAAATGGGCTAATATACCAGGGGCTAAGATTGTTTTTCTTCCCAAACCTCATCAAACCCTTCATGGGTAAAACTCAAAGGAAAACACGATCACCAATACCAAAACTGAAGAAATAAAGTCTAAAATTTGTGTAGAACTTTGGCCTACTCTAAGCCGCTTAAAGCCAATCCTAAATTATCCAAACTCTAACAAAAGACTCATAAAGCAAGTCTGTACCTCAAGGTTTATCCTCAAAAGCCTTAAAACAACCAACTATAGAGCAACAACGCCTACCATACAAAGCCTCAAAAGGATCCATAACAATAATGGAATGATAGCTATTATTATATAGAAACTCGGCCAAGGATTACTGATAATAGAATGGTAGATATTATTATATAGAAACTCTGCCAAGGATAAATGATGCTCCTACTGGACACCAAAATTCATCACACAAATGTGAAGCATATCCTCCAAAACCTAGAAAGTCCTTCTGACTGACCGTTAGTTTAAGTGTGAAAAGATGTGCTAAGATTAACCCAAGCACCCAACTCATCCTGAAAAGTCTTCAAAAATTAAGATGTTGTAGAACCTCGATCACAAATAATAGACACTAGCACTCCATATAGTTGTACAATCTCATGAATGTAGATATGAGCCAACCTCACAGCACAAAAGGAGACCTGTACTGAAATCAAATGAGTGGACTTGGTCAATCTATCCATGATAACCCAATTACTATCAAAACCATGAGAAATTCAAGGCAAGCCGGTCATCAAGTCCATGGTGATTCATTCTTATTTCTACATAAGAATGGGTAACCTTTAAAGTAGTCCACCAGGTATCAAATGATCGGCCTTCACCTACTGGAATCATAGGCAACGAGCTATAAAATCCACTATATCCTTTATTATACCACCCCAACAGTAATGCTATCTCAAGTCACGATACATCTTACTCGCTTTTAGATAGATGGAATACTTGGAACAATAGGCCTCCTCCAAAATCTATCTAATACAATCACCCACTCTTGGGACACAAACTCAACCCTTAATTCTCAAAACACCAACAAAATAAAGTAAGGCTTTCTTAGGTTCACCACTTAACACCTTATCTTAAATCAACTCCTGCATCATCAAATTGATGAAGTTGAATCTACTCCATCAAAGAAGACCTAGTCTCCATAAATGTAAAAACATACCCAAGTGTTAAAATATCAAACCTAACCATCTGGTGAGATAGAGAATGAACCTCTTAAGTCAAAGGCCTCTCTTGGGTCAAAAGATATGCCAAGCTACCCATGCTAGTTGACTTTTAACTCAAGGCAATTGCAACTAAATTAGCCTTGCCCAAATGATAGTGTAATACCACCTAGTTTTATTAGTTTAATTCAGCTCTTAGTGATTTCATAAGAGGCTAAAAACTTGAAAATTTAGCTATGTGTTGAGGACTTATCTATTTTTAAGACCTTCTAACTTTGAGGAATTTTAAGTTGACCTTCCAGACTCCGAGGCGATAGTTTTTGAGTTGATTCATTTCCAGGGTGTAAGGATCATGTCTCAGGTAAGTTTTGGATTTTTTGAACAAGGATTAGATCACACTTGGATTTCCAAAATAGCAAGTCACCGCGATTGTGGTGTGTCGTGTTGGCTATAGTGGTGGCAACCTTGGCGCATCGCAGTGATTCCCAAATCAGCAATGGTCCTATTCCAGTGAGTCACCATAATTCCACCACATTGTGGTGGGAATAGTGATGACACATTCACCGCATCGCGGTGATGACATAAATTCCAGTTCTGAATTTTAAATTTCAAGGGCAACTTAGTATTTTTTTTCGACGCCCCAAATCATGAAAATAGAAGATTTAACCCTATTCAAAGCATATTACACTCATTCCTTACCAAAATTCTCTCTAATAAAATCCTAATTCTTAATGTTAGACTTTAAGAAACCCCAAATTCCACTATTCCTTTTTCAAGATAACCAAGAATTTGAGTTTCCCGATTCAAGAACTTCAAGAAACAACCTTTAAGAACACCAATAGGAATTTAGAGTCAAGTGTATTCAACAATTTAATCCATTAAGGTATGTGGGGTTATGAGCAAGGATACTTCTTTCATCTTTGTGCCCAAAACTAGTTTCTAAAGTTGAATTTACATGATTTGCAGTTTATGGTTCATACCCAATTATCATTTCTTGAAGATTATGATATTACAAGTGATTTAAATATTGAATTTCATCTCTATTTTATTTATTTATGAATGTGACATGATTATATATACATTGAGAATTGAATTTTACTATTTTGACTAGAATTATTATAGAATTTCAAGATTTTTATTATTGAGCATGACTTGGTGATAAATTCACATGAGTTTAAAGAATGGGTTATTAATCCCTAAATTGGGTATTGATATTTCAAGAAGATAATGCTTTTAAGCACCTATGATTAGTTCATATTCAAATATTTAGAAAAGATTTGATTTTTTAATCCTCATCTTAGATATGGAATCTACATTATAGTTTTATTACAGTTTTATTATAGTTTACGGTGAATAAATGCATAACTGGTTTTTATTATAAAACCTTATGCTATTTTTAAAGTGAATTTCCTACAGATTAAGCATAAATATTTAAAGGGAGTAGTATTTAGCACCAAGAGGGAAGTGAGGGTTTAGCGTATCCTACTTCCTCAGAACTATGACCCAACGTAGGTATAGATTATTCAGATTATTCTCATTTATGTAGATGATAAATACAGGTTGTGATCAATTAGCTCAGGTTATACTCCTTGGCAAGAGGAAGACACTTCTCCCCAATATGATGTTTTCCCCTTAGAGAAACTAGATGTTGGACTCTATGATAGCTCACATGGTTTATGTCAGTTAGAAAAACTCCCCTATAGAAAAGAGCAGCCCTAACAAAAAAGAATAACAAAACTACTTTTATAAACTAAGTGTAAAGGCTCATAAATTTTACTCAGATATTATCTTACATGAGACATCAGTTATCAGATTTCAGCATTTAGTATTCATATTATAATGGTGTGTTTGTTTTACACTTAGCCTGGATGATTTGAAAACAGACTTAACTTCAGTCCTACTCACTTCATTATTAGAAAGAGTAAAAGTACAACTTTTAGAACTAAGTGTTATGGCTCACAAGATTTATACAGTCTACTTATTTCTCATGATTTATGATTTTTTTCTTTTAGATATTCAAGCCAGTGTGAGTCATTTACACATAGCATGCATTCTTTACAAGTTATATGAGCATTGAATTAATGTTTTACTTAAGTATTCACCCCCACATACTTAGTACATTCTAAAAGCACTACTCCATATATACAACTATGTGCTACATTATTTAATAATATAGGTACCAACTCAATTGTTGTCCATATATCATGACCAGATAGCTGCAAATTCCAATCAGTAGAGGATGAGTCTTTCTACTCTAGGGACTTCAGTTAGATGTTATTTATGTTCTTTACTTTCTTATACATATGAATTGATTTATGGTAGTTAGATTCACATCCAGCTATCTATACTCAGTATAGTAGAGGCTTTACAGATGTCAGTCAGAGTCAGTCTTGTAATTTTAGTTTAGCTCTTTAGTTTTATTAGAATATAAAATTGTATCAGTATTGTATTTTCCTAGATTTCATCATGATTATGTTTCTGAATAGTAAGCTCAGTTATTTAATACATATTTGAATTAGTCGCTTTATAGTAAGCTAGTTCATGGTTTAGCTAGGGATCACTTGTGGTCCTAAGCACTGTGTGATATCCAGGCAGTAGTCTCAGGCATTACAAACATGGTATCAAAGAACAAAGTTCAATTGTACTAGGGTGTATGTGAAGCCGTGTGTATTAGAGTCTTATGGAATTGTACAGAGACGTGTATACTTTTCTTCAAAAGGCTACAGGGCATTTGAGAAATATGTCCTTTCCTTCATACTCTAGATCATGCTGTAAAGTTTTCCTCTCAAAAATTTCTATTGATTCATGTGTTACTCTATAATTCTTCATCTCTGTTATATTATTGAGATACCATGATTTGTAAGTTCCAAATCCCCCCCAAGATGATGCTTCCCAATTTACTATCAATAACTTTAGAAGTCATACAAGGGGCTTGAGAAGAGCTCGCTAGTGTGATATAATTTTCTCAAGTTAAAAGTTATATCCTCATCCTTATGAGTTGTTTAATTAAGATAGAGTATGATATTCATACAAATTCCTCGTCAACCCTTTAATATAGATAGTACTCATGAAAGAAGATAGTATGAACCTAGATTGTTAAATATTATTTGGATTCAAGGGATATGGTAACCTAAAGTGTTATGATTTATAAGTAGTAGAATATTCTTATAGTTAGAAGTATGGGCTTAGAAGTGTAGTGTCAAGAAAGGTGGTGATGATGATTGATAGAAAGTATATATATGAACTTATGCATGTTATCGAGTTTAGGCTAAGGTGATATGTCTTTTTGTGTCAGCTTAGGAGTAATGAATATGGTATAGGTTCCTTGGTTGAAGACAGTGAAAGAGTTATTAGTTAAGGTAAATTATTGCTTGCTTGAAGTAAGAAAGATATTATTGATGGTATTTATTGTGTTTGAAAAGTATAGGTTGATGATGAAAGTATTTAGTGGTAGAGTATTATGAATTTAGGCTTCTCTTGAGGTTGAAATGAGTTTAGTTGAAACTTATAGAGCTATGAAAAGAATTCAAATGTATAGATAAGTGAATGGTAGTGATGCATAAAGGGAGGATATGCTAATGGATTGTAATAAGATAGACCATAGGATCATGATCAATTATTCTTATTATGAGGCTTTAGTGGATTAGTGTTTCTTGATGTCTTATCTTATAGCTTCCAAGTGAGAATAGTGTACGAGGTTAGGTTGTTAATCATTCCTAGAACTAGACACTAAGTTTGAATAGTGGATGATCATAAAAGGAGGAAATAATGATTTCTTGGTTGGTGTTGCTAGCTATATGGAAGTGATCTAGTAGGATTGAACAATGTATAGAAGAGTTTAAGTTCATGTATTTGTAATATAATTGTGAGTTACGATCTTGGTAGGCTATGATTATATATTTAGTAAGGCAAGTATGTTTGTCAAGTTAATAAAGTGTATGTCTATGATGATGACTATTGGGATAATGAAATATAGAGTTGTATCTCAGATGGAAGTATTAGTAGTGGGTTTCACCCTTTTAGGTGTAGTTCTTTCTGGGTAAGTTTGTTATTTATGTCTATTATTATACCCCAGGCTCTAGAGTAAAGTGATTGTAGTTTAGATTAGAATTTAGTAAAGGGTTCCACAGACGTAGAATAATGGTTTAAAGCTAAGGGGGAAATGATAGTACAAATAACAAAGTCAGATTCTCAGATTTCTAGTAGTGTTTCCAGTGTGTTACAGAACAACACTAGGGAGGAAGATGCCTGACCCATTCTTATTTTGATTTTTTTACTTTAGTTATCACGATATCTACTTATGCCTTATGTGTCAATTCCATGATCATAGTTCAATGTTCATGCACATAATAGAGAATGATGTACTCTTCTAGTTCCTAGCATGAAGAGTTCCAATTTATTCAACAATATGAATCATGCTCCAAAACTTTATGAACTCCAAACTCAGGTCATGCAGCTCTTTACAGTATGTTCAGTTCCAGTACTCATGCTACACTCTTAATGATCAACAAAAAATTTCAGTTTATGTCATGTATGCCCCTCAGTTTAGATCTTTTTGATGAATCCATAAAGTTGATACTCTATTCCCCAGGCCTTAGTTAAGTGTTAAAGTTATCCTTTCATGTTTTAGGTCCTCTTGATCTAACCTTTCAGTGACCTCTTCTTTTGTAGGGATAGTGGTGGCGAGTAATTATTTGGCTAGGAAAAGTTATTGTATGCTTGTTTGATCTAAGGTTATAAGTGTGCAGGAAGATTGAGGCAAAGGTTTTTGATATATTTTATGGTTAGTTGAAATTTTATGTGTGATTCTATAAAGAATAGTGCATGGGAGTTGTTAATAATAGAGGTTTAGAGAATGTGAAAAAGATGATTTTGTAGTTGTTTTCCTAGAAGTTCATGTGTGGTTATGAAGATAGGCTTGAAGGTTATGTTGGTGTATAAGTGGATGAATGTATTGTGCACTAGTGAATTCATGGTAAGAGGTTGGAGTTAGTTTTTAAAGTGGGAATGAGTATTATTCTTGAGGTGAGAAGTTATGAAAACACATGGGTATTGAATTCATAGTCAGACTGGTGTTATGTGTAGTGCCTTGAGATTCTGATTTAGGCTTGAACATGGTGAGAGTGCGTAGTCCAACTCAGACTTTGGCAAGAGTAGTTATATGTACGTGTGTGATAAAGCATTTAAAGGGAGTACTATAGTTGAGGGAGTATTTGAGAAGTGTGGCTAAGCTTGAAGATTAGCAATTGCATTGCATACGACTTAGAAGTTCTGTCCTAGCTTATGTTTCATAGGCCTATTTTCCATGTTATAGATATTATAACTATAATAAGATTCCTTATTCAGATGTCTTGTTCAGTGTAACAGCCCGAACACCGGCGCATGTGAAATTGTCCGCTTTGGAGCCTCGGCCCCTCACAGTTTTTAAAATGTGTCACATACGTGGAAGGTATCCATGCACCTATAAGGCACACTTCGTTCCCCTTCACTACCGATGTGGGATTTGCCTAAGTGAATGCAGGCGTTACGTATCGTCGTCCCTAAACTCACCCCCGTAGGGAATCAGCATCCTCGCTGAGGTTTGCCCCACTACCGGCACCGACGCTGTCTCTGATACCATTTGTAACAGCCCCAACACCGGCGCATGTGAAATTGTCCGCTTTGGAGCCTCGGCCCCTCACGGTTTTTAAAACGCGTCACATATGTGGAAGGTATCCATGCACCTATAAGGCATACTTCATTCCCCTTCACTACCGATGTGGGATTTGCCTAAGTGAATGCAGGCGTTACGTATCGCCGTCCCTACACTAATGTAACGCCCCATAAAAGTCATGCATGCATTAGACTGTGATTTCTGAGCTTTAGACTTAAGTTTTAGTGGACGTTGCAAATTGTGTCAACTTGCATCGACCATAAATCTCTATGTATGTCAAATTAAAGAACCTACTATTTGTCAAATGTTAGGTCTTCGAATTAGATTTCCAGCGATACCAATTTTGCTAAGATCCGACACTCGAGCAAGAAGTTATAACCCTTCGAAGTAGAGTGCGTCACCTAACCAATCGCACATAGCCACTGGACTGGATGTCCGATGCACAATGCGGCACCTAGCTTGGCCTATGCGATCAACAAGGCGGCGCACACCTTAATCTAGGCGATGCAAAGGGCGGCGCCTATCCTAGTCTATGCAATGCAAAGGGCGGCGCCTATACTTATGGTTTCAGTTAATGGAAACACTCCGTTTTGAGTTACTTTAAGTGCAAGTTAGTCCTAACAAAACCCAAAATCGTCCTTACCCACTCCTAAACGGATTTGGGCCTATTAACAACATTGAAGCCTCCTATAAAATCCCAAAATCTAATCCTTCAAGAACTTAAGACGAGGAGCAACTAGGGTTTGAGAAAATAAGCTTGAAGGATCGATCATTCCGAAACTTCTTCGTGAAACAAATTACAGATTTGGAATCCTCTAGACGTAGGCTTCAATAGACACCCAAAATTCATGGAGAACAAGGTACGTGGGGTTTTCCTAAAATCTCATGGGCATAGAAATCATGTTTTAAGAATCGGGTTTTCGAATTCATGTAAATATTCATGTTTTAGAAGCTTTAATGATATTGTTTTGGCCTTTTGGCTTTCCCCCAAAGTGATTGAAAATTATATGTATACGTATATATGTGTTTGTCCTGAAATATGAATTGAGAGCATGATTTTCATGAAACCCCTCTCTTAATGTAAAGTTTTTCATGTTTCACAAAATATAAATTGTTTGAAATACATCTTGAAGAAAAGGAATCATGATATGAAGTGCTTTGACTTTTGCTATGTTTGGAATACAATTTTTTTGAATACGAAAGAGAGGGTTATGAATGTTGAATATTCATGTAATGAAAGAATGCATGGTTTTGACAAAGTTCACATGACCACCATATGTTTGATGAAAGTTTTGCATAAATTTGATTTAAGTTTCAGAATATGAAATCCTTTACATCCGTTACATGTTTTGGTGGTCTAAACTATGTTTTGAATGAAAGCTCTTGCTTAATATATTATGGCTCAGAAATAGGACTTGCAAGTCTTGGTATGATGATACCAACTCAGAAAATGCCATAACAGACACAGACGAATACAAAAATCAGACTTTATCAGATTTGCGTTTTAGAACTTCAGAATGATGCATGTTCAGAAAAGGCTAAAATAGGGCATAAAGAGAGCTTAGGTGGTTCCCTGAAGAAGGCGTGAGTTCAGACAACTCTTTGCCTAAAACCGTGGTTTGCCGACCTGGGTATATTATTATGCGCTGACTTAAATGTCCTGTGGCGTATCAGACTCAGAGACTCCAACCCTTGCGGCACACTTGGGTTGGGGGCTTCCCCGCCGAGTCAATGGCGGATTCCATACAGCCCGTGGAATATTCAGACTTGTAGGGGAATACCACCTAACTCAGAAGTAAAACACAGATCATGATTTGAAGTGAACAGACAGGTTACATGTTTTCAAAAAGTGCCCATGTATTTTTCAGAAACAGTTTTTTTATACATGATGTCTTGAGGAAAAGAATTGCTTTCACTTATTATATATATATATATATATATATATGTATGTATGTATGTTCTATTATGTTATTTTTGGAGTGCTTCGCGTGCCAGTACTTTTGTGCTGACCCGCCCTCCTTCCAGGTTCTGAGGCAAAGTCTAGGGGTCCAGCTACTTAGTAGACATTCTCGGATTGGCAGACTTGATTTACAGTAGTGAGCCTTCTATCATTCGTAAGGCCTAATTATGTCCGCCATTATCTTACTTACTACGTTTTTTGTTTATTGAGGGCCTTGTCCCAGTTTCTTTTCAGACAGATGCTTGTGTTCTTAGTAGAGATTTTGCAGACTGATGTCAGATAGTATTATTCAAAAATGTTGCAGAACTTGACCATGTTTTCCGTACTCAATTATATTCCGCATTTTATTATGATTATGAATGTTGTGCATGATAACCAGATAGAGAATGGGTGTTCCAGGCCTTCATGGTTCGGGATGCTCATCATGGATAGGGCCTAGGCTCGGGTCGTGACATTCAGATCATGCCCATGATCCCTTGTTCCCCAATGTTAGTATAACTTCATAGAAAGAGTGTCGAAGAAATGCTCTAGTTGAGTATAAGCTTTCAGTTTGATTCAGTCAATATAGCCTGTGATCCAGTTTAGTAATTAAGCAGATAAGCTCCTCCAGATCCAATTTAAGGTAATGGTTAATCATAAGTTGGCTCTCTCATTTATATCTCATTCTTATAACCTTTCCTATTTCAGAGAATGTATTCAAGAAATTAGCTCGGTCATGATATTCAGTTCAATATCATATTTCAGACTCAGTTATGCAATCATGATCCAAGTCATGTATGTTCAATATATGACCTTAGTTACCTTAGTACAGTACTCTCAGTCTAACTAGTATCTTTCAAGGATAAATTTTCTCAAAAAGGAGATATTGTAATACCCCATACTTTTCTTAGTTCAGTTCAACTCCTAGTGCTTTCATGGGAGGCTAAAAGCTTGAAAATTTAGCTATGTGTTGAGGATTTAGCCATTTTTAAGACCTTCTAACTTTGAGGAATTTTAAGTTGACCTTCCAGACTCTAAGACGTTAGTTTTTGAGTGGATTCATATTCAGGAATGTAAGAAGCATGTCTCGGGTAAGTTTCAGATTTTTCGGATGAGGTTTGGATCACACTTGGATTTCAAAACAGCAAGTCACTACGATTTTAGCGAGTCGCGGTGGCATAATGGTGGTAGCCTTGGTGCGTTGAGGTGATGCCTAAATCACTAATGGTCCCATTCCAATGAGCCACCGTGGTTCCACTGCATCGCGGTGGGAATCGGGATGACCCCATTCACCGCGTTGTGGAGACACCTTAAATTACACTCCAGTTCTGAATTTTTAATTTCAAGGGTAACTTAATCTTTTTCCCATGCCCCCAAATCGTGAAAATAGAAGATTTAACCCTATTCTAAGCATATTACGCTCATTCCTCACCAAAATTCTCTCCAACAAAACCCTAATACTTCAAAATTAGACTTCAAGAAACCCCAAATTCCCCCTTTCCTCTTTCAAGATAACCAGGAATTTGACCGATTCAAGAACTTCAAGAAACAACCTTCAAGAACACCAATAGGAATTCAAAGTCAAGTGTCTTCATCAATTTAATCCATTAAGGTACACGAGGTTATGAACAAGGATACTTATTTCATCCTTGTTCCCAAAACTAGTTTTTAAAGTTGAATTTACATGAATTTGCATGATTTGCAATTTAGGGTTCATACCCAATTATCATCATTTGAAGATTAGGATGTTACAAATGATTTAATTATTGAATTGCAACTCTATTTGTATGTTTATGTGTGTGACGTGGTTATATATATATATTGAGAATTGAATTTCACTATTTTGACTAGAATTATTACAGAATTTCAAGATTTTGATTATTGAGCATGCCTTGGTGATAATTTTACATGAGTTTAAAGCATGTGTTATTAAGCCCTAGTTTGAGTATTGATATTTCAAGAAGATAATGCTTTTAAGCACCTATGATTAGTTCATATTCAGATTATGAGAAAAGATTTAATATTTTAATCCTCAGCTTAGACATAGAATCCATAGTAGAGTTTTATAACAGTTTATAGAGAACAGATGCATAACTGGTTTTCATTATAAACCTTTATGCTAGTTTTAAAGTGGATTTCCTATAGATTAAGCATACAGATTTAAAGGGAGTAGTATTTTTCACTAAGCGGGAAGTGTGGGTTTGGCGCATCCTACTTCCCCAGAATTATGAGCCAACGTAGGTACAAATTATTTTGATTATTCCCATTTATATGGATGACAGATACAAATTGTGATCACTTAGATCAGGTTATACTCCTTGGTAAGAGCATGACACATTCTTCCCAACGTGAGGTTTTCCCCTTGGGGGAACTAGACTTTAGACTCCATGATAGCTCACATGATTTATGTTGGTTAAAAGAATCTCCCTCCAGAAAGCAGTAACCCTAACAGAAAAGAAAAATAGGAAAGCTTTTAGAAACTAAGTGTAAAGGCTCACAAATTTTATCAGATATTGTCTTACATGAGACATCAGTTATCAAATTTTAGCTTTCAGTTTTCATATGATAAAGGTGAGTCCTTTTTACACTTAGACTAGATGATTTGAAAACAGACTTAACTTCAGTCTTACTTAGTTCATTATCAGAAAGAGTGAAAGTACAACATTTAGAACTAAGTGTTGTGGCACACATGATTTATACAGTACGCTTATTTCTCATGATTTATGATTTTCAGCTTTCAGTTATTCAAGTAGTGTGTGTCATTTACATTTAGCAAGCATTCTTTACAAGTAATATGAGCATTGAATTACTGTTGTACTTATGCATTCACCCCTACATTATTAGTACATTCCAAAAGTACCGATCCATATTACGTCTATGTGCTACATTGTTTAATAATGTAGGTACCAGCTCAGTTGTAGTCAATATATAACGATCAGACAGTTACAGATTCCAGTCAGCAAAGGATGAGTCTTCGTACTCCGGGGACTTTAGTTAAACATTATTTATATTCTTTAATTTCTTATCCATATGGATTGATTTGTGGTAGTTGCAGTCCCATCCCAACTATCTATAGTCAGTATAGTAGAGGCTTCACAAATGTTTGTCAGAGTCAGTCTAGTAATTTTAGTTCCGCTCTTCATTTTTATCAGAATGTAAAATTGTATCAGTATTTTAGTTTTCTAGATTTCATTATGATTATATTTTCACAAAGTAAACTCAGTTATTTTATACATACTTAAATCAGTTGCTAAATAGTATGCCAGTTCGTGGGTTAGATTGGGATCACTTATGGTCCTAAGCACCGTGTGATGTACGGGGTAGTCTCGGGGCATTACAGAAAGAGAATAGTTAAGACATAATCCTTAAGCAACTAAATCCAATGACGCTGCCTCATATTAAGATCTCGCTGGATGAAGAAGTACTGAAGGATACGATAATCCGAGAAAATCTCACATTGAACTCCATACAAATAGTCCCTCCACAACTTCAAAGCAAAAACAACCGTGCATAACTCCCAAGCATAGGTAGGGTAATTATTCTCAAGGGTCTTCAATTGATAAGAATCTTACATAATCACCTTACCCTCTTCTTTAACACAACACCTACCACAACACCTAAAGCACAAAAAAAGACAGTGAGATCGACGCCCTCCTTGGGCAAAGTCAAGATAGAAACTAAAGTCAATAATTCCTTGAGTTTTTGGAAGCTCACCTCAAAAGCATCTTACCACTCAAAGGAAATCTTTTTCTGAGTCAACTTAGTCAACGGAGCTATAATAGATGAAAAACCCTCAACAAAACGTCGATAATAACCTGCTAACCCAACAAAACTCCAAATCTCATTGGGAGAGTAGGTCTAGACCAATCACGAACTGCTGCAATCTTAGATGGATCAACAATAATACCCTCCTTAGACACCACATAACCCAAGAAAGAAATAGCTCCAACCAAAACTCACACTTGGAGAACTTAGTATACAACTTCTCATCTCTTAATCTCTGAAGCACAATCAGAAAATGCTCCTTATGATCGGCCTCACTCTTTGAATAAACTAAGATATAATATATGAATACAATAACAAAAAAAGTCAAGATATGATAAAAACACCCAATTCATCAACTCCATGAATGCGGCTGGGGCATTGGTCAACCCAAAGGACATGACCAAGATATCATAATGACCACATCGAGTCTGAAAAGCTATCTTCAAAATATCCAAAGCTGTAATCCTCAACTGCTGACACCTGAACGTCAAATCAATCTTCAAAAACACCATGACACCCTAAAGCTTATCAAACAAATCATCAATATGAGGAAGAGGAATTTATTTTTAACTGTTACCTTATTCAACTACTGATAATCAATACACATAGACCCATCCTTCTTATTCATAAAAAAGATAGGGCCACCCTAAGGTGATGCACTAGGTGGGATATATCCTTTATCCAACAATTAATCTTTTCATTTCTTCAACTCTGCTGAGGCTATCCTATAGGAAGGAATAAATATGGGCTTGGTGGCCGGCTTAATATCAATAGCTAAATCAATGTCATAATTCGGAGGCCTACCATACAAATTCATAGGGAACACATCCATGAACTCACAGACAACACAAAAAGAATCCAAAGAAGGAGATAAAGAAACACTAGTGTCCCAAATAAAAGCGAAGTAAGGAAAACATTCCCTCTCAACTAATCAATGAGCCTGAACATAAGATATAACCCTCTTATGACTTGAATAAAGTGTACCCTGCTAAGATATCCTTGGCACACCCGACAAAGATAAAGTCATGGTCTTAGCATAAATATCTAGGACAACATAGTAAGAATCCAACCAATCCATTTCCAAGATAACTTCGAAATCAACCATATCTAACACAAGTAAGTCTACCCAAGTCTCTCACCCATGAAAAGTCATAATACAAGATTGGTACACCTAATACACTACTAAGGAATCTCCTACTAGGGTAGATACACAAATAGGCATGGCAAAATGATCCCTAATAAAATAAAAACCATAAGAAAAATATGTTACACATAGGAAAAAGTCAATCCTAGATCAAATAACACAGATGCAAATATGAAACAAATGGGGATGATACTTGTGATCACAGCACCAAAAGCCTCTGCCTTTGGTCTGGCGGGTATAGCATATCACTATCCATGATCGCCAATTGGCTGAGTAGCCCTGCGACCACCACCATAGGATCCACTGCCTCTACCTCTCGCACCTCTTATAGAACCCATACTTCTCACAACTAAAATAGGAGTAACTCTAATCACATGGAGGGGATAGTCCTTGGATAAATAACCAATATTTTCACATATTAATCAACCTTTAGGACCCAAATTAATATTCTAAGGCACCACTAGGATTAGATAGCCACCCTGAACTACTGGGTCAGAAGATCCACTACCCAAACTCTACAAGTCTTCCTATTAATCACACCTAAGCTGCACCTTTTATTTAAAGATTATGCAGTCGCTGTCAAATACAGTAATCCAACAAAGTTGGGGTCAAATCCCAAGGCAATACATAGAATAATGGCTCTTAGATGCTATAGTCTATGGGAAAAACTAGAAATTAAATAAGGGGTTTGAAGTTGTTATATCAAACAAGTAGTGAATATTGACTGTGGTGGTAATTCAATCGTAGACAAACACTAGGGCGGTATTACTCGTGGCTTCTAACTCAGTAAGATTTTCATGCTTACTCCAACTATATAAATACTGTGCATGTAGAGTTTGGTAAGATAGGTATCACCAACTACCTTTCAACACCATTTGGTAAATTTCACTTATCCCCTCCCGATCTCAGAGCGTCGAATTACTAACCCTTACCTCGGACCCCAATTACAAATATATTCTCTCGGTCTCTAGTTTATTAGATGGGAGCTAACTGGCTTAAGAATATAATTTAAGTAAGCTTATATCGACAATCAATCTCAAATCACCGCTGTAATTTCCTTTTCTCAATCTCTACCTCCCTTTAGGATTCGTAGTGAATAAAGGCTATGTCCTAACATGTGCACTCATTAAGAAATCAATCAAAGTGAAGAAAACCCTAATACATGCAATAATAGTACTCTAAAAGGATTGAAAACTTCCCCTACTCTGTTATGTAGCCAAAGTTCCCACAACCCTAGCTAAGGGAGATTAGCTGCTCATGCTTATGTAACAATTAAATGAATTCATTATTGAAGGTATTGAACAATCACATATTAATAAACAACTAAAAAACCCAAAACTTTAAATTAATTAACAACCAAAGTTAATATAGAATAATTCCAAGACCAAATATGGATCTCAGAATCAAGTATATATTTGTGAGAACAAAGAGTGCGTCCCCTCTACTAAAAAACACATAAAGGGTATTTATAGTATATAAGGAAACCCTAAAAATCAAAGCTTGGACAAAAACAAAAAAAGGTCGGTGGCAACTTACCTATGTCTACCTGCGGTTTGGCAGTGGGTGCATATACCAATGCGGTCCGCATATAGACCCAAGTAATTGCCTGATAAATTTCTACACTATTCCCTCTCAGGATGTTGGACTACTAACACTTACCTTACCCACATACAGCTCCAAGATTTAATCACGCCCAAGCTACACCATGAATTTAAAGATTATACAGCTGCTGTCAAATACAGTAACCCAACAAAAGTTAGGGTCGAATACCAAGGGAATATGTAAAACTTTGTCTCTTAACTACTATAGTCAATAGGCAGAACTAGAAAGTAAATGGGGGGTTTGAACTGATTATATCAAACAAGTAGCAAATATTAACTCTGGTTGTAATTCAGTCATAGATGAATAGTAGGGCAGTGTTCCCCCTAGTTTCTAACTTAGTAAGATTCTCGTGCTCAATCCAACTATATAACTGTTGTGTATGTAGAGTCTAGTAAGATAGGTATCACCAACTGCCACTCAGTACTATTTGGTAAATTTCACTTATTTCCTCTCAGTCTCATTGTGTTGCATTATTAACACTTACCTTAGACCGCAGTTAAAACTATATTCTCTTGATCTCAAGTTAATTAAATAAGAGTTAACTAGCTTAAGAAGATAATACAAGTAACCTTATATCAATAATTAATCCCAAATCACCATTGTGATTTCCTTTTCTGAATCTCTACCCCCCTCTTGGGTTCATAGTGAATATAGGATGGATCCTAATGTGTTTACCAATTAAGAAAGCAATCAAATCGAAGAAAACCCTAATATATGTAGCAACAATACTCTAGAAGGATCGAACACTTCCCCTACTTCCTTATGTAGCCAAGGTTCCCACAACTCTAGCTAAGGGAGATTAGCCGCTCATGCTTCTGTAATGATTAACTGAATTTATGTTTGAAGGCATTCAACAATCACACAATAATCAACAACTAAAAAACCCAAAACTTTAACTTAATTAATAACCAAAATCAATACAGAATTATTCCAAGACCAAAAATAGATCTCAGAATCAAGTATATGTCTGTGAGTATAAAAAGTGTGTCCTCTCTACTAAAAAACACATAAAGGGTATTTATAGTAAAAGACAAAACACTAAAAATCAAAGACCAGACAAAAGAAGAAAGGAATAATAACCACTTACCTATGTCTACATGCGGTCTGATAATGGGTGTATGTACCACATGCGGTCCACATGTAAACCTAGGTAAGTGCCTGAAAAATTCCTACACTATTTGCTCTCGGGATGTTGGACTTTTAGCACTTACCTTACCCACATACGGTCCGCATATAGACATAGGTAAGTTTCAGAACTCCTTCTTCAGCTTTTGCACTCTCAGGATCTTCAATTGTGGTACGTACTGATAACGCTCAACTTACACGTCAGTTTAAGTGCAAGGCGGTCATCATAAATATAATACCCAATAAGAGTCAAGGTCGAATCCACAAGGAACAATGTGAATAGCGATCAAATTAGCTCAAAATAATGGAAACTCGCTCTAATTCAAACCTAGAGTACAAGAATGCAAAAATTGAGAGGGGGGAGGGTTTGAATGGTACCACACCTAGTATTTTGTTTAGGATTTTCTAGTTTTAATTAGGGGTTACAAATAATTAGAGTGTAATCAATTAGGTACGGATCTTGGGGTTATGTCTTACTAAGGTAATCTAACATGAGGGTGTTAATAATCAACTTCATTTTTAGTAGATTAAATGTGGGTACATTCTTTTGAATACCAAATGAGTGTGTTCAACAATTGGTAAACAAACGTCAATTTAAGTATCCCTATTTCTAGGATGATGCCTAAGTCATAGCCATTCTGGAATTTATCTTTTTTCTAAGATAACAAAAAGGGAACAACTACAATCTAAGTAATTTTTTACAAATACTCATGTCACCTTCAACCCCTCTTTCAAGGATGGTTGATGGATCTAGGTTACCCACATCCCTTTGTCAAGGATGATGTAAGGATTATGAAATTTAAGGCTTTCACCAACAAATTCCATGTTATCATCAAGCATTTGTAAAACTCATCCACATGAACTACTAATTGAAGCTAACAATAACAACCCACACAAACTTTAACCCTATTCATACATAACCCTAAGAGAAAAAACTAGCTACTCATAAGATAAATAAGTAAAGATATACCCAAAATTTTCATTAATTTAATTTATAAGAGGATAAGTAAATGTTACTTCAAACTTTGGACTCAAACAAATCTTCAATGGGAGTTTGCTAATTCTCCACTTAGAACCAACTCCAATGTATTCTTCACCCAAAATTAATATAATATCTTCTTCTCCAATTGTGGAGGATAAGAACTAGAACAATGTTCAATGATTGGGAATTGAAGTATTGAATGATTGGGTTTGAGTTTTCTTTTGGGAAAATTTGGGAACAACTGTGTGCATTTACATCTTTGTCCTTGGGCTAATTTTTTGCTAGTCTGCGATCACATCAAATTTGGCACTATCGTGCATACCGCAACCGTAAGCAATGCCAGGTGATAGTGGTATCTTTACCATCTTGGCTGACCGTTATCATAATAACTGATGCCATGTTCTACTCTAGGTCTTCAGCTACACTTCTTTGCTCCCATTTGTTCCCTTTTTTAGCTCCAATCTATATCTTTCCATCTTATCATCTTGGTGCCTACAAAATGTGAATATTAGTGAATATAATTACAATTATGTCTCACTTATTCATTCAAATCATAGTAATGTGCACAAATATGGAGTACAATTGAGTGGTATATGTAGATTAAATGTGGATAGGTTCGGTTAGGGGTTTTGGTGCTAGCCTTTCAACAAAGTACCAAACTATCACCCATTGATTCTTTCGAATACCAAATGGGTGTGTTCAACAATTGGTAACCAAACCTCAATTTAGGCATCCCTATTTCTAGGATCATGCCTATGTCATAGCCATTCAGCAATTTATCCTTATTTCTAAGATAACAAAAAGGGAACAACTACAACCTAAGTAATTGTTCACAAATGCTCATGTCACTTTCAACCCCTCTTTCAAGGTTGGTTGAAGGATCTAGGTTACCCAAATCCCTATGTCAAGGATGATGTAGGTATTAGGAAATTTGAATCTTTCACCAACAAATTCCATGTTATCATCAAGCATTTGCAAAATCCATCAACATGAACTACTAATTGAAGCTAACAATAATGACCCACACACTTTAACCCTATTCATACATAACTCCAAGAGGAAAAACTAGCTACTCATAAGATAGATAATTAAAGATATACCCAAAATCTCCATTGATTTGATTTATAAGAGGCTAAGTGAATGTCACTTCATAATTTGGACTCAAACAAATCTTCAATGGGAGTTTGCTAATTCTCCACTTAGAAGGTACTCCAATGTATTATTCACCAAAAATTAATACGATATTTTATTCTCCAAATGTGGATGCTAAGAACTAGAACATTATTCAATAATTAGGAACTGAAAGATTGAATGATGGAATGATTGGGTTTGACTCTTTTTTGGGTGAATTTGGGAACAACTGTGTGCATTTACATATTTTCCCTTGGGCTGATTTTTCGCTAGGCCGCGATCAAACTAGCTTTGCCACGATCGCGCCTACTGTGACCGCGGGCAATGCCATGAAATAGAAGTATCTTTACCATATTTACTAACCACAATTGCGGTCTGAGGACCACGATCACAATAACTGAGGCCTTGTTCTGCTCTAGGTCTTTAGCTGCACTTCTTTGCTCCATTTTGTTCCTTTATTAGCTCCAATCCACATCTTTCTATCTTATCATCTCGGTTCCTACAAAATATGAATATTAGTGCATATAATCATAATTATGTCTCACTTATTCATTCAAAATATGTTAATGTGCAAGAATGTGGAGTACAATCGAGTGGTAGATTCACCACTCATCACTTACCTTAGTGACATGTGGACCACATGTGCTATATGTGGTCCATATGTGGACATAGGTAAGTGCCATACCTTCCAATTCTTTCAACCAAGATTGCTAACTTCAATTTTCAGCACATTCCTTGGTTACGTACATCCAGTAGGTTCCACAAATGCCTAAGGATAATCAAGTTAGTATCCAAGAACTCCACTGTGCACATTTTCTCGAACTTAGAATCCAAAACCTAGTTTCCTGCAAAACATACCTAAAACACTTCAAATCTAACAAAACATCCTAAGAAGCTTGCATATTTTCATTATTTTAAGCATCAAAAGTGCTATATTTCTATAGCACTTCACCTGGTCTACCGTGATACCATATAAAACTTTGAAATCTCTTCCTTAAGAAGCCTAACCTCTGAACTCACAAAAATGACATACTTTCTTGGCGCCTCCCTGAGATTCTCAAAGAATACCCTCAATCAACATAGCATGATCAACTATACTCTAAAAACATGTTCCATATACAACCATCTGAGATGTAGTGAATCAAAGAGAGATATCTAAACCTTTCACTAACTTTAGAATCTTCTCAAACCCAGTGGAAATGCTGGCATAAGAATATCAGGACAAGGCATGAAAGCATGCCTCGTACTGTACAACAGTCATGAAGCCCTGCTCCAGGCAATTAAACTTATTCCTCAGCCGATCCCTCAGACTCTAAGGCACAAATCTATCCAAAAAGGCATTGGCAAATTGGTCCCAATCATCTCAGGAGAATCAAGAGGTCTGCAACTAACAAACGACCTCTATCAATCTCTAGCAGCATCTCTCAACTGATAAGTAGTATAGAAACCCAATATGACTCAAGTGAACCCATATTATACAACTTCTCCTAATAATAAATCAAAAAACTCATAGGCATCCTCGCCTACATTACCACTAAATCTAGGAGGACCTAAAGGAGTAAATCTCTCAAACCTCTTCTAATCATTAGAAGAGATAACCGTACTCGCAGCAAGAGGAAATATAGTGAGTCTGGAAGGCTGAGATCCTATCTGGGGAGGTAACATAGATAAAAGATAAACTCTTAATATCGAAATACTAGTATCAGATACCGTTAGTAAAGTAGGAATAATACTCGGGGTCTGACGAGCACTAAGAGTAGAAGCATGTGCAACTGGAGGATCAACACTTAGGACTGGAGAAACACCAAGTGTGCTTAAAGGATAACCCTCCAAATGGGTTAACAAGTTAACCAACAACCCCTCCAACACTGGGGTAGAAGAACTAAATAGAACTAAAGTAGGACCCACACCTCTAACATGATCAACACAAGGCTCAGGGGAAAGTCCCTTAGCACTACTCATAGATGGGGTAGATCTACGTGCCTATCCACTACTCTGAGTCTATCTACGACTCATAACACACCCTCTAGACTAGGCTCTCACCCCAAATAAAGGCTATACACCTCTAACTTTATGAGATATAGTCATCACATTGATGCAAAAAAGAGTGAAATATGAATTAGAAAGCATGGTATGAAGGACGTTTACATGATAAAGAACAAAATAAGAGACATTTTCTTAAGACATCCTATAGCCTCTTGAAGATAGGTGTGGAGGTTTACATACTGATTTGCAAGACTCTATTAGACATCCCTTTCTTACACCATTGAGACCAATGAACCTGGTTGCTCTAATACCAATTTGTCACAACCTAAAATCAAGGGTCATGATGGAACTTATCACAACAAACCTTGATACGTAAGCCTATCACACAAACTGATACAAAAGGGAAATAACAATTCAAACCCAGGACTAGGCTCCTAGAACTAAGCCGAACCATATCAATATAACAAATACTAAAAAAAAGTTAATCAATAATATCCAATCCTAGAACCTAGTGTCATAGAGTAAAAACATAACAAATACAAGTTGAAGTCAAATGCAAAGATACCCAAAATAGGATATAACTATATCTCTAAACTACAATAAAGACATAGTCTAATAAGGAAAAATAGAAGTAGATTTTGGACACCTAAAATTAATCATTATGTTAGAAAGCTCTAATTAACGCCTGAAATCAAACATCATGAGGTGCACACAAACTTGAATCTACACCAAAAAGGAATAGTTGGCAAGAGTACAGTCTACTTATACTCAGTAGGTGTCATAAGCCAACTGAGCAAAGTAGAATTTAAATCATACAAAATACACACTATGGGTATGTCACCTGTAGTTAAAAAATATCCTATAATGATAGCCCACACTGCTTACACTAACAGTATTGTAATATCTACATATAACACAACAAAACACCAGGAAGGAATACAAGTATAAATTTATACCACATATAAGCAAGGAAAAGAGACAAAATACATAGGAACATCAAGTACAAGTAAGGAAAATAGAATAATAGATAGGTAACACGTCAAACAGAATATACAATCACATAACAAGCATAATAAATTAAATACAATAAGAATTATAATGATAATGTAAAGTACAAGGTTATTTAACAACCTTTGAGGCCATCACATAACCTCTAAGACCATCGCACAGTCTCTGTATATGCCTACATAGCTAAAGCTACAAGATATAGGACCCATGGGGGGGGTTGTCAACCCATATACAATTCACAAATATCCATATCTTCTCTTTGGCACATCTGTCGGTGTGGGTTTTATAAGATGCCATATTTTTTTTGTCAGAGAAAGGTGTTGCCAGTGTTTCTCTGTATTTCTATGGTGGCACCAAAGTTTATGAATGAGTATGAGGATGTAATTCTTACAACCAACCACAATGGGTATTTCCATAACCAACCACTCTGAGTATTTCCACAACCAACCAGAATGAGTATTTTTATAACCAATATATATACTATCACATGAGCTAACTTATCACTTATTATTTCCAACCACCTATGAAATCCAGCATGAATCATACACCAATAGAGTATGATATTGCAACAAATAATTGGTACCACAAAATGCTTTTTCATCAAATAAGATACAATTATCATAATGTATACAAGTCTATCAATATCATATAGGACCCCACATAGTCGCACATAGCACATAATGTTCCAAAACCACCATATAACATCACATACAAGCCCTCACACAGGCACAACACATTAAGATATCCATTTTCATGATCAGTTCTCACAATCTTAATACACTTTTGAATCAAAATTAACTACCCAAACTAGTTTGAAAGAAGTTAAGCCATAACCTATCTCAAATGCCCAAAACTAGAACAAAAGCCTCAACCCTAAAGACTCACTCCTCTTGAACGGTCCTAAAATAAACTAAAACATCAAAATATAGAATCTACAAATAAAAACAAAGCCAATAATAGCTATATTACGTATTTTCAAGTTAGGGTCAAAATGGACCCCCAAAATGGGTTTTAAAAAAAAGGGCAAAATCATAACTTTGTTTCAAAAATATGTTCTTTATATTTATCGGAGTCTATAGCTAAAAACCCAAGAAAAAATGAGGTCCAACTCAAAGAAAAACCATCTTCAAGCTTTACCCGGTAAAAATCTCAAAAATCCATTTAAAAATCAAGAATCAACATTGTTTTGAAGATGAAATTGAGGGAAAATGATAATTATAGGATTTGAAACTTAGCCAAGTAAAAAAGGTTTGAAATTGGGTTTTGAATTAAAGAACTACAATTTTAGGCCTTGCGGGCCAAAATCCCCAAATTCTATACTTAATTGAAGTTTAAAACCAGAATTAGAAGATAACAATTGAAACAAATAATTAAAATGGCTGTTATGGAGCTTACCCAAGCTTAGAAATGGAACAAATAGCTCACAATCATAAAACCCTAAGCTCTAAGTCTCAAAAATGGTGAAGAATAGTAAAAACCAGGTATTTATATATCCGACTTCATGATTGTAGACCAGGGTTACAATCGTGGTACCTAGCCTATCTAGGGTCTCACAATCATGGAGAGGGTATCACAATTATGACACTCTGAATGTAGGCCCAATCGCAATCGCGATAAGAGTATTATGATCGCAGGTCCACCAGTTGGGGACTTGGTGCATTCCAAGTCTCCGCGAGCCCCTCAGAATTTATCTGGAATCCCGTGAATGAAAAAAACTATGATACCATATAGAATTTATTACTTTAGACTTAGTAGAGATATCATATTTTCAAAAAGACATTATTTTCAAAAAGTTGATCCCCAAAATCCAACACACAACTTTCCAAACCGAGGGTCAAAATGAGATTTAAAGGCTATAAAACCACACCAACTATGTTACTACTCTAAAATCAATGTTTTGAATCTATGGCGTAATCCATTCTTCCATCTGTCGCACAGATCAAAAGATATCAACTGAAATCAACTTGAGGCTCTCAAAGCCACCAAAAATCATAAAATCACATAAATCAGATTGAAATGCACCTAGAACCATACCAATTATTCTTACCCCTTAGAAATAACACAACACAACTAAGGGGAGGGGTAAATGATCATATCATACAAAAACACATATTTCACCAAAACTAAGGTCGTTACATAGGATTTGTTTAGAATCCCATGAGCACAAACAAACTATGCTACCCTATCAAATTAGATATTTTGGAGTCAATAGCATATTCAAATTTCCACACCCAAAGGTCATTTTTTTCAAGTTTTAACCAATAGCTCAGAATAATTCCAAAAGCCTTAGGACCCAAACCAAAGGTCCCCCAGCCTAAAATTGATGTTTTGGAGTCGATTGACTAGTTACAATTAGCATACAAGGTAATTAAATAGAATTTTACCCCAAATATCCAACTTTTGCAAAAAGTTTAAAATAGGGAATTAGCTGTAAAAACTAAATGAACTATCCGATAACTAAATTGTTAGCTTTAGAAAGTTGTAAATGACTTGGAGCAGCTATAAAAAAGCTCTAAATAGTGAAAATACATGGAAATATAGAAAATAACCCAGAGGTTCATTATATTCCAAGAACAAGAATATTCCTTGAAACCTTAAAATCATGCAATAGGTCATAATAATGTGCAAACTAGTACAAAAGTCCTAATAGGAGTATTTATAGTCAAAGTAAAACTTATCCTAAACATATCAAGATTTTCTAAGCCACCTACTCTAATGAGTGAAGGTTCGATCATGGTTCGACTCGACAATCATCCTCGGTGCTCGTAGGTTTGTGATTGGAGGTGGTTTTTTTACACTTTGATATTATTATTCTAGCTTATTTTGCCTTATTTTGAGAGAAATTCCCGTGCTTTATGTGTTCATACTAATATAAATAAGTATTTAAGTGTACAAGTATGTAATTACAATGTTCAACATGCTTTTCAAACAAGTTTGTGCTTAATTGAGTCATTTAGATTTCAACCCGGAAAACTAGTTTTACTAGCATGAGCTAGTTGTGTGTCTAGTTGGTCTTGGCGGATTCTAATGTGTTTAATTTATTCCAAATATTTTAAATGTGTAATTATGAGTGGAATAACTTATTTTTAAGGTACAAAGTTTAATTTGAATAATTCAAGAGTCTAAATATGAAGTTGAAGTTCATTGCGAATTAGCCTTA
This sequence comes from Capsicum baccatum var. pendulum, assembly GCA_030864225.1. NCBI lineage: Eukaryota > Viridiplantae > Streptophyta > Magnoliopsida > Solanales > Solanaceae > Capsicum > Capsicum baccatum. The sequence goes on along the minus strand of CM061558.1, from coordinate 193,896,698 downwards.
TCTTAGCTCGTGTTTTGATTCGTTGTTGAGAATATTGTATTGTTATGATCTCAAATTCACCGTGTATGATTATGTAGGAAGATTTGTGATCTGAATACAGTGATATATTTATGATATAAAGTCTGGAAATCCATGAGAAATACACCACGATATAAGGGATAGAAGATAGGATGAAAGACTTAACCAAAATTGTGAGATGCAAATTCCACTGGAGGTGCGCGGTGAGCATGCGTCACATTCTGTATTTTAGTGCTCCATTGACTTAGAGAAATTTTAGAAGACAAATTCTAGTAGCTACATGTGATTTTCATGCAACGCATGTGTCGTTTCGGTGTAGCCAAGCATGCGTCGCATGCTCCATTTTAGTGCACCACTTCGTGCGTCGCATGTTACACTTCACCGATCAAATTTTGGTCAAGTCCACATATACACGGATTGGTTGTATATATCATCAAATATTGAATCTTTTCTAAGAAGGCATGCAAGTGGGTTTCAATTTGCCTAATCCTACCAGAAATGGGATTATTATAGTTATAATATATATCCAAGATTGGACAATTACCTAGAGACAACTTTGGTGAATTCTTGGACACGGTGAAACGATTTGGACGTGGCTGCTGCTTCCATTTCTCTAGGTTTATTAATTTTTAATTTATCTTTTAATTTTTCATATCATGTATTCAATTAATTGGATCATGATTATGAATATTATCAGCTAAAACCTTCTTCTGGGGTTAAAGCCAAGAACATGAGTACTATTGTTTTGGATTAATTTTGATTAATTTTGCTTATCATATTTGGTTATTTGTTTATTCTTGATTTAATTATTTTATGAATTCATCACCCATAAAATACATATATTGTTGACCTTTTCATCTCGGGAGAGGGAATAGAGAGATAAAACATGAGAATAAACAAAGTTTTTAGGATATGTCTGAAGCATCAAATATGTAAGGACACTGGGCCTGCATCTCACGCTAAAGCTCCTAATTAGCCTTCTTTACTGGCAGTGTCTCTACTGAACCTTAACTACTATAATCTCTCTAGTATGCAACCAACTGAAAACACTGAACAATATGAGCATAGGCTCCTCCAGGATGGTCAATCAGTTATCCAACTGAACTCACTCCCACCTAAACACGTTAGTTAGGTTAGAAATATATCATTGCAACATAGAAACATGGAAAACTAGATGGATGGCAGAAAAATCTGGGGGTAAGGCTACATCATAAGCTAGCTCACTAACTGTGCAAAGAATATCAAAGAGTCCAATATAATTGTGGATGAGATTGCCTTTCTTCCCAAACCTCATCACACCCTTCATGGGCAATACACGGAGGAATACCCAATCACCAACACCAAATATCAAGGCATAAAGTCTATAATCTACATAAGCCTTCTGTCTACTTTAAGGTACCCTCAACCTATCCAGAATCACTCTGACTTTATCCAATAATACCTTAAGTAAGTCAGTACCAAAGGGTCGAAAGTCTCAAGCTAAAAAAATAGAGAATGACATCTTCTACTAAACAAAGCCTTAAAAGGCACTATCTAAATCCTCGAATGATAGCTATAATTATGCACAAACACTACCAATGCCAAGTGCTGCTTCCTAGGACCTCCAAAATCTATAACACAGGCTCAGAGCATATCCTTGAGAACCTAAATAGTCTTCTTCGACTGCTCGTTATTTGAGGATGGAAAGTTGTACTAAGATCCACTAGAGTACCCAACTCCCCCTGAAAATCTCTCTAAAAGCTATAAGTGAACAATAAATTCTTGTTTGAAATGATATATATAGGCACACCATGCAAAAAAACTATCTCATTAACATATATATGAGTCAACCACTCGGCACTAAAGGACATCTGAATTAGAATGAAATATGCCAGTTTGGTCAACCGATCCATAATGATTCAAATACCATCAGAAAAATGGGAAGTGCGAGACAAACCATTAATAAAGTCCATGGTAATCCGCTCCCATTCTACTTGGGAATGGGCGACCATTGAATAAAGCCACTAGGTCACTAATGCTTGGCGTTTACCTACAAACAACATAGTCAACAAGCTATAAAATCCACCATATCTCTCTTCATACCACTCCACTAATAATATTGTCTCAAATCTCTATACATCTTAGCTGTACCTGGGTGAATAGAATATCTGGAGCTGTGAGCCTCATGCATGATCAACCGAATCAAGGCATCAACCCTCAAAACACAAATGCAAATATCAAATCTCAGGACATCCTCAGAATCAATGGTAGACCTCTTGGACACACCACTCAACACCTAATCATAGATGATGCAAAGCCTCTTATTCTAAACCTGATGACTACAAATAAACTCAAATAAAAAAGATCTTGTCTCAATACTAGCAAGAATCCTTCTAAGGTCTGAAATATAAAGTTGCACCATCAAGTTGGCTAAGGACTGAATGTAACGTGCCAACAACCTTTGAGAAACTAAAATGATTGTCAAGCTACCCATATTCACCACCTTTTGGCTTAAGATATTCGTTACCATATCCTCTTTTCTTGGATGATACGAGATTGAGATGTCATAATTCTTAAGAAACTCCATCCATCTATGCCTCTTAGAATTAAGCTCTCTATGTGTCATAAGATGCTGAAAACTAATATGATCAATGAAAATCTCACGATGCATGCCATAAAGATAATTCCTCAAAATCTTAAGCACAAAAACTACTGCTGCCAACTCTAAATCATAAGTGGTGTAGTTGCGATCATACATATTTAACTATCTCAATGCATAATTAATAACACGACCCTACTACTTCAGTACACTACCTAGACCAACAACAGAAGCATCACTATACATGGTGAATACCCCACCCTCAATAGAAGGTGAAACAATAAGAGTTGAGATGAGAAATCTATTGAGCTTTCAAAGCTTGACTCACATTCCTTGGACCATAAAAAAGGAACCTCCTTCGGAGTCAATCTGGACAGCTATGCTTCAATGGTAGCAATACTCTCAATGAATTGCCTATTGTAACCAACCAAACCAGTGAAGCGTAGAACCTCCGATCTAGATGTAGGTCTGGCCTAATAATGAATAGCCTCAATCTTTGCTGGGTCACCCATAATCCCATCCTTGTAAACACATGCCCAAGAAACAGAACCAAGTCAAGACAAAACATACACTTAGAGAATTTGGTATAAAGCAAATGATCTCTCAAAGTCTAGAGCACAATCCTCAAATGCTGCATATACTCCTCTCTGGTCCTTGACAAAGGATATCATCAATGAACACAATTACTAAGGAATCCAAATACATCCTGAACACACAGTCAAATCTATAAATATGGCTAGGGTATTAGTCAATCCAAAAGACATAACCAAAAACTCATAATGACCATAAAGGGTCTTAAAAGCTATCTTTGGGATATCCTTAGTGCGAATCTACAATTAATGGTAACCAAACCTCAAATCAATCTTAGCGAACACCACTGCTCCCTGAAGCTGGTAAAACAAATCATCAATTCATGGCATAGGATACTGGTTCTTCACCATCACCTTATTAAGCTGCCTATAATTAGTACACATATGCATGGAGCCATCCTTCTTCTTAACAAAAAATATAGGAGCTCTCTAAGGAAACACACTCAGTCTAATAAAACCCTTACCAAGTAGATCCTAAAGTTAAGAATTAGTTCCTTAAGCTCGACATGAGCCATATGGTAATGTGTTATCAAAATAGGTTGGTTGCCTAGATCAAGATCAATAACAAACTTAATATTATGACCATGAGGATGACTAGGTAGAATGGTAGGGAAAATATCAGGAAACTCACAAACTATAGAAATAGATTCAAGCAACAGACTCTCCATACTAACATCATGAATTTAAGTGAGATATGACTCTTAACACATTGAAATAAGCCTCCTAGAATGAATATAAGAAATAATACCTATCGGCTTACGGCTAACAACTCCCTGCCATATGATTGGGGGTACATCGGGGCATGACAAAGGTAACGGACTTTGTGAAATAATCTAGGACACATGATAGTGGGATAACCAGTCCATGTCTAGAATTATATCAAAATCCACCATGTCTAACATAATAAGATCAACATGAGTATCAAGCTCTTGAATAGTCATAATACAGGATCTAAAGACCCAATCCAATACTAATGAATCACCCATGGGAGTAGATACCCAAAATGACATAAATAATAAATCCTATGATCGCCCTAACCGTTGATCATAATAAGCAGAAATAAAAGTATAAGTGGATCCCCAATCAAATAAAGAAAACTTTAACTTACAGCATGCCAAGATCAAACCTGTGATAACAATATTCAAAGACTTAGCCTTGGGTCTAGCAGGTACTGCATATAACTAACCACTCCCGTCACCTGGCTGGACTCCTGATCGATCTCTTTTCCTACCTGCTTAAGATCATCTAGAGTACCCTGGGTACCACCTCTTCAACTAGGTATACCACCTCTATCTGGGGGCAGAACTGCCAAAATTAGTTGAACACTCTAAATAAAGGAACCATCATTTCTCGACTGGGGCACTCTCTCGAGAAATGACCAAAAGCTCCATAACCATAACATGCCTTAGGTGTAGTACCAAAACAAGAGAATACAGTGGACCTAGAATGAACACCACAACTAAAATAACCAGAGAATGAACTCCTCAAAGATAAACCACTACCATGGCTAGGACGATCACTAAAACTAGACTAGCCTCCATCACTAATATGAAGAGCTTCCTAAATGGTTTTACTAGACTGACCTAAATTTTGATATGGCTAATGCCGAGGGTACCTACCTTGAGGACCACTATAGCTAAATCATGAACCACTATGACTCTTACTAAAACTACCCTAATAATGTGGCCTCTTATCACTGCCCCCTTGGACCTCGCAATGCATCTTCTCCATAGCCTAACCAAAATAAAAAATATCAGTAAAAAACCTACCTATAACAACCAAAATCTATGAAGACATACAAAGAGAAAGACTCAGTCTCTAAACAAAGTAACAAACTCTCTAATACTCAATTGTAAGAATCGAAGTAGTATTCCTAGCTAACTCATAAAAGTAAACCTCATACTCCACAACAGGCATGGACCTTTGCTCCAACAACTTAATCTAATACCTTAAACAATCTCTAAGGCTGCAAGGCATATACTTTCCCAAGAAGATCTCGGAGAACTGAGTCCATATCAATAAGAAAGATCCAACTAGCATGGGATCAATATATCCTCTCCACAAATATCAAGCTGCCAAGTTCAACTTAAAAGTAGTATAATCCACACCATGAATCTCAACTAAACCCAAATTATAGAGCATATCCTGAGAAGTAATCAAGAGCTCATACACAGCCTTGCCCGATGCATAAGAAAACCTAGGCAAAGCCAATATAAAGAACATACAAAACATTTTCTTCTTCTTAATAGACATAATAAGCTAGGCAACCACCAAATAAGCAACTACCCATGGGGCAACTATTAGAGCTGGAGGGACCTCTACTCTGGGAGCTGCAGTTACAGGTTATGCCTCTACTTTAGTACTAGTATGATCCACAAACTGTGCACTATCAGACTATGCACTAACAACTAATTCCAAAAGCTAAACCAAAACATCCTTAAGAATTGAAGATGAAATAATCCCAGTGGATCGCTGGTCACTAGCCCACTGCTTCCTAGGGAGGAAGAATCTCTAGCTCGAGAGCGATAGGGTTTGGTGAAGGCCCCTATCCTGGACCGTAGCTGGGGACACATTCTTAGTCTATCCATGACATCTAGGTCATACATAAACAACAATAGGATCCCTAGGCTCGGTCTTGAGACCCTTATCTCGTGTACCTGTAATGCGTGTCCTAGCTATTTATAAAAGAGTGAAACCAAAGGAATGTTTTAGAAACCAACTCAGACTCTTAGTATGAAATGAGTGAAAAAAGTGAAAAACTCTTAAGAATTCCCTATGGCCTTCCAAAGATAAGAAATGGATGTTATCATTCTATTCCGCAAGACTTTACTAGACACTTACTCTTGTACTAACAATATAAGTAATACCTAGCTTTGATACTAGTTTATCACAACCCAATTTATGATTCATGACGACAACTACTCTATCCCACTAATAGGTGAGCCAAATGATAGCAGAGCTGAAAATAATAGGCTAAATTTATAGAAAATGGCCTAAGAGATAGAAATCAACATTTAAAGAGTTAAAATAGCAATGAAGTAGTCATAACAGTCAATCGATAAGAAAAAGTGTCAACAACCATCCCAAAACTCAGTAACATCAGAACAAGAGCTACTATAACTGAATAATAAGTATGGAATAGCCAAATACAATTTGTCTAAGAAATGAAAAACTAGGCAAGATAAATAGAAGGAAAAAGGGTAACTCCAACTCCAAAAGCTCACCCAATCTCCATAATCAACCCTTCATGAGCATCGATTTAGCAATGGCTACTAAAACTCGGATTTGCACCAAAAAGGTACAAAATTGTCATATGACTACCAAAAACCATGAAACTCAGTAGGCATATTGGCCGACTTAGCTAAATCATAATATAAATATGATAAGCTACAAGATAAATTAAAATAAGTCAATGTAAAAGGGAAAACGTACAAATAATCTCCAATACTGAGATGCATGAATAGATAAATACATACAAAATAGTAATGCAAGGATCACACAGGTATAACTACAAGATTAGACCCTATAAGTTTATTAGTATAAAAAAGTAAATAACCTAACGCAGGTCCCCATAAGCCTAGAGGATTCAATCAAGGAATATAAATAACCCCAATAACCATAAATTACCAATTACTATGCCATAACCAAGAATCCATCCAAACCATATAATTTCATAATTAACTCCCAAAATGCCAGACTTGAACCAAAACTTTACAGTCTCATCATCATTACCATCATTTGTTAAACTTGAATTGAAACTCATATTATCGATGTAATCATCAAATGCTAGACTTAAATCATAGATCATAATCACTAGCCCATGTAAATAAACCATAATCATAATACATATCACCACAACACAACAATTATTCATAGAAACTTACCCAGAATTAGAACTAACTCTCAACTACTGAACTAGCACAATCAATAAGTATCTAATCTCTTCATATGCAAAATTTATCATAAATAAGGGAATATCATGCATAAATAATTCTACAAAAGCTAACACAAGTAATGGCCTAAGGTGGCTTGAAGGGCCTCAGTTCTAATCTTTGAAATCCATTTTAGGAAAATTCTACCCTGGACTTAGCTAAGATATCTATATTCATTCCTAGATATTAGATAATCCCCAAGTATCCCTATGGTAGAAAATTTTCCTTAAACATGAGAAACTAAGTCACTATCGCCTAAATTACAGTGTCAAGTTAGCCTAAACAATCTAACTAACCCAAATATTTTCAATTATACTTCCAACACCAAAATTCTACCTCATATCTAGCATAATACCATAAGCATACTACGAAATAGCTCAATCTATGAAGAGAGTAAACCTAGCCTACCTGGACACTAAAGAAAAGCTCGAAGAATTTAGCTAACCAATGATATGCCTTTTTGAGAAGACTCCACAAGATACCACACTATAAAAATCGTAATCTATAAATCAAAATAAGAACAATGATACCCATATTACACTAGATCCAAAATTATATAAAAATCCTATGTGGAGACCGTATGTGAAATCACACTTTCAAAACTAACACAACGTTCCTCTATGCTCAAGGAACCTTTACCCTACGAAATGGGTGATTCCAAGCTCTAGTGGCACTACAATCAACCCACCAAGCTTTTAGGGATTTTAGCAAAACTAAGGAGAAATCAACTATGAAAATAATGGAATCTTACTACGAATTCGATGAAGAATCACATAAATTAATGATGCTAAATCTCCATAATCACCCACAATTGATTTTCCAAAATAATTCCCAATATTTAGGGTTCAATGTTCTAGAGAATAAATAAAGAATGGTGAAATAGGGATACGTGGGGTATTTCTACCCTTCCTCGGTAGGCGAATGCCATATAAGTGGCACTGGGATGATTTAGAGGTAGGTTATAAAGCATCCAACCAACCTCTAAAGCGGTACCTTGCTGATATGGAAGGCTGCTAAGGCGGTCGATTGGTGCTAAAGCGACTTGTGCTTTAGCGTCCAACTAGTCCTAAAGCGGCACTTGCCAATTTAGTCAGGGTCGTTAAAATACCTAAAGGGTCGTTAAAGTACAAAAGGATGCTTTAGCGATTGCATTAGATTTACTTTCATCAGCATGAGAATTGGAATATTTTTGAGTCTACCCTAACCCGTCGGGATTCATCCAGAATCTTGTATCGACAAATTAACTATTCTACCATATCAAATTTGATATTCTAGACTCAACATTGTAGTCAAAATTGAGGTTATTTCAATGAAATATAGGTCCCACACCCACTTGGCATATTTATTAACTTTTGACTAATAGCCCCAAATAAGTCTGGGAGCCTCGGGACCCAAACCAAGGGTCTTACTAACATAAAACCGATGTTTCAGAGTTGTTAGAATGGTCAAAATTAGCATATGAGGTTATTTGACTAAAGTTTTTCCGGATAGCCAATTTGAACTAGGGAAGTCTTCAAAATAGGGAATTGGCTCTACTGCCGATAACTGAATTATCAGTTTTATCAAGTCATAAATGACTTGGGGAAGTTACAGGAAATCACTAATGATGAAAATAAGCAGAATTACAAAAAATAACCTAGAGGGTCATTACAATATAATAGCTAATGCCTACCAATAATGTCACTACCTGATTTCTCGAGTCATGATGAAACCTACTTTAACCCCCTAATAGGTAAGACAAATAATATTCCAGAATAATAACTAATGGGCTACTAGGCAAAAGAGAGAGAAATAGGAGCAAAAATAAAAATAAAAATCACAAGGGGGAAGTGTATATATAAAAGTACGCCATAAAAGAGAGGGAAGAGAAAAAAATACATCAAAAAGAATCTTCAAGACATGTTAAGGCCAGTACAAGAGCCGCTACACCAAGAAAAAGTACTAGACAGTGTTAAAATATATATCATAATCTTAGGATATAGAAAATAAGACTGTTATGAAAGTGAAGGTGAAGGATCAGTTCCGAACTTTAAAAGTTCACCCTCACCTCTGGTTGACAACACAGATTGATATCAATATCAATGATGATAACTTATACTAGGATCTGGATCAGGGAAAAAGATTCAAAAGTGTAGTATGAGTCCAAGAAATAGGGTACTCAGTAGGCATCATAGGCTGACTAAGCTCAACTATAGTAAAAGCAAAAATAAAGTGTGAATATATATATTAAATGCGGTGAATAAGGGTCAAACCTAGAATAATAGGCGATGCTTAACGAAGCTGGTAAATCAAATACGAATAACTAAGACATAGAAATGAAAGCCAAGCTTTAACCAAATTGGACCCCATATGCCCATAAGGCACACACAAGGACAACTAAACCTAACCATGCCCCCATAAGCATGGTAGATTAAACAAAATATAGTACTAGTACAAAGCCAAATGTAGTAGTAAGAAAAGTAAGAGTGATTCATGGTGTGATATGCGTACCGTATAATTCTCTCTAGCCATAACCATAATATTAATAGTATCAAATTAAATTTTCCAAACCAACATAAATAATAATAAATGTCAAACTCAAAATGGAACTAGCAAAATATAATTCATAAACTAGGTGTCAGAAGCCAAAAACTAGAATTAATAAAATATAATTAGTAAACTAGGTGCCGAACTTAAACCAGAACTTGCAAGTAAGTAACCCATCTTAGTAACCCAAAATCATAATCCATTTCAAGTCTATCTAGTAATTTTTTTTCATTTTTAGAAGGCCAAATATGTTAAAGGAGATCCAGATTCCATTTATTAAATCCAAAGTCATGATTTAAGGTTTAATACTAACCTTGTGAGGGTAACAAAGTTAATTCAGCTTATTATAATGACTAAGTTAAAAAAATACAAATTAAGAGTCAAACTAACTGGTTCTATAATCATTTAGGTCACAGTGGGTGTCATTCTAAAGCAACCTATCATAAAATGGGAGATAAGTTCCACTACATGTCCTGAAAATCCAACCTAATGAAAGCACCTATCCAAACCTAGGATAAGGCTTTGCAATCTTGTCCCAAGTCCCTAAATAGGGTAATTCTAATATTAAGGATAAGCAAATATTAACTCAAGGGAAATGATGCCAAAGTCTACCACCAAATCCCCCTAATCAACTATAAATAATCAAAAGTTACTTAAGGAATATCTGGTCCATACAAACCCATCCATAATTGGTGCAATATCACACTAATACTATAAAGGAGTGATAACACTCAACTTATATGTCAATTAAGTGAAAGACGGTCGTTATAAATATATTTACCCAACTTTGGAGTCGGGGTCAAATCCACAGGGAACAATATAAGTGACGATTAAACTAATTTGAAACTAAAGCTATAAGTTAAATTCAAACAAATGATACGAAAAGATAAAATGGGGGTTTTTGATGATCAAACAAATATTAAAGTTTAATCTGCTTCAGATCTCAAATCTTAAACTGCAATATTTCAAATCAATGATATATAGAAACTAGAGTTGTGATCACTATAATTAGTAGTCCTTCATTGAATGACAGTTGTAGTATTGGATTATCATGACTTGTGGGAAACACCAAATTATCAGTTTCGACAGTCCATCTAAGTGTTTCTCAACCTAGTTAGATGTTGAACTCCCTTATTCTCTCAAACTTAGGAAAGCATTCAGTTCATACTGATTTTATCTTTAGTTGATCAATCTTGTTTAAAAGATTAATCATTAGATAAGAACATAACCTTCCCAAATCCTCGTTGATAATTCACTTCTTACTAGGGTTGATTTCTTATCTCAAGAAAATCAACAGTAAACAAGGCCTATTATTTGCAACCAACAAAAAATAATAAATACAAGAATTATCAAGATGTTCTAATAATCACTCGAACACTAACTAAATATTAAATCCATGGAAGAATAATCATAGATCCCACAACCCTAGTTGTGGGTTTTAGTTCCACATGTGAAACAAAGAGATAGAAACAATTATATTCATCATTCAAAGTAATTAAACTTACAAAAGATGAAGTCTGAAGTTTATTCTTTTCTTAGTTCAAGAGCAAAATCTCAAAACCCAATCAAAGATTTGAATATTGAATTCTAAATTAAGAGCCCCCCAAAACAAAATTAAACTCCATTGGAATAAGTTACAGAATGTTGAGTCCCAGCCCCCAAGAAAACCCTAAACAATACTTTAAATAATTCACCCTAATTATGGAAACAAAATCACAGAGTTCAGTAATTTCTCGAACAGGTGATGACATTTTGTGACGCCTTATCAGGAGTCTGACGACTTATCACAAATGTTGTCAGCTTCTCTTCGCTTTTGACATTTGCTGCCTTAGGATGACGATGAAGCATGATGGATTATTAGATCTTTGATGACTTATCAAAGATATCGTTGATGATTTACTTCAGCTCTAATGTTCTACCTTAGGCTAACGATTATCTTGATGGCTTATAACAACTCTGACGGTTTATCACATGTCATCGTCACTTCTTCTAGCTGAATCCCATTCTCTGTTTAAGACTGACGATGAAGCTGATAACTTATCAGAGTACTGATGACTTATCAGGAATATCGTCAGCCACACTTCTCTTCCATTTGCTTTAGATTTCAAATCTTTTACTTCCGTCATTGTTGGTTCTCTTGCATCTTGACTTCTACTGCAAAATCAAAGATAAAATAATAAAAAATGATAGAAGTTGCTTAAGACTTTGCAATTATTCTTAGTTAAGAGCCTCAAATGTATCTGCTCACATATCAACACCCTTAACTTAAAACAATTGCTTTTCCTCAAACAACTAAAACACAACCAACAGGATACAAAGTATATTCGGTAGTAAACCATCCATATTATCTCAAAACATCTTCACCCTCTCCAAGGTCAATTAATTTAAAAACAATTGTGCATATTATTGAAGGACAACAATGCAACATACAAGAATCAAGATATGGCATCAATTCAGCAACAACAACCATACATGAACCAAGATTACACTATCCAAACAAGTTAGCAACTAGCAACGTAACCAGTATGCCATTACAAAAAAGAAGTCCCTCCTCACTCATATGTTAAATTAAACATGTCAATGTAGGGACGGTCAAGAGACATTCACTCTCAGAAAGAAGTTCCAATCAATGTATGCCAAATAGCATAGGCTTACCCTTATTTTCATTACTAAGATTTTTAGACTGGTCATTTAGGATCACTATAGATCTTCTCTTTGGCTTGTAATATAGTCTAGGGGATGGTATGATACTCGATGATATTTAAAGTGACCAAGCCTCCTTGACACTACACTAGCTTTTGGGGTCTCACTTATTAACCTTTTTCTATTCTTCTCTTTTCTTGATAACATATATTCAGGATGATGCAGTCTTTTCTACAATCACTTTTTTTTTCTTTCACAACTTTTCTTTTATTGTTCTTTTCCACCGCACTCAACTTTTTATTTTTTTCTTTTATTCTACCTTTCTTTATACTCATTTTACATCACACATCCCTATGATAGCCACCATCAACTTAGTCCATTTGCCTAAGTTAAGGTGCACAGTGTCCAAGGAGGACTAGGGCCAAAATAGATTCAGTATGATATAAATGAAACAGTGATAGGTTTCATTAAAAGAAATAGGCTATTCAGGCTCAAAATAGGGATCAAGGGATATTATGCATACAGGGAGGGTCATTTAGGATAAAAGTGGGCTAATATCAACAAAGACCTATGATCCTTTTCTAACCGCTATCCTACAAATAAGGAAAGACCAACCGAGCAAGTTCTGGATTTAACACACAATGGGAACTAGGTAGTATCTCACACACACATGGCACAAATGTACATCACAAGCTACTACCCATTCGGTTTATGCAATTACTTAGCAGTGGTTATCATGTCTCTAGTACTAATTCCATAACAAGATGCACAGTGGTCATATATAAATTATATCGCACAATTATAAAACAGACCATTGAGGGTGTTCAAAAATCAACAAAAATATGTTAACTGTCTAAGGTACTTGTGTTTCTCCTAGTCAACTACAACATTTTACAACAAATCATAAGACACCTAAACATGCTGGCTCTACTAGGAACAAGACTCCGAGGAAAAGAGAAACGACAACAAAAACCCCAAGAGGACATCAACACCTACAAGTAGCCCCGCCCTCAACTTAAAATCATGCAATATCCCTAATGTGTTAAACCAAAACAAAAGAGTTAGAAACATACTTGTGGAGAAACATACCTATGGCACCATGGGTTCGGAGATCTGATGTCAATCACATAATACGAATACAAACAACAAAATACCTTGGGTTGCTTCCCAAGAAGCTCCTAATTTAGTGTCGTAGCAAGACCGAGCTCAACTTTTTCCTCCACCTTAAGGATATGAATTTCAACCCCAACTTAGATTCTATCTTCTTGCCTCGCTTGTAGGGGGCAGTTCAAACATTAAGAAGTCGAGTAATGGATTATGCATGGTAAACCACTCGGCCTTAAAGTGAGGTATGTTTTTATATTGCTTGTCTAATGTAAAATAAAGAATACAAGATTCTTGTTCCTTATCTTCACACTCTTATACTATTTTAAATGATTCCACAGATAAGATATCATCGAAACATAATGTAGCAAAAGTGATCTGAATGAGGATCAATCAATCCTACTTCAAAATTTACACTATGTACTAAAGACTCTTTTTTATTCACCTTCTCGATATCTTCACTTTGAATTGGGCTAGAGTCTTTATTAGAGATTTTCTTTGTTTCTTCTTTTGCCACTAAAACCATGTTCTCAATCTTGGCATTATCTCTCATGGTTGGTTTGGTTGGTTGGGAAATCACTGAGCGTTGCTCAACATCAAGCTCAACATCAATATAGGATTCTTGCTCCTCATTTTCACACTCTTCCATTATTTTAAATGATTCCACAGATAAGATATCATCTAAACATAATATAGAAGAATACTTTGAATAATTGAACTCTATATCCATCTACTCATAAATGATTTGCTTCATGTCTTTACATATATCACATACGATATCATATGTTTCTTTATGGAGATCTAATATTCGTTGAAACATAGATTCAATGCCAATCTTCCTGGTGCTTCGTTCTTCCTTTTCTTGACCATAAGACCTATCAAACTCATAAGAAGAACTAGAATTTGGGTTAGCGCAATAGGGGGAGGGGTATTTGGGCAATCACTCTAATATCCATCTTGACCACGACTTAAAGATCAATAATACTCCCGATGGTGCATATATGTCTCTCCGGAGAGCATATCTACAATCTTGCCAAAAGTGAGGTCCAACATAATATGGACATGGATCATCAATATAAGATTTCCAACCACCAAGCTCATGTTTATTCCACAATGCCATAGTAATAAGTAAACTAAAATAAAAATCTACTTAACACAAAAAATAAAAGAAAACTAAAAATAAATATTTACAAGTTTGAATTTAAGAAAGTAGGCTAAAACTCCAAACCAACTCAATATGCTAAATTGTTTCACAGAAACAACGTCATTTTTGATAACGCTTAACTTACATATCAATTAAGTGAAAGGAGGTCATCGTCAATATATTTACCCAACTTTGGAGTCGGGGTCGAATCCACAGGGAACAATGTGAGTGGAGATTAAACTAGTTTGAAACTAAAGCTACAAGTTAAATTTAAACAAATGATATGAAAAGATAAAATGGGAATTTTCAATGATCAAACAAATGTTAAAGTTTAATTTGCTTCATAGCTCAAATCTTAAACTTTAATATTTCAAATCAATGATATAAAGAAACTAGAGTTGTGATCACTATGATTTGTAATCCTCTATTGAATAACAATTGTAGTATTGGATTCTAGTGACTTATGGGAACCACGCACAAAAAGGAATAGATTCATCAGTTATAATAAATCTATTTATCAGCCAAATTATCAATTTAGACAGTCCATCTAAGTGTTTCTCAACCTACTTAGATGTTGAACTCCCTAATTATCTCAAACTTAGGAAAGCATTCTATTCATACTGATTTTATGTCGAGTTGATGAATCTTGTAACAACATTAATTATTAGATGAGAACTTAACCTTCCCAAATCATTGTTGATAATTAACTTCTAACTAGGCTTGATTTATTATCTCAAGCAAATCAACAATAAGAAAGGCCTATTGTTTGCAACCAACAGTAAATATTTAACACAAAACAATTATCAAGATGTTCACACAGTCACTCAAACCCTAACCAAATATTAAATTCATGTAGGAATAATCATAGATCCTACAACCCTTGTTGTGGGTTTTAGTTCTACAAAAGAAAGAAAGAGATAGAAATAATTCTATTCATCATTCAAAGTAATTAAACTTACAAAAGATGAAGTCTAAAGTTGATTCTCTTCCAAGTTCAAGAGAAAAATATCACAACAACAACAACAACAACAAACCCAGTGTATTCCTACCTAGTGGGGTCTGGGGGGGTAAGATGTACGCAGTCCATACCTCTAGCTCTGAAGAAGTAGAAAGGCTATTTCCGATAGACCCCCGGCTCAAGACACGAGACACCACACAAATATAAAGTAACACACAGAACAGGATTTCATAACGTAAATACGGCACCCATAAGTAGTAGGAAACATCGGAAAGCACCCAGATTCATAATAAAACATGAAACACCAAAATCATAACAAGAAGAAGAATAGGAATAGGAATAAAAATAAGAATGGGAAGCATAACATGAATAATACCCCCACCAAATAATTCCCTACCTTAGCGCCCCAACCTGGCCCTAGTCTTCTGTCCTAATTCGCGCCCTCCAGACCTTCCTATCTAGGGACATGTCCTCGGTGAGCTGTAATTGTTCCATGTCCCGCCTAATCACGTCACCCCAGTACTTCTTCGGCCTACCCCTACCACGCCTAAAACCATCCAACGCTAGCCTCTCATACCTACGAACGGGGGCATCCATGTCCCTCCTCTTCAAGTGTCCAAACCAAGTCAATCGGACTTCTCGCATCTTGCTCTCCACTGGAGCCGCACCAACCTTCTCCCTGATAGTCTCATTCCGAACTCTATCCCCTCTAGTCATCCCACACATCCAGCGCAACATCTGCATTTCCGCCACCTTTATTTTTTAGATGTGGGAGTTCTTAACTGGCCAACACTCCGCTCCATACAACATGGCCGAACGGACTACCATCCTATAGAATTTGCCTTTAAGCTTGGGTGACACCTTCTTATCACACAACACCCCCAACGCAAGCTTCCACTTCAACCATCCCGCCCCAATATGGTGCGAGACATCCTTGTCAATCTCACCGTTACCCTGTAACACGGACCCGAGATACTTGAAACTATCCCTCTTACATACCTCCTGCGATTCCAACTTCACTACCACCTCATCCTCCAACCTTACGTCATTAAACTTGCATTCCAAATACTCTATCTTGCTTCTGCTCAACCTGAACCCTTTAGACTCAAGAGTGTGTCTCCACACCTCTAATTTGTCATCCACACCCCTTCGAGTCTCGTCAATCAGAACTACATCGTCTACAAAAAGCATACACCAAGGCACCTCCCCTTGAATACGTCGCGTCAACACATCCATCACCAAAGCAAACAAAAAAGGACTAAGAGTAGATCCCTGATGCAATCCTATCAAGACAGTGAAATGCTCTGAGTCTCCTCCCGCCGTCCTCACCTGAACTTTCGCTCCATCATACATATCTTTAATAAGAGCAAAATCTCAAAACCCAATAAAAGAGTTGAATATTGAATTCTAAGTTAAGAGCCCCTAAAAAGAAAAGTAAACTCCCATGGAATAAGTTCCAGAATGTTGAGTCCCATCCCCCAAGAAACCCTAAACAATACTTTAAATAGTTGACCCTAATTATGGAAACAAAATCATAGAGTTCAGTAATTTCTTGGACAGATAATGACATTTTGTGATGCCTTATCAGGAGTCTAATGACTTATCACAGATGTCATCAGCTCCTCTTCACTTTTGACATTTGCTGCCCTAGGCTTACGATAAATCATGATGGCTTATGAGATCTTTGATGACTTATCACAGATGTCATTGATGATTTACTTCATCTCTCATGTTCTGCCTTAGGCTAACGACGATCTTGACTACTTATCATAACTCTGACAGCTTATCACATGTCGTCACTTCTTCTAGCTGAATTCCATTCTCTGTTTAGGGTTGACGATGAAGATGATAACATATCAGAGTGCTGGCGACTTAACAGGAATATCGTCATCCACACTTCTATTCTATTTTCTTTAGATTTTAACTCTTTTACTTCCATTATTGTTTGTTCTCTTGCATCTTGACTTCCACTACAAAATCAAAGATAAAACAATCAAAAATGATAGAAGTTGCTTAAGACTTTGCAATTGTTCTCAGTTAAAAGCATCAAATGTGTTAGCATCTGCTCACATATCAAGGAGAAAATTCTAGAAGATAAATAAGCCTAGCCTACCTGAATGTCCCTAAAAGCATGATAAATCTCTATAATGGGTCTTTTTCCCTTTGTTAAACTTTTGGCAACTGCCCTAATGTCAAAATAATATTTTATGTACCGAGATGAGAATAACAATGGCCAAATTGAAAATTTATGCTTTCATCCATAAATCACCAATGGGTCCCTCTTGTGGAATCCTAAAATTAAAATTGCCATAATGTCCCTTAACTCATAATGAAATAGTACTAAGAAATTGAGCATGACCAACCCTTAATTTCATGACCAATTAGCCCACAAATCTCGAGAGGAATCATGAATACAAGCTATGAATTAAATGCAAATTAAGTCAAAAACTTATGAGTTTAGAACAAGGAAATGATCAGCTTAGAGTCCCCTACACAGTCCTAGGTCTAATTATCAATTTCCCATAATTGTTTGAGATCCAAATGTTAATAATGGTAGAAAACACTTTGAAATAATATTGAAAAAAGGGAAAACTATATATACACTCAGCAATGGCTACTTAAGTTGCCAAATGACCACTTAAGCGGTCACCACTAAATGGGAAAAATAGTTCTTAACTGAACCTTGCCTAACTAGCCAGTTACTACTAAAGTGGTCTCCAGGTTACTTAAGAAGCAACACCGACAACTTAACACCCATATTTTTGCTAAGTCCAAATAGACTCCATCGAGTGCTTAGAATTCATTTGGGATCCCTTGAATGCAAAGAAACTAAGCTACCCTATAAAATTTGGCATTTCAACCTCAACAAAACTATTAAAATTCCTATCCATAGTGAATTTGGCAGAATTTAGGTCTTACATATAAGGTTTTACTTTTACCCAAATCTATCCAGTAACCCAAAATAAGTCAAGAAACCTCACAACAAGGACAAAGGGTCCTACTAGCCTAAATTAATATTTTGGAGCTAATGGAAGTATTAAAATTAGAGTTTGAGGTTGTTTACCAAAAGTTTTGGCTTGGACTATTTTGTCAAATTTAAAAGCTTCACAATAAGGAAATGGCTATAAAAACTAAATGAACCACAAAAAGGACTTTTGTGTGCAAAATTAAAGAGGTAAGAAGTATTTGAAGGCTTAAATATATAAGAATACCGAGTCCTCGTATCATTCTTGGTATATAAGTAGCCTCCTTGATCGAATGATGTCTCTACAAAATCATAATCACAAGAATCTCTTTTGAATGTAGCTTCCTAACATCTTTAGCTAGAATGGAGATTGGTTCCTCCATAAAGGTCAAACTCGCTTGATATAACTATTGATGATCTTTCTCGTCTTCTCGAACCTCATCACCTCTTCATGGGTGACGTATAAAGAAAAACTAGAACACCAACTCCTTACCTCAAACTACAAAGCCTATGGTCAGTAGAACTCTTTTGCCTTCTCTAAGCTAGCCCAGAAATTCCTGAATAACTCAAACTCTATCAAATGACTCTAAAAGCAAGTTATTACCCTATTGCCTATCCTCAAAAGTTTCAAACCAATCAATAAAATATCAACAAAACCTACTATAACATAACCTTGAATGGTTCCATTTAAATAATTTAATGGTAGCTATTACTATAGGCAAACTCTTCTAAGGCTAAAATCTACTCCCACAGACCTCTAAAGCCTATAACTTAAGCTTAGAGCATGTCCTTTATTACCTGAATAGTCTGCTCTGATAGTCTGTCAGTTTGGTGATGAAAAATGGTGCCAAGTTAACCTAGGTACCTAACTCCTCTTGAAATTCCCTCTAGAAGCTAGAGGTGAACTGGGAACCTCTATTTGAAATAATAGACTTGAGCATCCTATGAAAGTGAACCATATATTGAACATATATCTGAGCCAAAAATTTATCATGTAGAAAGACTAAATAGGTATAAAATAGATAGATTTGGTCAATCCATCTATGGTGATCCAAATTCTATCAGAACCACCTAGAAGTATGAGGCAAATTAGCTACAAAATCCATAGCAATCTGCTCCTATTTCCACTTAAGAATGGGTAGCCTTTGAGGCAAATCACATTCTCTCTAGTTCTTGGGCTTAAGCTACCAATAACAAAAGCACTAACCCACAAAATCCTTTATATTTTTCCTTAGTAATGCTTTCTTAAATCTTTATACATCTTAGATGTCCCAAGATAAATAGAATATATTATGATATGAGCCTCCTGAAGTATAAACTCAATCAAGCCTCTTACTCTTAAAACATAAATATGACCAATAAATCTCAAAATACCCTTAGAGTCAATGGTAGCCCTCCTGGACTTGGCCCTTCACACCTAATCTCAAATATTACAAAATGAACGATCCTCAAATTATCAACTTCAAATTTGCTCCAATAAAGTAGACTTAGCCTCAACACTAGCAAGAATACTCACAGGGTCTGAATTATCAATTCAAATTAACCTATTGGCTAAGACATGGATGTTAGAAGCCAAAGGTTCCTCCAAAATAGAAAGAAAGGACAAGTCCCCTATACTCTTCATTTTTTGACTCAAGGCATCCACTACTATATTTGGTTTTCTTGGATGGTACAAAATAGAGAGATTTAGAAACTCAATCCAAATGCATTGCCTTAAATTAAGGTCATTTTGAGTCATAATGTTGAAGACAATGGTGGTTAGTGAATATCTTTGCAAATACCATATGGGTAATGACTCCTAATCAAAAGCACAATAGCTACCATAATCCCATTATTTGATAAAAGATGCCTTATGAATGCTATAGATTCAAGATAAAACTTCTAATTTAAGAACTTGGAGTAAAGCTAATGGTCTGTCAAAGTGTGGAGCATAATTCTCCAATGTTACTCATGCTGCTCCTCTCTCTATGAATATACAAAGATGTGATCAATAAATATAATCATGAAAAAGTCCAAATAAGGATGGAATATAAGGTTCATTAAGCACATGAACATTGTTGGGGCATTGGTCAATCCAAAAGACATTAAATGGATCTTGTAATGGTCGTAGCAAGTCCTGAGGACTGTAATAGGGATGTCTTCTACTCAGATTCAAAACTGATGGTAGCCAGATAGGTTAAACTTACATGTCAAATTAAGTGCAAGGCATTCGTTGTCAATATAATTACCCAACTTTGAGTTAGGTTCGAATCCATGAGGAACAATGTGAGTGGCGATTAAATAAGTTTGAAATTAAAATCACTTGCTAAATTTAAACATTTTATACAAATATTTTGGGGGATTTTGAATGTTTCCAAAAGTGTAAGAAAATTCTTGGGATTCTAAAGGAATAATTTGGGACTAAGAATAATTAGAGTTTAATCAATTTGGAACGGATCTTGGAATTATGTATTCCTAGGAGCAAACTAGTGTGTGCGAGTATATGAAAGATAGCATCCAATTTTAATTAATGTGTGAGTGGGTAGGCTAGGTTCGGGTTTTCGGTGTTAGTCTTTCAAAAAAATATCGAAATATCACCCATGGATTCTTTTGAATACCTCATGGGTGTTGACATTCTAATCAACCCCAAAGCCTGAATTTAACATCCCTATTTCAAGGATGATGTTCAAGAGATAGTAATTCCACATTTTTTCCTTATGACAACAAAATGGGAATAACTACAATCTACATTATTGTTCACAAATGTTTATGTCACCTACATCCCTCTTTCAAGGATGATGTAGGATTTAGGCTATCCACATCCCTCTTTCAAGGATGATGTGGGAATCTTAGGGTAAAATGAGGTTCTCACCAATAACTCCTATTTTGCATTCAAACATTTGTGAAACCCATTAACATTAACCATAAATTAGAGCTAACAACTAATACCCACACACTTGCACCCTACTCAAAATAATCCCAAGAGGTAGATCTAGCAAATCATAAAAACAATAAAGACAAATATACCAATATTTTCATCAAAGTTATTCATTAAAAAAAATAGAGGGTAAACTACACTTTAAAATCGAATGAATCTTCAATGGGTGATGCCGAATCTATACTTTGGAGTTCCTCTAATTAATTCTGTCTCAAATTAGTACAAATTGAAGATCCAAATAAAACAAAACCCTACAACTAAGCTAAGTTGATGATGAAAGATGAATAATGGATGAGAAAAATTCGCTAAAATCCCTTATTAGAGCCCCAATTCCATAGTTTCCAAATATTACTAAAATTCCCTTAAAATATTTATGCTCTACTACGATCTCCACCTCTTAACTGTATTCATGACTCCCACAATTGCAGTATTCATATCGCGATTGCCCCCTATCGACTTATTGACTAGTCGCGATCGCGACCGTGATTATAGTAACTGAGGGTCGTTCTTAGGCTTGATTTCTAGAATTTGGCTCTTTCCTTTATCATTTAACCTTTTTTTGAATTGAATGACTTGCTCATTTTCTGTTTTCATCTTTTTCTAAACAAATGAGCATTATGTAAGAGATTAATATAAAATTTATAAAAAACATGGTAATTTAGGCTTAAGAGATGTTAGAAAATCTTCAAATTGGTGACTTATCAACACCACAAAACTTAAACTTATGCATGTCCTCAAGCAACTAAGAATAATTCAATGTGATAGGGTATTTAACTCAAATCCACCAAAAAGAAAGCTATACTAAAGGAACAAGCTAACAAAGCTCTATAAATACCTTCAAACATGTCATGGCAACAAGTTAACCAATTTTTTTCAACAAGCACATCTTTATGAAGCAAGGATGCAAGTTTGTATCTCATTTTAACCTTCCGAATCAACAAAATCTTAAGAGGAGACATAAAATCTTCAAAGATTGTCTCAATCTTCACAGTACAACTTACTTAACCCATTTACCAAAACCGAGAGTAAGACTTCACCTCTACCCCAAAGTATCGATGCCTCTCACAAGTAAGAGTTAGCTCCACACACACAAAAGGCACTGAAATTTCTAAAAAAGACCAAATAATGAAAGAATTCACACATGCTCTCACAAAAAAAATTCAAGTACAATGAGTAGAACCATAGTAGACTTACTAGTTTGGAATCATCAGGGTCTTGCGGGTAAAGATGAAGGTTTAAGGTGCGGGAAGGAATATACATGGATTAAGTGACAAAAATACCACCTTCAATGAAATTCCTCAACCCTTCTACCCTAAAATTTTCAAACTACCCACCTTATTCTCCTTCAAATCATTTCTCATATTTCCCTACCTTTTTTATTAGCATTTACAAAATAATTCAAAGCCACCATGTTCTTTATTTATTTCTTTGGCTTTTTCAAGAGACTTTCTAACTTTAAGCACTTCATAGACCCCTCATTTGCCTTTTGTCTCTTTACGTTCTATGGGCTAGGCTATATAACTCTGCCATTAAGTATGTATCCTGTCTCTTAAGCACACGATTTTACCACTTTATATGCACCTTTCTTGGCTCATATTAGCACATCTCATTTATCCCCCTAAACTTGGAGTTTGAACCACCCTAACATTATTCTCCCAACTACACAAACCCCCCAAACTTAGGATTTCTCCTAAATTTCATGACTTTGAATCATTCGATGCATCAAAGGAGGTTAAGTTCCAAAAGGAAGATTTTAAAAGGGGTTAGGTGTTTTAGAAAAGTTATCATTACAAAAAGAAAGAAAAATGGGAAAAAAGGCCCAAAGGGGCTAACTAGGGAACAATGCTAAGGTGGAAATTTGGCTATGCGACGGATAAAAAATGGCCACGGGTCATTCTTCAAACCAACTTTGTTTAGAATTTTCTTTGAACACACTCCGGGAAATTCTATACTACACATATGTACAACAATTATTCAAAAATTTCACCACATATGGCATTGTACTCATAAAGAAAAAAGTTAATCTCCCAACCAATATGAGCAATTTGAGCTTAATAAGTTACTCCGAGTCAAGGACTCATCATTGTAAAGAGAGAGCCAAATATTTAATTTAATGGTCTCATTCAAAAGAAATCTCAAAAAAACCCTTGATCATTTTTACAAAGAAAACTATATTTTGTTTTGTTTTATCTCAAAATCATTTCATTTATTGCCAATAACATTTTGAAAGCATTTTTGAACTTTTGCCTCATCCTAAATAATTAAAGAAAATCTTAGGGGAATGGAAGGCACATTATCATTAAATTTCATGGGATTCTTTCCTCAAAACTTCACATATCACCCATTTAGATCATAAAACACTCATAACACCAATAGAAACACAAACGGCCCTATAGCCATGAGAATGACCTCACCCAATCTATCATAGGGCAAGGCAAGCATTCATGCCTCTCTTACCATGGGTGAAACATTTCTCAACAATTTCAAATAAAGACCACCAGTTTTTCCATATTCAAGACTAATTGGACTCAAAGTTATGCTCCAAAAATGATCACATAATGCCCAAAGAAAGTTCACATTAACCTTTACAAACATATAAGACATTTTTCTCTTATTGACATTTTAAAAAACATGTGGTGTACATGAAAAGTAAGAGCTTGAATAGATAGTATAACAACATATGTGAACAAGGCTAATACACCAATTCATCACAAAACAAAACACTTGTAATCATACTAACCCAATTAAATCACCTACCACTGAATTAACCAAACAAACCTCAAGTGGGTGTTTCATCAAACACACAGTGTGCTCTAGTGTATGAAAAGAAGAATTTTGAAATTTAGCATTTGAGAAAAGGCTCACATTCAAAAATCGTCATCCCACCAACCACATTCTACTAAATAAAGCTCAAATGAATTAAATTCAGACCAAAAGAAACCATGGAGTATGATCATCATTTGTATTTTAAAGATTATACCTTACTTAAGAGAGGAAAGTGATGAAACAAAGTCTAATATACTTATCCGGGGTTTCATTCTTGAGGTACCCATTCCAGCTTGTTCTATTACCTACAAACACCCAAAAAACAATCTAAAAATTGAACCAAAAATATTAGAAAACATTAAAAAATTTTTATTAGGTTTCCTCCCAAGAAGCGCCTTAGTTATAGTCGCAACATGACATCTTTTGACTATCATTTATGTCTCTATTTAGAAGATTTAAATTGGCGGCCCAACTTTAGATCAATAAATGTTCAACGTACTTTGGGAAAAGTTTAGGACGCAATGAAATATTTTTTATCTCGCTATTTTGAAGACTTTAGTCTTGTACCAACCTCACATCAAACTTCCTAATAGGCTTATTGGGTATCTATGAGAACATCAAGAATGCATTTGTTACAGATTACATTTTGTATTTATTGGCCTCCAAGTGAGGAGGTTAATTTTTCCCTTTTGTAATGACCAACTCCAAAATGTAGGGATTTTCCTCCACTCCAAAATTCATAATTTGCTTAGGTAGTTTGACTTTCATCACATCTACCAAGCATAATGCTAAAAAGTGGTTTGAGTGAGGTCTTCTTCCTAATTTCGAAGTCGTATCATTCTCGACATTTTCAACCCGAAATGAACTAGATCCTTTACAAAGGATTTGTTTGTCTATTTTTTTGCTCTATTGCCATTTCTTCAATCTTGGCATCATTTCTTATGTTTGGTTTGATTGGTTGGGAAACCATTGAGGGTTCTTCACTATCAAGCTCGCCGTCCATGACATGGCTTGATATCTTTTCCTTATTCTCCTCATTTTCAAGATTGGGTTTATTCATGGTATATGAAAGATCAATTCTCTCACTCACTTCTTCTTTTTTTTCACCCTCCATTCCAAATGTTGACATGGATTGATGCAAATCATACACGTCTTCCTCCTATGTAGTTGCCCGATCCAAAAGAGTTTGAAGCATTGCTTTAAAACTATTGTACCCGACAAGTTGTTCTTTCTTTATCGCACCATGAAACCTATCAAACTCATAAGAAGAACTAGCATAACAAGATGGTGCACACATCTCTTCCCTGGGAGCATATCTACAATCTCGTGAAAAGTAGGGTCCTTCACAATATGGACATGGATCATCAAGATAAGATTTTCAACCACCAAACTCACATTCATCCCAAGATGCCATAGTAACAAATAAAAAAAATAAAAATCTATGTAACATAAGGAACAAAAGAAAATCACAAACAAAAATTTACAAGTTTGAATCAAAGCAAGTAAGCTAAAATTTTAAACTAACTTAATACGCCAAATTGTTCCCCGGCAACGGCACCATTTTTTGAGAACGCTCGACTTACACGTCAATTTAAGTAAAAGGCGATCGTTGTCAACATAATTACACAACTTTGAGTCAGGGTCAAAACCACGAGGAGCAATATGAATGGCAATTACATAAGTTCAAAATTAAAGTCACTTGCTAAATTCAAACATATTATACAAATATTTTGGGGGATTTTAAATTTTTTCAAAAGTGTAAGACAATTCTTGGGCTTGTAAGGGACTAATTTATGACTAAGAATAATTAGAGTATAATCGATTTGGAACGTATCTTGGGATTATGTTTTCCTAGGAGCAAACTAGTGTGAGTAGATATATGAAAGATAACATCCAATTTTAATTAATGTGTGAGTGGGTAGGCTAGGTTTGGGGTTTCGGTGTTAGTCTTTCAACAAAATACCAAAATATCACCCATCGATTCTTTTGAATACCTCACGGGTGTTGATAGTCTAATCAACCTAAAAGCCTCAATTTCACATCCCTATTTCTAGGTTGATGTTCAAGAGTTAGAAAGTCCACATTTTCTCCTTATTTCTATGGCAACAAAACGGGAATAACTACTATCTATATTATTGTTCACAAATGTTTATGTCATCTACATCCCTCTTTCAAGGATGATGTAGGATCTAGACAACCCACATCCCTCTTTCAAGGACAATGTACGAATCATCAGGGAAATTGAGGTTCTCATCGACAATTCCCATTTTACATTGAAACATTTGTGAAACCTATCAACATTAACCACAAACTGGAGCTAACAATATATATCCACACACGTGCACCCTACTCAAACATAATATCAAGAGGTAGATCTAGCAAATCATAATGATAATAAAGAAAAATATACCAACATTTCCATGAAATTTATTTATTAAAAATAAAGATAGGGCAAACCACACTTTAAAATCCAATAAATCTTCAATAGGTGATGCCAAATATACACTTTGGAGTTTCTCTGATTGCTTTTTGTCTCAAATTAGTAAAAATTCAAGCTCCAAGCTCCAAAGAAAACAAAACCCTACAACTAAGCTAAGGAAATGATGAAAGATGAATAATAGATAGTGAAAAATGGGCAAAAAACCCTTATTTGAACCCAAATTCCATATTTTCCAAATATTGCAAAAATACCTTTGAAACTTTTCCGCTCTACCACGATTGCCATCTCTTCACCGCATTTGTAACTCATTCAATTGCGGTAGTCATATCACAATCACCCTTTGGTTGACTTGCTGACTGGTCGCGATCGCGACCCTCAGGCTGCGACCCTCAGACCGCGATCGCGGTAACTGAGGGTCGATTCTTAGGCTTGATTTATAGCATTTGGCTCTTTCCTTTTACATTTAACCTTTTTGTAACTTGGATGAATTTCTCATTTTCCCTTTTTATTTATCCTATACAAATGGGCATTAAGTAAAAGATTAACATAAAACTAATGGAAAATCATGGTAATTTAGGCTTAAGAGGTGCTAGAAAATACTCCAATTAATGACTTACCATTAAGCCAATCTTTAAAAACACGACAACACCCTGAAGCTGGTCAAGATAATCATCAATATGAGGAACAGTATACATATTCTTCACTGTGGCTATATTCAACAGCTTTTAATCTATACACACACACATATAACCATACTTCTTCTCCACAAACATAATAGGAGCACCCTAATATGAGACACTCGGCCTAATAAACTCCTTATCTAGAAGATCCCAAAACTAAATATTTAGCTTATTAATCTTAGTATAAGCCATAAATAAGGTGTAATAGAAATATGTTGGGTGTCCGACTCAAGATCAATAGTAAGGTCTATATCATGCTTAGGATGAAGGATAGGTAGGACGATATGAAAGACATCAGGGAACTCAAGACTACAAGAATCGAGTCAAGTGAAGAAATCTCATACTAACATTATAAGCATAAGTAAGATAGGACATACACCCCCTCGATATCAGTCTTCAAGCCCAAATATAAGAAATAATACTTATCAATATGCATCTATAATTACCCTACCACATAACTGATGTCAAGGCATGGCTAAGATAATGGTCTTGGCAAAGCAATTCAAGACCGCATGATATGGGATAACTAGTCCATGCCCATGATCATATATAAATCAATAATGTCTAATATAAAAAGATTAGCTTGAGTGTCATCCTCCCAAATGGTCATAATACACGATTTATAAACATGTTCCATCACTAAAGAATCACATATAAGAGTAGCTACATATATAAACATAGTTAATAACTCACTAAACAATCCCAATTGAGATGCATAATATGTAGAAACATAGGAATAAGTGGAGCCTAGATTAAATAAAGCAAAAGATGGCTGATGGCATACTTAAATAGTATTTGTAATAATTGCATCCAAATCCTCAACCTCTAGCTTACCAAAAATAACATATGAATGACTCCCTCTTCCTCTAGACTAGGTGCCTACCCGACCACCTACCCTACCTACCTAGGGATATTTACAAAAACCTTAGGGATCATCCCTATGACATTGTACACCACCCCTAGCTGGGGGAAATATTGACCTGATAGGTGGAAAATATGGTGAAACAGGCTCAATCAACCCACACCAAGGACACTCTTAAGATAAATGACCAACAACCCTATATTTAAAACATAGATTGAGCACTCTAACTTGATGAGAAGGTCCAACTGACCTAAATATCTACTACGACCTAAAGACCCTAATTAAATACCCCTTAATAACTTAACACTTCCCTACCTACTAAAATTACTATACCTAAGATAAAACCATTTAAGATACATAAATTCTACATGAACGAGCCTACTAGACTGACCTTGATGATGATACAATTACTATGGGGATATTTTCCCTAAAAACCTCTAACCCTAAATCTTAAGCCATTATGGCTCTCACTATAACTTCCATACTATTGAGATCTCTTTTCACTGTCCCTAAAGGAATCACGATGCAAATCCTTCATAGTGTGAGTATAATCAACAATATTAGCGAATGATCTACTCATAGCTACCAGACTATGAGTAGCCATACGAATTGGAAGTCTTATTCCTCTAATAAAGAACTATATTACCTTATACTTAGTAGGTAGCATCACACTGGAATGTATAGATAACTTATGAAAACTTACCTCGTGCTTCTCCATTACCATATTACTCTGTTACAACCCTATGAACTCATTTCTCAAGCATCCATTAATGTTGCAAGATATATTTTCTCTAGGAAATCCTTAGAGAATTGCCCATGTCATATGAAGATATCCAACTGGCCTACAATCAAGATATCCCTACACTATTGTCTCACTACTATATAAAATTTAAAGGTTGTGTAATCCATTCCATATGACTCAACAAGACCTAAATTTCACAATATCCCCTCATAGATGGAAATGAACTCAAATATATTCTCTCCTAGGGCCCTTAATAACCTTAATAGAGCAATCTAAGAAACTATCACAACATCTTCCACTCGTAAAAAGTCATGGATGGTTGGTATACTATTGGTTATGGAACCATTGGTGCTTGTGGAGTATCTACTCTAGAGACGAAGCTGTAAGCTGCGCCCTTATATCCAATCCATCTTAAGCTTCCCTTTGGACAGATGTATGGACCGTATCTATCAGCTGGCTACCTACTGAGCCTAATAACTATGCCAAGGTATCACAGAGAATAAATAAAGATATAAACTAGGGTAAATCCTAGGCTACCCTATCCTACTGACTATTGTGGAGAAAGATCCTATAGTGCTATCTTAAGTGTATACTCTAGCTCCAAATTAATAACCGACTTACCTTTTCTAGCTCAACTATGGCTTCTTGGCCAACCTCTGCCTCTGGACCTAACTGGAGCTTTAGCTACAGACTTAGGGGCCCCATCCTTGGCCATCATGGCCTATATTTGAGCCATCCGTGAAAGAGTGAAATAAATAAGAATCTAGAAAATAATATTGACACAACACATGATAACAATTCAAAAGTTAATATTTTTCTAAAATGTACTGTAGACTCCCAATGATAGCACACAGACGTCAACATGTCGATCCATAGGATCTACTAGACACTAGCTTATGTACTCATAGTACCAATAAACCTAGGCTCGAATACCAAACTACTATGACCTAATTGCTCAAGTCATAATGATTCTTAGTCTAACCCATTAGCCAAACCATAGATCAAATAGTGAGTAATGGTCTAATAGGCAAAAAAGAGAGAAATAAGATAAAAGAATAACAATAATAATGACAAATGAGAAGTGTAAATTTACAAATAGACTATATAAGAGAGGGGGAGGACAAAATACATCAAAAAAGTCCTCCAATTCTTAGTAAGGTCAGTATAGGATCCACTATACCAAAAAAGAGTACTAGACATTATATATATATATATATTTATATCATTGTCTTAGGATATACAAATTAAGACTATAATAAAAGTAGATGAAGAATGATCAACTTCAAACTCTGAAAGCTTACCCAAATCTTTGATCAATAATAGAGCTCAATATAAATAGCAACAATGATGGCTCTTACTAGGATCCATATCAAAGAAAAAGATGCAAAAGTGTAGTATGAGTACAAAACAGAAGGTACTCAGTAGGCATCATAGATTGACTGAGCTTAATTATAGTTTAAGCATAATTAAAATGCAAATATACATTCTAACGGTAGTAAATAAGGGTTAGAAACAAAATTATAGGCTATGCTAAGCGAAAGTGGTAAACCAAATATGAATAACTAAAACACAAAAATAAATGCCTAGCTATAACCTAACTGTACCCCTATAAGCCCAGAAGGAACACACAAAGAGAACTAAACCCAACTATGCACCCATAAGCACGGTGGATGCACACGAAGTATAGTACTAGAACAAAGCCAAATATAATAGTAAGAAAAGTAAAAGTGAGTCAAGATACGATATGCATACTGTATAATCCTTATCCAACCATAACTATAATCTTAGCAGTATAAAATCAAATTTCACAGCCCAAGCTAAATAATTATAATAAATGTTGGACTCAAATTGTAACTAATAGAATATAATTCATAAGCTAGGTGTCAAACTTGAACCAGAACTAGCAAGATATAATCAATAAACTAGGTGGCAGACTAAAACTAGAACATAAGTAAGAAACACATACTAGTAACCCATAATCATAATCCATTTCAAATCTATGTAATTATCTTCCCATTTTTAGAAGGCTAAATATGTTAAAGGAAATCCCAATTTTAGTTATTAAATCCAAAGTCACATATAAATGTTAAGACATAACCTGCCAAGGCTAATAAAGTTGATCAAGATTATTATAATAACTAACTAAACACAATCCCAAGTAACAATTTACCGAAGCCGTTCTATAATCATTTACGTCAAACTGGGTGCTATTCTAAAGCAACCGATATCATAAAGGGCGATAAGGTCCACTACAAGTCGCAAAAATCCATCATATGTCGAACCTAGGCTAAAGCTTTGTAATCCCATCCCAAGTCCCTAAATAAGCTAAGTATAATCCAAAAGGATAAGAAAATAATAACTTAAGAGAAATAGGTGAAATCTACCCTAAAAGCCCCCTAATCGACTTAAAATAATTAGAAGTTACTAAATAAATTTTTGGGTCATAAGAACCCACCAATAATTGGTCTAATTTCACACTAATATCATTAAAAAGAAAAGTTTATAATACAAGTAAGCCTACCTCACCTGGACATTGCCAAAAATATTTTAAATCCTCTATAATAGAGTTTTTCCTTTTTGAGAAGCCTACGAACACTATCATGCTTTCAAAATAATATTCCATATGTCAAGATGATAATCACAATACCTATATTATATATTATGCTCCACTTAAGAAATCAAGATAAAAATACCTATGAAGTATGCTTGCATAATCTCAAATTTAAAATTGCCATAACATGTCTCAGGTTATAATGATCTAGTGCTAAAAACCTGGGCATGTCCAGTGATGAGTGGGAACCTACCACTCGTTTGCACTAATTATGCATGGACACTATCATGTTTGTATTAAATATTGAGAAATTCTTAGGTTATAAATGCACTAATATACTATGTTTATAGATATAGAGTTGATAAGATAGAAAGATGAGGGTTGGAGCTTAAAATGATCCAAAGAGAGCAAAAAAGTGCATTAGAGGACTTGCAGCAAATGACCCTCAGGCACCACGGTTGCAGACCACCTGCCGCGGTCATTGGCAGACAAGCTAATCATCAGAGAGTAATCATAGATAACAATCACGGTTGTTCGTGATCGCAAACAAACTCATACAATCATGGTTATGTGGGATTGTGGCCCTGGGTAGTTTTATAATTTACTCTAGATGGATACAAAGCCCTATAAAAGAAAAAAACCCTTTATCTTTAGGTCACCACTTACTTAAGAAGATAGTTTTGAACTATAAGCTTGAAACCCTAATTGGGCAAGTGTGTAATTAATTTAGGAGGCTCAAATTCTTAGTTTCTTAGTGAAGAATGAATGCTTTGAATGATCCATATGGTATATTTCTATTTACTTTCTTCATGTATTGCTAAGTAATTTGGTCTTGGGATTATATTGAACTAGAGTGTAATTATGTGTGGGTATTTTTGTGTTTGCATAGATTTTAGTTATTGAGTATGGATTTCACTATTGCTTGAGCTTATGTGTTAGAATTTGGTGGGTGAAAACTCCAAATATCCAAATGGGTTTCATGAGTGAAAGGTCTAAGCTCTAGAAACCCTTTGTCATCCTCGAAAAAGAGATTTTGATGAATATTAGGTAACCCATAACATCCTCGAAAGTGGGTTATCAGGGGACAAAGAAATGGTGAACAACTAAGCCTATGGTTTCTGCCCTTTGTAATCTTAGAAATAAGTGTTTAAGTAGTGTGAATCATGTCAAGAGCATCATCCTAGAAATAGGGATGCTTGGTTGAGGTTTTGGGTGATTATATAAACTCCACACTTGTTAGGTACTCGAAAGAGCTAATGGGTGAAATCGTTGGGGTTTTATTGAAAGATTGACCCCAATGATCTTAGACCTAGCCTATCCTTTAATTAAAAACTAAATTCCAAAATAAACAACATTATCCCACATGCTTTACCTTTAAGGACGCATAATCCCAAGATCTCTCCAAACCTTGAAATCAAATCAAAGATACAGATTGTAAACTACTTGTTAAAGGTTGTAGTGAAAAAGTTTCCAAAAAAACCCCCCATTTAATTATACATGTCTTTCTAATTAGCTTTTCGAGTAACCTTATAGTAATTGGAATACCCACAGGTTCGAAGTCTATAGCATTCACTCCTTGAGATTCAACCTTAATTCAAATTGGGTTGCTTGATAATGGCAACCTCACCCTTTAATTATGGGAGTGAGTTGAGCGTTATCAGCCAAACCTCAATTTCATTCCTAAATAGCCCATAAAATTTGAGAGAAATGAAGAATTCAAGCTTTGAATCAAATAGACATTAAGCTGGAAACTTTCGTGATTAAGACTAATAAATAATCACTTTAGTCCCTTACATAATCCCAGCTTTAATTATCAATTTCCCATAATTTTTTCAAGCTTCCAATGTAAACAATGGTGGAAAACATTTAGAAATAATATTGAAAAACAAAGGGAAAAACTATATATACCCTTAGTAGTGGCTGCTTAAGCGAAAAAATGATCGCTAAAGTAGAAAAACTGGTGCTTAAGCGAGCCCTGCCCAACTGGACATCTACTACTAAAGCAATCTTGATTGACTAAAGTAGCTACCACTAAAGTGGTGCCAAGCCGATAAAAGAGTATCCAATTCACTTAAGTGGCTAAACCAACAACTTGACACCTGAAATTTTTGCTAAGTTACAAGATTACCTATATTGGGGGTTAGGGATTTATTTGGGACCCCTAAAATTTAAATAAACTATTCTACCCTAACAAATACGGTATTCCTCACTCAAAGAACCATAGAAATTTCCATTTTAGGTCATTATGACAGAATATGGGTCTGACACTCAATGTTACTTTTTAACCAAAGTCCACCCAAAAGCCCAATATGATCCCAGATGACTTGAGACTCAAACCATGGGTTCGCTTAGCATAACATTAAAATTTGGAGCTAATAAAATCATCAAAATTGGAATTTAAGGCTATTTTCCTGATGTTTTGGCTCGAGACTATTTTTTTAAATTTAAAAGTTCCAAAATAGAAAAATAGATATATGAACCAAATAAACTAACTGGTAACTAATTAATTATTCCCAATGATCTGAGCTGGATTTATGCACCTCAGTGTTGTTATCCAACCCTTTTAGCCTTGTTTTGAGGATTGTTTTGTGCTTAATGTGTTATTAAAGATATAATTGAGAATATAAGTGTTAAATAAATTTATTATAATGTTTGAGGTGTTTTTAAAACAAGTTTGGAATCAATTTATCCACTTAGAGTTTAGAGGAGAAAACTAGTGTTACTAACTTGAGCTACGTGTTGTTCTAGTTGATCTCGATAAATTCTAGTGTGTTTAATGAGTTACTAAGGGTATGATTGTGTCATTATATGTAGACTAACATTTTTTTATAGTACTTAAGGTTAAATTTAAACAATCCAAGAGACAAAATACTAAGCTAAATATCAAAAGGACAAAACTAGTATTCTTAGCTTAAGTTTCTAGTTCATTGTCTTGGATTGTATGTTGTTTTGAACTTTAATATGTGGTGTTTGATTTTATAGTATTCATGGTGAGTTTAAAATGATGATATAAGGATTATAAAAATTCTGTAAAGCAAGTTAAAACATCTCCACAAGGCTTGGAATGGATGGACAAAAGCACGAGACAAGACTTGACGTAAAATGGACGTTCTGGGGTCATTGGCATTCCATAGACCTGAGCCAACATGTTAAGGTACATTACAAACAATTAGGGGAATCCTAAATGAACTATTCCTTAGTTTAAACTCAATAAGTGCATTCCACAGACCCTAGTCAGCATGATAAGAGGGATGGCATGGACCCTAGTTTAAATCGACAACTTGTGTCCTCTTATAAATAGGACCCTTAAACATTATGATATACACACACTTAAATTATGGTTTTTAATCCATTAATTTGGTTTGTTTATGGATTTTATCATGTATTATATCATTGACATTACTGTTATGTCCTTAAATGGCTAAACTCCCTTTTCTGGAATCAAGGCTAAAAACATGATAACTCTTGTTATGAATTGACTTGGTTTGGATTATTTATAATATTTTAAAATTGGTTGTTTATTTATCCCTTTTTTTTTACTATTTTAAGTATTATCCACCCTTAGAATACACCCATTTCCATTTTGTGAGCCTGGAAGGAGGAACAAAAGGATAGAACATGAGGTAAATAGAATACGATTATAATCTTCTATAGAATGAAGTTATAGTTTGCATTTACGATAAGAATATACCTAAGTGACCTATTTAAATTATTTCTAACATCTTCTCCCAACAATGTAGTTGTAGGTCTAAGGTAGATAGGTAACTAGAGGATCGGAAGGCCATAGTCATAATATCAACCTTGTGAATCAATAACTAAGATAAGTAACATAACCAACGAAGTTCAAGAGCATAGTATGATTGTTCTAGAGACTTAACCCTAGGTTTCTCCTCATTTATTGTCCAAGAACTTTAATTTAAAGCATTGTTTTAGTTTATGTTTAGTTAGAACTCTCAAACTCTTTTGGTTACTTTTACACCAATATAATCTTAATAGTGAACTAGAATTGGATAGTTGTTAACATAAGTCTCTGTAGGATCAATACTTGGCTTGGAAAGGCCACTTTAATACTTGGTGGGACTACGTACACTTGTATGTGTGCTTGGGTAAAACACCAAATGAGTAATAAATGAATTGGTGCAGCTATAGGAAGGTTTTAAATGCAAAAAAATTACAAAAAAACAGAAAATAACCTAGAGGGTTACTACATATATATTCCTCTGTTATGGTGTGCATCGAGGCAAAGCCCATAAGGGATTTGTGAGATCCATAAATCATTCCTGAACTTAAATTGAGAATTTTACATATCTCTCATAGATTCAAACAAGACTTCTACATATCCTACCCAATGAACTAAAGTAATTTGCATGAACTAAAAACTAAAAATAAGAACCTCAAAAAACATGTCATGAACTCTAGCCTTAGTAGTCAGTTCAGGAACATCATCTTCATTAGAAGATAATCTCATTCTCACTATCTATTGAGAGAATGAATCACAAATTTTAGAATTCAATAAGTGAATGAATTCCTCATTATAAAGAATCAAAGTAGAATTTTCCTAAGACTGCCCTATAGCCTCTCGATGATAGATATAGACAACATCGTATTGATATGCAAAAATCTTACAAAACATTTATCTTATAGTCATAAGATTGGTGAATTTAGTGATCTGATACCAACTTATCACAATCTATAATAACAATATTTGTGATAACACCTACCTAAACCTAGCCATGGTAGCTAAGCCAAACTTAACAAATACCACCAACTCATAATAAAGGCAAATGGTTAATACCAATATGAATAACTGATAATAACTCTAAACATTTTTGAATGAAAGAAAAATAATA
Source organism: Capsicum baccatum var. pendulum (assembly GCA_030864225.1). Lineage (NCBI taxonomy): Eukaryota > Viridiplantae > Streptophyta > Magnoliopsida > Solanales > Solanaceae > Capsicum > Capsicum baccatum. Next base: position 193,860,432 of record CM061558.1, on the reverse strand, counting down.
AATTAATAATCACAAGACTCAACTATCATATGTACATGAGTAACAATTTAAAACGATAAGTAAAAAATAAAATACAAAAGAGTCCAAGAAGTAAATAAGATAGAAATAAAAGATATAAGAAAATAAGATAGTCTCCTAAAATGGAATCTCACTATAAATTTGAATCAAAACACTTCAAATGAATCAAGGGTCACATTGGAAACTCATACTAGGATTTTGAAACACCCTAAACTTTGGCACTTGCAAAGTTTTCCGAACCTTTAACATTCTGTGCATTATACAACTACATCATACCACTCGTATGAAGTGGATAGAATTTGAAGTACTTGGTCATATGTTGATCAGTGTCACATAGTCCAAGTTATGTTCTTGGTATGATAAGGAATTATACTATTTTTATGTCAAGGTACGAGTAGTAAGGTCCAAACCATATATTATTCATTGTCTAGCCTTGATATTCTCCCTAGGGTACGATATGAGTGGGTACTAGTCCTATGGTAGGGTAAAATTCATGCTAAGGAGTTGTATGTTGGACAGATTATGGTGTCCAAAATCTTGATCAACATACGAGTGAAGGGTACCACTCGTATGATGTGGGTACGACTGGAAGGGGAAAACTTTACCCTTATGCGTACATTTTTTAGCTTTTAAGCTAAGGGTACTCTGGACATTTTCCACCCAAAAAACTTTAATACCCCACATATTATAACATATTTTAAATTTTCACAACATACTTTGAAGGATCAAAATACTCTTAAAATCCTTTCTAAACTCTCTCTTAAAGATTGAGCTAGAGTTTCTACAAGGTGTTCATCTAGAGGCTCAAGAGTCAAGTTCTTTCCTTGAATCTTTGTGAATAAGTCACGTGACTCACCCTTTATTATTATTTCTCAATTATCATATTGTTCTTGAATTTTAAATGAGGTTTTAAAAACCAATATTGAGGATTTTATTGTATATTATTGTATATGATTTACTCACGATTTAAATTGTGTTTATACATGTTTTAATGATCGTTTTGCACATGTGGGTGCTTGTTAATTGTGGTTTAACAATAGGGTCATGGTTAACCCTAAGCTTGATTGGTTTTACTTTGGTTTTGGTCTTGGTAATGATATGACCTCAATGTGTTTATGAAAATGTTTAAGAGAACAAACTAAGCACATGATGAATTGGGTTTTGAAATAATGCTTGGTATAGAATGTTAATGAAGGATAAATGATTTTGTAAAGGTCTTTATGACCATAAATTGAATTGAAATATGTTTTTGAACTAAGGCATTGGCCTAATAATGTAAATGGTTGGTAAAAGGTTTCATGAAGGCCTTGTTGGCCATATGTGAATTTTAATTATAACCTTTGTGGTTTAAATGGATAAATGGGTTCGAGTCACTAAATGTTGAATTGAATTGATGAATTTATATAGACAATGGGTTTGAGTCCCAAAGTTAGATTATAACGGTTATGGCATGTTATACGCTTGCAAGTGGGGTTTATATGACAATACCAACAGGATGCCTTTGGTAAGTAATTAAACTAATAATTGTGTGCATATGTAAAGAATGTTTTAAATTGGGATGTAAAGCTGGATGTGTATTTAAGATATGAAAGTGGAGTCCCAAGGACTAATACTGGAAATTGCGCTAGCCGGTTCGGGTGTCTAGATGATCGGAAGGTTTGAGTCCCCCAAACAAATTTATGAATGGGAGGTTTGAGTCCCCCATATTGTATTCATTTATTATAAGTTACCTTGATTATGCCGGAATGTCCGAGTCCCCCATAATAGCATACACAGATATGGATATTCTTTGGTTTGTGCGGCTACATACACTGGGACCCTTCCAACTATGAAAGATCTCGACCCATATAGCTTATGGGTGCCTTGTTATATGACGGCTATGCTACAAAACCCAAGTTAATATTTTCAAGTTTATACTAAACCTTGTTCCCTGTCCTGACATAATATATATATATATATATATTATACATACATGTGATTGAATATAATGATTTGACTTGGTTTTATTAAAGGCATTATTTTATTCCTCTATCCCTGAGTTATATGTTAGCACTCCAACCTCTAACCATCTCTGGATGTTGTATCCCTATACAGTATAGGGACCACTAATTCTTCTTATTTTCCTTCACTGTGACCAAGTGATCAATGAGTTCAAGAGATCAACATTGAAGTCATGAGTTTGCATACTTTGGAAGATATTCATTTCATGGTATTTTACTCTTTGTATTATACTTGGTTTAGACATTATTTTAGGCTATTGTCGGGGGCATGTCTTGACATATTATTGACTTGGTTTTGTAGAGGCTTAATGGATTACTGTGGAATTGGGTGTGATTGTTTAGTATGTTGTTTGGTGGATTGACTTACATACTTGATAAGTTATTATTAGACTTTTTTTTTGTTATCTTTCTATATATTCAAAATTTATTTGACACTTATGGTTGGTATATTGATTAGGTTAGGTAAAAGGGGTGATCTCTGGTGCATATGGGACTTGAGATGCCCATCATGGCTAGGCCCTATTTCAAGTCATGATAAAGTTTGTATGAGATCCTACGTTTATGGTAATTTGGGTGTCCAGAAAGTCATGTCAGGTAGAGTCTCTTTTATGGGTATGTAGCATGCCATACTTATAAGAGAGAGGCTATGAGACATTTAGGAATGTTTCCCATTATTGTTGTCTTATTTTCTATCTATAGAGTCTAAGGTCATGGATTCTTCAATTTTAATTTTCCTATCTTTCAGATCATGCCTCCAAGAAGATCTAATGTTCATAACACTCTTTTGTCCTATCTGAGGACAATGTAGATGGAGCTTATCCAACTTTTAAGGTCTATACCCAGTCAAGGGTAGCTGTATCTGACTTTTCTCGTGAGGTTCCACCTACCCCTATGAATCTTACATTAGAAGGTGACACTCATACTCAGTCATCTCCAGGAAGGATATTAACACTGAGTTTCATTTCTCCGTTACCCTATTAACTCAATATCTAAGTCATAACAATCTGGTTACACTGGTATTTCTATGGGTTCATCATCTGAGAAAACTAGAGTTGGCCAATTCAAGAGATTGTATCCTTTGATATTTATGAGTATAAAGGTCGAGGAGAATCCTCAAAGATTTATTGATGACATATAAAAGATCTTTGAAGTTATGCATGCTTCAGAAGTGGAAGGTGCTGAGTTTAATACCTACCAATTGAAAGATGTGGCATACTAATGGTACGAGGAGTGGGAGAAGTCGACAAGTGAGGATACTAGTTAAGTTGTATGGATGATTTTTGTAGTGCATTTTTGGATCGCTTCTTTTCTTAGGAGTTGATGAAAGCTAAAGCAGAAAAATTTCTTAACTTAAAGTAAGGATGACAGTCAAGGAGTATTCTTTGAAATTCCATCAATTGTCCTGATATTCTCTTGAATTGGTATCTAATATGAGGGCCCGAATAATGGTCATATACAATGGGATTATCCCTCTAGAGTTGCTTATGGGGTAAACAAGGTTCCTGTTGTCTCTTTTTTAGTTCCAACACTAAAGGGTGATTTCTCTGGCTCTAACACTAGTAAGAACCACCTTTATGCTCTCACTACTAGTCAGGAGTCTGAGTCATATCCTAATGTTGTTAATGGTATGTTGAAACTCTTTTCCTATGATGTTTACTATTTACTTGATTCGGGGTCCTCTGTCTCTTATGTGACCCCATTTATGGCTGTGCATTTAGGTTATGTTCTTGAGTGTCTGTCGGACCCTTTGATGAGTCATGAAATTACCACTCATTAACATCTAAATTAGTGAACTACTATGTTTCAAAGGTATGAATGAGTAAAAAATTTCATGAAATTGCATTAATTCCCATGTTTTGTAGGTACACAAGTGCTGAGACAAAAAAAGGCAAAATAAGCTAAAAAAAGGATAAAAGTGAGAAGGGAAGTGCAAAAGTTGGAAAACCTATGCAGACCAAGCCCCAAGTACCACGCTCGGTGAGTGACCACTGTGATTGTGGTAAGTGAAGAAAGTTACCAGGCACAATTACTTAAAGAATACAATGATCGTAGAGCCACAATCGTGGCTATCCACACGTGATCACAAGATAACGAGAAATCATCTGAGGGGTAAAGTCAGAAAAAAGTGCATAACAGACCCCAAATTCCTATTTAAAATCCCAAAACCCTTATTTTATCAAGTATTGTAGATTCAACAACCCTACATCCTATCCTTAGTTTAAGGTTTTGTAATTTGTTGGAGCTTGGACCTCAAATTTGTACTAATTTGAGCTAAGAATACATTAAAGTGACTTTCAAGTATAGATTTTGCTTTGACTATTCAGGATTCATTCGAGTCTAAAGGGTGGTTTTCCATCTCTTTATTTTTCCTATGAATAACTTTAATAGACATCTTGGTTTATTTGTGTTTATTATTATTATCATTATTATGATTTGCTTGATCTACCTCTTGGGATTATGTTTAAATAGGAAGTAATTGTGCATAGGTTTTGATATATTTGTGTGGAATTTAGTTTGTTAATGATGGGTTCTATTGTTGCTTGATTGAATAGGTTGGGATTTACGGGTGAATGTCCAAAATGCCTAAATAGGTTTGATGGGTGAACGTTACAAACTCAAGAAAGCTCAAAACCATCTTCAAAAGAATGGTTTTGGGTGAACTTTATGAATTTACATCATACTTGAAAGAGTGATGTGGAGACCAAAGCAATGATCGACAATTATGTGTGTAGTGTGCTAAATTTTCACTATCTTAGAAATAAGGGTGATTGTGAAGTTAACTATACCATGGGTATCTTCCTAGAAATAGGAATTCCTAATTGAGGTATTGGATGGCTTTAATTGACACACTCATTAGGTACTCGAAAGGGTCAATGAGTGACATCTTTAAGGTTTTGTTAAAAACCTATCCTCAAAGACCTTAAACCTAGCCTACCACATCATTAACAATTAGAATTTGCATTGAATTATCATGTTCCCATGCATAGCTTGCCCCTAGGAAAGCATAATCATAAGATTCATTTTAATTGATTATACTCTAATTATTATTAGATTCAAATTAGTCCCTTAGAAGCCCAAGAATTACTCTCACCTTAGCAAATATTGAAAACCCCTAAACCATTTTGTACCATAGCTTTGAATCTAGCAAGAAACTACTATTTTGGACTTACTCAATATCTACTCACATTGTTCCTCATGGATTAGATCCCAACACTTAGTTGGGTAAATATATTGACAATGACCGCCTTGTACTTAAATTGACGTGTAAGTTGAGCGTTATAAAAATGGCGCCGTTGCTGCGGAATAATTTGGTGTATTGAGTTAGTATGAAATAATAGCTTAATTTCTTTGGTTAAAACTTGTAAATATTTGTTTGTTATTTTCTTTTGTTTCTTGTGTTAGGTAGATTTTCTTTATTTTGTTTATTTCTCAATATGGCATCATGGAATGAATATGGGTTTGGTGGTTTGAAATCATACCTTGATGATCCATGTCCATATTATGGTGGACCCTATATTTGGCAAGATTGTAGATATGCTCCTAGGAGAGAGATATGTACACCATCTACATCCTATGGGGAGTATAGTTGTTCTCTATGTGGTAGTCAAAATAGACATTGGAGTAATTTCTCAAACATCCCCTCTCCCGTTATTCTATCCCGATTCCTAGTGCTTCTTATGATTTTGATAGGTCTTATGAGAAGGAAATGGAAGAATGAAGCACCAAAAATAATGGTGATAAAGTAATTCTTCAACTTATCCTGGACTGGGTGACATCAACGGAGGATGTTTCACGATATTAGAGCGATTGTCTGAATGCTCCCTGTCCTCATTATGCTAACCCAAGTGCTAGTTCTTCTTAATATTTTGATAATTATTATGATTAAGAAAATAAAGAATGAAGAACTAGAAATAATGGTGATAAATCAATTCTTTAACTTATCATGGACCAGTGACATCAACGGGGGATAATATAAACCTCATGTATTAATCTATGGAGGCGAGCATCGAGGAAAGTAACAGGATAAAAGATATGGGCATAAAGGTCAATCATACAAATACTAAGACCATGCCCACGCTTCTAAATAATCTTAATATTAAAAATCCTAAGTGATTTTACAACCAACCAAATCTAATATAGTTGAAGATCTCAAAAAAAAAGAAATGGTACTAGAGTCAGAAGAAAAAACCAAGAAAAACCCTTACAAAGACTCTAGTCCATTTTAAGATAAAGATGACCTACCAAATTTTCAACATTATGCTTGGTGTATTTGATGAAATTCAATCTACCCAAGCAAGTGATGAAGATTGGTGAGAAAGAGCAAGTTCCTTATCTTTTGGAGTTTAACCTTCCAAATGGGCATACTGAAAACCCAAACTCAAAGGCGAAGAAGATTAATGATCAATTATCAATTAGTGGCCTTCTAATGTTCTCACCGTGGTCCAACTTGCTTCAAATATGTAATGATAAAAATTAGGCAGAAAATTTAAGTCCTCTAAGTGGATGTACAAATGAGGATTAAAAAGGCATCGTGCTGCGGTGTTAAATAGAGTGCTTGATGGGAGGCAACCCATCGTTTTCATGTTTAGACTATTTTATTTTGAATAAGTCACATAATTTTGATATTCTATAGGTGCTCTAGACAGGATTAGAAGCTAAAAACATGGGAAAACAAAGTTTAGAAGTATGGAAACCATGCAGAACAACAGGGAAAAATAGAGGCGCGGATGGCCTCAATTACCGTAATCGTGGGTTGAGGGCCACGATCAAACCAATCAGGCTGTGATCGCACCTCTGTGTCCAGTTTTCAACATGATTATCAATGAAGTTTTAGGGAGTCTTTTAGAACCTTTTTCTGCTTTCATATTATGTTGTAAGGTCATTGCTAGTGTTTTTAAGTTAGGGGTGCGCGACTCTACCTTTGTATGAGTACACATTGTTTTGAAATACTTGAACTTGGTTGACACAAAGAATGGAATTTTTTTGAAGTCAATTTTTTTCATTTCTATCTTCTTATTTCCTTTATTAATAATGTCGCATATGTCTTTCCCTATGATAGATTTAGTGACATCATTCTTACGAAAAATGCGATATGTCTAGGTTTTGAGTCGTAGATGCAAGGGAAGTCTGAGTACCCATAGTGTTGTAACTATAATTGCATGGGAAATTTAGTTACCTGTGGTATTTGAGAGTATGGGATTCTCATCATACCTATGGTGAAGTCTGAGTAGCCATATAGTTTGCCCTTGCAAGAGCTAAGATGTGAGATGGTGGATTGGTATTGACACTAGTAATGGCAAATCTTATGTGGTCTAAATGCAAAGCAAATACCCCCCTCCATCTAAAATCTTTAAAAACCAAGGGGCATAGACATGAAAATTTTTGTAACAATGATTTACTTCTTCCTATGACTCTGAAGTCTTTGGCTTATGAAAGTTGGTTAATACTCTCTTTCATCTCTAGTGGATTGCACAATTGACCCTCCTTGAAGAGGTTGCATGTCATGTGTACGGTGAGCATAATTGTTTGACTCCCATGCTTGATTGTATCATCTAGAACTTGCCTAATTAGTCTTTCAAAGCTGATTGTGATCATTGCTTGGTTGAAGAAATTATCTTAGGCCATCTTGGTGAACATAGGAGTCTACTTTAGCCTAAATAGCCTACCCGGGCATTGATTGTATCCTTAGTCACCCACTTTGAACGTTCAAACATTTCTTTGGCAACCACATTACATGGCTTAGACCATTCAAATGTTATCCCTCTTTTAAACCCTACCTTCTTGAACTTCAAAATACAATTTGTGGCTAAAAACCTAAGTTGGGGGTGTTGAAGATTGAAGGAAGCAACTTTGGGCCACAAAAGTAAAAATGAGTTCCTACATGCTTAAGCATTAAAAAAAAAATAGAAGAAGAAAATAGTAAGCAAAAGAATTAAAGCCATAGATTGAAGAAAAAATAAATTAAAAAAAGATGCCTTCAAATAGATGGGTGAATCAATATAGCAAAAGTAGGCATATGCAGAGAGGGAAACAAATAAAGTGGCCCATGGTCAAAATTTTTGTTAAATAGTGTAAAAGTGAGGTAGATGTTCAAGAAGTATGTAATCACTCTATTCCTAAATTACATCCCACCTATTCTCCTTGAACCTATGTTACAAGCTTAAAAAGTCCTTTGGGATCTACAACCAATCATGTTCATAGTAGTGGCGATGGAAAATAAGGGCAAGCATATGGTATGATGCTCATTCGAATGGAGGGATTCTTTATAAGAGTGTCTATTGCACTTATATACCTTCTTTCTTAATAGATAAATTGGTGAGTAGGATTTCCTTCTAGTGAGGACATATGTAAAAAAATCAAGGTGAGTGGCATTGTCATTTTCCCAAGAGAAAGGCAAAAAGAGTGTAGTGGAGTGCTATCGATAGAGAGTTTCTTTAAGAGAGTGGGAAATTGTCATATTATGGTTCTTTGAAGTCATTTGCACCTTTAAAATTGTTTTCATGTTGAGAGGAGTTGTGAAAATAGATTCACCCATGCATGTGTGCAAATTATTGGTGCAAATCAAGTTCAAAGTCATTATGATCATTTGGAGGCACAAATGGGCTCACAAGTGCATTGTCTTATGTAGAAAAAATAGTGTTGCTTGAGGACAATCAAATATTTAAGTTGGAGGTGTTGATAAAAGGTGAAATTACCACTCATTTACATCTAAATGAGTGCATACTACTATATTTTAAAGGTATGAGCGAGGCAAAAATATCATGAAATTGCATAAATTCCCATGTTTTGTAGGTACACAAGTGATGAGATGAAAAGAGGAAAAATCAGCTGAAAAAGGATCAAAGTGGGAAGAAAGTGTAAAAGTTGGAAAACCTGCGCAGACCGGACCTCAGGTACCGTGCTTGCAACTATCCACATGTGATCGCGGGACAACAGGAAATTAGCGGAGGGCTGAGGTCGTAAAAAGTGAATAGCAGACCCCAAATTCCCATTTAAAACTCAAAACCCTTATTTTATCAAGGATTATAGATTCCAAAACCCCACATCCCATCCTTAGTTTAGGGTTTTGTAATTTCTTGGAGCTTGGAGCTCAAATCTGTACTATTTTGAGCAAAAAAGACATTATAGTGACTTCTAAGTATAGATTTGGCTTTGTCTATTGAGGATTCATTCGAGTTTAAATGGTGTTTTTCCATCTCTTTATTTTTTATATGAACAAATTTAATAGACATCTTGATTTATTTGTGTTTATTATTATTATGATATGCTAGATCTACCTTTTGGGATGAGTTTTGAATAGGAGGCAATTGTGCATGGGTTGTGATGTATTTGTGTGGACTTTAGTTTGCTGATGATGGGTCTATTGTTTCTTGATTTAATAGGTTGGGATTTATGAGTGAAAGACCTAAATGCCTAAATGGGTTTGATGAATGAAAGTTTCATACTCTAGAAAGCTTAAAGCCATCTTTGAAACAAGGGATTTTGGTGAACTTTAGGAATTCACATCATCCTTGAAAGAGAGATATGGAGACCAAAGCAATGATAGATAATTACGTGTGCAGTTTACTAAATTTTCACTATCTTAGAAATAGGGGTGATTATAAAGTTAACTATACCATATGTACCATCCTACAAATAGGGATACCTAATTGACGTATTGGGTAGCTTTAATTTACACACTCATTAGGTACTTAAAAGGTTCAATGAGTGAAATCTTTGAAATTTTATTGAAAAACTATCCTCAAAGACCTTAAACCTAGCCTACCACATCATCAACAATTAGAATTTGCATCGAATTTTCATGTTCCCATGCATAGCTTTCCCGTAGGAAAGCATAATCCTAAGATCCATTTAAATTGATTATACTCTAATTATTCATAGTCTCTAATTAGTCCATTAGAAGCTTAAGAATTACTCTCACATTAGTAAACATTGAAAATCCCCAAACCATTTTGTTTCATAAGTTTGACTCTAGCAAGCATCTACTATTTTGGACTTACTAAATCTCTACTCACATTGTTCCTCGTTATTCAAACCCAACTCTTAGTTGGGTAAATATATTGAAAATGAATTTTTTGCACTTAAATTGACGTGTAAGTTGAGTGTTATCACCCGTTTTCTGTTTCTATCACACTAAGAGACTCTATGGTTGTCAGAAAGAATTATAAAGGGTGTGTGCTAGCTGTTGGTAGTAGTGAAACTTGGTGTGTTTGATAGAGTTAGACGTAGTTGATTTTGATATTATTCTGGGGATGGGATGGTTCCATCCGTTCAATGCTATCTTAGATTTTCAGACCCGTAAGGTCATGTTTAATTTTCTTAATGAGCTAATTTTTGAGTGGGAGGGTGGTTCCTTATCTCCTAAGGGAAGGTTTATACCATATATTAGAGCTCAGATATTAATTTCCAAGGGGTGTCTCTATTATCTGGCTTAGGTTAAATTTTCTAACTCGGAAGGCCTTCGCTAGAATCTGTTCCTTTGGTTAATGAGTTTTCAGAGGTTTTCCTTAATGAACTTTTGGGCATTTCTCCTAATAAGGAAATTGATTTTAGGATTGATCTTGTTTTGGAAAATCGTCCTATCTCTATCCCTCCTTATAGAATGGCTCTAACTAAGTTGAAGGAGCATAAAGAGCAATTGAAGGATCTCTTAGACAAGGGTTCCATCCATCCTAGTGTGTCCCCGTAGGATGCACCAGTGTTGTTCATACATAATATGGATTGTTCCCTTCAGATGTTTATTGATTCCCAGCATGAATAAGGTGATGGTAAAGAATAATTATTCCCTTTCGAGAATTGATGATCTCTTCAATCATCTTTAGGGTGCAAAATTCTTTTCTAAGATCAATCTTTGGTTCGGGTATCATCAATTAAAGATTAGGGAAGTGGATATCCCTAAGAAATCTTTCCGTACCCGGTATGGGTATTTTGAGTTCCTAGTGATGTCATTTGGTTTGACCAATGCCCCTATGACATATATGGATTTGATAAATTTATTTGTTATTGTCTTCATTAATAACATCTTGTTGTACTCTAAGAGTGAGGTGGATCATGCCAATCACCTCTATCTTGTGTTGCGAACCTTGAAAGATTAACAATTGTATGTTAAGTTCTCTAAATGTGAATTATCGTTGAATGCCATAACTTTTTAACATCATGTTGTGTCTAGTGAGGGGGTTATGATGGATCCTCAGAACATTGCTGTGGTTAAGAAGTGTCCTAGGCCCATGCCAAAAACTGACATATGAAGCTTTTTGGTTTTAGCGGGGTATTATAAGAGATTTGTAGAGTGTTTTTCTTTTATTACTGCTCCATTAATTAAATTGACTTAGAAGAAAGTGAAATTCTTGTGTTCTAATGCTTGTGGAAGTAGTTTTGAGAAGCTAAAGAATAAGTTGAATTTTACTTCGGTGTTGAATTTACCTAAGGATATTGTGGGTTTTGTGGTCTATTATAATGCATATCGGGTTGGTTTAGGCTGTTTGTTGAGGCAACATAGTAAGGTAGTTGCCTATGCCCTTAGAAAGTTGAAGGTTCATGAGAGAAGCTATCCGACTCATGATTTTGAATTGTTAGCTGTGGTGCTCACATTAAATATTTGGCATCACAATATTTACGGGGTGCATGTTGACATCTTTTTCGATCATAAGATCCTATAATATGTGTGCACTCAGAAAGAGCTTAATCTCAGGTAAAGAAGGTAGCTTGAGTTGCTGAAGGCCCACGATATGAGTCTCTGTTACCATCCAGGTAAAGCTAACATATTTCTTAATGCACTTAGTAGGTTATCCATGAGGAGTCTAGCTCATATACATAAGGATAAGAGGAAGTTTGTGAAGGATATTCAACATTTGGCTAACCTTAGAGTTTGTCTATTGGACTCTAAAAATAGTGGTGTATTATTACAGCAGGTTCCAAAACCATCTCTTTGTTTGAAAATAAAGGAGAAGCAGGTGTTAGATCATCTGTTGATAAAAATCAAGGATGATGTGAGTAGATAAAAGGTGATGGTTTTTGACATCGGTGGAGATAGTATCTTGAGGTACCAAGGGAGGTTGTGTGTTCCAAACATGGATGGGTTGTGAGGCAGGATTTTAGCTGATGCCCATAATTTATAGCATACGATTCATCCCAGTTCAACAAAGCTGTTTCATGATCTCAAGGAGATGTATTGGTGTAATAACATGAAACCAGATTTGTTCGACTTTGGCACTAAGTGTATGGTATGTCAAAAAGTAAAGGTGGAAAACTTAAGGCATGATGGGTTGCTTCAAGAGATTGAATTACCGGGGTGGAAATAGGAGATAATTAATATGTTTTTTGTTACCAGTCTTTCGCAGTTGCGTAATCAGTGTGATTCTATTTGGGTCATTGTGGATAGGAAAACTAAGTCCGCTAACTTATTTCCCGTGGGGATTACTTTTTCTACCAAGGATTATGCAAAGTTATATCTTCAAGAGGTTGTAAAGTTGCATGGTGCACCTATCTCGATTATCTCTGATCATGGTACCCCATTCTCATCACATTTCTAGCATTCTTTCCAGTGTGGTTGGGGGTCTAAAGTGAGTCTTAGTATGTCTTTTCACACATAGGATGGGTGAGCTGAAAGGATCATTCAAACTTTGGAAGATATGTTGCAAGCTTGTGTGATTGATTATGGTGGTAGTTAGTTCGACCATTTGCCTTATATTAAATTTTCTTATAACAATAGTTACCATTCTAGCATTGTTATGGACCCATTTTAAGGCATTTTATGGTAAGAGGTATAGGTCTTCTTTTGGGTGGTTAGAGGTTGCTGAAGAAGAAATATTTGGGTCGAATTTAGTTCACCAAGCTATGGAAAAGGTAAAGGTAATTTGGGATAGGCTTAACACTGCCCATAGACATCAAAAGTCCTATGCAAACGTAAGGCGATGAGATTTAGAGTTTAAGGTTGGAATTGGGTGTTCTTAAAGGTATCTCCCATGAAGGGAGTGATGCAGTTTGGGAAGAAGGGGAAGCTTAGTCCCCAGTATATTTGCCCATATGTGGTTTTGAGACGTATTGGTAGTGTTGCAATTGAGTTGGATTTTCCCTCTAGCATGAGTTCCATTCATTCGGTATTCCATGTGTCCATGTTGCAGGAATGTGTGGGTGATACTTTGTTGATTGTTCCTTTGAAGGACATTAGTATCTCAGATTCCTTGTCCTATGAGGAGGTCCTAGTGAGGATCTTAGATTAGAAAGTTTGAAGTTTACAAACAAAATACGTGCCTTTGAGAAAGGTTCTATAGAGGAACAAAAAGTCTAAGCAAGCTATTTGGGAAGCATAGGAGGACATAAAGTCTAAGATCCATTCCTATTCTCGATTTTGGAAAAGCGTGCCTGAGGTATGTGTTGTTCTTAACACCTTTGTTTTATATCTTTGTTGAAGATAGATTTGTGAATCTCTTGGTATTTATTGTCCATCTAAAATGTAAGAGTAGAGATGTTTGGTGTTTAATCGTGTTTGTAGTACCTTGTCCTATCATTTGAGGATGAACAATTCTAGGGGTGGGTGGGGGGGGGGAGGGAGAGAATGAAATAGCCCAAACTTAGGCCCTTGCAAAAGTTTTTGAGCCTTGAACATTCTGTTCATCATACGACTACATTATATCACTTGTATGGAGTGGATACGATTTGAAATCCTTGGTCGTATATTGGTCAGTGTCATATTGGCCAAGTTCCATTATTGGTACGAGAAGGCATCATACTAATAATATATTAGGGTACGAGTAGAAAGGTCCAAATTGTATGTTGTTCAGTGTCTAGCTTTAACATTATGCCTAGGATACAATTTGAGTGGGTTCTATTCATATGGTAGGGTAGGATTCATGATAAGGAATCATATGTTTGATAGATTATGGTGTCCAACATTTTGATCAACATACAAGAAGAGGGTACCACTCATATGATGTGGGTACGTGTGGAAGGGGAAAACTGTACCCAGCCCCTCCTGCGCACATTTTTAAGCTTTTAAGTTGAGGGTATTCCAGAAATTTCCCAACACAAAGCCCTTAAGACCACATCTTATAACATATTTTAGCCTCTCATAACATACTTTGAAGTATCAAAACACTCTCAAAACTGTCTCTAAACTCTCTTAAAGATTGGGTTAGGGTTTCTACAAGGTGTTCATCTATAGGCTCAAGAGTCAAGTTATTTCTATGAATATTTGTGAATATGGCATGTGACTCACCTTTCATTATTAGTTCTCAAATATAATGTGTTTTAAACATCGTTCTTGAATCATAGATAAGGTTTTAAAAACCATTGTTAAGGGTTTTGTTGCATAATGTTGAGTATTGTTTACTCTTGGTTTAAATTGTGTTTATACATGTTGCCCCTAGGAAAGCATAATCCCAAGATCCATTTCTAATTGATTACACTCTAATTATTCATAGCCCCAAGTTAGTACTTTAGAAGTTGAGTAGTAATTACATCTTTGAAACATCTAAAATCCCCCTACTACTTGTATCTTAAGTTCGATTTAAGCAAGAAACTTCAATTTCAAACTTATTTAAATCGCCACTCACTTTGTTCCTCGATGATTCAACCCCGACTCAAAGTTGATTAATAGTATTGACCAATATCGCCTTGCACTTAAATTGACGTGTAAGTTGAGAGTTATTAAAAATGACGCTGTTGTCGTAGAATAATTTTACGTATAGAGTTAGTTTGAAATTTCAGCGTACTTACTAGGATTCAAACTTGTAAATATTTGTTTGTGATTTTGTTTTGTTTCTTGTGTTAGGTAGATTTTTATTTTTGTTATCTTGTCACTAAGGCATGTTGAAAAAATATGATTTTGGTAGTTGGAAATCCTATCTTGATGATCCATGTTCATATTGTGATGGAGCCCACTTTTGGAAAGATTGTAGATATGCTCCCTGGAGAGAAATAGAGACACCATCTCAGTCCTAGTGGGAGTATGATTGTTCTTTATATAGTGGTTGAGATGGAAATGGGAGTTATTGTCCAAATTCCACTCCCTCTAGTTATGCTAACGAGTATGGAAGTTCTTCTTATGAGTTTGATAGGTCTCATGGTGTGAAATATGAATAATATTGTGCCCAAGCAAACACGCAAGTGTTCGTGGCTTCACAAGTAGTAAAGTGGCCCTTTTACAAGCCATGTATCGATCCTACATGGACTAGTGTTAAGCAACTATCAAATTGTAGTTTTACCATTAAGATTGAATTAGTGCAAATGTAACCCACAGAGTTGTGAAAGTTATAAACTAAATGTAAATTAAACAGTACGTAAAAGTAAAGATTAGGGACAATCAAAGGATTATAACTCGGGGCTAAAGCACTATGAACAATCATACTACACTATCAAACTTCATCGGTTAAGTTACTCATTGTTTTTGATTCACGGGGTTTATTTTACGATAATGGTCTCCAAACCTTTAACCACCTATATAACTTAGACCAACAACTGCATCGTTGAGTGGGGATGTGAAAACTAAAGTGAACACATTTAAATTTCCTCCCATAGTGAACCAAGTAAGGCTTATATGTATATACCTATCCTAGATGCTAATTCAAATCTCCTATTTTATAAATGAATAAGAACCCTACTCTATTTACCCCCATATTCTATCTTCCTATTCCCTCTCCTGAGATCACAAGGTCGACAATATATGTATTCTAAGAGTTAGAATCCTCAAAATAATGATAAAAAGGGTAAATAAACAGCCAAATATATTAAATAAACCAAACCAAATCAATACATAGCAATCGTAGTCATGTTCTTAGATTTTACCCCAAAAATAGGGTGTTTAGCCACTAATAGACATAACCGTAATCCAAAATGATGAATGCATTAAATCTATTAAGATAAAAACTAAAGAGGATTAAACCCTAATTAAAGGGTGTATAATCCCCTCATTTACGCTCTAGGTCATTCAAGAGTATTTACAAAGTGTATAAAGTCTTGTACTTATAGTTAAGGCAAATTGGACATGTGGGAATGGTGGGGGGGGGGGCTGCTTTAAGCCCCTTGAATGATTGAAGCCCCTCCTTATTTAGTCCACCTATATAAATAGGGATCATCCTGAATTTTACACCTCTATAATGGGGGATCCGCTTGCCTTAGACTTCTGGAGAAAAGAGGACGTCGCCCCTATATCGCGTGTCCTCACTGTAATTGCCATTTTAACGTTGAACTTTGTATCAAGCCTTTCTCCCTTTATCCAAGACTTGTAGTGTTCTTTCCACGTGAATTTCCTATTGTGTTTCATAATATATCATCCAATATTAACTCTACAAGAATCCTAAATAACTAAACACCACGAGTTCAAGATCAACACAACAAAACGTCAAGAACAATAAGATAGGAGCTAGTTTCGCTTATTTGAATCTTTAACTTATTGTTTGACTCTTGGATTGGTCCAATGAAACTTATCACACTATAAAAAAGTTTTTCCACACAATATCACATATTTAAACCATTAGTAACTCATCAAAGAGGTTTGAATCTATCGAGATCAACTAGAATGACACCTAGCTCGTGCTAGTAAAACTAGTTTTCTCGTCTAAACTCTAAGTGATCGATTTAAGTAAAAACTTGTTTGAAAACACCTTTAAACCTTGTAATCACATTCTTGAAAACTTAGATGATTATTTATATCATCATTAACACATAAATAATGCAATTTTTCCTCAAAGCAGGGCTAAATAAGCTAGAATAACTTTACAAAAGTGCATAAATACAACCAACATCACCACCCTACACTTAATTCCTTGTTCGTCCTCAAACAACTCTTTAGTATAAGCACCATATGATGAGGTGAATACACACTTATACTACAAGAAAGACACTCAATATACTACTACCATGACTGAACATAATGCAAAATACTATACTAAGCATGCTACATACACAATTAAAAGTTCAAGAATACTATTACAAAACATCCTAGCCTCAATAACTGACTCTCCAAGTTGGAAAACTCACACATATTATTCACTTAAAGAAATCATATAAATCACCCAACTATCATGAAACATGTGTCCTTATGACAAGAGAATTACCCATAAACACTCACATAGATATAATTTATCACTAAATGGGTACAAGAATCAAATTGAAGTCCCTCTCACAAGGAATTCACATGTTACACAAGATGAACCATAAGCTTTCCCTTAGTGTAGTACTCAACTAATATCATAATGTTAAATATTAAGATCAACTAGTTCTTTATGGGTTGTAATGTAGGCTAAGGGATGGGTACGAACTATTCTAGCCAGTAATAGTGACTATCTTTCCTAAGCGCTTTAATACATCACACTATACACTCAATTCACTCTTAACAACCAATTAACACCACTTTTATTTATCCCTATCTTTTGTTTTGCCCCATCTCATTAAGCTCATTTATAAACACTATGATGTGAGTATTTTACAACTTATTCCATTTGAACAAAGTTTATTATTTTCACTACTTAACTCCAAACACAACATATAACAATTTTTAACACCAATAGCTATTAGTTTGGTGCTTTAATTTATCCTTTCTCCTATTTGACTTTCCAACACCTTAACTTAATTAATTTTTACTAAAGATCTTAGGAGATTTGGATAAAATTAAATTCAATCAAATAAGAGGGTTAGGCTACAAATGAGGTTACCAAAGAAAAAGCTAAAGGCTCAACAGGGTTAACTAGGATTATGCCCAAAGATAGGTAAAAAGAAGGTATAAACTTGGCTATCAAAGAAATGCTTAGATCATATCCTAAGCCACACTCTTTATTTTATTTTCCACACACACCAGTCAAGTTCTAGACATCACATGAAACAAGGAATATACTACAACCTTACACGCATATAGCACATTCTCAACTCAAGTAGGGTCATCATAGACTATTAATCCAACAATAACATGAATTCAACATTAAGCCAACAAGTAAACGAGTCATAAACATGAGCCTAGGAGTTTCAAAAGTATTAATTCACATAATCAACATACTTTTACAACCAAAACACTTGCATCATGCAGTCAAACATAACACCAACAAAACCATATTCCTTATTCCTAACATAAAATTTATTAAAATTATCTCTAAAAATAGGAATTTCTCCTCACCCCACACTTAAAAATCTACTTGGTCCGCAAAGTATACTTTTTAAAAGTAAAGATAGCAATATTCCCTAAGGCCTCTAGGCCTATCTTGTAGCATTTTTATACATAAAGAGGGTCCGAGGACCCCACTCTTAGTCTTCGCCATGCTCCTTAGCTCAAGTTGTTTGGTACTCAGACTTTCCATAAACCTGTGACTCAAATAAAACCAAAACAAGTGAAGTAAAAACTAAAATACCATAAATAAAACATACTTTTACTTGGGTTGCCTCCAAAGGAACGCCTGATTTAGTGTTACAACACGACCAAATATCTGAATCATCCATATACCTTCATCATTTTCCTCACACAAGGATGCCATTTTCTTATTTGTTTCTAACCTCTTGAGTGTGAACTCTCAAGTTCAACAACTTTCTCAACTTTAGCATTTTTATGCTCATCAATTTGCATTATGCCAGGCTGTGGTATTGGAGGCTTGGGCAGCTCAATGAGAAAGTATGAACATGTTTTTTGTGGAATAAACTCCACCATCCCACACTTATCCCCTTTAATCATACTAATCTTGCACAAATCTTTATAGTGGGAAAGTGTCTTGAGTGGTTTGTACACTTTAAATACCGCCTCTTCATCATCCAACCTCATTGTGAGTGTGTCCTCTCTCACATCTATCAAGGCTCTTCTCGTTGCTAAGAATGGATATCCCAAGATAACTGGTACTTTTTCATCTGCCTAAAAATCTAAAACAGTAAGTTCAGAAGGAATAATAAACTTAACAACCTTGATGAGAACATCCTCTATGATTCCTTCAAGATGGGCCAAAGTTTGATCTGCCAATTGAAGTATCATAGTGATTGATCTCTGCTTCCCCAGGCCTAAGGCATTAAACAAGGAGAAGGGAATCAAGTTTATATTTGACATAAGTCACTAAGTGCGTAGACCACCTTACTACTGTCAATTTGAATCGTGAGAGTAAAACTCCTAGGGTCTTTAAGATATTAGGGTATTTTTTGTATCACCATATAACTACACGCTTCAGTGAGTGTCACTGTCTCAACATCATGCCGCTGAAATTTATTAGAGATCACATCCTTCAAGTACTTAGCGTATTTGGGCATTCCCTGCAAAACATCAAAAAGAGGAAGGTTATTATGAAGCTCTTTGAATGTATCAAATAATTTTTTGAAGCATTAATCCTCCTTTGCCTCTATATGATTCTATGTGAAGGGTAGTGGTAGTCTGTTCTACTCCCATTCAACAATTTTTACTTTTAAGTACTCAAACTTCCTTGAATTTTCAAAACTTTTTAAGATATGTGTGGGGGTCTCAAATCAGCATCTACGTCTTTAGTTTTCTTTGGAGGTTCTTTATTTAGCTCCTTACCACTCCTCAAAGATATTGTAATTACTTGTTTAGGATTTTCAGTGTCGCTTGGCAAACACACCTTGAGGTCTGGTATTTTGTACCTTTGTAAACTGACCAATTTACAACTGTAAGATCCTTATAGATGCTTGTTATCTCTTTATATCTGCTGCCAATTATGATTGAGTAGCCATGATTTGCTTTAGCATCTCTTCCATATTGATTGTCTAAGTTGTGGCCTAATTATTCTAAACTTACTGCCGCTGATACTGCTCCTAATTGTTCCATGAGGTATTTAGTGGCTGAGTTTCCCACTTTTGACTATAGGCGTTCCCATAATTTAGCGTTTAATCATTACCTACAAATATCATAGACTCAAGATTTGTAGCACACATAGCTACTGAATGCCCACTATTACCATAAACCTCATACCAACCTACAGTTTATTGAATTATATTAACTGTGGTTGCAGACTGTGTAACCCCCATCTTTATATTACTTATTTGATTTTGCAGAGTATTAATCTGGGCAGATATAGAACTAAATTGGTCAAACTCTAACACACCTGCAACCTTCTTTGTAGAATATCTTGAGATCAAATGCCATTCAGGATTTCCTTTTGCAATTGGATACAACAAAGTATATATCTCATCATAAGTCAACTCTAACGCTTGAAAACTTGTAGCTGAATCTAAAATGTTTTTCATGTTATGGTCAAGATCCTCCACAAAAGTGTGAGCTAATAACTTATTCGACTACTGATGATGTGGATATTCCTGAAGAAGAGCCTTAAAGCACTCCCAAGTATGATATAAATTATCATTTGGCTTCTATTTGAAACACACAATTTCACAATGCAGTCTCGTAGTCTTGCATGATGGAAAGAATAGGATGAGGAATTTTTGGGCTAAGTCATCCCATGTTGTGATTGAACTTGCCAGCTCAGCATTCAACCACTTTTTCACTTCCCCTAATAGTGAAAAGACAAATAGTATCAGCCTAACATAATTAGTTGACACACCCGTAGGGATGAATGAGTCACTGATCTCCAAAACGTTCCACATAAGGATTTGTGGATCTTCATGGAAAGCCCCATAAACCATCCCCTTCTGATCAAAAGTCGTACCATGTTCTATTTTAGTTTAAAAATTACCTTCAATAGCTGGTTTCTAAAAGAGGAAGGTCAAATTTGTCTGAAGTGGGATTGCCACTTCTCTATCTGTCCCGCGGGATGGTTGATCTTTATCCATGAGAGTAGGATTATCTTGTACCTCTTGAAATTTTAGGATACAAGGGAGAAGGATTTCTTCTCTCCTTCATTAATGGAAGCGTTGCCTGGGTTTGGGGTTTGGTTCAACCAATTCCCTATCCCTTGCCATCTTACTACTATACAAACCTGTTTCCTGCAAAGTCAATACCAGACCAAGAGTAAAGAACCAAAGAAATATAAAAAGTAAAACTAAAATAAAAATAGTTTCCAAATTACAAGTCAAAGGCAATGGTGCCGAAAACTTGTTGTGCCCAAGCGCACACACAAGTGTACGTGGACTCACAAGTAGTAAACTGGCTCTTTTACAAGCCAAGTAGCGATCCTACAGGGAAAAGTGTTAAGCAACTATCTAATTATAGTTTTATTATTAAGATTTAATTAGTGCAAATGTGACAATCAGAGTTATGAAAGTTATAAATTAAATGTAAAGTAAACAACGTGTAAAAGTAAAGACTTGAGAAAATAAATGGATTAGAACTTGGCTAAAGCACTATGAACAATCATACTATGTTATCGAACTTTATTAGTCAAGTAACTTATATTGGTTTTTGATTCACGAGGTTGATTTTATTATCATGGTCTCCCTACCTCTAACCACCTATCTAACTTAGACCTACAACTACATCATTGAGTGGGGATGTGGGAACTAAGCTAAACGTATTTATATTTCACCCCATAGTGAACCAATTAAGGCTTATAGGTATATCTATATCCTATATGCTAATTCAAATACCCTATTTTATAAATGGAATAAGAACCATACTCTATTTACCCCCATATTCTATCTTTCTATTCCCTTTCTTGAGATCACAATGTTGATAATATATGTATTATTAGGGTCGCAAATCCTTAAAAGAATGATAAAAAGGGTAAAAAAACCAACCAAATATGATAAACAAACAAAACCAAATCAATACATAGTAATTGTAGTCATGTTCTTGCCTTTAACCCCGGAAAGGGGGCGTTTAGCAACTAATAGATATAACTGTAATCCAAAACAATGAATACATGATTAAATCCATTAAAGAGCAAATTTAAAGATAAATAAACTCTAATTAAAGTGTGTAGCATCCCCTCCTTAATTATCTAAGTCGTTCAACTGTATTTCCAAAGTGTTTAAAGTCGTGTATTTATAGTAGATGTAAATTGGCCATGTGGGAATGGGGGGGGGGGGGGGGCGTTGCCTGCTTTAGACCCACAAAATGTTTGAGACACCACCTAAATTAGTCCATCACTATAAAAGGTCCTCCACACTACTTATACCTGATGATAAGCAATATTACGCGCCTATATCAATATATTTTGCCCATATTTGTGCCATGTTTAGAGAACAAATTATATATTTCATGAACTTTTAGTCCTTTTTCCTGTAAGTTAGCTAACGAACATGATTAGCAAAGTTTCAGGTATAAATGATGCAGAATTCAGCATTTTGTGGCTAACGTGACGCCAAAGAAAGCTCACGAAGGAAGGAAAAGGAGCTTGGACGCCTAAAGGACCAAAAGTGATGCATGGAATTTCTGTCCTTGGCTAAAACAACATTTCTAAAGACTTTGGGGACTAGCAGTAACTTAGTTGGATTTGGACAATGATACATTAACCTAGTACAATTGGGTTAAGTATTTCATTAGTTTATTTGGATTAGGAGAATGTTACATTAACCTAGTACAATTGGGTTAAGTATTTCATTACCTTAGTAAGATTTGGTTAGATATTTCATTAGCCTAGTAGGATTAGGATATAGGTATTATAAATACCCTATAATGCTAGAGATTTTTATTCATTCAACAATTAATTCACCATTCTCCATCTTACAAACAATTCTACAACTCTTCTAATCTTTCCATTAATTCTATTTTTCTTCTTCTATTCATCAATTCTTAAACTCCGCAACAAAAGAATTGTTACTTTGCTAAGGCATTCACGCCTAAATGCCTACCATACTTGAGCTACACGAAATTAATCAATATTGTGGTATAACAACAATGTCAATCATGATCTCCTTCGCATTCATGGGTAACTAAACTTCTCTGTTGGAGTTATGGAAGCCGTATGAGATACTATCTATTGCTGTGAGTTTGTGAGTTCGTGACACGTATGTTGCTTATATCATTATTCTCTTCATCTTAATCTAAATTCTTTGTGGTTGCAAATGCAAGAATACGCCAGTATAACATTTAACTTGTTCAAATGAAAGGTTATTTGTCTGGAAAAGAGATAGTGTCAAGGTAGTAGGGTCCCATCCCCTATTAAAAAGTTAGTGCCGTAACTGGATAAACCTCTTGGAGAATTCGTATCGTTAGACACGCTTTAACCTCGAAAGAGTTAAAGTGAAATAATCCTCGAATAGGTCAAAAGACGCCTGGATTTACCATCGAATACAATTCTCTATAAGCACATGCATGTCTGAATTCCACACACTCATAGTCAATAGAGACGTATAACTCAGAAGGTGGACATAACCCCAACTCCTCAATTCTCATTGTTTCACAACCTACGAAACATTCTCTTTTTACTTTGCTATTTTTAGTTTTTACTTTAATATTTTGTTTACACATTACAATCCCCCCTATTTGACGAGACTTGCACCAAAAGTCTAGTAATCCTTGCTTACTTGTTGGCCAAGCTATTCCCTGTGGGATCGATACCCAACCCTGTTGGGTTCTATATTTGCTAACGACTGCTTTACACTCCCACGAGAGCTTTAGATTGAGCGTTATCAAAAATTGGCGCCGTTGCCGGGGAATACGAGTGTCAATCAAGCTTGTGATAATTACTAGACCCTTTGGTCAAAGATTCTCGTATTTTTACTTTCAGTTTTTGTTTTTTTTCACTGCAGGTTTTTGTTCAGTGCATGCCCCATACTAGAAGTTCTGGTCAACCGTTACTACCTATCAATCCTGAGCCACAACGCATTGGAAGAATGGAAGCACAAGGAGAAATCAAAAGGATGGCTGCTCAACAGGAACAAGCAAAATTGGCTGCCCTTGCCGCCGCCCAGGTTCAACAGCAAAACATTGATAACCCTGCACGAGCAACAAATCTTGACGATGAGGATTTAGGTGATGACGAGTTACTAAACCCTAGGTGTGATGCTGAAATCATAACACCTGCCAAACGAAGAGGTCTACAATCTCGGTTTAGGTATGATCACCAACCTATGTAGCCAGCTTTCGATGATGATGATGATGATCTTGATGGTGCCGGAGCCACAGGAGCCATAATTCCACCACCATTAGCGCCCGAAGCCAAGTTCAACATCACATGCACCATGATTCAGTTATTGCAACTCAAGGTATTATTTGGTGGACTAGCAGGCGATGATCCGAATATGCATCTCATCAACTTTATTTCTACATGCAAGTCGTTTGACAATCCTGGTATTAGTCAAAATGCAATTCGATTACGTCTATTTCCATTGTCTCTGTCTGGGGAGGCAACACTATGGTTGAATGGGCTGACTCCTGATTCTATTACAAATTAGAGGTAATCGAGAGACGCTTTCCTAGAAAGATTTTTTCCGCCATCCTAAAGAGCACAATTGAGAGATGAAATCAGCAACTTTCGTCAGCTTCCCACTGAAGCTCTTCATGAAACATGGGAGAGGTTCAAGACAAAGCTAGCGAGATGCCCGAACCATCACATGACTAATGTTCACCTCATGGAGATATTATACAGAGCCTTGAATTCAATAACTAAACTAGTGGTGGATAATGCAGCTGAAGGATCTTTTATGGACCTCACCTTTGGTCAAGCAAGCAATATGCTAGATCGTATGACGGAACAAAGTAGAACTTGGCATACCAGGGATTCTGAGGTAGCAAGCCCCACTTTATCCATTGGCATGACTGCAGACCAAAGAAGAAGAGAAGAAGAACGTGATCAAGATATGACGCACATGAAAACTCAAATGGATATTCTTACAAAGCATTTATTATCAGGGAAGACCGAAAAAGTGAAAGCTATTGCGTCAAAAGGAAGGGACGAATCTGATTCAAAAGAGGAGGCCAACTACTTGAACAATCAGAGGGGTTTACGAGGGAATACCCAAGGAAACCAAGGTCGGAACTATTATGATAAATCTGGAAACAAAGATCAAGGTAGTTGGAAGAACAAGAATGAAAAGAGCGGTTTGTACATTCCCCCTAGAAGACGTGACACCACCACATCTAATTCTGGAAGTATGGAAAACATGATGGCTAAATTATTGAAAGGAGTAGAAGAAACGAGTGCAGGAGTAACAGAGGTAATTAATGATTTGTCCTCCATGAAACAATTATTTGATTCACATTCCACTTCAATCAAGCAAATAGAGCAGCAATTGAGCCAACTTTTAGCAGCACTCAATCAAAGAAAAGCTGGCACCTTACCTAGTGATACTGTGCAAAACCAAAGAAACGATGCGTCATGCATGTCCATCACTACCAGAAGTGGTAAGGTGCTGGAAACTTCAGCAAAAGGCAAGCAAGTGGTTGACGAAGTTGCGGACATGAATGATAACGCACAAGGAGTGGAATCCGCGAAAGCCACACTTGACGTCAAGGACACCACACCCAGCAATGTGTAACCTGAAAAAGTGGAAAAACGGAAGCAAGAGGAGAAGAAATCCATGGAGAGAACACTTCCATACCCACCACCACCTTTTACTCAAAGATTGAAGAAGGTGGCGGATGACACGAAGTTCAGCAAATTCATGACTTTGTTAAAACAGCTGACCATTAATGTTCCATTGGTGGAGGCACTTGAACAAATGCCTGGGTATACGAAATTTATGAAGGATCTTTTGACAAAGAAGCAGGCAGAAAGTTATGAGTTGAAAAAAGATGTGCATCGTTGTAGTGCAATCGCTACCCGATTGATAGTTCAGAAGAAAGCCGACCCCGGAGCTTTCACTATTCCTTGCATCGTTGGATCTTTGAATTTTTCCAAAGCATTATGTGACTTAGGAGCCAGCATCAATTTGATGCCATTATCGATCTATAAGAAGTTGGGGTTGGGTGATCCTACTCCAACCAATATGAGGCTCGTCATGGCGGATAGGTCGGTAAAACGACCTGTTGGTATTCTATGTGATGTATTGGTAAAGGTTTCTTCATTCATTTTTTTGGCAGACTTTGTTATTTTGGATTGTGAGGAGGACTCAGAAGTTCCCATAATCTTGGGGCGCCCTTTTCTTACTACAGGAAGTGTGCTCATTGATTTGAGAGCCAATGAACTTTTATTCTGAATAGATGACGAAGTGGTTCGCTTTGACGTTTGAAAATCAATGAAGAAACCCAAAGATCTAAGTGTATTTTTGGTGGCTGATGTTTTCTTTGATGATGAGAAAGAACTACTTGAAGAAGAGCAAATTATTGATGACCCTTTGGCGGTTGTGCTCATGAATGGAGAGAATGAGGATGCTGAAAATTCCGAAGAAGTTATTTGTACTCTATCAGGATTAGGGACATATTGCTATATTCCCAAGAAGCTGGACCTTGATCTCAAGAATCGACCCACACCACCAGCTAAGCCATCTATTGAAGAGCCACCCACATTAGAATTGAAGGAGCTGCCAAGTCATTTGAAGTACGCATTCTTAGGAAGCGGAAACACACTTCCAGTCATTGTGGCAGCCGATTTGGGTGAGCAACAAGTTGCAGCTCTCATTGGTATTCTACGCAAGTATATTAGAGCCATTGGATGGACCATTGCGGATATTATTGGTATTCCACCTGGGATTTGCACGCATAAAATTCAGCTTCAAGAAATTGCACACCCACCATTGAGCATCAGAGACGTCTAAACCCACCTATGCAAGAAGTGGTAAAGAAAGAAATTATCAAGTGGTTAGATGCAGGGGTTGTGTATCCTATCTCTGATAGTACATGGGTAAGCCCGGTACAATGTGTTCCCAAGAAAGGAGGCATGACGGTGGTCGTGAATGCGAAAAATGAGCTTATTCCACTCAGACCCGTCACTGGATGGAGAGTATGCATGGACTACCAAAAGCTGAATTCTTGGACACTTAAAGATCACTTCCCAATGCCATTTATAGACCAAATGCTAGATTGATTAGTGGGGAAAGGATGGTTTTGTTTCCTAGATGGTTATTCAGGCTGCAATAAGATTTATATTGCCCCCGAAGACCAAGAGAAGACAACGTTTACATACCCATATGGTACGTTTGCCTTCAAACGTATGCCATTCGGGTTATGTAACGCACCAGCCACCTTTCAATGTTGTATGATGTCTATTTTTTCTGATATGGTTGAAGACACTTTGGAGGTATTCATGGACGATTTTTCAGTTGTTGGTGAGTCTTTTGAAGCGTGCTTGGCAAACATAAGCATGGCATTGCAAAGATGTGTAGAATTTAACCTTGTGCTGAATTGGGAGAAGTGCCACTTCATGGTAAAATAAGGAATCGTTCTTGGGCACAAGATCTCTAAAAGAGGAATAGAGGTTGATCGAGCAAAAATAGAGGTTATTGAGAAGCTACCGCCTCCAATTTCGGTGAAGGGAGTTCGTAGTTTTCTTGGCCATGCAGGTTGATATCGTCGGTTCATCAAAGACTTCTCCAAAATTGCTAGTCCATTGTGTAAACTATTGAAGAAAGATGCAAAGTTTGACTTTAATGAAGATTGCTTGAAAGCATTCGAATGCCTCAAAGGAAAACTCATTGAAGCCCCTATCATGGTAGCACCAGATTGGTATCTCCCGTTCGAAGTCATGTGTGATGCTAGTGGTGTAGACTTTGGTGCTGTTCTTGGTCAGAGAAAGAGGAAGTTATTTCATCCTATCTACTATGCAAGTAAGGTCCTAAATGAAGCCCAAAGAAACTACACTGTTACTGAACAAGAGCTCCTAGTGGTTGTGTATGCATTTGAGAAGTTTCGTGCCTATCTATTGGGTACTAAGGTGATCATTCATACAGACCATGCAACTCTTAGGTATCTAATGACAAATAAGGATGCAAAACCAAGGTTAATTCGATGGGTATTGCTGCTGCAAGAGTTTGATTTCAAGGTCAAAGATAGAAGAGGTTGCGAGAACCAAGTGGCTGATCACCTATCTCGACTTGATAATGAGCATGTGGCGCAACCTGAAATTCAGATTGATGATGCATTCCCTGACGAGGAGATATTAACGACAACAATGGAGAAATTACCATGGTATGCCGACTTTGCAAATTTCGTGGTGAGTAATGTAATACCTACTAATTTACTTACCACCAAAGGAGGAAGTTTATGCATGACGTACAACACTACTATTGGGATGAGCCATATTTGTTTCTACGATGCGCGGATGGTATCATTCGACGATGTATATCCCATGAAGAGGTACCTAATATTTTGGAAGCATGCCACACTTCCCAAGTTGGAGGACATGATGCAGGCAATCGGATGGCAAGAAAAGTTTTGCAAAGTGGTTATTACTGGCCTTCGATATTTAGAGATGCCTACGACTATGTTAGAAGGTGCGACCAATGTCAGCGACAAGGTGCTATTTCAAAACACCATGAGATGCCTATGTCGAAAATTCATGAGGTAGAACTCTTTGATGTATGGGGTATTGGTTTCATGGGTCCATTCGTGAATTCATTTGGAATGAAGTACATCTTAGTTGCTGTGGATTATGTCTCAAAATGGGTAGAAGCTGTAGCATTGGCCGAACACGAAGGAAAGCGTGTTGAAGCGTTCTTAAAGAAGAATATCTTCTCTCGCTTTGGAGTACCACGTACTATCATAAGTGATGGAGGATCTCACTTTTGTAACAAGCTATTCAAATTCGTGTTGGCCAAGTATGGTGTCAAGCAACATAAGGTAGCCACGCCTTATCACCCACAAACTAGTTGACAAGTAGATGTTTCCAATCACGAGATCAAGCAAATCCTTGCGAAGACGGTTAATGCGAATAGAAAGGATTGGTCTAGGAAGCTAGATGATGCACTATGGGCGTATAGGACTGCATTCAAGACACCCATTGGCATGTCTCCTTATCAACTAGTTTATGGGAAGGCTTGTCACTTACCCATCAAGCTCGAGCATAAGGCATTGTGGGCGTTGAAGCAATTGAATTTGAATTGGGATGATGCTATGAATCTGAGGCTGGAGCAGCTGAACGAATTAGATGAGTTCCGTGTCCATGCATATGAAAGGTCAGACCTATACAAGGAGCGGATGAAAAAGTATCATGATCAGCAGATTGTTCGTCAAAACTTCCAAAAGGATGATATGGTACTTCTCTTCAACTCCAGATTGAAACTCTTCCCAGGTAATTTAAAGTCTAAGTGGTCTGGTCCATACAAAGTTATCCAAGTCTACTCATCTGGAGTAGTTGAATTGGAAGACAATAATGGTGTTGTCTTCAAAGTGAATGGCCAACGTGTTAAACCTTATATCGGTCCTCTTGACTCGATGAATTATATGGCTATCACTTATCTCGACGAAGTCTAAGTACTCTAGGTAACTATGTCGAGCCACGACAATAAATAAGGAGCTAGATGGGAGGCAACCCATCGTACTAATCATTTTCATTTGGTTTTGAGCAAATATAGGTGCAAGAGGTATTCAACGAGGAGATTGATTTCAATTGACGATTTGGACGTATTACATGGTAAAGGTGGTAAGTTAGGAATAGTGATGCATAAGGCTAAGGATTGAGCATTGATCATGCCAAAATAGTCATCGAGGAGGGCTAGGCCTAGGTAAAACTAGGCCAAGAACAATGCAGAACCTATACTATAGCCTAAGGTCTCGGAATCTAGTGTGCAAAGACATAGGCGCCGCCCATGCTTAAGTATGCTATAGCATAGGAGCCGCCTATGCTAAAGCATTTGGTCTCATTATCTCATGTGCCATGCACTATGCGCCGCATATGTCCCCTAAATGCATTACACTAGGCACCGCCTATGCTAGCTTATGCTTTGCATTAGGCGCCGCCTATACCATGCTTATGCAAAGCAAAAGGCGCCGCATATGGACCGTTTTTGTCTCCAAAACCATTTTTAAATTGGTCAAAACCCGACCCATTCTTTTCCTATATAAAGGGGACTTAGTATTGAAACATAAACACATTGAAACTTGACCTAAAGGCGCCGCACATCAACCCAAATCATCTCAAAATTTTTCGTTTTGCTCTTCCAATTCACAAGAACATCTCCAAAGGCTTCAATTACGTAAGTACTCTTGTTCTTCATCTATTTCTCATAAGTAATACATTGCTATGACTATTGTGAATTGATACATCTTGAAGAAATATTGGTGATGTTAATGTGTATGGATTGTTGATACAAAACCATGTGAGTGAACATGAACGTTAGGATAATCTCAACTTGTTTCTGACTTGAAATTGAAGTTGATTACATTGTGAGACTACTTGCGGAATTGATATAGTCATGAACATTGCATAAGCTTGTTACTTGGATACTTACATGTTAGACTATCCCGTTCATCGGGATAAGACTTATAGTTGCCTACCGACATAGGAGGTTGTGATTGTTGAAAGAAACTATACCTTGATGAAACCCCTATGTAGTAGTCTTGTTATACATAACATGAAAGTAGTGCAAAGGTTGCAAGAAGTGATACATCACTGATTTTCTTGTCAGAATATAGCTCCTAAAATGTATGTCGATGAAGTCTAAGTAATCGACCACCTTCACTTCACTGATTTGTATCAACAAACCTAAGTGTGGGGTGGTACCCCTATTACTTGTTTAATAGATTGTTTCCATTGAGTTGATGCTAACATGAATTTTGTTTAAGTCTTAGGAACAATGGAACCTAAAGCGAGACAAGATAAGGCTACCACCTCCCAAAAGGGTAAGAAGAGAGGTCGCAAAGACCAAGGAGAATCATCCTCAATGCAATTACCCCGCCGAATGTTTGGAATAAAATGGGTTCTTGAGGAGGAAGCCAAATAATGGTACAGGAATAACAAGGAAAGAAAATATGTTCACGTCGACTTGATCAACAAGGACAGCCTAGCGAAGAAGGATCCGCGTATGTTGGCGAAGATCATGGCATTGAATCTGGATTTCATCTTCCGCGACATGGAAGAATGTAATATTGATTTTACAAGAGAATTTCATGCCAACTAGTCACCGAAAATCATGGGCAGCGAAGTCAAGATTCGGGGCCAAGTTTTATAGCTCAACGCGAATTTGATCAACTCCTTTCTTGGCTTACCTTCGGTCGACCCAGCACCATTCAAAGAGCTGTACAGCAGACCTCCTTATAGAGCAATATGACACACACTTTGTGGAAGTAGATCCATGGCAAGGTGGAGCAGACACCAAGACACCGAATGACACAACACCTTCCCCTATGCTCCATTGAATAGGGAAACAAGAATCTGGTTGCGTATTGTCAACTCATGCCTTATTCCTGGGACCCAATACACCAAAATAATGAGAGATAGAGTGTGTTTGGTCTATGCTTTGATGACAAATGTCCCAATCAACATTGGGGCAATCATTCGCTCTACAATGCGGAAAGCCAGACTCCACAAACGGTCCTATTTCACTTTTAGCAATCTGTTGACAACAATCTTGTGGAAGGAGGATATCGAAGAGGAACCAGCTAATCACAAACTCCCACATAACCTGAAGAAGTTTGACCTTACAAAGGTCAAAGATGCTGAAACAACACATGGTGTCAACCTTACTACTGCGGAGAGACATGCTCGAGATGAGAGTTTCTTCCGTCATCTTTATGGCATGACACGATTTACAATGATGAGTGGTGGACGTGTTCCAACTGCTGTAGAGCTCCAACAGCTGGACCATGACTATCCAATGAACATGCATGCACGGTAGATGTGTGGAGTAGGCATATACTTTGAGGAACCTCTTGACGATGACGTGCCGACCGATGATGATCAACGCTTGCCAGACTCCGACGAGGAGGAGAACTCTGATGACGACTCTTATGATGATTCCGACGAAGGGGGTATGACCCCTAACATTGAGGAAGAGTCCGACTGACCAGGTTCTTCATATTTATTTTCCACTGAGGGCAGTGTACCGTTTAAGTGTGGGGTGGCGGTATTGCATCCTATACTTCTCTATTTGCATCTATGTTTGTTTATTTTGTTTTTGTTTCGTGTTTTGTTTTTTGTTGTTGTTTCATTTTTTTTTAAAGTTTTTTAGTAGTAATTTTTTTTAACTTAGCTTCGCATGAAATAATTCTAATAGGCAGCATGAGATTATAACAAGAGTATGTGCTACAATTGTGACTATTGAGACGTTTAGGCTCTAGTTGTGACTCATTATGTGATATTGTGTGGTTCAATTACTTCACTTGTTGGGTCGAGAGTCTATATTACTTCCAATAAAGTCAACCATGTGCCTTGTCTGCATGAGATTAATGGTATATTCTATGTTTGTGGCTGATGCTAGAACTTTCCTGGTATGTATGCAAAGTGAAAATAAGGAGTGTAAGTTTAGGAGATGATTTAGGCATTTCTTTGGCAACCTATACATATTTACCTTCGTTTTACCTAACCATGGACATCATCCTAGTTAAACCCTTTTGAGCCTTTAGCCTATTTCTTTGACAACCTTGTATGTAAGCCTAATCCATTTTCAAGACCGTAATTTGATCCAAATTCCTAAGTGCTTTAAAGTTAAAAAGTCATGTGACAACATAAGAGGAAATTGGGTACGAATGATGCTTTAAATTGTAGTGGTGATTGAATGTGTTATGAAAAAAAGAAAAGTGTTATCATAAGAGGTATGTTATGAAAAGAAAAAGGAAAAGAAAGCTGAAAACTGAGTTATGCTTAAAAATTGAAAAAACAAAAGAGGAGAACAAGGGTGGTAGAATAAAAGAAAGAAAGGTTGAAAGAAAAGTGTTAATGATACAATGTGATGTATTAAAGTGCTTAGGAACTTAGTTACTATTTCTGGCCAAAATAGTCCTACCCGTCCCTTAGCCTACATTACAACCATCAAAAGACCTATTTGATCCTAAGCTTAGCATTCTAACATTTAGTGGAGTATTACACTAAGGGCAAGCCTATGGTCATCAGTTGCTACATATGAATTCTTTGTGAGAGTGAGAGAAAGGATATTTTGATACCCATGCTTGAAAAATATGCTATACTTGTGAGTAATTATGGGTACTATATTGTGAGACACACATGGTTGATGAGTTTTCGGTTGTCGTATATGATTCCTTGTGCCTTAAATCTTGAATATGAGTTGACCACCATCACGAGTCTATGCTAGAGGTTAAACTGTTTCTACTAATAATCGGAAAGCTACTCTTTGTTGATAATTGTTGTGCTTGTCTTGAAGAATGTTTTGTGTTGTTGCTGTGAAACCTTAAGTTAGTGTTTAGAAGGACATGATATTTTGTTCGAGGACGAACAAAGCTTCAAGTGTGGGGTATTGATGATAGGCGATATTACGCGCCTATATCAATATATTTTGATCATATTTGTGCCATGTTTAGAGAACAAATTATATATTTCGTGCACTTTTAGTCCTTTTTCCTGTAAGTGAGCTAACGAACATGATTAGCAAAGTTTAAGGTATAAATGATGCAGAATTCAGCATTTTGTGGTTAACTTGACGCCAAAGAAAGCTCACGAAGGAAGGAAAAGGAGCTTGGACGCCTAAAGGACCAAAAGTGATGCATGGAATTTCTGACCCAGGCTAAAACAACATTTCTGAAGACTTTAGGGACTAGCAGTAACTTAATTGGATTTGGACAATGATACATTAACCTAGTACAATTGGGTTAAGTATTTCATTAGTTTATTTGGATTAGGAGAATGTTACATTAACCTAGTACAATTGGGTTAAGTATTTCATTAGCTTAGTAGGATTTGGTTAGATATTTCATTAGCCTAGTAGTATTAGGATATGGGTATTATAAATACCCTATCATTCTAGATATTTTTATTCATTCAACAATTAATTCACCATTCTCCATCTTACAAACAATTCTGCAACTCTTCTAATCTTTCCATTAATTCTATTTTTCTTCTTCTATTCATCTTTTCTTGAACTCTGCAACAAGAGAATTGTTACTTTGCTAAGGGATTCACGCCTAAATGCCTACCATACTTGAAATTAATTACTAAGTGCTTTAAAGAGAAAAAGTCATGTGACAACATAAGAGGAAATTGGGTAAGTATGATGCTTTAAATTGTAGTGATGCTTGAATGTGTTATGAAAAAAGAAAAGTGCTATCATAAGAGGTATGTTATGAAAAGAAAAAGGAAAAGAAAGCTGAAAAGTGAGTTATGCTTAAAAATTGAAAAAACAAAAGAGGAGAACAAGGGTGGTAGAATAAAAGAAAGAAAGGTTGAAAGAAAAGTGTTAATGATACAATGTGATATATTAAAGTGCTTAGGAACTTAGTCACTATTTCTGGCCAAAATAGTCCTACCCGTCCCTTAGCCTACATTACAACCATCAAAAGACCTATTTGATCCTAAGCTTAGCATTCTGACATTTAGTGGAGTATTACACTAACGGCAAGCCTATGGTCATCAGTTGCTACATATGAATTCTTTGTGAGAGTGAGAGCAAGGATATTTTGATACCCATGCTTGAAAAATATGCTATACTTGTGAGTGATTATGGGTACTATATTGTGAGACACACATGGTTGATGAGTTTTCGGTTGTCGTATATGATTCCTTGTGCCTTAACTCTTGAATATGAGTTGACCACCATCACGAGTCTATGCTAGAGGTTAAACTGTTTCTACTAATAATCGGAAAGCTACTCTTTGTTGATAATTGTTGTGCTTGTCTTGAAGAATGTTTTGTGTTGTTGCTGTGAAACCTTAAGTTAGTGTTTAGAAGGACATGATATTTTGTTCGAGGACGAACAAAGCTTCAAGTGTGGGGTATTGATGATAGGCGATATTACGCGCCTATATCAATATATTTTGATCATATTTGTGCCATGTTTAGAGAACAAATTATATATTTCGTGCACTTTTAGTCCTTTTTCCTGTAAGTGAGCTAACGAACATGATTAGCAAAGTTTAAAGTATAAATGATGCAGAATTCAGCATTTTGTGGTTAACTTGACGCCAAAGAAAGCTCACGAAGGAAGGAAAATGAGCTTGGACGCCTAAAGGACCAAAAGTGATGCATGGAATTTCTGACCCAGGCTAAAACAACATTTCTGAAGACTTTGGGGACTAGCAGTAACTTAATTGGATTTGGACAATGATACATTAACCTAGTACAATTGGGTTAAGTATTTCATTAGTTTATTTGGATTAGGAGAATGTTACATTAACCTAGTACAATTGGGTTAAGTATTTCAGTAGCTTAGTAGGATTTGGTTAGATATTTCATTAGCCTAGTAGGATTAGGATATGGGTATTATAAATACCCTATCATTCTAGAGATTTTTATTCATTCAACAATTAATTCACCATTCTCCATCTTACAAACAATTCTGCAACTCTTCTAATCTTTCCATTAATTTTATTTTTCTTCTTCTATTCATCTTTTCTTAAACTCTGCAACAAGAGAATTGTTACTTTGCTAAGGGATTCACGCCTAAATGCCTACCATACTTGAAATTAATTACTAAGTGCTTTAAAGAGAAAAAGTCATGTGACAACATAAGAGGAAATTGGGTAAGTATGATGCTTTAAATTGTAGTGATGCTTGAATGTGTTATGAAAAAAGAAAAGTGCTATCATAAGAGGTATGTTATGAAAAGAAAAAGGAAAAGAAAGCTGAAAAGTGAGTTATGCTTAAAAATTGAAAAAACAAAGGAGGAGAACAAGGGTGGTAGAATAAAAGAAAGAAAGGTTGAAAGAAAAGTGTTAATGATACAATGTGATATATTAAAGTGCTTAGGAACTTAGTCACTATTTCTGGCCAAAATAGTCCTACCCGTCCCTTAGCCTACATTACAACCATCAAAAGACCTATTTGATCCTAAGCTTAGCATTCTGACATTTAGTGGAGTATTACACTAAGGGCAAGCCTATGGTCATCAGTTGCTACATATGAATTCTTTGTGAGAGTGAGAGCAAGGTTATTTTGATACCCATGCTTGAAAAATATGCTATACTTGTGAGTGATTATGGGTACTATATTGTGAGACACACATGGTTGATGAGTTTTCGGTTGTCGTATATGATTCCTTGTGCCTTAACTCTTGAATATGAGTTGACCACCATCACGAGTCTATGCTAGAGGTTAAACTGTTTCTACTAATAATCGGAAAGCTACTCTTTGTTGATAATTGTTGTGCTTGTCTTGAAGAATGTTTTGTGTTGTTGCTGTGAAACCTTAAGTTAGTGTTTAGAAGGACATGATATTTTGTTCGAGGACGAACAAAGCTTCAAGTGTGGGGTATTGATGATAGGCGATATTACGCGCCTATATCAATATATTTTGATCATATTTGTGCCATGTTTAGAGAACAAATTATATATTTCGTGCACTTTTAGTCCTTTTTCCTGTAAGTGAGCTAACGAACATGATTAGCAAAGTTTAAAGTATAAATGATGCAGAATTCAGCATTTTGTGGTTAACTTGACGCCAAAGAAAGCTCACGAAGGAAGGAAAAGGAGCTTGGACGCCTAAAGGACCAAAAGTGATGCATGGAATTTCTGACCCAGGCTAAAACAACATTTCTGAAGACTTTGGGGACTAGCAGTAACTTAATTGGATTTGGACAATGATACATTAACCTAGTACAATTGGGTTAAGTATTTCATTAGTTTATTTGGATTAGGAGAATGTTACATTAACCTAGTACAATTGGGTTAAGTATTTCAGTAGCTTAGTAGGATTTGGTTAGATATTTCATTAGCCTAGTAGGATTAGGATATGGGTATTATAAATACCCTATCATTCTAGAGATTTTTATTCATTCAACAATTAATTCACCATTCTCCATCTTACAAACAATTCTGCAACTCTTCTAATCTTTCCATTAATTCTATTTTTCTTCTTCTATTCATCTTTTCTTAAACTCTGCAACAAGAGAATTGTTACTTTGCTAAGGGATTCACGCCTAAATGCCTACCATACTTGAAATTAATTACTAAGTGCTTTAAAGAGAAAAAGTCATGTGACAACATAAGAGGAAATTGGGTAAGTATGATGCTTTAAATTGTAGTGATGCTTGAATGTGTTATGAAAAAAGAAAAGTGCTATCATAAGAGGTATGTTATGAAAAGAAAAAGGAAAAGAAAGCTGAAAAGTGAGTTATGCTTAAAAATTGAAAAAACAAAAGAGGAGAACAAGGGTGGTAGAATAAAAGAAAGAAAGGTTGAAAGAAAAGTGTTAATGATACAATGTGATATATTAAAGTGCTTAGGAACTTAGTCACTATTTCTGGCCAAAATAGTCCTACCCGTCCCTTAGCCTACATTACAACCATCAAAAGACCTATTTGATCCTAAGCTTAGCATTCTGACATTTAGTGGAGTATTACACTAAGGGCAAGCCTATGGTCATCAGTTGCTACATATGAATTCTTTGTGAGAGTGAGAGCAAGGATATTTTGATACCCATGCTTGAAAAATATGCTATACTTGTGAGTGATTATGGGTACTATATTGTGAGACACACATGGTTGATGAGTTTTGGGTTGTCGTATATGATTCCTTGTGCCTTAACTCTTGAATATGAGTTGACCACCATCACGAGTCTATGCTAGAGGTTAAACTGTTTCTACTAATAATCGGAAAGCTACTCTTTGTTGATAATTGTTGTGCTTGTCTTGAAGAATGTTTTGTGTTGTTGCTGTGAAACCTTAAGTTAGTGTTTAGAAGGACATGATATTTTGTTCGAGGACGAACAAAGCTTCAAGTGTGGGGTGTTGATGATAGGCTATATTACGCGCCTATATCAATATATTTTGCCCATATTTGTGCCATGTTTCGAGAATAACTTATATATTTCGTGCACTTTTAGTCCTTTTTCCTATAAGTGAGCTAACGAACATGATTAGCAAAGTTTCAGGTATAAATGATGTAAAATTCAGCATTTTGTGGCTAACTTGATGCCAAAGAAAGCTCACGAAGGAAGGAAAAGGAGCTTGGACGCCTAAAGGACCAAAAGTGATGCAGGGAATTTCTGTCCCGAGCTAAAACAACATTTTTGAAGACTTTGAGGACTAGCAGTAACTTAATTGGATTTGGACAATGATACATTAACCTAGTACAATTGGGTTAAGTATTTCATTAGTTTATTTGGATTAGGAGAATGTTACATTAACCTAGTACAATTGGGTTAAGTATTTCATTAGCTTAGTAGGATTTGGTTAGATATTTCATTAGCCTAGTAGGATTAGGATATGGATATTATAAATACCCTATAATGATAGAGATTTTTATTCATTCAACAATTAATTCACCATTCTCCATCTTACAAACAATTCTACAACTCTTCTAATCTTTCCATGAATTCTATTTTTCTTCTTCTATTTATCTATTCTTAAACTCCGCAACAAGAGAATTGTTACTTTGCTAAGGGATTTAGGCCTAAACGCCTACCATACTTGAGCTACACGAAAATAATCAATATTGTGGTATAACAAAAATGTCAATCATGATCTCCTTCACATTCATGGGTAACTAAACTTCTCTGTTGGGGTTATGGAAGCCGTATGAGATACTATCTATTGCTGTGAGTTTGTGAGTTCGTGACACGTATGTTGCTTATATCATTATACTCTTCATCTTAATCTAAATTCTTTGTGGTTGCAAACGCAAGAATACGCCAGTATAACATTTAACTTGTTCGAAAGAAAGGTTATTTGTCTGAAAAAAGAGATAGTGTCAAGGTAGTAGGGTCCCATCCCCTATTAAAAAGTTAGTGCCGTAACTGGATTAACCTCTTGGAGAATTCGTACCGTTAGACACGCTTTAAGCTCAAAAGAGTTAAAGTGAAATAATCCTCGAATAGGTCGAAATACGCCTGGATTTACCATCGAATACAATTCTCTATAAGCACATGCATGTCTGAATTCCACACACTCATAGTCAATAGAGACGTATAACTCAGAAGGTGGACATAACCCCAACGCCTCAATTCTCATTGTTTCACAACCTACGAAACATTCTCTTTTTACTTTGCTATTTTTAGTTTTTACTTTAATATTTTTTTTACACATTACAATCCCCCTATTTTACGAGACTTGCACCAAAAGTCTAGTAATCCTTGCTTACTTGTTGGCCAAGCTATTCCCTGTAGGATCGATACCCAACCCTATTGGGTTCTATATTTGCTAATGACCGCTTTACACTCCCACGAGAGATATATATTGAGCGTTATCAGTACCTTCAGAGTAAAGGGGTGTGTCGTCGCTATATCACCTGCCCTCACTGTAATTGCCATTTTGACGTTCAACTTTGTCTCAAGCCTTTCTACCTTTATCCAAGGCATGTGATGTTGTTTACAACTATATTTCATCTAGTTTATAATCATATATCATACAATATTAACTCACCAAGAATCATAAATAACCAAACATCACGAATTAGATATCAACCCAACAATACATCAAGAGCAACAAGCTAGAAGCTCAAGCTAAGAGCTAGTTTCTTTTATTTTAATCTTTAACTTATTGTTTGACTCTTGGATTGTTCAAATTAAAAATTTCACACTATAAAAAAGTGTATACACAAAATATCACACATTCAAACCATTAGGAACTCATCATACCTGCTATAATCCATCTAGATCAACTAGATCAACAACAAACTCCAACTAGTATAACTAGTTTTCTTGTCTAGACTCTAAGTGATCGATTTAAGCACAAACTTGTTTGAAAACACCTTTAAACCTTTTAATCACACACTTAAACACTTATATGATCATTTATATCATTATTAACACAGAAATCAAATGAATTGTCCTCAAAACAGGCAAAATAAGCTAGAATAACAACACTAAAGTCCATAAATACACCCAACATCAAAGAACAACATATAAAATACAATGGTGTTGAAGAAATACTTCAAAATATTTTGGAACGGGAAACTACATTGGAGGATGACCTGCATGACTTGTATCAATCAAATAAGGAATTAAAAAGGGAAATGGAAAAGATTGAAGAAATGGGCAAGGAGGGCGATCTTGCAAGTACCATGAATATACCTATTCTTCAAATAGATCTTGAAATTGAGGATTCATCAGTGATTTCCCAACCAACTAAAAATAATATAGTTGAAGATGCCAAAATAGAGGAAATAGTGCTAGAGTAAAGAGAAGAAGCCAAGAAAACCTCATATGAAAACTCTAGTCCATTTTGGGGTGAGGATACTAATAGGGATGCGATTCCAAAATTAAGGTATAGAACCGATTCAAACTATTTTTCAACATTATTATTAGTGGATGTGATGAGAGTCCACCCACCTACACAAATATATATTTTGGAGAGAAGGATCGTAATCCTATAGTTTGAAGTTTGACATTCCAAAACGGCACATAAGAACCCCACACTCAAAGGCCAATGAGTCAAACTTCTGATGTTGAACTAGTGGCCTATTGATATTCCCACTATTACCCATGGAGCTGAATCAGAAATTTGATGTTAAATTGGGTAAAAGGTTCTAGTATTCAAAGTGGTGAGATAGAAATAATATCTCTATATCCTCATTTCTATCATATTTTATCTTGGAAGATTTGAATATTTTGTCCCTATGCCGCTCAATACATAGTGAGAAAAAGTTGGGATGGAGATTCAAATGTTCTAAGTGGAAACACAGATGATTGTTGGAGAGATGTCTTTCTACAAAAGATGGGAATCAATGCAACATGCCATGAAAGTGGCATATATCCTTTTATTCTACATGATAGAATAGGTTTTATTTTTGTTTATTCATAATCCATGAAATTGTGGTACTATTTGGACCGTATATAATGAATTAAAAAAGAAAAATGTGGGATGTTTACATGGTGGACAGAA
The DNA here is from genome assembly GCA_030864225.1 of Capsicum baccatum var. pendulum. Taxonomy (NCBI): domain Eukaryota; kingdom Viridiplantae; phylum Streptophyta; class Magnoliopsida; order Solanales; family Solanaceae; genus Capsicum; species Capsicum baccatum. Next base: position 193,819,792 of record CM061558.1, on the reverse strand, counting down.
TAGGGGAAAACATAGGTGCAGAAATACCCTTTATTTCCATAATCATGGCCTAATAGAACTCTAACCGTGATCACGATTAGATCAGATTTAAAAGACCATCGGTCTTACATTCCTCCCATACTTTCCCTCCAATTTCTCTCTCAAATTACAACTATTTGTGGCTATATTTTGAACATCTCAAAGCCATCTTTGCATCCATCGGCATCACTAGTCTAGTAAGTTCTACTAGCTCATGTTTTTAATTATTATGAGTAGGCCTTAGTATTCATGAACTAGGTGGGACTAATATTGAGTTTTTTATTACTAAATGATGGATAAAGTATGTTTGTGCATTAATTAGCTGTTAGATATGGTGTGCACATATGTGGGGAAGTCTTGAGTACCCAAAATTAAGTGGAATTGAGTAATATATAGGGTGCACACCAAGTGGCCGATCAATTGACTGATCGAGTCAATAATTAGTTATTCCGCATTGTGGGGGAGTAATTGGACTCTTAGAATGCATTTTTCATATTACTAATGGTTGATTCTTATTTTGGAACATATTTTGCCCTAAAAATGGATTTTTAACTCAACTTTTAGGTCACATGTACTACAATTATAGCCATCGCGATAACGATTGCAACACACGCGATCACGATCGCAACACACGTGATCACAATCTTGTAGCTAAGATCACAACAACTATAATTATGGAAGATCTGTCGTGATCTCTATAACTGAGACTAATATCTACCTAGGCCAAAATTTCCTGCAGTTAAAGTTTTTGTTCAAACACCACCAAGTACCTATCCCATGAAATTTGGTGGATAATGTGGTGTATTATAATCATGAAAATGTTGATGAGGAATGATTTTGCATTGTCCTCATGTTTTATAGGTTTCCATCATGGAGAACTTTGACTAAATCCTATTTATGACTCCCAAATATCACAACCAATATTACAATGAGTTCCCAAGGACTAAGTTTTTTCTGGAAAGGAGTATATACTTGGAGAGAGAGTCGAAAAAGCTTTCAGCATTTCATGGTAGACTCGTGCCGCTGGATGGAGATATTTTACATTAGATACTTGTAGGGAAAATGATCAGTGGGTGTGAGAATTCTATGCTAATCTTAGTATAGTGTCTTTTGCAAACTCTGTTATAAGATTTAGGTGGATGCATATTTTGGAGAAAAGTGAATTAATGATCTATATAAGCTGCAAGATGCATACAGAACTGCTTTTAATGCCAAGGGCTATGATCTGGGTATCTAGATTGCAGAAAAGCTATGCTGGGGCAAGGAGGTTCTGTGGGTGGCAACAAAAAGAGATATCTCCATGAATGAATTCATAGCTGAGGCGCGGATATGGATGAACATCATTTGTATCTAGATATCTCCTTGCGTGGACATGACTATAGCTAAAGATATGCATGCCCGCATGGTTTCTTGCATACCGGACAATATTTCTTTGAATAGTGGTCCTCTAGTGATATCTGATATGAAGTTCTACAGGGTCTATGGTGGTACACATCTCTTATTCCCTTTTCTTTTTATTTAGATATCCAGGAGAGTAGGGGTAGTAAAATACCCATATGACACTTGGGTGACCCTTGGAAGCCCTATTTACTCACTCAAGATCTAGGGTAAGGGTGCACCTGGTAAGAGAAAAAAGAGAAAGATCTATGTGGGCAAGTCGGCAGTTGAGGAATCAGAGCCATATAGACCATCTAATGCTAGGCGAATAGAAGATATTGGTGTTGATATTAGGGTCATTAAGGAGATGGTATTAGGATTGCCTCAGGGGCTGGAAGAACTCTCTACCAGGCACCATTCTTATGTCTGTCACTCAAATTATGAGAAGTATTAGGAGGAGCAGCAGATGTAGAGAGCCACTATTGTTAGGCTTAATAAGGCATATTCAACATTGGCTGAGTCTTGCATGAAACTTTAATACTTCCATGAGAAGATAAATAAAAGGGAGAAAAGGAGAGATAAGTTCTTCAGCAAGATCTGGAGGGGGTGAAGGGCCTGTAGAAGGTCCTGAAACCCCATAATAGACTACCTTTTCCCAAAGTAGAGAGTGATGATGAGTCCCCTACCGAGTGGTCAGAAACTAATACTGGCGGTGATGGTACAGAGTCGACAGGAGAGAGCAGCTCTTGATGCACATTTTAGGAGCACCATTTTCTCTTTACTGTGCTATATTCGTTATCTAGCGAGGACACTACTTGCCTTTCAATTAGGGGTATTGGCCTTGGAGTTGTATTATTTAGATATTTTTGGATGTTTGGATTATTGTTTTTTGAGGTTTGTTTTGATGAAGTTCTGGATGATTTTTATTTTCTATTTTTGCGTTGCTATATTTGGGCACTCTGATGGTGCCCATGTTTCATGAATTAGTTATTTGGTTTGATTTTGGATTTTTTATTTTACTTTATGTGTATTTTAGTTATGATGATATTCGACAAGATTTTCTCTATATTTGATTGAGTGATGACATTCTTAAGGTAAAAACATAGTGTTTGGGTTTTGAGCCATGGATGCAGGGGAAGTCTGAGTACCTATGGCATCGAGGTCACAAATGGAAGGAAATTTTGATTACCTGTGTCATTTCAAATTTGGAATCACATTCATACCTATGGAGAAAACTAAGTAGCCATATGGTTAGTTTGCCTGTATAAAAGCCATAATGTGAGACAAAGGCTTGGGTTGTTGCCATCGGTAGTAGATTATACGTGGTGAAAATTCAAAACAAACACCTCCCTCCATCTAAAACTTTTTAAAAATCAAGGGCATGGACATGCATAAATTTGTACCCATAATTTTTCTCTTTGTGTGACTCCAAAAATTTTGGCTTGTGAAAATTAATAGATATTCTATTTTTTTCTCAAGAGGGAAGGGCAATTGAGCCCCCTTGGTGAATTTGCATGCCATGTGGGGTGAGCTTATTTTCTCAAATCTCATGTGTACTTTTACCATCTAGAACTTGCCCCATTATTCTCTTAAGGCTAATTTTTATTGTACTTGATTGGTGAAATGATCTTAGGCCATCTTTGTGACATTGGAAGTCAACTTTAGCCTAAAATGCCTACTCTTGTATAGATGTTCTCCCTAGTCACCCACTTTCAGCCTTTATACATTTATTTGGCAAACCCATTGCAAGTCGTTATCCTTTTAATTCATATCCCTCTTTTAAACCCTACCCTCCTTGAACTTAAAATTGCAACTTGAGGCTAAAAGCCTAAGTTGGGGGTGATGATGATTGGAAGAGGTAATTTTGGGAAATAAAGTTATAATAGAGTGCCTATGGGCTTAGTCATTGAGAATAACTGAAAAATAAATAGAAAGGATCCAACAAAGGGAAGAGAATCACAAAGGGTGCAAGAAAAGAAAATGAAAATAAAATGAGTGAACCAAGATATTACAAGCTCATTAGGCCTATGTCATGGTACTTGTTAACATTGGTAGTTCTTGAAAAAGAGAAAGTTTTGCACTTTAATTCCTTGTTGGATATTTGATAACTTGGTGTCTGGAATTATCCTTCTTGTAAGGAGTCATATAACCAAGTTAAGGTGGGTGAATTTGTCATCTCCTAAAAAATAAGGCAAAAGGAGTATGTTATTATTGAGGTCAAAGTCGAGTCACTTCTAGAGTATCAGTGATTATTGTATGGTTTCTCTTTGAAGTATTTTTCATCCTTGGATATTGCATTTATGTTGAGGGGTGTCGGGAGAATAACTTTGCCCATGTTTGAAGAGATGCTTATGGTAGTAAGTAAGATTGAAGTCATTGTGATCATTGGATCATTAAATTTGGGCATAAATACACATTGTCTCATGGTAAGAGGTAGTTTTCCTTGAGGATAAAGAAAGCTTTAAGTTGGGGGTGTTGATATGTGTAAATTTACCACTTATTTGCACTCAACATTCGTACAAATTACCATGATTTAAATGTGTAAATGAGACATATGTGTGATTAAATGCACTGAGGCATATAAGTAATGAGATGGAAGGATGCAGACTTGAATGAAAAAGGACAAAAAGAGAGAAAATAAGTGAAGATGGAAGACCTGGAGCAGAAACGGGCCTCAGTTACAGCAATTACGGTTTGAGGGCCGCGATCGTGGCCAGTCAAGACTTCTATATATCCTTCCTGGAAGAAGAAAATTAATTGTCATGACCTAAAAACCAAAAATAAGAACCTCTAAATGCCTGTCCTAAAATATGGCTGCCCTAGCCACTCTACCTAGAATGATCTCCATCGGAAGTTTCTAACACAAACTGAACTAGTCTCTACTAGGATAATAATGATGTCTTATACCTAATAAGCCTCTACCCAGATGATTGTCATGTCTTAATTTATGATTCATGATGGCACATTCGTTAACCCAATAATAGGTATGGCAAATCGTTGCCCAATAAATAAAGGGCCAATTTGGTGGAAAATGACATAAATGCCAAAACATTACAAATAAACACTTGCAACACTGAAATAGGTAATGATAATAATAATAAAGACATATAAGATAACTATAACATCTTATGAGTTTTACAACCCAATTTATGAGTCATGATGGTACCTACTTTATCTTACCAGCAGGTAAGACAAACCATAACTAGAGCTATAAGAATTGGGCTAATGTGGTTAAAAATGGCCCAAAAGCTGGAAATCAACAATTAAAGATTTGTAATAACAATATGATGGTAATGATAGCATGAAATATAGATAAAGCATCAACAACAATCCCATAACCTAGTAGTGTCGGTAAAAGAGCTACTACAAAAGGAACATAAGTATTGAATATTCAAATACAATCTTTCTGAGAAAATCAAAGACTAAATAGTGATAATAAAAGGAAAAATGGAAAATCTGACTCTTAGAGCTCACCCTATCTCCAAAATTAGCAGCAACTAGTACTACTCAGATTTACACCAAAAAGGTATAGAAGAGTAGTATGAGTACCAAACCATGGGTACTAAGTAGGAATCATATAACTGAGCTAAATCATTAAATAAATATGATAAAGATGAAAAATAATTAAGCTAAGTCAAGGTAAAAGGAAAAACCTAGAAATAAGTTCCACTACTGAAAATAAATAACCAAAACATATATAATATGAAATAAAACATAATCAATACTACAAGACTGACCCTCATAAGCCAGTAAGTTCAAAAAAATAAATAACCCAAAATGGGCCCCCATAAGGATGGAGGGTGCAAACAAGGCAAGTAAATGACCAAAGATCTATCCCTTTACCAAATAACAACAATAACTATACAACCATCCATATCATATCATATCATATCATAAATAAACTCTCAATGATGGACTTAAATCAGAAATAAATATCATCAACCTCATAATATCAATTGATGGATTTGAACCAAAACTCATATCATAACATATCATCATCAATCATCAGACTTAAACTAAAATGCAATATCAATAAACCATTGGGTTTTGCTCAGAATTAGCACCAACTCCCAAATACCAAACCAACATAATTATTAAGTATCTAATCTTCCAAAAGTACTAAAATAAGCATTTTGAAGTGTATAACAAGTGTATAGAAGTATACAAGAGCTAACATAAATCTTGGCCTATGGTTTGCCGAAGGGACACACTTCTAATCCTTGAAATCCACTCTAAGGAAAATTCTACCACAGACTAGGATATGGCATCTAAATTCACTTCAATATGTTTTTTAAACTACAATTAGACCTAAGATACCAATTCTACCTAAATTATTAGCGACAAAGTCAATTATGCCTAATTTATGGTTCCAAGATATCCTAAATAGTCGAAATAATCCAAATATGGTCAATCATACTTCCAATACATAAATTCTGTCCCATATCTCATAATTATATTATGAAATAGCTCAATGTAAAAAGAAGATAAACCTAGCCTACCAGGATGCCAAAGAAAAACATGAAGAATTAGGCAAACCATCAATTTCCCTTTTCAAGAAGCTTTCATAAGATGCCATGCTATTAAAATCATAATATACTCATCAAAATTATAACAATGATAATCATATTCACTATTGTAATTTGATTTCAAACTTACATAAAAATCCGAGGTAGGACCCATTTGTGAAATCATACTTTCAAAACCCTAAAACAAATGGGTAAATGGCAAGCTCTAATGGTGATACAAACAACTAACCAATATTCTAGGGATTTAGGAAAGGGATAAAGGATTAAATCATGAAATTGATGGAAACTCACCATAAATTTGTAGAAAAAATGCGCTACTCGAGCTTATGAATATAAAAAAATTATCCACTAATTGTTCTTTAAAGTTTTCACATTTTGTAGGGTTTTACATTCTTGGAAATGGGTGAAAAATTAGGGAGATGGATATTCCCAAGACTGCTTTCTGGACCTAGTATGGCTATTATGAGTTTTTCGTTATGTCATTCGGGTTGATTAATGCTCCAAATACTTTTATGTATATTATAAATCGACTATTCAGAAAGTTTCTGGATTTATTTTTTATAGTCTTTATTAATGACATCTTGGTGTACTCTGAAAGTGAGGAGGATCATGAAAATCACCTCTAAATTATGCTGCAGACTCTTATGGACCAAAAATTATATGTGAAATTTTCTAAGTGTGAATTTTTGCAAGTGATGTAATCTTTCTTGGGCATGTTGTTTCCAGCGAAGGGATCATGGTGGATGGACAAAAAGTTGAGGCAGTTAACAAATGGCCTAAATCCATGAATCCAATCGACGTTAAGATCTTCTTGGGCTTGGTTCGGTACTATAGGATGTTCGTTGATAGTTTCTTTTCTATTACTGCTCTGTTGACAAAGCTAACCCAGAAAAATATTATTTTTTTATGGCCCGATGCTTATGAAGGTAGTTTTGATAAGTTTAAAGATAAGTTGACTTCTTTGCCTATTTTGGCTCTACCTGAGGGTACTAATGGGATTTTACCGTATTGTGATGCGTCCTGCATAAGACTGGGTTATGTACTGATGTACCATGCTAATGTTGTGTCCTATGCTTCCAGGTATCTTAAAGTTCATAAAAGGAATTGCCTGAATCACCATTTAAAGTTGGCATCTATAGTCTTTACTCTAAATATTTGGTGCCATTATGTTTATAAATATGCACGTGGATATTTATTCTAATCATAAGAGCTTGCATTATTTGTTTATGCAAAAAGAATTGAATCTCAGGATAAGTTAGAGGCTCAAACTGCTTAAGGATTATGATATAAGTTTTCACTACCACCTAGGTAAAACTAATATTATTGCTGATGCTCTTAGCTAATTGTATATGGGGAGCTTATCCCATATTCATGAAGATAAAAAAGAGTTAGTGTAGGACATTCATAGACTGGCTAATTTAAGAGTTCACCTTTTGGACTTCGAGGATAGTGGAGTGTTCATTCAAGAAGTGGTTAAATCATCTCTTCGCATTGAGCTTTAATAAAAATAGGTTTTGGATCCCATACTCATGCAAATCAAGGATGATGTGCGTTACCCATAGGTTATGACTTTCAAGATTGGGGGAGATGTCATCTTGAGGTATCAAGGAAGAGTATATGTTCCTGATATTGATGGGCTATGGTAAATGATTTTGACTAAGCCTCATGAGTCTAGATATGCAGTTTATCCGGGTTCGACTAAGATTTATCATGAATTAAAGGAAATCTACTAGTACAATAATATGAAGAGGGATGTGGCAAACTTAGTGGCTAAGTGTATGGTTTGTTAGAAATCCAAGGTTGAGTATTTGAGGCCTAGTGGCATGTCTCAAGAGATTGAGTTGACCATGCGGAAGTGGGAGATGATCAATATGGATACCAATATTGGTTTTCCACGGTCTCACAATCAATATGATTCTATTTAGGCCATAGTGGATAGAATGACTTAAGTCTTCTCACTTCTTGCCTATGAGGACTAACTACTCAGAAGAGAATTATGCTAGATTATTCATTAAGTAGATATCTAAGTTTCATGGGCCATCGGTGTCTATCATTTTGGACCGAGGTAAACAGTTTTTTTATCACTTTTAGTATTCATTTCAGAAAGGTTTGGGTAGTTAGGTGAACCATAACACCACTTTCTATACCAAATGGATGCATAAGCATAGCGTACTATTCATACTTTGGAGAATATTGTAAGGGCCTGTATGATTGATTTTAAGGGAATTTGGGTTGACCATTTTCCCTTTATTGAGTTTTCTTACAACAACAATTATTATTCAAGAATCCAAATGGCCCTTTTTGAGGCTCTTTATGGTAGAAGGTGCAGGTCTCCCATTGGATGGTTTGAGGTGGGTAAGACTATTATTTTTGGCCGTGAATTGTTTCACCAAGCCATGGAGAAGATAAAAGTGATTAGATAAAGTCATAAGAGTGCCCAAAGTTGCCAAAAGTCTTATACGAATATAAGGAGGAGGGAGCTAGAGTTTAAGTTTAGTGATTGGGTGTTTCTGAAGGTTTCCCCTATGAAAAGAGTTATCAGATTTGGGAAGAAGTGGAAGATCAGTCCCTGTTACATTGGTCTGTATCAGGTTGTGAGGATAATCAGGCATGTAGCTTATTGCAATACCCCAAGAACCTATCCCGAGACGTCACATGGTGCTCAAGGCCACACGTGGCCTCAAGCTAACCCTCTAAACTTTTCATTACTGTCAAAACACATTATAGAGCAAATCATGCTAAGATAAAAAGGAATAACCATGTCATGAACATACTAAAACATGAAATAATACTTCCCTGTCCAAACAAAATACTGGAATCTCTATACACGCTGGTACACTAGTCTGACAAAGCCTCTACTACATAGGACTGAGGAGCCATTAGGACAGATCCCCAACTGAATTGTACTGAACTAAAAGTAAACAACCATCTATTAACAAGACAACATTAGAGACACAGGTCCTCGAACCATGAGGACTCACCAACTACAAAAGTGTAGAGGAAGGTACTCAAAGATCACTGCCGCTGCTGAGACTGCACAGTTGAACCTATATCACAAAGAAATATAGAATACAAAAGAGTATGGGGGTTAGTACTTGGGAATGTACTGAGTATGCATGGGTGGATGCAATATTTAAATAATATCATAAATGTATATGAAAATTATGCATTTTGACCATAATAATTCTCTTCGCTTGAATTATGTAAAATATTTTTCTCATAAATCATCAGTAGTAATACATGATTCATAAATCTCAAAAATCATTTATCTTAACTAAAACACTTAAACTCATAACTTAGAGTTACTCGGTAATTCAAGAGACTTAAATCATTATGGACGTGGGAGTTTCTTATGACCGACATGACTACACCACGTGAGCCGCATGTAGTCAAATATTTTTCCCTCCTAAGGAGAGAACCCCACATTGGCAGGGGTTTTGTACTCTTTCCAGGGAGTACAACCTCAATCTCAATATCACAATCTCATACTCGGCCTTTGGCCCACAATCATCAACATCAATCCGATGATGACACGTAGTTCCAGAAAAATATCATATTTCCTACTCAGTGCTAAATACTTCTCCCAGACTCAGCTCAGAATGCATGAGGAAATCCAACTCAATCAATATCAACTCATGGGTCTATCATAAAGGCCAAAACATAAATATATCTCATTTGTAAATCATAAACATCTTGTCGATTCCTAACTCGACTCAACTCAACTCAACACAATCTTTCTCAGCATCAAATACATTTGTTTATCAAGTCATTTCAAATATCAAAAGCTTCATGGAAACATCACAAGACTTATTCTTGACTCTCAAGTTCACATATCAATATACATTCATTAGTTAAATTTCTCATGGAAGGGCGTAACTCATAAAACTTGCCTTAAATCTTTCAAAAATTATAAATTCATATTAAGAATGCTCAACTCATGGCACTTGAGTCAAATTGCTTAGAAATCATCAATACATAATGATAATATACAACTCATGGAATAAACCCTCAATTTAGGAAACATGATGGTGAAATAATCATAAATATCAAACGTATTCAACTCAAATCACATAAATCATAATTAAAGAAATTTGGGTGTAAACCCACTTGAAAAATCATGTAAATCAGTAGTAGAAATTAAAAATTTATGCATAAGAACGACAGGAGTGTTCTTGTTGAAAATCCACATACCTTGGATTTTAATTTTGAAGATATAGAAACTTGTTTGAAACTTCTTTCTCCCACTTTTAGATCAAGACCATGTTGCCTTTGACTTGAGGGACTTAGTTCTTGAACAACTTGAAGAAATTTATGGGAGATTTCTTGAATTTATGGGAGATTTCTTGAAGAAACCCTATGTTTCTATATAATTCTTGAAAGAAAAATGGAGAGAAAATGATATTTTATTCTCTAAATAAATATATATATAAGTCCACAAGGAGCGGAAATAATCAAGATACCCTTTTGAAAAATGCTGAAATTTGCTGATCGGGGCCTCTGACGGTCGATCTGAAGGTCCGTCAGATTAGATGATGGTCCACTAGGTCGTCCGTCACTCAAGTTTCAAATCTGGAATGTTCTAGCTTGGATTGATGGTCGAAGTGATGGTCCATAAAAGGGACTGACGGTCCACCATATTGTCCGTCACTCGGGGATCAGGAATGGGACATTCTGCCTTGGTCTGATGGACATCTTGATGGTCCATCAACTTTTTGATGGTCCACCACCTTGACCATCATACGACATCCCGAAAATGGAGATACTGCCTTGTCTTGATGGGACACTTGACGGTCCACCAAGGATATGACGGTCCACCAGGTTGACCATCAAACCTGGGTGATTCGATAGCATTCAGTAAAACGGCCATAACTCACTCATCTGATGTTCGATTTTGATGAAGTTGGTATCAATGGAAATATTATTCAATGTTATACATGACAAAAAGTGTAAATTTGAGAAATACAACATGGTTTAAACATTAATCACCTTGGAAGTCGTACATATCCATTCAAAAAGACCGATTTAGGCTTAAGAAATGATTGGGGTATTACACTTATAAGTTAGATTTGGTAGTGATCTTGGCTTTAATTCAATCTATTTTCCATGTGTCTATCATGAAGAAGTGTGTAGGTGATCCTTGTTTGATAGTTCCTGTGGAGGTGTTGGTGATATATATTCATTTTCTTATGAAGAGGTCCCAGTGGAGATATTAGAGAGGAAAGTTCGTACATTAAGGACCAAGGATGTAGCGTCGGTAAAGGTCCTTTGGAGAAATAAAAAGATGGAGGAATCTGTATAGGAATTTGAAGAAGACATGAAAGCCAAGTACCCGTTCTTGTTTTTAGTGTAGATGAAACTTCTTAATTTATGAGTTTTGTTTCCCTCTTATAGCCTTTTTAATTTGTCCTTGGATTCTGTTTGCATTCTTTCTTTTATCGTACTAACGGTTCCCTAACTTCTTATTTAGGGATGAATGATCCAACTAGGGAGGGGGGAGAGTGTAATACCCTAAGTTCTTGAGCACTAGACCCTCCATGAGATAAATAATTGGATTAGCTTTCCAAATCCACTAGTATTGCCTTAATCCAAGATTGAGGTAAAAATTTATGGAAACATTACTGTGGTGATGCAAAACTTATAGTAACAATGGCTCTGAGGATAGCTCGTTATCAAACATAATTAGTTCTCAGGAGGAATCGTTGTTACGATGGTGAGGAAGCCTAGATTTTGGTCCATTGACAACGAGTATAGGGTATGACTCATTGTGAGACACAATGAGTCATTATGAGAGATCCCATAATAGTGAAGAACTAGATTGTCAATCCTCAAGTAATGACTCTATACCATGACTCATGGTCAAACCACATTAGTCGTTACCCAAATCATGATAACTCTTTCAAAACTTTTCCTGCACGTTTTAATTAGGGTCTTTTTGGTCTTTTCCTCCCTCCAGACTCTTTTCCATGACTAGAAACACCCAAATTAACCCTCTTCCATTAGTTATCAAAATCAAACTTTAATTTTTTGTCTTTAACTCACAAGGCTAGAGATATTAGGTTTCTTCAAGGAATTCAATGTTCAGGATTGAAACTTTGAATTCTCTTCAATTTCTTCTATACAACAAACTTGTTGCTCATCCCTAACTTATAATTTTACATTGTGACACTTATTTACTTAATAATCATATGTTTTGAATAATGGTTTTTGAATATGGGTTAAGTAATTTTGGTGGTTAACACTTGAATTGTGTATTCCTTGTTTTAATGGGGTATTCATGCTTAAATTGATGAATTTTAGAATTGAATGGACGCACTAACACACTTTTTGAAAATTGGTAATTTGGGTTTTATAAAATGGATGATCTTTGGCATGGTAATGGAGTTAAATCCAACCCACCTAGTAAACATGATCTTATATTTGGTTATTTGCATGATTTAGCATATCATTTGTAAATATTGCATTGTATAAAAAGATAAGTGGATAAAAATGGTTTTGGAAGACCTTAGTGCTCATTGTTTTGGATTTAAATAGAACTTGGGAGTCTTTATGTCACCCAATGCTACGCATCCAAATAAGGATAAAGAGATCAAAAAAAAATATAATAACCCAAAAAGGTTGGGTTTGAATCCCAAAAGAATATGTGAAATTATATCACTCATTTGTTGGAATCAAAGGGTAGGTCAGAAATTAAATGGGGGGTTTGCGATTGTAACCAGTAGCCAAACTTAAGATCTTGGGTTGTAAATAGTCAGAGATGAACTCTAGGATTGTGTTCCCCTGGCTTCTAACTTAGTAGGCTTTTCGTGCTCAATCCAACTATCAAACTACTGTGTACGTAGAATCTTGTAAGTTAGGTATCACTAACTATATCTCAGCACCATTTGGAGAATTTCACTCATCTCCTCTCGATATCAAAGCGTCTCCTTACTAACCTTTACCTTGGACCCCAGTTTAATCTATCTCTTCTCGGTCCCAAGTTAATTAGATGTAAGTTAATTCTCTTAAGTAGATAATACATGTAAGCTTATTTCAGTAATTAACCCCAAATCACTGTTGTGATCTCCTTTTCTCAATATCTACCTTCCACTCAGCTTCATAGTAAATACAGGCTGGATCCTAAGGTTTAAAATAGTTAATAAATAAATAAACTCACTGAAAACCACAATGCATACAAAAACAGTAATCTAGAAGGATTGAAATCGTCCCTTATTTCGTTATTTAGCTAGGGTTCCCAAAACCCTAACAAAGGGAATTAGCCATTCACCAAAGTGAAACAATCAAAGGAAGTCATAATTGAAAAAATTAAAATAATATCACAATAATCAACGAATAAAACCTAAAGTAGCAAGGTCTTCTTTTCTCTGACACCTACCGTGTAAACCTGATCTTAAATTTAGATATTTGCATGATTAAAATTATCTTTTGAAAACATTGCATTGCGTACAAGGGTAAGTGCATCGAAATGGTCTTGGAATACCTTAGTGGTCATGGTTTTGGATTTTAAATGGAACTTGGGAGTCTAAAGGTGAAATGGTTTTGGATTTTAAATTAGCTTGCAAGCATATTGGTATGACGATACCATGTTGGAAAATGCCTTAATAGAGACTCCTTGGTTAATGGTTGAGTTCATTTGTAAAATGTGTTAATTTGTGGTTAATGTGAATTGTGTATCTTACCTTGAAGGTGTAGTCTCGAGGGGATCAACACTGGAAACCACATTGCCCGATGTGGGGATCTATGTAATCGTGTGCTTAGTGCACACTTTATATTTTTGATAGATATCATCGTGATGTCTATATCCTTAACTTGGTTTCCTCAGTAGATGCGACTAACATGCATTGGGGCCCTTTATATGGGGGAGTCTGACCCATATAAACCATGGGTGCTTTTAGGACAGAGCGAATTACATTGTTCAGGTTAATAATTTAAATGTTCTGACTATACCAACATCCTATATATGCATATATATATATAAATGTTGTGCATGTGGTTTCAACTAATCTCGATAAGTGCACTACTTTATCCCTTTTCCTCGAGTACTTGCCAATGCTCTACCACTAACCATTCCTGAACGTTGTATCATTTCATAATATAGGTTTAGAGGACTATTCTATCACTCATATGCAGTGTTTGGTGGAGTGATTCGTCAGTTGAGTTGTTGTGAATTGGTGAGCCTCCATATTATGAAAATCCCTCCAATTTTATTAGGTTTCTTTTTATATTTTAGGAATTATAAATTCCTTTTTATCATAGTTGGGGGCATGACTTGACTTAGTTTTGTATTCTTGTTTTAGAGGTTTTGTGGACAAGTATTGGGTTGGTTGTTTGTTTCATTTCTTGGAATTATCACTTGGTTTATTTACCCTTCTTATTGCTCTTTTGGTTGACTTTTTCTTTTTATATTTATGGTGCTATTGAGGCAAGTCTAATGGTGGGCTTGAGATTACCTATCACAGCCAGGCTTGGATTCAGGTTGTGATAGTAATCCACACCATGAGTCTTTTCTAGGTGGACCTAATTAGGGAACCTATCCTCACAAGAAATCAAGAACTCATATGCATCCTCTCTTGGTACACCAGAAAACATAGACGAAGCCAATCTAAGAAATCTACCTAATATCTTCTACTCCTCAACAGACATATCAGGTTGGGAAACTATCTACTAAGCAACCACTAGCATAGGAGAAACCTCAACTTTGGGATTCGTATCTATAGGTTGCACCTCCAACTTAATACCACTCTAATCCATTGACTATGAACCAACAAATGGTGCACGACCATCCAATTTGACTAGATGAACCAAAGTAACTCTAAGCACTAAAGAGGAGATAAACCTCTGGTACCTAGCCCACCCCTAGCTGTTGTGGAAGAATCTCTGGTTCAGGAGCAAAAATAGAGTTTGGTGGAGTCCCTCTAAGGGGACACATCTATAACATAACCACATCCTCTAGGTCATCCACAAAAGAAACAGGATCTCTAGGATCAATCTTGAGACCCTTATCTTGTATAGTAGTAACACGTGTCCAAGCCATTTGCAAAATAGTAAAATCAAAGGAACTTTGTAGAAACTTACCCAGATTATTAGCATGAAATGACTGAAAGAAGTGAATAGATCCTATGAATGTCTTAATACCTCTCAAATATAAGAAATAAATGTCATTGTTCTGATCCGTAGGACATTACTAGAGACTTGCTCTTGTACCAATAATACTGGTGAACCTACGCTCTGGTACAAATTTGTCACAACCCTATTTATAAGTAATAATGATACCTACTTTATCCTTCACGTAGGTAAGCCAAACTGTAGCCTATTGCTATAAACAATGGGTTTATTCATAACGTCCAAACAACACCTCCTATTAGATGATGATACAATAACTGTCAAAATATAGTAATCCAACAGAGGTTGGGGTTAAATCCCAAGGGAACACATGGCTTTGTAGATTTCAGCATTTGTAGTTAATGGGAAGAACAATAAAAGTAAATAGGGGTTTTGATGTAGTAATCTTGAGGTATTAACTCTACTAACATTGTTTGTAATCAGTGTAGGTAAACACTAGGATTGTGTTCCCCCTGGCTTCTCCACTCCTTAGGCTAATCACAATTCACTGAACTAACCCAATACTTTGCATGCAGAATTGATAATTTATGTACCTTTAAAAGTCTTTTAGATGAGTAGAAGGATTTCACCCTTTACCTTTTGAGTCTTAGGATGTTGCGTTACTAACCCTTTTGTTGATCCCAATTAACTATTACCTTTTGAGTCTCTAGTTATTAGATGAAACCAAACAATCTTAATAATTTAGAACACAGAAGTGTGGATCAATAGTTAAACTCCAAATACTATTGTCTTTATCTTTTCTTAGTCATTTCTTCTCTTTTGGAGTAAGCATTAATATCTAGGCGGGATCCTAATATGTGCACCCATTTTGAAAACTATCATAACGAAGGAGAAGCAATATATGCATGGGTATTAGTTTAGAACAATGAAAGCACTTCCCCTACTTCGTCAATCCTCCAGGATTTTCACAACCCTAGCTATGGGTTTTAGCCGCTCATGCTTGTGAACAAATCAATAACATTCATGTTTGAAATCATAGATGAAATCGCAATGATAAGAAGAAATAAAACCCACAACTAAAACTGAATTAATGAACCAATGTCAATAAATTAAATCCCAAGATCAAAATTGGATCTTGGAATCAAAAGACATTTATGAATGTTAAAAGGGCATAACTCTGAAAAAAAAGTACATAATAGGTATTTATTGTACAAGAGGAAACACTAAAACCAATGTCCAAATGAAATAGGAGAAAATTGGGTCGGTGGCCACTTTCTCTCTATACCTGTAGTCTGGTATCGTGTGCAGGTAGTACCTATAGTACTGATACTGGGTGTAAGTACAAACCGTAGGTATCAGGAGCAAAAATCCTTCAAGTTTAGCTTTCCAAATTTTGGACTTCTAGTATTTGGTTTCCGACATGCGGTCCGCAGGTCCTACATGCGGCCATATGTTGACTTGGTAAGTGCTGAGAGTCATCTTTTCTGCTCTACTTCTATTTTTGAACAAGATTTGATCACAAACAAGCTGGAAAAAAATCACAAATATCCATAACTACTTAAAAGTGGCCAAAAACAATTTTTTTTTTAACCTTTATCACGAACTTATCATCCAAAACATAATTTCCTGAAAAACATACCCCAAAGACATCATATCTAACAAAATAGCCTACAAAATTACATCTTTTCCTCATTTTAAGTGTCAAAAATGCTATTTCTATAAAACATCAACACCCTCAACTTATTATTTGCAGTTCCTTAGTCAACAAAATACAACAAATATAAAACAACGCTTAACAAGAAGAAACTAAGCTATTCAAGGCAGTCAGTCAACAGGTAAAGATCAAAATACCACATCCCCTTCCAATCTTATTTTTTCAAAATCAACAGTGTATGAACAAAAAGCACAACAATGTGGCACAATGGGATCAAGGTATGGAAATTACATTAGCAACATACAACCACTCATACATACAAGTTGCACTACACAAAACAAGGAAATAACTAGCAATATGAATCTAGTGCCCTTATAACAAGAATGTCCTACTAACTCATATGAAATCATGTATGTCAATGCAGGGATGGTCAAGCGACACTCACACTCAGAAGAGAAATTCCAATCCATGCATGTCAAATAGCATAAGCTTGCCCTTATTTTCTTTACCTTAGCAATTAGATAGTCAAGTAAGGATCACTATAGGACTTTATTTTGATTATAATATAGGCTTGGGGGAATGGTAATGTATAAGTGTATATATTCAGTGACAAAGCCTTCTTGTCACTTCACTAACCTTGGGTTCTCACTTACTAAGAACTTTCCACTTTATTTTCTCCCTTTTTATTCTTCTATGCACATTCAGGTTGGGTGTGGTTATTTACTCTTTCCTTTTTGTTTTCACAATCCTTCTTTTCTTTTTTTCCTACCACACCTAGACCTTCTAACTTTTTCTATTAGTTACCCTTTTCTTACCCATTTTATACTATGCACCCCTATGATATCCACCCTCAACTTAGGCATTTTTCCTAAGCTAAGGTACATAATTTCGAAGAAGGACCAGGGACAAAATAGGTTCATTGTGATATAAATGGGAAGGTGAATGGTGAAACAAGTAAAAATAGGCTACAAGGCTCAAAATAGGAATCAAGGGATATACTTCACACATGGAAGGTCGTTTAGGCTAAAAGTGGGATAAAATTAACAAAGAACTATGATCCTTTTCTAACCAACTATCCTTCAACCTAGACAAGACTAACCAAGAAAGTTTTGAATTTGACACATAAAGGGAACTAGGTAGTATCTAACACACATATAGCACAGAGTCAATATTACCAACTACTACCTATTCGGTTGATGCAATTGTTAGAAAGTGATTATGATATCCCTAATCCTAATGCCATAACAAGATCCACAATGTTCACACATATATACATTCACATAGTTTTAAAACAAAACTTTTGGCAGGGTATCAAAAATTAGTCAAAACATGACTGCTACCCTAAATACTTAAAATCTCCCAATTACACAAAAATAACACAATACGAAGAAAAACACAATAAGATATAAAGTTATCCTAGACATGCCAATTATACAACCATACTGTGGTTGATAGGAAAAGAAGCACGACAACAAAAACCCATGGCGGCATGGTATGTCCACCTTCAACTAAAAACTATGCATTGTACTCAATATGCTAAAACAAAGTAAAATAGAGGAAAGTGAGAACATACCTGGGATGCACTAGGTGTTCAAATCAGGAGCATCCCCAGATAATGGAATATCAGTTAGCAGTGGTGGTGGTGGTGGCAGTGCACTACTGGATGATGAACCAGCTGCTATAGATGCATGTCTCTGCCTATCAATGAATGCAGACTCTATGGAATCATGTCTGGAATTTTTAACGACCTGGTCATATGGTAAATTAGGATCCTTCAAGTCATCTATAATACCTCTCTTTTCCCTAACTACTGGGACCTTTTCATAACCCTGCATGAGAAAATCAAACTATGTCAGTATGCACAAAGGTAATATCTAAACAACCTAGGGTATAAATACGGGAGTGGCTGCAACATAGCTCTCTATGAGATAGTGAACCTATTCTCATAATACACCAAACTCTTCTCTTAATGGGCTAGATACGGTGTAGCTATCTCTATATTTTGGGTTATAATCTATCTCTCAAACTCATCAAGCCATTTCTAAAAGTTGGTATGTAACTCAGACAATGTAGCACTTAGTATGGTCTCCCATCGTGCCCTTTCTTCTCAAATATATTCCTAACCCATAATATCATCTCCTCATAGAGGGTAGTCATCTCAGTCTCAATAACCCTCACTCTAGCATCGATGTCTATCTGACTGTCCACTAAGCTCTACAAAGACTAACTAGATATAGTAATCATACTTATCAAAGAAGTTGTATATGCGCCCACCGAATTTGAGGTTGAAGTAGATGTAGCCTGTGTCCCCTCACCTTGTCTACTCAAATTAGGAGCCTCTATTTACTCCCCTATCTCCATGTTAAAACAAATACTAGTATCATCTCGATATTCCTCAGGAGGCTCTATGGAAATTGTCAGGCCCTAAGACTGGGCCCATGATACTACTACCTACTGTCTAGACTCCTAAAAATGCCTGGATATTCCAAACCCTTTATGTTCCTCATCTATTTAGTCGCTATTGTAGCTACCCTTTTTTCTACACATGGTATCTTAGGCACACCGACCTCATCACACAACTTCTGAATCATGTAAGGGAAATGCAGATAAGTTAATTCCCCCAATTATATGTCATGTATCTTATGGAAAATGATACCAGAGAAATCAACATCATATCTAGCCATCAGAAAGGCAAACCGTGCTGCTCCTTCCCACGTTAATGTATAATCCAAAGCAGTGGGTATTAGTTTGTATCTATTCAGCAACCACCAAAACATGGACTCCAATGTTAAGAGGCCTTTTTTCATCATATCGTTCCCCTCAATACATGGGGTCGTATAACCCATCGGTGAAATGTAACTAGCTATCCACCTAGCCATCTCAATCCTCTCACATTAGTGCTCAGCCTCCCATATAATATATCGATTACATGCAATCCTCAACCTATAGTATCACTCAGTTATATATGCATATGTGATGTAATCTGGGCCAAAGATAACTTTGTGGATAGTGTCCTCTATAATATCAACTCTAACCCCTCTAACCAGTATGTGATCAAGCTGTAGTTGCTTAACAAATCTGATAAGGACTAGATTATGGAATATTGGAAGGACCAAAATAGCTCTGTAGGATGCATAAAATCCCCATATCATATCCGGTCTATAGTAATCGAGTGGCCTAGTCATCCACTCTAGCTGGTATGTATAAAATGCTACCTGCAGCTCTGGTACTCGATCTAGCCCCAATAGGTCAATCCAGTGCTCTTTATAAATAAAACTCATAGGCCTGTCTAGTTCCTAAACATGATTGTCTAACTCAAATATACTCTGTATCCCTTCAACACACCACCTCATAGGTCCCTCCTTGGGAGGTGCCTCTGGGGTATGTGCAGCTGCGAGGCTCTGCTATACTTACACCATGGGAGGGTTGATCGGTGCCCTAATTGAACTTGGGTTCCTCTGTCTGTTGTACATGAGCGGTGGTACACTCTATAAATTGGGGCACCACGGATAACTGTTCCTTCATACCCTCATCAGATGAATCCTAGGACCTCCCTTAGACTGGGGGTCCTGAGCAGCAACCTATGGAGTAGACTCAGACTTTGTCTCCTCCTCCTCATCATCATTGTCTGGTGGATGAGTATGCTGTGGTGAAAAATTATCACACTTCATCCACAGTTGGGATGCAATTGACTGAGTAGCCTAGCGAGTCTTTCCTCTCATGACTATACATGTCACAGCAACTGCATCATTTATATGACAATGCCTCGGGTACTCCTCCACTATACCGCTAGGCTTGGGAGACTTTTCCTGTATTCTCAAAGTACCAACATTTATTTTATTCATAGATTTAGGTGCCATATATACCTAAGAAACTAACTATTAGTTTCTAACAAAAGTGAGGGATAGCAAAAGTCAAAGAAAAACCCAAAATTTTAAAAGTTCAAAATTTTCCTCTATTTTTGCAACCTTATAATCTACTTAAGATTCCAACAAGTCCAATGCACAAATAATCATCATGAATCACAATTTTCAAAGAAAACAAACATGCTTAACTTTTGGTATTTCTTTCATTCGTTCGAGTTCAACTTCTAATTGGGGCCTAATTTTAGATTTTTCATCAAAACAAAGCCCTACATTATGTTTTTAGGCTACTTCAAGGATTCTACATACAAGAATGATAATTTTTATATATTTTTCAATGGAATACACATATCAACTAGTTTAAACAATACATAAAAAAATATATAAATATTAGGAGCCAAGAAACTTTTCTTTTATATGAAGAATTGGAAGAGAATAATGAAGAAATCAAGCAAACTACTGTTGAAACGTGTTTTAGTGTGTTGGAAAAAGTTGGTATCTAAAATAAGTGACAATTTAGCCATTACTTAAGTGTGGTTTAGTTGGTGCTTTAAATGGGAAGTTTGAATTCAAAACGAAAAGTGAAGTTTTGAGGATTTGAATGGGATAGCATGAGGGTAAGAATGTTTTTATATAGGCAGGGGTTTTTCTTTAGGTCATATTTAAGTGTTGGAGGGGCCAAAATCTTAATTAAAAAATGGTCCCAAAAACTGACCTATCCGCAGCTTGTACCTGTAGCCCATACTCGCGGTTTGGCATTGGGCATAGGTACCATCTGCGGCCAGCAGGTGCTGGGCATAGGTGCAAGGCCAAAAATATTGGTCCACTTTTCTGCAACCCAGACTTGGCATTTTGATATTTTTCGAAATATTTATGGTCCCAAAAGCTAAGTTTTAGATCCCAAAAGTAAAATTAGATGCCAAAGTCCATTACTTACCATTTTTCATCCTCAAAATTTCAACTTTTTATCTTATTACTCAACTTACCATTTGGGACTTTTGACCATGATGGGTTAATCACATATCCCTCATACTTGGAAATCAACTAATGTATCAAATTTTACCATAGTTTGGGTAGTTCCATGAACTAAAAACCTACAAAAAACAAAACCAACAAAAACATGAAGACTAAAATTGTGGGTTTTCTCCCACTCCACGCTTAATTTTATGTTGCAGCACGATGTGTCTAGGTTGGTTACTTAGTCCTTATCAACAAGTGCATGGGTTGACTCCCATGTAGCGCTTAATTTAACGTCACAACACGATACGAGTATCTTGACTACTCAGAATTCATCAAGATACCCATAGGAATATGCTCTAGGGTCATCAATATAATTAATCACTAATATTACCCTCATGTCAGTTGGATGCTTCATTAACTTTAGGATGTTGAACATGGCCTACTCGTCATTGACTCTAAATTTCAGCCCACCTTTCTCCATGTCAACCACATCTCTGCTTGTGGCCATAAATGATTTTCTTAATATAATGGGCATCTCGGTGTCAACCTCACTGTGCAGGATAAAAAAGTCACCCAAAAATATAAAATTATCTACATTCACGATAGCATCAAAAGAGATTCCCACAGGCTTCTTCATGGTACAATCAGCCATCAACAGTTGTATCAAAGTTGGTTTGCTACTGTTCAAATCCAACTGCTTGAATACAACCAGCAACATAAAATTAATGTTGGCCCTAAATCACACCAGGCTCAAGAAAATGGGATGACCCAAAAGTATATGGTATAGTTATAACTGCACTATAGTGGTGCATACCATAAATATCCTCAAATGTTGCTCTTTCCTTCCTTATGACAAACTATTTCATGAACCCAGTATATCTAGGCATCTGCACCAATGCCTCTTGAAGATGTATGTTCAAGCTCAATTCTTTTAGCATATTAATAAATTGCTTAAACTTACCATCCTCTTTCTTCCACCTCAATCTCTAAGGATAAGGTGGGGGCTATATTGAAATCTATCTGATTTCTGGTTCAGTGACCAAACCCTTACCTTTATCCTCAATAGCTTTACCTTTATAACCTATTACTTTTCAGACTGAACAACAGGTGTCTTATTTTCAATAGCTTCTACAGTAGGTCAAGGATGATCTATAGTAGTGATATCACTCCTCATCGTAATAGTAAGCACGTGACTATTATTTTTAGTATTTTGCTTCTGGTTGCTCAAAAGGGTACCTGGCTTTCTCTATTTTAGTGTTGCTGATATCTACCGAAATTGGTGTTCCAACTGCTTGATAAAATTGGCATGTGACTCAACCTGTTTGGTCAAACCTAAAATGTCGGCCTTAATCTCCTTAAGGATGATCTCTTGATTTTCCTTACCCTTTACCAGCTTAGCTAGCATCTCTTCCATTTTGGACTCTACATCTCATCTACCAGGTGGAATGTATCTATCTACCTTCTCTCTATATTCATTCTTTTTTCTCTAGTCACCATAGTACTCTCTACTATGGTCTCTTTAACTTTAATAATAGTTTCAACCTTGGTTCCCTTGCCCTTGGGCTCGGGAACCCTCCATATAATGATTAAAATAATTCGCTTCCTCTTCCAATTCTCACTCATACACTTTGGAAGCTGACCTCTATGCTTCTACTACATTTAGCTTCTATAAAGTCACTAATGCAAGCTTCTTTCTAAGTACACTAAGATCAGTCCTTAACAACACAATCTCTTGCACCACTATGCCATCAACTACTTTATGGTTGCAGGAGGTACCAATAACATATGTTATATATCCCTTATTAGCCTCATGAGTTTTCCACACTCATTTAGTGAGTGATATCTGATCCAACATCTCTGAAGTTTCTTTCTAATGTAGTCTCATAAAAGCTCCTCCAGATATGCTATCTGTCATGGCTCCGGAGCTGATTGTCAGGGTTCGATAGAATATCACTAATAAGCTCCGGAGCTGTGGTTTGCTACTTGTCTCTACTCAGCTAGCTCTGCCTCTCTAGGTACCCTTAGATCTTCTACTGTTGCACTCATCTAGTCCTTTGTTTGAGATAATAGCTCATCATTCTATCGATCAACCCTATCCTTTACTCTTTTAGGAAGAGGTGGAGGTACAACATCATGAACCCCTTTAGAAGGTTTATCTCTTTTATTCCTTAGACATCCTACCAGGTGTTCGTAGGATCATCTCTGGATTCAAATTTAGTAGGAGTAAGGTATCATCTCTACTCCATGTTCTACGCATATACTGGCGTATGCCTAAATAACAACAAATAGAAAAACCCATAAACTACACAAAAATTAAAATTACAAATCATCACCATGTTACTCTGTAATGACGCCAAAATTTCAATGACGTCCTAACAACACCTCCTATTAGATAATGATGTAGTTGCTGTCAGAATATAGTAGCCGAATAGAGGTTGGGGTTGAATCCCAAGGGAATACGTGGCTTTGCAGATACAAGAAAAAGTAAATTAGGGGTTTTGATGTAGTAAATACTAACTTAAATTTTAATCAGTGTAGGTGAGAAATAGGATTGTGTTCCCCTTGGATTCTCAAAACCATAATCTAATCGTGCTCGTTGAACCAACCCGATACTTTGCATGTTGAATCGATAAGTTATGTACCTTCTGTAGTCTTTTGGATGATCAGAAGGATTTCACCCTTTACCTTTTGAGTGTCAAGATATCACGTTACAAACCCTTATATTGATCCCAGTTTTCTATTAGATTTTAAGTCTCTAGTTATTAGAGAAAGCCTAACCATCTTACAAAGATAAAACACAGAAGCGTGGATCGATAGTTAAACTCCAAATTACTGTTGTCTTTATCTTTTCCTAGAAACTTCTCCTCTTTTACAGTAAGCTGCTATATCTAGGCGGGATACTAAAGTGTGCACCCATTAGGAAATCTATAATAACGAAGATAAATCAATACATGCATGGGTATCGGTTTAGAATAATTAAAGCACTACCCCTACTTTGTCAATCTGCCAGGGTTTCCACAACCCCAGCTATGGGTTTTAGCCGCTCATGCTTGTAAAGAAATTAATAACATTCATGTTTGAAATGATAGGTGAAATCATAATGATATCAAGAAATAAAAACCACAACTATAACTGAATTAATGAACCAAAGTCAATACAAGAAAATCTCAAGATCAAAATCGGGTCGTGGAATTAGAAGATGTTTGTGAATGTCAAAAGAGCATAACTCTAACTAAAAAGTACATAAAGCGCATTTATAGTACAAGAGGAAACCTTAAAACAAAATCCCAAACAAAAAAGGAGAAAATTGAGTCTGTGGCCATCTACTCTCTATACTCGTGGTCTATATCAGTCCCAGGTAGTACCTGCGATCCTAACACTGGGCATAGGTACAAACCGTTGGTATTGGGAGAAAAAATCCTACAAGTTCAATAATTGTGATTTTGGACTTTTGGTAATGGCTTTGCCCACATGCGGTCCGTAGGTCCTACTTGCGGCCACATGTTGACTTGGTAAGTGTTGGGAGTCATCTTTTCAGCTCTTCTTTGATTCCCAAACATTCTTTGATCACGAACATGCTGGAAAACATCCCAAATATCCATAATTGCTCAAAAAATGGCCAAAAACACGTTTTACCTTTATCACGAACTTATCATCCAAAATATGATTTCCTGTGAAACATACCCAAAAGAAATCAAATCTAATAAAATAACATTGGAAACTTGCATCTTTTCCTCATTTTAAGCATCGAACGTGCTATATTTCTATAGAACATCACTCATGTAGTGAAAAATAGCCTAAAAGATGAAAATCAATAATTAAACACTTATAATAACAATAAGAAAGTAATGATAGTCTAACATAGAGATAAAACATTAACAACCATTGAGAAATCGTAAAAGAAAAATAAGTACTGGAATAGTCAAATATAATCTTTCTAAAAAATAAAAGAATAGACATAGATAATAGAAGGGAAAAGGGGCAACTCTGACTTCAAGAGATCACCCTATCTCCAGAATCAACTTAGCATGATATCATAGTAGAGGTGGCTACTAGTATGCAAATTTGCACCGAGAATGTACAAAAGTGTATTATGAGTTTAAAAACCATAGGTATTCGGTAGGCATCATCGACCGACTGAGCTAAATACAATAAAGACGTAAGATAATTAAGCTAACTTAAGGTAAAAGGAAACACCTGGAAATAACCTCCAAAGCTAAAAATAAATAATTGAAAAATATATAATATGGAAGAAAGCATAATTTGTACTACAAGACTAGCCCCCATAAGCCAGTAAGTACAGAAAATTAAATGACCTAGCACTGGCCCCCATAAGTCGAAAGGGTGTAATCAAGAAAAGTAAATGACTGAAGTTTCATAACTTTACCGAATAACAGCTATAGCCATGTCACAATCCAAAAACCAAAGGCCATGATGACACTTGACATGGAGATCCTTGACTAGTAAGCCTATCACCCAAACTGATATGAATTGAGAAATCAATTGCAAAACCTCCAAAGCAAGACTCCTACATAGAGTCGAACCACACATATATAGTAAAAGTAGAAATACATGGTCAAGATATAATACAATACCCCAAAACCAGGTATCATAATGTAAGAATAAATTAATACAGTTCTAAGTCAAAGATACATATGATATTAACAAAGGAGCAACACTATATCTGAATACAAATAAAGACATAGTATAGATGAGAAAAAGGTAGTAGCCAACTTCAGAGGCATAGATCAACTGATTCCTTGAATGGTGTAATACCCCGTAGTTTCTAAGCTAAGAAGTGAATAAGTATTCCTACATATGAAATCTCCTATCCTGTGATTCATACTTGAGTACATGACTTACAATGAATGTCCTAGTGATAGGATAGCTTATGATGCATTAAGCATGTTCATATGAGTCACTTAAGGTAATACAAGCTAAGAGTTCTTGAATCCGTCAAGTTTTAGTTTTTGATTTTTTAAAGGTCATATTTGAATGAGTATAACTCGATGTTAATATTTTACTTTGGTGGATTTAGACCCACCAAATTGTAGAGAATCGAATTAGCTTTCTAACAATACCAATTTTGCCTTAATCCAATACCTGAGCGAAAAGTTATGCCTATTTTCGTGAGAGACAGTAAGGATAGGCGATTGGTTAGGAGCCGCCCAACCAAACATATGTGATTGGTTAGGATCCACCCTACCTAGCTTAGTCAATCACTTGGGCACCGCCTAAGTCAGTTCCAGGTGCCAAAAACACTCCGTTTTGAGTTATTTTAAGGGTAATTAAGTCTTTTAACACTCTTTACATGTCCCTAAACTTAACCCTACGAAATATATAGCTTCTAAGCATATTACAACCCTATTATCATCTCAAAGTTCATCATCCAAGATCACAAAAAGATAAAAACAACTAGGGTTGCATAACTAATATTGAAGATCCGATTTCAAGGAAATTCCTCCGTCAATCATAAAGAATCTTCCTTCAAAGGTATGCGTGAGTTAATTCATCAACTCCTTTCATCAATGAAGCTCAAGAGCCATATTTTAAATTTTATATAATAATGTTTATATTTTTGGTGGTTGATGTTCATGTGGTTGGAGTCTGATGATGCCTAAGATGGGATCTTTGTATGTTTATTGTTAGGATATGGTGGTCTTTAACATATAAATATGTGAAATTGGTGGTTTAATATTTGTAATCTTGATGAATCCACCTATGCCTAAGATATACATGTAACGTGTTTGTGAAAACACCTAAGTGAATGGAAATCATTCTTTTATGACATAATAAGTCCTAAATGACTATTCCATGTTCTAAGTTTATGTTCAACGTGATCCCCATGCTATTGTCTTGAATTGAAGAAGTTGTACGAGATGCTCATGATATTGTTGTGATATGGAATGACCATGTTATTGAATCCATGCAAATATATACATGTTGTGTGCATTCTAGATCATGTGATAGTTTTTTGAGAATCATTCTTATTATGAAAGACTTACTTATGATATTGTGAATTGTGGAGTCAAATCTTGTGATAAAGTCATGCCATGTGTGTTAGTTTCATCCTATCAAGTCCTGGGGGTACTTATACCCGAAAAATATAGTTGTGTGCCTAGAGCCACGTCATGTTTCACGATATTCGAACTCAATCTATGATTCCATAGACTTTACTCAGTCATGTGACTCGGGAAAACCTCATGATCTTAGTCAGTTGTCTGATATTAGTAACATTTCGCCAGTTAATGGAATTCAGTAAGATTAATTCATGCACAGTTAGTTATTCATGTCCATTCCCTCCAGATGGGAGTAAAGGTTAGCATCGAGTGAACCCAAGGATGGGAACTGACCTGTCAATTCAAGGTGTGATTCTTAGTAGTCATTCTTGTGTTCCAAGACTACGTAGACAGCGTAGGTAGAGATATCTTAACCCGTCAGATTAGGGTTGATGAGGTGGATTAACCCGTCAGTTTAGGGTTGGCACCGTTTTCATTGAGTACCCACCAGATAAGGTTCACTCACAGGCTGTCCTTACCCGTGGTATGGTATTAATACTCCTCTAGTCGGGGTAGAGATTGGACCCCAGCTTAGCCATAACGACATACATGGGGTATGTCGGTTAATACTACTTCCCATTAGTTTTAGTATTAGTCTAAATAAAAGAACTTAGGGCGTTCTTCAGATTTTAGTATATACAGGACTATCTGATAGAGTCGTCCATGTTATATGTTTTAGTATCAGTCATGCCAGTTATTAGTAAACCATATATAAGCTTACAAGTCATGCTATCACGTATTCATGGTACCAGTTTCTATATATGTGTGTTTGCAATCTCACATTCATATGAGTCAGTCATTGTTGTTCATGTATGAAACCCTTTATATTCAGCCTACCTTCATCGTATACTAACTACTCCAGTTGTACTAACGCATTTGTGCTATGGTGCTTTCTTTTCACGTTACACCATAGGTTCTGAGACATGATCTCTAGCCCAGTAGTAGCGTTAGTATTACAGTCATAGAGACATAGTGAGTCCTCATTGATTTGAGGACAATATGATTTGATACATTTATTTATTACTCAACTATCCAGGTATGCTCCTCATATGGTTGCAGAAAATAGAGCTAAGATGAGCAAGGTCATGTCAGGGGTCAACTTGTTTCCTACCTTCGAGAAAGGAAAATAATTTCTAAGGGGTGTGTGTATCATCTCGTGCATGTTAAAGATTCCAGTTCTGAATCTTCCAGCCTAAAAATAGTCCCTGTTGTTAATGAATACTCAGATGTCTTTCCTGAAGATCTTCCAGGCATTCCTCCTGAAAGGGAAGTAGACTTTGGCATAGACCTTCTTCAGAATACTCAACCTATTTCCATTTCTCCATACAGAATGGCACCAGAAGAACTCAAAGAACTAAAAAATAAGTTGAAAGATCTCTTAGATAAGGGATTCATCAGACCCAGCATTTCCCTATGGGGTGCACTAGTATTATTTGTGTGCAAGAAAGACGGTTCTCTCAGGATATGTGTTGATTAATGTTAACTCAACAACGTCATGATCAAGAACAAATATCCTCTTCCAAGTATTGATGATCTATTCAACCAACTTCAGGGTGCCAGTTATTTCTCTAAGATAGACCTCAAATCAGGCTATCATCAGGTCAAACTTAGAGAATGTGACATTCTGAAGATAGATTTCCGTACTCGGTATGGTCACTTTGAATTTTTAGTCATGTTATTTGGTATTACCAATGCCCTTGTAGCTTTTATGAACTTGATGAATCATGTGTTTAAGTATTACTTGGACATATTTGTCATAGTCTTTATAGATGATAGTCTAGTCTATTCTCGCACAGAGCACGATCATGCAGACCATCTCAGGATTGTTTTTCAGACTCTCAGGGTATCACTAGTTATTCGCTAAGTTTAGCAAGTGCAAATTTTGGCTAAGATCAGTAGCATTCCTTGGCCATATTGTTTTTAGTGATGGAATTAGAGTAGATCCTCAAAAAACTAAGGTAATAAGAAACTAGCCCAAACCCGTATCTACATCAGATATTAGGAGTTTCTTGGGTTTGTATGGCTATTATAGATGGTTTTTTGAGGGATTTTCTTCTATTGCATCTCCCATGTACAATTGACTAAGAAAAATATTAAGTTTTAGTGGTCAGATTCATGCAAAAAGAGCTTTCAGGAGTTGAAGACTCGATTCACCTTAGCTAGCTATTCCTGATGGTTTAGATAGTTTTTTAGTCTATTGTGATGCATCCAGAGTGGGTTTAGATTGTATCCTCATGCAGCATGGTAAGGTCATAGCCTACGCCTCCAGACAGTTAAAGCCACATAAGAAAAATTATCCTACTCTTGATCTTGGGTTAGCAGCGATAGTTTTTGCCTTGAAGATTTGGAGGCATTATCTCTATGGAGTTTATGTAGATGTCTTCACAGACCATAAAAGCCTCCAGTATGTATTTTCTTAGAAAGATCTCAATATTTGTTGGAGAAGGTGGTTAGAGCTCTTGAAGGATTATGACATGAGTGTTCTTTATCATCTGGTCAAGGCCAATATTGTGGCCGATGCTCTCAGTCGACTTTCCATGGGTAGTATTTCTCATATTGAGGATAGTAAGAAACTATGTCTCAAGAGATCCATTAGCTTACTAGACTAGGCATCCTCTTAGTCGATTCTTCAGAGGGTGGTGTATATTTTCATAGTAGTTCAGAGTTAGCTCTAGTTTCCAAGGTGAAAGAGAAACAAGACAGGGATCCTAGCCTTGTAAGGCTCAAAGAGTTAGTTCAAAATCAGAAGGTCGAGGTTTTCTCCCTAGGGGGAGATGGTGTTCTTTATTATCAGGGTTGTCAATGTGTTCCAGGTGTAGATGAATTGAGGCAGCAAATGCATGAAGAAGAATATGGTGCGTGATACTCTATTCTTACAGGGGACACTAAGATGTACCGTAACATGCAGAAGATCTATTGGTGAAGTGCGATGAAGAGAGATGTTCCAGAGTTTATGGATCTATTGGTGAAGTAGGATGAAGAGAGATGTTGCAGAGTTTATGGATAAGTGCTCTAGATGTCAGCAGGTTAAGATAGAGCATCAGAAACCTAGTGGTTTCATGGAAGAGTTCACCATTCCTACTTAGAAGTGGCAAGAAGTTAACATGGACTTCGTGATGGGTTTTCCTGGAACTTGTCATCAGCATGATTCAGTGTGGGTCATTATAGATAGAATGACCAAGTCAACTTTCTTCCTTGTTCGTACTTCTTATTCCGCTGAGGATTATCCAAACTCTATATCAGGGATTTAGTTAGGTTACACGGTGTTTCACTATCTATTATCTCAGACAGAGATACCCAGTTCACTTCTCACTTTTGGAAAGCATTCCAAAAGGGTCTCGGTACCCAAGTCCATCTCAGCACAACATTTTATCCTTAGAAATATGGTCAAGAAGAGAGGACCATTCAAACTCTTGAAGATAGAGTAAGGGCATGTGCAATTGACTTCAGGGGAAGCTGGGATGACCACTTGCCTTTGATTTAGTTTGCATATAACAATAGCTATCATTCTAGTATTCAGATGGATCCATTTGAAGCTCTCTATGGTAGGAGATGTAGATCTTTGATTGGTTGGTTTGACGTTAGTTAGGCCTCAATCATAGGCCCTAACTTAGTATTTGACACCATAGAGAAATTTCAATTGATTAGAGAGAGACTCTTGGCTGCTCAGAGCCGACAGAAGTCCTATGCAAATGTTCATAGAAAGTATCTTGAGTTCGAGGTCAATGAATACGTCTATCTTAAGATATCTCCCATGAAGGAAGTGAAGTGGTTCAGCAAGAAAGGAAAACTCAGTCCTCGGTATGTCATTCCTTTCAAAATTCTTTGTCACTTCAGCAAGGTAGCTTATGAGCTTGAGTTGCCTTTAGATCTAGCCTCAGTCTATCCAGTCTTCCATTTCTCTTTGCTAAAGAAGTGCATAGGTGACCCAGCAGTTGTTGTCCCTATTCAGAGCATCGACATTCTGAACAGCCTCTCCTATGAAGAGACTCTAGTCAAAATCTTAGATTATCAGACTTGTAGATTGAGGAACAAAGAAGTCCCTCTAGTCAAAGTTCTTTGGAGAAATTAGTCTCATGAGGGAGATACTTGGGAAGTAAAAGCAGATATGCATAATAAGTATCCTCACCTCTTTCTCACCAATTCATATCAAGCTTAAGGTAATAGTTATACTTAATCTTATTCAGTTTTATGTTCATGTTTCCAGTATGAACTTGGTACCTATTAACCGTTACATACTCAGTCATGCATTCATGTGTCAATTGTCCGTGCATCAGATATGCACGAGTTTAATATGTTTAGCATGCCAGTCATGAGATCAAGTTGCAGTTCTTCATGTTCAGTTCAGGTTCTATTATCTTGTATCCCTTCTAAGTAAATTCTCATTCGAGGACGAATGTTCCCAAGGGGGAGATATTGTAATACCTCACATGTTTCTAAGCTAGGAAGTGAATAAGTATTCATACATATGAAATCTTCTATCCTATGATTCATATAGGAGTACATGACTTACAATGAATATCCTAGTGATAGGATAGCTTATGATGCATTAAGCATGTTCATATGAGTCACTTAAGGTAATACAAGCTAAGAGCTTTTGAATCCATCAAGTTTTAGTGTTCGATTTTCCAAGGGTCATCTTTGAACGAGTATAACTCGATGTTAATGATGTATTTTGGCTGTGTTAGACCTGCCAAATTGTAGAGAATCGAATTAGCTTTCAAAAGATACCAATTTTGCCTTAATCTAATACCCGAGCGAAAAGTTATGCCCATTTTTGTGAGAGACAGTAAGGATAGGCGATTGGTTAGCCGCCGCCCAACCAAACATAGGTGATTGGTTAGGCGCCACCCAACCTAGCTTATAAAATCACTTGGGCTCCGCCTAAGTCATTTCCAGGTGCTAAAAACACTCTGTTTTGAGTTATTTTAAGGGCAATTAAGTCTTTTAACACTCCTTACACGTCCCTGAACTTAACCCTACGAAATATATAGATTTCAGGCATATTACAACCCTATTATCATCTCAAAGCTCATCATCCAAGAGCACTAAAAGATAAAAACAACTAGGATTACGTATCTAAGCTTAAAGATCGGACTTCAAGAAAATTCCTTTGTCAATTATCAAGAATCTTCCTTCTAAGGTATGTGTGAGTTGATTCATGGGCTCCTTTTATCAATGAAGCTCAAGAACCATCTTCTAAATTTTGTATTATGATATTTATGTTGTTGGTGGTTGATGTTCATGTGGTTGGAGTTTGATGATGCCTTAGATCGGATCTTTGTATGTTTATTGCGAGGATATAGTGGTATTTAACGTATAAATATGTGAAATTGGTGGTTGAATATTTGTAATCTTGATGAATCCACCTATGCCTAAGATGTGCATGTAAGGTGTTTGTGAAAATACCTAAGGGAATAGAAATCACGCTTTTATGACATAATAAGTCCTAAATGACTATTCCATGTTCTCTGTTTATGTTCAATGTGATCCCATGCTATTGTCTTGAATTGAAGAAGTTGTACAAGATGCTCATGACATTGTTGCGATATGGAATGACCATATTATTGAATCCATGCAAGTATATACATATTGTGTTCATTCTAGATCATGTAATAGTTTGTTGAGAATCATTCTTATTATGAAATCCTTACTTATGATATTGTGAATTGTGGACTCAAATCTTGTGATCAAGTCACGTCATGTGTGTCATGTTCCTCCTATCGAGTCCTGGGGGTACTTGTACCCGAAAACTATAGCTGTGTGCCTAGATCCATGTCATGTTTCACAATATCCGAACTTAAGCTATGATTCCATAGACTTCAATCAGTCATGTGACTCAGGAAAACCTCATGATCTTAGTCAGTTGTTAGATATCTGTAACATTCTGCCAGTCAATAGAATTCAGTAATATTAAGTCATGCACAGTCAGTTATTCATATCCAGTCCCTCCAAATGGTAGTAGAGTTTAGCAATACGTGAACCCAGGGATGGGAACTCACCCACCAATTCAGGGTGTGATTCTTAGTAGTCATCCTTGTGTTCAAGAACTACGTAGCCAGCATAGGTTGAGATATCTTAACTTATCAGATTAGGGTTGATGAGGTGGCTTAACCAGTTAGTTTAGAGTTCCCATCATTCTCATTGAGTACCCGCCAGATCTGGATCCCTTACAGGCTCTCCTTACCCGTGGAACGGTATTGACACCCCTCCAGTTGAGTAGAGATTAGACCCCAGCTTAGCTATAACAGAATACATGGGGCATGCCGGTTAAACACTACTTTCTATAGTTTCAGTATTAGTCTCAATAAAAGAACTTAGGGCATTCTTCAAATTTTAGTATATACAGGACTGTTAGATACAGTCGTCCATGTTATCAGTTTCAGTATTAGTCATGACAACATTCAGTAAACCATGTATTAGCTTACAAGTCATGCTATCACGTATTTACGGTCCCAATTTCTATATATGTGTGTTTGCACTCTCACGTTCATATTAGTCAGTCAGTGTTGTTCATGCATAAAACCCTTTATGTTCAGCCTACCTTCCTCATATACTCAGTACTCCGGTTGTACTGACGCATTTGCGCTATGGTGCTTTCTTTTTATGATACACCATAGGTTCTGAGACATGAGCTCCAGCCCAGAAGTAGCGAAACCATTCCAGTCGCAAAGACACAGTGAGTCCTCATTGGTTCAAGGACAATATGATTTGATACATTTATTTATTTCTTCAGTTCAGTTTTATGGAGTTAGTTGGAGACATATTCCTTTAACTCAATATTCAGATAGTTTAGAGACTTTCAGATTTACGTTTAGCCTTAGCTTTTAGATTGAGTTATTTTGGGTATTTTCACCTATATGATTTTATTCAGTTCAACCTTATGGCCTTACAGTTCTATGTATTCCGCATTATTATATCATGATTTGCAATATATAGGTACAAATATCAGTCATGGGTTATCTTGTGGTCCCTCGGGGTCATGAGCACCATGTAGCATTCTGGTTCAGCGAATTGGGGTGTTACAAATGGGTTTCAAGTATCGCCTGAATAAACTGTCGTGAGGCATAGTCATACTTGGATCTGCACTAAAGAGTGTAGTAGGGGTGAGTATGGTCTACATGTACTCAATTGGTATCATAGGACGACTGAGAAATGTAAAAAATAAAGCATACAAAATACACAATACAGGCACATCACCAACAATTAGAAAATGCCCCAAATAGTAGCCAACACTGTCTCCACTAACAATTTTATAGTATTAACTTATGCAACACACATAAACATTAAAAAAGAAGAAATGTATGGATATCATATATACAAGTAATAATTAAGTGATACATAGATGAATTTCCCCTCTAGGGAGATAATACAACACAAAAAGAGCACAAGGTATGTAAAATGTGATGTGATGATGATGATCAAATTGATGATGCATGAAGTTGTCGCATAACCTTCGTATACAACTACGATCTTTGCTCCTGATATAGGACCTATCGAGGGTTTGTCAACTCCTATACAATCTAATATAATACCTTATCCATATCTTCTCTCTGTTATATCCATCAGTAGAAGGTTTTAAAGATGTCATATTTTGTATCTAAAAAAGACGATGTTTCTAATATTTCTATGATAATGTTGCATAAAAGTATATAATATAAAGATGTAATGCTCACAACCAACCAGAACCAAGTGAGCTAAAAATTCTTTTAATATTCAAACTATTAATGAAATCCAACCAAATCCATATGCTAGTAGAGTAAAATACACCAAAATATACCATTGATACCACATCACGCTTTTTCATCAAACAAGATACAACTAATTTCACATACAGAAGGCCAAAAATATCAGATAAGGCCCCAACGGTCACATAGAGCAATTAATATCCGAAAAACACCAATTAGTACTAATATAGCCCCCACTAGAATGATAGAATAATATAGACAATTTTATGATTCGTTACAATACCCTTAACATGAGTTTATACAAATATTAACTACCAGACCAGTCAAAATAAAATTAAGCCAGAACCTACCTCGAATGTTAAAAATTGGATCGAATAGTCTTCTACACTAAGGCTTTTCCTCACGATTGAATGTGGAATCAACTAAAACAAAAAAATATAGAATCTATGAGTCAAAATAAAACCAATGATATTTATATTGCCTATTTTTAAGCTGGGATAAAAATAATCTCGCAAAATGGATTTTAAAAAAGAAAGGTAAAATTGTAATTTTAGTCCAAAAATATATTTCACAAGATTAAAGGAACGCATAAGAGAAAATCCAAGTGAAAATGAAGTGAATTTGGGGATTGAATCAAAGAAATGATATTATGGGCCTTGAAACACCCTAATTTTTGGACGTTAGAAAATTTCATAGATTTATAGTTTTTGGGAAATATAAGACTTAGGGGAATGAGTCATACTCTTAGGTACTACTGGTATTGTCTAGTCGTATGCTGACAAGCATTTGTTAGTGGAATTGATATAGTTACCGGGATTGGTACGATTTGGGTGGTATGAGTCATATAGTTGGGTACGGGTTATTTGGTTACTTTACTTAACCTTAGAATTGGTAACTTAAATTTTATCTGAGTATGAGTGACTCATTAGGAGCCATAAGATAGGGTATGAGTCATACACAAGACTCATATGGTAGTTAGAGTTCAAACCTCCTAGATTCTATTCAGCCAGGGGTACAGTTTATGTATACTATTTGTATCCTTGAACATGACTTGGGTTTATGTATGTAATACCTTTGACAGTGTTGGGTCCAATGGGGAAATCCTAGGGTACGAAAGATGGGTACCACTCATACAAGATGGGTATGACTCACAAGGGTCAGTCTACCCTATGATCAAAATTTAATGTAGTTTAAGTTAGGGCAATCTAAATATTTCCCTATTTATATTAATAAGGTCCCACAACATATATTAGACTTGGGATGTTTTTTGCCCTATTATTCTATTCTTGAATACTTAGTAAAGACTCTTAGATCCTCTCTAGAGTTATTGGGAAAAGGAAGCTAGGGTTTTATCTTAAGGAGATAATTAGGGCTTGTCCTGGTGATTTCTACCAATCATCATCTTAGTTTAAGGGATTTTCACTTTCCTCATTGTTAGTTCCAACTAAAGTCATAGTTTTGTAGGGTGTTTTCATGATTTGAATATTGTATGATTTTATGTTTTCAAATATGATTTGTGGCATGATGTGGAGCAATTACAACTTAAAGATGACATAAACCTTGATACAAAGATGTGGAGGACGCAAATTAAGGTAGAGAGTTAGGGGGATGGAGAGTGGCGATAGTAATAGAGGAGTGCTTGTTTGGGTGTGGAGTTTCTATTTGGTAGTGTTGGGCTTGTAGTTTTTGGGGATACTGGTGTTGGCCTTTTTGCATCCCGTACTAGTTTATTATGCACTTATCTATTGTGTTTGTTTTACTATTATTTTGTTTTGTGTACTATACTAGTTTGTATTCGCTTACTTTTTGTATTTGTTATACTGTTATTGGTCCTAAGTCGGGAGTCAATGAAAAATAACCTCTCTTTTTATCCTGAGGTAGTGGTATAGTCTGCGTACTCTCTACCCTCTCCAGACCCCACTAGGTGGGAATACACTGGGAATGAGGTTGTTATTATAAATATGAGTTAGAGTTTTTGTTATAAATGCTTGGTGCTGGTTTTTCTATGTTTTAGTTATGATTTTATATGCATTAATGGTGGTTTTGGATAATTGGTTTCATGGGAATGGTTCTTTGGTAATGGACTTTGGTTTTGGAAATACTATGCCCCCAATGTATTTAAAGAATACCTATAACAATGTTTTCACTATATTTTTGTATTTTTAATGAAACTTATGCATGGTTTAAATCTGATAATGGAACCCTAAATAATATGAATGGTTTAAATGGGTTTGAATAGATTAAAGGCCTTCATGGCCATGGATTTTGTTTAATTAGAAATCATGCGGGTTACATGGGAATCCCCTAAGGATAGGCTAAGGACAATACTTGAAAGTCATATTTGGTATGGCAATACCTTTATTAATAGCCTTGGTTAATAATAATGGAAAAATGGTTTGGTTGGAAAATAATTTTAATCGGGCTTGCGAGGAGAGGGGGGAAAGGGGGAGGGAGAGGGGAGAGTGTTGGAAAGCTTTGGAGGAGGAGGTCTCGGAGGGATCTATATTACAAACTCATATTTACCGATGTGAGGTTTTATCCTAGTGACCTTGGTCATGATTTCATACTTTATATTTTGGGGGATGTTCTAGTCATCCCAGGTTTTCTTCCTTCATCGTGCGGCTTCACATACTGGTGTCGTTTCAGTAGGGGAATCTGAACCTATATAGCGCTTGGGTGGTTTATGATAGAAGAGCTACTTAACCCAGGTAAAGATTTAAAATAGCAAGCTAAACCTGGTTCTCTTTCCCATCATGGTTATATATATATGTATGGTTTGTGTGCAAATAAATGGTTGTACTTGTTTTCATAAATGGCATTATTTTATCGTTATCCTAATTTTATGATAGTGTTCACCCACTAATCTATCTTTAGACGGCTGTATCCCCATGCAATGTAGGAATCAATCATTCTACCCCTCCTGCTTAGCATTCGAACATTCGAGGGTCAACTTTGGATGGAAGTAGTGAGGTTTCATCTATTCAGCAGGTTCTATTTCATAGATGTTATTTCATACTTTGGATTATTTATGGATATTTATTTTAGCTATGGTTGGGGGCATGTCCCAACCAGATATTTATATTATTTTAGTTGGAGGCTTTTGTGAAACTACTATGGGTTTGAATGGGTGGAATCAGTACTGGTGTCAACCTTAGTATTGGTGTTGGTATTAGGGATGACCTCATTGGACAAAATTTCTCACTTTCCCGTCATATTTTATTTTGGGATTATATATTTAATTATTACTGAAACTTATTTGGTTATGGTTGCATCTACAGTTTTGTTTAGCTTGGTATTGATGGATGGTTGGTATAGGGTGCTCAGAGTCGGTTGGATCGGTCTTGGTATTAGAAGTATCCCAGAGTTTATAATCGGGATAGTTAGGCTATCTTGTTATATGTTTGAATTTAGCCAACTTAAGGCAGGCGACTAAAGGTTGCGCTATGTAACGGGGGTAGTCTTCGATCCTAGTCAGACTTGGGACAACCATTATAAAAAGGCCTCAGGTTTGGTCGTGTTAAGTTGGCATCAAAGATTTTGTTTCATGGTAAATTGGGATTTATGAAAGTCATGTCTAGTATACTCTCTTTTAAGGGTATGTAGTGCACCACACTCATAAGAGAGAGGTATAGGGCATTTAAAAATGTTTCACTTTCTTGGTATTTTATTTTCAAGCTTGGAGTCTAAGTCCTAGAATATTCTCTAGTCCTTGTTTGTTCGTCTTTCAGATCATGCCTTGTAGATCTGGAACTCAAAGAAACTCTTCAGTTCTATTTAGGGACAATGTTAATGGGGTACATCCTATGTTTAGTTTTCATCTTTGATCTCAGGGTCTTATCCCTGATTGTTCTAGACTTCCTCCATTTGCTGTTAGTCCTCCTTAGGGTGAGGTGACAAATGCCAAATTTTTCCAGTCAATTCACACTATTGCTCAGTTGGTTGAGGCTCAAGCCGATTGGGATGCATTCGGTAGGTTGTTTATTGAGGCCACAAGGGTTTGCCAATTTATGAAACAGAATCATCCAACTTTTACTGGTGCGAAGGTGGAGGAGGATCCTTAGGGTTCCATAGATAAAATGGAGGAGATATTCAAGGTGATGCAGGCCATAAATTTAGAAGGTGTAAACTTTGTACCTTATCAGCACAAGGATGTTGCATATCAATAGTACACAGAGTGGGATAGGGATAGAGGTGGTATGGAGGAGTTATCTTTAAGGAAAGCCTTTTTTAAATCATTTCTTTTCTCAAGAGTTAATAGAAGCGAAGATGGAAGAGTTTGTGAATATTAAGCAAGGAAGAATGTCTGTTAAGGAATACACCTTGAAATTTCATTAGGTTTCAACCTATGCTCCTAATTTGGTGGCTAACATAAGAGCAAGGATGAGATAGTTTACTTTTTGTATATCTCAAGATTTGATCATGGAAAGCAAGACTTTTTATCTGATCTAGGATATGGATATTTTAAGGTTAGTAGTCCATATGCAGTAGATGAAGAATAAGAAGAGATAATAGGCAGAGTTTGAAGATAGGAAGGATAAAATAAATAGGATTTCTAGACATGAGGTGCTCAGTTGCAAGGTGGTTAGAATGGAGGCAAATGGCTAAAAAAGATGTGAGGGAGCTCTGGTTACTTCTCTACTGCTAGCACACCATACCCGAATTAGTAGGGTGATAGGCATCCGCAAGGTGGTGATAACTTCTAGGCATAGGGTGCCTAATCTTAAGAGAGTGGGGGTCATTCGACTTTTTCATGCCCTCCTTGATGGATTTATGGTCATCCTCATCAGGGTTTTGATGATGAAAGAAGGGATAAGTGTTTTAAATATGACCAGCCAGGCCATATACTCTAGAATTATCTAATTGGTAAGGGATCTTTGAGAGCAGTCAAAGCTCCAGTTACTTCATCTTCTGCCCCTGTGCCTAGTGGTGTGGGTTTGGTGTCTTCTCCTGCTTCTGGTATCGACACAGGCCAGAATAGGATGTATGCTCTTGTATCTCAGAAGGAATCTAAGGAATCACCTGATGTCATTACTGGTACGTTACAACTCTTTTCTCATGACATGTATTATCCGCTTGATCTGGGGTCCACTCTTTTTTATGTGACCCCATTCTTAGCTGTATGTTTTGGTTTTAATCCTGAAGTTATTTTGGATTAGTTTTCTATTTTTTCCCTTGTAAGTTACTCAATTACTCCTAAAAGAGTCTGTAGGGTGTGTGTGGTATGCGTTGGTGGTAAGCAGACTTTGGTGAATTTGTTTGAACTTGATATAGTGTATTTTGATATTATTCTGGTGATGGATTGGTTACACTTTTGTTATGCATCGTTGGATCGTTAGACCTGTAAGGTTGTCTTTAGGTTCCCTGGTGAACCAATTATAGAGTGGAAGGATGGTTCCCTAGCTCTTAGGTGGAGGTTTATTTATTCTCTTAGAGGTCGGAGGTTAATCTCTAAAGGTTGTCTTTATCACTTGATCTGGGTTAAAGATTCTAACTCAAAAGGTTCTTTCTTGCAGTCAATTCTGGTGGTAAATGAGTTTCCTGAGGTTTTTTCGGATGATCTTTCTTGTGTTCCTCTAGATGGGGAAATAGAGTTTGGTATATATTTTCTTCTAGATACTTATCCAATATCTATTCCTCCTTATAGAATGGCTCCAGTTGAGGTAAGGGAACTCAAGGAGAAACTTAAGTATCTTCTAGATACGAGTTTTATTTGTCCTAGTGTATCTCCATGGGGTGCATCGGTGTTGTTCGTGTGCAAGAAGGATGGTTCCCTTCAAATGTCCATTGATTATCCGCAGTTGAATAAGGTAATAGTCAAGAACAAGTATCATCTTACAATGATAGATGGCTTGTTTGATTAGTTGAAAGGTGCCACATTCTTCTCTAAGATAGATCTTCGGTTTGGGTATCATCAGTTTAAGATTAGGGAGGTGGATATCTCTAAGAAGGCTTTTCTCACTTGGTATGGGCATTTTGAAGTCTTGGTAATGTCATTTGGTTTGACTAATGCTCTTGCAATAGTTATAGATTTGATAAACAAAGTTTTCAGGCAGTTCTTGGATCTCTTTGTCATTGTGTTTATTGATAATATTGTGGTTTATTCCAACAGTAATGTGGATCAATTTAATTACCTCTGTGTGGTATTGCAGACCTTAAAGGAACAACAATTGTATGCGAAGTTCTTGAAAAGTGAGTTTTGGCTGGACGCTGTAAGTTTTCTTGGTCATATTATTTCTAGTAAGGGGATTATGGTGAATCCTCAAAAGGTGGTTGTGGTTAAAAGGTGGCCTAGACCCACGACTCTAATCGACATTTAGAGCTTCTTAGGTTTGGTGGTAGGGGTGTACAAAACCAAACCGACCAATAAACCAAATCAATAAATATGCTATTGGGTTATTGGTATTGTGTTATTGGGTTAACAATTTTTTATTAGTTTGATTAAAAAAATTATTGGGAAAACGGTTTGGTTTTGGTTTTAGATTATTGGGTTTTCGGTGAAACCCATAACCCAATAAGGATACAATAGGTTATTATTTTACCCCTATTTGTGTTATATCTATAAATATTTATATCACTAATATATATATATATATATATATATATATATATATATACACACACACATACACTTCTTATTCACAGTTCAGAGATTTACAAAATATTAACCTATTCGGGCAACAAAGGTACAATACAAAGCTCAGGTATTGTCGTATTAGATACTTGAAGCATTTAGTAGATTCCACAATTAGGATTTTTTTTTTTGAAATAACATTCAGTTCAAGTTTGAACATTCTTGTAAACTAAAACTCATTGCTGATGATTTTGGCGGCAACTAAGATTTCATTTTTTATTTTAGTTGTTACTATTTTTTATGAGCATTTTCTTATTGGTTAAATTGTAAACGGAACTGTTACGCACCAAAACTGATAACTCAAAAACCAGTAAGAAAATATCTTATTGGTTGGTTATTAGTTTTTCATATTTAAAAATCGAAAGCCAATAAACCGAACTAATAACATATAAAACCAAACCAAACCAACAGATGCACACTTTATTTGGTAGGGTATTATCGGCGGTTTATGGAGAGATTTTCAATGATTGGTGTTCATTTGACTAAGTTGACTCTGAAAAAGGTGATGTTTTCTTTGTCAGATGCTTGCTAGGGGAGTTTCGAGAAGTTGAAAGATAAGCTAACTTTGGCTCAATTTTTTATATTTCCTGAGGGAAGTGAGGGGTTTGTGGTTTACTGTGATACATCTAGGGTGGGACATTGTTGTGTTTTGATGCAGTATTGGAAGATGATTGCCTATGCTTTTAAGCAGTTGGAGATGCATGATAGGTACTATCCTACTAATGATTTGGAGCGGTTGGCGGTGGTTTTTCCTTTGAAAATATCGCGGCATTATCTATATGGAGTGTACGTAGACATATTTTCTAATCATAAGAGTCTATAGTATGTGTTCACTCAGAAGGAGCTAACTCTTAGGCAAAGAAGTTGGTTGGAGCTTCTCAAGGACCATAACATGAGTCTTCACTATCACCCAACTAAGGCTAAAGTGGTTGCTAATGCTCTTAGCAGGTTATCCATAGGGAGTTTGGGTCATGTATAGGAATGAAAATAGGAATTAGTAAAAGATATTCATCACTTGGCTAATCTTAGAGTTCGTCTTTTGGACTCTAAGATTGGTAGGATGACGGTATAGGGAGTGGTACAATCATCTCTTGGTGTAGAGATTAATGAGAAACAAGTGCTAGATCCTATCTTGATAAAAATCAAGAGTATATGGGTATGTTGAAGGTAATGGTGTTTGCGATTAGTAGCGACGATACTTTATGGTATCAAGGGAGATTATGTGTTCCTGATGTCGGCGGTTTGTGACAAAGGATTTTGGATAAGGCACATGAATTGTACTTTATTTTACATCTTGGATCGATGAAGATGTATCATGACCTTAGGAGAAGTATTGGTGGAATGGTATGAAAAGAGTCATAGCTAATTTTATGGCCAAGTGCTTAGTATTTCAACAAGTTAAAGTTGAGCACATGAGGCCTGGTGGGTTGTATCAAGAGATTGATTTTCCCAAATAAAAATTGGAGGAAATCAATATCAATTTTGGTACGGGTCTTCCTCAATCTCGGAATCGATATGATTCGATTTGTGTCATCATGGATAGGATGATAAAGTTTGCTCACTTTTTGCCAGCGAGGACTACTTTTACAATGGAGGATTATGTAAAGTTATATCTTTAGGAGATAATGAAGCTGCATGGGTGCGTTTTTTATTATCTCTGATTGTTGTATACAATTTTTATCATTTTTGGCGGTATTTTCAAAAGGGATTGGGTACTAAAGTGAGTTTGAGTACTTCTTTTCATCCTCAAACGGATAGGCAAGTGGAAAAAACTATTTAGACATTGGAGGATATGCTTCGATCATGTGTGATTGATAATGGTGGCAGTTGGGTTGAGCATACAACAATATCTAACATTCTAGTATTGGTATGTCCCCTTTTGTGGTATTTTATGATAGTAGGTTAACATCTCTTATTGGTTGGTTTCATCTTGCTAAGGTAGATATGTTCGGTTCAGAATTGGTCTATCAGGTTATGGAAAAGGTGAAGATGATTTGGGATAGGCTCAAGGCTGACTAAAGTTACCAAAAGTCCTATGCAAATATTTTGAGTTTGGGGATAAGGTGTTTCTTAAGGTATTTCCCATCAAAGGAGTAATGCGGTATGGCAAAAAGGGGAAGCTCAGTTCCTGGTAAATTATTCCTTATACAGTTTTAAGGAAAGTTGGAAATATTTCTTTGAAATTTGATTTTTCTTCTAGTTTAACTCCATTTATCTGGTAATTCATATTTCTATGTTGAGGAAGTATCTTGGTTATCCTTCTTCAATTGTTCCTTTGGAGGAGTTGGGTATCTTAGACTCTCTTTCTTTTGAAAATGTCCTAGTTGAGGTCTTAGATAGGATGGTTTATTGGTTGTGAACCAAGTATGTGGCTTCGGTTAAGGTTCTATGGAGGAACCATAATGTGGAAGAAGCTATATAGTAAGTGGAAGAGGACATAAAGTCCAAGTATCCATATCTATTTACTGCTCTTGGGATTCGTGTGAAAGGTATGTGTCTTCAACACATCTTTATTTTATGAGTTTGTTAAAGGAAAGATTAATATGTCTGCCTCTTTGTTTTTAAACTTTCTTAAAGATTCAAAATATATTTGATAATGTAAATGACTCGTTCTTATGGTTACCCCAGCCTTATCCGTCATTCGGGGACAAATGTTCCAAGTGGGAGAGACTAAAACACCCTGGTTTTTGGTCCTTAGAAAATTTCCTTTATTTCTAGTTTTTGGGCAATATATGACTTTAGGGAATTAGTCGTGCACTTAGGTATGTGTGGTATGGTCCAATCATATTATGGATGGTATTGGTTGGTGGGA
This sequence comes from Capsicum baccatum var. pendulum, assembly GCA_030864225.1. Lineage (NCBI taxonomy): Eukaryota > Viridiplantae > Streptophyta > Magnoliopsida > Solanales > Solanaceae > Capsicum > Capsicum baccatum. The sequence continues at coordinate 193,775,144 of CM061558.1, read as the reverse complement.
TTGATGTAGTTACTGGAATGGGTATGATTTGGGTGGTACGAGTTGTATAGTTTTGTATGGGTTGTTTGGTTACTTCACTTAAACTTAGACTTGATAACTTAAGTTGGATCTTAGTACAAGTGTCTCACCATGATCCATAAGATAGCGTACGAGTCATACCCAGGACTCGTATGGTGGTCAGTGTTCAAACCTCCTAGATTCTATTCTTTTGAGGGCACAATTTATATGTACTAGTTGTACACTTGAATACAACTTCGGTTTAAGAGTGTTGTACCTTGGATTATGTTGGATCTAAGAGGGAAAGACTAAGTTATGAGAGGTGGGTACCACTTGTACAGGATGGGCATGGCTCTTAAGGGCCAGTCATACCCTACGAGGAATTTGATAAAGTTTAAGTGAGGTCCATCTGGAAATTTCCCCACTTATCCTATAAGGTTCGAAGACTTATGTTGCAGTTGGGAGGTTATTTGAACTATGATTTTATTCTTAAACACTTGGAAAACATTCTTAAATCCTTTCTAGAGTTTTTGGGCATCTTACGTAGTAAATTGGGGCTTGTATTGGTTATTTTTGTCCACTATTTTCTTGGTTTAAGTCATGTTCTCTTCCATCATTGTTAGTCCAAACTAAAGGCATGGTTTTATACAAATTATTCATGATCTAAATGTTGTATGATTTTGGATTTTCAAATATGATTTGGGGGTTCTTGTTATAAAGGCTTGGTTATGATTTTTCCATGTTTTAATTATGCTTTTTATATACATTAATGGTATTTTTGGATAATTGGTTACATGAGAATGGTTCATTGGTAATGGACTTTCGTTTTGGAAATACTATGCCTCTAATGTGTTTGATAAAATGCCTATAACAATGTTTTCCCTATATTATTGGATTTTCAATTGAACTTATGCATAGTTTAAACTTGGTAATGGAATCCTAAATGATATGAATGGTTTAAATGGTTTTGAATTGATTTTAATGGCCTTGGTGGCCATGGTTTTAGTTTAATTAGAAATCATGTGGGGTACACGACAATCCCCTAAGGATAGGCTAAGGATAATTCCTGCAAGTTATAGTCTGTATGACAAGACCACTACTAATAGACTTGGTAAATAATAATGGAATAATGGTTTGGTTTGAAAATGGTTTTAATCGGGATTAAAGAAGGGGTATGTGTATAAAATCCATGGAAGGTGGAGGTTTGGGGGGATCAAAAATTGAAACTCATATTTTCCGATGTGAGGTTTGATTCTAGTGACCATGTGCATGATATCACATTTTATATTTTGGGGGATGTCCTAGTTATCCCAGGTTTTCTTCCCTTGTCATATTTCTTCACGCACTGGGACCCTTTAAATAGGGAAAGCTGAAACCATATAGCCTGTGGGTGGTTTAGGACGATCGAACTGCATAGCCCTGTAAAGTTTTTAAATAGCATGCTAAACTCGGTTCCCTTTCCAGGCATGGTTATATATATATGTATAGTTTATGTGCATATTGATTGTTTTACTTTGTTTTATAAATGAAATTATTTTATCCTTATCCCGAGTTCATACTAGTGGTCACCCGCTAACCCATATTTTAGTGGCTGTATCCCAACGCGATGCAGGAAACGACCATTCTACTCCTCCATCTTAGCATTCGTACATCCGGGGTTCAACTTTGGATTGAAGTGGTAAGCTTTCATCTATTCGGAAGGATCCATTTCATGGATATTATTTTATATTTGAATTATTTATGCATATTGGTTTTGGATATGTTTGGAGGCATCTCCCAACTGGAAATTTGTATTCTTTTGGTTAGAGGCTTTTGTCTAACTACTATGGGTTGGAATTAGGGATCGATACTGGTGTTAGCCTTAGTAGTGACATTGATATTAGCGATGACCTCATTGGACAAAATTTCTCACTGTTCCATCGTATTTTATTTTGGGATTATATATTTAATTATTAATGAAACTTATTTGGTTATGATTAGATCTATGGTTTGGTTTGGCTTGGTATGGTTGGACGATTGGTATGGGCCGGTCAAACTCGTTTGATCGGTCATGATAATAGACCTATCCCAGAGTCTGTAATCTAGATAGTTATGCTCTCTTGTATATGTTCAAAATTCAGCCAACTCAGGGCAGGCGACTGAAGGTTGGGTTGGGTAACGGAGGTGGTCTCCAGTCCCGGTCGGACTTGGGACACCTATTACAAGAAGGCCTTAGGTCGGGTTGTATTAGGACTTTAGGACAAAAATCCCCAAATTACACCTTTAAATCCGCGCTTAAACAAGATTTAAATGATAGTATCAAAGAAAAGTAGTTGAAATAAGAGTTTTGGAGCTTATCCAAGCTTACAAGCACAAGAAAATGCTTAGAAACCCAATCTGCACGCTCCAAATCTCAAAAATAGTGAAAACCAAGAAAAGTATTATTTATACCCAGGTGCCAGGTGCCACTAAATAAGTCAAGAGACCTATTTAGTGGTCACCACTAAAGTGGTCAAGTATCAGTACTCTCTTAGTGTTCTAGTTTGCTAAATCGTACAAGGGCCAATTTAGAGCCCTCCGCTAAAGTGGATGAGGGCTACTAAAGCGCCCTTGACTAGCTGGTAATCGGCGGCTTTAGTGACCATGTGGTGCTTTATCACCTGCTGCTAAAGTGGTTAAAGTGGCTCTTTAGTGGCTGCACTAGCTATGGAGACTTGGAATTCCATGTCTTTCTGGACCCCTCGAGATTCATCCTGAATCCTGAGTGCGCAAACAAACTATGCTAACCCATTAATTCGACGCTACAGACAAAATAATAATATCAGATTTTTGATAAAATGTTCTTTTGAAAAAGTTGATCCCTAAAATCCAATATGACATCTTTCCAATCCAAGGGCAAAAATTAGATATAAAGTCATAAAACTACACCAACCATGTTACCAACCTAAAATCAATTTTTCGGATCTGCTGGCACAGTATATTTTACCAGCCGATGCACATATCGTCGAATTCAACTAAAGAATTCAAGCCACAAAAATAACCATAAACTCACATAAATCACACTGAAATACATTAGAAACTGTGCCACGAATTCCCACACCCTAGAAATATGACAAAGCAACCATAGGGAGGGGTAAAATGGTCTAATCAAACAAAAATGAATATTTCACAAAACTCACACAAAATCAAATCATTACATCATCCATCACTAAAAAGCCAGTTCACCCTCAAACTAAAGGCAAGGGAAATACCTGAATTATCTAAAAGGTGGGAATAACTACCATGCATATTAGAATCGACCTCCCAATTAGACTTACCTACATGTTGATATCTCTATAGGACCTTAACTACAAGAATAACTCTAGAATGCATTTATCTAACATCCTTGGCTAAAATGGAGAGAGGCTTTTTAATAAAAGACAACCACTCATCCAACAGTAATGAATCCAAATGAATGACATGTGACTCATATTCAATATATCACCAAAGCGTGGAAACATGAAAAGCTAGATGAACAACTTATAATCTGGGGGTAAAGCCAACTCATAATCCACATCACCAATAGTTCAAAGAATCTCAAAAAAGCCTAATATACTTCAGGATAAGCTTTCTCCTCTTCTAAAACCTTAACACGCCCTTCATGGGCGACACACAAAAGAAAGCTTGATTAGTAATACCAAATCTCAGGGCACAAAGTTCTACGATCCACATAACACTTCTGCCTACTCTGGGCTGCTTGATATCTATCCTGAATAATTCAAACTCTATCCAAAGACTAATGAAGAAAGTTCATACCTTGAGGTATAATATAAGTAGCATCAAACCAACCAACAAGAGCGTGATAACACCAACCATATAAAGTTTCAAAAGTAGACATCTCAATTCTAGAATGTTAACCATTGTTGTATTCAAACTTTGTTAAAGCTATATGCTGCCCCTACTAATCACCAAAATCCATGGCACAAGCGCGGAACATATCTTCCTAAACCTTAATAGTTCTCTCTAATTATCCATCATTCTTGGGGTGAAAATTTATGCTAAGAACAACTTGACTACCAAAATCCTCCTAAAAGTTCTTCCAAAAGTGGGATATGAATACTAAACCTTGATTTAAGATGATAGAAACTAGCACATTGTGAATATGGAATATCACATGAATATACACACAAGACAACCACTCAGCACTGAGAAAAATCTTAACTAGAATAAAATGACCAGTTAAGGTCAACCGATCCATGATGACCCAAGCACTATTAGAACCATGAGAGATAAGAGGCAACCCAGTCATAAAATCTATAGTGATCTATTCCCATTTCCACTCGAATATGTGTAGCCTCTAAAGAATACCACAAGGTGTTAGATGCTTAAACTTTACCTATTTGTAACATAGGCAATGAGCTACAAAATCTGCTACATCATTTCTTATACCACCCCACTGGTAATGCTATCTCAAATAACAAGACATCTTAGTCACTCCTGGATGAATAGAATACATGGAATAGTTATCCTTCTCCAAAATTAATCTAATCCAATCAACCTCTCTTGACAAACAAACTCGACCTCTAATCCTAAAAATGCTATTAGGATCAAGCTAGTCTTCCTAAGCATCTCCATCAATGCCTTATCTCAAATCAATCTCAACCCAATAATAATTCTCAAAATTAAACTTAAATTATGGTTGAAAGTGATCTTCGTCAATATATTTACCCAAAAAAGAGTCTGGGTCAAATCTACAAAGAGTGAAGACGTAGAATTCAAGACCTATAAGTGTTGGTATTGAACTAAATACTAACTCGTAGTAAAAGATTAAACAACAAATAAAAGTAAATAGGGGGTAGTTTGAGTAAATTTTTAACAACAATGTTTGAACACTAGTGTAAGTCTAAAATATCAAAGAGTATAACCAAATGCAGAGAAGGCTTGGGGTTATGCAATCCAAGGTAGGAGTCATGAATGGGTTGTCAATTACTCATCCAAGTTTATTAAAGGTTTTTGGGTAGGCTCGATTTAGGGGTATTGGTGTTAATGTTTCAATAAAACATCAAATCTCACAAGTGAGTTCTGTAGAACACCTCACAAGTGTATCATATCTACCAATCTACTGCCTTAATTAACATCTTTATTTCTAAGATATTCTATTAAATGAGCTAACTCAACTTATTGTTCCCAATTGTTCCTCACCCATATCACCACTTTCAAGGATGATATAGGATCAAGGGTAAATAGGGTTTGCAACCCCAATTCTTAATTAAGCATGGAACAAAAGCAAAACTCATCGATAGTAACTAATTAATTGGATAGATAATCAACACCCATATATTAATCACCACCTAATCAAGCATAACTCTAAGAGATAAATTTATATACTCATGGAAATAAAGGAAAGAGATATACAAAGATTAGCATTCATTTCATCCTGAAATAAAAAATTAATATATTCTCAAAGCATCAAATTCTTTCAAATATCTAAACACTCCTTTGGAATCACCCATAATTGTTTTGTATTCAGAATAGTATTCTTTACTTTCAAAAACTAGAAATTAGATGCTGTAATCATGTTAGGTTGAGCCTTTTATATTTTGGGACTCTTCTTTGTGAAATTAAATCATTGCCCATGAAGATTTTCCCAATGTTTATAATCACAGCTCTCTCTATCTCGGTGCATTAACTTGTGATCACTATATCTCTTCCTGATTGGATAAGTCGCGATCGAAATCTCAGAGTGCAATAGAAGAACTTGAAATTAGAGAATTTTATAAAGAATTAGTTTAACATATTAACTTAACTCACCATAGTGTGCAATAAATGAGATACAAATGAGTGGCAAATTCGCCACTGATCAAAACAACCCGAACTTTAAGATTTTGCTTATCCTCTAGCAAAATACTTCACACTCAATGAGACTATTTAACTTTTGATCTCACACTTTTCAATCACATGTCCACTATGATTTTTAACTTGATTTGCTCTAACAATTAATCAACAAGCATGTGAAGAACTAACTATGCAACCCCCTCAAATTCAATCACATTTTCAATAATGCAAAGAAATTTCAAGAATAATCAGCAAAAATAACCAATTCTCAAAAACTGACTATTTATCAATAGTAAATCAAATATTCTTCTTCACCTTATTTCTAAAAGATGTCAACTTCACCACTCTATCTTAGTATTCATGAATTCTTACAAAAGAAAGTCCCAACACACCACATTTTTTAACATGCAACAAGGGACAAATATAGAATCACTCACACTTGCAAAGAATTTATAAATGCAAACAAGTATCGTGCAGTATGCTTTCCCTGTTTTTAATTGCTACTAACTCAAACACACTTGGTTGGAGATTCCCAATGACTTTTTCAAGCTTTTAATGTAGGTTCAGGGAAGGGTAGGATAAGAATTTGGGATAAAAGTGACTACACCCTTCTTGAATGCCATATACAACTAATTAGATCAACTTGGATCATTGACCACTTTATTCCCTTTTTAATTACATATGTGCGTACCTTTTTCACTTTAGATCACCCATCTTATGAAAGCACTCTCTTTTTATTTCTTTACTTTTTGTAATTTTATCTTTTCTTTCTTTTGTTTCTTCTTTTATTTTTCTCTTTCACTTTTCATCATGGATTTACTTTTAGGCACTTATTTAAAAGACCATGGCCATGATCACCTCTTCCAAGTTCCACCACACCCCTAATTTAGCCTTTTAGCCTTAAGTTTGCAATTTCAAGTTCAAGGAGAGTAGGGTTCAAGAGAGGGATAACTTTCAAACAGGTAGTGGCTTGTAATGTGGTTGCCAAAGAAAGGTTAATAGGCTCAAAATAGATGACTAAGGATATCATTCATACATGGGTAAACTTTTTAGGCTAAAGTGTCTTTCAAAATTCATAAAGATGTCCTGAGATCATTTTTTCAACTATTCATAATCAACATTATCTTTGAGAGACTAACGAGGCAAGTTCTAGATGACATAAGTAAGCACAAGAATCATTCAACTAATGCTCACCACACATAGCATGCAAACTTTTCTAGAAGGATAAATTGAATTTCCTACTTAAGAACAAACATTTACCACATTACTACCAACTAAAGAATTAGGAAGAAGAAAAAGAGGCAAAGCTTTATTACAAAATCATTCACTTTGATACCCTTGATTTGCACAAAAATTTAAAATAGAGAAGGGTGCCCATTTTGCACTTCACTATGCTAGATTAACAATTGTTAGCACCAATCAAGCCACCATCTCCATTCGATCTCTAAAGCGGAAAATAATGCCATGACTACAACACTTCACCATGATATTTGGATACTCTGACTTCACCATGATCGTCAAGTCAAACCCTATTTGTAATTCCACGGGTACTCAGACTTCCCAGCATATCCGACTCCAACACCTCACATAACTATTTTCCCTTAAGAATGTCATCACTTAATCTATCATAGGGAAAGACTCATCCAACATCAATATCAGTAAGGAAAATAAAAATCTAAAAATAAAAAATGACTAATCCATAGAATCACTACAAAACATAGGTGATAAGGATACCCAATATACAAACCAAATCATCAAAATAATAATATTAAAAAATATATGAATAATACAAACATCCATAACAAGAAAGAACCAAATAATCTAAATATTATATACCAGATAAGAAATAGAGAATATAGAATATAGAAACACAAGGCACCCCTAACTAAAAAGCTGCAGCGTCCTTACTATATATCATGAACGCATAAAAGAGATAAAAGGGCTCCCTAAAATTGTATCATGGGCTGGAATCACTCTCAATATCCTTCTCATCATCATTATAATCAAGCTCCACATTCCCAGAGCACCGTGTTGGGATCTCATCATCAATATTCATCCTCATAAAGAAAAGTCTCTCTTTTTGTTTCAGGACCTTTCATAGTCCTTCACCTCTTTCCATAGCTGGGTGAAGAACTTATATCGCCTCTTCCCCATTATCTATATCTTTGCATATGACCTACTAAGCTTTTGATGTGACTTGGCCAAGGAAGTATAGGATGTTTCCTAGTTAGAGATATTTTCCCCTTACTTCTTCGGATCCTCCAAGAGCTTATTATACTCACTTTTTGAGACATAGTAGGAGTGACCTATAGAATATTCACCCAACCTTATAGGTAACTTAGACACCAAGTCCCAAACTATTCACAACTAATGGAACAACTCCTCAAATGGCCCTATCGAGGATAACTGTAATGAGTAGAGATCATCATCTACCAACTTACCCAAATCAATCTTTCTCTTCTTGCTATTAGAAGCTACACCTTCACCATGCATCTTTAATGGATAAATAGGTGTCTTTCAGGTAATCCAATTGTCCCCTAGATATTCTTTGACTCTAGCCCACTAGCACAACTCAGGGATGACAAAAAATCAAGGGCCTACCTCAATTCTTATAACTTAGGAACCTTGCAATAACAAAGAGATCAACCACATTCAAAGAAACATTGTCTAAGATATAAGCTACCATCTGGTGTCACATAGCAGGGTTGTTTGTAATCATGCTCAGAGAGACACCATAACAAATAATTGTTAACCAACTCCACGCTTTTGCCATGAACTTATTAAAGGTGATCCCTATATTTGTGGAGGCCCATGGGACTTATCTTCCTAGGCACAACTGTGAGGCTGATAAACTCCCTGGAGCACAATTTTTTTGCCTTAATCTCTCTCGAGTTGACAATCGAAAAAGATATAGCTCATTGATAGCCTAAGATCCAAAGTAGACAACCTTTCCCCAAATCATCATGACTAGGTTGAATAGATTTACATCATTGAGGTTTGCATAAAAACTCCTCACCTATTGTTCATTGCCTCGACATGGCTTAGGGGAATAGTATCTCTAGCCCATTGCCTCCAATCTTTGATAGAACACTAGAATTTTTTAGGCACTTACTCTAATGAGATGCCTCTCTCAGCAAGTAGTTTCTTTCTAGCTAGATCCTCATAATATATGGCTTGACAGTTGGGAGAGAGAAATTTATTTTTGTCAAACTCTATTATTATTATCCTTTGAACCAAAAAAATAGCACACAAGCGTGGACCTATAAAATATTTATGTGAAAACAATGCAATGTGAAGGAGTGAAGCTAAAAAAAAGGCTCAAAAATCATATTAAGGATTAAAAATAAAAGTGCAGGATTTTGGGCAAATATGCAAACAGGCCTCAGGTGCTGCGATTGTGATTATCTGGGTCGTGATTGCAATAACTAAGAACCCTATAAGGTAGGTCTTAGGTTTTGTAATCACAAATTATTGAGTCACGATCGCGACATCTGATACTTCATCATTTCCAGATTTTCCGTAATGCCCCGAAAATAGTTCTCGAGACCTCACATGGTGCTTAGGGTCATAAGTGACCCCAAGCTAACCCTTCTACTGGCATAACTTATAAGCCACTAAATAAAAGTATAAATCTGTACAAGTTAGCGAAAAACAACTTTTTCCTAAATCTGATCAATACAAAACTCTATTTACAAAATTACAACTCTGCTTTACAAATCAAATCTGAAATTGGATACATCAACTTCTTCGGACTGTCTATGAAGCCTTTACTAGTACTGACTTTAGATAGCGGGGTCATGACTCCCAACTATCCAAACTCAATACGACTGAGTAAAGAAAATACAATACTTCTCGTACAATATAATTGACTTAAGCCCTTGAATCAAAAGGACTCATCACCTGCTGACTGGAAACTTCAAATTGACTAAATTTGAATATGCATAATAAGTCTTGTACCTACATTATAAGACAATGTAGCACATAGACGTATATGTGGATAAATATTTTGGGAATGTACTGAGTATATGGGGGTGCAATGCAATAATTAAACATTATCTCAATATCATCATAGTTTATCAAATTATGCATGCTGACATAAATGGTTCATATAGCTTGAATAATATCTGAAGATCATGAATAATGAAAGATGTATAAATCTCGTGAGTCATTTAACGTGCATCTAAAATCTATATTCTCCACTTATTCTCAAAACTTGTAAGCTAGATGAAACCTGAAACTCATTTTGTTTAGTAAACTCTTTAACTCACTACTTTAAAACAATAAAAATATTTCAAGAGTGGGGGACATATTTGGGAGTTTCTTATAACCAACATAAACCATGTGAGCTACGTGGAGTCCAATGTCTTGCCCACATTGGGGAGAGCAATTCTATCCTCGACATCGGATAGAATCTTAACTTTAGTTCATTAGTGATCACTATATCATCCTTAGGCTCACATCATATGGGGCACGTAGTTCTAGGGAGGTACCACACTTCCCGCTCGGTACTAAATACTACTCCCGAGCTCAGCTAAGAACTTTAAAGAAATCTACAATAAATAATTCAACAATTTACATCGGAAGCCAATATGCTACCCCTCTTATCATAAATCAATCAAATGTGGATTTCTTTTCTTACTTGGGTTCAAAAACCAACTCTTTCCTGAAATATTGATAGACTCATCATCAAAGTTTTAAAGATCTCATAATAATGGAAATATAAACATACCTCCTGCAATTCCTTAAAAGTCCTCAATAACGCATTCTCAAAATAACAATCTGTAAATATGGGTTAGTGACCCATATATCAAATTTAAAATACCAAACGATTCATGCTTGCTAATGTAAATATTGATGAATCAACTCAAAATCTAAAATTTTTAGAAATTAGCATGAAAATATAAACATACTCATGTAATATCATAGCATAACATCATACTCAATATACTTCTTGAAAATACTTCAACAATGTCAAAATATAAAAATCAGGATTCACAATATAATGCTTAAACTCTCTTGGAAAAAATCTGGAAAATCACATTACTTGCATAAATATTTGAAATTAGTCATACAATTACACTTCTAAATCATTGGGAACCTTATAAGCTTGTTATTACAACCATGGGTATAAACCCCAACTTAAATTTCATGGAAAATAATACAAAATTCAGTAATTTATAATCTAAAATAAGTTTTACGCACAGGAACAAAAGGTTGTTCTTGTTCAAACCCCACATACCTTGAAATTTAAGTTTTACATAAACTCTTTACTTCAGATTGCTATTCTTTAATTAATGGGTGCTTCTCATTGCCCTTGAAATAAGGAATCCAAATTTTAAAGAATTATTGAACAACTACGGTTAAATCTTGAGATATCTTGATCTTTAGGTTGAAACCCTTAAGAGTGTTCTTGACCAGTTTTTGATGAAAGTGAAAGGATTTTTGATAATTAGGGATTAAATTCCATATTATAGACATACATAGGGGTGTTTTTGGCACTTGGAAGTGAGGTATACGGTGTACAACCCATGGCAAACCTTAAGGTGTGCGTGACACACCTTATGGCAGACATTTAAGTATGCTTCACACTTCTAATCGAACAAATATGATTGGGCAGTGCATTCCCCATCTCACACCCTTACTGCCTCTCACAAAAATGGGCATAACTCTTTGCTCGGGTATTGGATTAAGGCAAAATTGGTATTGTTGGAAAGCTAATTTAAAGATATTTCATTTGATATATAGTAGGCCCTCTAAATTATTATATGCAAAGAATTATAGTTGATGGAATTTGACCCAAGTTGAAACGTCCTCTAAAACATAATCGATAGAAATGTTTTCAACTCACCTTACAGTTAGCGGGGACCTCTATGATCTCAATTAATGCTACAATAGATTTCCTCAGTGCATAATTGATTAACAAACAAAATTTTCATTGGATTTATGGGTTCTGGAACTTTTACGCGAAGGAATGATGATTTTCATTCTAGTCCAAAATACGGGGTATTACATTTTCTCCCCCTTGGGATTATTCATTGCCGAATGATGGGTAGGGACTTGTTAAGGTTTTAAAAGGTATGGAATAACGCGAACATGATGTTTCTTTTAAGAAAGGATATAATATAACTAATTTGAAACATTTAAACTTCCATCATGAAATTGAATTTTGAGCTGATATGACTTTTCTTGGTTCAAGGACCTGATAAGGGTTGAAAGTGTAGGATTCCCTTGAAATGTTTAGGATCCATTCATACATATAGAATTAAGAAGTTATAACTTATGCAAGTACGAATCATGAGGCAACTGGACTTAGATCATATTAGGGTACTGTACTGCCTGAGGTAAAATACTTGGAAGTATTTGAAATTACGCTCTGAACTCTTATGAACTGAGTCCTAACTAAGTAGCTGAATCTGAAACATGATGTTTACACTCAACTGAATTCTAATAGATTATCTCTTCAACTCTCCTTCTAAAGAAGTCCTAGTAGCATGAGGGAGTAAAGAATCTTGGGCATGATTTATACAAGACATCTAACTAAGGAATCACAAAGATAACACTACTCCATAGCATGGAATATAGACATATAACTCATAAACTAGGATAGAATTACAAGGCCTTAGGCAATGCCACTTCTTACTTTCAAGCATAGCACACTTCTCGAATACTTCCTTAACTATAATATTTCCCTTAACTACCATATTCATTTGATTCAACTTATGATCCTTATACAGGCATTTATAAATCTTTCTACTAATGTCTACAGTAGCTTAAATCCTCCCACGGTGATCAAGATTAACTCCAAGTCACAAAAATACAACATGCCATACCACAATCCTAGTCTAAACTATATGATTCAACCTTCCATATATTTTTAAAGTTCACCCCCTAAGCATATCAGGCCTTACCACTTCAATGACTAACTGTTATCTCTTACTATGAATTCACTAGCACATATTGCATTCCTTCACTTAAATCCCAATATGTCATTCAAGCCTATCTTTATAACCACATATAAACTTCAAGGCAACCACTCATAAATACATACTTCACATATTCTCTAAACCACTATCAATATAACTCCCACACTCTACCCCAAGAACATACACACAAAATTTCAACTAACCATAACATTTATCAAATACTTTGCCCCAAATCTTACTTCACACTTAAGACCTTATCTAAAACTAGCATATAATGATATTTCCTCAACAAGAAACATCTAATAATCATCACTATCATTACATAAGGAAGAGTCGTAAAAAGGTTACAACATAAGACCTTAAAGTATGGAAGGATATTCTACGATACTTGACATTTAATTGAAGCCTGGGGAATAGCAAATCAACATCATGGATTCATCAAAGTGATCTAAATTGAGGCATACATGACTATAAATTGAATTTCGTCACTCATAAAGAGTATAGCATGAATTATGGGTGTTGCGCACACTATAAAGCATGAGTACATGAGTTATCAGCTGTGTAACCTCAATTTGGAGTTCATAACATATGGAATGTAACTCAGACTACTGAAAGAACAGGAACTCCTCTTTTAGGAACTAGAAGAGGATATGATTCTTTATCATATACATGAACATGAACTGTCATCATGAAACTGAAATGTAAGGCATGAGTAGGTACTGGGATAACTGAAATCATCCACACTTTTTGATGTTCTATATCATATTGGGATTACTACTAAAATTTGAGAGACTGACTTGGTTACTCATTCTATCATCTCCCCCTAAGCTTTAAGACATCATTCAAAGTATAAGAGATCTTTTACTAAATTCTAATTTGAACTACACTCACGGCACTCCGGGGTTTTGAATACTACAATACACATAATTAATAATCTTTGAAAGAAAATACTTGAAAGTGTAAAACCATCTTGTAATACTTTCTCCTGAGGTACAACTCTATATTTTTGTAGCCCCCTCTAGTCATAACATAATATTTCAACCATTTACTAACTTAGAATCTTCATGAGTATCAATATATTTTGAATCCATACCATCTAAAGCTTCCACTCTCACTTTTATGCTCTCAATCTTCAAGGTTTCAAACTTAGATTCTAACATTTAACATAGATATCTTCAAACCTTAATTAACTATACTACTTCCTTCATTCTTTGCCATTACCATAAAATATCATATCTCCTCACTTACATTCTTCCTTGAAACCATGAGACTCAAGATCATATAAAAATGCTCAACATCATTAATAATAACTCCTTAACTTAGCTATCAAGAACATCATATACTTATATATCTAGTCTCTTTCTAATTAGCAAATAAATAATATGACTAACCACACACACATGTAATAACCATAAAAAATACCATAAACCTATGCATTTCAAAAGAAAAAGAAGAAAAATAATACTGAATAGGGTCTCCTCATGTCGTGACCCCTAGTTGGGTAAGGTAGATATCGCGACGTGAGCCTATTGCAACCCCTCACTATTTTGGAAACCCAAATTCACCCTTATGCTAGTCCAAAAAAAATGTTAAACTTTCTTGAGATGATCTACAAGTGACCCTGCTCATGAATCAATTTGCAAATTGACATTCTAAGGTTGGAAAGTTCAACAATGGAGGTCCTTTAATTTTGAAGGCATGAATTATTCTAAGTCTTGATTCTTAGCTGAAAATTCTTTTCTAAGTCTGGAGCCTCTCTTAGCATGCTATTTAGGATGAAATCTACTATGATTTTGCAGGTCTTGCAATATCTACCCCTTCATGACCATCAATTGATCAAACTTAATGTCTAGTGCTAAAACTAATTTAGAACCCAACCTCACACATAATTTTCACTTCAAAGCTATAAAATGAAGTACTAAGAAACACTAGTACACTAGAAACCTATAACAATGATAATCAATCATAATCGTAAGACATACCGTACTAAAATCTAATAATGCATCCTCCTTCTAAACACCACGACTATTCACCCATATTTACACCAAAGCTCTATAAGTCTAGATTCACAATACTAAACCACCCAAAGAATTCCTCAATAATCCATACTTTTCTAACACATTCAACACCATCAATAACTATTTTCATACTTCAAGCAAACAACAGTTCGCCTTAGCTAATATTCTCTACTACTAGACAAACATACAAGGATGAATCACATTATTACTAACTCAATCCTATGCAAAAATATTCGTTTATACACATATTTAATAAATCTCACTTACCACCCTTCTTGTCACTACACCTCTAAGCCCCCTGTTCCAATAAACACAAGAATATCAAGATGAACAACAAGTTGCTAGTGAATCGAAATAGGCCTCACACAGTTTCACTAGACTTTGATTTTGTGTTCTGAACAAGAAAATGAGATGAATAACAAAGCAACTATGCTAGTGAATTTAAATAGACCTCACATGGCTTCACTAGACTTTGATTTTCAAAAAAACCATAATAATAAGATTACATAATACAAGGGATAGAAACTTGACACACAGTATTTAATGATCTAAAGATACACATCTCACTCTGTCTTAATTGAAAGACTCATAAGAATAAGTACATAACTTTCAAGCACTTTGAGTAACTTCTTAAACTTCTACTTGCAAATATAAGAGCATTATCTGGGGAAGAAATGGAACTTTTTGATCATGATATATCAAGAATAATACATGGATAGGGAAGTATAGCTTTACATTATGGATTCTCTGGAGGAATCTGAAAGTACATCTGACTTTGGCTTAGTGCACAACTTTTATGAATCACGAAAAAAACACTTCAATCTTCAAAACTCAAAGGCACTAATGGGATACTTTCTAGCTTTCTTAAAATCCCGTGACTATTTGTGTAGACTATATGTGAAAGAACTATCTGTAAAGGTTTAATCTTGACTGTTTCTAAATGCCTTGTAGCCATATTTACAAAATTACAACTCTGCTTTACAAATCAAAACTGAAACAGGATACATCAACTTCTACTGACTTTCAATGAAGCCACTACTAGTACTGACTTTAGTTAGCTGGGTCATGACTCCCAACTATCCAAACTCAATACGACTGAGTAAAGAAAATACAATACTTCTCAAACAATATAATTGACTTAAGCCCTTGAATCGAAAGGACTCATCACCTTCTGACTGAAAGTTTTGAACTGACTGAATCTGAATGTGCATACTAAATGTTGTACCTATATTATAAGACAATGTAGCACATAGATGTATATGTCGATAAATATTTTGGGAATGTACTAAGTATATGGGGGTGCAATGCAATAAGTAAACATTATCTCAAAATCATCATAGTTTATATAATTATTCATGTTGACATAAATGTCTCACATAGCTTGAATAATATCTAAAGTATAAATCTCATAAATCATGAATAATGAAGCATGTATAAATCTTGTGAGTCATTTAAATTTCTTCTAAAATCTTTATTCTACACTTATTCTCAAAATCTTTAAGCTAGATGAAATGTGAAACTCATTTTGTTTAGTAAAATCTTTAACTCAACACTTTAAATCAATAAAACTATTTCAAGAGTAGGGGACATCTTTCGGAGTTTCTTCTAACTAACATAAACCATGTGAGGTACATCGAGTCCAACATCTTACCCACATTGGGGAGAGCAGTTCTATCCTTGCCATTGGATAAAACCTTAACTTTAGTTCATTAGTGATCACTATATCAACCTCAGGCTCACAACCTATGGAGGCATGTATTTCTAGGGAAGTACCACACTTCTCGCTCGGTGCTAAATACTACTCCAGGATATAGCTCAGAACTTTAAAGAAAATCCATAATAAATAATTTAACAATTTACATCAGAAGCCAATATGCTACCCCTCTTATCATAAATCAATCAAATGTGGGTTTCTTTTCTTACTTGGGTTCAAAAACCAACTCTTTCCTGAAATCTTGATAGACTCATCATCAAAGGTTTAAAGATCTCATAATAATAGGAATATAAACATATTTCTTGCAATTCTTTAAAAGTCCTCAATAACGCATTCTCAAAATAACAATCTTTAAATAGGGGTTAATGAACCTTATATCAAACTAGTATCAAACCACCAAAAGATTCATGCTTGATAATGTAAATATTGATGAATCAACTCAAAATCTTAAAATTTCAGCAATAAGCATGAAAATATAAACATACTCATGTAATATCATAGCAAAACATCATACTCAATATACTTCTTGAAAATTCGTCAATAAAGTTCAAATATAGAAATCCAGATTCACAATATAATCCTTAAACTCACTTGAAAAAAATCTAGAAAATTACATTACTTGCATAAATATGTGAAATTAGTCATACAATTAAACTTCTAAATCATTGGGAACCTTATAAGCTTATAATTACAACCACGGGTATAAAGGGAAAAGACAACGTTTCCTCTCCAAACTATACCTAAAAATTTGAAGCCATACCTAAACAATACTAGTGACCTATTACACACCTAAATTATAAAAAAGTGAAACTATTTACACCCTATCAGGCTACCATTACTTGCATATGGTGTAGTTTTTTTACATGCGCTGCCACGTCTGCACCACGTCAGTAAAATGTATCACTTTTTTATAGTTAAGGTGTGTAATAGGTCACTTATATAGTTGATATGTGGAGTCGACATTTTGACTATAGTTTGGGGTGAAAACAATGACTTTTCCCTTGATGTTTTTAGCCATTTACATTTGTTATTTAATAGCCTAGACACACCTAAAATAAGTGTAACACACGAACCTTAGAATGGGGGTCATGGGGAGGTAATAATATCATTTTTTTATAGTTAAGGTATGTAATACGTCACTAGTATAGTTTAGGTGTGGCTTAGAATTTTTGGGTATAGTTTAGGGTGGAAACGATGCCTTTTCCCTGGGTATAAACCCCAACTAAAATTTCATGGAAAATAATAAAAAATTAAGTAATTTATAATATAAAATAAATTTTGAGAACAAGAACAAAAGGGTGTTCTTTTTCAAACCCCATATACCATAAAATTTAAGCTCTGGATTGCTATTCTTGAGATTAATGGGTGCTTCTCATAGCCCTCGGAATGGGGAATCCGAATCTTAAGGAATTATTGGACAACTACGGTTAAATATTAAGATATAATGATCTTTAGGTTGAGACCCTTAAGAGTGTTCTTGACCAAGTTTTGATGAAAGTGAAAGGATTTTGGATAATTGAGGATTAAATCCCATATTATAGACATATATAGGGGTGTTTTTGGCACTTGGAAGTGAGATATACGGTGCACAACCGATTCAAAACCTTAAGGTGTGCATCAAACACCTTATGGTATACATTTATCTGTGCTTCATACTCCCAATCGCACAAATTTGATTGGGTGGAGCATTGCCCATCACACATCCTCATTGCCTCTCCCAAAAATGGGCATAACATTTTGCTCGGGTATTGGATTAAGGAGAAATTAGTATCGTTGGAAATCTAATTCAAAGTTATTTCATTTGATATATACTAGACCCTCTAACTCGTTATATGCAAAGAGTTACGGTCAATTGAAGTTGACCAAGTTTAAACATCCTCTAAAACGTAATCGATAGAAAAGTTTTCAACCCGTCTTAGAGTTAAGGGACCTCTATGATCTCAATTCATGATCAAATAGATTTTTACACTACATAATTGATTAGCACACTAAATATGAATTAGATTTATAGCTTTTGGAACCTTTATGCAAAGGAACGACGATTTTTGTTCCATCTTGAAATATGGGGTGTTACATTTTCCAATAATAAATTTGTAATTTTCTACCCCAAATATGTTCATAAAATATGTATAGAACTAATAATAATAAACCACACTTCATAATTACTTATAATTACCCCCTAAATTGTAGAAAACTTATCAAAGAACAAATTTGGACATTTTATCAAACACTTCATGTGCACTTTAAATTATTCCTTATTTTTAGCAAATTTTTGGTGCTCAATACTTCCACAATAAAGTGCACACCAACATAAACATAAACCACACAAGATAGATAACCCTAAATACCAATCAATCAAATAAATCTCATGGACAAGTCTAGGCCCTAAGCATGATACTAAGGATCAAATTTAAGAATTAAAGAAGATATTTAAAAGACATACCTGATATTTGGATGCACATAAGGATAATTATCACTTTCAAAACCATTTGGAAATGATTAAAAATAACTAAAATTGGGTAATTAAATGGAATAGGGAATTGGAATCGGCTAGGAGATGGTTGAGGCTTTTTCTAACAGCCAAGATTGAGATCATAATTGGGTCCCGTGATAAGTTGTGAATTTACCACTCATTTACATCTAAAATTTGTGCACACTACTAT
The DNA here is from genome assembly GCA_030864225.1 of Capsicum baccatum var. pendulum. Lineage (NCBI taxonomy): Eukaryota > Viridiplantae > Streptophyta > Magnoliopsida > Solanales > Solanaceae > Capsicum > Capsicum baccatum. The sequence goes on along the minus strand of CM061558.1, from coordinate 193,756,036 downwards.
GATTTGAAGGTTTGAATAAGACAAGTTTGTTAGTTGAATGCACTAATTTTCATATTTTATAGGTATACAGGTGATGGGAAAGAAAGATACAGATTTAAAAAAAAAAACAAAAGGAGAAGAAAAGAGCAAGCTAGAAGGCCGTGCACATAATCAGGCTCAGTTACCAAGATCGCAGTTTGAGGGCCGTAATCACGGATAGTCAACTTTGGTAAGCAGTTACAATTGTGAGAATCTGAAGGCAATTACAATAGCCGCGATCGTGGACAAGCTGCACCTATCGTGGCTTGACGGGTTGATACCCAGATGCAATTCTATTATTTTACCTATCTGACCCTAAATCTCTTATAATGCTAAAAAACTTTCCTATTTGGTATCTCACACTTTAAAAAATTGAATTTTGGGTATTTTGTAGCCCTACTAATTGGGGAATCCTTTGTGTTTGAATTATCCAATTTGAGTTTGGTCAAATTTAAATGTAAAGTGTAGAATCTTCTTACTTTCCATTACCATATATGCTTTGAATGAACCTTATGTTACATTTCTTCCTCTTTAATTCATAAGTATCTAAGATTTATTGTCTTGGGATTATGTTGAACTAAGGTACAATTATGTATGGGTTGTGATGTATTTATGTAGATTCTAGTTGGTTGTGATGATAGGCGAATTTACACGCCTATATCAATATATTTTGCCCATATTTTAGCCTAGTTTTGAGAACAAATTATATATTTCATGCACTTTTAGTCCTTTTTCCTGTAAATGAGCTAACGAACATGATTAGGAAAGTTTTAGGTATAAATGATGCAAAATACAGCATTTTATGGCTTACTTGACGCAAAAGAAAGCTCACAAAGGAAGGGAAGGAAGTCTACACGCCTAAGGACCAAAACTGCTGCATGGAAAATCTGTCCCAGGCTAAAACAGGATTTCTGAAGACTTTGGGGACTTACAGATACAAAGCTGGCTTTTGACAATGATACATTAACCTAGTACAATTGGGTTATGTATTTCATTAGTTTATTTGGATTAGGAGAATGTTACATTAACCTAGTACAAATGGGTTAAGTATTTCCTTAGTTTAGTAGGATTTGGTTATTTATTTCATTAGCATAGTAGGAGTAGGATAGGAGTATTATAAATACCCTATTATGCTAGAGATTTTTAAGGAGGTCCTCCCTTAGTGGAGAGGCAAGTCCTCCCTTAGTGGAGAGACACATTCTACTTCTCAATTACAACTCTTCTAATCTTTCCATTAATTCTATTCTTAAATTCCACAACAAGAGAATCGTTACTTGCTAAGGAATCACGCCACACGCCTATCACCTAATCCACACGCCATTACTCAACAATAACAATGCAAATCGTGATCTCCTTCGCACTCATGGGTAACTAAACTTCTCTGTTGGGGTTATGGAAGCCGAATGAGATACTATCTATTGCTGTGAGTTTGTGAGTTCGAGACACGTATATTGCTTATATCATTATTCTCTTCATCTTAATGCAAATTCTTGTGGCTGCAGACGCATAGAATAATGCCAGTCTAACATTTAACTTGTTCGAGAGAAAGGTTATTTGTCTAGAAAAGAGATAATGTCAAGGTAGTAGGACACCCTTTCCTATTAAAAAGCTAGTGCCGTAACTGGACTAACCTCTTGGAGAATTCGTACCGTCAGACACGCTTTAAGCTCGAGAGAGTTAAAGTGAAATAGTCCTTGTTCAGGTCGAGAGACGCTTGGATTTACCATCGACTACAATTCTCTATAAGCAATTGCATGTCAAGACTCTACACACTCATAGCCAATAGAGACGTATACCTCAGAAGGTGGACATAACCCCAACGCCTCAATTCTCATTGTCTACAACCAACGTGATAATCTTCCTCTTTTTACTTTGCTATTTTCAGCTTTTACTTTATTGTTTTGGTTACACATTACAATCCCCCCTTTTTACAAGACTTGCACTAAAAGTCTAGTAATTTTACTTACTTTTTGGCCAAGCTATTCCCTGTAGGATCGACACCCAACCCAGGTTGGGTTCTATATTTGCTAACGACCGCTTTACACTCACAAGAGCTGTAGATTGAGCGTTATCAAAAATTGGCGCCGTTGCCGGGGAATACGAGTGTCAATTAAGTTTGTGATAGTTGCTAGACCCTTTGGTCAAAGATTCTCGTAATTTTACTTTTAGTTGTTGTTTTTGTTTTATTCAGGTTCTATTGACCGAGTGGATGCACAACGTCAAATTGATAGGATGGATGCTCAAGTGCATCAACAGAATATTGATAACCGTAGGCGAGCAACAAATCCTGACGATGAGGATCTAGGCGATGAAGAGCTATAAACCCACGACATACTGCTGAGATGGCAGAACCCATACAGAGGAGAGATCGTCAAGCGCAATTGAGACCTGATCGTCGAACTGTGCAAATTTCTTTTGATGATGATGATGACGATTTGGATGAAGCTGGTGCCACAGGAGCCATTGTTCTTCCACCCTTGGCACCTGGAGCAAAGTTCAATATCACTAGCGCCATGATTCAGCTTTTGCAACTCAAGGGATTATTTGGTGGACTAGCAGGCGATGATCCAAATATGCATCTGGTCAACTTTATTTCTACATGCAAGTCATTCGACAATCCTGGCGTTCGACAGAATGCAATTCGACTACGCTTATTTCCATTGTCTCTGTTTGGGGAGGCAACTCTATGGTTGAATGGTCTGACTCCTGATTCGATTACTAATTGGAGGCAATTGAAAGACGCTTTCCTAGAAAGATTCTTTCCGCCATCCAAAAGAGCACAGTTGAGAGATGAGATCACTAATTTTCGATAGCTTCCAACTGAAGCTCTCCACGTTACATGGGAGAGGTTCAAGATGAAGCTAATGCAGTGCCCAAACCATCATATGACCAATGTCCACTTGATGGAGATATTATACAAAGCTTTGAATTCGGGGACTAAGCCAGTGGTTGATAATGCGGCTGGAGGATCATTTATGGACCTCACCTTTGTTCAGGAAAGCAATATGCTAGACCGGATGACAAAACAAAGTAGAGCTTGGCATACCAGGGATTCTGAGGTAGCAAGCCCCACTTTATCTATTGGCATGTCTGCAGACCAAAGGAGAAGAGAAGAATAACGTGAGCAAGACGTGGCGCAAATGAAAACACAATTGGATCTTCTGACAAAGCACTTATTATCAGGGAAGACCAAAAAAGTGAAAGCTGTAGCGCTAAAAGGAAGAGACGAATCTGATTCTGAAGAGGAGGCCAACTACTTGAACAATCAGGGGGGTTTCCGTGGGAATGCCCAAGGAAACCAAGGTCGGAACTATTATGATAAATATGGAAGCAAACACCAAGGTAGTTGGAAGAAAAATAATGAAAAGAGTGGTTTGTACATTCCCCTTGGTAGACGTGATACCACCACATCTAATTCTGGGAGTATGGAAGACATGATGGCTAAGTTATTGAAAGGAGTGGAAGCAACGAGCGCAGGAGTTAAGGAGGTGATTGATGATATGTCCTCCATGAAGCAACTAGTTGATTCTCATTCCACTTCTATCAGGCAAATAGAGCAGCAATTGAGCCAACTTTCAGCAGCATTCAATCAAAGAAAGGCTGGCACCTTACCAAGCGATACTGTGCAAAACCCAAAGAATGATGGGTTATGCATGGCCATCACTACCAGAAGTGGTAAGGTGCTGGAAACTTCAGCAAAAGGCAAGCAATGTGTTGACGAAGTTGAGGACATGGACATTACACCTAGTGACGTTACAAAAGGAGAAGAAGCTGCAACAACTACTCCCAACGTCAGGGACGTTTCACCTAGTGACGTGCATCCTGACAAAGTGGAAAAACAGAAGCAAGAGGAGAAAAAAACCGTGGAGAGAACACTTTCATACCCACCACCACCTTTTCCCCAAAGATTGAAGAAGGTGGCGGATGACACAAAGTTCAGCAAATTCATGAATATGTTAAAGCAGCTCACCATTAATGTTCCATTGGTGGAGGCACTTGAACAAATGCCTGGGTATGCGAAATTTATGAAGGATCTCTTGACAAAGAAGCGGGCAGTAAGTTATGACTTGGCGGATAATGTTCATCATTGTAGTGCAATCGCTACAAGATCGCTAGTTCAAAAGAAGGCAGATCCTGGAGCTTTCACTATTCCTTGCACAATTGGATCGTTGGATTTTGCTAAGGCATTGTGCGATTTGGGAGCTAGCATCAATTTGATGCCACTATCTATCTACAGAAAGTTAGGATTGGGAGACCCTACACCAACCAATATGAGGCTCGTAGGATTGGGAGACCCTACACCAACCAATATGAGGCTCGTGATGGCTGATAGGTCGGTAAAACGACCTGTGGGTATCTTGAATGATGTGTTGGTGAAGGTTTCTTCATTCATATTTCCTGCAGACTTCGTTATTTTGGATTGTAAGGAGAATTCTAAAGTTCCCATCATCTTGGGACGTTTCTTCCTTGCAACTGGAAGTGTGCTTATTGACATGAAAGATAATGAGCTTTTGTTTCAAATTAATGACGAAGTGGTACACTTTGATATATGCAAAACAATGAAGCAACCCAGCGATATGAATGAGTTATATGTTCATCATGAGGATACGAAAGAATTATCTATAGAGAAACAGCCTACTGTTGAGCCATTGTCTGTTGTGCCACTGAAAGTTGAGCATGAAGATAATGAAGGTTATGAAGAACTTATGAGTGCTCTAACAGAAATAGAGCCTTATACTCCTAAGCAACCAGATTGTGATCTCAAGAATCAACCAACAGCGAAGACTCCCATTAACGAGCCACCAATGCTAGAATCGCAAGAGCTTCCCGATTATCTAAGGTATGTGTTCTTGGAAAGTGTAAGTATACTTCCGATAAGTGTGGTGGATGATTTAAGTGAACAACACGTGGAGGCTCTCATCTCTGCTCTGATGAGGTACAAGAGAGCTATGGGTTGGACTATTGATGATATAATTGGTGACTATCCGGAGAAACGTAGGAGCCATCTCAAAGAAGATCGCATGCCCACAGGTAAGCCTCATTACCGTCTAAATCCTTTTAGAAAACTATCCACCATTTACCTCGACGAAGTCTGAGTACTCGAGATAAACATGTCGTGCCACGACAATAAATAAGGCGCTAGATGGGAGGCAACCCATTGTTTATCATTTTTTATTTATCGTTTATCGTTTTCTTTCATTCTAGTACTTGTCTTGTTTTTAATTAATGAAAATCCAAAAATAAGAGTCGTGCCACGACCAAAACTAAGGCGCTTGGTGGGAGGCAACCCATCGTACTAATCGTTTTTATTGTTTTGAGAAAATATAGGTGCAAGAGGTATTCAACAAGGAGATTGGTTTCAAATGACGATTTGGATGTATTGAATGGTAAAGGTGGTAAGTTAGGTATAAGGATGCATAAGGGTATGGATTGAGCATTACTCATGCTTAAATAGGCATCGAGGAAGGCTAGGACTAGGTAAAACTAGGCCACGAATAATGCAAAACCTATCCTAAAGCCTAAGGTCTCGGAATCTAGTGTGCTATACACTATGCGTCGCCCATTCCTAAGTGTGCTTTTGACTATGCGCCGCCTATGATATAGCATTAGGTCTCAGGATCTCATATGCCATAGACTATGCGGCGCATATGTCTCTAAATGCCATAGACAATGCGCCGCATAGTGTATGGCATTCTTAAATAAATGCATGGCATAGTGTATGGCATTCTTAAATAAATGCATGGCATATGCTATGGCATTCTGCTCAACTAGGCAAAGCATTAGGCACCACCTATGGTCACTTTTGGTCTCCAAATCCGATTTTAATGGGTCAAAACTCAACCCAACCTTTTCTTAAAAATATGAGACTTAATCTTGAACCAAAAACACATTAGAAACCTAGCTCATGCACCACCTATAGTCTCCAAATCCTATCAAAAAGTTTCCTTTTGCTCTTTTTCATCACAAGAACATCATCCAAAGGCTTCAACCAAGTAAGTACTACTTTGTTCTTCATTTAAATTTTGTAAGTACTACTTTACTACACCTATTATGAATTGCTAAATCTTGAAAAAGTATTGGTGAAGTGAACGTGTTTGAATTGTTGATACAAAACCAAGTGAGTGAACATGTACGTTAGGATGCTCTTAACTTATTTCCGACTTGAATTTGATTTTGATGCATTGTTATACTACTTGCGGAATTGCTATAGTAATGAACATTGCATAATCTTGTCACTTGAATACTTACATGTTAGAATATCCCGTTCATCGGAATAAGACTTATAACTACCTACCGACATAGGAGGTTGAGTTTATTGATAGAAACTATACCATGTGGTTACCCCTATGTAGTAGTGTTGTTATATCTACTATGAAAGTAGTCCAATGGCTGCAAGTAAGTGATGCATTGCTGAGTTTCTTGTCAGAATATAATCCTAAAACGTATGTCGATGAAGTCTAAGTAATCGACCACTTTCACTTCACTGATTGGTATCAACAAAACTAAGTGTGGGGTGGTACCCCTACTGCTTGTGTATAGATTGTAACCATTGAGATTGTGCTACCATTAACACTATTTCTAGTCTCAGGTACAATGGCACCCAAAGCAAGACAAGGCAAAGAAAAGGCTACCACTTCACAAAAAGGCAAGAAAAGAGGCCAAAGAGAGCAAGGAGAACCCTCCTTGATGCAAACACCTCAACTCACTCTTGGAATTAAGTGGGATACTTATGAGGAAATTCTAAGGATGATGACTCTGATGATGATTCCGATGCAAGGGGTATGACCCCAGACATAGAGAATGAGTCCGACTAACCAGGTTCTTCTTATTTATTTTCCACTTAGGACAGTGTGCCCCGTCTAAGTCTGGGGTGATGGTATTTGCATGCTATACTTCTCTATCCGCATTTGCATTTATTCATGTTTGTTTTCTTAGTTTTTTTAGTAGTAAATTTTTTTAGCTTCGCATGAAATAATTCTAATAGGCAGCATGAGATTATAACAAGAGTATGTGCTACAATTATGACTATTGAGACGTTTAGGCTCTAGTTGTGACTCATTATGTGATATTGAGTGGTTCAATTCTTTCACTTGTTGGGTCGAGAGTCTATATTACTTCCAATCAAGTCAACCATGTGCCTTGTGTGTGTGAGGTAACAGTATATTCTATGTTTGTGGCTGATGCTAGAACTTGCCTGGTATGTATGCAAAGCGAAAATAAGGAGTGTAAGTTTAGGAGATGATTTAGGCAATTCTTTGGCAACCTATACATGTTTACCTTTGTTTTACCTACCCATGGACATCATCCTAGTTAAACCCTTTTGAGCCTTTAGCCTATTTCTTTGACAACCTTGTATGTAAGCCTAATCCATTTTTTTTCAAGACCGTAATTTGATCCAAATTCCTAAGTGCTTTAAAGTGAAAAAGTCATGTGACAACATAAGAGGAAATTGGGTGAGTATGATGCTTTAAATTGTAATGGTGCTTGAATGTGTGATGAAAAAGAAAGTGATATCATAAGAGGTATGTTGTGAAAAGAAAAAGGAAAAGAAAGCTGAAAAGTGAGTTGTGCTTAAAATTGAAAAACAAAAGATGAGAACAAGGGTGGAAGAATAAAATAAAGAAAGGTTGAAAGAAAAAAGTGTCAATGATACAATGTGATGTATTAAAGTGCTTAGGAACTTAGTCACTATTTCTGGCCAAAATAGCTGATCCTACCCGTCCCTTAGCCTACATTACAACCATCAAAAGACCTACTTGATCCTAAGCTTATCATTCTGACATTTAGTAGAGTACTACATTAAGGGCAAGCCTATGGTCATCAGTTACTACATATGAATTCTTTGTGAGAGTGAGAGCAAGGACATTTTGATACCTATGTTTGAAAAATATGCTATATTTGTGAGTAATTATGGGTACTATATTGTGAGACACACATGGTTGATGATCTTTGGATAGTTGTATATGATTCTATGTACCTTAACATTTGCATGCGAGTTGATCACCATCACTAGTCTACGCTAGAGGTTAAACTGTTTCTACTTATAATCGGGAAGCTACTCTTTGTTGATAATTTTTGTGCTAGTCTTGAAGAATGTTTTGTGTTGTTGCTGTAAAAACCCTAAGTTGATGCTTAGAAGGACATGATATTTTGTTCGAGGACGAACAAATATGCAAGTGTGGGGTGTTGATGATAGGCGAATTTACACGCCTATATCAATATATTTTGCCCATATTTTAGCCTAGTTTTGAGAACAAATTATATATTTCATGCACTTTTAGTCCTTTTTCCTGTAAATGAGCTAACGAACATGATTAGGAAAGTTTCAGGTATAAATGATGCAAAATACAGCATTTTATGGCTTACTTGACGCAAAAGAAAGCTCACAAAGGAAGGGAAGGAAGTCTACACGCCTAAGGACCAAAACTGTTGCATGGAAAATCTGTCCTGGGCTAAAACAGCATTTCTAAAGACTTTGGGGACTTACAGATACAAAGCTGGCTTTTGACAATGATACATTAACCTAGTACAATTGGGTTATGTATTTCATTAGTTTATTTGGATTAGGAGAATGTTACATTAACCTAGTACAAATGGGTTAAGTATTTCCTTAGTTTAGTAAGATTTGTTTATTTATTTCATTAGCATAGTAGGAGTAGGATAGGAGTATTATAAATACATTATCATGCTAGAGATTTTTAAGGAGGTCCTCCCTTAGTGGAGAGGCAAGTCCTCCCTTAGTGGAGAGACACATTCTACTTCTCAATTACAACTCTTCTAATCTTTCCATTAATTCTATTCTTAAATTCCACAACAAGAGAATCGTTACTTGCTAAGGATTCACGCCACACGCCTATCACCTAATCCACACGCCATTAATCAACAATAACAATGCAAATCGTGATCTCCTTCGCACTCATGGGTAACTAAACTTCTCTGTTGGGGTTATGGAAGCCGAATGAGATACTATCTATTGCTGTGAGTTTGTGAGTTCGAGACACGTATATTGCTTATATCATTATTCTCTTCATCTTAATGCAAATTCTTGTGGCTGCAGACGCATAGAATAACGCCAGTCTAACATTTAACTTGTTCGAGAGAAAGGTTATTTGTCTGGAAAAGAGATAATGTCAAGGTAGTAGGACACCCTTTCCTATTAAAAAGCTAGTGCCATAACTGGACTAACCTCTTGGAGAATTCGTACCGTTAGACACGCTTTAAGCTCAAGAGATTTAAAGTGAAATAGTCCTTGTTCAGGTCGAGAGACGCTTGGATTTACCATCGACTACAATTCTCTATAAGAAATTGCATGTCAAGACTCTACACACTCATAGCCAATAGAGATGTATACCTCAGAAGGTGGATATAACCCCAACGCCTCAATTCTCATTGTCTACAACCAACGTGACAATCTTCCTCTTTTTACTTTGTTATTTTCAGCTTTTACTTTATTGTTTTGGTTACACATTACAATCCCCCCTTTTTACGAGACTTGCACTAAAAGTCTAGTAATTTTACTTACTTGTTGGCCAAGCTATTACCTGTGGGATCGACACCCAACCCATGTTGGGTTCTATATTTGCTAACGACTGCTTTACACTCACAAGAGCTGTAGATTGAGCGTTATCAGGTTGATGATGGGTTTCACTAATGCTTATTTGAATTAGTTAAGGTTTGTGGATAAAACCCCCAAATTCCCTAAATATATTTGTAGGTGAAAACCTTAAGTTCTTGAAATCTCACATCATCTTTGAAAAAGAAATTTAGGTGAACTTTTGGAACCCATATCATCCTTGTAAGAGAGATATATATGACAAAGAAATAGTGGATAATAATGGATGAAGTTTGCTATATTTTTTCTATATTATAAATAAGGGTGAGTAGAGAGTTGTCTATGTCTTGGGTATCTTTCTTGAAATAGGAATGCCCAATTGAGGTATTAGGTAGTTTTAATTGACAAACTCATGAGGTACCTGAAAGGGTCAATGAGGGATATTCATGAGGTTTTTTGTCAAACTAGACTGAAGGACCATAAACCTAGCCTAGCACATCGTTAATGACTAGAATTTGCACCAAATCATCGTGTACCCATGCATAACTTTCCCTTAGGTAGAGACAATCCCAGGATCGTTCTCATATTTAATTTTCAATCATAATTGTTGCCTATTAATTGTTAGCTTAAATATTGATAAAACCATATTCCAAACCAACCCACATTTTAAATCATGTATTTTACTATATTTACATTTGAAGTATCTTTTTAGTAATTTTTAACACCAATAAGATTAGAAGGCTAATTCCACTCCTCGAGGATTTTACCTCAATATAAGTTGAGCTTTATGGACAATTATCATGCTCTACCAAATGTAATAGCATAGGTGAGCCTAAATAAAATGGCATCATTTCCAGATAGTGAAATTTTATTTTCACTTGTGCCGTGTTGAGTGTTACTTTGGGTATACCTGTAGTGGTATGTATTTGTTTTGGTTGTTGTTATTATTTCTCTTTAGGTGATCTCCATAGTGTTTACGGAACTATGAGTGACAATACAAGTAATGAAGGGTATTTTGATGGTCCCTTGATGATGAGGAGAAACTCCATGACGCTGAACATACGAGTGTCATCTGTATCTCACCTAATTAAGGGAATGGGGTATTCAACGTTAGGAGAGTCATGCATATTTTACAAATGAAGGGACGTTTTGGGGGGCTCGTCGATAGGACCCTAATTTGTATTTGAAGAACTTTGTAGAAGTTTATGCACCCTTTAATATTATATAGATCTCCTAAGAGTCTATAAGGTTTCATCTTTCCTATTTTCTCTAATAGGAGAGGTGGAATATTTGCTTTGATCCCTTCCAACCAGGTCAATCACTTTATGGTATAAACTAACTATAGCGTTCCTAGACTAGTTCTTCCTACCATCCTAGATTCTATGATTGTTTAATGAAATAAACTTTTATTAATTGAATGGAGAGCCTCTGTATGAGGTGTGGGAGAGATTTAATGAGAAGTTCATGTAATTCCCAACAATGAGGTCTAGAAGAAGATTCTCCTCTGAATCTTCTACCAGACATTAAAGAAACTAAAGAAAATCATGATGGATAATGCGGTTGGGGGCTCTCTTATGAAGTTGACTTATGATGAGGCTACAAACTTTCTTGAGAAAGTCACAAATCAAAATAAAGGATAGGAAACCCAATACACCAAGGTTTCTAAAGGTTCTCTTACCACCTTCTATGTTATTAAAGAGCAAAGGAAAAGAGATGAGAAAAAGGAGGAGAACATGGCAAAAATGATGACGTAATTGGAGTTGCTAACAAAACATGTGATGGGTGTACCAATAAAAATAGTGAATGTCGTGGAATCCAATGCCTATGATGATAAAGAGGCCAAGGGAATTGGTGAGGAAATTCAGTATTTGGCTAACTATTTGGGGGTTTCCTGCCCTGCCTATCAAAGGTAAGGTAGGAACAAAAGAGATAGAGATCATGACCATGATTAAAGGGATAAAAAACAAGAGTATGATCATTATGTGCCCCCTCATGACTGATCAAAGTGAAAAGAAGAAAACCCCATTGACCATGATAAATACAAAAATGCAGATGTCTTAGTAAGAATTTTAATGAAAGTAGAGAAAACATAAAAGATTGTTTGTGAATTGAAGGGTGACTTTTTGAAAATAAATAAAATGGTTGTGTCCCACTCTTCTTTGATTAAATATTTGGAAACACAAATAGGCCAAATCTCCATCCAACTCAATGCTAGACAAAAGTGGGGGACTTTCTAGTGACACCATTGTGAATGCAAAAAATGATGCCCAAGTGCTGGTTATTGTCACTAAGAGTGGTAACACACTCACTGACCTTGTGGTGGTGGATGTTGAAAAATATACAAATACTGAACAAACCAATTTGACAAATAAGTTTGTGAATAATTCAAATGAGGAAGCTTCGAAGTCACAAGAAGTGAATGAAAAAAAACCATTGTTAAATAAAGAAGTGGATGATGAAGAGGGAGACCCAAAGGTAGTTGAGTCTGGTGAAGTGCAAAGTGACTTCGATGACTACCATGAAGGTTCCCCCTCTTTTTTTAAAGGATTAAAAAGAAGAAGGACAATGCTAAATTCAAATCATTCCTTGCTAAGCTTAGCAATATCTCTATTAGTATCTCGTTACTGGAGACAATCCAAGAGATTCAGGGGTATGCTACGATTATGAAGAAATTGATGTCAAAAAAGAAGCTTGTTGAGGGTAACACCCTTGAAGTTATGAATGGTTGTAGTTACATCAAGGCAAGTGTGATAGAGGAGTAAAAAGAGGATCCTGAGGCCTTTAGAATTCCATGCACCGTTGGGACACATATGTTTGAAAAACATTATGTGACCTTGGTGCAAGTATCTATCACGTGCCCTATTAAATATATAAGATATTTGGATTATGCACCCCTTCTCTAATAATGATGAGGATTTTGATGGCGGACCGACTGATGGGGTCTTGTTTGACATATTAATAAAGGTGGATAAATTTATCCTTTCGGTAGATTTTGTGGTGCTTGATTGCAAATAGACCAGACAGTGCCTATTATCTTTGGTCGACCTTTCCTTGCTATTGGAAGAGCTATTATTGATTTGGAGTTGGGTGAAATAAAGTTTAGGGTCCATGGTGGTGAAGTATCCTTTTAGGTATTCAAAACAAAGAAACAACCCATGGAGCTTCAAGTGGTATCGGTTATAGATGTTGAGGATGAGGAGGTGAATAATGGGTCCCTTTAGGATCTAACTTGAAACGATGAAGGAGGTTGTTCCATGACGATAACTAAGGAGCTAGCTATCTGGGATGCAACCCATAAATTCCACGATAGTGGCTCGTATCCCTTGTTTTTGATTTGGTAGAGTAGAGTTTTATTTTGTTATTGATTAATCCATGCATGTGTGTCACTTTGGAGTTTTTAGAATTAGATTCAAACATGAAAAAGTGTGTAAAAATGGGTAATGAGATGGACAAGGGAAAATAGAGGTGCAGAAATGTCCTCTGTTACCGTGATTATGGGCCCCATGGCTCCGCAATCAGGGTCGCTGCTTGCTCGTAATCACAAACCTTGGACCATGATCATGGTTGTCACAGTTTTAAACATCCAATTTAACATTTTCTCACACTCCCTCTTTGAATACTCTCTTAAAGTACATTCATTTGTGGTCATAATTTTGGCATGTAAGAGAATTTTTACATTGTCCTTGCTTCCCTACTCTGGTATATGTCTTGAATTCGTCAAATCATCCACATCATCCACACATAATGAAACTACCTAAAATTAAGATGAAGGTGGTGAAGTGACTACACCATACTTAATTTGTTAGTATAAACCAATTAAGTGCTATTTTTGGGTACACACACTTCACCGACATACACTTTGATATGGTGCACCAACATTAGTCATAATACAATTCACTCACCTAAATTCCATGAATTTTACTTAAATGAAACAATTTTGGAACAAAGTTATGCCTTAGAGCTTCAACATATCAATATAAACAAAACACCATCACTTTCACATGATTTAACCAACACCATGTTCCATCAACTAAGTTGTGAAATAATGGCCACACAACTAAACTACGTTAGTCATGAACAATTCAATCACATGCAAAAGCTCAAAGTCCTACAATAACGGTGTCTACTACAACAATGATATTTATCTTCCCAAGATTCTCAAAACCTCTTTTTGACATAGCCATGGGAAGAATTTAATCTATCACCCTCAAGAAATCAAGTAACTATACATAAATTCATAATAACTAAGGATTAAGAAAGTAAAACTTACATTTGAAGATGGAAGATTTGGAAAAGAAAGGGAAAATTCTCGATATTGTTAAGCAAAGAGTAATTTTGAAGGATAAACAGAATGGTGAGGGAGAAATATTGTATGGCTTAGGGGTGAAATAAGGATGAATTTGGGAATTTAGGGTGTGGAGTTTATTGAAAAAATGAAATTTGGGTTGGTTTGACCCAATTCAAAGATGGATATATGATTAAATTAGAAGGGTGTGCGGTGCATAAGTTATCGGACAAGTTTAAGTGTGCGCCGTATTCGTTATCACACACGTAAAATAGGAAACCTATATAGTATGGTGTGCGATGCATATGTTATCAGACAAAGGTAAGTGTGCGGTGCATTTTTTATCACACAAGTTTAAGTGTGCGCTTCCTAAGGTATCACACAAGTAAAATAGTGAGGTGTGCGGTTGGGTGTGCGACGCATAAGTTATTGCCAACATTAAGGTGTGCGCCGTATAAGGTGTCGCAAAAGTTAAGGTGTGCGCTGCACATGTTAACTCTTACTTAAGGTAGTGTACTTAGGCTATTTCTCAGGCAGCACCTTTGCCTTGGCCTATGTAAACCTGGGCATCATACACCCTATAGTACACTCAAACTTGGACACCATGCACCCCATTCATCATATAAAGTTTTGAGAAACGTCTGTGCCTTAGGGGATTCACCACTACACCTTCATCGATTTCAGTGGTGGGCTCCTGGATCGCGCCTATAGGCCCGATTGGAACGCTACCACCATAGACCTCATTTAAAATCACAAAATAAATTCGCACCACGAAATTTTTTGGGTCAAATTAACGTAATTCGGGTCATGACTATAAAATGAATCATGACTCAAACCTTACACATTTTACCACTCCAACTTACCTATAATGTTCCCATTACTCCTAAATTTACCACCGTTGACATGGCTAAATTTCGAACAAAATTTAGAACCAATCACCTCCTTAGTACTTCATGTACCTATAATTAATCAAAAACAACTAAAAAATGATTAGAAGGATAGGTTACCTCCCACCAAGAAACCTAGTTTAGGTCGTGGATCGACTCTTATTTTTGTATTTTTATTTAAATGACAAACTAAAAATAAAATCATGGCTTGCCTCTCATGCAGTGACAGATTTAACGTTGTGGTATGACTAGGTTATCTTGACTACTCAAAATTTGTCAAGATACATCGATGATACCATTTGATCCTTATCTTCATAAAATTCATCAACGATCAAGAAAACACTTGTCTCTTTTTACGGTTCCATTGATTTACATACTTCAAAACTAACCTCATTCTCGTTGAGCCTAAATTTTAGCTCATTTAATTCCAGGTCAACTAATACTCTCCCGGTTGCTAATAATGGCCTACCCAAAGTTATGGGTACTTTAAAGTACACTTCGTAATTAAGAATTACAAAGTCGATAGAAAATATAAAGTCAGCCACCATTAGAAGTACATCACGTAGAATCCAGACCAGACTTATCACCGATCTATCCACCATTACAATTCATATGTTTTTAGGTGTGGGGTCTCTCGAACCTACGTTTATATAAACAGCTAGCGGCATTAGATTGATGCTAGCTCCCAGATCACATAAGGCCTTAGCGAAATCCAGAGACCCAATCGTAAAAGGGATGGTGAAAGCTCCTGGGTATGCCTTCTTCTGCACCAGTGACCTTGCAGAAATAACACTATAATGATGGAGATTATCCACTAGTTCATAGCTTACGACTATTTTCTTCATCACAAGAGATTTCATAACTTCAGCATATCCTAGCATCTTCTCAAGGGCTTCAACTAAAGGGACGTTCACTGTCTATTTTTTCAACATAACCTCAAATTTGTTAAACTTTCCTGCATCTTCTTTCTTCTTTAATAGTTGTGTAAATGGTGGTGGTAGTCTTGGGATTTCAACTGGAGCAAGTTTCACCTCCTTTTTTATGCCTTGATCCACATCACTAACATGCTTTAGCTTAGGTGGTTGTTCCACTTCTGTAATCTTATTTTTTGAACTTCCCAACTCTATAGGCACCACTGAAGATTCATCAGCCATCTCTCAATCCATTTTGACTGTAACATTATTAGAGGATGATCCTAATCCTAGACTAAATAATATCTTACCGCTCCTAGAGGTAATAGCCATACATGATCCATTAGTCCTTGAATTCTGAACTGTATCACTTGGAAGATTTCCATTCTATCTTTGGTTGAATATTATAGATAATTGGGTCATCTTCTGCTCCAGTTGTTTAACACTATTTGAGTGTGAATTTACTAGTTGAATCATGGAGGACATGTCACTCTTCATCGTAGTCACCCTAGAATTGGTCACCTCAACTCCCTTTAATAGTTTCTCTATCATGTCCTCCATAGACATTTTGCTTGATTTGGTGGAAAAATTATCACAGCTTCCAGGAGGTACGTACAGTCTACTCCTGTCACTTTTATTATTCTAATCTCCTTGATGGTTCCAACCTTAGTTTCCTTGAGCACCGATCCAAAACCCCCTGGTTATGAAAGCAATTAGCCACTTTCTCAGTGTTTGATTCAGGTCCCTTACAATTGAACCCCACAACTTTTACCTTTTCTACATTCCCTGCTAGCAAATTTTTCATGATCAGATGCATTTGGGTTTTTATATGAGCCATATCCTGATCATGCTCCTCTTCTTTCCTACATTGCTCTGGTGATATTACACTAGACTGAGTATTCCTTGCTACTATAAAATGTCTAGTATGCCAAGATCTACTTGTCTTAGTCATTCTTTCTAACATATCTGCTACCTCAGTAAAGGTGAGCTCCATAAAAGATCCTCCTACAGCATTATCCACTATGGGCTTTGTAAGTGAGTTCAAAGCTATATAGAATGTTTCCATCAAATGTTCATCAATCATCTTATGGTTTGGGAATTGAGTCAACTTATTTTTAAAGCTCGCCCAAGTATCATTCAAAACTTCATTAGCCAATTACCTAAAGTTGCTAATCTGATCCCTCAACTATAACATTCTGGAGGTTGAAAGAACCTTTCTAGGAAAGCTCCTTTTAATTGCCTCCAGTTTATTATAGAATTAGGAGTAAGCTCATTTAACCACATAGTTTCCTCTCTAGAAAGAGACAGTGGGAAAAATCTCAAATTAATAGCATTTTGTCCCACTCCAGAATTATCAAATAACTTATAAATATTGATGAAATTCACCAAATGCAGATTTGGATCATCACAAGGTAATCCACCAAAGAGTCCTTTCAAATTCAGTTGCTGGATCATAGTACTAGTGATATTGAATTTTGCCCTAGGAGCTAGTGATGGTGGAATGATTTCCACTATAGCTGCAGCTCTATCTAAATCATCCTCATTAGTGTACATATCAAACTACATAGGTTGGCGGTCTAGTCTTCCTCTAAATGAATGATTTTGATTTACAGGTGCAACGTCTCCTGTTGCATGCCTCCTATTAGACAAGTCAATTAAATCATTATCTCTTAGGTTCTCTTCATCTATATTAGGCACCCACATGGGTTATCTGTATTTTTTGATTTAATTGATCATTATCCAAAATGGCCAATCTTTCAGCTTTCTGTTGGTTAGCCATTCTTTTAATGAGATGAGGTTTAGGATTGACGGGTAATAATGTTTCTTGTGAACTTATAGTTCATGGCATAAACAACAACAAATAAATGTAAAATAAGAAAACTTGACTAACAGTCAATTAGCACATATAAACTCAATCGACAACTGTATTCCCCGACAATGATGCCAAAATTTGAAATACCCAAATTACAACTTTCTTATAAGAGTGTAAACGGTCATTGTCAAATATATAACCTAACTAGGTTGGGGTCAAATCCCATAGGGAATATGGTGCTAATTAAGTTGTATGCAAATTATTTGACTTTTAATCATTCATTTTCGTAAAATAAATAGGGGGTTTGATTTAGTTCACAAATTTATAGTTTCAAATTAACAAGATGAGAGATGTGTAGTATTTAAATCTAGAAAAATAGCAAGCTAGGGTTATGTCCACCTTTTAGTTTTCAATACTTTCTAACTATGGGATTTACGAGTTCATACATGCATCATGCTTACAGAGAAACATATTGTATTTAATAACATAATCCTAGTGTTTCTCAACCATCAAGGACTAATTCACTTTAGTTTTCTAGAATAAAAAATGTTTACAAAAATAATACGAAATCTCCATGTAGTTAATCTTATTGAGGCATTAATATATGAAATAGGGGTTGGAAATCCTATCTTCTTGTAACTACTCTCTTTTCCAAACCCCAACATTTTTATTGAACAAGTTGAGTTATAAGGCACATCCTTTATTTTTGCAACAATGAGAATTCAAGATAAACGAAGAGAGTATGATATAAGCAGATCAATACATGGTGAATTCAAAAAGCCAAAGTAATAGATTATATGTTACAAGGCTTCCATAATCCTAACTAATAAACTTAGCTACTCATGAATAAAATGGGAATCACAATATAAATATAATCGTACCAAAAAGTAAACACAATCTTGGTGGAGAAGATGAAGTTACATGTTTTCCCCTTTTGCTAAGCCACCACTCTCAGTGCCAAAATACTACAGAATAATGAATAATGATAAAAAATTCAGCATCAAGTCTTTTTCATAATCTTTTCTCTCATAATTTCCTTCTATGTCCCTGAAATAATTATAAATGACAAACTAGTTTTGGACATAGTTTCTAGGTGGCACATTTGGTCCATAATACTACTCTCTCTTGTGTCCTATGTCATCTGCATTCCATAGTCCCATTATGTCTCCATCTACCTCATTAATACCTGAAATCATGCTAATCACATCTGTTAGCTCAATCACATAGAAGTAGAGTAAAAATATAAGAAACTAGGCACTTTATTCTCCAAACATAGCTAAAATATGGGTAATTTATGGTGCTTAGGCGTATAAATACATAAAAGATCACCTAGTCATCATGATTTGAGGGAAGATCATACACTTTGGATATGAAGAGATAAATGACATCTATGGGCTCCTAAATGCAAAATGAATTAATTTTAGGCTAAAAGGTGTGAACCACGGAGTTGGTTGGCGAAGAAGTTATGTTCGAGCAAAGAGGTCCCTTAGGCACTACTAAGAGGAATATATCGATGATTTACTTCACTGTCGAGGCCCAGATTTGATTGGCCATAATTCATAAATGGATTTACCCTTGCACCCACATGTTAGTGGATCCAGATTTTTAGACCCAAATAGTTTCTTGCATACTAGATAACATTCATTTGAATGTTGGTCAGCATATGGTATATGATATGAAGTTCTTAAAGAACAACAGTGGTATACCTTTCTTATTCCCTTGTTTTATTACTGAGACTCTTATTCCCTTGTTTTATTATTGAGACGTGCAGGAGAGATAACTAGTACCCTGGAGACACGTGGGTATGCCCCAGCAACATATCTATCCTCTCAGAATTAGGTGTATTGGTCCACAAGTCAAGAGCAAGAAGAGGAAGATTGACTTGGGTAGGTCGATATGCAAGGAGACAAAGTCTTTTAGGCCATCTACAACCAGCTTTACTATGGAGATCAGTTTTGAATTGGGGGTGAATAGAGAGCTTGTGATGAGATTTCATGAGGGACTGGAAGATCCCTCCACAACGCTTAATTCATATGTGTTCTGATATAATTATGAGAAGTATTTTGTAGATCAACAGACACAGGGAGCAACCATTTATAGGTTTGAGAGGGCCTACTCATCATTGGCAGAGTCTCACAGAAAGCTAAAAAATGAGAAAAGGGAGAAGAGGAGGGACTAGTTCTTCAGCAAGATGTAGAAGAGGGTAAAGGGCCTTTATAAGGTCCTAAAACTCTGAGATAGACTTCCTTTATCTGATTTAACAGTGATGATGAGGCCAAAGCTGAGTGGTCTGATTCAAATAATGCTGGAGATGATGCAAAGTCTGAGGGCGAGAGTAGCTCTTGATGTAGTTTGAGGAGCACCCTTTCCTCTTTTTATTCTTTATAGTTAATGTAGTGAGGTCACTGTAAGATTTTTATTTGGGGGTTCCTGTCTTTGTTTTTATTCATTTGGACCTTTATTATTTAGATATTTATTGATGTTTCAATGTCATTTAGGATTAGTTTTATTTTTGTGGGTTGTAATATTTGGGCACTCTGATGGTGCCCATATTTTATGGATTAGTTATTTATTTTATTTTTAGATTTTTACTTTATCATTATTTTGTATATGGTGAAATTGGAAAAGCCTCTCCCTATGATAGATTGAGTGACAACATTCTTAAGGAAAATCATTCTTATTGGGTTTTAAGCCATGGATGCAGGGGAAGTCTAAGTATGAGTAGCATCAGAGTTACAAATGCAAGGTGAAGTCTGAGTAGGCATATGGTTTTCCTAAATGAAAGACAAAATGGGAGATGTCAACTTTGTTTGGTACCATAAATAGCAAACTGTCCATGGTGCAAATGTGAAGCAAACATCCCCCTCCACCCAAAATAATTTTTCTTTCAAAAATAAAGGGGCACAAATATGAACGACCTTTTAACAATTCTTTATTCTTTTTATGACTCCAAAGTTTTGGCTTTTAGAAATTGGTAGATACTCCATTTTGTCTCTAGTGGTAAGGGAAATTGAGACCCTTAATGAGTTTGTATGCCATGTGCAATGACCATAGTTGTCTAAATCTCATTCATACTTGTACCATCTATAACTTTCCACGTTAGTCTCTCAAGTATAATTTTTATTATGCTTGGTCGGTGAAATGATCCTATGCCATCTTTGTGAACATAGGAATCCAATTTAGCCTAAATAGCCTACCCATGCATAGAATAGTAACCTTAGTTACCCCTTTTGAACCATCAAGCCTTTATTTGGGAACTACATTAAAAGCCTTGAACTATTCAAAGTTTTCCCTCTCCTGAACCCTACCCTCTTTGAATATGCAAAAATGAAAATTGAAGTAAAATGCTTAAGTTAGGGGTGGTAGGTATGGTAGAGAAAAACATGAGCCAAGGTAGTGTAAGTGGATGCCTATGAGCTAAGCAATGAAAAAGTGAAAAAGAAAGGAATGATAAAAATAAGAATGAGTCATAGACTGCAAACGAAATAGGTGATGAAAGATGCCTTCAAGAAGTTATGTAAATCAAGGTACCTAAAATAGGCATGTATCAAGTGTGAGAATAGAAGAAGGGGTCCATGGTCAAAAGTAATATGGAATAGAGTGATGTAGATGTTCAAGGAGGGCATAGACACATTGTTCCTAAATAATATCCTACCCTTCCCTAAAACTACATTACAAGCTCAGAAAAGCTCTTCAAGATCTCTAACCAAGTGTACTCATTGTTGTGGAGATTGAAAATATGGGCAAGCCTATGGTATGGTACTTTTTAGTTTCGAGAGTCTTTCTATAATAAAGATCTTTACACTGAAATACCATATTGAATATTAGATAATTTGGTATAAGTGGGATATCTTGGTTGTGTGGAGGCATGTAAACAACTTGAGATAGGTGATATTGTCATCTTCCAAAAATTAACGTAAAAAGGGTACAATGAATTTGAGGTCAAAAGAGAGTCACTTCTAGAGTGTCAGTGATTGTTGTTCCTTAATATTTGTTGCATCTTTGAAAGTGCATTTCATGTTGATGGATTTCGTTAGATTAGCGTTGCCCTTGTTTGAAGAGCTACTTGTGATAGTAATCAAGTTTGAAGTCTATGAGATCATTGGATTGCATAAATGAACTTAAATTTGCATTGTCTCATTGAGTAAGAGATAGTGTTGCTTGAGGACAAGTAAAGGTATAAGGTGGGGGAGTGGTGAGTTTACCACTTATTACATCAAAAATTTGTGCGCACTACTATGATTTGACGGTATGAATGAGACAAGTTTGTTGGTTTAATGCACTAGTTTCCACATTTTTCAAGCATACAGATGATGGGAAAGAAAGATGTGGATTTTTGCTAAAAAGGAACCAAAAGGAGAAGAAAAGAGCAAGTTGGAAGACCCTGAACAAAATCAGTCTTAGTTACCGCGATCACGGTCTGAGGGCCACAATCGCAACAAGTCCACTTTGGTCAGCAACCGCGATCACGAGGATCTAAAGGTAATTGTTGTAGCCACAATTGTGGGCAACTGGAAATGATCGCGGCTTCATGGGTTTATTCCTAGGGTAAATTTTGTTATTTTACTCAGCCTTCCCAAAAATCCTTTATAATGCTAAAACCCTTTCCCATTTAGTATGTCCCACTTTGAACAATTATATTTTGGAGAATTTGCAACCCTACTAATTGGGAAAACTTTTTTGTTTAAAATTTCCAATTTGCGTTTGGTGAAATTGAAGTGTAAAATGAAGAATCTTCTTACTTTCCATTACCATGGATTCTTTGAATGAACCTTATGGTATGTTTCTTTCACTTTAATTCATGAGTAGATAAGTTTTGTTTTCATAGGATCATGTTGAACTAAGGTGAAAATATGTGTGGTTTGTGATGCATTTGTGTAGATTCTAGTTGGTTGATGATGGGTTTCAGTATTGCTTGTTTGAATTAGTTGGGGTTTGAGGGTGAAAACCTCAAATGCCCAAAATGGATTTGTGAGTGAAAACCCTAAGTTCTTTAAAGCTCACATCATCCTTAAAAAATAGGTGTAGGTGAACTTTTGGAACCTATATCATCTTTGAAAGATGGATATGAGTGATAAATCTATAACAGGCAATAATGGATGTAGTTTGCTATCTTTTTGCTATCTTAGAAATAAGGGTGAGTAGAGAGTTGCCTATGTCTTGGGCATCATCTCAGAAATAAGGATGCCCTATTAAGGTGTTAGGTGGTTTAAATTAACACCCTCATGAGGTGCCCTAAAATGTCAATGAGTCATATTCATTAGGTTTTCTTGACAAACTAGCCTCAAGGACCTTCAACCTAGCTTACCATATCATTAATGACTAGAATTTACGCCAAATCATCTTGCACCTATGGATAACTTGACCTTAGGTAGATATAATACCAACATACTTCTCATATTAAATTTTTAATTACAATTGTTGCCTATTGGTGGTTATCTTGAATACACTTTGTTAGAATCACAGTCCAAAGCAACTCCCCCATTTTAAATCATGTCTTTTAATTTAATTTCATTATGGGTATCTTCTTATTATTTTTTAACATACATAAGATTACAAGGCTAATTACACTCCTCGAGTATTCGTACTTAAGATAAGTTGAGATTTATTTACAATGATCGTCCTCTACCAATTGCAATGGTATAGGTGAGTGTGATTATCTTGCGATAGTGATATTCTCTTGAAATGAGAGATTGTGATCATGGCCACCTCTCGATGATTGTGAGAACTGAGGAGCATGTTAGGCGCGTGCTATCATGATCATGATAACTGAGAACAATTAGTTCCCCTATTTTTTCAGTTGATTCGCCTCCAAACTCAATTCTAATCCACTTAGTGTCACCCAAGATTCTTGAATTCACCTTAAAAGTGCAAATATGTTGTGGATTAGAAAAAAACAACAACAAAAACTATGCTAACAATATTAAAATCAAATGGTACGTACTAAATTGATGGCAATTGTGGATTGCCTCTCTTCTAGCACTTGATTTAACATCACAACTCGATGTTCATTCCTCATCAAGTTTGATCCTTAAATCAAAGCAACCCAAGATCTACCTCTATATAATTGGTCACTTCCTCTTACCAGATCAATGATCGACTCCACTTTCAAGTCCATCAGTTGCTCCTTAGTCCTGAACACACTAAAGGAGACCTCCTCATTTTTAAATAAAACTTTCTCTCTCCATGTTCCATCTAAACTAGGGCTCTTCCAGTGGATATGAATGGCATAACAAGAATGATTGGTATGTGAGAATGACAAAATTGAATGGAAGGATAAATCGATCAACCTTTACCAACACACCATATAACATGCTGACAAGGTTCTTGATTGAACGGTCGGCCATTAAAAGCCTCATTGTAGTGGGAGTAGGAGAACAAATCCTAACTTTTGAAACACAACATATGACATCAAGTCATTACTTTCTCTAAGATAACACAACTCTTTTCCAAATTTATACACCCTTATAGTGTAAGGAGTGGTGAATGCATCCAAGTCCTCTTTCTTCACTGCCATTGTGTTTGACATTATAGAGCTTCAATTAGGAGTACAGATCCTGGTATCTCTTATAGAGCTTCAATGAATGGAATATTTATTGATAGGTTTCTAAACATTGAAAGGAACTTCTCGAACTTGGTATTGTATTCTTTCTTCTAAAGATTTTATTTGAATGATAGAGGAATTTTGATTGTTGGTAGTGGGAAAATTTGAGGTTAATTCACTTTTGGAACATCACCATCGATTGCTTTAAGAATTTCCTCATTTTCCCCATTTTCTTCAACTACCTTCGGTTTCTCAACAACTATTTCATTAGTCCTTTAAGCATCATCAGTTGGCTTTTTAGATGCTTATATTTACATTTTCTTGTTAATTATATGTAATTTAATTGGGATTTTCATCCATTTCAACCATTTCTTTATGAAGATTTCATCCATATTTAGTGGCGATGGCCATAACATGAGCATTATTTTTGGGATTGACCATTATATAACTAGGCAAACCTCCTTTTGGCCTAGCATTGAGTTGAGTTGAGATTTGTCCCACTAACTTACAGTTGCTTGATGGAGGCGGAATGGGATGTCACTGTTTGGTTTAGTTGAGAGAAGCCTCTTTTATTTCTCTCACCATTTTGTCGGTCCCTTCTATATGCTTTAGAATCTAGACTAAGGCATCTTTATTCTTGAATTTTTCTGGGTTAGTGGAGCTTCACTCTTTCTCCTTGGGCCTATCATGTGGGGATATGTACCGATCATAGTCTTTCTGCTTTTGTATCAATTCTCGATCTCTATCATGGTCTCTATACATCCAATATGTATCTCAATCTCAATCATTTAAACCTTGATTCCTACCCTGACTTTTATAGGTAGGATAGGAACACCCCAAATAGTTCAATAATAATTGAATCTCCTCATCATGATTCTTTACTTATTTATCATCATAAGCCCTAGTACTCTTGGAATCAATGACATTGACCACCTTAGGAGTATCCCCCATTACATGTTTGTTAAGAAGGTCAAGTTGGTCATTACCTTGGCCATATTATCCTCTCTTTTCTCATCTTTCTTCTTTTGCTCTTTGCATATAAAAGATGTTGTTATGGACCTCATGGCCACTTTGGTGTCCCTCATATCCCATCCTCTATTTTCTTTGTCACTTGATCTAACAAAGTTGTTAAACACCATAAGATAACTTCACAAGAGAACCCCCTACCACATTATAAACCACTATTTTGTTAATTTGGTCCAATGCCTTATAGAAACTTTAAAGAAGCATTTTCTTAAAAAACCTCATGATTTGGGCATTGCATTAAATTGCAACTGAAATGCTGTCAATCTGCATAGAATGGGTTGCCATTATATTAGCGAAAGTTGATGATTTCATCCTTTAGTTGCAAAATCCAAGAAGGAGATAAGTACAAATCCAAGAATGCACCCATGAGCTCAACCCATGAAGTGATAGATCCTGCAGGCAAAGACCACTACCATAAGACAGTTTCTCTCATAAAAAAGAATGGGAAAAGATGTAACTAGATTGATTATTGAGAAATGTGGGCTATTTCAAATAGAGTGCACACATCAATAAAATAGTTCAAGTGTATATTAGCATCCTCATGTGTTTGGCCTCCATATAATCCTTTTATTTGAAGAAAATAAAGCATCACACTAGTAACGTGAAACACTCCATTTATTTACACTGGTGGAATACGAATAACACTAGATTGAATCACATATCCCAAATGATCCATACCGTTAAGCCCATCAAAAGATGCATCATTACTACTGTGTTAACTCATGGTTCGTGTATGCTTTGATCGTTACCTGAGAAAAGACGAAAATGACAAATCATGTCAGCTAAAACACTGGCTAACCCCAGGCCATTAACAATACTAAAATAGTGAAAACTCTGTTTTACTCACTAGCAATGATGCCACTTTTGATAATGCTCAAAGTTGAACTAAAATTGTGACATCAATTAATCGCCATCAATATATTGACCCAACTAATGGTCGGGGTCGAATCCACAAGGAGTGAAGACATAGAATTAAAGACCTATGAGTATGGTAGTTAACTAGATGATAACTCATAGTGCAAAGTTAAACAAAAAATAAAAGTAAATAGAGGGTGTGGGTGGGTTGGTTTGTGTAATTTTGTAATAACAATGTTTGAACACTAGTATGCGTTTGAAATATCAAATAGTGTAACCAAATGGAAAGAAGCCTTAGGTTTATGCAAACCTAGGTGGAAGTCATACATGGGTTGTCAATTTTTCATCCAAGTCAAGTGTTTTGGGTAGGCTAGATTTAGGGGTATCAATGTTAATCTTTCAATAAAACACCAAATCTCACAAGTGGGTTCTTTCGAACACCGTGTATCAAATCTACCAATCTACTACCTCAATTACCATCCTTATCTCTAAGATATTCTATTAAATGAGCAAACTCAAGTATTATTTACAATAGTTCCTCACCCATATCCCCTATTCCAAATATGATATGGGTTCACAAGTAATTGAGGTTTGCTACCCCAATTCTTAATTAAGAATTGAACAAAAGCAAAACCTATCACCAATAACTAATTAATTGGACAAATAATCAACACCTATACATTAATCATCACCTAATAAAGTATAACCCCAAGAGATAATTTTAGCTACTCATGGAAATAAATGAAATAAATATACCAAAATTAGCATTCATTTTATCCATGAAAGGAAAAATTAATATATTATCTACGCTTCAAATTCAATCAAATAGCCAAAATCTCCTTTGTAAATCAGCAACAATTGTTTTGCACTCACAATAGTAATTTTCACTCTAAATAAATAGAAATTAGATGATGGAATTTTGAAGGGTTGAGCCTTTTATATTTTGGGACTGATCTGTGTGAAATTACATCAGTGCCTTAGAAATTTTGGCAGATGCTCGTGATTACCCACTTTTGTCGCGATCGCGACTCTCTCTATCGCAGTGCATTAACGTAGAATTGTAGTATCTCATGCTGATTGGATGAATCATGATCATAAACCTCAGAGTGCCATAGAAACACTTGAGGGTCATATCCTGGGGCCTATCTTCAACCTTTGTCCAACTTTACTCACTTTCCTTCCATTCCAACTGGAAATTAGTGTATTTTATAAAGAATTAGTCTCACATATTCAATTAAGTCACCATAGTGTGAAAGAAAAGAAATACAAATAAGTGGTAAATTTGCCTCTCATCACCCAATATCATCAAACTGATGAGCCCAAATCTACTCTACCAAGGAAGACCTATCCTCCACAAAAGCCAAAACATACCTAGGTATTAAAAATCAAGCCTAACAATATGGTTAGCCAGAGATTGAACCTCGAAGGACAAAGGCCTTTCCTTAGTCAAAAGATATTCCAAACTACCCATACTAGTCGAATTCTGGCTCATGGAATCTGCTACCACATTAGTCTTGCTCGGAAGATAAAGTATCGTCTAGTCATAATCCTTAAGAAATTAAAGCCAATGATACTGCCTCATTTTACATCTCACTGGGTGAAGATATAATAAATGATCTAATGATCTGAAAAAGTCTCACAATGGACTCCAAAAAAGTAGTACCACCATAACTGTAAAGCCAAAACAACTGCGCACAACTCGAAATCATAGGTAGGGTCTTCATCAACATAACACCAAATACAATAACAAAAGTATCACAAAAAATGGTAAAACTCACTCCATCTTTATGCAAGGTCAAAATAAGAGCTGAAGTCAACAAATCCTTGAGCTTTTGAAAGATCGCCTAACAACATTGGACCATTGAAAAGAAATCTTCTTCTAAGCCACATTAGTTAATGAGGATGCAATATAAGAAAAAACCACAACAAAATATCGATAATAACCTACTAAACCAATAAAACTTTAAATCTTGGTAGGAGAAGTAGGCCTATCCTAATAACGAACTACTTTAATCATGGTTGGATCGATCATAATAACATCCTTGGTCACCATGTGACCTAAGAAAGAGACACACTCTAAAAAAATTCACACTTAGAGAACTTAGCATACAACTTCTCATCCCTCAATTTTCAAAGCACAATCCACAAATGCTCCTCATGATTGACCTCATTCTTGGAATAAACTAAGATAATATATATAAAGACAATGATAAAAAAGTTAAGATACAGTTGACATGCTCGATTTATCAAATCTATGAACGCAACTGGGGCATTGGTCAGCACAAAGGACATGACTAAGAACTCATAATAAATGTATCAAGTCCAGAAAGCTGTCTTCAGAATATTCGAAGCCCTAATCGTTAATTGGTGATACCCAAACCTTAAAGAAATCTTCGCAAACACTGAAGCACCCTATAGCTAGTCAAAAAAATCATCAATACAAGAGAGTGGATGCTTATTCTTAACTATTACCTTGTCCAACAGCTATTAATCAATATACATATGCATTGACCCATCATTTTTCTTCATAAACAAAATCGACGCACTCCAAGGTGATAGGCTAGGCCAGATAAATTGCTTATCCAACAATTCCTGCAACTGATTCTTTAATTTCTTAAACTCTAATGGGGCCATCCTCTAAGGAGGAATAGAAATGGACCTTTTTCACAAATAAACATCAATAGAAAAATTGATATCCTGATTTGGAGGCATACTAGACACATTCGTAAGGAAAATATTGACAAATTCATGAATAACTGAACATAATCAAAAGAAGGAGGTGAAGCAATTCTAGTATCATAAATATAAGCCAAATAAGATAAACATCCCCTCTTAACCAAATGACACGCCTGAAGAAAAGATATAACTCTATTAGGACCCGAATAA
The DNA here is from genome assembly GCA_030864225.1 of Capsicum baccatum var. pendulum. Taxonomy (NCBI): domain Eukaryota; kingdom Viridiplantae; phylum Streptophyta; class Magnoliopsida; order Solanales; family Solanaceae; genus Capsicum; species Capsicum baccatum. Next base: position 193,727,258 of record CM061558.1, on the reverse strand, counting down.
AGCACACTCTTCCAAGATCTCCTCGGCACACTAGGCGAAGCTAAGGTCATAGTCATAGAATAACAATCTAGTATAGTATGATAAGGATATAACTAGTCCATACCCAAGATTGCATCAAAGTAAATTATATCTAATATAAGAAAATCTACCCATGCATCATGCCCAATAAAAGTCACAATGCAATATTGTTACACTTGATCCACTATTAAAGAGTCTCCTACGGGAGTTGATATATGGAGAGGAACATTCAGAGGCTGACAAGAAGAATAAACACTTGAAGAAAAATATGCTAACACATAGAAGAAAGTTGATCCCAAATCAAATAACACAAATGTTGATCTGAAATAAACGGGACATAATTGTATCAAAAGTCTCTAGTCTCTGGCCAGATAGGTATACAATAGCACAAACACGTCCACTACCTGACTGGGTAGTCCATCGACCACCATCATGAGCACCATAAGCTTTAACTCTCACACCTCTAATAAAACCTCTACCTCTTATAGATAATATACATGTAGCTCTAAGGACATGACGGGGAATGTAATTGGACAAATGGCTAATATCATCACGCACATAGAAGTCCTAAGGCCCAGCTTAATGGAAAGAGGTACGATTGAACTATGAAGACCACCCAAAGCTTTTAAACTAGAAGATCCACTACCTGAACTTTGCAGGGCTGCCTGCACTAGTATACTATGATATAAGTAGAAACTTATAGAATCTATACTTTGAGAGACATGACTTATGAACTCACCCTGATGGTGTACCTTTCTGGTGCCTCCCTGAGATCCTCAAAGAATAGACTCAGTCATCTTAGCATGATCTATAATACACAAAATGATGCTCCATACACTGCCATTTGAGTCATAGCAAGCTGAAGAGAAACATTTAACCCGTTCACTATCTTTTATATCTTCTAAAACTCAATTGCAATACTGGTATAAAAATATCTAGATAATCTAGGGAAACATACCTCATGCTCTCGAACAATCATAGAGCCCTACTACAAGTAATCAAACTCATCTTTTATATAATCCTTCAAACTAAAAGGATAAATCCATCTAAAAAGACCTCTTTAAACTGATCCCAATTTATCTCAAGCAAACCAAGTGGTCATCGACCAATAAGTGACCTCCACTAATCTCTGGTTTTATCTCTCAACTAGCGAGTAGTATAAGCAACTCCATATAACTCAAGGGAACCAAGGTTATTCAACTTCTCATAAAAATCCATCAAGAACTCATAGGTATCCTTGACTACAACACTACTAAACCTAGGAGAACCATAATAAGTGAATTTCTCAAACCTCTTTTCATCCTCAAAACACATAGGTACATTCATAAAAACCAGGAGGCATAGTAAACTGACTAGATGAGAATCTATTTGAGAAGGAATCATAAAAGAACACTAAACTCTTGACCTCAAAATACTATACTCAGATATCGACACTGAAGGAGAAACTGAACTCGGGGTCTGTGGAGTACCATAAGCAGATATCATAATAGGAGGATCTATACTCAAAATCAGAGGAACACCATAAGTAGACTCTGGAATAGATTAAGGTACAATAATCAAAGCTAGAGGAACACCAGTGCACTCATTGGAGCACCCTACAATTAGTTTAACAAGCGATACTCTAAGACTTGAAGAGAAAAACTTAATGGAACCTTAGTTGGACTAATATGTGTAACATGCTCATCTTGAGGGTTAGGAGAGATCTCCCAAGTGCTGTCTTTTGATGGGTCAAATCCTCATGCCCATCCCCCACATTGAGGTCAACTATGAATCGTAACTTGCCCTTTAGATTGGGCTCTCTCCTCAAATAATAGATTCATATCTATAGCCTCACTGGATTTAGTCCTCAGTATGTGTGTCAAAAAAGTGATATATTACTTAGAACATAAGGTATTAAAGATCCATATGATATAGAATAAAATAAAGAAAGTTTCCTAAAGACATCTTATAACCTCTCAAAGATAGATATGGACATTTATGTACTGATCCATGAGAATCTATTAGACGCTTCATTCTTACAACGTTAAGACCAATGAACCCAACTCACTGATACCAATTTATCACTACCCAAAAACTAAGGGTCATGATGGCACTTGTCTCAGCGAGCCTTAGCAAGTAAGCCTATCACCCAAAGTAATATAAAAAAAGAAATCAATGCCACAACCCAAGGAAATACACCTAAAATTGAGTAAAACCATATATACATATAGTAAAAGTAGAAATACTTAGTCAAGATTACATATAATACCCCAAAAAATTGGCGTGACTGTGTATGAACTAAATAATACAATTCGAAGTCAAAAATACATAGAATGTACAAAAAGGAGAAACTCTCTATCTAAATACAAATAAAGACATTATCTATATGAGAAAAGGTAGTACCTAACTCCAGATGAATAGATCAACTTCTACCTCGAATGGGCTCTAAGTATCGCCTGAATCAACTACAGTAAGGCACACTTATATCTGATTCTTTACCAAAAAGGTATAGTAGGGTGATTACGGTCCACTTGTACTCATTAGGTATCATAGGCCGACTGTGAAAAGTATAAATTAAAGAATAAAAAATACAAAAAATGGGCATATCACCTAAAGTAAAAAAATATCCTAAACAGTATCCTACACTATCTTCACTAACAGTTCTATCGTATTCACTTATGCCATGCACATATACGTCAAGGAAGAACAAGTACACAAATATCACATATACATGCAATAAGTAAGTAATAAATATAGAAAATTTCATATCAAAGGAGATAATAAAACACAAAAAGAGCAAGGTATGTAAAATACAATAATGATCATGATGATGGTGCATGAGGTCGTTGTACAACCTCTGTGTACACCTGCTGAGATGTTCTTTCTAGGTAGGACATATGGAGGGTTCATCAATATATATAAAATCCATATCAGATACTATATCCATATCTCCTCTCCAACATACCCATCGATAGAGGCTTTTAAAGATATCATATTTTATATCAAAAATAGCCATTGTTTCTAGTTTTTTCATGGTGTTAACATTTTTTCATAAATGTATATGATATAAGGATGTAATGGTCATAATCAACAAGAATGAGAATTTCCATCTCCAACCAATCTACCCACCAAGTAAGCTAAAAATCCACTTATTATTCCAACCATCAATGAAATCTAACCTAATCCATATGAAATTAGAGTAAAATACATAAAAATATTCCATTGATACCATATTTGGATTTTGATCAAAAATATACAACAACTTTCATATACACAAGGCCAAAAATATTATATAAGAACCAACAAGTTTCACATAACAACTAATGTACCAATACCACCAATTAGCAATAATATAGGACCTCAAATAAGTAGGGCTGATGTGTTATGGATTCATGGAATTTCAATGCTTAAAATCCGAAAATCTGCAAGTACTTAGGTTTGTGTTGGTATATATGATTTATTTTTGTGTCTATTTTTTGGGAACTAGGATTTGTGAGCTAAACATAAGAAAAAGAAGTGAAATTTATAGAAGGCCCCACCTACAATGCCATTTATGAGGTGTAGGTCCCATATAAGCTTTTAAGTGGCCTGTCATATGTATTAGAGTGAAAAATTTAGATTGTCGAAAGTTGAAGTTTTTGAATGCTAGTTATGATGTGTCACCTATGGATCATAGGTTACATCTACGATATTGTAGTTACCGGTGTCAGTGTCTAAGATTAAAGTTTAGAGAATCTGCGAATGTAGATTTTTTCCTGGTACTTACGATGGGAAAAACTACGGGACATAAGTAATACTTACACCCTGTAGGTACTAATACAAGAGATATACTACAAAGTTGAAGAATTCTGGTACCTACAATGGTCACCTAAATGGAAAGGGTGCCACTTATGACCATAAATGGCATAGCAAGTGGAAACCGACTTAGTTTTCCCTATAAGTTTTGGTTTAGATTTCCAGTGTTGTTCTGTACTCTATTAATACACTTTTCAAGTTTTTAGTCAGTTTATGCACTCATACTATTCATAAACATATATTTGATTCTAAAATAGAATTTTGATCTATGAATCTCTTTGTTCCTAATTTTTGGTTGATTAATTGATTTGAGACCATGAGTTTTATTCTTCATTCTTGTAATATTACTTATATACTTTCTTTATTAAATTACATATCATTTGTTGCAACTATGAAAAGCTAAATACCATAGCTACGGTTGTGGGAACCCTGGTAAAATAATTAAGTAGGGGAAGTGTGAGGTTCTTCTTGATCACTGTTTACACTTGCATTGTTATTTTTTTTTTAATTATTTTCTTAGCAGTGGCCAACGCTAAGAACTTTCTTTTATTAGAGTCCATCTTCATAATAGAAATTGGGATTGGGAAACGAAGATCACAATAATGATTCAAGGCTATCAACTCTCATTTAATAACTTGATACCCATAAGGTGATAGTCAAACATGGATCAAAGACAAGAGGTGACACCCTAATACTCATAAGGTGAAATGTAAGATTTATCAAAGAATTTATAAGATAGTTGGTAATACCTTGCTTGTCAAATTTTACATATGTGGTAGTGAGATATTCGGAATAAGCACGAGAAACCTACAGAGTTGGGACGCTGAGGGAATACAGTCCTAGTATTCGTCTCAGATTCTTTACAACCTAAAATATTCATAACTTATTACTTTTTATTGTTTATTACAAATTCTGCTATTTACTTTCCTACAATTCAAGCTATCTTAGAAAGTTAAAGAGACAAATTTGACCTATTCAATGTAGGATCAACCCCAACCTAGTTTGCTTACTATACATTAACAGTAATTGCATTATACTTCTTTAAGGGTATAGTTTAGGCGATATCAAATATTGGTGTCACTGTCGGGGAATGCGGTTGTAGATTTATTGATTGAGGTTGATGCAAATTATTAGTTTTACTTTTTTGTTCTTTTTGGGGTGTATGTCAGTGTGTGTACAATCCTAGGAATCAAGCAAATCGCTTGATCCTATTTTATCCAGAGCCAAAAATAATGCTACAACAGAATTATTGGATGTTATAACATGATCTTGAATCTCATCATGAGCTGCCTCAAAATAATCCTTAGGAGTTACCTCCCCTACTTCCTCAGGAGATTGTAGAGAAAACATCTATGCCTAGTTACTCGTAGAGGCTAATTTGAGAAGGGATAATGAGGCTTCCCAACATGCAGCTCAAGAGGAAAAGAGAGCAAGACAAGACCGAAAGCTAATCATCCAGCAGAACTCGATAGAGGTAAAAGAGATGGATCTCTAGTACCCCCATCTTTTTAGTACTTTCCAGCATATAAAGATCCAGATGAAGACTTGGGGTGTGTAGAGCCAACTGAGATAGGATCTATTATTCCTCCTGTATTACCAAAGGGTGAGAAGTTTGATATTACTAGTACTATGATCCAGTTGTTGAATCTTAAAGTTTTGTTTGTTGGCCTTCCGTCTAATGATGCAAACATGCACCTCATTAATTTTGCTAGAATTTTAACTCACATAATATACCTGAGGTAGATACCAAAGCATTAAGACTGAGTTTGTTCCATTCTTTCTATTTGGTGAAGCTACATTATGGTTAGGGGAACTACCTTAAGGTTCCATTACTACTTGGAATAAGTTGCAAAAGAAGTTCTTAGACCATTTATTCCCTCATTTCATAAAGCTATAATTAAAGAATGAGATCTATAACTTAAGGAAAATGCATTCAGAACCAATGTATGAGGCATGATTTTGGTTTATAAAGAAGTTGATGATGGTTCCTAATCACAAAATTTCAGGGAGAAATCTACTAGAATTTTTCTATTATGCCCTGAATACTAGTTCTAAATATATGAAGATACTATTACGTGAAGAAAGTTCATGAACCTACGTTAGGAAGAAACATCAAATATGTTAATTGAATCTCTTTTACCAACTAAGAGTGGCATACTTAAGAGAATAAGAGAGGTCCCAACACTTATGCCATAGTTATTTTTGAAGAGCATAGATATGTAGATGATATGGTGGCTCAGGAGGCTGCATAACTGAGGACAGAGATTAGGTTACTAATGAAACAATTTGAAACTATGAATTCTGAAAAGGTGAACACTATGGGCGCACAAGGTAAAGCTATTAGGTCATATAATTCAAATGTTGATGAAGAGGAAAAGTATTTAGATAAAGGGTTGGCGGGTTTCGAAGCCAAGGTCCAATCATTTTCTCAAGACAATTAGAACTAAAGGCAAGAGAATCAAGGTTTAAACTACTATAGGGATAGATACAGGGATCAAAGAAAAAATAGAGATGATGACTAGAGACATAAAGATGATTTTACGTAGAAGAGTAATGCATATGTTCCACTGAGAATTATGTCATTGAGTCAATGATGGAGGAAGTGCTCAATAATTTGGTTAAGGGTTTGGAATGTCAAGAAAGTTGACTTAAGGCAATTAAGGTGGAAATTTTAGGTTTGACCCAGAAAGTGGAATCATATGCTACTGCGATCAAGAAAATTAAGTAGCAAATTCATCAGATGTCAGCGACCTTGAATCAACATCAACTAGGCACTCTTCTAAGTAATATTGTACAGAATCCTGAGAACGATAACCACCATTTATCCATCACTACTTATAGTGGCAAGTCAACCATTGTCCCTCTCATTCGTATAGTTGATGAAGCTAAGGATGATGTTGTTGATGTAGATGAGGCACCTAAAGTGGAATATAAAATGTTGGCGACTATTAGTGAGTCATCACAAAAATTAACAGGTATTGACAAAGAGTTGAGCATAATAAAGCTAAGGAGAAGGAAAATGATCTAGAATTAAAGACCACCCCATGAACTCCTCTTCTTTTTCCTCAAAGATCAAAGAAGAAACAAAAAAAGGGAAGTATTAAGTTTTTATCAATGTATAATGAACTGTTTGCTAAATTCCTCATATAGAAGAATTTGAGAAGATGCTTGGTTATGCGAAGTTCATGAAGGATTTGCTTCCTAGAAAGAGGATAGTGAGTTTTGTGTTGGATGAAAATGTTCAAAATTATAGTGTTGTTTCTTTTAGATTGTTGGTTGAGAAGAAGGAGGACCCAGAGCCTTTACTATTATATATACCATTGGGCCCTTTATCTTCTTTAGAGCTTTATGTGATTTATGATCTAGTATCAAAATAATGTTGTTAGTAGTGTACACATATTTCTGGTTGGGGGCACCTTAAACTATATCCATGAAGTTATTAATGGTTGACTGGACTATGAAGAAACCAGCTAGTATTTTATGGGATATTTCAACGAATGTTGCATACTTTATATTTCTAGTTTATTTTGTGATGCTTGACTGTGAGGTGGACTTTGAAGTCCCTATTTTCTCAAGAAGGCCTTTTCTATCTATGGGTGGGCCTTGGTTGGAAAAGAGATGGGGCAGATAAAGTTCAGACTCAATAAAAAGCAAGTTACTTTTAATGTGTGTCAATCTATATGACAATCGAATACTATGAGTGTGATCTCCATGATTGGTATAGTTGATAAGGATTCAGTGATTGTGCCGATTAAAAAGAGGCTTAGGGTTGAGGCATTAACAATAGTTATCATGAACTTTGACAATGATGACTTTGATAAATATGATGAACACGTTTTATGGTAAAGGTTCTTTTAATTATTCTTCAAAGAAGGTAAATCTTACTATGAAGAATAGAACCACTCCTCCAGCTCAACCATCTATTGAGGAGCCACTAATCTTGGATTTGAGTGACCTTCCATGTCACTTGTATTATGAATTCTTGGGGGCCAATAATAACTTGGTGGTCATCATTGCTGCTTATTTATTGGGGAATTTTTATAACGCTCAACTTACACATCAATTTAAGTGCAAGGCGATCATTTTCAATATAATTACCCAAGTTTGAGTTATGGTCCAATCCACGAGGAACAATGTGAGTGGCAATTAAATAAGTTTGAAATTAAGGTTACTTGCTAAATTCAAATATAGTAAACAATTCTTTTGGGGGATTTTTAATGTTTCTAAAAGGGTAAGACAATTCTTGGGTTTATAAGGACTAATTCTAGCCTAATAATAATTAGAGTGTTATCAATTAGAAACAAATCTTGGGGCTATTCTTTACTAGAGGCAACTAGTGTGTGGGTACATGAAAATCAACTTCAAATCTCACATAAGGCATGCTTAGGTAGGCTCGGTTAGGGATTTTGATACTAGTCTTCTACAAAGCGTTAGACTATCACCCACAAATTCTTTCCAATACCCTATGGGTGTGATCAACCAATCATTACAAAGCCTCAACTAGGAATTACTATTTCTAGGATGATGCCCAAGATTAGCACTTCCACAATTTATCCTTATCTATAAGACAATAAAAAGGGAATAACATTATCTATCTTATTGCTCATAAATGATCATGTTACCAACATCTTTATTTCAAGGATGATGTAGGATATAGACTACCCACATCATTCTTTCAAGGATGATGTGGGATTTAGGGAAATTGAGGCTTTCACTAAAAAATTCCATTTTATAATCAAACATTCCAACAACATTAAATGAGAATTAAAGATAATAATCACAACCCATAAATACTTACACCTTATTCAAAAATAACCACATGAAAAAGAACTAGCAACTTGTAAGAATAATAAGCAAAGATATACCAAAATCTCCATCAAATAGATTCATTAAAAATAAAGAGAATGCAAACCACACTTTAAATTTTGATGAATCCTAAATGGAATTTGCATATTCTTCACTTAAGATTCACTATAATGTCTTCTTATCTCAAGATTAGTACAATTTTAAGACCCAAGATCCAATAAATTATAAAAAAACTCAAACTAAGCAAAGTTTAAGATGATGAAAAAAAGATGATCTGAATATGGCTTTTTGAGACCTTTTTGAGAATTGGGGTCAGCTTTGTGTAATTACATCTCTACCCATGGGTTGTATTCCCACTAGGCCATGATCTTAGGAGTTTGTACCCTATCACAAATACCACGACCACAATTAGAACCTGACGATCGTGATACTTTGACTTGGCTTGACTGGCATGATCACGGTCCTCATATGCGATTGTGGTAACTGAGGCTGATTTATGCTTTGGGTTTTCCAGCTGCACTTCTTTCTCTATTTCAATCCTTTTCATCTCAAATCCACATTCTTTTTTTCCATAACTTGTATAACTGCAAAAATGTGGAAATAAGTGCATAAAATCACAAATTTGCCTCACTTATACATTCATATTATGGTAATCTGCACGAATGTCGAGTGAAAATGAGTGGTAAATTTACCAACCATCAAACCCCAAAATTAAAACTTTGATTGTCCATAAGAAAAACCACCTCTAATCATAAGACAATGCACATTTATGCCCAAATTAGATAACCCAATGATCACAATGACTTTAACTTGATTACTACCACAAATAGCTCTTCAAACATGGGCAAAACTACTTCTTCGACACCCCTAAACATAATATACAATTTTCAAGGATGCAAAAGGCTTTAAAGAGAAACCATGCAACAATCACCAATCCTCTAGAAATGACTCACTTTTGGCCTCAACTATATTATACTCATTTTGCCTCATTTTTTGGGAGATAAAAAAATCACCCCCCTCAATTTGTTTACATGCCTTCTAAAAAGAAGAAAAATTCCACACACCATGTTATCAAATATGGAACAAGAAATTTAAGTGTAAAACTCTGTCTCTCTCCAGAACTCTCGATTTGAACAAGTACCATGCCATAATTTTACCCTAATTTTCAATTACCATTATAATGAATATACTTTGTTAGAAATCAGGAAGTACTTTTTGAGCTTGTAACGTAGGTTTGGTGTAGAGTAGGATATAATTTATGAAAAACATGGCTATACCTTCCCTGACCATCTACATCATACAATTCCTCCCAACTTTTGATAATGGGCCATTCTTTTTCTATACAAATATGCCTATTTTTATTTTCTTGGTTCACCTATTTTTTTTATTTTTATTCTTGCATATTTCATGCATTTATTTCCTTTGTTGGGTCCTTTCTTTTTCTTACTCATTTATTCTCAATTCTTAAGCTCTTAGGCACCCACTTACAACTTTTTGGCCCAAAGTTACCTCTTCCAATCTTCACCGCCCCCAACTTAAGCTCTTAACCTCAAGTTGAATGTCTAAGCACAAGAAGGGTAGGGTTCAAAAGAGTAATACAAATTGATTGGGCCATGGCTTGTAATATAATTACCAAAAAAGGTCCAAAGGCTCGAAGTGGGTGACTAGGGATAACATCTATGCACGGGTTGACATTTAAGTCTAGATTAGACTTCCAAGTTTATAGCGATGGCCTAGTATCATCTCACCAACCAAGTACAATAAAAATTATCCTTAAAAGACGAAGGGGGCGAGTTCTTGATGGAATGTATACATGAGATTCAAAATAATAGGCTCACCGCACATGGTATGTAAAACTACCAAAGAGGCTCAATTGCTCCTTCTGCTAGAGTCAAAAATGGAGTATCTACCATTTTTCACAAGAAAAAATTTTGGAGTCACAAAAAGAGAAAAGGTATTGTTTCAAGGTCTTCATGTTCATGCCCTTGATTTTTTAAAAGTTTTGGATGAAAGGGGTGTTTGCTTTGCATTCACACACCACATAATTCATTAATTATGGCACAAACCCATGCCTTTGTCTTATATTTTGGCTTTCACTTGGGCAAACCAACCATATGGCTACTCAAACTTTGCCATAGGTATAAATGTGATCCCAAATCTAAAATGCCACATGTACTCAGACTTCCCATTCACCCATGGCTCAAAACACAATCACGATACTTTTTTCCTTATGAATTTTGTCACTTAGCCTAACATTTCATCCGACATTATTATTAACAAAATAAAAAAATAGAAATGAAAGCAATCAATTTCACAAAATTTCCATGCTTTGTGTAAACTAAGTTCAAATTTTGCTAGCCAACATGTACTCACACAAGGGCAGGGACACCCCCAATAAAAAGACTTGTAGTGACCACACTACATAATTTTAAATCATAAGGGTTAAAGGGCTCCCATAAACCATATTGATAACCATATTAAATCTAGGCATAGTTTAGCGATCGCGAAATAGTTGGTATGATTGTGGTGTCGTGATTGTGATCCTCCACTGCAATCGTGGTACCTAAGGCATTTTGCTCCTCTATTTTGCCCTATTTTTTTGCACGGCTTCTGCACTTTTAAGCTTAGTTTTACTTTGTTTTTCGCTTTCAACCTGCCTTAAGCACCTACAAAGCACCAAAATTAGATGAGTTATTTAATAAGAAATGGCACAAATATGAAAATAATGGGTTGCCTCCCATCAAGTACCTTATTTATCTTTGCAGCTCGACGTTCTTCAAATTTCATTTATTTCTCCACTTGGAAGACAAGAAATAACACCCCAACTATCGGTCAATAGATCTTTATGGTACTTAGGGGCAAGACGAGGGAGGAAAGATACTACTTCTGTTGTGCCACTTTGATGACTTAAATATTTTACCCAATTTTACATAAAATTTTTGAGTTGGCCCATTGGGTATCGATGAGAACTTCAAGAATCCACTTGCTACACATTGAGTCTTGAATTTGTTGACCTTCAAGTGGTGGGCTTCCTTTTCTCTTTTAGGAATAACAAACTCCAAAATGTTTGAATTTTGTTCCTCATCTCCAAAATTTATCATTTACTTAGGTGGTTTGAATTTCATCATATCCACCAAGAATTATATTGAAAAGTGGGCTGAGTTAGGTCTTCTCCCTAATTTTAGAGTCGTATCCTTCTTGGAATTCTCCCTCCAAAATAGACTAGAGCCTTCACAAAGGATTTACTTAGATTTTTCTTTTGACTTTAGAACCATTTCTTTAATTTTAGCATTATCTCATATATTTGGTTCAGTTGGTTAGGAAATCATCGAGGATTCTTCAACATTGAGCTCAGTTAGAAGAGTGAGAATACCCATGGTATCTGAAACCTTAGCCTTCATACCCACTTCTTCAGTCCTATCAAATTCCCTTTTAAATGCCTCATTGGATTTATGCAAGTCTCACCTGTCCACCTCTAATATAGTTGCTCGATCCAAAAGATTTTGAAGCATTGCTTCAACACTATTGTACCCAGCATATTATTCTTCCTTTCTCGCATCATGAGACCTATCAAAATTATAAGGCACTATGGGCATTGAAAAAACTCAATTTGGAGTGGCATGATGCAACTAAGTTGAGAATGAGTAAGATAAATGAGTTCGTTGATTTTTGGATCTGTGCTTATAAAAGTTCTTCTTTGTACATGGAAAAGATAAAGTTGTATCATGACAAAAAGATTAAAAAAAGAGTGTTTGAGCCTGATGATATGGTTATGTTATAAAATTCAAAACTTTACTTGTTTCCTAAAAAGTTAAAGTCTAGGTGGTATAGACAATTCGCCATGCTTAGGGTGTTTCCACATTGTGCTCTTAATATTACACAATATGGTAAATCCCCATTCAAATTGAACGGGTAGTATGTCAAGCACTATTTTGGTAACCAAGACAATTGAGTCATGCCGCGACATTAAATCAGGTGCATCATGGGAGGAAACCCATGGGCTTGTTAGTAAAGTCAGAGTAACCAACATAGCTATGTCATGTTGCGACATTAAATCAAGAGAAACCACCTTGAACATGGTAAAATAATGCAAAATTCAGAAAATTTCAAGAAGGGGACTTATTGACTCATTTATGAGGGTCATAAGTGACCATTGGGCCTCGTAAGTGATGCAATAACTATGAGAGTGAAGAATCTTTGAATCTTGGGGTCTCTAAACTTTTACTTACAGACAAACTTTAGTGGTGTCAAAAATGTTAAAACTAGAAGTTCGAAAGGATAAAAAACTTTTATCCTAACTACGATCTACCACTACGGGATGCAAGTGACAAAAAAAAATTTGAGTCCAAAATTTAAAAATTTGGGCCGGATCCTAGTGGATTCGACATAGACCGGCCTACCAATGTCTTTAATACTCCAAACCCAATCCTATTCCCCTCTATTCTTAAATTTTATAAGTTTCTCTTGATTTTAAACTTCCCAACTCCCTCTTGAATCCATTAAAGGCAATAACTCTTCCCATTATAATTACCAATAAGTCTATTTGAACACACAAGGCACTCAGGCTGGGGTTTCATACGACTTTCTCATGCACCCTCTTCCATCACCGAGATTAAGGTAAAATTCTTGGATTCTAATAGAATTACATTGTAATATTAACTTAGAAAAGTGAGTTGGTATTTTAATATTTTTGAAAAAGTCTAACACTCATGAATCTTGTATGAATATTCTAAAAATAGAACTTAGTGAATTGTTCTTAACTGAGTAATCTGTGTTGGGTCCCTAAAGAGAGGGAGAAGCTGAAAAGAATGACGAAAATCCATATTTTTATGTGTCATATATGAGTTTATGAATTTGATAAACGTTGTTATGGACAAAATTGAACTTGAATTGGCTAACTATACTATATGGGCATGTAAAATTGGGAAAAATCACACTGTACCCTTAAAAGGGTGACAATGATGGAACCTACAAGCTATTTAATAAGAACTTAAGGGCTGTAAGTACCGTTGTATGTGTCATATTCTAAAGCCTAAAAACTTCAAGGCTTTGTATAGCACCAACGATGGACACTTATGGGCCATAAGTGACACTTACAGTTTGTAAGTGCTCTTCGTAGGTGCCCACCGAGAGAATTAGATTTTTTTTATTTTTCACTATCCACTTCTCTTTCAAGAACTAACAACTGATTTTTCAGGTACTATGGCACCCAAGGAAACCTCAAAGAAAGAAGTACCATCAATAATTTGGGATGAGTACCCTGAGCATAATAGCTCGGTAAAGGAGAACCCGGTAGCCTAGAATAGACTAGAGGCTCCACAGACTAAAGGTCAGTGAAAAACTACAACTGCATCCACCTTGGAGGTTCATGTCCTAGCACAGACTAGGTGGGGCACTCAAGACTTTACCACCATACTCTCTCTAGTTTGAGAAAAGAGAACATACTTTCGAGGATAGTTTTTAGGAAGAGGAATTAGGATTCGAAGATGAGGTTAAGTCTGAGAAAGTTGTTGGTACATTTGAGGAGGAGGCCATATAGACCCCCTATGTGGGAAGGGGTCAGAGGATGAGTTGGCTTTAGCCAAAAAGTCAGCATCAGCAGTGCCCTAATTTGAGGAGGGTTAAGATAAGGCATAATATCAAGTATCACCATCTTCAGTACCTCAAATGGAGCTCCCTAAATAGGATTTTCCATCTACCATTTTGCTACTAGCTAACCCCACATTTGATTTTACATACGTCTCGACGGTACCCATAACATAGATAAACTCGAGGTTAAATATAGAAGGGGTGCAATTTATATATGAGCAATATAGATTTATTAATCAGAAGGGTTGTCCTAATAGTACGATATAGGAAAAGAGAAGATTTGAGTTATCAAGGCTAACCGGGGCACCAGACCTGCGAGCTATTTTTATGCACTTCTAGTTAGGGTTGATGACTCGACCTTTGGGATCTTATAGGTAGGCCTTGGTTAGGTAGTTCTATGCTTCCTACATCGTTGTAGTTTCTTTGACCACACCTAGAGTAGGTAGAGGCGTAGATCAACCCTAGTTAGAGCATGCTTTATTCAAAGGAGTTCAAGCTGATATTTCAGTGGTGACCATCTACTTAGTTCTCTATAGGTCTGAGCATATGGCTCCGACATTTACTGCTAAGTGTGACCATAGACATAGATCAAAATGGGACAAACATTTTATGAAAAATTCTAAGTATAGGCGATAGAGGATGGATTTATCTTTGTGGTTTGACAATTATATTTGAGATTTGGGTGATGTGCCCCCTAGATTGAGGGAAAGAAAAAGATTAAGAAGGAGACACTTTATTTTGCTGCAAGCTTTTAGTGGATAGTCTTTCACTTTAGATTATGTCTGACTGTATCAAATAACATTTTAACTAAGGATAGAGCTACACTAGTGATGAGTTTATTGGTATGGTATACGATTGATTTTTCTATGCTAATTCGATATGATTTACATGAGCAAGCATTTGGAGATATGACTAGTCTTCTCTTTCTAGACTTGATTAAGAGTCTATGTAATGAGGTAGGTATTATTGAGATAATAGATATTGATAGAAGGGTAGAGGCCACTAGCATTTCATATACTAGCAAGATTATGGATTTGGTGAAGCTTATCCTTGCATAAAGAGCTTGAGTACCTCTAACTGTAATATCGACCCATTTTGAGCGGCCTTTAGTTCTAATAGAGTAAGTTGATAATATAGAAATAGATATTAATGATATAATTTTAGATATTGATACAAGTGAGAATCAAGATGCACTCGAGGTTTTTTACAGAGGGAGTGGGTGCCTCATCTACTTCTACTTTTGCCTCGACCTCTACTTTTGAACAAGTTGAGGCATTTACTAGGCCTTCTCTCCCGACTGCCACTAACATAACTATAACTATATGGTTTATTATAGTAACCGGTGAGTTTTTAATGAGCCTAGTTAAGTGGCTGGATAAAACAACCACCTACCTTATTGATGTAGAGTCTTAGCTGGCTTTGTTGTATGCAAATTTGGCCTTAGGTTCGGACAATGGTAGAGAGATATAAAACTCGAATAGGGGTTGTGCTTTGGGCTAAGATACAGGAGTTAAATAGTAATTTATATGCCCAGATTGATGCTTTTGAGAGGAAGTTGTTTGCTCAGTTTAGAAATATACATGCTTCTTATCTAGTCGAGAATTGGGAAGAGTTGGACATATTATTAGTAGAGATATACTCTCTCACAAAGATCCAGATTTTAGCAATTCCTTTATTTATCCCTTTATTTAGTCAGTCTATGGATCCATACGGCCTGAGATACTTTGATTTAGTTACATGGGTGGAGATGGTCCTAGTGGTTGGGACCAAGAGAGGTAGACCGAAAGATCTATAGGACCCCACCATTTCTTATGATTACACCTTCAAAAAGGATACCCATGAGTCTTTGGTGTCTAGGCTAGATAATAAGGTGAGACATCGTGAGATAGTTGTGGGTATGTTAACTAGGCCCATACTACAAACCCTACATCCATCAGTTGAGATAATAGATACCCTGATCGAGACGAGCATGAGACGGATGCCTAGTTCATACTAGGTATGTCCTCATTCCCTTGTGTTGTATTGTACTCACACATTAGGGATAATGCATAGTATTTTAGTTAGGGGTGGGGAGTACCACAATTTTCCTATGTTTTTATCGTAGTGCTTCTTTTCCTATCGACCATAATATGATTGTACAATCGGCATGTCTAGAAATATTTTTTTGTATTACATTATGTTTCGTAATGTTTTTGTTTAACTATGAGGAAAATAATTACCTTAGGGCAGTTGATCATTTTGTGTTAATGTTTAAATGTTTTAGAAAATTGATACCCCTCAAGAAAAAAATATTTTTGAACTGTGTGATGTTTAATATATGTGACCTCTGCGAATCTGGTTATGTCACTAGGATTATGGACATAATAACCATAACTAGCATTTGCATGAACCAGATATGTAGTATTTTGTGATACTACCCTGTGCCATGTGTATGCTTACTTAGATCCGTTTGTGTGTTGAATTGACCTTGCCGAGTTAGTCTTACCTAGGTTATAGAATAGTTGGTTAGGAAAGGATCATAGGCGTTCTTGAATAAGTCCACTATTAGTCTAAATAACCTTCCAAATGTGTATTATACCTTGATCCCTATTTTGAGCGTATATAGACGTATTTCCTCATTTTCACCTTTCACCTTCCTATTTTAATTACAAAGAACCTGTTTTAGCCCTGGTCCTCCTTAGACAATGTGCATCTCATCTTAGACAAATCATCTAACTTGAGGCTGGCTATAATAGAGATATGTTATTAGAATTATATATGAAGAATGGTGTACATAAGAGTAAAGAAAGTAGGGTTGGGTGTGGTAGGAAAAATTAGATATATTTTATTTAAAAAATAGAGTGAATAAAGGAATTCACACCCAACCGGAATAGGCAAATAAAAAAAGAAAGGAATAAGGGCGATAAAAGAAAAACTTGGTTAATAGTGGACCCCTTTCATAATTGTTATACCAAGGAGGTTTAGTCACTAAATTTTTTAATTTACCATACCAACCCCTAAGACAACATTATAAGTAAGTAAAGTCCTATAGTAATCCTAGTCCGATTGTCTGAAAACCAGGGTAAAGAAAACAAGGGAAAGCCTATGATATTCTTTGAACATTGTGTAACTTTAAGAGTGTGAGTGTATTGTCATCATCCCTGCATTAAAATTCATTATGTAATTAAGTGAGTGGGATATATTGTTGTAAGGGTGCATAGGTTGTGTTTCTATCTTCATATAAGTTCTAAAAGTGTAATTTGTACTTATGCGTGATTGTTTGAGCTAAACAGAAGAAAAAAAGTAAAAGTTATTGAAGGGCCCACCTATGATGCCACTAGCATGGTGTAGGTTCCACATATGGCCTGTAAGTGTCCTGTCATATATCTTAGAGTGCAAACTTTAGAAAATCAGAAGTTGAAGTTTTTGACTATTAGTTAAGATGGGTTACCTATGACCTATAGGTACCACTTACGACATAGTAGGCACCAGTGTAAGTGTCAGAGATTGAAGTTTAGAGAAGGTGCAGATGGAGGATTTTTCCTGGTACTTATGATGGGCCAACCAATGGGACATAAGTAATACTTATGCTCCATAGGTATCAGTGGAAGAGAGATGTTGCAAACTTGAAGAAGTTTGGTACCTTTAATGGCTACCTACGTGGCGTAGGTGCCACTTACGGCTCATAACTGATGCTATAAGTTTTCACAGATTTAGTTTTCCCTTTCTGTTTTTGTTTAGATTTTCAGGGTTGTTGTGTACTCTATAAATACTCTTTTGATGTTTTTAATCATTTTATGCACTCATACTATTCACAAACATATATTATATTCTAAAATTGACTTTTGATCTTGGAATTTCTTTGTTCTTTGTTTTTCATTGATTAATTGATTTAAGACTTTCAGTTTTATTGTTCATTGTTGTTATATTACTTCTATGCATTACTTATTGAATTACATGGCATTTCTTAAAACTAAGAGCGGCTAAATCCCTTAGCTAGTGTTGAGGAAACCTTGATAGAATAACAAAGTAGGTGAAGTGTGAGGTTCTTCTTGATCATTGTTTACACTTTCATTGTGACCTTCTTCAGTTTAATTTCATTTTTAGTAGTGGACAAAACTAAGAACTTACCTGTATTTGAGATCATCTTCATAAGAGGCATTGAGACTTTAAAAAAAAAGATCACAACACTGATTCGAGGCTATCAACCCTTGTATAATAACTTGATACCCGCAAGGTGATAGTTAAATTGGGATAACGGACAAGGGTTAGTGAGGCAAGACCCTAAGATTCATTAGATAAATGGTGATATTTATCAAAGCATTCAAAAGACGATTGGTAATACCGAGCTTGTCAGGTTCTATATGTGTGGTAGTGAGATAGTTGAACTAAGCACGAGAAACCTACGAGTTAGGACACTAAGGGGAACACAGTCTTAGTGTTCATCTCATATTGCTGACAATCAAAAGCATTCACAACTTGTTACTTTTTTTGTCTTCTACAAATTCCCCCTATTTACTTTCCCGCTCTTACGATTACTTTTAACAAGTTTGAGAGACAGATTTGACTTAATCCCTATGGTATTGACCCCAACCTAGTTGGGTTACTATATTTTGACAACCAGCGTGTCATTCTTATTTGAGGGTATAGTTTGGGAGATATCAACGAGACAATGATATAACCATTTTCATGATTGGTTCCTATACCCTTAACATAATGTTGTACCAATATTAACTACCTAACTCAGTCTAAAGAAAGTTAAACCATAACCTACCTGAAATGTCTAAAACCAAACCAAATAGCCTCTTGCACTGAGCCTATCCTTTACTTACACCGAGGCTTTTCCCTTCTTACTTACTGTAGCAAAATTTTTATTGTTAGGGGAATTGCCAAGAGGCTCTATCACGACTTAGAATGAGTTGCGTAGGAAATTCATACACAAGTTCTTCCTTCAATCACGGATATTCCAACTGAAGGATGAGATTTATAATTTTAGACAGCTACAGTCAGAGTCCATTTACAAGGCTTGTTTAATGTTTAAGAAAAAGTTGAGCATGGTGCCAAATGATCAGTTATTAGGGACCAGCTTAATAGAGATACTCTACATAGCCCTGAACATCAGCTCCAGAGTCATAGTTAACATCATATATGGGGAAGATCTTATGAGATTATAATGGGAGGCAACGACGGAGATGTTAGATCGAATCTCACTCACTATTCGAGGGTGGCAAACTCGGGAGCTTAGAGGAATATGGTACTTATGCTATTGGTACTTCTTGCAACTAGAGAGTAGTTGATGATATAGTAGTGCAAGAAATTGCATTACTAAGGATTGATTTATGGGGGCAAGCAAATCCCTTTGGAGCAGATAATTCTGAGAAAGTGGAAGTGGTAGTAGCACAGGGGACAACTTCCAAAACATACGAGTGAGAATTTGAAGAGAAAGCTAATTGTCTGGATCGTCAGATGGAAGGTTTCCAAGCCCTAGGGCAAGGGAAACAAGGTTAAAACTATTATGATAGATATAGAGACTGAAGCTGACAGCGCTCAAGCGAACACATTAGTATACCTACTCTTATCAAGTATTAAAGTGGCTTCAATAAAGCCCAAGTATCGATCTCTCAGGGACTTGCATTCACCGACTGTCCAGTTCTAGTACAACAATTGAGAAAAAGTAAAAAATATAGTTTTAGAATTGTAAACTAAAAAGAAACTAAAATAATGCGGAAAGGTAATGACTTTGGACAATGAAAGTATAAAAGCCCAGGGTTAAGGCTTAGGAACAGTCATCCTGCATTATTGAACTTCTTTCATTAAATTGGTTATCTTTTTTGTTGATTCTTAGGGTTAATTGCGTGATCATGGTCTCCCAACCTTTAAACAATTACCTAACTTGGATATTAAAACTACATCATTGAGTGGGGATGTAATAGTCCAATTAATTTTTTAAAGCTATCATTCCACGAGTGATTCAAGTAAGGATTCTAGTTATATCCCTGTCCTAGATACTAATTTAAAATCCTTATTTCATAAAAGACAACAACCCTTACCTTCATTATTCCTATGTTCTATCGCCCTATTCCCTCTCTTGAGATCACAGGGTTGACAATTGATGTATTCTAAGGGTAGCTAATTCTTACAATAGTTAAAACAAGAATAAACAAACAACCAATAATGATAAGAAACTTTAACAAAATCAATTCAAAATAAAAGTAGTCATGATTTTGGCCTTAAATCAGGAGAGGGAGTTTAGCCTTTAATGGATATATTCATCAAACAATCCCTTGGATTGATGATACAAACCATAAAAATACTAAATTAACGAATGGTAAAATATAAAAAGAAGTTGTGGTATCCTTCAATGTTCCAAGTTGTCCCAAAATGATTAAATACGTTTAAAAAGTTATAGTTATAACAATAGGGTAAGCCCAACTCGTGTAGGAGAAGGAATCAACGTGCAGTTCAGGGGTAAAATGGAGCATGTGATGCACCTAATATTCCATAGGAATGGATAATGCGACACACACATTTCACACGTACACTATATTTTGGAGTCCATTCTATGTTTTTGGGTGTATATTACAAACCTATATACTTTCCCATGTGATCTTACTCGCCCAACACATTTCAAGTGTCCAAATTTGTGTCAAGTTGCGTATTGTGCTTTAGTAATCCATTCTAAGCCTTTTTCAGTTGTTTCCTATTGATTTAAATCTTGTATATCCTTTATATATCATCATAATCCATTAACCAAGTATACTATTTCATTAAACATAATAATTTAGTTCTCAAAACAGTACAACATCCAAGACGGGAAACTATAAACACGAGTTAAGCATAGGGTTCATTCACTTTGATTTCTAACTTATTGTTTTAATTATTGTCTTGATCCAATTGACCCTTGAACATTACCAAGAAGTTTTTCCATATATAAATACACAATAACAACCGTAGGAACTAATTAAACACCTTATAACCCAATACAATATACTAGACAAACACCTAGCTCGAGATAGTCACACTAGTTTTCTCGGTTGACCTCTAAATGATCAATTTGAATTAAAACTTGTGTAGAAACACTATTAAACATTGTAAACACATACATGGGCACTTATATGCACATTTATATCATTATAAACACATTAAGCACATGAATCATCCTCAATACAAGGCTAAAAAGCTAGAATAGTAATGCTAGAATTCATAAATTCACACAACATCAACATCCCACACTTAAAGCCTTGTTCGTCCTCGAACGACCCTTAACTATAAGAATAATGATATGGAAAGTATCCACACTCCTAAAATAAATGCATTTAAGACATCACTACAATGATTATACAGAATGCAAGTTTACTTTACTAAGCATGTTATACACAATTGAAAACTAAATAATCCTACATCAAAATATCCTAATCTCAAGAATGTAATCCACAAGTGGAAAACTCATGCTCATTGGTCAATAATAACCCATATTAATCAAACATGTGCCCCTCACGATAAGAGAGTTTACCCATAATTACACACAATTAGACAATATATAACATGATGAGTACAAGAATCAAAATACGCTCACTCTCACAAGGAATTCATAACTTAAACATAATGAAGCATAAGCTTGCCCTTAGTGTAATGCTCCACTAATATCAAAATGATGAACTTAGGATCAATTAGGAATTTTTTGGGTTGTAATGTAGGCTAAGGGATGGGAATAGTGACAGACTTCTCTAAGCGCTTTAATACGCTACATTATAAATTTAAAACCACTCTCCAATTACCAAATTACACTTTTTTCATCCACCAATATATTTTCTTTTGCCTCATCTCTTTTAAGCATTTTCACAAATACTTGGTGGAGACATAGTTTATTACCACATGAATCAACTTTTCTCTTTTTCACAAGCATGGCAATATTTTTAGCTTAAATTATATCACACCCATCCACCACACATCAATTGTCAACACCAATAACTATTAATTTAGGGAATAAATTTAACCTTTTCTCTCTTATTTCTCAAACTCCTTACTCAATTAATTTTTCCTAGGAGATTTTGGATCAAATTAAAGTCAATCAAAGAATAGATTTGGATACTTATGAGGTTGCCAAAGAAAAAGCTAAAGTCTCAAAGGGGATTAAGTAGGATAATGCACAATGGTAGGACAAATAGAAGTTATAAAACAAGCTATTAAAGAAATGCTGATATCATCTCCTAAACCCACATTCTTTGTTTTGCTTTACATGCACACCAGGAAAGTTCTAGATATCACATGTAACAAGGAATATACAAAGCCTCACACGCTCATGGCACATGCTCAACTCAATAGGATCATCATAGACTCCCAACCAAATAATAACATAAATTCAAAATTAAGCTAAAAAGTACAAGAGTCACATACATGAGCCTAAGAGTTTCCAAAATACCAATAACCTCAATCAACATGCTTTTACCAAAAAAAACACTTGCACCATGAAATCAAAAATAGCACCAGTAATAACATATTACAAAAAAACATTCTAAATTGAGACAAAAATTAGGAATTTTCCCACGCTACACTTAATAATCTACTTTGTCCCCAAAGTGAACTTTAAAGAAAGAGATAGAAATACTCCCCGAGACCTCTAGGCGTAGCTAGTAGCATCTTTTTGCTTCATGAAGGTCCTTGGACCCCACACTTAGTCTCTTCCATGCACCTTCACTCAGGTTTCATCTACTCAGACTTCCCATCAACTTGCAAATCAATTAAAAATAAAAACTACCAGATGTAAAAACAAAAAAATAAGATGAAAACATACCTTAACTTGGGTTTCCTCCTAAGAAGCGCCTAATTTAGGGTCATGGCATGACCTAATTAACTTTTTCCTCTACCTTGAGGATATGAATATCACCACAAACATTGTATCCATCTTTTTCTCTTGGTCATAGGGTGGTGGTACAAAAATTAAGGATCCGAGTAATAAAATTGCATGTTAAGCCACCCAGCTTTAATGTGAGGTGCATGTATATGTTGGTTATTCGATGTAAAATCGAGAATATAAGATTCTTGTTCCTCATCTTCACACGTCCACTACTTTAAATGATTCCACAGAGAAGACATCACCTAAACATAATGTAGAAAAGTGTTTTGGGTGAGGACCAACCAATCCCACTTTAAAATATACACAATCCAAAACACCCTCACTCTTATTCACATTCTTAATTTCAGTCACAATAGAAAGATGGAAACTGAATAGCTGTGATTCTAGTGGTGGTGGTTGAATCCCCTTAACCCATTCAACAACTATATTTTCCAAGAACTCATACTTCCTCACATTACAACAACTTTGTCTGCAACCAGTTGGGAAGTCAACTCTATATCTACATCCTTAGTTTTCTATTGAGCATTGACCACAAACAAGATTGAATAAGTATTAAAAGCACATATCTCTGCAAAGCGATATAGACTATAACAAACCATACAGAAACTTGTGGGTTGCTCCATAGGTTTGAAACAAATTGGTCTCCTCCAAATGCTTGGATCAAAAGCTGGACAAAAAGCCTCATGGTGGGGTCTACCATAATAATGAGAAGAATCATCATCCCTCAAATACCATCTACCTAAAACTAACATCTCAAGAAGAGTGCGATAAAAATAGATATAAACAAAAATAAAAAGAAACTAAACGAAAAAAATTTACAACTCAATATAGAAAAACTAAAAATAAGATAGTTTTCTAATTACAACTCAACAACAACGCCAAAAACTTAACAATGCCTAAGCACAAATGCAAGTGTACGTGGTCCTATCAAACAGTAAGGTGGATTCAATAAATTCCAAGTATCAATGTCTCCAGGACTTACGTTCGCCGACTATCGAATTCTAGTTCAACAATTGAGAAAAAGTAAACAATACATTTTTACAATTGTAAACTAAAAACAAGCTAAACTAATGCGGGAACGTAAAGACCTTGGACAATCAAAGGATAAAATCCCAGGTTAAGGCTTATGAATAGTGATCCTACATTATTGAACTTGTTTCTTTAAATCACTTGTCTTTATTGTTGGTTCATAGGGTTAATCGCATGATCATGGTTTCCCAACCTCTAACCAATTACCTAACTTGGATATTACAACTACATTGTTGAGTGAGGATGTAATAGTCCAATTAATTTCTAAAAGCTATTATCCTATGAGTGATTCAAGTAAGGTTTCTAGGTACATCCTGTCCTAGATAATAATTCGAAATCCTTATTTCATAAAAGACAACAAACCTTACCTTGATTATTCCCATATTTTATTAGTCTATTCCCTCTCTCGAGATCAAAAGGCTGACAATTGATGTATTCTAATGGTAGCTAATCCTTAAAATAGTTAAAACAAGAATAAACAAACAACCAATAATGATAAGAAACTGTAATGAAATCAATTCAAAATGAAAGTATTCATGATCTTGGCCTTAAATCCGTAGAAGGAGTTTAGCCTTTAATGGAAAAATTCATCATACAATCCCTTGGAGTGATGATACAAAAAATAAAGAATCGTAAAACCTAAAAAGAAGTTGTGGTAGCCTCCAATGCTCCAAGATTTGCCAAAGTGATTAAAAACATTTAAAAAGTTGTATTTGTAACATTAGGGTTAGCCCAAGTCTTGTAAGATAAAGAATCAACATTTGTTCTAGGGGTGAAATGGAACATGTGACATATGTTGTACGCCATAGAAATGGAGCATGCGACACATGAATATAACACATACACATTATTTAGGGTCCCTTCTGAGTTCTTTGGTTAGTATTATGTGCCTAAATATATTTCCACGTGCGATCACCCGCCAAAGACATTTCAAGTTTCCAAATTTCTTTAAGTTGCGTATTGTGCTTCCGTGATCCATTCTAAGCCTTTTTGAGTTGTTTCCACATTATTTGAAGCTTGTATATCCTTCATATATCATCATAATCCATTATCCAAGTATTATATATCATTAAACACAATAATTTAGTTCTCAAAACAGTATAACATCCAAGACGGGAAACTAGAAACACGAGCTAAGCATAGGGTTCATTCACTTCGATTTCTAACTTATTGTTTTAATTATTGTCTTGATCCAATTGACCCTTCAACATTACGAAGAATTTTATTCATATATAAATACACAATAAAAACCTTAGTAACTAATTAAAAACGTTATAACCCAATACAATAGACAAGACAGACACCTAGCTCAAGATAGTCACACTAGTTTTCTCAGTTGACCTCTAAACGATCAATTTAAATTAAAACTTGTGTAGAAACACTATTAAACATTGTAAAAACATACATGGACACTTATATGAACATTTATATCATTATAAACAAATTAAGCACATGAATTATCCTCAAAACAAGGCTAAAAAGCTTGAATAGTAATGCTAGAATTCATAAATTCACACAACATCAACATCCAACACTTAAAGCCTTGTTCGTCCTCGAATGACCCTTAACTATATGCATAATGATATGGAAAGTATCCACACTCCTACTACAATAAATGCATTCAATACATCACTATAATGATTATACGAAATGCCTGTTTACAATACTAAGCATGTTATACACAATTGAAAACTAAAGAATCCTACTTCAAAATATCCTACTCTCAAGAATGTAATCCACAAGTGGAAAACTCATGCTCATTAGTCAATCAAAGACATCAAAAGAATAACCCATACTCATCAAACATGTTCCCCTCACGATAAGAGAGTTTAACTATAATTACACACAATTAGACAATTTATAACACGATGAGTACAAGAATCAAAATACGCTCACTCTCACAAGGAATTCATAACTTAAACATAGTGAACCATAAGCTTGCCCTTAGTGTAATGCTCCACTAATATCAAAATGATGAACTTAGGATCAATTAGGAATTTTTTGGGTTGTAATGTAGGCTAAGGGATGGCAATAGTGACTAACTTTTCTAAGCGCTTTAATACGCTACATTATACATTTAAAACCACTCTCCAATTACCAAATTACACTTTTTTCATCCACCCATATATTTTGTGTTGCCTCATCTCTTTTAAGCATTTTCACAAATACTTGGTGGAGACATAGTTTATTACCACATGATTCAATTTTTCTCTTTTTCACAACCATGGAATATTTTTAGCTTAAATTATATCACACCCATCCACCACACATCAATTATCAACACCAATAAATATTACTTTAGGGAATAAATTTAACCTTTTCCCTCTTATTTCTCAAACTCCTTACTCAATTAATTTTTCCTAGGAGATTTTGGATCAAATTAAGGTCAATCAAAGAAGGGATTTGGCTACTTATGTAGTTGCCAAAGAAAAAGCTAAAGACTCAAAGGGGATTAAGTAGGATAATGCAGAATGGTAGGACAAAGAGAAGTTATAAAACAAGCTATTAAAGAAATATCGATATCATCTCCTAAACCCACATTCTTTGTTTCTTTACATGCACACCAGGCAAGTTCTAGATATCACATATAACAAGTAATATACAAAGCCTCACACGCTCATGGCACATGCTCAACTCAATAGGATCATCATAGACTCCCAACCAAATAATAACATAAATTCAAAATTAAGCCAAAAAGTACAAGAGTCACATACATGAGCCTAAGAGTTTCCAAAATACCAATTACCTCAATCAACATGCTTTTACCAAATAAAACACTTGCACCATGCAATCAAAAATAGCACCAATAATAACATATTACACAAAAACATTTTAAATTGAGAGAAAAATTGGGAATTTCCCCACCCCACACTTAATAATCTACTTTGTCCCCAAAGTGAACTTTAAAGTAAGAGATAGAAATACTCTCAGAGGCCTCTAGGCATAGCTAGTAGCATCTTTTTGCTTCATGAAGGTTCGTGGACCCCACACTTAGTCTCTTCCATGCTCCTTCGCTTAGGTTTCATGTACTCGGACTTCCCATCAACTTGCAACTCAATTAAAAATAAAAACTACCTGATGTAAAAACTAAAAAATAAAATGAAAATATACCTTAACTTGGGTTTCCTCCTATGAAGCGCCTAATTTAGTGTCGTGGCATGACGTAATTAACTTTTTCCTCTACCTTGAGGATATGAATATCACCACCAATATTGCATCCAGCTTTTTCTCTTGGTCATAGGGTGGTGGTACAAAGATTAAGGAACCGAGTAATAAAATTGCATGTTAAACCACCCGTCTTTAATGTGAGGTGCATGTATATGTTGGTTATTCAATGTAAAATCAAGAATATAATATTCTTGTTCCTCATTTTCACACTTCCACTACTTTAAATGATTCCACAGAGAAGACATCACCTAAACATAATGTAGAAAATTGTTTTGGGTGAGGACCAACCAATCCCACTTTAAAATTTAAACTATCTAAAACACCTTCACTCTTATTCATATTCCTAATTTCATTCACAAGATAAAGATGGAAATTGAATAGCTGTGATTCTTGTGGTGGTTTTTGAATCCCCTTAATCTATTCAACAAATATATTTTGCAAGAACTCATACATCCTCACATTACAACAACTTTGTCTGCAACCAGTTGGGAAGTCAACTCTACATCCACACCCTTAGTTTTCTATTGAGCATTGACCACAAACATGATTGAATAAGTATTAAAAGCACATATATCTAGAGAATGATACAGAATGTAACAAACCACACACAAACTTGTGGGTTGCTCCAAAAGTTAGAAACAAATTGGTCTCCTCCAAATGCTTGGATCAAAATCTGGACAAAAATCCTCATGGTGGGGTCCGCCATAATAATAAGAAGAATCATCATCCCTCAAATACCATCTACCCAAAACTGACATCTCAAGAAGAGTGTGATAAAAATAGATATAAACAAAAATAAAAAGAAACTAAATGAAAAAAATTTACAACTCAATATAGAAAAACTAAAAATAAGATAGTTTCCTAATTACAAGTCAACAACGGCGCCAAAAACTTAACAATGCCTAAGCACAAATGCAAGTGTACGTGGTCCTATCGAACAGTAAGGTGGATTCAATAAATTCCAAGTATCAATCTCTCAGGGACTTGTGTTCGCCAACTATCGAATTCTAGTTCAACAATTGAGAAGAAGTAAAAAATATAGTTTTAGAATTGTAAAGTAAAAAAAAGCTAAACTAATGTGGGAAAGTAAAGACCTTGGACAATCAAAGGATAAAATCCTAGGTTAAGGCTTATGAACAGTGAACCTACATTATTGAACTTGTTTCTTTAAATCACTTGTCTTTATTGTTGGTTCATAGGGTTAATCGCATGATCATGGTCTCCCAACCTCTAACTGATTACCTAACTTGGATATTACAACTACATTGTTGAGCTCGGATGTAATAGTCCAATTAATTTCTAAAAGATATTATCCTACGAGTGATTCAAGTAAGGTTTATAGGTACATCCTGTCCTAGATAATAATTCAAAATCCTTATTTCATAAAAGACAACAAACCTTACCTTGATTATTCCCATATTCTATCAGCCTATTCCCTCTCTCGAGATCATAAGGCTGACAATTGATGTATTCTAAGGGTAGCTAATCCTTAAAATAGTTAAATCAATTCAAAATGAAAGTAGTCATAATCTTGGCCTTAAATCCGGAGAAGGAGTTTAGCCTTTCATGGAAAAATTCATCATACAATCCCTTGGAGTGATGATACAAAAAATAATGAATCGTAAAACCTAAAAAGAAGTTGTGGTAGCCTCCAATGCTCCAAGATTTCCCTAAGTGATTAAAAACATTTATAAAGTTGTATTTATAACATTAGGGTAAGCCCAAGTCGTGTAAGATAAAGAATCAACATCAGTTCCAAGGGTGAAATAGAGCATGTGACATATGTTGTACGCCATAGAAATGGAGCATGCGACACATGCATATAACACATACACACTATTTTGGGTCCCTTATGAGTTCTTTGGTGAGTATTACATGCCTAAATATATTTCCACATTCGATCACCCGCCCAAGACATTTCAAGTGTCCAAATTTCTATTAAGTTGCGCATTGTGCTTCCGTGATCCATTTTAAGCCTTTTTGAGTTGTTTCCACAATATTTGAAGCTTGTATATCCTTCATATATCATAATATTCCATTAACCAAGTATCCTATATCATTAAACACAATAATGTAGTTCTCAAAATAGTACAACATTCAAGACAGGAAACTAGAAACACGAGCTAAGCATAGGGTTCATTCACTTTGATTTCTAACTTATTGTTTTAATTATTGTCTTGACGGAATTGACCCTTGAACATTAAAAAGAAGTTTATTCATATATAAATACACAATAACAACCTTAGGAATTAATTAAACACGTTATAACCCAATACAATAGACTAGACAAACACCTAGCTCAAGATAGTCACACTAGTTTTCTCGGTTGACTTATAAATAATCAATTTGAATTAAAAAATGTTTAAAAACACTATTAAACATTATAAATACATAAATAGACACTTATATGCACATTTATATCATTATAAACACATTAAGCACATGAGTCATCCTTAAAACAAGGGTAATAAGGGTAGAATTGTAATGCTAGAATGCCTAAATTCACCCAACATCAGTGGCATAAAGTGAGATAGTGACTGGATAAACAATGATGACTATACAGAGAAGGGAGATAGGTACATTCCACATAGTATACATGATACAAAATCCAAAATAAAAGAGATGCAAGCTAAGTTGGTGAAGGGTTTAGAAAATCAAGAAACCTGCCTTAAGGAGATTATGGATGATATGTAGGGGTTGAACTAGAAGTTTGACTCACATGCCACAACTATTAAGTAGTTGGTGTACCATTTTGGGTTGATGTCAGCAACTCTAAACTAAAGGCAGCCAGGTAACCTTTCGATCAACACAGTGTAAAATTTGAGAAATAATGGTCATGTACTTGCTATTACCACAAGGAGTGGTATAACTACTATGAATCCCCAACTATCTACTACTGAAGGTATTAATAATGAGACACCCATTGCTGAGTCTGAGAAGGTAAAAAGTGATAAAGGTACAATTGCTAAAAAAAAGGGTCCATTATTAATCTAGAAGAAAGATAGATTACAAGACCACCCCCACCTTTTACTCAGTGACTGAGGCACAAGAAAGAGAAAGGTAATTTTAAGAGGTTCATTGAGATACTAAGAGAACTGAGCTTGAACATACCTCTTCATTAGGAATTAGAGAAGATGCTTGTATACCACAAGTTCATGGAATAGTTGGTCACAAGGAAGAAAGCAGTGAATTTTTAGGATGTTGATGGTATGCACCACTGTACTGCAGTCACGACTAGGTACTTGGTGAAGAAAAAATGGTGATATCGGTGCATTCACTATACCATGAAATATTAGGTCATCAACATTTGCCTGAGACTTATGTGATTTAGGAGACAACATTAATTTGATTTCTCTGGTCAAGCTATTAGGCTTGAACCCTTCAAAATTGACTTTGATGCGTCTTTTGATGGTTGACTGCACAATGAAAAATCTTGTGGGAATCTCATTTAATAAGATTGTGAGGGTGGATAACTTTATCTTTCTGGCTGACTTTGTCATCTTGGACTGTGAGGTTTACATTGAGATACCCATTATTTTTGGAAAACCATTCAGGGCCACAGGTAGAGCTATGGTTGACATGGAAAAAGGTGAGATAAAATTTAGAGTCAATGGTAAGGAGGCGACATTCGACATTCAAAAGTTAATAAAGTATCCAACAAATATAAGGATAATGTCGGTGATTGATTGTATTGATGACTATGAAGGATATTCATGGGTATCTTGATGAATTCTAAGCAGTCAAGATACTCATGTCATGACGAGACGTGAACCAAGCACTGCATGGGAGGTAACCCATGCGATTGTTTATGAATTCTGAGTAACCAACATAGCCACGTCGTTCCATGACGCTAAATCAAGAACTGAGTGGGAGGCAACCTACTATTTTTGTGTTCACATGTTTGGTATTTTTGTCTTTTTGTAGGTCATTTTTGCTTTTGAACCTTACCCAGAATATGATAAAAATTTCAATGTTCATCAATTTCCAGGAAATGGGACTGTGTGGTCATCTTATCATGGTCACAAGTCCAACACGGCAAGTTGAGTAATAAGTTAGAAAGCTGAACTTTTAAAGATAAAAAATGGTAAGTTACGGACTCTGGCACTTAATTTTACTTTAGGGACCAAAAACATAGGTTGCGACGCAATAAGTAACTAAGTTTGGTTTGCGGAAAAGTAAGCCAAAAGGTTTTGCCTAGTACCTATACCTAGTACCTGTGGGCTGCAGGTACTACTTCAGCCCAGGACCCGACTGCAGCTACAGGGTACAAGTACGTGCCATAGGTAGGTCTAGATATGGGCCCACTTTTTAATTAAAATTTTAGGCCCACCAACATTTAAATATGCCCTATAGAAGCCCTTGCCTATATAAAAAAATTCTTACCCTTAGTGTAACTCATTCTAATCCTTAAAACTTCACTTTTATCTTTAAATTCAAACTTCCTACTTGAAATATAAACAAACCCACACTTAAGAAAATGCTAAATTAAGAATTGTTTGAGACACCAACTTGTCCCAATACGCTAAAAATAAGTTTCAACCTTGGTTTTGTTTGAGTTCTTTATTATTCTCTGTTGGATCTTCATATAGAATGTAACTTCCTTTGCTCCTAATGGTTATGTATTGGTTTATCTACTATTAAAAAAAGTTGATATATATATTTCGTTGCAAAATATATAAAAACTGTCATGTTTGTAAGTGGGAGCCTTGAAGTAGCCTAAAATCATAATTTAGGGCATTGTTTTGAACAAAAATACTATGTTTAGGCCCTGTGTGGAAGTTGAACTTGAATTAATAGAGTAATAACACGAGTTGAAATGTTTGTTTGCATTGAATTTCATGATCATTTATTTGTGTGTATACATTGGACTTTTTAGGATTTTAAACAGGTTATAGGGATGAAAAAATTGAGAAAAAAATTGAAATTTTTGAATTTTGAGTTTTTCTTTGACTTTTGCTATCCCTCACTTGTGTTGGAAACTAACTTTTAGTTTTTTAGGTACATATGGCACCTAAAGAGGTGAAGAAGATAAACTCTAGTACTTTTAGATGACAGGAAGAGTCTTCCAATCCTAGCAGATTATTGGAGGAGTACCTAAGGTAGCGACATAGAGACACTGCCACTGGGATGACACACAGAGTCACGAGAGGACAGACTCTCTATGCCACTCAATCAACTATAGCTCGATTGAGGATTAAGTTCGCATGGATATCACCCCCATATAATCCTCCACCAAATAATAATTATGTGGAGGATATAGAGTTTGAAAATACTCAATATGTTGCTACTCAGGACCCCAATCTAACGAGGGGTCCTAGGATTTATCTAATGAGGTTGAGTAAGAGCAGTCATCTGTAGTGCCCTAGGCCGAGAAGGGTGCCGATACTCATGTAAATCAGGAAGAGATACCCCAGTCTAGTGAGGGTACCAAGTAACCTTCCTACAATGCTTCAGTACAATAAAGTACCGCTCCTACGCCTGCCCCAGATTTATCTCTTGATGAGGGACATCAGAGGTAGTATGTTGAATAGATGTGGGATATTTATGATATTGATAGTCATGTTTGGGAGGTAATAAAGCTTGTGAAATGTATTTATGAGGAGCTTCGAATTGACTTATGAGGGATAGAGCATATACCACAACTACGGGCAGTATTTGACAGATATTAGATAAAATGGATAACTAGACCACTTGGTTCTTACAGACTGGATATGTTTGGGAGCTTTATATATATTACAAAGACACAGTAGTCCTTTCCATGTGAAACTATCCAGGCTTTATCAGATTTACTTGACAACCACAACTTTATCACCCACTATTCAAAGGGGTCAGAGTTGATAACAAAGAGGAGACTATCTGCAAAGTCATATTTGACTTAGATTACATAACTTTTTCATCTATAGGTAAGTGCAACCACAGATTGAGGATCATACAGGATTATTATATTATACGGGATATGGAGCACTAAGAAGAGAGGGTTGAGATGGCTAGGTGGATAGCCGATTATATTTCACCAATGGGTGATGAGACCCCATGGATATAGGGGTAGCCTATGATCAAGAAAGTCCTTAAAAAAGGATAGAGCAAGCTTTGGTAGTTCCTGATCACATACATACTGATACCTACTACTTTAGATAACACCTTGACATAGGAGAGAGAAGTACTAGTTGCCTATCTAATGGCCAACTTTGATGTTGATTTTATGCTACTCTGAGACATGAGCTGTATAGTAGAGCCTTTGGTTAGCTAACTAATTTATCATTTCCTTGCATGATCTAGATGCTATGTGATGAGGCAGAGTGCCTGCAACCAAAACTACACCGACAAGGACAATTAAGGGTTTTGTACCTTCTGGTACATCTAGGAGATTGAGATAATAGGAAACAATACTACAATCCTAGTCAAGGAGCTAAGAGTTTCTGTAGAACCCAATGAGGAACATACAAATAATATGGTTATTGGTATTGATATGGAGATAGGAGAGCAAAGAGATTCTCTAGATTTAAGTACATAGAGCTAGAGGACATAAGCTACTTCTTCTTCAGGCTTGTATTAAACCTCAAATTCGGTTGGTGCATCTATACAGCCTGCTCGCCCATCTACTATAACTCTTGTGATAGGTATGATTACTATATCCAGTTAGTTTTTATAGATTTTAGTGGATGGCCATAGGTCCAACACTGCTCTATTGAAGGTGGTTGAGACTGAAATGATTAACCTTTTAGGGAGATAAGATTTAGGGTTTAGAACATATTTGACTAGGCTAAGGCTAGATAGGAGGCTACTTAAAAAGCTGCATTGTCGGAGATATGTGCTGATTTTTAGACATAGATTGATAATTTGGAGAGATGGGTTCCATCCTAATATACTAAGATAGGTGTGCTAGATCTTGTTCATATGAGGGAAGATTTTGTTATTCTATGAGAAGAGGTATGCTCTCTTGTAGAGAGCCATGTAGTAGATACTCCCTCGACTTTATCCCTATGGTCTAGATATCACCTTCACATGCACCGAGATACTTTGACTTCTTTGCAGAGGATGATGAGGAGGTCAAAGTAGTTGAGACCAAGCGAGGTCACTTAGATATTTGTAGGATCCTACTATAACAAAGGAGGAGGCCAATAAGAAGGTCAAACATGATTCTTTAGAGACTACATTCATCGATAGAAAAAGGCGTGTACCTACATAAATGGGTGAATCTACTAGCAGTGCACCACCACCATCGCCTCTGCTAGCTTATATGCCACCATCTGGTGATGTTCCTGACTCTGGTGCCTAGTGCATCCCTGATTTGTTCTCACTTCCCTATGTTTTGCTATATTTTAGTGCATTAAGAATAGTTTAAATTTTTTTAGTTGGGGGGGGGGGGGGATACCATACCACTGTGGGTTTTTCTCATCGTTCTTCTTTTTCTATCGACTGTGGTATAGTTTTAGAACCAGCATGTCTAGTATAATTATGTGTCGTATTGTTTTCTTCTTTGTATTGTGTTATTTTTGTGTAATTAGGACATTTATAAGTATTTAGGGCATTAGTCATAGTTTGACTGATTTTTAAAACCCCTTCAAAACTTTGTGTTTGAGAACTGTGTTGATGTATATATATGTTAGCTTTGTGGATATTGTTATGGCATTAGAATTAGGATTATTATAACTATTTGCTAACAATTGCCTGAACTAGATAGGTAGTAGTTGGTGACATTGACTCTATGCTATATGTGTGTGAGATATTACCTAGTTCCTTTTGTATGTCGAATTTTGAACATGACTGATTAGTCTTGAATAGGTTGAATGATAGTCAATTCGGAAAGGATCATAGGCTATTTTTTATTTTAGTCCACTTTAGCCTAAATGGTCTCCTATGTGTGTATTTTATCACCTTATTCATGATTTTAGCCTGGTAATCCTATTGTTTCTGGTTTTCACCATTTACCTACCCATTTGTATTATAATTTACCTATTTTGTCCCAGGACCTCCTTGGACAATGTGCGCCTCAACATAGGCAAAATACCTAAGTTGAGTGTGGCTATTTTAGGGTTGTGCATTGTAAAAAATGGGTATGAAAAAGGAAAAAATAAGAGAAAAAGTTAGTAGGGCTGGATGTGACAGAAAAAGAAAAGAAATATGATAAATAAAAATCATCAAAAAGCAAAAAAAAAAAAAGATTCCACCCAACTTGAATGTGCAATGAAAGAATAAAAGGGTGAAATAAGGATGGAATAAATAGGAAATAGGCTAGTAAGTGAGAACCCAAGGTTAGCGTTGTGCAAAGGATAATTAATCACTTCATATGTCCATATATATTATACCAGTATACTAGTCCCCAAGCCTAAATTACAAGCTGAGAAAAGTCCTATAGTGATTCTGACTTGACTATATAAATGCTATAGTAAAGAAAAAAAGGGCAATCCTATGGTATTTGACATGTATTGACTAGAGATTCTTTGTTGAGTGTTAATATATATTGACCATTCCTACATTAAAACATATGATTTTATATGATTAAGAGTGACATCTTTGTTGTAAGAGCACTTGAGTCATGTTGCTAGCTATTTGATTGTTCGGGTAGTGTAATTTGTATATATAAGTGGTTATCTGTTGCTAATGTTATTTCCATGACTTGATCCCATTGTGTGACATTGTTGTGGTTTATGTTCATACATATTTGGTTTTAAAAATTGATATTAAAGGGGGATATTGTAATTTGAACTTAATGTGAAGACTGACTTCCTTGAATAACTTACATACTCCCAGTTAAGTATCGGTTTTGGTGCCTGAGGACATACTAAGGTTCTATGTTGATGGTGTTAACGTGCTATATAAATATAGTACAGTTGACGCTTAGAATAAGGAAAATATTCAAGTTTATATGG
This sequence comes from Capsicum baccatum var. pendulum, assembly GCA_030864225.1. Lineage (NCBI taxonomy): Eukaryota > Viridiplantae > Streptophyta > Magnoliopsida > Solanales > Solanaceae > Capsicum > Capsicum baccatum. The sequence goes on along the minus strand of CM061558.1, from coordinate 193,691,165 downwards.
CATTTTTTAGATATGATCTATTTTGGGTATGTTTTGCAAGAAACCATGTTTTGGATGATAATTCATGAAAAAAGTGTTTTTGGCCACTTTTGGATCAATTATGGATGTTTGGAATGTTTTATGGCTTGATCGTGATCAATTCATATTAAAGAGTCAAAGAAGAGGTGAAAAACTCACTCCCTGCACCTACTAAGTCAACCTACAAACCACATGTAGACCTATAGACTACATGTATACAAAGTGGGTACTAGAAAGACAATATCGTGAGAGTTGACTAGTAGGATATTTTTCCATCTGGTACTTATAGCATGCACCTGCATAAGGCGCCAGATCGTAGGTACTACCTGTGCCTAATGCCAAATGACAGGTACTACATCGCCCTCATAGACCGCAGGTATAGGGAGCAGGTGGCCACAGACCCTATTTTCTCCTATTTTATCCAATCTTTATTTTTAGGGTTTTCTCTTGTACTATGAATACCCTTTATGTACTTTTTATAAGGAGTTACGGACTTTTAACACTTAGAAACATATTTTGATTTCAAGATCCATTCTTGATCTTGGGATTTCCTTGTATTTACTTTGATTGATTATTCAGCTTACAGTTGTGGGTTTTCATCCATCTTGTCATTGTGATTTCATATTTTCTTTCCAATATGAAGCTTATTTAGTTTTTCACTATAATGAGCTGCTAAAAACCATCGCTAGGGTTGTGGAAACCTTAACAAATTAACAAAGTAGGGGAAGTCCGATTGTTGATCTGAACCAATTCCCATGGCATGGATTTCTTTATCTTCGTTATGACTAATTTCATAATGGGTGCCCACATTAGGGTCCCACCGAGATATTTCTACTTACTCCAAAAGAGGAGTAGTGACTAGGAAATGATAAAGACAATAATAACTTGGGAATTAATTGTCGATCCATTTCACACACTAGAATATAGTGAATGACCGTTGACTTTATTCTAATAACTAGAGACTCAAAAGGTAATAGTTATGTAAGATCAGCATAAGGGTTAGTAACGTGACACCTTGAGACTCAAAAGATAAAGGGTGAAATCCTTCTCCTTATCAAAAGACTGTAGGAGGTACATAACTTATTGATTCTGTATAAAAGGTATTTGGTTGATTCAATAATGCACAATAAGCCTACGGAGTTGAGACGATAGGGGGAACACATTTCTAGTGTTCACTTAAGATTGATTTTCGACCAAGTTAATATTGTTCTTTGCTTAAGTCTACTACAAACCAATCCCCCAATTTAGTTTTCTTGTTTCGCCCATAGACTTCATCCACTGAGAAACTGTTAAGCCATGAGTTCACTTGTGATTCGACCCCAACCATAGTTGGGGTACTATATCTTGATAATGAATGTACCATTATCTAAAAGGAGTTGTTGCTTGGATATCATCAAATAACAGTCACCAAAGAGAGTAGCTATGTGGTAATGCCAAAGATGACCAAAAAGCTCAAAGAACCTGGGAGTTTCACTCTCCCCATTAAGATTGGAAACAATGAGTTAGTCCACACATTGAATGATTTAACGGAAAGCATTAATTTAATGCCCCTGTCTTTTTCCAACACCTTAGTCTTGGGGAAGCTGAGATTGAGCTCTATAATACTCCAATCGGCAGACCGGACCCTAGCCAATCCTAAAGGAATTATAATGTATGTACTAATCATGGTTGGTAAGTTTATTGTTGTTCCTAATTTTATTGTTTTAGATTTTTGGGCAGATGAAAGGGTGCCGATCATCTTGGGACGTCTATTCTTAACGACGGGATGAGCATTGATAGATGTAAGAGAGGGCATGCTCATAATAAAGTTGTATATAAAGAGGTTGTTTTCAAAGCATACAAACCACTCAACACACTATCCCACTATAAGGATTTGTATATAATTATAATGATTGAAGGGGATAAGTGTGGGGTGGTGGAGTTTAGTCCACCAAAGATCTCACTGAATAATTTCATTGAGCAACCCATGCCACAAATACCCTTGTGTAAAGTGATGCTGATTGATGATCCTAAAAAGGCTATTGTTGAGAAAGCTGTAGACCTTTAGAGTACACACTTAAGACGTCAGAAACAAATAAGAAGATGGCCTCCAAGTAGGAGGAAAAGGATGAAGTAAAATAGTTGAGTATAATGTTGGGTCGTGCCGCGACACTAAATTAGGAGCTTCTTGGGAGGCAAACCAAGTTAAGGTAGGTTTTATATTCTGTATTTTAAGTTCTTACTTTCGTAGTTTTTATTTTTTTGGGTCACAGGTTGATGGGAAGTCTTAGTACTGGAAAACTGAGCTAAAAATCATGCCGAAGAATGAGTGTAGGGTCCTCAAACCCTCTTAATTTATAAAGATGCTACTAAATACGCTTAGATTCCTTAAGGAGTATTTATATCACTACTTTTAAGTACACTTTAGGGACAAAGTATATTTTTAAGTGTGGGGTGGTGAAATTCCCATTTTTATAAGTAATTTAAATTTTTTTATTTTAGGCACATGAGATATTGTTGTTGGTTCTATGTATGATTACATAATTCAAGTAGGTTTTAAAAGTAAAGAGCATGTTGATGGTAAGAATTAATACTTTTGATACTCTTAGGCTCATGTTTATGATTTTTGTACTTGCTGGCGTAAAGTTGAATTCATGCAATTGTCTGGTTGAGAGTCTATAATGATCCTACTTGAGTTGAGCATGTGCCATATATGTGTGAGGTTTTGTATATTCCTTGTTATACTTGACGTCTAGAATTTCTTTGGTGTGTATGCACAACAAAATAAGAAACGTCGATTTAGGAGATAATATAGACAGTTCTTTGATAGCCATATTTATACCTTCTTTTACCTGCCCTTGTCCATAATTATATTTAACTTTATTAAGCCCTTAGATTATTCTGTCGCAGCCTAATATGTATTCTAATCATTTTTCATTTAGCATAATTTGTTCCTAACCCCCTAAGTGCTTTATTTAAAAATTATTTGAGTGAAGGAGTTTGAAATTCAAGTAGGGAAAAAGGTGAAATTTAAGCCCCAAAGTAATAGTTATTATTGTGTACAATTAATATGTATGGTGGTTTGGAGTTGGGTAATGAGAAGATTTTTTTTAAAATTGAATAATATGTACATAGAATACTCCTACGATAGTTTGTGTGAATGAGCTTAAAGATATAGGGAAAAAATATGTGGGTAGATAAAAATGGTATAAATGGGTTGTTAGAGGTGAATTGAATGAGCAATGTGATGTATTAAAGCACTTAGGGGAGATAGTCACTATTACTTGCCAAAATAGTTACTACCCATTCCATAGCCTACATTACAACCCATAAAAACCTTTTTGATCTTAAGCCTTAACATTATGATATTAGTGGAGTACTTCACCCTATGATTCATCTTATTAACTTGTGAATTCTTTGAGAGGGTGAGCGCAATGTAATTCTTATACCCATTTTGTGATAAACTACATCTATGTGAGCAAGTATGGGTAACTCTCTTGTGGTCAGGGCACATGTTTGATGATAGTTGGGTGATTTGTAGAATGTCTTTGACTTAGAAATATGTATGAGTTTTCCATCTTTATAAGTCAATTCTTGAGTCTATGATGTTTTGGAGTCGTATTCTTTAGCTTTTAATTGTGTATATAACAAGCCTAGTGTATAAACTTGCATTTTGTGTCAGTATTGTATACTAGATTGAGTGTGTTGCTTGTAATAGAATTGTGGATTGACTTCTGACTTTGATACTTAAAATAAAGAGTCACTAAAAATAACAACTCTTTAAGAGTGGGGTGGTTATCTGAGGTGGATTTGTGCGTCTGAGTGTTGTTATTCTTGCTTATTTAGCCTTGTTTTGAGTGTGACTTATGCACAAAATGTGTTGATAATGGTATTATTGAGCATCTCATTCTTAAAATAATTAGTCACAATTTTTAAGGTTAAATTTAATCAAGCCTAGTTTCAAACAATAGGTTAATCAACATAATGGACAAAACTAGTTCTTAGCTTAGGTTTCTAGTTCGTTTTCCTGGAGATTATGTTGTTTTGAGCTCTAATCCATGGTATTTGATGCTATAAGATGTTTGGTGAGTTGAATAAGAAAAGATATGTTGGATAAAAAATCTTGAAATCTAGTGGAAACTACGCCATATGGCTTGGGATGGAAGGACGAATGCATGGGACAAGTTTAGAAGTAAAAATAGAGGTCGTGAAGGCAATGGGCATTGCGGACCTTGGTTTACGTGATGTGAGGGGTATTACAAACTATATGCAGCCTAAAATATGAATTCCAGTTTTTCACCAAGACGAGGATTCACCACAGACTTTGTTCCCCATTTTGAGAGAGGCAATGAGGACGTAGTCTAGAACTCGACCAAATTATCCTCCTATAAATAGAATAGTTGTGTACAATACAAAACACTTTGGATATCTTTGAAACTTTAAGAGGGGATGTAAAACACTTCAATTATGGGTTTTCTATATTTAATTTAGTTTTTTAATGGATTTTAACATGTTTTCTATCTTTGTGAGTACTATTATGTCCATGAGCGACTAAAAGCCCCCTTTCTGGGGTTAAGACCAAGAACATGATTACTATTTCTTTGAATTGATTTTTTTTGACTTATTATCATATTTTATTTTTTATTTATCCTTTTTATAACTATTTTAAGTATTTCCAACCCTTAAAATGCATTCATTGTCATCCCCTAAGCCTGCGAAGAGGAACAAGAGGATAAAACATGGGGATAAATAGAATAGGATTATAAACTTCTATAGAACAAAGTTTTTATTTGAACTAAGGATAGAGATATACTAAGTGACCTATTTGGTTAATTATAGGATGAAAAATAAATGTATTTCATTTAGTTCTCACATCCCCGCTCAACGATGTTGTGGGGCTAAGCTAGATAAACGATTAGAGGATCGAGGGACCATAATCATTATATCAACCTTGTGAATCAACAACCAAGATGAGTAATCTAACCATTGAAATTTAATGGAATAGTAGGATTGTTCGTAGAGGCTTGATAACACACAAATTACACTCTTAAATGGGTGTAAGCGATCATTGTCAATACAAAACCAAACGAGGTTGGGGTCGAATCCCACAGGGAATATGGTGTGAACTCAAGTTGTTTCCTATTTAATCCATAGATAGTTTAATTTTTCCTGAAATGGGGGGTTTAGGTTTAAAACGTTATTGTTTGTCACTTTACTTTCGGTGTTTGTAAATCAAGAGTTTATGAAATAACAAGAATTATGTTCACTAGGGCTTCCGATACATGACAGATGCTAAAAGTGATTTAAGATTTTCACGCTGGGTAGAATAACAAGCAATATTTATGGATGTCATGCTTAAATGTCTCTCGACCTACTTAATCGTTTAATTCCCTATTCCTCTCGGACTTAGGAAATTTCTATTTACTGCCCAGATTTTACCTTAGGTTAACAAACCTTATTACAACGCTGATTATTAAAAGAAGTATTTTCGAGTCCTTATTGATAATTAACTTCCTACTATAATTGATTTCTTTCTCAAAGAAATCAATGAAGGTGTGTTTACTATTTGTAATAAACAAACGTTGATTAAAACTTCAAAATTATCAAGAAATCCTACCACCTTTTGAATCTTAAATACTTAGCACTTCATCAAGACCTAACCCTAGATTCCATAACTCAGGTTAATGGAGTTTAGCCACTCATTATGTAACTAATGAAACACATAACTAAATTCACGATTTGAAAGATGAACTTACAAAGATGAATAATAACTAGTAAATCGTAGATTAGAGCACCAAGGAAAAATCCCAAAATACTGATAATAATCTCTCAAAAAAATAGTTGTGTTGTTAAAGTCAAGAAGTAAAGAGAGAACAATATCAAAATATGTTGTCCAAAACTCAAGGTGTTGACCTTATACGGAATAATAATTATATTAATAACAATAATGTCTATGTCTAGAAAAATCCTAAAACAAAGCATTGCATAGTTTACCCTAAATAAGGAGACAAAATCAATGTTACTGTTTTTTGTCGGAATAGATGATAACTATTAGTGGAACTTTATCAGGATCCTGACAACATATCAAGAACGTTTTCAGGTCTTCTTCAAATCAGCACTAGTCCTGTCTTAGGTTGACAACAACTTATGATGGCTTATCAGGACTGTGATGACTTATCAGAAATGTTGTCACACTTTTTCTGGAATTCTCATGTCCTGCCTAAGTCTGACGACATTCCTGATGAATTATCACCATTATGATGGCCTATCCGAAAATGTCATCGATTCTACAAGCTAGAACTCATTCCCTATTTAAGGTTGACGGCAAACTTGATAAATTATGAGACCCTTGACGGCTAATCACCGAATGTCATCACAACTTCCTCTTTAGGCCAATTCTCTATCTACTGATGACAACCAACCTGATAGCTTATCACAGGGTTGACGACTTATCACAAATATTGTCAGCCATACTTGTGTTCAGATTTCTTAAAATTTCAACTTCTTTGCTTCATTTCATGGCGGTTCTCTATTATATCAGCTTCAACTAGAAAATCAAACATAAACTAATCAAAAATAACTAAAGTTGCTCAAGACCTTACTATTATTTAGAGTTAAAAGACTCAAATGTGTTAGCATATGCTCACACATCAACACCCTCAACTTGAAACACTTTCTTATCCTCACAACTAAAACATAACTAAGAGAATGCAAAGTACAATTTGGAAGCCAACTACTCATATTAGTTTAGAATAATTTCACCATCTCCAAGGTCAGTCAATTTAAATCTCACTATTGATATTTTGAAGAACAACCATGCAACTCACAAGCATCAAGATATGTAAAAAATTCAGCAATAACAATCATGCCATTCCAAGATCACACTATCTAATCATGTCAGTGACTTAGCAACATACCCAATGTGCCCTCACAACAAAGAAATCCCTTTTTCCACTCATATCAGAATTCACATACATAAACATAGGGATAATCATAAGTCTCACTCTCAGAATGAAGTTCCAAACACTGAATGTCAAATGCTATAGGCTTGCCCTTATAGTCAGTACCCAAATCTTTAGGTAGTTTAGTTAGGATCACTTTAGGGCTTTTCTTAGTCTTGTAATGTAGGATAGTGGCTGGTATGATATTCATGGATATTTTAGAGTGACTATGCCTCCTTGACACTATACTAAACTCTTAGGATATCACTTTTCAACATTCTTTTCTTTCTCTTCTTTTATTGATCACACATGCTCAAGATGGATGCGGTCTTTTTAATCATTATGTTATCTTTTAATCAGCCTCAACACAACTTTCTCTTTTCTTATTCCCTTTTCACCGCAAACAGATTTTTATTTTTTCTCTTATTCTACCTCTCTTCATGCTTATTTTGCATGACACACCCCTATGATAGCTACCATCAAATTAGTCTATTTGTCTAAGTCAAGGTGCATAGTATTCAAGGAGGATTAGGGCCAAAATAGGTTCATTGTGAGGTAAATAGGAAGGTAAGAGGTTTCAAAGAAAGAAACAGGCTTATAGGCTCAAATCAGGGATCAAAGAATATTATTCATATTGGGAAGGTCATTAGGCTGAAAGTGGGTTACAATAATAAATGGCCTATGATCTTTTCCTAACCCCTATCCTATAATCTGGGAAGGAATAGTAAGGTAAGTTTTAGATTCGGCACACAGAAGGAGCTGGGTAAGACCTCACACACACATGGCACACAAGCACATCGCATATCACTACTTATCTAATTCATGTAATTTGTTCAAAAAAAATCATCAGGTTTCTAGACTAATGCCACAAAAATATGCACCACAGTCACAGATAAATGTAATTCACATAGTTATAAGTTTAGATCAATGGAGAGGTGCTCAAAAGTCACAAAACAAGCTAACTGCCTCAAGTACCTATATTACTCCTAATTATCTACCAAAAATTATTACAACATCCTACCCTACACCCTCAACTTAAAATTAAAAATAAAGCTAAACTAAGGGTTAGAGTATACCGAGAATGGATCAATCTCGGGGTTCAAGGGTTGCGTCCCATGCAATGCCTGATTTAACATCGTGGTATGACTCAGGTATCTTGATTACCTGAGACTTTATTAAGACAGATAATGTTGATACTTTTCTTCGATTCTTTTGGACCAATGTAAAGCTTGACATGAAGCCCAGTTACTTTGAAGGTACTGCCGTCATTGTTTTCAAGCTCCACTACTCCAGATGAGTAGACTTGGCTAACTTTAAAAGGTCCTGCCACTTAGATTTCAGCTTACCTGGGAACAATTTGAGTCTGGAATTGAACAAAGGTACTATGTCACCTTTTTGGAAGTCTCATTTCTCTATCATCCAATTATGGTATTTTTTTTATCTTTTCTTTATACAGATCTTGTCGTTCATATATCCTAAGATGGAATTCATCCATCTCATTCAGTTGCCCCATCTTAGCTCTGCTGCCTCCTTCTAATGCAAATTTATCCTTTTGAGCTCCTATAAGTCTTTGTGCTGTAGCTCTATTAGTATGGGGAAAGCTTTTCCATAGACCATCCAAAATGGTGACATGCCAATGGGTGTATTGAATTAAGTTTGATATTCCCACAGGGCATCATCGAGCTTCCAAGACCAATCTTTCTAGCTAACGTTCACCGTTTTAGCTAGGATTGCTTAATCTGTAGATTTGACACCTCTACTTACCCACTGGTTTGGAGGTGGTATGGAGTAGCTACTTGATGTTGTTTCAACCCATATTTTTCTAAACATGCTTAAAACCGTTTGTTCCAAAAAGAAGATCCTCCATCACTTATTATAGTACGTGGTACTCCAAAGCGAGAGAAGAAGTACTTCTTGAGAAAAGCAACAACCCTCTTCCGTTCATTCCCAGACAATGCTACAGCTTCGAATAATTTCGAGACATAGTCTACAACAACTAAAATATACTTTATCCCATACGATCTTACAATAGAACCCATAAAATCAATGCCCCAAACATCAAACAATTCCACTTCAAGTATCTTAGTCAAGGGTATCACATGTTATTTAGAGATTGACCCCTACCTCTGACATTGGTCACATTTTAGCACAAACTCGTGGGTATCCTTGACCAATGTTAGCTAGTAGTAGCCAATCTACAACACCTTTCTAGCTGTTCGGTCGCCTGGATGGTGACTCCGAACTAGGGAAGAATGACGTGCTTTTAATATGCAAAATACATCCATTTCTAGTACACATCTCCTTATAATATTGTCGGCACATCGATGAAAACGATATGGTTCATGCCAGAAGTAATGAGTCACATCATGCAAGAATTTCTTCCTTTGATGGAAAGAAAGGTTTTCTGGGATGACCTCACTCACAACATAATTTGCATAATCTGCATACCAAGGCAATTTTTCCATATCGGTAGCCAGGGTGTCATCATCAAAGAATGCATCATTTATCTTTGTTTCATCACTAATTTCCTATTCACATTCTATTCTAGATAGATGATTTGCAACCTAGTTTTCACAACCTTTCCTATGTTTGACCTTAAAGTCAAATTCTTGCAGCAGTAATACCCATCTAATCAGCCTTAGTTTTGCATCCTTTTAGCAATTAGATACCTTAAGAAATCATAGTCGGTGTGGACCACCACTTTGGTCCCAAGTAGATAAGCTTTAGAATTCTCAAAAACATACATTATAACTAGAAGTTCCTATTCAGTGATGGTGTAATTCCTTTGTGATCCATTTAGTGCTTTGCGGGCATAATATATCAGATGAAATAGTTTCTCCCTCTTTTATCCCAATAAAACTCCAAGGGAAATACTACTAGCATCACACGTGATATCAAATGGTTTTGACCAGTCAGGTGCAACAACAATAGAGGCCTCAACCAACTTCTTTTTAAGGTATTATAATGTCTTCATGCGCTTATATCAAAGGAAAACTTCACTTCTTTCTCCAAATATTTTCAAAGTGGATTTGCAACCTTCGAGAAGTATTTTATAAATCTTCAATAAAAGCCAGCATGTCCAGGAAAACTACACACTCCCTTCACTGTAATGGGAGGTGGCAGTTTCTTAATAACTTCCACTTTTGCTCGATCAACTTCTATCCCTTTTACAAAAATTTTGTGGCCGAGACCGATGCCCTCCTTTACCATGAAATGGAATTTTTCCTTGTTAAGCACCAAAATAAATTCAACACATCTCTACAAGGCTAGATTCAGATTTGCAAAACACATCTTGAATAAATCACCCACCACAGAGAAATTATCCATGAATACCTCTGTGGTGTCCTCTACCATATCTAAAAAGATAGACATCATACATAATTAAAAAATGGTGGGCGCATTGCATATCCCAAATGGCATCCTCTTAAATACAAAGGTGGCATATGGGCGTATGAATGTCAGCTTCTCCTGATCTTCAGAAGCAATGCCGATTCGGTTGTATTCGGAATAACCATCCAAGAAGCAATATCAACCCCTTCTATCCAATCAATTAACCATTTGGTCTATAAAAGGCAACGGGAAGTGGTCTTTAAGAGTCCAAGAATTCATCTTATGGTAGTTCATGCAAACTAGGTACCCAATTATAGACCTGAGTGGAATCGATTCATTCCTTTCATTAGCAACCACCACTATGCCCCCTTTTTTAGGCACGTATTGAACTGGGCTCACCCACTTGGTATCAGAAATAGGGTAAACCACTCCCATATCTAAAAAAATAATAATCTCCTTCTTAACCACCTCTTATATTAGTGGGTTAATATGGAACTAATGCTCTATAGTTGGAATATAATCTTCATCAAGTTGAATTTTATGCGTGTAGATGCCCGAGGGAATACCAGTAATATCTGTGATGGTCCATCCTATAGCTCTCTTATGCCTCTAAAGTACTAAAATAAGTTTGTTTACCTATTGCTCATCCAAATTAGCCACACTAATAATAGCTAGCGTCTTCCCATTGCCTAGAAACATGTACCATAAGTGTCTAGGTAGTTCTTTGAATGCTAACACTAATAACCCACCGTCATGCCTCCTTTCTTGGGAACACATTATACCGGGCTTACCCATTTACTGTCAGAGATTGGATACACAACTCCTGCGTCTAACCACTTGATAATTTCTTTCTTCACCACTTCTTACATAGGTAGGTTGAGACGCCTTTGAAGCTCAATGGTGGGTGTGCAATTTTCTTCAAGCTGAATCTTGTGTGTACAAATCCCAGGTGGAATACCAATAATATCAGCAATGGTCCATCCAATGGCTTGTATATACTTCTGTTGAATAGCAATGAGAGCTATAACTTGTTGTTCACCCAAATCTGCCGCTACAATGACTGGAAGTGTGTTTCTGCTTCCTAAGAATGCATACTTTAAATGACTAGGCAGCTCCTTCAATTCTAACGTGGGTGGCTCTTTAATAGATGGCTTGACTGGTAGTGTGGGTTGATTTTTGTGACCAAGGTCCAGCTTCTTGGGAGTATGGCGATATGTCCCTAATCCTGATAGAGCACAAATAGCTTCTTCACAATTATCAGCATCCTTACTCTCTCCATTCATGAGCACAACCGCCAATGGGTCATCAATAATTTGCTCTTCTTTAAGTAATTATTTCTCATCATCAAAGTAAACATCAGCCACCGAAAATATGTTCAGCTCTTTGGGTTGCTTCATTGATTTGCACACATCAAAGCGAACTACTTCGTCATTTATTCAGAATGAAAGCTCATTAGCTCTCAAATCAATAAGCACACTTACCGTAGCAAGGATAGGGCGCCCCAAGATTATGGGAACTTCTGAGTCTGCCTCACAATCCAAAATAACAAAGTCTGCCGAAAAGATAAATGAAGAAACTTTTACCAATACATCACATAGAATACCAACAAGTCATTTTACCGACCTATCCGCCATTACGAGCCTCATATTGGTAGGAGTAGGATCACCCAACCCCAACTTTTGATAGATAGATAATGGCATCAAATTGATCCTGGCTCCTAAATCACATAATGTCTTGGCAAAATTCAAAGATCCAACGGTGCAAGGAATAGTAAAAGCTCCGGGGTCTTTCTTCTTCTGAACTAGTGATTGGGTAGCGATTGCGCTGCAGTGATGAACATCATCTTTAAAATCATAGCTTGCTGCCCGCTTCTTTGTTAAAAGATCCTTCATAAATTTCGCATACCTAGGCATTTGTTCTAGTGCCTCTACCAATGGAACATTAATGGTCAGCTGATTTAACATAGTCATGAATTTACTGAACTTTGTATCATCTGCCACCTTCTTCAATCTTTGAGGAAAAGGTGGTGGTGGATAAGGAATTGTTTTCTCCACGGCTTTCTTCTCCTCTTGCTTCCGTTTTTTAGCCTTTTCAGGCTGCAACATACTCGGTGTGACGTCATGGACGTTGTGGGTAGCTTATGTGGATTCTTCTCCTTTTGCATTATCATCAATGTCCGTTACCTCGTCAACCACTAGCATGCCTTTTGATGGAGTTTCCAGTACCTTACCAATTCGGGTAGTAATGGCCATGCATGACCCATCATTTTTTGGGTTTTGCACGGTGTCGCTAGGTAAAGTGCCAGCCTTTCTTTGATTGAGTGCTGCTGAATGTTGGCTTAATTGCTGCTATTTTTGCTTGATTGAAGTGGAATGAGAATCAACTAATTGATTCATAGAGGACAAATCATTTATTACCTCCGTTACTCACGTTCTTGTTGCTTCCACTCCTTTCAATAGTTTTGCAATCATGTCTTCCATACTTCCAAAACTAGATGTGGTGGTGTCACGTCTACTTGGGGGAACGTATAAACCACTCTTTTCATTCTTGTTCTTCCAACTACCTTGGTCCTTGTTTCCAAATTTTTCATAATAGTTCCGACCTTGGTTTCCTTGGGTATTACCTCAGAAATCCCCTGATTGTTAAAGTAGTTGCCTTCTTCTTCCGAATTAGATTCATCTCTTCCTTTTGACACAATAGCTTTGACTTTTTTGGTCTTCCCTGATAATAAATGCTTTGTAAGAAGATCCATTTGTGTTTTCATGTGCGCCATATCTTGATCACGTTCTTCTTGTCTTCTCCTTTGGTCTTTAGTCATGCTAATAGATAAAGTGGGGATTGCTACCTCAGAATCCCTAATATGCCAAGCTCTACTTTTCTTCATCATACGATCTAGCATATTACTTGCTTGACCAAAGGTGAGGTCCATAAAAGATCTTCTAGCCGCATTATCCACCACTGTTTTAGTTATTGAATTCAAGGCTCTATATAGTATCTCCATTAGGTGAACATTAGTCATATGATGGTTTGGGCACCTCGTTAGCTTCATCTTGAACCTCTCCCATGTTTCATGAAGGGCTTCAGTTGGAAGCTGATGAAAGTTGCTCATTTCATCTCTCAATTGTGCTCTTTTGGAAGACGGAAAGAATCTTTCTAGGAAAGCGTCTCTCAATTGCCTCCAATTTGTAATAGAATCAGGAGTAAGCCCATTCAACCATAGAGTTGCCTCCCCAGACAGTGATAATGAAAATAGATGTAATCGAATTGCATTCTGACCATCACCAGGATTGTCAAATGACTTGCATGTAGAAATAAAGTTGATGAGATACATATTCGGATCATTGCCTGCTAGTCCACCAAATAATCACTTGAGTTGCAATAACTGAATCATGGTGATTGTGATGTTGAACTTGGCTCCGGGTGCTAATGGTGGAGGAATAATGGATTTTGTGGCTCTGGCTCCATCAAGATCATCATCATCATCGTCGAAAGCTGGTTGCATGGGTTGGAGATCATACCTAAACCTAGCTTGACGACCTCTTCTGTTGCCAGGTGTTGCGATCTCAGCATCATGCCTAGAGTTTAGTAACTCGTCATCACCTAAATCCTCATCGTCAGGATTTGTTGCTCGCCTAGGGTTATCAATGTTTTGTTAGTGTACTTGGGCAGCGGCAAGAGCTGCTAGTCTCGCATGTTCCTATTGAGCAGCCATTCTTTCAATTTTTGTTTGTGCCTCCATTCTGCCAATACGTGGTGGTTCAGGATTGATAGGTAATAACGGTTGACTAAAACTTCCAGTATGGGTCATGTATTGAATAAAAACCTGCAGAAAACAAAAACAACAACTAAAAGTAAAAGTACGAGAATCTTTGACCAAAGGGTCTAGTAATTATCACGAACTTAATTGACACTTGTATTCCTCGCAATGGTGCTAATTTTTGATAATGCTCAATCTACATCTCTTGTAGTAGTGTAAAGCAGTCGTTTGTCAAATATAGAACCCAAATGGGTTGGGTATCGGTCCTACAGGTAATAGCTTGGTCAACAAGTAAGCAAAGATTACTAGACTTTTAGTGCAAGTCTCGTAAAAACGGGGGATTGTAACGTGTAACCAAAATAATAGAGTAAAAACTGAAAATAGCAAAGTAAAGAGAAGGAATGTTAAGTAAGATGTAAAACAATGAGAATTGAGAGGTTGGTGTTACGTCCACCTTATGAGTTGTACGTCTCTATTGTCTATGAGTTATGCGGAATTCAGACATGCATGTTCTTATAGAGAATTGTATTCGATGGTAAATCCAAGCTCCTTTCGACCTAAACAAAGACTATTTCACTTTAACTCTTTCGAGCTTAAAGCGTATCTAACGGTATAAATTCTTCAAGAGGTTAATCCAGTTACGGCACTAACTTTTTAATAGGGGATGGGACCCTATTACCTTGACATTATCTCTTTTCCAGACATATAAATTTTCTTTCGAATAATTTAATGCTATACTGGTGTATTCTATGTGTCTGCAGCCACAAGAATTTACATTAAGATGAAGAGAATAATGATATAACCATCATACGTGTCACGAATTCACAAACTCATAGCAATAGATAGTATCTCATAAGGCTTCCATAACCCAAACAGAGAAGTTTAGTTACTCATGAGTGCGAAGGAAATCATAATAGATATTATCATTGTACCACAATAAAGATCTCACGTTAGGTATAGGGGTAAGAATGGCGTGAACTCCCTTGCAAAGTAGTGTTTCTCTTGTTATGGAAATTAAGAATTGAATAGATGAATAGAAGAAGAATAAAAAGTAGAATTATGAAAATTAGAATTGTTGGAAGGGTAGAGGAATGAATAAAAATATCTAGCAAGATAGGGTGTACCCATATCCTATTCCTACTAAGCTAATGAATTACTTAACCCAATCCTACTAGGTTAATGTATCATTATCCTAATCCTAATAAGTTACTGCTAGTCCCCCAAAGTCTTCAGAATTGCTGTTTTTTGCCCGGGATAGGTTTTCCATGCCTCACTTTTGGTCCTTAGCATCCAAGCTTTCCCTTTCTTATTTCGTGAAGCTTTCTTTGGCGTCAAGTTATCCATAAAATGCTGAAATCTGCATCATTTATACCTGAAAACTTGCTAATCACGTTTCTTAGCTCACTTATAGGAAAAAGGACTTAAAGTGCATGAATTATATATTTTGTCCTCGAAACTTAGCTAAAATATGGCAGAATATAGAACTTTAGGCGTGTAAATTCGCCTATCATCAGACCTCGAAGTTCACCTCGCAATCCAGAATGATGAAGTCTACAGGGAATATAAAGTTGGACACCTTCACCAACACATTATAAATAATGTCAACATGTCGCTTTACTGACCTATCCGCCATCACGAGTCGTATTTTGGTAGGAGTGGGATTTCCCAGACCAAGATTTTTATAAACGGTCAGTGGCATCAAATTAGCGCTTTCTTCCAAATCATTTAATGCCTTGGAAAATTCCATAGTCCTAATTGTATAGGTAATAGTGAATACGCCTAGGTCTGGCTTCTTCTGCACAAAGGTCCTTGTAGAAATAACTCGATAATTGTGGAGATTTTTATCCAATTCGTAGCTCACAACTCTTTTCTTAGTCACAAGGTCCTTCATGAATTTAGTGTATCGTGGCATTTGCTCAAGTGCCTCAACCAAAGGAACATTTATTGTCATTTTCTTGAGCATTGCAAGGAATTTGTTGAATTTTGCATTATAAGCCTTTTTTTTCAATCGTTGACGAAAGGGAGGTAGTGATCTTGGGATAGTTTTAAATACTACTTCCTCTTCCTTCACACTTTCATTCTCTAAAGCTAACAGAACTATCCAGCTTCTCAAACTCCACTGGATTTCTTTCTTTGAATTTATCAACAACTACCTCACTATCTACAGATTTTCGCACAAAAGGGCTAGGTAATATCTTACCACGGATTATGAACTATATTGCTGGGTAACGTTCCTCTTTTTCTCTGGTTAAATATAGCAGAAAATTGGCTCATCTGCTGCTCTAACTATTTGATGAAAGTGGAGTGTGAGTGCACCAACTGACTGAGGGATGTTAGATCGATCATCATGGTGGTTACACCACAATTTGTTGCCTCAACTCCCTTTAAGAATTTCTCCATCATGTCCTCAGTGGAAATCTTTCCTAAGCTAGTTTAGCAGCTTCCCAATTTCTAGGAGGAACATATAAACCAATGTTGTCATTATTACTTCTCCAGTGTCCTTTCTCCCAGTCTTTGTAACTAGGCTTGTAATAAATGTTCCGATATTGATTCCCTTGGCTATTGCCTCAGAAGCCATCCTAATTATTAACATAATTTTCATCTTGTTCAGGGTCTACATCTACTCGATCTTGAGATGTTACAACTTTCACTTTCTCAGTCTTCCTTGATATTCAGTGCTTGGTGAGTAAGTTCATCTGAGTCTTTAGATGGGCTATGTCTTGATCCTGCTCCTTATCTCTCCTACATTGTTCAGTAGAAATACCAACAGAAATAGTCGGGCTTGCTACCATAGACTCCCTGATATGCCAAGCCTGACGTTGTTTGGTCATCCTATTTAGCATATCTGAGGAATCTTGAAAAGATAGATCAATAAATAAACCACCAGCATCATTATCTATAATGGGCTTTATTTCAGAGTTGAGGGCCCTGCATAAAGTCTCCATCAGGTGTAGGTCTAACATATTATGGTTCGAACACCGTGTTAGCTTCTTCTTGAATCTCTCCCAAGTCTCATGCAAAACTTTAGTAGGAAGCTGTCTAAAATTGCTGATTTTGTCCCTCAACTCTACCCTCCTGGAGAGTGGAAAAAACCATTCTAGGAATGTTTCTTTCAATTACCTCCACTGAGTGATACAATCAGGCGTAAGCTCATTCAGCCACAATGTTGCCTCTCCAGACAGAGATAATGGGAAGAACCTCAATCGAATAGTATTTTGGCCCACTCCTGGGTTATTAAATGATTTACAAATGGTGAAAAATTCACCAGACATAGGTTCAGATAATATCCAGGATGTCCACCAAATAACCCCTTCAGATTGATGAGTTAGATCATAGTACTTGTAATGTTGAACTTTTCTCCAGGTGCCAACAGTTGAGGTATAATTACACCCATTTCACCTGCCTCGTCCATGCAATTATCATCATCATTTAGATCATACTGGACCAGCTGGTACTCTTGTCTTCTTTAGAATAGACTATTCTGATTAATATTTGTGGCACTTATGCAGGTATCTACTTTACACGCCTTGGGTTATCAATGTTCAATAACTCCTCATCCCCCAAATGTTCGTCCTATGGTTTTGGATGTCATGCATGTTACCCAATATTTAGCACATTCACCTGAGATCATGCAAAGGCTACCAGTCTATCAGCCTTTTGCTGTTCTGCCATTCTTTCTATTCGTTGCGGTTACAAATTTCGTGGTATAAAATTTCTCCAGAACTTTTAGTGCATGGAACATACTATAAAATCCAGTAAATAAACAAAAACAACAAATAAACATAAATCTAGGAAACTTAACTAATAGTCTATTAGCACATACAAAATTTAGCTTACAACTATATTCCCTTGGAACGGCGCCATTTTTGATAACGCTCAAATTACACTCTTGAATGGGTGTAAGTGATCATTGCAAATATAAAACCCAACTAGGTTGGGGTCAAATCCCACAGGGAATATGGTATGAACTCAAGTTATTTGCAATTAAATCCACTGATAGTTTAATGATTCCTGAAATAGGGGTTTAGGTTTGACATGTTGTTGTTTGTCACTTTAGTTTTAGCGTTTGTAAATCAAAAGTTTATGAAATAACCAGAATTATGTTCACTAGGGCTTTTAGTACATGACAAATGCTAAAAGTGATTCAAGATTCTCACGATGGGTAGGATAACAAATAATCTTTATCGATGTTATGCTTAAATGTCTCTTGACCTACTTAAGAATTTAATTCCCTAATACTCTCCGACTTAGGGAATTTCAATTTACTGTCCATATTTTACCTTAGATTAACCAACCTTGTTGCAGCGCTGATTATTAAACGAAGTATTTCCGAGTCCCTGTTGATAATTCACTTCCTACTATATTTGATTTATTTCTAAAGCAAATCAAAGCAGGTATGTCTACTATTTTTAACAAATAGACGTTAATTAAAACTACAAAATTATCAAGAAATCCTACCACCTTTTGAATCTTGATTACTTAGAACTTCATCAAGACCTAACCCTAGATCCCATAACTCAGGTTAATGGAGTTTATCCACTCATGATGTAATGAATGAAACACATAATTGAATTCATTATTTGAAAGATAAAGATACAGAGATAAATAATAACTAGTGAATCACAGATTAGATTATAAAGGAGAAATCCCAAAATACTGATAATAATATCTCAAAAAAATAGTTCTGTTGTTAAAGTCTAGAAGTAAAGAGAGAAAGATATCAAAATATGTTGTCCAAAACTTAAGGTGTCAACCTTTCGTGGAATAATAATGATAATAACAACACTAATGTCTATGCAAAGAAAACCCTAAAACAAAGCTTTAAATAGTTTACCCTAAATAAGGAAACGAAATTAAGGTTACAACATTTTCTCGAAAAAGATGATAACTATTGGTGACACCTAATCAGGATCTTGATGACCTATCTAGAATGTCATCAGGTCTTCTTTAAATTTGCACAAGACCTGTATTAGGTTGACGACAACTTCTAACGGCTTATCAGGACAATGATAACTTATCAGAAATGTCATCACACTTTTGCTACAATTTTCATGTCCTGCCTAAGTCCGATGGCATTCTTGATGAATTAACACCATTATGATAGACTATCACAAAATATTGTCGATTCCACTAGCTGGAACTCATTCCCTGTATAAAGCTGACGACAAACTTGACAACTTATCAAACCCTTGAAGGCTTATCAAAAAATGTCATCACAACTTCCATTTCATGCCAATTCTCTGTCTACCGATGATGACCAACCTGATACCTTATCACAAGGCTGATGACTTATCACAAATGTCGTTGGCCACACTTGTCTTTAGATTTTTTCAAATTTCAACTTCTTTGCTTTATTTCATGTTGGTTCTCTATCATAACAACTTAAACTGCATATCAAACATAAAATAATTAAAAATAACTAAATTTTCTCAAGACCTGCAATTATTTAGAGTTAAAATCCTCAAATGTGTTAGCATAAGCTCACACATCAAGCCTTGACCCTAAGTTTCCACTCATTGATTGTACAAGCAAATTACTTTCTAACTTTGCTTACTTTACTTTTAAATTA
Organism: Capsicum baccatum var. pendulum; assembly: GCA_030864225.1. NCBI lineage: Eukaryota > Viridiplantae > Streptophyta > Magnoliopsida > Solanales > Solanaceae > Capsicum > Capsicum baccatum. The sequence continues at coordinate 193,671,571 of CM061558.1, read as the reverse complement.
TAATTCTCAAACTCTTTTTTTTAAATTTTCACCACTTTAATCTCAATCATTAAACTTGAATATGATTTTTTTCTTAACCTTAGTCCCTGTGGGATCGATACTTGGATTTTATAGGGCCACTTTACTACTATGTGAGGCCACATACACTTGCATGTGTGCTTGGACGTAAGAATAATTATTTGACTCGTGATTAGGAGTTATTAGCTATGGTTTTAGCTCTAAAGATTTGGCACCACTATTTATATGGGTTTTATGTTTACATGTTCATAGACCATAAGAGTTTGTAATACTTGTTCACCAAGAAGGAGTTGAATCTCTAGTAGTGAAGATGGCTTTGTTCCTCAAGTACTATGATATGAGTCTTCATTATCATCCAAGTAAAGCTAACTTAGTTGCTAATACTCTTAGCAGGTTATCCATGGGGAGCTTATCTTATATTGATGAGGAAAAATGAGACTTGGTACAGGATATTCAATATTTGGATAGTATTGGATTCATATGTTGGAATCTAATGATGGTGGTGTGAGTGTGCAAGAGGTGGAAAAGTCATCTCTTGCTACTGAGGTGAAGGAGAAATAGGTCTTGGGCCCTATCTTGATGCAAATCAATGATGATGTAGGTTTCCATATAGTGATGGGTTTTTATATTAATGGTGATGGTATCTTATGGTACCAAGGTTGATTATGGGTTCCCAATGTGGATGGGCTGCAAGAGAGGATCTTGGCTAAAGCTAATAAGTTGAAATGCATTGTTCATCATGGTTTGATGAAGATGTACCATGATTTGAAAGAGATCTATTAGTGGAATAACATGAAGTAGGATGTGTCAAATTTTTAGGCTAAGTTTAAGGTGTCTCAATAAGTAAAAGTGAAGAACTTGAGTCCTGGTGGGTTATTTTAAGAAATTAAGTTTCCTGTGTGGAAGTGGGAGGTGATTAATATGGATATTATCACTAGTCTTTTACAGTGTTGTAGTCAGTTTGATTTGATTTATGTCATCGTGGATAGGATGACCAAGTCTTCTCATTTACTACTAGTAACGACTAATAATTTTGTAGAGAATATGCTAATCTATTTATTTAGGTAATCGTGAAGTTTCATCATTATCTAGTTTCCATTATATCTGCTTAAGGTACTTAGTTTTCATATCACTTTCAGAGTTCTTTTCAAAGAGGTTTAGGAACTAAGGAAAGACTAAGGACCATTTTTCATCCTCAAGCTGATGGAGAAGTAGAAAAGACCATTCATATGTTTGAGGTTATATTTTAGGCTTGTGTCTTTGACTTTGGTGGTAGATGGGTTGATCATTTACCTTGCATTGAGTTCTCTTACAATAAAAGTTATCACTTTAGAATTTGGATGGATTCATTTGAAACTTTGTACGGTAGGGGATGTCACTCTCTTATTGGGTGGTTTGAGGTTGGAAAGGCTAGGATATTCGATCTTAATTTAGTTTATCAGGCTATGGAAAAGGTGAAAGTTATCTAGGATAGTCTTAAGATACTCAAAGTTGCAAAAAATCCTCTACAGAAGTAAGACTAAGAGAGTTGGAACTTTATGTTGGCGATTGGGTGTTCTTGAAGGTATCTCCTATAATGGAAGTAATGTGGTTTGGAAGGAAGGGGGATCTTAGTGTCCATTATGTGGGTCCTTATTTAATTTTGAAGAGAGTGGGTAATGTGGCTTATGAGTTAGAGTTGCCTCCCTATTTGGATTTTGTTCTCTCAAATTTTCATGTTTTAAAATTGAGTAAGTGTGTGGATGATACTTTCTTGGTGGTTCTATTGAAAAGTGTTGGTATTTTGGACTCATTGTAGTACAAGGAGGTCTTGATTGAGATCATGGATTGGCAAGTCCGTAGGTTGTGGACAAAATAGGTGGCTCATAATGCTCAATCTACAGCTCTCGTAGGGGTGTAAAGCGGTCGTTAGCAAATATAGAAACCCACCTGGGTTGGGTGTCGATCCCACAGGGAATAGCTTGGCCAACAAGTAAGCAACGATTACTAGACTTTTAGTGCAAGTCTCGTAATAAGGGGGATTGTAATGTGTAACCAAATTATTAAAGTAAAAACTGAAAATAGCAAAATAAGAAAAAGATGTTTCGTAGGTTGTGAAACAATGAGAATTGAGGAGTTGGGGTTATGTCCACTTTCTAAGTTATACGTCTCTATTGGCCATGAGTGTGTTGAATTCAGACATGCATGTGCTTATAGAGAATTCTATTCGATGGTAAATCCAGGCGTCTTTCGACCTATTCGAGGATTATTTCACTTTAACTCTTTCAAGCTTAAAGCGTGTCTAACTGTACGAATTCTCCAAGAGGTTAATCCAGTTACCGCACTAACTTTTTAATAGGGGATGGGACCCTACTACCTTGACATTATCTCTTTTCCAGACATATAACCTTTCTTTTGAACAAGTTAAATGTTAGACTGGCGTTATTCTATGCATCTGCAGCCACAAGAATTTGCATTAAGATGAAGAGAATAATGATATAAGCAGCATACGTGTCACGAACTCACAAACTCATAGAAAATAGATAGTATCTCATAAGGCTTCCATAACCCCAACAAAGAAGTTTAGTTACCCATGAGTGCGAAGGAAATCACAATTGACATTGTTATTATACCACGAGATTGATCAATTTCGTGTAGCTCAAGTCGTAGGCGTTTAGGCGTGAATTCCTTAGCAAGTAACGATTCTCTTGTTGTGGAATTTAAGAATAGATGAAATAGAAGAATAAAACTAGAATTAATGGAAAGTTTATAAGAGTTGTAGAATTGTTTGTAGTGTAGAATAAGAGAGGAGTAGATGATAGATAAAAATCTCTAGCATAATAGGGTATTTATAATACCCATATCCTATTCCTACTAGGCTAATGAAATGCTTAATCAAATCCTACTAGACTAAGGAAATACTTAACCCATTTGTACTAGGTTAATGTATCATTATCCTAGTCCTAATAACTAAGGAAATACTTAACCCAATTGTACAAGGTTAATGTATCATTATTCTAATCCTAATTAGTTACTGCAAGTCCCCAAAGACTTCAGAAATGTTTTTTTAGCCCGGGACAGATTTTCCATGCATCACTTTTGGTCCTTTAGGCGTCCAAACTCCCTTTCCTTCCTTCGTGGTCTTTCTTTGGCGTCAAGTAAGCCATAAAATGCTGAATTCTGCATCATTTATACTTGAAACTTTACTAATCAAGTTCGTTAGCTCACTTACAGGAAAATGGACTAAAAGTGCATGAAATATATAATTTCTTCTCAAAACTAGGCTAAAATATGGACAAAATATATTGATATAGGCGCGTAAATTCGCCTATCATCAACACCCCACACTTGAAGGTTTGTTCTTCCTCGAACAAAATATCATGTCCCTCTAAACATCAACTTAGGGTTTCGCAGCAACAACACAAAACATTCATCAAGACAAGCAAACCAATTATCAACAAAGAGTAGCTTTCCGATTATAAGTAGAAACAGTTTAACCTCTAGCATAGACTCGTGATGGTGGTCAACTCATGTTCAAAAGTTAAGGCACAAGGAATCATATATAACTATCCAAAACTCATCAACCATGTGTGTCTCATAATATAGTACCCATAATCACTCACAAGTATAGCATATTTTTCAAACATGGGTATCACACTATCCTTACTCTCACTCTCACAAAGAATTCATATGTAGCAACTGATGACCATAGGCTTGCCCTTAGTGTAGTACTCCACTAAATGTCAGAATGCTAAGCTTAGGATCAAATAGGTCTTTTTATAGTTGTAATGTAGGCTAAGGGACGGGTAGGACTATTTTGGCCAGGAATAGTGACTAAGTTCCTAAGCGCTTTAATACATCACATTGTATCATTGACACTTGTTCTTTTTTTCAACCTTTCTTATTTCTTTTATTCTACCACCCTTGTTCTCCTTTTTTTGTTTTTCAGCTTTTTCAGGCTGTACGTCGTGGGGAGTGACATTAGGATCGGCTGCTACGGCATCTTCCCCTTTCGCCTTATCATCAATTTCCACTACTTCGTCAACCACTTGCTTGCCTTTTTCTGAGGTTTCCAGCACCTTACCACTTCGGGTAGTGATGGCCATGCATGACCCATCATTCCTTGGGTTTGGCATAGTATCGCTGGGTAGTGTGCCGACTTTTCTTTAATTAATTGCTGCTAAAAGTTGACTCAATTGCTGCTCTAGTTGTCTTATTGTAGTGGAATGTGAGTCAACCAACTGATTCACTGAAGACAAATCGTTCTTCACCTCACTTACACCCATATTGGTTACCTCCACTCCTTTTAGCATCTTGGCCATCATATCTTCCATAGACATCTTTTCGGAGCCAGACGCCTCAGCCTCATGATAACGCTCAATCTACAGCTCTCGTTGGAGTGTAAAGCGATCGTTAGAAAATATATAACCCAACCTGGGTTGGGTGTCGATCCCACAGGGAATAGCTTGGCCAACAAGTAAGCAACGATTACTAGACTTTTAGTGAAAGTCTCGTAATAAGGGGGGATTGTAATGTGTAACCAAATTATTAAAGTAAAGACTGAAAATAGCAAAATAAGAAAAAGATGTTTCGCAGGTTGTGAAACAATGAGAATTGAGGAGTTGGGGTTATGTCCACTTTCTGAGTTATACGTCTCTATTGGCTATGAGTGTGTTGAATTCAGACATGTATGTGCTTATAGAGAATTGTATTCGATGGTAAATCCAGGCGTCTTTCGACCTATTCGAGGATTATTTAACTTTAACTCTTTCAAGCTTAAAGCGTGTCTAACTGTACGAATTCTCCAAGAGGTTAATCCAGTTACGACACTAACTTTTTAATAGGGGATGGGACCCTAGTACCTTGACATTATCTCTTTTCCAGACGTATAACATTTCTTTCGAACAAGTTAAATGTTAGACTTGCGTTATTCTATGCGTCTGCAGCCACAAGAATTTGCATTAAGATGAAGAGAATAATGATATAAGCAGCATACGTGTCACGAACTCACAAACTCATAGCAATAGATAGTATCTCATAAGGCTTCCATAACCCCAACAGAGAAGTTTAGTTACCCATGAGTGCGAAGGAAATCACAATCGACATTGTTATTATACCACAAGATTGATCAATTTCGTGTAGCTCAAGTGGTAGGCGTTTAGGCGTGAATTCCTTAGCAAGTAACGATTCTCTTGTTGTGGAATTTAAGAATAGATGAAATAGAAGAAGAAAACTAGAATTAATGGAAAGATTAGAGGAGTTGTAGAATTGTTTGTAGTGTAGAATAAGAGAGCAGTAGAAGATAGATAAAAATCTCTAGCATGATAGGGTATTTATAATACCCATATCCTATTCCTACTAGGCTAATGAAATGCTTAATAAAATCCTACTAGACTAAGGAAATACTTAACCCATTTGTACTAGGTTAATGTATCATTATCCTAGTCCTAATAACTAAGGAAATACTTAAACCAATTGTACAAGGTTAATGTATCATTATTCTAATCCTAATTAGTTACTGCAAGTCCCCAAAGTCTTCAGAAATGTTGTTTTAGCCCGGGACAGATTTTCCATGCATCACTTTTGGTCCTTTAGGCGTCCAAACTCCCTTTCCTTCCTTCGTGGACTTTCTTTGGCATCAAGTAAGCCATAAAATGCTGAATTTTGCATCATTTATACCTTAAACTTTACTAATCATGTTCGTTAGCTCACTTACAGGAAAAGGGACTAAAAGTACATGAAATATATAATTTGTTCTCAAAACTAGGCTAAAATATGGGCAAAATATATTGATATAGGCGGGTAAATTCGCCTATCATCAGTGGCTAAGAACCTATGAAATAAATAAACTATGAAAAAACAACTTTGACATAAAATGGAGCCTTTCATAGTATGGAAGTTCACCAGTTCAATCCGACCTAGCTGATCCCAAATTTGATCACTAAGTAGGAGGAGTAGAATGGTTAGTTCCTGCATCATGTAGCGATGCAGCCACCGGAAAATAGGAAAGCAGGTGAACACTAGCATGCACTCAAGATAAGGATAAAATAGTGTAAAGCTTTAAAACCAAGTAAACCCACCGTATGCATTCACAACCACAAATACACATTTGTAACTATGCTGTGAAAGGGAACCTAGTTTTACATTCCTTTAAAACCATTAACATAGGTATGTGTAGCTTAACCATCCTAGAACAACCCACGGGCTATATAGGTAAAGTATAACCCCCTGAATGAGCCCTGATGCGTGTAGTTGGGAAACTAGAGATACAATAGAAGTCTGGGATTCTTTAGTATCATTCGCTCGCCATGTATCATGTGTAACAGTGTACTTAGGGGATTCCTATGTATCCCTTAAGTATCATATATGGTCGCTCTGACCAATCCTCATATGGGAACATATTAGCTTCCAGTGTAGGTCAACTTTTCTCACACTTTCACGGTTAGCTATCACACCCCACTATTATTTCCGAATTAATGTCATTACCATACAACCAAAACCCCATCCATTTATTATTAACGAAGGGTATAAGTAGTTGTATCTTCATACCAACTATAGATTTGAAGAAATGTCCTTAGCAATCTTTTTGTAAGAATAAGGAGTTCCAATGTACCGACAGAATACATTAGTAAATTAACTTGGGGAATCCCATATTCCCCACAAGTTATCTTTATTATGCTTGCTTAGGGGACTCCCTTGTACCCCACAAGGCTTTCTATTAGACCAACCATGACCAATAAACCCTTACTATTTAAGCATTTCCAAACTATTTAAAACATTTATACAATTTAGGGTTCCATTACAAAGTTATACCTTGTATAGTTCTATGAAATTCCAACATTTTAACCAAACATATTTTCATAGAATTTTATCAAACATATTGGGGGCATATAATTTCCAAAGACAAAACCAAGTAGAAATTAACAATTCCCATGCAAAAAAATATGGAAACCACCATAATAAAAAGAAAACCATAAGTAAAAGACATGGGAAAACCATAACCAACCATTGTAACCAAAACGCCCAACATATATTTTAAAACCCAAAACCATATAATATTTATACCATGAAAACAATTCATTAATAATCTCTTTAGTAGGAACTAACAATGATGGAGGAGCAACGTGCGTTAGAAACCTAGTCTGCCTTGACCCAAGAGCCTTAAGATAATTTGAGAGTGTTTAAGGAGATTGAGTGATTCCAAATAGTTTAAATGATACCCCGAGAGTGTTATAAGTCATAGTGCCTTAAGGTTATGAGGGGAAATATTCAGATTACCCCCAACTTAAACTGTTTACAATTCTCGTAGGATGTTATGACCACCCCATACTAATCGTACCCTAAGAAACGAGTGGTACCCTTATCTCATACCCTAGACCTTACCTTGGACCACAAACTATCCAGCATCCGACAACCTAAGCTAAACCGTACCCAACCCTATGTTTAGTACCATAAAATCGTACCCTAGGTAGAATAGAATCACATAAAATAAACTTTTGAAACCAAACAATTGACACCTTACTATTAGTACCCTAACTTATGAATCCTATGTTCTAACCATACCTTAGAGAGAAACCATGAAACCCACACTGGCTACCATACGACCTAGATCAACAAAATTGTACCCTATCATATGAAAAGTACCCCAAGTTGTATGATGTCCAGAAGCAAAAAACTGAGAAATTTGCTTAGAGTCAAATCCCAGGGTGTTTCATTCTCCCCCACTAGGATTTTTCATCCCCAAAGGACGGACAAAGTGGTGCAAGCATGAATTACACCCCTACATAAAATTCCAATCTTTAACTTAGTTAGAAAACAAATATGCAAGGAAATCAGCCTTTCTTTTACACAGTTAGAAAATAATGATATTTTCAGTAACACATACCTTTCGCATAAATATTCGGAGCGTAAAGAATATATGGATACTTGGACTTCAAGTCCTCTTCCACTCCCCAAGTATTTTCTTACACCTTCTGGTTCTACCATAAAATCTTAACCAAAGCTACATCCTTGATCATCAATCAGTGAACCTGCCGATCTAAGATATCAATCAGGATCTCTTCCTATGAAAGAAAATTTAAGATACCTAAGCCTTTTAAAGGATCAGCCGTTAAAGGATCATATATACACTTTTTCAACATAGAGACATGGAACAATAGATTAATCGAGCTCAAACTAGAAGGCAACTCAAATTCATACGGAACATTACCAACCCTCCCCAAAACCATATAAGAACCAAAATACCTGGTACTGAGCTTTCCCTTTTCCCAAACCTCCTTACTCTCATAATGGGATACACAATAAAAAAACACTCTATCCCTAATATCAAACTCCAAGTCCCTATGACTTATATCTGCATAGGATTTTTGGCGACTTTGGGCATCCTTAAGCCTATTCTGAATCACCTACCTTCTCCATAGCCTGATAAACCAAATCTAGGACAAACATATCCACCTTCCCAAGCTCGAACCACCCAATAGGAGTTCTATACTTTCTACCATACAATACTTCAAGAGAGGCCATCCCAATACCTGAATGATAGTTATTGTTATAAGAATAACTTCAAGAAGTAGATGCTGACCTAATTACCAACATAATCAATCACACATGCATGAATCATATCTTCTAGTGTCTTAATAGTTCTTTCTGCTTGCTCATCCATTTTGTGGTGAAAAGCAGTAGACTAACCTTAGTACCTAAACCCTTCTGAAGCGACCGCCAAAAAATGAGATGAAAATAGCATACCATTCTCAAAGATAATCAAAATAGGTACCCTATGAAACGTCAAAATCACATGAAGATACAACTTCTCATAATCATCAGTCAAAAAGTTAGCCTTACTAGAAAGAAGTGAGCCGACTTTGTCATCTTATATATGATGACCCCAGCCAAATAAAATTAATTCTGAGATCGAGGAAGATTGGTAATGGAATCTATGTTGATTACTACCCATTTCCATTTTTGCAATTCAATTTCCTAATACAAGCCTCAAGGCCTCATGTGATCTACTTTCACTTGTTGACACATCAAATATTTGGCGACAAAATCAGCCACATCCATCTTCACACCATTCCTCCAATACATCTCCTTGAGATCATGAAACATTTTTATCAAACTAGGATGGACGACATAGCGTGGTTAATGCATCTAAGCCAATACCATTTTTCATAAACCATCAACATCAAGAAAACATAACCTCCCTTGGTACTACAAGGTACCATCACCACTGATCTCAAATACCATTACCTTTTGCACACCTACATCACCCTTGATTTTCGTTAAGATAGGATCTTGCAACACATAACCTCCCTTAGTACTGCAAGGTACTATCACCACTGATCTCAAATACCATTACCTTTTGCACACCTACATCACCCTTGATTTTCGTTAAGGTAGGATCTTGCATTTCCTTCTCCATGATCTTTATCCCAGGAGACTACCGAATAACTTCCTGTACCAATACACAACCATTCTTTGAGTCTAAAAGGAGAACTCCAAGATTAACCGAAAGGTGAATATCCTTTATCAACTCCTACCGCACCTTATCCACATGAGCTAAACTCCTCATGGACCACCTGTTAAGAGAATCAACAACAAGATTAGTCTTATGTGAATGGTAGTGAAAGGTCAAGCTATCTCCTCTGCCTGAGGTTAAGAATTTTTTGAGTGAACAAGTACTGTAGACTATTATGGTCAGAAAAGATATCCATGTGCACTCCATATAAATAGTGCCACAAAATTTTCAATGCAAACACCACTACTAAGAGCTCTAAATCATAAGTAGGATAGTTTCTCTTATGTACCTTTAACTTCCTAGAAGCATAGGTAATCACCTAACCATGTTGTTTTAAAACAAAACTATTTCCCACCTAGGACGCATCATAGTAAAACATAAACCCCTCGTTGCCTTCAGAGAAGGTCAATATTTTAGTCGAAGTTAGATTATCCATGAACTTCTCAAAACTAACCTTACAAGCATCCGACCAAGAGAACTTTACCTTCTTCTGAGTCAACTTAGTCAATGGGGTAGCTATGATTGAAAAACTTTCCACAAACCTCCTATAGTACCCAACCAAACCCAAGAAGCTCTAAATGTTGAATAGAGTCATTGGTATAGGATACTTCTTAACCACTGCCACCTTTTGTGAATCCACCATAATCACCTCACTAAAAATAATATGACCCAAAAAGTGATAGCATTCAACTAGAATTCACATTTTAAAGATTTGGCATAAAAACACTGCCCTTTCAAGGTCTACAACGCCACACACAGGTTATTGGCATGATCTACCCCACCCTTAGAGTACACCAAAATGTCATCAATAAACACAATGATAAAAAATCCATAATCTGATGAAATACCTTATTTATGAAATCCATAAATGCGGTCGAGGCGTTGGTCAAACTAAGTGACGTAGTCAAGTGCTCAAAATGTCCATAGAAAGTATGGAATGCCATCTTAGGGATATCCACCTCCTTAATATTAAGTTGATGATATGTAGACCAATGATTTATCTTTGAAGAAAATTTGGTACCTTGCAACTGATCAAATAAGTCATATATTCTAGGAAGAGGATACTTATTCTTAACCGTCACCTTATTCAACAGTCAATAGTTAAAATACATCTGATGGGAACCATCCTTTAAATGCAAGAATAACATCAGTGCACCCTATAGGAATACACAAGGATATATGAAACCCTTATCTGAAAGATCCTTAAGTTTTTCCTTGAGTTCCCTCAACTCTACCAGAGCCATTCTATAAGGAAGTATAGATATTGGATGAGTTTCCAAAACCAAATCAATCCTAAGATCAATCTCCATATTGGGAGAAAACCTAGGAAGATCATCTAGAAAGACCTCAGGAAACTCTATCACCAGCAGAACAAAATACAAAAAATAACCTTTCGGGTTAGAGGTCTTAACCCTAACCCAAAACCCTTTAGAGACTAACCTATAAGCTCTAAGATATGATATAAACCTCCCCTTAGGAGATAGGGAACCACCCTCCAATTAAATAACTGGTTGACCAGGGAACTTAAAGGTAACCTTATGGGGTTGGAAATTTAAGAATCGATAACAAGAGTGTAACCAATCCATACCTAGAATAACATCACAATTGGTACAAAAACAGCCCACCAAGATGCCAAAATATTCCACAAAATGTGAGAAGAACAAGCAACACAAAGGGATACAAGATGACAAACATAACAACACATGGATTTGCAAAATAATGAAAGGATAGACAGTGATACCAAGATTATTGCAAGATTATGAACCAAGTGTATTTAACACTAACCCTAATGAATGTAACAATCAATACCACACTCTTATGGTGACCCCCAAGGAAATCAACTCACCTCAAGATCAACCGTTTCCAAGCAAAGTTCAATATTGGCTTTTCCAAGCCCTAAACTAAGGATGGCTTTTCCAAGCCCTAACTAATACTACACCAAGGTGGTCTACTCTCAAGAGAGAGGATTTTCAAGTGTTTCCTACATTTATCATTCAAAAACTAAAGAGAAAAGACCTAATAAGAGACTATATAGCCTAGCTTATTATATAGTATAATGGACCATAATACCCTTAATAAAAGCGGAGGTAATGGGTTGTTTATTTAACATGTGTGATCCCTAAAATAACCCTTAATTAATGGTGTTTCTTCAATGCTCAAAAACCATGGGATCACGCTTTAAAACTTGTAGTCTCGAATTGTCATCAAAAGCCCCCATGCAATCATTCACACATGGGGTTGTTTAATGATATACATAAAATAGATCCTCCATGCATTTTCTCATATCCTCGAGGTGGCCAAGTCTTGAGCCTCTACGTGTTTTCCTCTAAATATATCATCAAAAGATAAGATGGCCATTTGTCACTATCATCCTCCCCTTCTTGAAAGAGATTCGACCTCAAATCCAATCCTTTCAAAACTAAAGTTAGGACAAAATACAAATTCCTCATGGCATGAGGGTTAGGGTTAGCACAACAAATCATCTCAACATGCCAAGGTTGCATATATTCGCAATATAACCAAGGATCCTTTGAATGAAATATTAAAAACTCAATGAAAGATGTACGAAGGATTTGTTTATGGGATTCACCAAGAGTGACACTTTTCTTGTCATGTAGACCAAGCAAAAATTTGGGTGCACCAATATCACCATTTCCATATTCAGCACTGGGGTCAAATGGGAAGAGTGGCCATTGACACGGGTCTAGACAACACTCCCCTTTCCGGTGGTCTCCACCCAAACTAAATGACACACTCTCTATAGTAACATACATATTAACGAAAGAAAATAGAGAGTAGAGAAAAGTATTACTGAAGTCGACTTATACTAAGGTGCCCTATGTGTATACTCAGTACTAGTTTCCTAATCATCACCATAAGTACTCTCAAAAATAAAGTCACACAAATTAAAAGAAAGAGTAACTTCCAATACTACACATTCCTTACCCTTAAGAGTACTCCCATCTTCCAAGAAGAGATTTTCATTTTTAGGAGGAATGTTGTCACACCATAGTGGGTTAACATATAGGCTACAGACTCCAAGGTAAGCTATATTATCTTTTTCACCACTAGGCTCATTAGGAGTGTTTATATCACTTTCAAACAAGACATTATACCTAAAGAGTGCATGATCCAACCCACAACTAGATTTAGAACAAACAAGTTACTCACTCTCTAAGAGAACAATATCAAGTTTCAAAATGGTTTCAAGCACAAGATTGTCCCAAGAATAGCACTTGGATTCACTCCCCTTTTGTTGACCAACTTTTTCAAATACTTTACTCACATGAGTTGGATTAATCACATTACACACATACTTAATGGTGGACAATTTTTACAAATAGGTTGATCAACACCAATTACACAAGATGATGCACTTCTGTTCAACATATAGGCTCTAACACTAGGTGGACATAAATTGATCTTATACGAAGAGTCAATTTGGTTATCAATAGGATCAATTAGCGTACCCACACTCACAACATGTATATCATCAAAAAAAGGTAAAGAATTATTAAACTCACAAGTAAGCTACTACTCACACTCAATGGGCTACTAGCCACACAATTATCATTCAAATGCACAAAAGTTTAAGAGTTAGCTATTTTGCCTTGAAGTTCTTGAGTCGACTCTCCTTCTCTATGTTGTGAAGGATCTCCATAAGCTTGGGCAGTAACTTTACTTCAGCATTGTTCTCCTTCGTTTGTCATGTAGGTACCTACAAAATTGTCCTTAGAAATAGAAGGACAAACAATGTTAGCTTGGTTTGGTGCCAATCCCCTCACTTCGCTCCACACAACCTCTCTTTTTTCTACTCTCGGATTACCACCTTGCACACTCTTACTCCTCTCAATACTTTGTCTCTCATAAGCATTAGGATTGGAGTAAGTATTCACTACTCTTTGTAGCTCAAGTAATATGTATGTCACGAGGTGATTTACCTACCGGTCTCTTAAAATATTTGGCCAATTTTGCACATTTGGAAATCTATGTTGTGCAAACTAATTGGCACCTAAGCATACATAATCGTATGTCAATAGAAGAATATCACACCACACCTCCTCATGGTATTCAAATTAGTAAAAGACAAGCTTGCCCCTCGTGGTAATCTTAAAACCATCCTAGAAGTATGGAACAAGTAAAGGCTCACGAAACAACCCCAAGTAGTCTACCATGGATGGAACGATATAGTTACTAAATTACCTATCATTAAACACAATGAGGCATCCCGGTATCCCACAAATGGTCACCTTTCTGGAGTGTACACTCCTTCTCGGATCAACATTGCAAAGAACACGAGTACCCCTCAATTTTGGAGATCCATACCCTCTTTTTCTCATTGGACAACCTCTACTAGAGCTAGTATAGCAATTCATACTATATCGACCTTGATAAGAAGTACTACAAGGTAGAGAATATAAATCTTCACACTCACGTGTACTCTCATCATAGTTCTCATAAGCTTTGCGAACGAAAGGGTTATACCTAACACCAAATCTAGGTTCGGAGTGAGAAGTGTAAGACTCCCCACATGCCCTAACATCATCATAACTTCTATCACGAGGTCCTACATCATCTCCAAATTCACCATAAGCAATAGGTACTTTATTTACCTCATTTCCCCCTTAAAACAGGAACTCTCAAATCTTCCCAAGTTTTGATCATGGCTATTTTCATAGCATCCGAAATCTCCCTTACCTTCATAGCCACAAAACCACTCACTACAATCACAGTCTCCCATGTTGTAGTCATAATAATGCACGGCTATCGAAGACATGTTCCCCTTATATCACCTTTGTACCTAAAGTATGAACAGACAAGATTAGTAGTAAAAGCTCCCCACCAAAACTCGTATACACCTACCTTTGTGATTCTCACAATTGGAGCGGCGAATATTGAATGTTTCTTATACTCCGATAGTCAATAGGATGTCAATTCTACTTGGCAGCTGGAGTAGATTATTGTTTGATCAACTCAAGACACAAAAACAAAATTTACTTACGAACTTGAAACAAAGAAAATACTACAACTTAGAAACGAGAAAAGCACAAAATACAATGCTTAACATGAAAGAAATAATACTAAAAAACTAATCAACAATCTAGTAGGTATTTATTAGTTTGCTAATTAGTGTGAGAACTGACAAAATGAAAACCAATAGAATCAAAAAAGTGAAAATAGGAATTCCAACGTTCTTGAGCTATTGATGACATGGCACTCTACTATTAGTCGATGGACCAAAAAATATTGTCGAAGTTGAAAATTTTTTTTCCACAATTTTGGTTGTTCAAATTTCACAAAGATGGGGGGAATTTTGGTTTTGGTAGGTTAGAAAACAAGACTTTAAGTTCTTTTTTTCAAAATTTAAACCTTGACTAACTTTTACCTTTTTGGAAAAACAACCTTTTAGAGGTCTTGTCCCCCTTGCCACTTTTGGCTTGTCTAGAAAAATGAACTTACTTCCTTTTTGTAATAAGACTTTTGGAAGGTATTTTGTTATTTTTCCTCTTTGGTAATGTCTTTAATGTTGTTTCAACACTAACAATAGCCCACACTCTCTTTCCTTTGGATTTGGATCAAATAAAAACCTTTTTCAAGACTTCTTCAATACAACACAAGAGCTTCAACAACAATAATAAAACCATCCACTCTTCCCATAACAACTTGCAATTTTTTTTGCTCAAGGACTTGGGTTAGACTCAAGTAGTGTTAGAGAGAAATAAAACCAACACAAGCAACAACAAGGAAAATAAATAAAAAAACTAAATCTAGACACAAATTCATCCAAACAACACCAACACTTTGTTCAAGACACCAAACCCATAGAATAACTTCTTTTTGTGAGATTTTCATCCTTGGACACCTCTTCTAATATTAAGAAACAAAGATCTAACACTAGAACACACAAAACACACAAAACTAACAAGATAACTAGGCTTCAAATTTTGGTCTAAACACAAAAACGAGGACAGATTACTATTTTTGAGTTTTTCAGCTTTTCAACAATTTTTTATTTTAGTTTTAAGTGAACAAAACCAAGATTGATCACGTGGGAATGAAATAAATGATGGCATTGATACCAAATGATACAAAAACATCCCACCAAGATGCCAAAACTTGAGAAGAACAAGCAACACATAGAGATAAAAAATGACAAACACAAAAATGCACAGATTTACAAAATAATGAAAGGATACATAGTGAGACCAAGATTATTACAAGATTAAGAACCAAGTGTATTTCAACACTAACCCTAATGAACGTAACAATAAAAACCACTCTCTTACGGTGACCGCCAAGGAAATCAACTCACCTCAAGATATACCGTTTCCAAGCAAAGATCAATATTGGCTTTTCCAAGAACTATACTAAGGATGACTTTTTCAAGCCATAACTAAGACTAAACTAAGGTGGTCTACTCTCAAGAGAGAGGATTTTCAAGTGTTTCCAACATTTATCATTCAAAAACTAAAGATAAAAGACCTAATAAGAGACTACATGTAGCCTAGCTTATTACATAGTATAATGGACCAAAATATCCTTAATGAAAGGAGAGGTCATGGGTTTTTTCTTTAACATTTGCAGTCCTCAAAATACCCTTAATAAAGGGCGCTTCTTCAATGCTCCAAAACATTGGGGTCACGTTTCAAAACATGTAGTATCAATTTGGCATCAAATGTAAGACCCCACGCAATCTTCCACACACGGGTTTGTTTAATGTCATGCTCAAATGGGTCCTCCATGGATGTTCTTCTATCCTCGAGGTGGCCATGTTTTAAGCCTCTATGTGTTCGCCTCTAAAGATGTTATCAACAGATAAGATGACCATTTGTCCTATATCAACAATCCACTATATCTAATTCAAACAAGTCCACCAAAGTCTCCTTACTACCAATAGATACCACACACCCCCTATAGACTCTTTTAGCAACCATAGAGTCACCTTTTAGGGGTCAAAATAGAATAAGAATCCGAAATAACCTCGGGATCAAAAAAAAAAATACACAACCATAAATGGGGTCTCATAAAAAGAGTAGACCCTAGATCAAGTACATAATACACGTCAAGATAAAATATTTGTAACATACCAGTAATGAAATCAAGCGATGCCTTAGACACCTATAGCGACGCAAGAGCGTATAACCTATTATGGCCTCTTCCCACAACAAAACTGGAAATAGATGCAAAAACAAGACCCCTGGGTGTAGTAGTAGATGAAGAGGCATCTAAAACATTGTTCGCCCATGAAGCTATCTTATCAACTAGATAATTTTGAAGCATATGGCCTAGCTTACCATATTTAAAGAACCTGTCCCTTCCCTCATCACAAAGACCTCAGTGCAACTGACCAAAAAAACTATAAAGAGGATATGACGAGGCCGATTGAGCTCCTTTAGCTAGTGATTTGACACCCTATTCCCTAAAGTTATCGCTATCCTACTGATGCCTATCACCCAACTGGTTAGGGTAAGGAGCACTAGCTATGAAGAAAACACCAAAAGTCCCCCAATTCTTCTTTTTCCACTTACCATCATCCCAACAACCTTGCTATAGTTCATCCTACTCAAAGAACGTAAACCTCTTACACTGCCTTTTCCATATGTCATCCAATTTTCTCTTTTTCTCCACTTGTTATATATAGATCACTAACCTAGAGATATCCATGTCCTCAATCAGCAATGCAGTCTTTCTTTCAAGGATCAACTCAAGAGATAGTCCTGAAGCGAACTTTTTTGTCCTTGACCTTATATCAAAGAACAATTCTAGAGTATACCTAGAAAACTGGTGGAATTTCAAGGCATACTCTTTGACCGACATCCAGCCATAGAGATGAATCATCAAACTCACCCCTTTCCTAATACTATTCCTCGTAACATTCATACACCATATTCTTGAGCTGATAGGCAGCAAAATTTACCCTCTCCATATTCATGGCTTCCATGACCCTGAAAATCATTTCTATCTCATCCAAAATATCCTGAGGATCCTCCTGCAGCTTAACACCAATAGAAGTTTGAGGATTCAACCCATGACCTAGCCAACCCTTGTGGCCTCAGAAGACACAATAATAGATGCACCACGCTCACCCTAATAAGCTACCAACTAAGCAATCATATGGATCGACTGACAAAAATCTGATTCATCACATCTACCTGAAGATCCTAAGGAGGACTAGAACCTTTGTAACTCCAAAAATATCAGGGACTAGACCCCTAAACTGAGTAGATCCCATAAGAAGAGTGTGTCCTATCAACAACATCCCTAGTTAGGATAGAGGAGTTTCCATAAACTTCATATTGTCGAGGCATGGTCTGAAAAGCGAACAAATAGTATTAGGGAAGATTCCAGAAGTTAGACTCTATTCTTGAAATTAGAACACAAAGAAAAGAAATATTTCCTAAATTCCTTGTAGCCTTTTTCTTATGAGTGTGGCACTCTACACATTATTAAAAGAGACTCTACTTGATACGACTTTGTAGACTCGTAATTGACCATGAACCTAGAGCTATGATACCAACTTGTCATGACCTGAATTGGTGCCTTGTCATATTGGGTATCCCAAGTCCAACAAGCATCAAGGAGCACCCCTATTAACAAACCCAACATCCAAACACACACCCGGAGTTGGATTAATTCCAAACATATAACAAGATAGCATTTTGCAAAATTTAAAACTCTGGGATAAGTCCATAGCTATACCCAACATAAACAAGTCCAATCATCCAATACCCAACCAATAAACATAACAAAACAACATCAATAGCCAAGTATAAGCCCAAAACATAATAGGATGGAACAATCATAAATACAATTATCTAATATCATCCCAGTACCAATGCAAATACTAAGGTTGACACCATTGCCAGCACCACCCATACCAACCAATAGTATCCCTCAAAGACTCTAATTAAAAGTAAAAAAATATCTGGTTAGGACATGCCCAAAATCACAGCCAAAATGAATGTTTGTGTAATAACCAAAATAGGTATGAACTTCCATGACATGAAATGGAGACTTTTGGAATATGAAATCTTACCACTTCAATCTGACCTCCCAAATATGATCACTAATAAAAGAAGTAGAATGGTCGATTCCTGCATTTCTTAGTGATATAGCCGCCTGAAGATAGGTTAGCGGGTCAATGCTAGCATGCACTCAGGATAAGGATAAAATATTACCAACCTTTAAAACCAAGTAAACCAGCTACATGCATTCAAAACTATACATAAATATATATAACCCTGCTGGGAAAGTGAACCAGGTTTAGCATGCCTTTAAAATAATTAACCTGGGTATGTGTAGCTTAATCATCCTAGAACCATTCATGGGCTATATGGGTCTAGCGTAACCTCCTAAACATGACTCAATGTGTGTATCCACATAAACTAGCGATACCATATAAGTACAGAATTCTCGAGTACCCTTTTATCTCTATGGTACATGTATACAAGTGTACTTAGGGGATTCCCGTGTATACCGAAAGTATCATGTATGGTCACACTGACCAATCCTTATTTTGGCAAATATGAGTTTCCAATATCCATCCATTGCACTCACAACTTAATTATTAGCTATCATACCCTGCAGTTATTGCCTAACTAGAACCATTACGCATTAACCAAAACACCATTCCATTTATAATTAACCAAGGCTACAAGTAGTGGTATTGTCATATCAATTATAGCTTGCAAGCAATGCCCTTATCTATCCTTTTTAAGTAAAAGGCATTCCCATGTTCCCATAGATTACATTATTAAGTTTACTTAGGGGAATCCCAAGTACCCCATAAGTGTTCATTATTATTCTTGCTCGGGGTATTCCCTTATATCACACAACGCTTTTAATAAGACCAACCATAACCACCAGGACCTTACCATTTAACCTATCAAAACTATTTAAATAATTTATACCATTTAGGGTTCCATTACAGAGTTATGCCATGCATAGTTCAATGAAAGACCAAAAATTTAACAAAAAACATTCTTATAGACATTTTATCAAACATGTTGGGGGCATAGAATTTCCAAAGCAAGAACGAACTACTAATTAAGCATTCCCATGCAACTAAATCATTAAACCACCAAACTAATATGAAAACCATAAGTTAATGACATAGAAAAACCATAACCAACCATTGTAACCAAAACCCTCAACATATATTTTAAAACCCAAAACCATACAATATTTATGCCATGAAAAGAATTCATAAAACATGCCCTTAGTTAGAACTAATAACGAGGGAGGAGTAATATACCTAAGTTTAAAAAGATGACAAAGAGAAATCACCCTTGTAAGCCCCAAATTGATCCTATTGATGTTACCCTAGACTTCTTTAACCCAAGAACCTTGAGAGATTTGACAGTGTTTTAAGAGAGATTGAGTAATTGAAAATAGGTTAAATAATATCCCAAGAGTGTTATAAGTTGTAGGGTTTGCAAAGGTTAAGAGAGGAAACATCCAAATTACCCTAACTTAAACTGTTTAAAATCCCTACAGGATGTTACGATCACCCCATACCAATCATACACTATGGTATAAGTAGTAGCCTTATCTCATACCTAGGCCTTACTTTAGACCCCTAACACTATCCAACATACGACCAACAAAGCTAAATCGAACCAAACCTTATGATAAGTTTCATAAAATGGTACCCTTGGCAGAATAGAATCACCTAGGCTTAACATAGGACAACATACAATTGACACCTTACCATTAGTACCATAATATATGACTCTTATTTTCCAACCCTACCTTTGACGGAAACCATCCAACCCACATTAATCACCATACGACCAAGACCAACCAAACTATTTTCATCATACAAGAAGTATCCCAAGTTGTATGATGTCTAGAAGATAAAAACCAAGAAAATTTCTTAGGGTCAAAACCGAGGGTGTTTTATATACTAATTAACCATATCTCAAAACCGTTATCATAAATCTTTCCAAACCATAACAATTAAAAACCTCTTATTGTCAGACTCGAACCAGAACTAAATATCATCATTAGTTGCTGGACATGAATTAAAGCTCATAATTATAAATGATCAGAATTGAATCAAAACTCATAAAATTAGCTTATCGCTAGACATTAATCAAAACTCATAAAGTCAACTCATCACCGAACTTGAACTAGCATCAACTCCTAAGTACCAATATAGAATAAACATCATTAATCTAGCCTTCTCAATATTTATGACATGTATTTCACTAAATTAATATGTTTAGAATCCTTTAAGGAGCTAACAATAGTCTTTGCCTAATGTGGGCCAGAGGGGCCTACTTCTAATCCTCAAAATCCATTCTAAGGTAATTTATACCATGAAATATGTAATGGTATCTAAATTTACTTCTATATGTTCAATAATTCATATTTAATCCAAAGATAGCAATTCTACCTAAATAATAAGTAACAAGTCAATTATGCCCAATATACAATTCCTTAATACGGTAAATAATCCAAATTACACTACTCATGGCCCCAAGACCTAACATCCAACCAATTTATAGCACATTATCATAAATATAATATTATTAAGCTTAATCTAAAAGAAAGGTAAACCTAGCCTACCTAGATGTCAAAGAAAGCCTGGTGAAATCTGCTAAATTAGTGATTTTCCTATTCATGATGCTTCGGCATGATGCCACGCAATGAAAATCATATTCTACTCATCAATAAGTAAACAATAGTATCCATATTTCATTTTTATGCTTGGGTCCAAAATTACATAAAAATCCCATGTAGAGCCCACTTTTGGAATTGCACTTTCGAAATTGTTAATGTGTCGCACTATGCCAAAGGAATATTTACCCTTAAGAATGGGTAAATTTTGAGCTCAAATGATGCTAAAATCAACCCACCAAAACTCTAGGAAATTTGATGAACAATTGAGAAATTCAATATGAAATTAATATAAACTTACTATGTGTTCAGAGAAGAAATGAGAAATTTAAGCGCACAAACATCCCGAATCACCAAGTAATGTTTCTCCTAAGTTTACACACTTTATAGGTTTCAGTACGCTTTAAATAAAGGGGAAAATTGGAGAAAATCAACCTAATTAAGGAATTTTATGGCACCCAGGTGTCATTTAGGCGGATACAAGGCCACTTAAGCAGCCATTGCTTTTGCGATACTTATTACATCTACATATGTTGTGTAAGTGACCTTGGTGTATCTTAAGAAGCACTTATCTATGCAATACTCTGTTGGACAAGCCAAGTTACTTAAGCGATCGACTGGTCAGAAATGTGACCTCTACATAAGAAACCCAAATAGCGCTTAAGTGGATGCACTAGCAGAGTGGTGTACAAGTTGCGGACTTAGAAAATTTCAAGACTCCGTAGGTCCCTTAGAATTCATCCAAAATCCCTTTAACACAAAAGAAAAATGATACCCTATGGAATTTGATGCTTTAAACTCAATGGGATGATTAAAATTTCCAACCGAGGTTGTTTTGATAAAAAGTGGGTTCCACACCCAAGTGGTATTTTTCTAAATTTTTAGCAAATACCGCAAAATGAGTGTGAAAGCCTTGGAAACCAAACCAAAGGTCATCCTTTCTTCAAATAAAAATTTTAGATTATTGGAATTATGATAATTTTCATTCTAGGTTGTTTGACTAAAGTTTTTTCCTAGTAGCCAATTCTTACCAGCAAAGCCATTAAAATGGTGAATTGGCCCTAAAAACCAAATAAACTATCCCGCAACTAAGCTATCATCGTAGCATGTCATTTAAATATCCATTACTAAAGGAAATTTTATCTACAAAAGTAAATAGGTTAGGATGTACCTGATCCCTCTAATAGGTGAGGATACTAGGCTCGATCTCGCTTTTGATCTCCCAAGTAACCGCCTTTACTAGGTGGTGTCTCCACTGAACCTTAATGACTGGAATCTCTTTAGAGCGCAATCATTTGACATACTTATCTAATATGAACGCTAGCTCCTTTATAAAGGTTAATTGCTCATCCAGTTAAATTGAGTACCATCGAAGAACATAAGAATCATCGAGAATATACCACTGCAAAATAAAATGAAAGAAAATCAAATAAACAAAATAAAAATTTAGGGGTAAGCTAACTTATACACTAAGCGACGGACTATCTCTTCGACCGTCACAGCCCTCATTCAGTAATTTTAACTCGATTGTAAAAGGGTTTTTTGGTGTTTTTCCTACTATTTTCATCCCCTATTTATATCCAATGAAGGCTTGCAATTTCATTATTCATATTTAACATCAAAAACTAAGATTTTTATAAAATCAAAAATCACCTTTCTTCTTCAATAAAATTAAGAGAAATTAAGTAATCAAGAATCTCTCCCAGATCCTCGAAGAAATAGTTTCCTAGGGTATGCATATATTGATTTTTGTGTCCCTTTCATCGAACAAGCTCAACAACCCTTTTCTAAATTTTAAAGATCATATGTTTATGAGTTTTAATGATTCATGTGAGTTGAAATTTATGTCCATGCTATTATTGAGTTTTGATTCATGTTTTTTTACAAGGTTTTCACGGTTTGACACTAGTATGTGATATTCATGTGATGTTCATAATAAATCCTTTCCAAGTTGCTGGTTAAGTGATGTTTTCATATTAATTAAGTGTAGAAATTGTTGAATAAGCAAAGCATGCTCCCCAAATATTTGATAAAATGCTCATGTGAAGAAATTAGATCTATTGTAGAATGTTGACTAGAAATCCCTACTTGTGTGCAAGCCTATGCATGCCATGTAATTTTTTAAAATCCATAGTGAATGAATTGTGACATGATAGCCAAAAATTCCCCGATTATGTGCTCCTCAATACATAGTAAGAGTTTAAAACATGGTAAGTTCTTAAGGCATGACCTTGTGGAATGGAATATGAGCCGACAATATGTCTCCCTATATTATCACATGTTTATCATTCCTAAATGCTTGAAGAGATGCGTTAGTGCTTGTGGTGGTGGATTATTGTCCATGGTCTTGATTATTCAAGAATGTTTATATTTTACTTTTATCTTATCGAGTCCTGGAGGTATTTATACCCGATAATTTAGATGTAGTCTAGAGCCCGTGTTAGTTTTCATGATAATTTCAGTCAAGCCATGATTCTCAGAACTCAGCGAGTTATAGAACCCTGTCCTCTTAGACAAATATAAAACATAAGAAATCTCAGTAATCTCAGTATTCCTATTATTATAGCGACAATTCTATAATTAGCTTAGATCTGGTGCTATTCAAATGTTCAGTTCAAACCTCAGTGGTATTTGAGTAATCTATCCAAATCTTGGTATCTTTCAATCAGATAACGAGATTTAGTAGTATTCTATTAGATATGGAACCAAATGGATTCAACTTAACTCAATCAGATAATTTGAGAAACATGATCAGTATCAAATTCAACTCAGTTTAAGTTCAGTTGAGACTCAGTTCAAAGTCCTTCAGTAGGGAGTAGGAGCTAGCACCAAGCGAGTGCAGGGATGTAGACTCCCCATTATAGAGGTAGAGTCATTATGAGAAATCCTTGAACTCTAGAACTGCGTATCCAATAAAGGATGCAGGAGTCATCTATTAGAAAAAGGCTTGTCATCTATTAGATAGACTTGACTGTTATACTGCCTTCATTTTGACTTTCTATGAGGGTCACCTAATAGAGAGGCTTGAGCAGAGAGTTATTTACCCATGGCACGGTATTGACACCCTTCTAGATGGGGTTACAGGTTGGACTTTACCAATGCAGATTCAGGGAACATCGGTTAAGTGAGCACTCCTACTGTTCAGTTTAAGTTTAAGTTTTCAGAGTAGAACCTAGAAATCAGGACTATCAGATACAGTCACCTATATCATTAAGGAACTCAGATAGTTCCACTGATTTACGGACCAACCACTAGATAGGCATGGTCTCACATAAAGTTTTTTAGTATCAGTATCATCAGATCCAGAGAACACCTATTAGATAGGCTTGATCTCAATCTCAGATTTAGGTGACGAATCTCATTATGAGATTCAGAGATCATTCGCTAGATAGGTTTGATCTTAGAGATGATCATTGCTTATTATTGATCGTAGATTAAGGGATCACCCATTAGAGAGTTTTGATCTTAGATTCATTCAGTCGAGAGTAGCAAGCTCAGAGTTTAATTATTAATATGAGTAGATTTAGCTAATTAGTTTTTGTATTATCATTTTTTGAGATCACTCACTATATAAGACTGATCTCAAGTTCATTACTCAATTATCGATATCAAGAGACACAATTATTCAGTATCTCAGTATTAGTAATGAGATCATATATTAGTAAAGTAGTATCCGAGTTTCAGTATTTTGAGTTGCGATGTTTTTAGTTATGGTTTACGCATTCATGCATATGTTCTCATTCAGTATTCTCATGATTATTCAGTTGAGTAATTGTTCAAGCATAAGCCCTTTCTTTTAGCATTACCTCATCTTTAAACTCAATACATTCCTGTACTGACGCATTTGTGCTATGGTGTTTTATTTGAGAACATAGGTTTAGAGGCGGCAGATCCAGAGTACCCTTAGCAACTCAGTCCTAGTCAGCAACAATAGATGTAGCAGTGATTCCTCTTCATTTATGGATGATCCATAGTTTATTATCGCATTATGTTTTGTTTATTTTTAGTGGACGGAGTTAGTTGGGGACATGTCCTATCAACTCCAAAGTTCATACAATTTAGAGGCTTTTCAGATAGATGTATCAATATTTAGTTATCAGTTTTGAGTATTTTTTGGATGTTTTGGACCTTATGTCTAGTTTTTGCATTTATTATCTATATTATGCAGTACTAGGTATAGATATCAGTGGAGGGTTAGCTTGTGTTCCTTCGGGATCATGAGCATCGTGTGACATTTTGGTTCCAAAAACTTTGGTCATTACACTACTTCCATTCGAGTATGGGCAACCTCTGAATCAAGCTAGTAGGTCTCTAAAACTTCATATGCTGACAACATAGGCAATGATCTACCAAGTATTCCTCATCTCTAATCATGTGACTCCACTAGTAATTCTTTCCTAAATCTTCATATGTCAAAGTTGTAGCAAGGTGAATATAGTATCTGGAGCTATGAGCCTCATGCAAAATTGACTGACTCAATTGTCCAACCCCTTAGACAAAAATGCGACCATAAAAACTTAAAAAATTCCCTCAAAGTATATGGTAGATCTCTTGGACACTAATAAATTATCCCTTTGACAACTTACTAGCATCTTTTAAGCCTAAATTATCATGTTATTTTGTTAATTTGTTTTTAATTTCTTGCATAATGCTCAGTGATGTAGGTAAAATTTGAAATGAGAAGATGAGAAAGAAACTATTATAAAAATGAGTGGAGGAAAAGGTAAAAGAGAAAAAAATATGAAAGAAAAGAACCAAATTCTTGAAATCAGGCCAAAGAATCGACCCTCAGTCATTGCGATCATTACCTAAAAGTCGCGATCATGAAAAAAAGTCAAGTTTACCATTTGTAATTACGAGACGATCATCACGATCATAGTTAAAAGATTGCAATCGTGAAAGGGCGGAAATAGAGCAAGGTGGTATTTTTGTAATATTTGAAAATTGTGAAATTGAGGCAAAAATTAGGGTTTATAACTCATTTTTCATCCATCTTTTATCCTATCTTTCATATTCACTTTTTATATTATCACTTGGAGCATAGAGAAAAATTTTGTACTAATGTTGAGATGAAAAGACACTAGAGAAACTTCGAAATGAAGAATTGAAAAATTCCATTAAAGATTTATTGAAATTTAAAATGTGGATTGGCATTCTCCTTATCTATTATAAATCAATTTGATAGAGATTTTGGTATAATATTTTTATTATTTTTATGAGTTGCTAGTTCTTCCTCTTGGGGTTATGCTTGGATAGGTAAAGATTTATGCATGGGTTTTGTTTATGAATATAGATAATTAAATATTTGTTGTGGGTATGTTATTACTCCATTGTTGAAACAAGATTTTAGGGTGAAAACCCCAAATAGACTTAGATCCCACATCATCCTTTAAATAACAATGCAAATGATGAGTAATTGTGAATAATTATTTGATACTAGTTATTTTCTTAGTATTATCTTAGAAATAAAGATTTTATTTGATTTAGCTAGCTCTAAGGGCATCATTCTAGAAATAGGGATGCTAAGTTGAGGTTTTGGATAAGTAAGTTTGTCACGATCATGAGGTATTCAAAATAATCCATGAGCGCAATATAGTTTTTTGTTGAAAACTAGTGCTAATAGTTTAATCTAGCCTACCCATAACTCCTAGCTAAATTTTGATAAATTCTCAATTACCTATGTATGAATTCATACCTAGAATAGCAAAACCCTAAAATCCATTCTTAATTGACTATACGCTAATTATTCTAAGCCTTACGTTAGTCATCTAGAAGCCCAAGACATATTATACTTTTGAAGATGTTCTAAAAACCCCAAACATTTCTATCCCATATTTGAATTTAGAAAGTAACTTTTATTATATACTTACCTGATCTTATTTTTCATTATTCCTTATAGATTCAATCCCGACTCAAAGTGATGTGTTAAGATGAACCAAGAGAGGCATGTGTAAGGTGGTTAATTCACATTCTTAAGAGATAAGAGAAACACTTGATGGTAAAGTTGTATAACCTATCCCATTAAACCAAAAGAGAAATAAGATAAATGAGGGGTAGGGTAGGGGGCTAAAAAAAGCATAAAGTTAGAAAGTCTCATGAAAAAGTCAAAGAAAGGAAGAACGAAAATGGTGGATTATAATTGTTTGGTAAGAAAATGGTTAAGAGAAACATGAGAAATGATTTGAAGGAGAATAAGCTGGGTAGTTTGGATATTTTGGGGTTGAGTGTTTACATTAAAGGAGGTCTTTTACACTTGATCCATTTAGATTCCTTCCCGCACTTTAGACCAGCATCTTGAGCCACAAGACCTTGGTGATTCCAAACTAGGTAAGTCTACATTGGTGGTGGAAAATTACAAAGGGCAAGCTTATGGTTTGACTCGGTGGTCTTGATTTTCTTTGTGTGAGAGAGTGTTAATTCTTTCATTATTTGAGCACCTTTACAAATTTCAATGTCATGTGTGTGGGGTTCTAACTCTTACTTGTGAGCGACATTGATACTTTAGGGCAGATGGTGAAGTCTTACTCTTGATTTGGGTAAATGGGTAAAGTAAGTTTCATTGTGATGTTTGAGATAATATTTAAAAATTTTGTGTCTTCTCTTAAGATGCTTTACTAATTTGGAAGGTTCATTTGATACAAACTTGCATCCTTGATTCATACATATGTGCTTATTATAAAAAATTTCTTTACTTGTTTCCATGACATGTTTTGAAAGTCTTTATAGAGTTTTGTTAGATTATTCCTTTAGTATATCTTTTCATTCATTGGTATTAATTTAAAAACCATATTTTATTAAATTATCCTCATTTAGTTAAGGACCAATAATAGTTTATGTTTGGGGGTGTCAATAAGTCGTCAATTTGACAACTTACTAGAATCTTTTAAGCCTAAATTATCATGCTTTCCATTGATTTGTTGTTAATTTCTTACTTAATACTCATTGGAGTAGGTAAAAGTTGAAATGGAAAGATGAGCAAGGAAACATGATAAAAATGAACAGAGGAAAAGGTAAAAAAGAAGAAATGTGAAAGAAAAGAGACAAATGGTGGAAATTAGGCCCAAAAATACACCCTTAGTTATGTGATCGTGACATGAGAGTTGAGATCACGATCAACAGTAAAGTCAACCAATGGTGATTTCTAAAAGATCACGATGATTGCGGTATCGCGATCACAGTTAAGAGATGGGGATTGTGTTTGGGCAGAAATAGAGCAAGTTGATGTTTTAGTAATATTTGGAAAATGTAAAATTTGGGCAAAAATAGAGGTTTATAACTCATTTTTATCCATCTTTTTCATGTCTTTCATCTTCACATTTTATCTTATCACTTGGAGCATGGAAGAAATTAGAGTAATTTTGAAGTGAAGAATGGTCAAATTCCATTGAATATTTATTAGAATTTACAATGTGGATTTACATTCTCCTTAACTTTCATGAATCAATTTAAAAAAGATATTGGTAAGTTTTGTTTATTATTTCTTAAGTTGCTAATTCTTTATCTTGGAATTATGCTTTGATAGGTTGTGAGTTATGCATGGATGTTGTTTATGTATCTATCTAGTTAGCAATTCGTTGTGGGTTTTACTATTACTCCATAGTTAAAATGAGATTTGTGGGTGAAAACCACGAATTGACTTGGATCCCACATCATACTTGAAAGAAGGATATGGGTGATGAGTAATTGTGAATAACTACTTGATACTTATTATTTTCTTAGCATTATATTAGAAATAAGGATGTTATGTGATTTAGCTAGCTTGATAGGCATCATCCTAGAAATAGGGATTCTAAGTTGAGGTTTTGGATTGGTTAGGTTTGCATGCTCATAAGGTATTTGTAAGAATGCATGTGTACAATCTAGTGTTTTGTTGAAAGACTAACACTAATGCTTTAAATATATCCTACATATAACTCCTGACCAAATTTTGATTAATTTTCAATTGCTCACGTATGAATTTACAACTAAAATAGCATAACTGGAAGATTCGTTCCTAATTGATTATGCTCTAATTATTCTTATCATTGAGTTAGTATTCTAGAAGTCCAAGAAGTGTAATACTTTTGAAAACATTCAAAAAAACCCAAACATTTGTATCCCATATTTGAATTTAGCAAGTAACTTTTATTTCGAACTTACTCAATCACCACTCATATTGTTTCTCGTGGATTTGACCCAGACTCAAAGTTGGGTTATTATATTGATAAAGACCACCTTACACTTAATTTGACATATGAGGTTAGCGTTATCAGACTCACCACTCAACACCTGATTAGTGATGACACAAAGTCTCGTATGCTCAACTAATGACTCCATATCTTCTCAAATAAGGTAGACCTCACCTCGATACTAGCAAAAATTCTCTCGAGGTTAGAAATATCAAGCCGTACCATCAAGTTGTCTAAGGACTGGATATCCAATGACAAAGACCTCTGACAAACTAAAATAGAAGATAATCTGTCCATACTAACTGCCTTCCAGCTCAAGGCATCTACCAACATATTTGCCTTACTCGTATGGCAAAAAATAGAGATTTCATATTCCTTTAGACACTCCATCCATATGAATTAGCTTGAATTGAGCACTCTCCGGGCCATAAAATGTTGAAAACTATGATGATCCATATAGATTTGTAATACCCCATATTTCCCTAACCTAAAGTAACCCTCATTACATGGGTTACCCTATATAAAATGTTTGAAATACTCAAGATTTTTTAGTTTAGAGCCTGGCAATTTGTAGGAAATTCAGTTATCTTTCAAAAAATATAAAGTACACCTAAATTCAATAAACGAGCAAAGAGTTATAGCCAATTTAGTATGACATTGTGCTAATTTTTCCATCAACGTGTTGCGGAGTCCAGCCAAATGGCAATGGTCGCTTTCCAGTGTTGCTCCGCGATAACATTGTCATGTTGTGACAAGCCCTCAATTCAAAATTGTCCATTTCCAGTGTACCAACCGATCCCACCACATCGCTTTGAGTTTCTAGGTCGTATCCAAGGTGGCAACGTAATACCACGGTATCGCGCCACCGGTCATATTAACAGTTGTCAATCTTCATTAGCCTGACATGATAGTTTTGAGTAGTGCTAGAGGCCTATTTTGAAAAATTTTGATGAAAATCTTAATGTTGTCCAGGGTTAAATGTGCCTTTTCCCATAATTTTATTCCACCCAGGTGTGAGATTAAAGCCCTGAAAACTTTTTAAGTCATCATTATTCAACTTTTTACCAAATCAAAAGGCATTCCCTATCAAAAATACAAAACCCTGCCTTCAAGAATAAATGTCAAGCTATAGAATTTCTCCAAGAACCTTCAAGAATTAGTATTCCAATGTATGTTAGGTGTTCATCTATATGTCTCTATCACCCATAGATCCAAGAATCAATTTTTAAAACTTCCAGATTTATGATTCACGATTTACATACTTTAAATTTGATTGTATTCATGCTCTTGATATTAAGTGAGTTTCTATTCATGATTAATTGTAGATTCCATGAAGTTTTACTAACAAGTATATTGAATTGTAAAATCCCCATGTTATAATCCATGAATTTGAAAGTTTGGGCATTGTAATTGCCATGTTTATGTGTTAGCCATGGTTATGTGCATTTAGTTGTGCTCCCTAATTTTTTGATAAAATGTCCATGTGAATAAATTAATGAAATCATGAGATGCTAAGATATGTGGAAGCTTATGCCCTACAAGTGTTTGATAAAATGTCTTTATAAATAAATTGTGAACAAGTGTACATTGTTATGCTTTGTAAGATCATGTTATTCTTTACTATTCATGCTATCAAGTCCTGGGGGTATTTAATACCCAAAAATTTAGTTGTTTACGTAGAGGTAGTGTTAGTTACAGTATATTATCATTCATTTCATGATCAATAGTACTTTCAGCCAGTTACAAAACTCAGTAGAACTTAGTCAGTTACAGAACATAGGAAAGCCTAGTAAACTCAGTATTAGTTCAGTACAGTTCAATATACTCAATTCAGTGTCTTTTAGTTGGGAATAGGATTCAACTCTAAGTGAACCCAAAAATGGTGGATCACTTTCCAGTAGAGGGTGTGATCCTTAGAAACAATCCTTGCATTCATGAACTATGTAGCCAGCATAGGTTGAGATATCGAAACTACCAGTTGATGGTTGATGAGGTGTTTTAACCTGCAAGTTTAGGGTTCCACCATTCTCATTAGAGTACCTAGCAAATAATGGTAACTCTTCAGTGTTTTTACCCATGGCATAGTATTGACACCTTTCACACTGGGGTCAGAGTTGGACCCCAACTTAGTAATCTTATTTGGGGCATATCGATTTGATGATTACCTCCCACAGTCTTAGTTTCAGTCTTTAGAATAGAACTCAGTTCAGTTTTACAAAAACAGGACTATCAGATACAATCAACTAGTATCAGTAACACATTTATCAACAACTTTAGGTATCAGTTACTCAGTACCATAATTCAGGACTTAGCTTCAGACAAGCTTAGTCATAGTATTTATTTATATGCACATTAGTGCATACTAAGTATTTACAGCAGTATCAGTAATCTATGTACTCTCATGTTCCTTTACTCCATATTATACAGGTAGTTATTGTTCACGCATATGAACCCTCGTATTCGACCTTACCTCATCTAGCGTAACATTACATTCCACGTACTGACACATAATTTTTCTTTGCTCTATTATGTCTCATATGATAGGTTTAGACGCTCAGGGTCCTGAACGCGTATGGATATATTTAGATTCAGCCAGCAGTTCAGAGTTACTAGTGAGTCCACATCTATCAAGGATATTTTATTATTATAATTTCTCAGTAGATACAATATTTCAAATGCTGGAGTTAGTTGGGGGATTATCCCATCAACTCTACATTTTGATAGTTCAGTTTAGAGGCTTTTAAAATTAGACTTCCAAATAGTATTCATTATTATAGATTACTATTATCAATTGATAATCCTTATCAGTATTTTCAAAATTTGAACCTTATGGAACTTCAACCTATTTTTTGCATTTGTTTTAGTATTATTATTCAGTGCTCATAGCAGGTATCAGTTATGGGTTGCTTGTGGTCTTCCAGGATCGTAATCACCGTGTAGCATCCGAGGTATAGACTTGGGGAGTTATAAACTTAGTATCATAGCTTAATATTGAACATGTCCTAGGGAGTCTAAAATACACATCAAGTGTGTCACGCTATACACCCATGCTCAAGTTAGGGAGTCTGGCGCGCTATACACCCATATGACAGAGTATTCCCTAGAGTTTACTTAGTTAGCCAGGTATGCTCCCCATGTAGTTGCAGATAGTAGGTCCAGAATGACAAGTTCATATCTAGGGTGTCAGATAGTGTTATTAAGGAGTGTAGAAAAGAGAGATTATTAAATGATATGGACATATCCAAGATCATAGACCATGCTCAGCATATAGAATAGTCTAAGAACAGAGAGAGAGAAAGAGAGAGCGGCAGAACAAGAGAGCTAGAATAGATAGCTTTAATTTAATTCAGACTAAGTCATAGGGAAATAATAATTCCCAATTTTACATAGGAAATTTAGTTATCTTTCTGATTATATAAAGTATGCTAAAATTCGATACCCAGGTAAAGAGTTATAGCTAATATAGTATGAATATGTGCTAATTTGGGCATTAACGTGTCGCAGAGGACAGCCAAATGGAAATAGTCACTTTCTTGTGTTCCTCTATCATATTGGCACATTGCACAAAGCCCTCAATAAAACTCAGTAAACTCAGTATTAGTTTAGATTAGTTCAATAAACTCAGTTCAGTGTATTTCAGTTGGGAATAGGATTCAACTCCAAGTGAACCCAAATATGGTGGATCACCTACTAGTAGAGGGTATGATCCTTAGAAACAATCCTTTAATTTTATAACTACATAGACAGCCTTGGTTGAGACATCAAATCTGCCAGTTGAGGGCTAATTAGGTATCTTAACTCGCCATTTAAGGGTTCCACTGTTCTAATTAGAGTACTTGGCAGATGAGGGTAACTCATCAGTGTCTTTAACCATGGCACAATGCTGAAACCCTTCAAACTGGGGTCATAGCTAGGACCCCAACTCTGTTATGTTATTTGGGTCACGTCGCTTAGATGATTAGCTCCCATAGTCTTAGTTCAGTCTTCAGAATAGAACTCAATTTACTTTAACAAAATCAAGACTGTCATATACAGTCAACAAGTATCAGTAACTCAGTTACAAGTAAATTGAGATATCATTTATTTAGTATCAAAATTTGGGACTTAGCTTCAGAAAAGCTCATTTACAGTATTTATTTATATGCACATTAGTGCATACCCAAGTTTTACAATAATATTAGCTATCTATGTACTCTCAGCTTTAGTTACTCTATATTCTACATCCAGTCGTTGTTCATGCATATGAACCCTTGCATTCAACCTTACCTCATATAGCATACCAGTGTATTCCAAGTACTGATGCATATTTTTTTTTTGTGCTATGATGTCTTATATAATAGGTTTGGACTCTCAAGTTCTCGACCATGCATAGATAGATTCAGATTCAGCCGACATTGTAAGAGTTAGTAGTGAGTCCTTCTCTATCGAGGATATTTTATAATTTTAGTTTCTCAATAGATACTATATTATTAAATGGAGTTAGTTGGGGGATCATTCCATAAACTCCACATTAGAATAGTTCAGTTTAGATACTTTTTAGACTAGACTTTTAGACAGTGTTTAGTTTGAAAGATTACTATTATTAGTTGATATTCTTTTATAAATATTTATATATTTTGAACCTTATGACATTTTAGCCTACTTTTTTTATTTGTTTCAGTATTCTTATTCAGTGCTCACAGCAGATATCAGTCATAGGTTAGCTTGTGCACCTCCTGTATTGTAAGCACTGTGAAGCATCTAGGGTACAGAATCGAGGCATTACAAATTTTATATCAGATCCTATGGTTCAACAGAGTCCTAGGGAGTCTGAAAGCCTTATCAAGTAGAGTCTTGCACATGGGTGTATAGCGCGCCATACTTATGGACAGGAAGCTAAGAGATGTTTTAGGAAAAGTTTTCATTCTTTCATTATTCATGTCATGCGAGTGAGCATGAGCTCAAGTTAAACTCTAAGTGTAATCCATTTCTTCCTTTCATTTACTGAACATTCCTCCCAAAAAGACTAATGAATGGAGAACTAGAAATTAGTCAACACCTCAGCCCATTTAGGCCGATCCCCTGGATGAGCAAGTATCCATGTAGAATTCAGAGCTACATTTACAACTATAGCTAGTTTCGTAGCAGCTCAAATTGAATGACCTTCTACTGTTCAGTCCAACCAAGTGGCCAATACTGCTGCGGCTAGAATGTTGGACTTTACCTAAATGAATCATCCCATATTCTCATGATCTAAACTAGAAGAGGATTCACAGGAGTTCCTCAATCAGGTTTAGATAATTACAAATATTATGGGAGTGACTTCCAGTGAGAGTGCTGAGTTAGGTGCCTATTAGCTAAACGATATAGATCCTACATGGTTCAAGTAGTGAAAGGTAGATAGTGGCACTGATGCAGAGTGCATAGAGAAGTAAGAGTTTGATACTACTTTCCTAGAGAGACTCTTTCCCTTAAAACTGAGAGAAGCCAAGGTGCTAGAGTTCTTAAATCTATGGTAGGGCAATATGAGTATGGAAGTGTATTACCTCAAGTTTACTCAGTTATCCAGGTATCGTCCCTATGTAGTAGCAGACAATAGGTCTAGAATGAGTAAGTTCGTATCTATGGTGTCAAATAGTATGGTTAAGGAGTGAAACAACGATGTTGATAAAGGAGATAGACATATCAAAGTTCATGGTCCACACTCAGTAGATGGAATGGGATAAGAATATATATATATAGAGAGAGAGGTAGAATAAGAGAGCTAGAATAGGTAGCTTCAATTTTAATCAACCTAAGTCAGAGGGTGATAACCATTCCCAATTTCACCCAAAATCTTTACTTCTAGCTCCATCATCCGCCAATGCTCCATTACCTAAGTTCGAAAGTGGTAACAAAGATAGGGCGCAAGGTTCAAAATTTCAAGGTAGTTTTAGTAGTGCTTGAACAAACCTTCTTTGTCAGAGATGTGGCAGAAACCACCACGGTGTCTGTAGAGCTGGTAGTGATATTTATTTTAGGTGTGGCAAGCCAGACCACAAAGTTAGAGATTTTCCTTAGTCAGTTTATCAGGGTCAGTATAATCGTTCTTTAGCTCAGTCAGGTTACCCGAATCAGTAAGGTACCGCTTGCAGTACCACTAGTAGGCAATGTCTAAATAGTCTCTATCCACTTTAGTCTAGACAAAATTAAGAAAATCCTCCTAATATGGTCACTGGTATGTTACAAATCTTTTATTTACATATTTATGCCTTGCCAAGAGCTTCTTTATTTTTTGGAACTCTTTATATATCCGTTAACTTCTGAGTTAGTCGAGAAATCCTAGCTGAGCCTTTCTCAATTTCTACCCCATTAGGCAAATTTATCATAGCCAGACAAGTATACAAGAACTGTGCAGTTTTGGTATCTCAGAAAGTTACTTAAGCAGACCTTGTAGAGCTAGAGATGGTAGATTTTGATGACAATCTCGGCATATATTGTCTCTATTCATGTTACTCTTCAGTTGATTGTACAAACGAAATAATTCATTTTAGTCTAAATAAACCAGTCATTGAATGGAGGGGTAGTACCACAGCGCATAATGGTCAATTAATTTTATACCTGAGAGCAAGAAAATGATATCCAAGGGATGTGTCTACCATCTTTTTAGAGTCAAAGACTCTAACTCAGACACTGTCATTCTTGTATTAGTTCCAGTAGTAATCGAATTATCATATGTGTTTCTCAAAGATCTTCCCAGAATTCCTCTCAAAAGGGAAATTAACTTCGTAATAGACCTTTTTTTGGATACTTAGCCCATATCTATTCCAGCATATAGATTGGCACCAACAGAACTCAAAAACTTTAAAGAACAGTTGAAGATTCTCCTACATAAGGGATTTATTAGACCCAACATTTCCCCGTAAGGTTCACCAGTCTTATTTATTTGTAAGAATGATGGTTCTCTTAGAATATATATAGACTACTGTCATTTGAACAAAGTCACAACCAAGAATAAGTTTTCACTTCCAAGAATTAATGACTTTTTTGACCATCTTTAAGGTACTAGTGACTTTTCTAAGAAAGACATCAGATCAGACTATCATTAGCTCAGAGTCAGAGAATGTGACATTCTAAAAATAGCTATTAGAACTCGGTATGGTCACTTCAAGTATCGAGTCAAGTCCTTTGGTCTTACAAATACCCTTACCACTTTCACGAACTTATCAAATCGTGTTTTCATGTATTACCTGAAAATACTTATTATAGTCTTCATTGAATACATTCTTTTTTATTTTTAAATCGAGAATGATGACTCAGATTATATCTGAATCACACTTCATACTGTAAGAACTTATTAGTTGTTCGCCAAGCTTAGTTAGTGCAAATTTGGGCTAAGGTTAGTAGCATTACTTTGTCATGTTATTTCGAATGATGGCATTAGAGTTGATCCTCAAAAGTGAGGTAGTGAGAAACTGGCCTAGACCTATCTCTCTATTAGATATCCAGAGTTTCTTTGGTTTAGCTAGCTTTTACTATTGGTTTTTTGATGGGTTTTCATCTATTGCATCCCTTAGGTCCAGATTGATTAAGAAGAAAGTTTAGTTTTAGTGGTCAGATTCTTTTTAGTAGAGTTTTTAGGAGTTGAAGACTCGACTCTCCTCATCACCAGTTTTGACTCTACCATATAGTTCTGACGGATTTATTGTGTACCGTGATGCCCAGAGTAGGTTTGGGCTGTGGTCTTATATAGAAAAGAAAGGTCATAGCCTATGCCTCTAGACAACTTATGGCCCATTAGAAGAATTACCCGACTCATGATATTGAGTTAGCAGTTGTAGTGTTTGCCTTAATGATTTGGAGGCATTACTTGTATGAGGTGCATGTTGATATGTTCATAGATCAAAAAATCATTCAGTGTGTGTTCTCATAGAAAGATTTAAATTTATGTCAGAGAAGATGGTTAGAATTATTAAAAGATTATGATATAAGTGTTCTATTCCACTCGGGCAAGGCCAATATTATGGCTGATGCTCTTAATAGATTGTCTATGGGTAGTGTTACTCATGTTGAGAATGATAATAAGAAGTTAGTTCAGGAAGTTCATCAGCTTTCCCGAATACGTGTTCACTTAGTCAATTCATAAGAAGGTAGTGTTTGGGTTCAGAATAGTTAAGAATTATCTCTAGTTTCTGAAATCAAGGAAAAGTGGGATAGAGATCTCAGTCTTGTTAATTTGAAAAAGTTACTCAGAGATCAAAAAATAGAGCTTTTCTCCCAAGGGTGAGATGGTGTATTTCTTTTCCACGGTCGTTTATGTGTTCCACGTGTAGATGACTCGAGGCAATGAATTCTTGCAAAATCCATAGTACGCAATACTATATTCATCCAGGGGCCACTAAGATGTACCATAATTTGTGCGAGATTTATTGGTAGAGTGGAATGAAGAGGGATATTGCAGAGTTTGTTGATAAGTGCTCTACAAGTCAGCAGGTTAAGATTGAGCACCAGAAGCCTAGTAGGTCCATGTAAGAGTTTACTCATCATCATCACCCATCATAGCTTCCCACTCTTCATACCAATGATTAGCTACATCCTTAAACTAATATACAACAAACTTTACAACCTTAGAATTAGTAGGATGCATGACCCTAAAAATATTATCCATTTTTTCAATGAACCTTTAAAGATCCTTTTCAACATTAGATCCTATAATGGTTGGGGGATTCGACAACATAAATTGGCTAACCCAAGTTACCTTAGATAAATGAGCAATAGAACTAACATACTAAGACTATGGAGACTATGATGCCACCAATTGAGTATGTATATGAATAGATCAATAAAACTTCATATTTTAGGTATACACCTAAGGTGATTGAGCATACAAATTACCAACCTGTAATATCTAAGAAGGACTAGTAGGGATCGGTGAAACTCCATGTGGAGTATATAATCAGGAATAGGGACCCTAGATTGGGTCTACACTCCATAAAAAGGGTGTATCCCCTCCATATTATACTAAGGTGGAATAGGGTTTCCAGAAAAATTTCTAAAAAAATTAGATCTTTAGAGAGTCATGATCTAAAATGCGATGAAGCCAGGAGATAGAGAAGTTTCATAAGACTAGACTCTACAGTCCAAAAAAGAATGCAAGAAAGGGAAAAATTCTTAAATATCTTGTAGCCTCCTGACTGTGCCCAAGTACAGGATTGACTTACCTACTAGTGGAATAGTGCAAGTGTCATCATAACAATAGACTTTTGAGTCGTAATAGTTGGTGTTAAAATCAAGTTTTAAGTAATGTATTTCCTTTTTATCAAATTGAAGTCATTTACATTTTACTTACTAAAATTTGTCCACGTCTTTTTGAAAATAACAATTTTACTCTATTAAAGTGAAGAAGCTTAATTAACTAAACATTCTTCTATATTTTAACTCACCGATCTTCAAAAAGTGATCTATTTTTTGTCATTTTAATTGTTTTTAGCTATATTTTTAAGCAAAGAGGTTATTCTTTAAAGTCAACTGTAACATTCAACTTTAAGGGTGTATATGGACTGGATTAATTTGGTTTTCATAAATTTCAACCCAATCATTTTTGTCTGATTTTTTAAATCTATAGACAAAAGAAAAAGGAAGATTAATATAGAATATGTTCAGAAGATCAAATGTATAGGTTCTAATGCAAAGGACATAGACGGGTATAATTTGTGATACTCAGGTAGCTTGAGGTATAGGAATAAGGTATGTAAATTAGCAGATGAAGATATTTGAGTATAGGTACTTGATCTTAAGAAGGCCAATGATAGGTTGAAGTTGATTATGCTGGTCATTGAAGGGTGTACATTGATTATTATTTGTGCATATGCCCCATAAGAAGATTTGGAAAAGGAGAAGAAGTACAGTTTTTTTGAGCTGGATGAGTCAGTGAAAGGTGTTTTGAGGATTGAGAAGCTTTTTGTAGAAGGTGATTTCAATGGGTACGTCGGATCATTACCAAGAGACTATGATGATGTGCATAGAGGAGTTGGTTTCAGGGAGAGGAACGAAAGAAGAGTATCACTTTTGGATTTTTCTAAGGCCCTTGGGTTGGTGATTGTGAATTCAACTTTTTCCAATAAAGTGGAGCAAATTGTTACCTTTTGTAGTTCGATAGCAATGACCCAGAAAGACTCTTTCCTCCTTAGAAAGAGTGATAGAGTTCTTTGAAAGGTTGTAAGTTTATTTCTATTGAGAATATATTGACCTTTTATAATCTCCTGGTAATGGATTTAGTAATTATGAAGTCCAAAAAGAAGAGGCATGTGTGGGATTGACTCAGAATTAAGTTGAGTATCTTGACATTGGCTAGTGCTCTAGACATAGAGGAGAGGATAACATCTGTGGAGCATAGGAAAGTAGTGGTAACATAGATATTATATGGAAGATGACTGATTGTATCATCAAACAAATAGCTAGAGAGGTGTAGAGTGTCCCAAGAGACCAATTTGGCAAGCACTGGAGGGACTGGTGGTTGAATGACAAAGATAAAAAAAAAGGTGGAGCCCAAGAAAGTAGCCTATACAAAGTTGGTTGATAGAAAGGATGAAGAGAAGAAGATGATGAATAAGGACTAGTATAAGGTCGATAGGAATAAGTCAAACTTAATGGTTACAATGACTCAAACAAAATCTTTCAAGATCTTATATGTGATATTAGAGAAGAAAGGTATGGATAAGAAGTTGTATAGGCTAGATAAAACTAATGAGTAGATGACATATGACCTTGAGCTAGTTAAGTGTATCATGGTGGAGGATGGAAATTATTAGTAGAGGGCATTCTTATTAGGAAGAAATTATAGTTATATTCCTATACATTCTTGAATTGAGTGGATGTCAAAGGCTTTGAGCTGAGGAATGTGGAGCACTCAAAGAGGTATCTATATTTTGGTTATTGTAGGTATACCAAGGTTAAGGAAGTTAAGAGTGATATCATGACTTTGATTATTGTAGGCGTATTAAGGTTAAGAAACTTAATAGTGTTATTCATTTGATACATAGTGTAGGGTGATTGTGCGAAGTGAGATTATAGTGGATTTTGGGAAGAGCACTAGCGAGGTAGGTATCGATTCACTGATCGATTTGTTTAGTATCATCATTAACATGGCAATATATTGGAACCTTGGATATAGAGTATGATGATTCTTCTATTCAAAAATAAGGGTGACATTGGGATTTGCAAAAACTATAGGGGCATTAAGTTGTTGTGTCACACTATGAATGTTTGGGAAAGTATGGTAAACTTGAGGCTAATAAGGATTTTGACTATTTTGAAAAATCATTTTGGATTCATTTCAGGTTGCTTGACTTCCATGTCCCTTCATATCA
This sequence comes from Capsicum baccatum var. pendulum, assembly GCA_030864225.1. Taxonomy (NCBI): domain Eukaryota; kingdom Viridiplantae; phylum Streptophyta; class Magnoliopsida; order Solanales; family Solanaceae; genus Capsicum; species Capsicum baccatum. Next base: position 193,630,943 of record CM061558.1, on the reverse strand, counting down.
TGAGGAAACTAGTCGCGTAGTATAGGGAGAGGAATAAATACCTACAAATAGTGTTCATCGATCTGGATAAGGGATACAAAAAAGTCCTAGGGAGGTTCTGGAAAGGTGTTTGGAGGATAGAGGTTTTCCAGTGGCATACACTAGGTTAATTCAGGACATGTACGATGGGTGCAATAATTTTAAGAAGATGGTGGGAGGAAATTCAAAGTGCTTCCCTATTTTTTATAGGGTTGCACTAGGTATCGACGCTTTATCTCTTTTTATTCACTTTTGTGATGGATGATTTGATGCGGCATATCAAAGGAAAGTTTCCTTGGTGTATGTAACTTACTGGTGATGTATTCATAATTGAAAAGGTGCTAGGAGGAGTTAATAATAAGATAATCTAAGGTTAAGAACAAGGTTTAATAGTGTAACGTTTTTGAGTTCGACAGGAAAAGAGTGATATTCATGTAACCAAAGTCAAGAGATGATTTGATAAAACTATTTTATTTAACCATAGTTGAGAGATGATTAAATGAAACTATCTTGTTTGATTTTGCTTGTAAAGCATGACAAGTGGTGAATTTACCACTTATTTGCATAAAAAATGTATGCACACTAACATAATTAGAAGGTATGAATTAGAAAAGTATACTAGTTAAATGCACTTATTTCAACATTTTAAAGGTATACAGATGATGCGAAAGAAAGTAGAATTTAGCTGAAAAGGAACCAAAAGGAGAAGAAAATTGCAAGATGAGAGATCTTACACGTAATCAAGCTCAGTTACAACTATCACGATCTCAGGGCCGCGATCATAGTTGGTCCACTTTGGTCAGACATTGCGATCACCAAGATCTAAAGTATTTTTTGGTAGACACAATTGCAGATATGCTGTATCGAGTGTGGTTAGGCTTGTTTATTACCGCTAAAACCCTTTCCTATTTGGCATCTTGCACTTTGAACTATTGATTTTTGTAATATTTGTAACCTACTAATTGGGGAAGCTTTTGTGTTTGAATTTTCCAAATTGGGTTTGGTTAAATTTAAGTGTAAATTGAATAATCTACTTACTTTCCATTACCATAGATACTTTTAATAAACCTTATGGTATATTTCTTCCTCTTTACTTTACGAGTAGCTAAATTTTCTTATCTTGGGATTCTGTTTAACTAATGTGCAATAATGTATGGGTTATTGATAACACTAAAATTACTCTCATGTTTAAGGGTTAAGGTGGTTGTTTTCGATATCCTAACTCACATTGGGGTTGAATCCAAAATAGTTAAATCCAAATGTCAAGTCCTTTGGGTGCTCTAATTACTAAAAGGATACCTGGAATGCAAACAAAAACATTTAAAGTAAAATGGTGGTGGTAGTGGTGGGGAGGGGGTTAGTTTGAGTTTTTTTATAACATATCTTGAGTCAAACAACACAGTAGTATAGAACATTTGATTTACAATACAATTTTGAGGTAATATTTGGATTATCCTACCTAAAAGTAAAGAGCAACAGGGATAATCATGGTTAAACATAAATCTTAGTTTTTAAGTGAGAGCTAGGCTAGGTAAAAGGTCTTTGTGGTTAGTCATTCAAAAAAACCAAAAGATGTCACCCATTGACCCTTTCGAGCACCGAAAGAGTGTGTCATTCATAGTCACCCAAAAACTCAATTAGACATCCCTATTTCTAGGAAAATTCCTAGAATATGACTTACAGTCCATTTACACTTATGTCTATGATTGTCAAAGGTTGTAAAACACTTGCTTAATTTTACACCATTGCCTTGTCCCCTTACAACCCTCTTTAAAGGATGCTATGGGTTCCCATAAGTTCACCTTCATCCCTCTTTCGAGGATGATAAAGGGTTTCTAGAGTTTGGGGTGTTCACCCATCAAACCCATTTAGATATTTGTGTTTCACCCATAATTCCAACTATTTAACTAAAGCAATGTTGGAATCCGTACTTAACAACAAAAAATCCTGCAAACACCAATACACCCACACACAATTTCACTTTAATTCAATATAGTCATAAAACAAAATTACTTAGCTGGACTTGAAGAAATTACAGAAAAATGTACCATGAGGATTATCCAAAGCATCCATCATTTAGAAAACACTAAGAATTTAATTCCCCAAAATTAGTTACAATCTTTCCTAATTAGGGTTGTTGTTTCAAATTCAAAAGTGCCCATGAGGTAAGCAATACATAAAGAGGAAAGTTTTTTTTTTTCCTGTATAAGGTCTGGGATTCGTCCAGGTGAAATTACAAAAATTCTCTGGGAAACATTCCCGCTTAACCGTGATCGCGTGAGGTAGTTTGTTATCATGGTCAACAAGGCTACAATTCTTTTCGTGATCGCGTAATCTTGACCATCCTGACTAACGGCGATCGTGACCTATGGCCCTTGATTGCGGTAACTGAGGTTGATGTATGCTCAAGGTTTTCAACTGCACTTGTTTGCTTTTATTTGACCTCTTTTAAGATACAATCCATTTATTTCCATCTCATCAAGACTATGCCTGAAAAATATGAATATTAGTTCATATAACCATGATTATGTCTCCTTTATTCATACAAAATAAGGTAGTGTGCATGAATGTTGAGTGAAAATGAGCGGTAAAATCACCACTAATCAACACACCCAACTTAAAACTTCACTTGTCCTCAAGCAACACCTCTCTTAACTATGAGACAATTTCATGTATACCAATTTTATATTACCCACTGATTGTGATGACCCCAACTTTAGTACTACTAAAAAAAGCTCTTCACAAATAGGTAAAATGATTTTAACGACGCCCCTCAACATAAAATTTAATAATGAATAACACAATAGACTTTGGGGAGCAACCATGAGATAACTAATAATCACTCTAGAAATGACTCACTTTTTGACCAGAACCATATTATTAATCCTTTTATCTCATTGTGCGGAACATACAAAATCACCCACCTAAACTTGTTCACATACATTCTCACAAGAAAGAAAATTTCATAAACCAAGTTATCAATCATGCACCTAGGAATTTAACTGCAAACACTCTCTCTCTCAAGAAACTCTCAATGTTAACAAGTACCATAGCATAGGTTTGCCCGTATTTTCAATCGACACTACAATGATCATACTTGGTTGGGAATCACAAAGGACTTTTTGTGGTTGTAATGTAGGTTTAGGTTAGGGTAGTATGACAATTTAGGATAACAAGACTAAACCCTCCTTGAGCTTCTATGCACACGCATTCCACTTTTGACATTGGTTTACTTATTTTCTTTCATCATTGCGTACTTAGCCTTTCTTGTTTTACCAACTTTGTTTTCAATTGTTTCTTTTTCTCTTTTTTTTTGCACAAAATTCATGATTTTCTTTCCTTTGATAGATCTTTTATTTCTTCTAAGCATATTTCTTCAATTACCAAGGCTCGTAGGAACTTTGTAATGACATCGTGTCCCAAAGATATCCCTTTCAATTCGTACCACCCCTCCAACTTAGGCTTTTAGCCTCAAGAAGCATTCTTAATTCCAAGGAGTATAAGCTTTAAGGGAGATATAATAGAATGGTCATGACTTCAATGTGTTTTCCAATGAAATGTCCAAAGGCTAAAAGTGGGTGACTAGGGATAACACCTATGTATTAGTAGGCCTTTTAGGCTAAAATGGGGATTCTAAAGTCACAAATATGGCCTATGATCATTTTAACAACAGAATCCAATAAAAATTTATCCTCGATAGACTAATGGGGGAATAAATAGATGGTACAAGTATATAAGAGATATAGATGATTGAAATCCCACACATGGCATATGAAGCTGGTCGAGGGGGATCAATTGTTCCTCCCAATTGAGACAAAAGATAAAGTAGCCACAATTTTTTCTAAGTCAATTTCTTGAGTCTTAGAAAGATTTGAAGTTTGTTTACAAACTTTCTCACGTCCATGCCCTTGAGTTTTGCAAAAATTTTTGACAGAGGGGGTGTTTGCATTGCATTTGCACTATGTATAATTTGCTAACCATGGATATAACCCAAGATTTTGTCTCACATTGAGGTTTTAATATGGGCTACCCACCCATATGGCTACTCAGTCTTTGCCAATGGGTATGAATGTGATCCCAAATCAACAATTCCACATGTACTCAGATTTCCCTTACATGCATGACCTAGATTCCATGGGTACTTATACTTACCCTACATCTATGGCTAAAATCTAAATCAGAATGCTTTCCCCTTAGAATTTTGTCACTCAGTCTATCATAGGGAAAAACTTGTTAACTAAAAATAAGATAAAGCATCAATCTTGTAACAAAGTAACTAATCTATGCAAATGTGGGCACCATCATAGTGCCCGAATATTACAACCCAAACAAAATTAAGAAGCATCCAAAAGAGAAAGAAAATATACACAAATCTGAATAATACAGGCCCAAATCAAATGAATACCGGGACACCTAAACCAAAAAGGTAGCAGTGGCCCCACTACATAAATAATCATGGATAAAAGAGATAATGGTGCTCCCTAGAACCAAATCAAGGGCTACTATCACTCTCCAACTCTGCATCATCATTATTTTCCTCAAGATCATACCACTCAAATGGGGTCTCATCATCATTCTTCACCTAAGAGGAAGGAAGTTGATCTCAGGGTTTTAGGACCTTTCATAGGCCTTTCGCCCCCTTCCATATCTTGATGAAGAACGTATCCCTCTTTTTTTCCCTTTTGACCATCTTTTTATATGCACTCCGGAGGTCTCAATGTGATTCTACCAAAGAGGAAAAGTTTTCTCAAGACTAGCAATGGAGGCTTCCAGCTTCTTTTGGTCCTCTCTGCACTTCTCATAATTGGACTGTGACACATTTTAATGATGAGTGGTGGAGGGATCTACCAGCCCCTAGGGAAAATTAGACAAAATCTCTCTGATGGAAAAAATATGAACTCTAGTATTCTCAAGAGGATCGGTGGTGAATGGCCTATGAAAATTAGCCTCAATACATGATAACTTTCCCAAGTCGATCTTTCACTTATTTCCCTTTCCAGGTGCACCCTCCCCTTGAATCCTCAAGTGGTAGATAGGGGCGCCAGGTCGCACCCAAGTATCTACAGTATACTCCTCAACCCCTTCTCTCCTACAAAGCTCAGTAATTAACGAGGGAAAGAAGAGATGCATACTACCTGGGTCATTGAATTAGCCCATTTGATTGACCATGAGTTGACCAACATTCAAATAAATGTTGTCTAAAATTCAAGAAGCCATCCGAGCACTCAGATCTGTGACTACAATAATGTGGGATCAAGGTGACCTCGGTAACATATAATGTGCAATAAAATCCAAGCCTCGAAAGTAAAGTCATTGATGGAGGTGTCTCACTTAGTTTACACCAAAGAGATTTCCTTTACAGGACACAATCGTTCCACCAACTAAATTCCCGGCTTACATACTTTTGGTTTGAACTCACCCAAGTCTGTATGTTGGAGCCTGTAGATATCATTGATTTTCTTTGACCCAAATCTCGCCATTTTTCCATGGATCTTAATATTAGCATTGAATGGGTTTGAGAAAGATACTTCATTGATATTGGTGTAGAATTCAGAGACACATTTTTAATTTGTAATGCATGGATCGGGGGCAAAACACCTCCACCCTATGGCCTAAATTTTTTCATAAAAAGCTGAAAGCTTTTTTGGGAAATTTTCCAAGAAAACTCTTCTCTCCGGGAGTAGCTTTATCCTTAGAATATCACTGCAGTAGCGAGTTTCAAACTCGGGTCTCATGAATTGAATATGATCATACTTGTTAATGAGATTGTCCTAAAATTACTAAAACACACATGATATTAATGAATAATAATTTTACACCCAAACTATGTCACATTGTTCACTAAAGTTTATTGGAATGGGCAGTTGGTGTTGCTTGGCAAAAAAATGAAAGAGTAGGATTTTCAGCATGGCAGGAAATAAGCATCGGTTCCCACAATCACGAACCATGACAGTATTCGCATTGCTGTAATCATGCATCACGATAGTGGATGCTATAACTACGGCTGGTTTTGTACAAGCTTTCCATATTTAAAATCTCCCAAAGTTCTAGCCTATTACCCTGTTCAACAATATGGATACACATTAAAACCAATTATAAAATGCTATTAGGTGCTCAAATGTCCCATTTAAAATGAAAAAATCATTATTGGATACGCATTTGGGAAATATATCAACCACTTGGTGTGTACAGCTCATTTGTCTAAATTTTGCACACAATTTAGGGTAATCAACACTTCCCCACTTATGTGCACTCCTTAATTTAGTAGCTAACAACAAAAAATACCAAGTATAAAAACATGGAGGCATAACAATCAAAGATTTGGGCTCTCTCTATGGATGCATTCAATGGCTAATTTTTAAAATTTTAAAGCATGGATAAATAAAACTTATTGGATTTATGATGCAAGAGAAAAGCAAGGATGTTATTGGATAGCTAACAAACTTGGCCAAAATCTGGTCCAATTAGACACTAAAACTTGAAAGGGAGTGTGAGGGAAATGGTGACAACTGAGTAGTCCAATAAATAAAGTGACAACGATCACAGTCAAGTGCCCACAATGGCAGGACACGCTAAACATCATCTCCCCTCTATCTAAATCAACAATGGATCTTTCGGTGGCTAAGAATGGATTCCCAAGAATGTTAGTTACCTCTTGGTACATTTCACAATCTAATACCACAAATTTCACCGAAAGTATAAAAGTTTCCTCTTTATCTAAGAAATCAAATAAAATTCCCTCCGGCCTTGTTCTCCATTAATAGTTGCATTGATATAGGGGTGGGATAATGCAATATAAGCTTTATGTAGATGACAAATAGATTAAGGTTGATATTCGTACCTAGGTCACATAGAGCTTTTGTAAACATATGCGACCAGATACTGAATGGAAATGTGAAAGCTCCGAGTTAATGATAGGACTACACCCATGGGTGACTTCAATGGTGTCACCTTCGACCAGCTTCCTTTTGGACATCAACTTTTTCATTAGCTTAGCATATCTGGGGATGTATTGGATCATCTCAGGGAATGGGATTTTTATCTATAGACTGCTAAGCTTTTCATAGAATTTCCTCAATTGTTCACCCTCTTCTTTTCTTTGAAATGATTGAGGGAAATGGGAAGAACTTGGATTATAAGCATTGATTCACTTTGCAGATTTCCAACTTGAACCACATCTTCTTCATCTTTCTCATCTTCATTTTCTTAATATTCTTGATAATGAGGTAACATCTCTTTTGGCTTAACCTTAGGCATCATTTCACTCAAGTTACTTTTAAGTGCTTATCAAGTATCTTCCCACTCCTAGTGACAATTGCTAGGACTGAGCATTATTCATTGGATTAATAATCAAGTCATTAAGGAGTCAACCTCTAGGCCTAGCATTTAATTACATACAAATTTACACAATTTAGGTTTCAAATTACTTGATAGAGGTAGAGTAAGATACTACGGTTTGAGAGAGTTGAGAAATATCACTTTTTAACTGATGGACTATTTTGTCTGTACATTCCATAGTATTCAAAATTTTGGTCAACACATCCTTAGGGGAACAATGGAACTTTACTCTTTTTTCTTAGCTCTATCAATGAGGGCACACACTGGTTATAATCATACTCTTTTTCCCTCTAATACCAATAATGATCAAGTTCTATAAAAGGTTGATTCCTATATTACCTTTGATAGGTAGGGTGGGAACCCCTCAAACTGTTTGCTAAATACCAAATCTACTAATCCAACTTCATGGCTTCCTCATTATCTTCATAGGATTTTGATGCTAAAGCATTTATTGATTTCGCTGGTGCACCCATAACATGAAAGGTCAAGAGCTCAGGTTTGGTCATCATCTATTCCATTGCTCCTCTTTTTATTTATCTCACTTTATTTGTTCTTGGTCAACCACGAATATATATAGAGAGAGCTTATATGTACTTTGGAATCTCGTGTATGCCAATGCCAATTTTGTTTTGTCACCTATCTAAGAAACTCTATTACCACACGATAGTGAAACTTTACAAAGAAACCTCCCGCCACATTATCCACCACCATTTTGTTTTAGAATATCAAGGTCTTGGTAGAAGACTTGGAAAAGCATATTCTCTGGGACCTCATGGTTTTGGCATTGTACTAATTATCTATTTAATCTCTCCCATGATTCATATAATGACTCTCTATTTAATTGTCTAACTTTTATGATCTCATCACTCTTTTGAAGCAAATTAAAAGGTAATAAGTATCAATCAAGAAAAACTGTGGTAAGATCATCCCAAGAAGTGATTAAACTAACCGACAGTGAGCGAAGACACAATACCGCCTTGACCGTTAGAAAGAATGGGAAGAGACAAAGATATATTTTTTCTTTATTGGGACTAGCACTTTCACTTTTTTCCCCATTCATTCTACCATCAATGATACAAAAAACAAAAACATTCAATAAAGTAATTCATAATGACATCGGATATGCCCAAGTAATAATCACATCGCATAAGAGAAATCTAGATTCCACTCCCCAGCAATGACACTATTTTGATAATGCTCAACTTACTCTCATGTTTAAGGGGTACGACAGTCATTGTCAATATCCTAAATCTTATTGGTCTTGAATACACAAGGTGTGAAATACTAATTTCAAATCATATGGGTGCTCTAATTACTAAAAAGATACCCGGAATGCACATAAAAACAATATTTTAATAAAATAGAGAGGGGGGTAAAGTTTGCTTATATCAAATCTTTAGTCAAACAACATACTAGTATAGCATGTTTGATTTAAAGTAAATTTTAGAGTTATTATTAGGATTATGCCTACCTAAAAGTAAAGAGAATAGTAGTTAATAATGGTTTAACATATATCTTAGTTGTTAAGTGAGAGATAGGCTAGGTAAAAGGTCTTTGTGGTTAGTCTTTTTAAAAAACCACACAGATGTCAGCCATTAGCTCTTTTGAGCACCTAAGGAGTGTGTCATTCATAGTCACCCAAAATATCAATTAGACATCCATATTTCTAGGAAAATGACTATAATATGATGTACATTCTATTTATACTTAATTCTAACATTGTAAAAGGTTGTAAACCACATGCTTAATTGTCCACCATTTCCTCGTCCCTCTATATCCCTCTTTCAAGGATGCTATATGTTATGATATGTTCACCTTCATCCCTCTTTCAAGGATAATGAAGGGTTCTGAGAGTTTAAGGTTTTCACCCATCAAACTTATCAGGAGATTTGGGGTTTTCACCCACAAATTCCAACTATTAAACCCAATAAATGGTGGAATCCATACTTAACAACTAAAAATCATGCAAACAAAATAACACCCAAAGATAATTACAGTTTAGTTCAAAATAATCCCAAGACTAAATTACACAGCTACTCATGAAGAAACAAGAGAAAGTATACCATAAGGATTATCCAAAACATCCATTCTTTACAAAACAGTAAGAATTGAATTCTCTAAAATTAGTTACAATCTTTAGCAATTAGGGTTCTTGTTTTAAATACAAAAGTGTTTGAGGTAAGCAAAAGCTAAAGAAAAAAGGGTTTTTGCCTATATAAGGTTTGGGATTCGGCCAAGAAAAATTACAAAAATGCCATAGGAAACATTTCTACTTAGCCACAATTGCGGCCAATGCTACTGTTGTTTTACTCCATCATTACATTATCTTAGCCATCTTGACTAATGGAGATCATAGCCTATGACCCGCCATCACAGTAACCGAGGCCGATGTCTGCTCAAGGTCTTCAACTGTACTTTTTTTGCTTCTATTTGACCTCTTTTAAGCTCTAATCCATATTTTTCCATCCTTCTATCTCATCAATTCTATATCTTGAAAATATGGATATTAGCAAATCTAATCGTGATTATATCTTTTTATTTATACAGAACATCGTAGTGTGGAAGAAAGTTCAGTGTAAATGAGTGGTAAAATCACCACTCATCAGTTGTGATGTATTTTTGTAGATTCTAGTTTGTTGATGATGGGTTTCACTATTGCTTGTTTGAATTAGGTGAGGTTTGTGAGTGAAAACCGCAAATGCCTAAAATAGATTTATAGGTGAAAGCCCTAAATTCTATAAAAACATACATTGTCCTTGAAAGATGTATATGGGTGAACTTTAGGAAACTATATCATCCTTGAAAGAGGGATATGGGTGACAAAGAAATAGTGGACAATTATGGGTGTAGTTTTTTATATTTGTTTGTCTTAGAAATAATGATGAATAGAGAGTCGGCTCTGTCTTAGGCATCTTCCTAGAAATAGGGATACTTAATTGAGGTATTAGGTGGTTTTAATTGACATACTCATTAGTTAATAGAAAGGTCAATTAAGTGATATTTTTGTGTTTTTTGACAAACTAGACTCAAGTACCTCCATCCTAGCCTACCATCTCATTAGTGACTAGAATTTGCATCAATTTATCATGCACCCATGCATAAATTTCTCATCTTGAATTTTGAATCATATATGTTGCCTTTAGTTTGTTAACTTGAATAGACATTGATCAATTCTAATTCCAAATCAACCCGCCTCCATAATTTTTAATCATGCATTTTACTTTGTTTGCCTTATGGGTATATTTGTAGTATCTATTAATACTCATGGTAATTTTAAGCTAATTTTGCTCCTCATGGATTCGACCTCAACATAATTTGATCTATTAAAAATGATTTTCCTATAACAATTTAAATGGTAAAGTTGAGCATGACTGAAATAGCGCCGTTGTTGTGGAGTGAAATTTAGTTTTCACTTGTGCGATATTGAGTGTTGCTTTGGGCGCACCTGTAGTAGTGTGTATCTATTTTTGCTATTTTTTTCCTTTTTGGTCTTCTAACTAGTAAACTTGGAGCCATAAGTGATAATACAAGTCGTGTCGGGTCCTTCAACTATCATCTTAATGATGAGGAAAAAGTCCATAACATTGGGTGTACAAGTTCCATCCGTACCCGCATACTTATTGGAACAGGGACATTCATGTCATGAGTGCCATGTTTCATATGCTACAAATGAAAGGAATTTTTTGGGGTCAATCCTATGAGGACCCCAAGTTGTATATGAAGAATTTCATAGAAGTGTATACACCCTTTGATAGTGAACACATATTTGAAGAATCCATTCGATTGCACCTCATCTTATTTTTTCTAATGAGAGTGGCAGTATTGTGGATTTGCTATCTTCTGTCTAGATTAATTACTTCATGGGATGAACTCACCATTGCTTTCCTTGACAACTACTTCAAACTATCCAAGATGCTATAATGAAATGATGAAATTACTAACTTTTGATAATTAAATGGAGAACCCTTGTATGAGGTGAGGGAAAGATTCAATGAGAAACTCATGAAATGTACCAACCTTGAGGTCCCGAAGAAGATACTTCTCTATATGTTCTATTGGGATTTAGATCAACTCAGCAAAGCTATGGCTGATAATGCGGTGGGATGTTCTATTGTGAAATTGACCTATCATAAAGATACAAACTTGATTGAGGAAGTTACAAAGAAAAAACTAGGGGAGGCACACCCGTAAGGCCGAGGTACCAAAAGGGTCTCCTACTACCTTCTTTGTTGATAACGATCAAAGGAAGAAATATAAAGAGAGGAAGGAAAACATAGAAAAAATAACGGCACAATTAGAGCTTTTAATGATATATATGATGGGTTCTCCTATAAAAATGGTTAACTTTATGGTATCAAAGGCCTATGATGATGAAGAGGACAAAAAGATTGATGAAGAGATTCAGTATTTTACAAATTATTCAGAGGGTTCAAGCCCCAACTATTAAACACAATGTAGGAACAAATGATGGAATAAAGCAGATAGGGATTGTGACCATGAATGGAGGGATACAAAGCGTGACTATGTTCGTTATGGGACCACTTATGACCTAGCAAAGAACAAATAAGAAAATCTCATTAACACTTATAAATAAAAAACTTAAGCTGTCTTGGTAAGAATTTTAATGAATGTGGAGGGAACAGATAAGATGGTCAGTGAATTGAAAAGAAAAACTTTGCAAATCAAACAAATAGTTATATCCTACTACACTTCTATCAAGTAACTAGAAATGAAAATAGGTCAAATTCCACTCAGCTAAATTCTAGACCAAAGGAGAGCCTTCTTAGTAACAGTATTGTGAACCCAAAAAATGAAGCTAAAGTTTTAGCCGTAGTCACTACGAGTAGCGAGAGACTAGGAGATAATTTAAGGGAAGTTCAGGGAGATATTTTTGGTGAAAATGAGCCCAACGTTAAGCACGTGACTATTTATAAAAATGTTATAGTTAAGCCTAAATAAGAAACTCTAAAATCATTAAAAAATGGGGATGAAAAAGACACAATGGAAATTGATGAAGAGATGGTTGAAAATTAGGAACCACAAAGTGATACATTACCCACTATGAAAATACCTACTCCGTTACCACAAAGGCTTAAGGAAAGAAAAAAAATGGCAAGGTCAAGTGAAACACCTTAGTTTTTGGACCTTTTAGTATTTCTTGGAATTTTAACCTCTTAACCCAATACGACTGATGGGTATGAGTCATAGGTTGGGGTATGAATAGTATGGTCCAATCATATGTTGACCAGTATTGGTTGGTGGGATAAATTTTGGTTACTGGTAGGGATACGACTTATAGGTATGAGTTGTATTGGTGGTTATGAATTATTTGGATCCTTAACTTAATCTTCGACTTTGGTACTTAGGTTTGATCTGAGTATGAGTGGTTCATTGTGTGTCGTGAGCTAGGGGATGAGTTGTACCCACCCAGGACTCATGCGGTGGATAATGTCTAAATCTTTCTTTGGTTTAAATCTGGCATAGGTAAGGGTAGAGGTTATAGATCATACGCCTTGGATATGACTTGGTTTGATGATTAATATTCCAAATAGTATTTGATCAAAAGGTTGAGGATAGGATACGAGTGAAGGGTACCACTCGTATGAGAGGGTACAACTCTTAAGGGTCAGTCGTATCCTTGTGACATGATTATGTACAACTTAAGTGGGGGTATTCTGGTTATTTCCCCACATATCCCAATATGGCCCCATAATTTCTAACCTAGTTGGAAGGTTATTTACCCTATTATTCCATTTATTAACACTTATAAACACTTCTAAATAAACTATAATTTTCCCGACAAATTTTAGGCAAAGAAAGCAATGGTTTTGACTAGAGGATTGATTTAGGGCTTACCTTGGTGATTTCTTTCCATCATCATCTTAGTTTAATACATGTTCTTTTCCCTCACTATTATTTCGATCTAATGGCATAGTTTTTCTGAAGGATTTTCATGATTTCATTGTTGTATGATTTTGGGTTTTCAACTATGATTTAGAGGTTTTGGTTAAAAATGATTGGTTATAGTTTCCCATTGTTTTAGTTTTATATTTTTATAATTATTTGGTGGTTTTGTATTATTAGATTGCATGGAATGGTTGAATTGTAATTATAAATTGCTTTTCTTATATTATACCCCCAATGTGTTTGTCAAAATGCTTATAATGATGTTTTTATTGCATTGCTCATTTTTAATGGAACTATAGCTTGTGTTAAACTTTGTAAAGGAATTATGAATGGTTTAAATAATTTGGAAATGTAATGGCTAAATATTTATGCTTGTGGGTCACATGGAATCCCCCAAGTGGTTTAATATGTTAAATAGAAAGGCACTAGAAAATCCCCTTAAACTTATAAATTGTTGGCTATGGATAATACTTGCAAGTAAGGGTTGGTATGATCATACCAATAGTAATGGCCTTAGTTAATGAATGGATAATGGTTTGGATGTTTTGAAATTTCTTTTAATTGGGAAATAATGGCTAGATATATTGCAAAACCATGGAAGGTGGAGGTCTTGGAGTGGATCAAAATTGGAAACTTAACATTTGCCGATATGAGGTTGGTCTTGGTGACCGTGCGCATGATGTCACACTATATTTTGGGGGATGTACTACTCATCCTAGGTTTTCTTCCTTCGTCATTCGGCTTCATCCACTAGGGCCCTTTCTACAAGGGAGATGAACCTATATAGCTCATGGGTTGTTTAGAAAGGAAAAGCTACACAACCTTGGTAAAGGTTAGAAAGAAATGCTAAACCCAATTTCCTTTCTTAGGATAGTTATATATATATATATATATGGTTGTGTGCATATTGATAGTTTTACTTTGTTTTATAAATGGCATTCTTTTATCCTTATCATGAGATTATGCTAGCATTTACTCTTTAACCTATCTACTAGCGGGTGTATACCTATGCTATGTAAGAATCGGCCATTCTACTCTTTCTACATAGTGATTGACTTGGGGATCAATTTGGACTGAAGTGTTGAGCTTTCATCCTTTAATAAGGCTCTATTTCTTATTATAGAGAGTTTTAGACATTTTTGTTTATTTGTGGATATTGGTTTTGGCTATGGTTGAGGGCATGTCAAAACAAAATTTTATTATTCTTTTTGTTAGAGGATTTGTGGTACTTTTATGGGTTTGAATGGGCATGATCGATATTGGTGTCGGCCTTGCCATGGGAATAAATTGGAGGGTTGACATCATTTGACGATATTGTTGGTTGTTGTATCATATTTCATTTTATGGATAATTTTATTATGTTTTGAAATATCTTTGGTTATGGAATGGTTTATGGCCTTTGGTATGATTGGATTATTAGTATGGGATGGTTGGACTCGATACAAACAATCATATTTTTTATCCTACCCCAAAGTCTTCAGGTGAGCTGTGATATTATTTTGTTACATGCTCGAAATTTACCCAACTCAGGGAAGGGAACTAAAGTTTGGGTTAGGTAATGTGGGTTGTCTCTGCTCTCGATCAGACATAGGAGTCCCAATATGACAAGGCCCCCGATTGGGTCATATTAAGTTGGTATCACAAACTAGTTTCATGATCAATTAGGAGTCCATAAAGCCATGTCGAGTAGAGTCTCTTTTGGGGATGTGTAACGCACCACACTCATAAGAGAGAGGCTACAAGGCATTTAGGAATATTTTACTTTCTTAGAATTCTATTCTCATGTTTGGTGTCTCAGTCTTGGAATCTACTCAAATCTTTGTTTTTTTGTCTTTTATATCATGCCTCATAGATTTGGAACACAAGGAAATTCTTTTATCCCATCTGAGGGTGATGATAATGGGATGCATCCTACTTTTGAAGTTCTACCAGTTTCTACTATTCCTCATCAAGGTGAGGTGTCTAAAGAAGAATTCTGTCAGTATATTTATGTTATTGCTCAAATAGCCATTGCTCAGATTGAGTAAGGTAAGACTGGTGCTTTATCTACCTAGGTCGTAAGGGTTGCCTAATTTATGAAAATGGGTCTTCCTAGTTTTTATGGAGTGAAGGTAGAGGAGGTTCTATAGGTTTCTTAGAAGAAATGGAAAAGATATTTTAGGTAATATAGGCTACCAATGTAGAGGGCATAAACTTTGTAACTTATTAGCTTAAAGATGTTGTATATCAGTTGTATGAAGAGTGGGATAGGAATAAGGGTGACGTGGAAAAATCAATCTTATGGCAAACTTTTTCTAAGGTATTCTTGAATTATTTCTTTCCCTGAGAGTTGAGGGAAGGAAAAATAGAAGAGTTTGTTAACCTCAAGCAGGGGAGGATATCGTCAAGGAATATGCCTTAAAGATTCACAAATTATCAAGGTATGCTCCTAATATAGTTATTGACATATGGCAAAAAATGAGGATGTTTGCTTCTTGGTTTAATTAGGATTTGATTTTGGAGAGCAAGACTGCATTGCTGATTAAAGATACGAACATCTTTAGGTTGATTATTTATATGTAGCAAGTGGAGGATCAAAAGAGAAAGCAAGCGAAGTTTAGGATAAGAAGGGTAAGAGGAGAAGGTTTTCTAACTAGGGAGGTTCTCAGTCTCAGGGTTGAGATGGTGGAGAATGGAAGAAAAAGAACTGGCGGAGTTATGTTCCTATTTTTCTACTAGTTCTCCTTACCAGGTGGGCGACAAACGTCATCAAAGTAGTGATAAGTTTTGGGCACAAGGTGCATACTCTTAAATAAGTGAAGGTTAGTAAGTTTTTCCATGCCCTCTTTTTTAGTTCTATAGTCGTCCTCATTGGGGTTAATGTGATAAAAAAATGGACAAATATTTCAAGTGTGGCCTGAAAGGCTATCGGCTAAGGGATTGTCAGATTAATAAGTTTGTTATGGGGGTAAATAAGATTTCTGTGGCTTCATCTTTTGCTCCAACACCTTGTGGTATTTCATCTACTTCTATTACTATTGTTGGTTCTAGTATTGGTAGGAATAGGTTGTATGCTTTGGCATACCAATATGAATCTGAGGCATTACCAGATATCGTTATTGGTATGTGAATACTTTTCTCTTATGATGTATATTGTTTGCTTGATTCATGGTCTATACTATCCTATGTAACTACTTATGTGGCTATATCTTTTGGATTCAATCTAAAAGTTATTTTGATCCTTTTTTGTTTCTACCTAGTAGGTGGCTCGGTTATTGCTTAGGGAGTCTATAGAAGGTTTGTGGTATTTGTTGGTGGTAAGCAGACTTTGGTTGATTTTCTTGAACTTTATATGGTAGATTTTGATGTTATTTTGGGGATGTGTTGGTTTCACTCTCATTACGTGTCCTTAGATTTTTTGTATCATAAAGTTCTCTTTAGGTTTTATAGCGAGCCAGTTATTGAGTAGGAGGGTGGTTCTCTTGCTCCTAGGGGGAAGTTTATTTCGTATATTAGAGCTCAAAGGTTGATATTTAAATGTTTTCTTTATCACTTGGTGTGGATTAATTTTCTAACTCTAAAGGTCCTTCTTTTTACTCAATTGAAATAGTATTCCAAATGATCTTCCTAGTGTTTCTTCGGATAGGGAAATATAGTTTGGTAATGATCTAGTACCAGACACGCATCAAATTTCTCTTTCTCTTTGTTGAATAGCTGTAGTTGAGTTGAGGGAACTCACGGAGCAACTTAAAGAACTTTTAGATAAGGGGTTTATTCATCTTATTATATCTCCTTAGTGTTTACCGATGTTGTTTGTGTTCAAGAAGGATGGTTCCCTTCGAATATGTATTGACTATATGTAGTTGAACAAGGTGACGATCAAGAACAAGTATCCTCTCTATATGACTAGCTACAAGATACCAAGTTCTTTTCTGAGATAGATCTTTGGTATGCGTACAATAATCTAAAGATTATTGAGGTGGATATCCCTAATTCATCTTTTATTACTCGATATGGGCACATTGATTTTTTGTTGATGTCATTTGGATTGACTAATGCTTTGGTGGAATTTATAGATATGATGAATAATGTTTTCCATCAGTATTTGGATCTGTTTGTTATTGTGTTTTTTAATGACATTCTAGTTTATTAAAAGAGTGAGGTGGATCATGTTAATCACCTTCGTGTGGTGTAGCAGACCTTAAAGCAACAACAGTTTTATGCCATGTTTTCCTAGTGTGAGTTTTAATAAACACTATAAATTTCATGGGTTATATTATTTCTAGTGAGGTGATCATGGTGGATCCGTAAAAGGTTATTGCAGTAGAGAGATGGCCTAGACCCATGACTCCATCTGACATTCGAAGCTTCTTGGGTTTAGCTGAGTATTATAGGCGATTTATGGAAATCTTTTCATTAATAGCTGCTCCTGACTAAGTTAACTTGAAAAAGATCAAGTTTTCTTGGTCGGATTCTTGTGAAGAGTGTTTTGAGAAGTTGACTTTGGTTTTAATTATGACTTTACCAGAAGAAAATGAGGGATTCGTGGTTTATTGTGATGCATCTCGAGTGAGGCTTGGTTATGTGTTAATACGGCATGGGAAGGTTATTGCCTATGCTTCTAAGCAGTTTAATGTACATGAGAGAAATTATCCTACTCATGATTTAGAGTTGTTATATGTTGTGTTTGCTTTGAAAATATGGAGGCATTATTTGTATGGTCTGCACATTTATATATTTTCTGATCATAAGAGTCTATAGTATGTGTCCACTCAAAAAGATCATAATCTCAAGCAGAAAAGATGCTTGAAATTCTCAAGGACTACGATATGAGTCTTCACTAACCCCCAAGTAAAGTTAAAGTGGTTGATGATGCTCTTAGCAGGCCATCCATGGGGAGTTTGGCTTATATTAATGAAGGAAAATAGGAATTCGTAAAGGATATTCACCACTTAGCTAATTTTGGAGATCATCTCTTGGACTCCTAGGATAGTGATGTAATGGTGTAAGAGGTGGTTCACTCATCCCTTGGTACTGATATTAAGGAGAAACAAGTTCAAGATCCTATCTTGATGAAAATCAAGAGTGAAGTTGGTGAGAAAAAGAATGTGGTGTTTCATATAGGTGGTATGGTACTTTCCAGTACCAAGGAAGGTTATGTGTTCCTAATATCATGGGATTGTGATAAAGGATTTTAGCTGGGGCACATGAATCTAGCTATGTTGTTTATCTTGGGTCAACTAAGATGTTTCTTAATCTCAATGAGATATATAGGTGGAATGGCTTGAAGAGAAATGTGGCTAATTTAATGGCCAAGTGCATGATATATCCACTGGTTAAGATTAAGCAGATAAGGCTAGGAGGGTTTCATCAGGAAATTAATTTTCCCTAGTTGAAATATAAAGTAATCAATATGGACTTTGTTTATGGTATTCCTCAGTCTTAGAATCAAAATTATTCGGTTTGGGTGATCATGGATAGGATTACTAAGTCTGCCTACTTTCTGCAAGTGAGGACTACCTTTTTGATAAAGGACTATGCGTAGTTGTATTATCAGGAGATTATGATGCTGCATAGGGTGCTTATTTTTATTATTTCTAATCATGGCAAGCAATTTATATCTCACTTCTAGTGATTGTCTTAGAGAGGGTTGGGGACTAATGTTAGTCAATCTATTTTATTCTGCTCGAAGACCGATAGGCAAGTAGAGAGAAGTATTTAGACATTGGAGGATATGCTTCGGACTTGTGTGACTGATTATGGTGGCAATTGGATTAGGAATCAACCTTTGGTGGAGTTTTCTTACTGCAATAGCTATCATTATAGCATTGGTATAGCCCCTTTAGAGGCATTTATGGTAGGAGGTGCAGATCTCCTATTTGTTGGTTTGATCTTGGTAAGGAAGATATGTTTGTTCCAAACCTGGTTTACCAGGTTATGGAGAAGGTGAAGGTTATTAGGGAGAGTCTTAAAGCTTCCCAAAGTTGCTAAAATTTCTGTGGATGTTAAAAAAAATGACTTGGAGTTTGAGGTTGGGATATGGTTTTCCACAAGGTATTTCCCATAAAGGGAATATTACTATTTTTAAGACTGGTAAACTAAGTCCCTAGTATATTAGACCATAAGAGTTTTTATGGAGAGTTGGTAATGTTGCTTATGAGTTGGAGTTTCCATCTAGCTTAAGCTTGGTTCATCTAGTCTTTCATATTTCCATGTTGATGAAGTGCATTGGCGATTAATCATCGGTCAGTCCTTTAGAAGGGAAAGGTATCATAAATTCTATGTCCTATGAATAAATCCTTATTAAGATCTTAGAAAGGAAGGTTTATCGGCTGTGGATGAAGGATGTGGCATTAGTTAAGTCTCTATGGTAGAACCACAAACTCGTCCACAAGAGGGTGTACACCCACACTATACAGGAATCAACTATCCTACTCTACCTACATAATGATTAACTCAGGGAACAATATTTGGACTAAAGTGTGAGCTTCCATTCTTTAAGAAAAGTCCATTTCATGTTCTGGATATTTTTAGACATTTATTTTTATTTTTGTATATTGGTTTTTTCTATGGTTGGGTGCATGCCCCAACCAGATTTTATTAGTCTTTTGGTTTGAGGCTTTGTGGTACTGTTATGGGTTGGAATAGGTGAGATCGATATTGGTGTCAACCATGGCATTGGAATAAGATGGAGGGTTAACATCATTAGATGATATTGTTGATTATTCCATTATATTTCAATTTGGGATTAGTGGAACTTTATTGTATAAAACATAGTAAAGTAATTATGCATGGTTTAAATAGTTTGGAAAGGTAAATGACTAAATTCTTATGCTTCTGAGGTACATAGCATCTCCCAAGTGGTTTAATATGGTAAAAGGAAGGGAACATGAAAACCACTTAAACCTATAAATGGTTTGCTATGGATGATAATTACAAGAAATGGTTGGTATGATGATACCAATATTAATGGCCTTGGTTAATAAATGGATAATTGTTTGGATATTTTTAAATTGGTTTTAAGTGGGCAATAATGGTGGGATATATAGAAAAGTCATGGAAGGTTGAGGTCTCGGATGGGACCAAAACTTGAAATCCATAGTTATCACTATGAGGATGGTCTTGGTGATCTTGTGCATGATGTTCTACTATATTTTTGGGATGTACTAGTCATACCAGATTTTTTTCCTTGATTATGTGGCTTCACACACTAGGGCCCTTTTAACAGGGGGAACTGAACTAATATAGCCCATAGGTGGTATAGAAAAGCAACGCTAACAACCCAAGTAAAGGTTTTAAAGTCATGCTAAACCCAATCCCTTTTCCCAACATGGTTACATATATATTTTTATGGTTGTGAGCATATGTATGGTTTTACTTGGTTTTATAAATGGTATTTTTTTATCCTTATCATTAGATTATGCTAGCGTTCACTCACTAACCCATCTACTATCTGTTGTACACCCATGCTATGCAGGAATCAACCGTTCTATTCCTCCTACATAGTGATTAACTCGAGGTTCAGCAACTAAAATGGTGAGCTTCATTCCTTTTGGAAAGCTCCATTTCGTGCTATGGACACTTTAAGACATTTTAGTTTATTTCTGGATAATGGTTTTGGCTATGGTTTGGGTGCATGTCCCAACCGAATTTTATAACTCTTTTGGTTAGAGCCTTTGTGGTGCTGCTATGGGTTGTAGTGGGAGGGATCGATATTACTTTTAGCCTAAGAATTGGAATAAGCTGGAGGGCTGACATCATTGGAGGATGTTATTAGCTGTTCTATTATATTTCATTTTGTGATTAATTATATTATGTTTTTGAACATCTTTGGTTTATGTCCTTTGGTATGATTTTTTATGGTTGGATTGTTGGCATGGGATGGTTTGACTCGGTTGGGTTGGACACGACTGTGATCCTATCCCAGAGTCTTCAGTTAAGCTATGACATTATCTTTTTACATGCTTGAAATTCAGCAAACTCATGGCAGACGACTGAAGGTGGGGTTATTTAATGGGGTGGTCTCTATTCCAGTTCAGACTTGGATCTCCCATTATGAAAATGTTGGCTAAGCTTAGTAACCTCTCTACGAATATCGTATTACTTGAGGATATCCAAGAGATTCCAAGGTATGTATTACTTATGAACAACTTTATGTCGAAGAAGAATCTTGTTAAAGGTGTCACCATTTAAGTCACCAATTGGTGTAGCACTATCATGAGTAGAAAAAGAACGGAAAATAAGGAGGACCTCGGGGCCTTTACAATTTCATGCAACATCGGGACAAAAATTTTTGAAAAAGCTATATGTGATCTTGGTGCGAGTATTAATCTCACTCCCTTTGCAACTTATCGGAGGATTCACGTTAGCACCCCTACCCCAACATCAATGAGGCTTTTAATGGTTGACCAGTCTATTTAGAAACCAATTGGTATTTTTCTCTATGTGTTACTGAAAGTGGATAGTTTTATCCTTCAGGAAAATTTTGTGCTACAAGATTATGAGATGGACCAAGAGGTGTCTATTATTATTGGTCGACCTTTCCTTGGTACCAAAGAGCCATTGTCGATTTGGAGCTTAGGGAAATGAGGTTTAAAGTTCCTGATAGTGAAGTGTCCATACAGGTATGCAAAATAAAGAAACAACCTATGGATCTTCAAGTGGTGTCAGTTATAGATATTAAAGATGAGGAAGAGAATGAGGGTTCCAATAAGGATATAACGTGAAAAAGATGAAGGATGTCGTGCCATGATGACAACTAGTGCTCTATGTGGAAGGAAATCCACAAATGCCACAAAAGTGGCTCGTATCCTTTGATTTTAATTTAGTAGTGTAGATTTTAATTCAGTAATTGATTAATACATCCATTTGTGGCACTTTGGAGTGTTTTTGACTCAGTTGAGAAGGGACAAGTGTGAAATTTTTTCATATTAGACTAAACAGGGGAGATTGTGTAAAAATATAGGAATAAGCCAAACATGAGAAAATAGAGGTTCAAAAATGCCCTCAGTTACAATGATCAAGGGCCCCGTCACTCTGCGATCATAGTCAGCTTTTTTTCACATGGACCTCTCACCAGGATTGTGGTCAGTCTATTTAAATGACCATTCAAATTTCCCTTTTCCCTCACACTCCCTTGAAAACTTTTCTATCAAATTGTACCCACTCCTGGTCATATTTTAGGGCATCCAAAAGAATCTTAGCCTCCATCTTGCATCATTACTCAGATAAGTGGTTTGTATTCATGCTCAAATTATTTTTGGTGAACCAGATAATGCATGAATTAAGGGAGGCCTAAACTTGTGCTTTTCATTCCCAAATTGTTAATTATTTATGCTTCTGTGGTGGTTCTCTATAATAAATGGTTTACTCACATGTGGGGAAGTCTTGAATACCCAAATTATGTTAAAAAATGAGAGATATCGTGTCCACCCTAAGTTCTTGATCAAAAGCCCAAACTAATTCATAACTAGCTATTTTCAAATTTGAAAGGCATGACCGAGTATCTCTTAAACTTGGTCAATGTTATTGATGTTAAATCCTCTGTTGGAACATATTTTGTATTAGAATTTGGAATTTTAACTTGTTGAAAATCTAGCCAAATCTGGCCTCAGATACCTTCATTGTGGTCCATAATTACGATAGCGACAATTGGATCGCGGCTCAGTAGACCACAATTGCCATATCTGAGGTTTTAATTCAACCAGGGCGAAAAATCCTGCACTTCTAATTCTTGTCCAAACACTACTAAGTAACCATCCCATGAGATTTATTGGACAACATAGCGTAGTTTGTGCATTAAAATGTTGATTAGGAATGTTGTTTTGGTATGCTCTTGTTTTTCAGTTTTCTATCATGAAAGACTATTATGAAGTTTGTTTCATAGCCCCTTAGTGCCACAAGCTTTACTTTGGTGATTTTTCAAGAACTAAGCTACTCCTGGAGAGGGGAGTATGCCTAGATAAGGTGCTAAAAAATCTTCATGCATTTCATGATAGACTTGTGGCCCCTTGATGGAGGTGTTTTGCCCTAGATCATTGCTGGTAAAAAGAGGAGTAAAGATGGGACTTCTAAACTTATCTTATTGTGGTATCTTTCTGGGAGCCCGTCCTCAAGATTCGAGAGAATATGGTAAAATTTGAGCTAGGGAGATAAATTATATCTATGTGCTCCTGAATGCATACATGTTCAAATTTGAGGCTAAAGTGTTTGAACCAGGGCATTTGATGGAAGAAAAGTTATGTCCGAGAAAGGAGGTATGTTAGGTTATTATCAAAATAAATATATCAATGAATGAAATCACTGCTGAGGCAAAGATATTGTAGACCATTTGTAGCTGGGTATCCCCTTGCCTCATATTATAGTAGTTCTAGATTTACTGGATCAGGTTGTTGCTTGCATAAGAGATACGTTTCCTTTAAGTGTTGGTCGACTTGTGGTATCTAGTATGAAGTTATCCAAGTAATATGGTGGTACATCTCTCTTATTCCTCTCTTTGTTTACTGAGTTGTATAGGTTAGCCAGGGTTGTTACATGCCTCAGAGACACTTGGGGGCGCCCCGACACACCCTTCTATAATCTCAATATTTATGGTGAGGATACACTGGGAAAAAAAGGGGGATGATTGACTTGGGTAAGTCTATTTATTAAGAGCTAGAGTCTTGTAGACCATCCAAAGTTGGGATTGCTGAGGTGATCAATATTGATTTGAGGGCCATTAGAAAGCTCGTGTAGAGATTACCTCTGGGCCAAGGAGATCCCTCTAATACCCACCATTTATATGTGTCCAGCTCTAATTATGAGAAGTATATGGTGGATCAATAGACGTAGGGATCCACCATTACTAGGCATGAGAGGGCCTACTCATCATTGCAGAGTCTCACAGAGAGCTCCAAGACACTTATGAGAAAATGAGGAAAAGGGTAAAGAATAGGGACAAAGTCGTTAGCAAGATAGCAAATAGCGTAAAAGGCCTATGAAAGATCCTAAAACCCTAACGCAGGCTACCTTATTTCAGATTGGAGAGGATTGATGAGGATCCAACTATGTGTTCCTATTCAAATGATGCTGGAGATGATGTAAAGTCCGAGAGCGAGTGAAGTTTTTGTTGTGGTTTCAGGGAGTACTATTTTCTTTCTTTATGCTTGATTGTTTATGCAATGAGGAATCTATACGCTTTTCAGTTAGGGGTGCCTTTCTCTCTATTCATTTATCATTTGGGCATGTGTTACATAAATATTTCTTGATGTTTTGATGATATTTTGGATGAATTTTATTTTTTGTTGGGTTATAATATTCGATAAATCTGATAGTGCCCAAATTTTCATGGATTAGTTGTTTATTTCACCTATAGATTCTTACGTTGTCTTTATTGTGTTTATGGTGATATCAGAAGAGCCTTTACCTATAATAGATTAGAAGAAGTCATTCTTATGGGAAAATTATCGTGATTGGATTTGGAGCTAAATTCAACGAAAATCTAAGTACATATAGCATTTTGGAGTGTAAGTACATATAGGGTCGTATTTATACCTATGATGAAGTGTAAGTAGCCATATGGTTTTCCCGTATCAACGCCAAAATATGATACGTTGGCTTGGTTTGGTGCCATAAATAGCAAACTATGCATAGTGAAAATGTCAAGCAAACACCCCCCTCGGTAA
The DNA here is from genome assembly GCA_030864225.1 of Capsicum baccatum var. pendulum. NCBI lineage: Eukaryota > Viridiplantae > Streptophyta > Magnoliopsida > Solanales > Solanaceae > Capsicum > Capsicum baccatum. Next base: position 193,606,038 of record CM061558.1, on the reverse strand, counting down.
AAAAATTCAAAATAAAATAAAGGGCCCAGACATGAGCGACCTTGTAACAATAATTTACCTCTTTTTGTGCCTCCAAATTTTTGGCTTGTATAAATTTTTAGATACTCTATTTGTCCTCGAGTGGGAAGAGAATTTGAGCCCATTTGAGCAGTTTGCATGCCATGTGTGGTGAGCATCTTAGTCTGAATATCATGCATACTTGTACTATCTAGAACTTTCCCAGTTAGTCTCTCAAGTCTAATTTTGAATATTCTTTGGTGGTGAAATTATCCTAGGATATATTTCGGAACCTAGGAACCCATTTTAGTCTAAATAGCCAACCCATGCATGGAGTATCAACCTTAGCTACCCAATATGAGCCTTCAAGCATTTCTTTGGCAACCACATTACCAGGCTCGACCATTCAAAGTTTTTTTTCTCTCATGAAACCCACTATTTTTAACTTAAAAAATCAAAATTGAGGCTAAATACCTAAGTTGGGGGTGGTAAATCTGGAAGAGATTACCTTGGGTTAAGGTAATGTAAATGGATGCCTATAAGCTAAGCGTTGAAAAAGTGAAAAAGAAAGATAAATGATGAAAAGAAGGATGTGGCATAAATTTCAAAAGAAATAAGCAAATGAAAGATGCTTTCAGAAAGTTGGGTAAATCAAGGTAACTAAAATAGGTATGTGTAAAGTGTGAACAAAAAATAAGAGTTCCATGGTTAAAGTTTTGATGGATCAGTATGATGTAGATGTTCAAAGAGGGTATAGCCACTTTGTTCCTAAATGATATCCTACCCATTCATGAACTTTGTTACAACCTCAAAAATTATTTTGAGATTTTTAACAAAGTGTAATCATTCTAGTTATGATTGATAATAAGGTCAACCTATGGCATAGTACTTGTTAGCATCAAGAGTCTTTGTGAGAGAGAGATCTTCAAACTAATATCCTTTGTTGTATTTTAGATAATATGGTGTGTGGGATATCCTTATTGTCATAAGGCATGTAAACCACTTGAGGTGGGTAATATTGTTATATTCAGAAAAATAAGGCAAAAATGGGTATAGTGGAGTTGACATCTAAAGAGAGTCACTTCTAGAGTGTTAGTGATTGTTGCATTGTTGTTCCTTATAGTTTGTTTTATCTTCGAAAGTGTATTTTCATATTGAGGGGTGTCGTGGGATTAGATTTTCCCATATTTGAAGAGCTACATGTGGTAGTAATCAAGTTTGAAGTCATTGATATCATTGGGTAGCATAAATGGGATTAAATTTGTATTGTCTCATTAAGTAAGAGGTAGTGTTGCTTAAGGACAAGAAGATGTTTAAGTTCAGGGTGTTGCTGAGTAGTGAGTTTACTACTCATTTGCATCCAAATTTCGTGCACACTACCATGATTTGAAGGTATAAGTTAGACAAGTTTTCTAGTTGAACGCACTACTTTCCACATTTTTTTAAGCATATAGGTGATAAGAATGAAAGATGTAGATTTTAGCTAACAAAGGAACCAAAAAGAGAAGAAAAAAATGCATGATCAAAGACCTTACACGTAAGCAGGCTCAGTTACCATGACCGCAGTCTGAGGGCTCCAATCGTGGTCAGTCCACTTTGGTCAGCAACATCGATCACGAGGATATTAAGGTGTTTGTGGTTTCCATGATCAAATACAAGCAGCAGCTATCGCGGCTAGGCGGGTTTATACCCAAGGCCAATTCTTTCATTTTTTCTAGCTAACGCTTTATTCTTTATCGTCCTTAAACCCTTTCCCATTGGGTGTCTTACTCTTTGAACAAATGATTTTTGAATAATATTTAACCGTACAAATTGGGGAAAATTTTGTGTTTTAATTTTCCTATTTGAGTTTGGTGAAATTGAAATATAAATTTAAGAATCTTCTTACTTTCCATGACCATGGATGTTTGTAATGAACCTTATGTTTTATTTATTCCTCTTTACTTCATAAGTAGATAAATTTTCTTGTCTCAGAATTATGTTGTACTAATGTGCAATTATGTATGGGTTGTGATGTATTTGTATAGATTCTAGTTTGTTAATGTTCTATTTCACTATTTCTTGTTTGAATTAGGTGAGGTTTGTGGGTGAAAACCCCAAATGCCCAAAATAGATTTGTGGGTGAAAGCCCTAATTTATTTAAAGCTCACATTATACTTGAAAGTCAGATGTAGGTGAACTTTGGTAACCCCTATCATCCATGAAAGAGGGATATGGGTGACAAATCAATAGTGCACAATTATCAATGTAACTTTCTATATTTTTGTGATATAGAAATAAGGGTTATTAGAGAGTCATCTATGTCTTGGTCATATTTTAAGAAATAGGGATGCCTAATTAATGTATTAGGTGGTTTTAATTGTTACACTCATTAGGTACTTTAAATGGTCAATGAGTGATATTCTTGAGGTTTTGTTGATAAACTAGCCTCAAGGACTTTCAACCTAGTCTACCATATCATTAATGATTGGAATTTTCATCAAATCATCATGCACCTACGCATAAATTACCCTTAAATAGACATAATCCCAAGATCTTTCTCATCCTAAATTTCAATCTCCTTTGTTGCCTTTAGTTTGTTAACTTAAATAGACATTGATTGATCCTTGTTCCAAATCAACCCTCAATTTTAAATGAGTCATTTTACTTTACTTATATTATGCACATATTTTTAGTAACTACTACCACCCATAGGACTAGAAAGCTAATTATTCTACTAGTGGATTCGGTCTCAACATAAGTTGAGCTATTGACAACGATCTTCCTCTACCAATTTAAATGGTATAGCTAGGTGTAACCAGTGCATCGAGATCATTTTCGAGCATGAGAAACCCATGTATTTATGAATTCATAGAGATCATAATCCTGATGCTTTCACATATTGATTACAAATATAGAAACTAATAGTTTTTACTATTGCTTTTTTGTTTCACCAATCCTCCTTGCCTTATTTATTTTCCAGTTACCTAGATAAATACTTGATATAATTTTTTCTTATTCTCTATGGGATTGACCACAACATTATTCGGTTCTATAATTTATTCAATGACCGCTTTATAATTTTTGGGACATTAATTTGGGAGACATTAAATTTTGGCATCTTTGTTTAGGAATACGGTTACGAAGTTGAGTAATTGAGTTTCTTGGGATGTTGGGTTTGTTTGCTTATTTTAGTTTTCTACTACTTCTAGGGAACATATCAGTGTATTACTAATCCTTAGAGTTAAGGCAATTCCCTAATTCTATTTGATCTTAAACTAAAGAGAAATTTTGGAGAAAATTGAAAGGTGGAGAGAGATTGAGATCATGATTAAGGAGCCCAACTCAAGGGGGTACATGGTGACCCAACAAATTTAAATCAACCATTATAGAAACATGATGGTCAAGAAACTTTGGAATAAGACACTAACCAATTGATAGCAGAGGAAAATAGTAGCAAAAAAGTTGCTTGATGTGCAGCAAGGAAAGAAAGAGCTAGACAAGAAGAGGTAGATTGTCTAGCTGTGCTTTATTTAAGGACAAATTAAGAATAAATATTGGACAATAAATTTCCATAAATATCTACCTATTTATGATTATCTAGATAAAGATTTATGTTATGCTAAACCGATTGAAACTAGTAGAATAATTCCACCAAAACTGCCTCAAGGTACTAAGTTTTACATTATAAGTGTGTTTAGCAAACTAATTAATTTGAAGGGGTGTTTGTTGTCTTTACTATAGACAGTGCAAACATGTTTATCATTAACTTTGCAGGGATCAACACTTTATATAATTTACTTTACTAAGTAAACAAGCTATTCGACTGAGGTTATTTCTATTTTCTCTGATGCGAGAATCTATTCCATAGATATGTAAACTGCATTGTGGATCTATTACTACATGAAACAAGTTGAGGACACAATTCTTCGACAATTTTTTCCTACCCCAAGGTAATACAATTGAAGAATAAGAAATAAAATAACTAATAATTGTATTGAGAGTCATTATATAAGATATTATTTAGGCTTAATACGAATCTAGAAAATATTCCAAATAACTAAATTACTGGCAGATACTTGCTAGAGATCTTCTACAGAGCCTTGAATGATAACACCAAGGTTGTAGCATACACTATCACTAATGGGGTATTCGTAAGTATATCATGGAATCATGATTTTTATATCTTTGATCTAATTACCAAAACTAACCGAGGGTGCTATACTTGTGCAACAGATATATCAATTGATCAATATTCAATTAGAGCCTCTAATGAGCAGTGAGCACTAGATGAGATGATGGCTCAAAAGGTGGAACAAATGTCTTAGATTGGGTTATTGACTAAGTAATTTATAGTAGTTGGTGCAAAGTTCGTTAATGTAGTTGGTGGATAAATAAGATTCTAGTTATGACAATTTAAATTCTAAGAAAGAGGCTAAATATCTTGACAACGAGATGGAAGATTTTAGATACAATGGACAAGGGTTAAATTAAGACAATTAGAACTGTAGACAAGGGTATTAATGTCATAACTATTATGGAGAAAACTAAATAGGTGTAGGTATAGAGACAAGTGTAGAGACTGAGATAGTGACTGAAAGCAAAATGATAAATATAAATACAAGAGTGACCTTTATGTTCCACTGGAATATTGTGATATATTGAATAGAAACACAAGGATGGAAGTTTTTCTAGAAAACAATTTTAAGGAGTCGGAGTGCTAAGAAAACTGCCTTAAAAAGATTAGGGTAAATATTTTAAGGATAAGCCAAAAAGTTGAATATAATGCAATATCCATTAAACAACTTAAGCTATAATTTGGATAGTTATCTATTGCACTAAACTAACATCAATTGGGAACAATTCTAAGAAACACTATCCAAAATCAGAGGAATGATAGACACTGCCTAACAATCACTACTAAAAGTGGTAAGGATACTACTAATCCATCTATGACTATAGTTGATAAGGATAACCCTAAGATCATTGATGACGTTGATGAGAATAAAGTAGAAAATTTAGTGTTGAATGAGCATGCATCTAAAAAATGTCTAGTTGTTGAAAAAGACAACTATGAAAAAGAAATTCAACGAAGAAAAATGTTAAAGTTTTGATGATAAATGAGTTATCGGTAAATATCCCTCTTATTCAGTCTCTAGATATAATGTCTATCTTCGAGAATTTATGACGGACTTGGTAACAAAGAAGAGGATAATGAGTTTTGAGCTTTTAGACAATATGCACCATTATAGTGAAATCATTTCCCACTCTATAGTTGAGAATAAGAAAGACTCAAGAGATTTTATGATTTCTTAAACAATCATGTCTTCTAATTTAATAGGTCCTTATGTGACTTGGGTAAGTATTGACCCAAAGTTGCTTCTAGTTTACAAGCAGTTGGCGTTGGGGTTGCCTAAACCAACCTACATGAGAGTTCATATAGAAAATCTGACTATCAAGAAGCTGGTGGGAAGCTTTTGCGATGTATTAGTAAAGGTAGTATCCATTATATTTATTATTGAGTTTGTGATTATATACTAAGGTTGACTTTGATGTTTTTATAATATTAGAAAAGACTTTCCTCATGTGTGGATGGGCATTCGTTGTTATTAGGACTAGGAAAATAAATTTTAAGTTGAATAATGAGCAAGTTATTTTTAATATATGTCATTCCATAAATTAGCCCAAGGAAACGTGTATGATCTTTATGATATATGCCATTTATGCGGATGAGTTGATAGTTGCTATTGTGAAAAGAAACTGTGTTAAGGAACTTGCTGTATTAGTAATTAATTTTGATAGTGATGGTATTAACAAGTATGATGATATGGTGAGCACACTTATTGGTAGGGGTTTATACACTTATGCACGAAAAATGAGGATCTTGGTCTAAATAATAGAGAAACTGCACCAGCTAAATCATTTATTATGCATCCTCCAATGTTTGAGTTCAAGTACCTTCTTTCTCATTTATGTTATGTATTTATAGGTGCCAACAATACCCCAAAAGTTATCATTCTATATGATTTACTAGAGTGGAAGTTTGACGACTTTGTGTCTATTTGCTAGAGATTCAAAAGGTCCCTTAGATGGTTCATTGTTGACATTATGAGGATTCCACCTGGAATATGTACTCACAAAATCCAACTTGAGATAAACTGTGCACCTAGCATTGTGCATCAACTTACAGTGAATTCGTCCATGAAAAAGGTTATGAAGAAAGAGATCATTAAGTGGTTGGATGCAGGTGTGGTTTATATGAATGTTTATAGAAAATGGGTGAGCCTCATACAATGCATTCCAAAGAAGAGTGGAATCACTGTTGTTTCCGGTGAGAAGAATGAGCTAATTCCTATAAGCCCATTAAGTGAATGGTTAGTTTGCATGGACTATAAGAAGCTATATTCATTGATCGAGAAGGATTACATTCCTATGCCCTTCATTGAACAAATTTTAGTCCAACTTGCTGTAGAGGATTGTATTATTTTCTATATGGTTATTCAAGGTATAATCATATTTATATATTCCCTAAAGACCAAGAGAATACCACTTTCACTCATTCATATGGGACGTTTGCATTTAAGAGGATGTTGTTTTGTCAATGTATTTCTCCCATTTCTTTATATTTTTGTATGATGTCTATCTTTTTCGATGCGGTGGCGGACACTACTTAGATTTTGATGGATGTCTTCTTATTTATGGATGACTATTTTGATGATTGTTTGGAACATATTTCTAATGTTTTGAGGGGATGCAAGGAATGTCACTTAGTGTTGAATTTAGAGAAATGCCACTTTATGGAGAAAGAAGGAATCCTTCTTGGTAATAAGATTTTTAATAATTTGATTGAGGTAGGTAAGGCGAAGATTGGGGTAGCATTTGGGAATGCAGGTTTATATAGAAGGTTCATCAAGGATTTCTCTATGATTGCCAATTCATTATTTAAGCTATTGGAGAAAGAGGTTAAATGTTTATTTGATGATGCATGTCTAAAAGCATTTACATTCCTGAAAGAAAAGCTAATTTTATCCCCTGTCATTGTGTCTCTATATTGGTCCTTATCTTTTGAGGTTATGTGAGGTGCTAGTGGCATAGCACTAGGTGCAGTCCTAGGGAAAAGGAGAGAGAAGATCTTACATTTCATCTACTATGCTAGCAAATAATTAACTCTACTCAGAAAAAACTATAATATGATTGAATAAGAAATGATTGTGGATGTGATTCCATTTGAGAAATTTCGGTCTTACTTGCTTGGCACAAAAGTGATTATGTATACTTACAATGCAACTCCTAGATACTAGTTGAATATGAGTAGTAATAGGAATGGTATATCGAATCCTTGTCGGAAAACGAGTCTAATGAAGTGTCAATAAATAGGGTCTCAAAGTAATAATTTAGACAACAATTCAATAACAATATATTTCTCTATTAAAACTCACATAGTATCAGAGCAGGTTTGGTGTGAAATGTTATTGAGTGGAAAACTCAATATGACTGTCAACATGAGTCAATTTTTGACAAATATCAAGGCTAATTAGTGAACTTATCTGTTTTATAGGTATTTTGCAAAAACCAATACAACCACGAGGTACGAAAATATTAAGGCGAGCAAACCCCAGTGATCGATAATTAATTATAGCAATCCACACGCTGTCACAGACCGCTATAGTGTAAGATCTGCACCACCATATGTATTACGTCCTGATGCATTTAGCCATTTTTGGACACTTTCTAAGTAGTTTCTTTTTTCTTAGTGAGATCAACCCTTTATTCCAAGGATGTCTCTATTGCTATTTCTTGATTATAGCCAGTTTTTGGTAATTAAATCAATTTTTTGGTGATTGGTTTCTTTTTCGGTGACTAAAAAATAGTTTGGTGACTTATTTATTTTTCCTCAATTTTGACCCATGATTAAATCTAAACACATAATGAGGATATCAGTAGATCAAACATGGCAGTCCATGAAGAATCAACGAGTGGAAGGTCGATTTTGAAGATCTCAAAATAGGTGTAATTATTGTAAAAGGATTGGACATACTTGTAGAATATGCTATTCTTTGCATAGTTGACCAGCTAAATGTGCTCATGTTTTTCAATCTAACACTATAGGTGATTAATAGTTGTAGTTATCTAATAAGGAATATAATGAGTATCTTTAGTATCAAGAAAGGAAGCATACATTTCTACTAATGGCCCTAACTGCACAATCTCCTTCGTTTGGATTATAATTTATGGACTCGAGTGTGTTTGATCATATTTTTGGTAACAAAACACTTTTGTCTAATATTATTCATTCACAATCATTTTAATATCGCATTTGTTAGTCATTAGACATGTTTCCTTCATTGTATTATAACATTTTTTGATGATTATTTTATATTGTAGGATCATAGTATAGGAGAAATAATTTGAACATGACATGAATCACAAGGCGTATACCATCGTACCTCTTCAAACTCCTTCACTGCCTACTTTATTACAGACCCTCTAAGCCTTATTCATTAATATTGGGGTAAACTGATTCTATCCAAGCAACTTAAGATTATTTTGCGTTTTTCTAGTTTATCCATATTAGATTGTGAGTCGTGTCAACTTTGGAAACACACCTGCGCTACATTTTCACATATTATTGAGAGTCATTAAGGGTCTATTTTGTCATTAGTTCATTATAATGTTTGGGCTCCATGTAGAGCCAATTCACTTTTAGGATTTCATTACTTTGTTAGTTTCATTGATGAATTCGTAAGATGCACTTGGGTTTTCTAAATTAAACATCATTCTGAGTTTTATTCTAAATTCAAAAGTTTTTGTGCTAAAATACAAAATTAATTAGGTATTTCTATTCGTACTTTTATACTGACAATGACTTAAAAAACGCATCCTCCTGTTTCTGGAGTTTATGAAGCCGAAAGGAAATATTCACAAAACATAGTATCCAAACAACCCTCAGTAGAATGATATAGCAAAAATAAAAAATAGGCATCTCAATGAGACTTCTCTCTTTTTTCTCATTGAATCCAATGTTCTATTGCATTTTTTGGGTGATGTAGTCCTTGCATCTTGCTTTTTCATGAAAAGAATCCCGTCATTTTTTATTCAGAATCAGGTTCAAAATTCCATACTATTTCATTAGACACTACATTAATCTACCCCCCATGTGTTTTTCGGAGCTCATGTTTTGTTTATAACTTTGCTTTAGGAGAAGACAAATTAGCTCCTTATTCTCTCAAATGTGGAGATGATCATCAAGTGTCTTAGCGCCATTCAAAACCAAATTTGTGTATTTATTTTATGGTTTATGTTGATGATATCATTATCAGTAACAATGATTAAGATGTATCGCAAACTTCAAGTAATATTTCATTCAACATTTCTAGACTAAGGATCTCAACAGACTAAAATACTTTTTAGGTATTGACGTTGCTCAGTACAAATTATCTATTGTTAATTCTCTATGAAAGTATGGCTTTGACTATTAAGACCCAGAACCAAGGGTCATAATTGTACTCATCAAAAAGAACCTTGACGAGTAAGCCTATCACCCAAATTGATACATAAAAGGGTAAAAATACAAAAATAACCCCAAGATAAGGCTTCTAGATCAAAGAAAAATCATATAATTATAACAAATACAAAAAGAACCACAAACAACAATGCAACCATAACTCCCAAAACCTGATGTCAACAATAGAAGAACGTATCTAGTACAACTCAAACTCACATGAAATACATAAGAAATCAAATAGATATAACTTTGCCTCTGAAAACTTGTAAAAACAAAGTCTAACGTAGAGAAAGATAGTAGAAGAAACCCAAACACGTGAAAATCATCCACTACCTTGAAAGATCCAACAATCTCTCGAGTCAAGTAACGTGGAGCACACCATAACCTAAAATTGCACTAGAAGCATATAATAGGAGTGAGTACGGTCCACTTGTACTTAGTAGATATCATAGGGTGATCGAGCAAAGTATAAAATAAAGAATACAGAATACACACTAAGGGCATATCACCCGCAATTAAAAAATATCCCATAACAGTATCCTACCCTCCTTGCACTATTAGTTTTAATATTTAACATATATTGTAACAGCCACCAGAAAAGACTACAAGTTTTCACAACCCAATTTCTTAAGTCATGAAGGTGCCTACGATAATCCACAGGTAGATAAACCAAACACGTAGTCTGAAATGACTAGTAACGGACTTCCCATAAGTATAAAGGAAGAAAAGTGGAATATGTCAATAAAAGATGAATTACATAGCATATTACCTGAACCATGCGGTATCAGTACAATATCATCAACATAGAAAGAGAAGTACTTCATAATACAGTGATAAAACTTAGTTCTTAATACAACATAAATACATAGGAGATAGATAAGTAGTACTCCAACTGTCAGGATCTCACTCTAAGATCTGAACCATGGATTCTACGCATAATACATACATTAATGTTGATAACTTATACTATGATCTGCAAGCTACAGAAGTATAGTATGGTACCAAACAAGTGGTACTCAATAGGCAACTGCCAACTGAGCTCAAAATATAAAGCAAATATATATATATATATATCATATAAACAGAAAGGAAAACTACACCCAAATGTCCAACAACTATACAAGACAACCAATGAGATATTAAAGATAAACTATACTATTCATTTCCAAGAGAGTAACATATTAAAGCTAAGGAAGTAGTAAGAATGCACTATCTAATTCCATCCATTATTAGGAATGTCAACACTATAGAGTATGACACTGTTAAATATACAAAGTAAAAGCGGAAGGAAGATATATATAAGTGTAGAAGGCTAAGGAATGATTATACAATCTGTATTAATAAAAGGAAATGATATACGGTAACACCATAGCTACATATAGGCAAGTATATATATATATATATAAAGATCTACTCAAATTAAAACCAAAATCACCAGAATAGATAATTAAAACCTCTTTACCATAGCAGGATCTAGTGCTAGAATACTCAGGGTTCTAATCCATATATCAAGTCATCTGATGATCATGTATAGTAATATAATCATAAGATTTAATAGGCCAGAATCATGCCTCAAGTATCGATATCGAATCAATGACCAATCTGTCATAAACTAGAGATGACAATGATCATAACAATGATAAAAGCAATGTCAATAACAACATAAGTAATCGGCTAGCCTGGAAATAAAATACCTAACCAAACCTATCACGTGCCCCCACCTTCACGAAATAAAAGGTTAGTCAAAATACAACACACCACAATTCATAGTCATCACTCATACCTATGTAAACCTTCTCCATGTGGGCTTAAAGATATAGTCACACTTGGTGATAGGCAATGCACATGCAATGATGAATGCAATAGATCCAAAATACCATAATCATCGCCGTCATCATAATCATCATCAAAACCATTATCATCATCATAATCATCATTATCATATATGCATCATTGTAGTCATCCTCCAACCTTGTCAGGTATATAATTTCCATACATAGGGCTAGTTGAACTCCAACTGACAAATGTACATATGGGCACATTAATATAATCATCCTCCATCCTTTCCAGATATTAATGTCATCACCACGATATACTCTTTTCTTGTTAGGTATTAATATCTTTATCATAATATCCTCTGAAAATGTTTGGTATATAAGTATATTATCATATTGATCCTTCAGCATTTTCGGCTATATAAGTATATTATCATATTGATCCTTCGGCCTTGCTGGGTATATAAACAATATCATTATAATAATCAACACACATAAATATATATAACAATAATACTAAAATCTGTCATCAGGGTTTACCCAAATGCTATATCATCAATCCAGCATCTTTCTCCATGCTATACTGGAAAGATATGTGTCTGGATATGATGGGTGCATGGACTTAAGTCGTGGATAAAAGAGTGTAAATTTGTAAGTTTATAAATTAATAAGTTTGTTACTATGAGTGAACTTTAAGACTAAATCATTATAAATAGTATAGAAAGGGTCAGAATCTCCTACGACCAGAGTAATTAGTAGTATCAAAGCATAGACTAGAATCGGTCTCTATCACATCTTTTAAAACATTATTATTAATTTATTTACATTTAAAGTACTTATTATGACGGACAATTATTATTATGTTGAAATTCATTTTAAGGTAGAAAGTGTGTTTTAATCCTAATTTAGTGACAACAATAATTAGATCATAAAATAATTAAAATAGTATCAATCATCGATGCAAAGATCCTGAACACAGAATCTATGCATGCCATCACATTAAAATAATGGAACTATAAGCATTAATATATCAATAAACTTCAACCACATCCTTTATAAGGATAAACATATTCTTCATGGTCAACTCATAATATAACACAGCCTTGGGCCCAATAATGTGCCCAGAATAATTATAACATCATAATCATGGCCTTTGGCCAAAGTACTTATTGAAAACCTGCATCAATATTCATCTCTATAGATCATCTTATATTTATAAGACGTAGTATATTTATGACGCATACCATCTCCATAAGTCATATGGCATATCTATAATCATATCACATCTAGGAAGTATAATATATCAATAATCATCTCACATCTTGGTGGCATAATATATCAATAAGCATCTCACATCTTGGTGGCATAATATATCAATAAGCATCTTACATCTAATAAGAATAATATACTAATAAGTATCTCACATCTATTAAGCATCTCAAATCTAGGAGGCATAATATATCATATCTAAAAGTCATATTACCTTTATAGGACATATCTACCAACTATGTCTATTCCTATATTTTTTAGAGTGTCAATGGACCACATCATAAGTTAAGTCTGTAAAGCCATAGCATAGTTATATGCCATAAGTCATAATCTAGAGAAATTCATCATAATTTACCATGTCACAAAGTAAAATTATGCTTTAGTGTCCAAAAATGACACCAAAAAACCCAAGTGGGTTCAACTCATGAAAATCATATTTTTGAGGTAAACCAACATTCTTATATGATCAATGAATCATAACCCTCAAGAAATATCTATAAACCATGATAATTTGGGTCTAAAATCAATCCCTCAAGAAAATTGGGGTTTTGGGTCAAAAATCAAGAATTTAACCAAGAAAGGGATGAAATCGTATCTTAAATACATATATATATTTGAAGAAATATGTGTAAATCAAGATCCCAAGTAACCCACAAGATTCAATTTTAAGTTATCCCACTCATTCAGGGTTTTTAGCTCAAAAGAATAAGTGAAAAATAGCCAAAACACGGCCTAAGGGGTCCTTTTATACCCATACCAGGTATCTAGGTATGGTAATTTCACTGCTTGAGTGCAGAAGTAGGTATGTCAATTACCATCCTCTTTTGTCTGATAACATTATTTACTGTCCGCACAACTGACAACTGAAACTTAGAAAGTTTCCCTGTTTTTGCCAATTCCTTGGGATTTATTTGGAATTTGATATATGCAAATGAACTATGTGACAACACTAAATTTGATGTTTTGGATGCAATGAGTAGTCGAATTTTCCATCTAAGGTTGTTTTAAGCAAATGTAGGTTCCATACCCATATTTCAAATTTTTTAACTTTCCGACCGATAGGTCGAAATAAGCTTGGGGGACATTAGGACCTAAACCAAAGGTGTAACTAGACTAAATTGATATTTTGGTGTTGTTGGTGCATTTCAACTTTGCATCCGATATTGTTTTACTGAAGTTTTCATCCAGTGGCCATTTGGAACCAACGGAGACATATAAACAGTGAATTGACCATAAAAATCAAATAAGCTTCCCAGTAACGATACTGTCATTCCTAGAAATTTATAAATGACTCAGGATAGCTATAGGAAAGCCCCAATGGAAAATATAAGAGGAAATATAAAAAATAACCTAGCGGCTCATTACACAAGTTCATAACCTACTACATACAGGTATGACAAGAACGAACAATACACATTCAAAATCATCGAATACAAGTATAAGGAGATATAAAACTTAGATAAGTAATAAGTCAAAATAAAATTACAACCACAACATAATTATAATTAAGTAAACAAGAAAAGAATGATGATAATGTTGATGATGATTCACAAGGTTGTTGCACAACCTCCATATACACTTACGAAGTAAGGCCTTTTGACATAAGACCTGTGGTGGGTTTGTCAACTTGTATACAATCCATATGTATATCTCCTTCTTGGAACATCCCTCGAGGAAGGTTTTATTAGATATAACAATATCTCTTCCCTAGTATATCCTTTGGGGAAGGGTTTTTAAAAATGTGTTGCCAGTGTTTTTAAGATGTTACCACGGTGGTACCAATGTTTCATGAATGAGTATGATATGGGGATGTAATGCTTACAACCAATCACAATAACTATTTCCATAACAAACCATATATGTATTTTCACAACCAACCACTATGATATATTTCCACAATTATCCACATGATATACTTCCACAACCACGTGAGCTAATAATTACTGATTATTTTGAAGTGTATATCCACATGATATACTTCCACAATGGTTTGTGCTATAACCTACCTCGAATGCCAAAACTAATCCACTACACTTCAAACCTAAATCCTTACACCTCATGAGCCTCAATTTGATATAATAAAGATAACCAAACCATGAAGTCGCATAATATCAAGAATATAGATATGTGCTATCCTTTTAGCACTAAAGGAGACCTAAGCCAAAAGAAAATGTACAGAATTGGTCAATTAATCTATGATGACTGAAACTCTATCAGATCAATGGGAAGAACTAGGCAACCAAGTCATGAAATCCATAATGATCCATTTCCCACTTCCTCTTGAGATTGGTTAGCTTCTAAAATAATATACCAGTCCTCAAATGCTTGGCCTTCACTTGCTCAAAATAAAGTCAATGGGATACCAAATTAGATCCATACATTCTCATACATCGATAAGAAATTCTTCCTAAAATTATGATACATCTTAGTCACACCGAAATTGGTTGGATACTTGGAATAATTAGCCTCAACTAGAATCAATCTAATCAAATCACCCAGTCTTAGCATACAAACTCAGCCTCTAATCATTAAAACCTAATTAGAGTCAAGTGACTCTACCTTAGCCTCACTACTCAACACCTTATCTTGAATCAATCTCAATCAAGCATCATCAATCTGATGAGCGTTAATTCACTCTATCAAAAGAGATCTAGCCTCGAATGCCAAAATACACCAAGGTATCCAAACATAAAGCATAACCATCTAGTTAGCTAAAGACTGAATTTCTAAGGACAATGGCCCATCTTGGGTAAAAGGATGTACCAAGCTACTTATGCTTAGTAAATTTCCAACTCAAGGCATATACAACTACGTTAACCTTGCCAAGATGATATAGAATAATCATGTAATATTCCTTAAGCAACTCAAGTAAATGATACTGCCTTATATTAAGATCACGCTGAGTGAAGAAGTACTATAGGATATGATGATCCATGAAAATCTCACAATAAACTCCATACATGTAGTCCCTTAAAAACTTCAAAGCAAAAACAACTACACAAATCTCCATATCATGAGTAGGATAATTTCTCTTATGGGGCTTCAACTGATGAAAAGCATATGTAATCACCTTACCCTCCTGCATCAACATAATACCTCACCCAACACCTAAAGTATACTAAGGATGGTGAAACCAATGCCCTCCAAGGATAAGGTTAAGATAGGAGTTTAAGTCAATAAATCCTTGAGCTTTTGGAAGATCGCTTCATAAGCATCGAAGAACTGAAAATAAATTTTCTTCTTAGTAGACATAGTTAATAGAACTTCAATGGATGAGAAACCCGTAACGTAACAATGATAATAACCTACGAAGTTGTAAAACTTGAGCTCTAGGCGGGCAAAATAGGTCTAGCACTATCACAAACCGCTGCATCTTTGACTGGATAAGATATAATACCCTTTTTATTCACTATATGCCCAAAAAAAAAAAAACCAAAACATACACTGGGAGAAATTAGCATACAACTTCTCATCTCTCAATCTCTGAAGAATAATTTTTAAATATTCCTTATGCTAAGCCTTACTCTTAAAATAAATCAAGATATTATATACAAATACAAAGATGAAGGAGTCTAAAGACGATAGAACACTAGGTTCATTAACTCTATTAATTTGGTAGGGGTATTAGTCAACGCAAAGGAAAAACTAGACTAATCCATAGGGAACACATCCATAAATTCATAGATAATACAAATAAAATCCATGGAAGGAGGTGAAATAATACTAGTATCACAAATATGAGCAAAATAAGATAAATATCCCCTGTCAACCAATCTACAAGCTTGAATATAACATATAAATCTCTTAGGATCCAAATTAAGCATACCCTTCCTAGCTATACTTGGCGCACCCAGTGAAGTTAAAGTGAAAGTCTTAGAAAAATAATCTAGGACAGCATGATAAGGAGCCATATCTTATGAATAGAAATGGAAAGAGGCTTAGTAATATAATCAAAACCCAAAGTAAAATATTTAGACACATAGGAAAAAGATGATCTTTGATGAAATAAAATATATGCATACCTAAAAGAAATAAAGATTATAGTTATGATCACATCATCAGGAGCCTTTATCTTTGGCTTAGCGGGAATAGCATAATACTGAACATGACTATAAAATGGTTGATTATCCCCATGATTACTACCACAGGCTCCACAACCTATACCTCTCGCACCTTTAGTATTATACCTAATTCTCACAACTAAAGTAGGAGTAACTTTAATCACATGATAGGGATAGTCTTTGGAAAACTAGCAAGCCTTATAACACACATAACAAGCTCTATAACCTACCACAATTGGAGAAGATAGAACTTGGACCGAACAACCACCTTGAACTACTGAATAATAATATCATGCCTTAAACTGTATAAGGTTGTCAGTATTACCTTACCTTGATATCCACTAGAATCTCTAAAATATATACCACAGGGATCGTGACCCTTTAACTTACAAAAATGGAATACCTTCTTAGTTTCTCCCTTAGATGCTCATAGCATGCCCTTTCTAATCTTTGAATGATCCATAATGCTCTAAAAGGATGCTCCAAATACAATCATGTTAGACATATTCAACTAAAGGGAAACATCTAAACCCTTCACAAATATCTAAATAATCTAAAACTCAATGGAAATACTAATATAAGAATATTTGGACATGACATGGAAGTATTCCTCATATTCCATAACATTCATAGAGCCCTTCCCGAGGCTATCAAACTTATCATACATCCAATCTCTCAAGATATAAGACCTAAATCTCTCCAAAAAAGCATTAGTAAACTGATCCCATATCATCTTAGGTGCATCAAAAGGCCTACAACAAACAAACAACCTCCACTAGTCTCTGATAACATATCTCAATTGATAGGTAGTATAAGCCACTCCATGTGACTCTAAAGAACATAAGTTATAGAACTTCTTATAGAAATAAATCAAGAACTCATAGACATTCTCACCCACAGCACCACTTAAGCTAGGAGGACCAAATGAGGAAATATCTGAAACCTCTTCTGATCCACAAAAGACATCACTATACTAGCAACAAAAAGAGGCATCGTGAATTTAAAAAGCTTAGATCCTGCCTATGGAGGAAACATAGATGAAGGTTGAACTCTTAATACTAGTGCAACATACTCAGATATCAGTACTGATTGAGTGATATTATTGGTGTCTGAGACGTACCTATAGCAAAAGCAAGTGCCGCATGAGGATGCACATTAGGGGATAGAGGAATGCCTGTCATGAAAAAAGGAGAACCCTCTATGTGGTTCAATAACTCTTCCAAGACTAGGGAAAATAAGCTCTGAGGAATTAGAGCTGAACCTACACCACAAATATGCTCATATTAAGTCTGCTAGATTCCTCCTATATGGGGATAATTCATGGTCCCATCCACGATTCAAGGCTCACCCTCAAGGTGAACGCTCTATATATGTACTCTTGTGGGACCTAGTAAACACCATTAGTATAGAAAGTGTAAAACATAACTAAGATAAAAATGTATAAAAGTAATTCACACGATAATGGTAACAAAGAGAGATGTTTTCCTAAATATATCCTACAATATCTAGAATATAGAAATAGATATCTATGTACCGATCTACGAGAATCTATTAGATATCTCATTTTTACAAAATATTACTGACATATATATGGGGAAGAAATTTGAAAATACCATAAGGTTCCCAAAATACTGAAATAATAACTAGGTATAACTGATAATAACATCTAAGGAACTGAATAACTGACTATGCTGGCCTGAAAACCTCTAACTGTCAGAATATAGATCTGATGGGACAAACTCCTAACCAACTCTGACTGAAATAACTACTAAATAGTTAGAATAATAAAATAGATAAAATTTGTCCTCAAGATATAAGGACTCACCACTATAACTATTTTCGATAGTCTGATCTGCTAAGTAATGTTTGGAGCCTGAGTGTCCAAACCTATGATATAAGATTTCATAGCACAAAAGAGAGTATGTGTTAGTATGCAGAATATACTAGTATTCTAAGTGATGTATGGTTGATATACATGGGTTCATATGCATGAGATAATAACTAACTAAATGAATATCTTGATGTTATTGGCTAAGAATACATGCAAAACTTTAACTACTGAACATACTCAACATTCGATACTGTGCATATAGGTTTACAACATGTATTTGAGATTATACTAAAATTGAGTACTAAATTCTGATTGTTGACTAACTAATAACTAATAGATAAAATTTTCTGTAGAACTAACTGAGATCAATATTAAATACTGAGACTGAAACTATTACTGTGGGAGTGTTAATCTAACCAACATAGCTCGATATAAACATATTTGGGGTCCAACCTATGAGCCTAGTTGGAAGGGTGTTATCACAGTTCCATGATATACTAATAATATTGCGTCAACCCTAATAGGGGGGGAAGACTCATAAAAAATATCTATATATATGTGATTATATCAACCCTAGTCTAGTAGAAAGAAAACTTACCCTACATTGGCTACTAAGTTTTGTAATGCAGGAACTGCTAATAATGGTCAAACCCTCTGCTGGCAGGAATACCCCTATCCCTGGGTTCGCTCTATGCTAAATACTAATCCTAACTAATTCTACATTGAACTAGTCAGTAGACTATACTAGGCTTGACTAAACTGACATTGATTATGTTAACTAATAGAACTGGACTGAGTTCACTAAGTTCTGATAACTGACCGAGTACTACTATTTTGACCTTTACTAGGACTATTCTATAACTAGTGTAACTAAGTAACCAACTATATTTTGGGAAATAAATACCCCTAGGACTCGATAGCATAAAAAATAAACTCATGTCACAAGTTTAGCAATAGAACAATAAGTTACCATGCATAATTTACTAATATGGACATTTTAGGAAACACCTAGGGAGCATTGTTAATGCACATGATAATGAACAACACATAAGCATCATGATTACAACTTAAACCTTCAATTTCATTGGTATTAACATGAGAGATTCATAATTCAACACACATGCTAACTAAATTTTAGGTAACTCATAAAAGATCTAATCTTGAAATCCATAGAAATACACGAGCATAATTTAATTCATAAAATAGAAATCATAATTAATATTTTGAAAGGGGTTCATCAACTCTAAGGGTGGAAGGAAACTCAAAGATGAACATCTAACATACTTGAGTGACGGAATTTGTGAAGATTGTTGGGGATTTCTTATAACTTGATCTCGCACTTGATGAACTAGGGTTTATTTCTTGAGAGGATTTCGAAAATAATTAATTTATTTTTCCCTTTTGGAAGTTTAATTTTAAATTTTTGGTTAATTGGGTATGGGTAACTAGACCTAATTGCCCTTGGAAAGTCATGATTTAGTTAGAAAATATGCCCTGCGATGCAATAACTTATGCGTCGTATTGATGGTATTGATGTGATAGCCGACACATTGCATCGATTGTGCCAATGCAATAGCCAATATAATGTATCAATATCGGGTTGGATTAGTATTTTAGTAATCAAAACATGACTCAAATAATATTCGAAAAATCCAAAACTCACCCTAGATGACCTATAGATAACCCTGATCATAAATATATTTAAAAATTGACTATCTAAGCATAGAAAGATCATAAATGGTGCCGTTGAAATATCGAGCCAAAAAATTAGACTAATTATCAACACTTAGTTGAAATTTTCTATGTTTGGGCCCTCTTTTGGAATTCTATAAAGGACTAAAGTGACTAGGTATAATATCCTAAGACTCTAACTAACAGTACAACCATGACTCAATCTCATGAGAAGTAAATTATAGTGATTTGGTTGTTTTATGATCAAGGAAGATGTGTATTAAGGCCTCAAAGATGTCCTAGCGATTAGGTGAATCAAAACATTCCTTACCGATTAAATTCTTGGAAATGATATAGCTATATTCAAATTAAAATGAGCATATCTATCTTTATACTGCGAATTATAGATCTCATTACCGACCAATAGATATATAATTTAATTAGCTTTCCAACGGAACCAATTTCATCCAAATCTGGTGTCACAGCAAAGATTTATGCCTATTTTACTCCAGCTTGTCAGCCTGAAAATTTCGTGACGAAATTTTGTGACGACTTGTCACAAAATATTGTCACCATAAGCAGAAAGTCATAAAATCCAACATTTTGTGATGACTTGTCAAAAGTTTAACGGCTTGTCACGAATGTTGTCAACTATTTTTTTAAGCAATTAAGGGACATTATTTCAAGGGTATTTTGGTCTTTTCCCATCTTTTGGAGGACTATATAAATATGAGAATCCCCATACAAACCCTAATTTCTTCATACTTTCATCCTATTTTCTTAAGAATATATATTAGGGTTTCAATCAAGAAAATTTAATCTTTCAAAAATCATCTATAAATCTTCATGATTTCTTCAAGAATCAAGTTTCTCATAGTGTGGAATTCAAGAATCATTTATTACAAGTGCGGATAGGGTCTCAAGCACTAGAATTCATCCAATTTCTAAGATTAAGGTATTTGGGGTTTTGAACAAGAGCAATTCTCTCATTTTTGTGCTCAAAGCTTTCATTTCTATCACAGGTTTATATGATTTTGCAAGTGGGTTTATACCCAAATTACTTCATCATGAGATTATGAGAATATAAATTGTTCAAGCTTTGTTATACATGATTATTTTGCTATTCCCAAGTTATGACTTGATATTTAATATTGTGAATTTCATATTTCTACAATGAGTTGATATTTAAAATGCTTTCAAGATATGTGTCAGCTTTAAGCTTTCTTATAACAAATTTGATTATTGAGTATATTGATTCATGAGATTTAGTTGTTACAATGAGTCTTGATATTTCTTTAAAGTTATTAATGTTGCCATGATTTAATGAATTGATACATTTTGATATTCAGAAAGATCGACGTGATTTGAGTCAAGTTAGGAATCCACAAATTGATTATGATTTGATAAATGAGAAATAGATTTGATTTGGTCTTTATGATAGACGTTTGTGATGTTTGTGGTGGATTTCCTAACACGTTCTGAGCTTGTGTCTGGGAGTAGTATTTAGAACCGAGCGAGAAATGTGATATTTTCCTAAATTTACATGACATCATATGATTGATATTGATAATTGTGGGCTAGAGGCTGAGTATACTAAAATAAGGTTGTACTCCCTGGCAAGAGTACGATGCTCCATGTAGCTCACATGGTTTTTGTCAGTTATAAGAACCTCCCATGTCCATAAGAGTTTACTTAAATTACCAAGTCACTTCGAGTCTTAAGTTAAAGAGTTGAGTTATTTATGATTATTTATAAGGTTTTTATCATATGATTTATTCACTATGAGATCATTAAAAGTATGTTTCAATCTAACTCAAGCCAAGTGAGCTATCATTGTACATATGCATATTTTTATGAAACTAATGATGATATTTGCATTATTGCATGCACCCCCACATACTCAGTACATTGGAAAGTGTTGACCCACATATTTTTCTATGGGATACATTTTCTCGTAATGTAGGTTCAGGTATGCTGCTGCAGCCGCATTAGCGATACAAATCTCAGTATCAAAGAGTAAGGTTTAAGGAGTCCTAGCGAGTCTAACAAGCCGCATTACATATAGTTTTGATCATCGGTGTGTAGTGCACTATATCTATGAGCAAGAGGCTATGGAATATTTTAGGAAAAGTCATTTTTTCTTTGTAAACATTATTGTGCCTACAACTGTGTCTTTCTTTGCGATTAAGTCATGCTCTCTTCTAACAGAAAATGCCTCCTCATCAAGATCGTAGGAACAACGAGCAACCTCAAACCATTGATCCTTTGAGAGAGGATGTATTTAATATGGAATTCTAGGTAGTTTTTCAGGCGGTGGCCCAGGCAGTTAGAGCTAATGCTCAAGCTAACACCCAGCCTACTGTTCCACCTCGGCAAGAGAATAATTCTGCTATAGCTCGAGCTTATGACTTTATCGGATGAATTTACCTGAGTTCTATGGGTTGAAGGTAGGTGAAGAACTCCAGATATACATGGATGATGTATGAAAGATCACCCAAATTATGCATGTGAATGAGGAGTAATGTCTTAAATTGGATGCTTATCAAATGAAAGATGTTGCATATGATTAGGTGGAGATGTGGAGGATGAGAAAAGGGGAGGATGCCGTTCCTATGACTTGGCATTTATTCCAGGATACATTCTTAGACAGATTCTTCCCTCTTGACATGAGGGAAGCAAAGATAGAGGAATTAAATAATTCGAGAAAAGGCTCAATGACTGTTAAGGAGTATTATCTTAGATTTAATCAGTTATCCAAATATTCTCCTAGTATGATGGCTGACGATAGGACCATCATGAGTAAGTTTGTGATCGGTGAGTCGAGTTACATTATGAAAGAGTATAGATCTACTATGCTTAATAGGGAGATGGACCTTTCTTAATTATTGATATATACCTAATAGATTGAAGCTGATAAGGTGAAAGAGAGGGAAAAAGTAAGAGGGAATAAAAAAGCTAGATCAAAGAAGGAGGGATTAAATCAGTCCAGATTCCATAGAAGGAACCACCCTCAATTTTAGTGACGTCCTTTTATGGCCACACCTTCCTCTGTTAGTGCACCCACACCAAGAAGTAGGCAAAAATAGGGGAATAGGCCTATCCCGTCCAGGTCTCAGGAAAGTCTAGGTTATCAACCTCATCCTCTTTTATGTGCCAAGTGTGGTAGAGATTATTTTTGCTAGTGTTTTGTTGATCAGAAGGCATTTTTTGGTTGTGGTAAGTTTAGTCACCGACTTAGATATCTTTCATATGCTAGACATGGGATTTGAGATGCTCATCCCAGAGTCCTGCTACCAGTTCTCCCACTCCTTTAGTCTGCCCAGTTCCATCTCAGGGCACCTCTTCTAGTACTATTAGCAATTCACACCAGAATCACTTAGGTTCTATACCACCTCACTAGGAGCAGGATGACTCTCCAGATGTTGTTACTGGTATGCTCTATGTCTTTAATTTTGATGTGTAGGTATTGATGGAATTCAGTTTGAGTTTCTCTTATATAACACCTCTGGTTGCTGTAAATTTTAAGATAGACCCTGAATGGATTCCTGATCCTTTTCTAGTTTTTACCCTGATAGGAGAATCTATTATTGCTAAGCGAGTATATAAAAAGTGTCCTATCACTGCCCCTTATTAGGTCATATGTGCTGATTTGATTGAGCTAGAACTTATTATTTCTATGCATCAATAAATTCTTATACTCGAGTGGTCAAGTTTCATTTTCCTGAAGAGCCTATTTTTTAGTTGTCCTAGAGTTCTGTAACTCCGTAATGCCATTTCATATCCTACCTCAATGCTAGGAAGTTAATTTCCAAGGGTTGTATCTATCACCTAGCTTAAGTTAAAGATATCAAGTCCGAGACTCCGACTATTTAGTTAGTTACCATTGTTAATGAGTTTCTCAATATTTTTTGGGAAGATCTCCCAGGTGTCCCACTTGATAGAGAAATAGAATTCGGGATTGATCTCCTTCCCAACACTCAGCCTATTTCCATTCCTCCATACCGTATAGTTCCCTTAGAACTTAAAGAGTTGAAGGAGAAACTCAAAGATCTCTTAGACAAAGGCTTTATCAGACCCAGTGTTTCCCTATAGGGTATATATATTTTATTCGTGCGTAAGAATGAAAGTACATTCTGTATGTGCATTGACTGCCATCAACTCAATAAGGTAATTATCAAGAACAAGTACCCTCTTCCAAGAATAGATGATTTATATGATCAACTATAGCGTGCAAGTTATTTCTCAATGATAAACCTTAGATCCGGCAATCATTAGCTTAAAGTGAAAGAGTGTGATATTCTAAAGACAGCCTTTGGAACCCGTTATGGTCACTTTGAGTTTCTTGTCATGTCCTTTGGTTTGACCAATGGTCCAGTAGCCTTCATAGAACTCATGAATCAAATGTTCAAGTAATATCTTAATATGTTTATCATTGTATTCATAGACGATATTCTTGCTTATTCCAAAAGAGAGGATGATCATGTTGACCATCTTAGAATTATATTGTAAACTCTTAGAGATCATCAATTATTCACTAAATATAGCAAGTTTTAATTTTAGATATGGTCAGTTATTTTTCTGGGTCACATTATTTTCGCCGAAGGCATTAGAGTCAATCCCTAAAACATAGAAGTTGTAAAGAATTAGCCTAGACCTACCTCCCCATCTGACATAAGGAGTTTCTTAGGTATAGATGGTTACTACAATTGTTTTATTGATGGATTCTCTTCCATTGCATCTCCCATGACTCGGTTAACCTAAAAGAAAGTGAAGTTCCTGTGGTCGGAACCTTGTGAGAAGAGTTTTCAGGAGTTAAGGACTTGACTCACTTTAGCCCTAGTGTTAGCTTTACCCATTGGTACTGATTATTTTGTGGTATATTGTGAGACTTCTAGAGTTGGTTTGGATTGTGCGTTAATGCAGAGTGGTAAAGTTATAGCTTATGCCTCTAGACAATTAAAGCCTCATGAGAAGAATTACCCAACTCGTGATCTTGAATTAGCGGCTGTAGTTTTTTCTTTGTTAATATGGAGACATTATTTGTATGGTGTTCATGTTGAAGTGCGTACTGATCCCAAAAGCGTGCATCATTTGTTTACTCAAAGAGAGTTGAATCTTAGACATAGATGATGGTTAGAGTTGCTAAAAAACTATCATATAAGTGTGTTGAATCACCCGAGCAAAACCAATGTTGTTCCATATGCTCTTAGTAGGTATTCTATGGGTAGTGTAGCTAATTTAGAGAATGATAAGAATGAATTAGCTCATGATGTACATCATTTGGCTAGGTTGGGTGTTAGATTACTTGATTCCGCTGAACAGAGTATGTTAGTTTAGAGTAGTTCCAAGAACTCTTTAGTCTCGGAGGTAAAGGAGAAGTAATACAGGGATCCTAGTTTGGTCATACTGAAGGAGTCAGTTAAGGATGATAAGTAAGAGGTCATCTCCTAAGGGGAAATGGTGTGTTGAGATTGCAGGATAGATTGTGTGTTTTCGATGTTGATGATCTAAGGAAGATAATTATGGTTGAAGGGCATGGTGCACAATATTCTATTCATCCTGGTGCTACCAGGATGTACCGCAATTTGTGGGAAATCTATTGATGGAACGATATGAAGAAAGACAAAGAAGATTTATGGCAAAGTGTTCTACTTATCAACTGGTTAACGTAGAGCACCACAGGACCGGTGGTGTAATGCAAGAGTTCAACATTCCTACTTGGAAATGGGAAGAAGTGAATATGTATTTCGTAATTAGTTTGCCTCTTTCTCGTCGTCATCATGATTTGATTTGGGTTATTGTAGACCGGTTACTAAATCAGCTCATTTCATACAAGTGCATTTCATTTTATACATCTGAGGATTATGCTAGATTGTATATTAGAGCATTCATTAGACTTCATGCAGTTCCTTTGGTTATTATCTCTAATAGGGGTACTAAATTTACTTTTCAATTTTTATGGGCATTTTAGAAGGGTCTCGGTAGCCAAGTTCGTCTAAGTTCAGCTTTCCATCTGCAAATAGATGGTTAGGCGAAGTGTACCGTTCAGACTTTAGAAGATATATTAGGGGCATGTGCGCTTGATTTTAAAGGTAGTTGGGATGAGCTCTTGCCATTGATTGAATTTGCGTATCGCAAGATTTTCCATGCTAGTATTCAGATGGCCCCATTCGAAGATTTGTATGGGCAAAAATGTAGATCGCATATAGGTTACTTTGAAGTAGGAAAATAGTTGTGATTGGGCCAAATGTTGTGTTCTAGCCTATGGAAAAAGTTAAGTTGATTCGAGAAAGATTGAAGACCGCTCAAAGTTGTCAGAAGTCGTACGTGGATGTGAGAAGAAAAGATCTTGAGTTTATTGTTAATGATTTGGTGTACTTGAAGGTTTCACCCCTGAAAGAGGTGAAGAGATTTGGAAAGAAGGGAAATTTTATTCCGTGTTATGTTGGTCCGTACAGGATTCTAAGTCCTGTTGGGAAAATAGCATATAAGGTGGAGTTATCCACGGAGTTGTATAGCGTTCATCCGGTATTACATGTTTCTATATTTAAGAAGTGTATTGGTGATTTTTTTGTGGTTGATCCTTCAAAAAGCTTGGATATTCAGGATATCCATTCATCTGGGAAACCAAATCTGATATGCGAGCTAAGTACCCTCACCTCTTTTCTGTGAGTTTGGAGCAAGCAGAAGGTACCATTCTTTCTTACTTCCACCCGCTTCTAATTAAGGATTAAGCTGTGTGTCTACTTCCATCACGACTTCATGCATTTTGTCTGTTATCCAAAGGTATAGAGTGAATTAAGCCCTTTGAGTGAGTCATTCCAGCTATACGTCCTAATTTTCTCTTGTTCTTGTCCTGATTGGCAACATTCAAGGACGAATGTTTCCAAGGGGGAGATATTATAATACCCTGATACCCTAATCAATATTACAACCATGACTCAAGTTCATGAGAAGCAAATTGTAGTTCTTTTGTTGTTTTTTGATCAAGGGTGATGTGTTTTAAGGCCTTAAACATGTCCTAGTGATTAGGTGACTCAAAACATTCCTTACCGATTGCATTCTTGGGAAGGATATTGCCATATTCAACTTCAAATGAGTATATCTCTCGTTTTACTTTGAATAATTGAGTTCATGTCTTACCAACAGATAGCTAATTGAATTAACTTTTGAACGGTACCAATTTTAACCAAATCCGGCATCGGAGTAAAGAGTTATGCCCATTTTACTTCAGCGTGTCATCATGGAAATTTCATGACGACATTTTGTGACAACTTGTCACAAGCCAGATGGCTTGTCACAAAATGTCTTCACCATAAGAAGAATGTCACAAAATTCAACATTTTGTGACTACATTTTGTGACGACTTGTCACAAGTTTGACGGCTTGTTACGAATGTCATCAACTATTTTTTCAGCAATTAAAGGACGTTTTTTCAATGGTATTTTGGTCTTTTCCCATCTTTTGGAGGCCTATATAAATATGAGAATCCCCATCCAAACCCTAATTTCTTCATTCTCTCATCCAATTTTCTTAAGAATATATATTAGGGTTTCAAGAAAGAAAATTTAATCTTCAAAAAATCATCCATAAATCTTCAAGATTTCATCTAGAATCAAGTTCCTCATAGTGTGGTCTTCGAGAATCATTTAATACAAGTGCGGAAAAAGAACTAAGCACTAGAATTCATCTAATTTGAAGGATTAAGGTATGTGGGGTTTTGAATAAGAGCAATTCTTTTGTTATTGTGCCCAAAGCTTTGATTCCTATCATGGATTTATATGATTTTGCAAGTGTGTTTATACCCAAATTAATTCATATAAATTGGTCAATATTTATTATACATTATTATTTTGTTATTCCCAAGTTATGACTTTATATTTAATATTACGAATTTCATATTTCTACCATGAGTTAATATTTCAAGTGCTTTCAAGATATGTGTCAAGCTTTAAGCTTCCTTATGACAAATTGGATTATTGAGTATAATGATTCATGAAATTAAGTTACTACAATGATTCTTGATATTTATTAAAAGTTATTGATATTACCATGATTTAATGAATTGATACATTTTGATATTGAGAAAGATTGATTTAATTTGAGTTGAGTTAGGAATCCACAAATTGATTATGATTTGACAAATGAGAAAGAGATTTGATTCGGTCTTCATGATAGACCGTTGTGATATTTGTGGTGGATTTCAAAACGCGTTGTGAGCTTGTATCTGGGAATAGTATTTAGCATCGAGCGGTAAATTAGGTATTTCCATAAAACTACGTGCCACTATAGGATTGATATTGATAATTGTGGACCAGAGGCCGAGTATGAGATTCTGGTCATTCAATTTAGGGTGTACTCCCTGGCATGCATACGATGCTCCCACCAATGTTAGGTTCTTTCCTTAGAAGGTCAAGACGTTGGAATCTATGTAGCTCATATAGTTTATGTTGGTTACAATACCTCCCATGTCCATAAGAATTGAGTTTCTTGAATTACCGAGTTACTCCGAGTTTTGAGTTGAAAAGTTGAGTTATTTATGATGATTTATGAGGTTTTTATCATATGATTTATTTACTATGAGATCATGAAAAGTATGTTTCAATCTAACTCAAGCCAAGTGAGCCATCATTGTACATATGCATATTTTTATGAAATTGATGATGATATTTGCGTTGTTGCATGCACCCCTACATACTCAGTATATTCCAAAGTACTAAGATAAATATTTTCTTATGGGCTATATTTTCTCGTAATGTAGACTCAGGTACTCAGCCGTAGTCGCATTAGTCATATTCCAGTGCCTCAACTACGTTCCCTCAGTGATGAGTCCTCATGGTTTGAGGACCGTATCTATATTTTTAGTGATATCGTTCTGTTGATATGGCATTCAGTACTGTTTGAGTCAGTTGGGGGTTTGTCCCAATGACTCCTTGATTTTGATGTATAGAGGCTTTGTCAAACTAGAGGGTTGGTATATATATACATTCAATATATTTTGGTTGTACAATCTAGTATTCTTTAGTATTTATCTTGAACTCGATGTGGTATATCTCTTTGTTGTGCTTGACTATTGTTGAATTGATTTCCTTGAGGTAGTGTTTGGCTCCGAGGGTTATCTTACGGCTAAGTGTACCCCTAATCACTTTGTGGTATCTCGGGAATAAATTTTTGGGCGTTAAAGTAGGACTTTGCGGGGTCTTACAATATCACTCCGTTGGGATCAGTCATCCTCAAATGCGAATGACCGAACTGAGAGCAACTGAGGAACTGCACTTACAGTGACATGCATAACTGAAGCATGACTGAATTTTAGTGACATGATACATGACTGAACTATTTCATGATATGAGAATGTTATGCAGCTACAACTGAGCGTGGAATAGAGTAATTCGAAGGAATACTCTTATATTAGGTTGAGTCTGAGTTTTCGGAGAAGAGGTGAGGGTACTTGGTTCACATGTCTACTTCTGCTTCCAATGTGGCTCCCACAATGGACTGATTCCACAAAAGAACATTGACCAAGGGAATTTCTTTATTCCAAAGTCTGCGAGTCTAACGATCAAGGATTTTGAAGAGGACTTCCACATAAGAGAGATAGTTCTAAACATATACACTCTCTACGAAGACTACAACTTTTGGATCACCTATGCACTTCTTTAGCAAGGAGACGTGAAACACTGGGCGAATTGATGCTAATTCAGCAGGCAGCACAAGCTCAAAAGATACATTAACGAAATGACTTAGAATCCTAAAAGTACCAACATATCGAGGACTAATCTTCCCCTCCTCACAAAACGTCTTCACCTCCTTCATGTGAGATATTTTTAAATACTCATAATCACTAATGTCAAATTAATTATCTTTCCTTCTCATATATACATAAGATTTCTGCCATCTCTAGGCTGCCTTAAGCCTCAACCTAATCAACTGCACTTTCCCTAAAGAATAAAACCCCAAGTCAGGCCCCAATACCACAACCTCACCTACTTTAAACCAACCAATAGGATTTATACATCTTCTCACATAAAAGCCTCAAACTAAGCCATCTGAATAATAGAATGATATTTTTTATTATATGCAAATCAAAGGTAAGTGGTTATCCCAAATGACCTTAAAGTCAACGAGATATGCTCTCAACATATCTTCTAGAGTCTAAATGGTCCTTTCTACTAGACCATGTATCTAAGGGTGGAAGGTTGTACTGAGATATACATGGGTACCAAGACCCTTTTAGAGTGCTTTCAAAAAGTGAGAGGTGAAATGTGTACCTCAATCTTACATGATGGACAATGGGACACAATCTAACCTAACAAACTCTATTATATATAGATCCTGGTATAGTTCACAGCTGAGTAAGAGGTCTGGACTGTCAAGAAATAAGAAAATATCCTATCAACAATGAGCCAAATCGAATCATGCTGACGATGAGTACAAGGTAAACCCATCATAAAATCCATGTTCACTTCCTCCTACTTATAAGTATGAATAGTGAACTCCAACATAGACCTACTAGGCTTCTGATGTTTAATCTTAACCTGTTGACAATGGGAGAACTTAGCTACAAACTCAAAAATGTCTCTCTTTTCCCACTGCACTAATATACTTCCCGCAAGTCACAGTACATCTTAGTAGCCCCTGGATGAGTGGAGTAACGCACACCATGCGCTTATGCAAGAATTCGTATCCTCAAGCCATCTACATATGGCACACAAAGTCGACCCTGACTGTGAAACACACCATCTCCCCCTTGAGAGATAACCTTAACCTTTTGGTCTTTCACCGACTCTTTTAGCTTAATTAAACTGGGAACTCTGACCTGCTTTTATTTTACCTCAGAAACTAAGGAATATTCCAAACTATTTTGCACCTAGACACTACTTCGGACGAATCAACCACATGGATACCTAGTCTGGTAAGCTAATGAACGTCCTAAACTAACTTATTTTTGTCATCCTCAATGTGAGCAACACTGCCTATGGACAACCTACTAAGGGAATCTGCCACTACATTAGGCTTTCTCGGATGATACATAACACTTATGTCATAATTTTTCAACAACACCAACAATCTTCTTTGATGGAAGTTGAGGTCTTTCTTTGAAAATAGATACTGTTGGATTTTGTGGTTTTGTAATACATCAACATATACACCACTCAAATAGTACCTCAAAATCTTTAAGGGAAACACAACAACTGCTAATTCAATATAATGGGTGGGGTAATTCCTTTCATGGGGTTTAAGTTTTATAGAGGTGTCGGCCACAACCATACCCTTCTGCATTAAAACACACCCCAATAAAACTATAGATGAATCATAATATACAATAAATCCATTTGAACCATCAGGCAAAGTTAAAACTGAGGTTGTAGTGAGTCGAGTCCTCGACTTCTGAAAACTTTTCTCACAAGAATCTTACCAGTGGAACTTGACTTTTTTCTGAGTCAATCTTCACTTAGGGGATACAATAGACAAAAAATCTTCAAAAAACCATTGGTAATAGCTATCCAAACCTACGAAAATCGTGATACACGGTTGAGAGATGGATCTTGGCTAGGTTTTCATTGCTGCGGTCTTTTGAGGATCAATTTTTATGTCATCATCGAAAATTATATGACCATGAAATGCTACTGAACTTAGACAAAAACTCTAACTGAATGTATTTGGTAAACAACTGATGGGCTCTGAGAGTCTGTAATACTATTCTGTGATGGTCTACATGATTAATTTCATTGCAGGAGTAGACAAGGATGTCATCGATAAAGACTATAATGAACATATCCAAGTACTACTTGAACACATGGTTCATCAAGTCAATAAAACTTTTAGGGGCATTGGTAAGACCTAATAAGATGACTAGGAATTTGAAGTGACCATACCTAGTTATGAAAGCTATTTTTGGAATGTCACATTCCCGTACTCTGAGGCAATGATAGCAGGATTTGAGGTTAATCTTAGAAAAGTAACTGGCACCCTGAAGTTGTTCAAACAATCCATCAATTCTTGGAAGTGGATACTTGTTATTGATGGTGACTTGTTCAACTGATGGTGGTCTATACATACTATAAAATAATAGTCTTTCTTTTGCATAAATAGGATTATGCACCACAAGAGATATACTGGTCCTGATGAATCCCTTATCTAGGATATCCTGCAACTGTTACTTCAACTATATAAGTTTAGTTGGACACATTCTTTATGTCAAAATAGTGATGGGATGAGTGTCAAAAAGAAGGTCTAATCCGAAGTAGATTTCTTTTTTGGGAGGAACTCCTAGGAGATCTTCGGGAAACATATTTGGAAATTCACTTATCACTGGAACTGACTCAAGATTAGGAGTATCAAAACTAGAGTCTTTGACTCACACCAAATGGTAGACGCACCCATTGGATATTAATTTTCTCTCTCTAACGTATGAAATAAGTTGACCATTAAGAGATGTGGTACTACCCTCCATTCAAGGACTGGTGCATTTAAGAACTAAAAATAGACAATTTTGCTCTTGTAATCAACTAATGCAAAGCATCAATAGAGACAAACCATTCATAGAATGATGTCAAAATATATCAACTCTAACACTACTAAGTCTGCTGAATTAACTTTCTGTCATACCACACCTGGACAGTTCCCGTATACCAGTCGGGTTATTATTGATTTACCCACTTGGGTAGAGACTGAGAAAGTCACTATTAGGATATTGGGACTGAATCTTAAGTTGACATCTATATAAGGAATTACAAAGGACAAAGAAGCTCCTTGATCTAGCAAAGCATTAACATGTAAATGGAAGACTTGTAACGTACTAGTGACCACATTATTAGAACTTTCTTAATGTTGTCGAGACTGGAGTGCATAAAGCCTGTTTGGGAGTTTCATAATGGTGGAATTGGAAGCAACACCCTATTGAGCAGGGTGATTGGACTAAGCTAGGGGATTATTATGCTAACACAGTAAACCCACCCGAGGATACTCTGTACTTCTATGACCTATATTACCAGACCCGAAACACATATCGTTGTCAGCCATTCAGACCCCTTTGTAGTTTCAGCCAAACTTTTGACAAAGAGGATTTTTTCAATAACTATTCACACTACCCTGAGATTTAGAGCTTGCCTTCATATCCTTATACCATTGCTAAATTTAGGCACCGGAGCACTGGCTCAGGAAAGAGTTGGGATTAATGATTTTTGGTGGAACTAACGATGATTTCCACCCTCTAACTTAGGAAGACCAAAACTAAAGCTACCTATTCTATCCCTCTTATTCTCCCTCTCTTTTTCTTTATTCTATGTTCTTTAATCTGTTGAGCATGGGCCATCAACATAACCAAGTCTATCTCGTTAATCAGAACTATGGTCCTACACTCTTGGACCACACAAGTAGATACACCAATCATGAAACTACTCATCTTAGACCTACTATCAGCCACCACATGAGAAGCCTACCTGGCCAACTGAGTAAATTTAAGGGAATATTCTTTCACACTCATGTTTCCCTACTTTAGGTTAATGAAATCTACAACCTTAGCTTCCCTTAACTCCAACGGTATGAACAAATATAGAAAGGTAATATCAAACTTTTCCCATTCTACAGTCCTTACATCAACGCCCATAACTATATTCTACTACTTAAACCATGTAAGAGACACATCCTGCAACTAATAGGCAGCTAACTCAACACTCTCACTAGCGGTTATCCCCATAATGCTTGTTACCTTCTGTACCATGTCACAAAATGTCTATGGGGACATCTTCAGACTTAGACCCTAAAAATAAAGGAGGGTTTATAGAGGTAAAGTCCTGAATTCTTACTATAGTTGTATTGGCCATTGGGTTGGCCAGAATTATAGTTGGGCATTTATTCTATGCTGCTATAGAGTGAGCTAGGTTGGTGAAAGCCACTCTGAATTCTGCATGAGAAACGTGCTCATTTAGGGGATATTCTTGAACGGGCGGTGGTGCTAACTGATTTCTAGTTCTTCTTCCGTTGGTCTTTCTGGGAGACATGTTTAGTAAATGGGAGGAAAAATTATATTAGACAGAGAGTTTATCTTGATCTCATGCTCCTTCACACAATATGTACACTAAAAGAAGGGAAAATTTCCTAAAATGCCACATAGCCCCTTGTCCATCAGTGTGGCATGCTTCACACCCATGCACAAAACTCTACTTGACATGGCTTTCAAACTTCCTAGGACTCTATAGAACCATAGTCTTTGATATCAAGTTTGTAACGCCCAGAGACTACACCCTGGGAATTACACGGTACTTACAACCCTGAAGAACGACAAGCTAACCCATGACTAGTATCTGCTTTGAGCACTGAATATAATACTTAAATATATCTGAGAAGAAATTTAAAAATACCATAAGGTTCTCAAAATACTTAAAGAATAACTGAGTATAACTAATAGTAACATATTTAAACTGAATGACTGACTATGCTAGTCTGAAAGACTCTAAGTGTTTGAATATGGAGTTGATGGGGTAAAGCTCCTAGTAACTCTGATTAAAATAAGTACTGAACTTCTATAATTCTGAAATAGATAGGATCTATCCTAAAAATATCAGTACTATACACTATAACTATTGATGATAGCCTGAACTACTAAGTACAGTTAGGATCCTGAGCATCCGAACCTATCATATGAGACATCACAACACAAAAAAAGAGTATGCGTCAGTACGTAGAATGTACTGGTATGCTAAGTGAGATATGCTGGTCTTGATGAATCCCTTATCTAGGATATCCTTCAACTATTACTTCAAATATTTTAGTTTAGTTGAAGCCATTCCGTATGTCAAAGAAGTGATGGGATAAGTGTCAGAAAGAATGTCTAATCCAAAGTTGATTTTGCTTTTGGGAGGAACTCCGAGGAGATATTTGGGAAACATATCTGGAAATTCACTTATGACTGGAACATACTCAAGATTAGGAGTCTCAAATCTTGAGTCTTTGACTCACACCAAATGGTAAACACACCCATTGGATATTATTTTTCTCTCTCTAAGGTATCAAAAACAAGTTAACTTTTAAGAGATGTGGTACTACCCTCCATTCAAGGACCGGTGCATTCGAGAACTAAAAATAGACAATTTTTATCCTGTAATAAACTAAGGCAAAGCATTATTCAAGCCAAACCATTCATAGAATGATGTCAAAATGTATTATCTCTAACACTACTAGGTCTGCTGAAGTAACTTTCTGTGATACCACAACCGGATAGTTCCCGTATACCAGTTGGGTTATGATTGATTTACCCACTTAGAAAGATACTGATAAAGTCACTATTAGGATATTGGGACTGAATCTTAAGTGGACATCTATATAAGGAGTTACAAAGAACAAAGAAGGTCCTTGCTCTGGCAAGGCATTAACATATAAGCGGTAAACTTGTAACGTACTAGTGACCACATTAGTAGAACTTTCTTAATCTTGTCGAGACTGGAGTGCATAAAGCCTGTTTGGGAGTCTCATACTGGTAGAATTGGAAGCAGCACCCTACTGAGCAGGGCGATTGGACTAAGCTAGGGGATTATTATGCTGACTCAGTAAAATCACCCAAGGACACTCTTTGCTTCTATGACCTGTATTACCAGACCAAAAACACATATCGTTGTCAACTATTTAGACCCTTTTGTAGTTTCTGCTAAACTTTTGACAAAGAGGATTTTTTTCAAGAACTATTCACACTACACTAAGATTTAGAGCTTGCCTTCATATCCTTATACCATTGCTGAATTTAGGCACCGGAGCACTGGCTGAGGAAGGAGCTGGGACTAAAGATTTTTGGTGTAACTAAGGACGATTTCCACCCTCTAACTTAGGCTGACCAAAACTTAAGTATATCTCCTTAATTAGAACTATGGTCCTACACTCTTGGACCACACTATTAGACACAGCAAACATGAACTTGCTCATCTTAGACATACCATTAGCTACAACATGAGAAGTCTACCTGGCCACACTTATGTTTCCCTACTTTAGATTAATAAAATCTACAACCTTAGCTTCCCATAACTCCAACGGGAAGAAAAAATCTAGAAAGGTAGTATCAAACTACTCCCATTCTATAGGCCTTGCATCTGCCCCCATAACTACCTTCCACTACTTTAACCATATAAGAGACACATACTGCAACTTATAGGCAGCTAACTCAAAACTCTCACTAGCAGTTATACCAATAATGCTTGTTATCTTCTGTACCATGTCACAAAATTTCTATGGGACATCTTCAGACTTAGACCCTAAAAATAAAAAAGGGTTTATTCGGGTGAAGTCCTGAATTCTTACTATAGCAGTATTGGTCATTGGTTGGCTGGAATAGTAGTTGTGTATTTATTCTAGACTTATATAGAGTGATATAGGGTGGCGAAAGCCACTCAGGCTTCTGAATGCGAAACGTGCTCATTTAGGGGATATTCCTGAACGGGCGGTGGTGCTAGGTGATTGCTAGTTCTTCTTTCGTTGGTCTTTCTGGGAGACATGTTTAGTAAATGAAAGGAAATATTACATAAGATAGAGAGTTTAACTTGATCTCATGATCCCTCACACAATATGTACACTAAAACAAGGGGAAATTTCGTAAAATACTGCATAGCCCCTTGTCCATAAGTGTGGCATGCTTCACACCCATGCACAAAATTCTACTTGATGTGGCTTTCAAACTTCCTAGGACTCTATAGAACCTTAGGCTTTGATACCAAGTTTGTAATGCCCAGAGACTACACCATGGGTATTATACGGTACTTGCAACCCCAAAGGACGACAAGCTAATCCATGACTAGTACATTCTTTGAGCATTGAATATAATACTTCAATATATATATAGAAGAAATTTGAAAATGCCATAATGTTCTCAGAATACTAAAAGAATAACTGAGTATAACTAATAATAACATCTTTAAACTGTATAACTAACTATGCTACTCTGAAAGACTCTAACTGTTTGAATATGGTGTTGATGGGATAAAGCTCCTAGTAAATCTGATTAAAATAAGTCCTGAACTTTTGTAATTCTCAAATGGATAGTCTCTATACTAAAAAGATGAGTACTATACACTGTAAATGTTGATGATAGCATGAACTACTAAGTGCGGTTAGGATCTTGAGCATCTGAACCAATCATATGAGACATCACAATGCAAAAGATAGTATGCATCAATACATAGAATGTACTAGTATGATAAGTGAGATATTCTCGTCTTCATGAATCCCTTATCTAGGATATCCTTTAACTACTACTTCAACTATTTAAGTTTAGTTTGAGCCATTCCGAATGTCAGAATAGTGATGGGATGAGTGTCAGGAAGAAGGTCTAATCCGAAGTTGATTTCAATTTTGGGAGGAACTCAGAAGAGATCTTTTAGAAACATATCTGGAAATTCACTTATGACTGGAACTGACTCAAGATTAGGATTCTCAAAACTAGAGTGTTTGACATACAAAAAATTGTAGACACACCCATTGGATATTATTTTTCTCTCTGTAAGGTATGAAACAAGTTGACCGTTAAGAGATGTGGTACTACCCTCCATTCAAGGACTGCTGCATTCGACAACTATGAATAGACAATTTTTCTCCTTTAATCGACTAAATCAAAGTATCAATAGAGCCAAACCAATCTAGAATGATGTCAAAATCTATTATCTGTAACACTACTAAGACTGCTGAAGTAAATTTCTTTAATACAACAACAGGACAGTTCCCGTATACCAGTCGGGTTATGATTGATTTACCCACTTGGGTAGAGACTGAGAAATTCACTATTAGGATATTGGTACTGAATCTTATGTTGACATCTATATAAGGAGTTACAAAGGACAAAGAAGCTCCTTTATCTAGCAAAGCACTAACATGTAAATGGTAAAATTGTAACGTACTAGTGACCACATTAGTAGAACTTTCGTAATCTTGTCGAGACTGGAGTGCATAGAGCAAGTTTAGGAGTTTCATGCTGGTGAAATTAGAAGCAGCACCCTACTGAGCAGGGCGATTAAACTAAACTAGGGGATTATTATGATGACTCAGTAAACTCACGTGAGGATACACCGTGTTTCTATGACCTATATTACCAGACCCGAAACACATATCGTTGTAAACCATTCAGACCCCTTTGTAGTTTCTGCCAAACTTTTTACACAGAGGATTTTTTCACAAACTATTCACACTACCCTAAGATTTAGAGCTTACCTTCATATCCTTATACCATTGATGAATTTAGGCACCAGAGTACTAGCTGAGGAAGGAGCTGGGATTAAAATTTTTTGATGGAACTAAGGATGATTTCCACCCTCTAACTTAGGCTGAGAAAAACTAAAGCTACCTGTTCTATCCCCCTTATTCTCCCTCTCTTTCTCTTTAGTCTATGTTCCTCAATCTGTTGAGCATGGGCCATCAACATAGCCAAGTCTATCTCCTTAAATAAAAATATGGTCCTACACTCTTGGACCACACTTTTAGACACACCAAACATGAACTTGCTTATCTTAGATCTACTATCAGCTATCACATGAGAAGCCTACCTGGCCAACTGAGTAAATTTAAGGGAATATTCTTTCACACTCATGTTGGCCTACTTGAGATTAATGAAATCTACAACCTTAGCTTCCCTTAACTCCAACAGGAAGAACCAATCTAGAAAGGTAGTATCAAACTCCTCCCATTCTATAGGCCTCGCATCTGCACCCATAACTACCTTTTACTGCTAAAACCATGTAAGAGACACATCCTGCAACTGATAGGCAACTAACTCAACACTCTCACTAGCGGTTATCCCCATAATGTTTGTTACCTTCTGTACCATGTCACAAA
Organism: Capsicum baccatum var. pendulum; assembly: GCA_030864225.1. Lineage (NCBI taxonomy): Eukaryota > Viridiplantae > Streptophyta > Magnoliopsida > Solanales > Solanaceae > Capsicum > Capsicum baccatum. The sequence continues at coordinate 193,567,137 of CM061558.1, read as the reverse complement.
ATTTATATGGGACATCTTCAGACTTAGACCCTAAAAATAAAGGAGGGTTTATTCGGGTGAAGTCCTCAATTCTTACTATAGCAATATTGTCCATTGGGTTGGCAAGAATAGTAGTTGGGAATTTATTCTAGTCTTCTATAAAGTGAGATAGGATGGTGAAAGCCACTATGAATTTTGCGTGATAAACGTGCTCATTTAGGGGAAATTCCTGAATGGGCGGTGGTTCTAGCTGATTTCTAGTTCTTCTTCTGTTGGTCTTTCTGGGAGACATATTTAGTAAATAGGAGGAATCATTAGGTTAAAATGAGTGTTTAACTTGATCTCATGCTTCCTCACATAATATGTACACTAAAAGAATGGAAAATTTCCTAAAATGCCATATAGCCCCTTGTCCATAAGTGTGGCATGCTTCACACCCATGCACAAAAATCTACTTGACATGGATTTCAAACATCCTAGGACTCTATAGAACCTTAGACTTTGATACCAAGTTTGTAATGCCTAGAGACTACACCCTGGGTATTCCACGGTACTTGGAACCCCAAAAGACGATAAGCTAACCCATGACTAATACCTTCTTTGAGCACTGAACATAATTCATAAATATATATGTAGAAGAAATTTAAAAATGCCGTAAGGTTTTGAAAATACTTAAAGAATAACTGAGTATAACTAATAATAACATCTTTTAATTGTATAACTGACTATGCTAGTCTAAAAGACTATAACTGTTTGAATATGGAGTTGTTGGGATAAAGCTCCTAGTAACTCTGACTAAAATAAGTACTGAACTTCTGTAATTCTCAAATAGATAAGCTTTGTCCTAAAAATATGAGTACTATACACTATAACTATTGATGATAGCCTGAACTACTAAGTACGGTTAGGAGCCTGAGCATACGAACCTATCATATGAGACATCACAGTGCAAAAGAGAGTATTTGTCAGTACGTATAATGTACTGGTATGCTAGGTGAGCTATGTTGGTCCTAATGAATCCCTTCTCTAGGATACCCTTCAACTGTTAATTCAACTATTAAAGTTTAATTGGAGCCATTCCGTATGTCAGAATAGTGATGGGATGAGTTTCATAAAGAAGGTCTAATCCGAAGTTGATTTCCCTTTTAGGAGGAACTCCGAGGAGATCTTCGGGAAACATATTTGGAAATTCACTTATGACTGGAACTAACTCAAGATTAGGAGTCTCTAAACTAGAGTCTTTGACTCACACCAAATGGTAGACACACCCATTGGATATTATTTTTCTCTCTCTAAGGTATGAAACAAGTTGAACGTTAAAAGATGTGGTACAACCCTCCATTGAAGGACTGGTGCATTCGACAACAAAAATAGACAATTTTGATCCTGTAATCAAATAAAGCAAACCATCTGTAGAGCCAAACCATTCATAAAATGATATTAAAATCTATTATCTCTAACACTACTATGTCTGCTGAAGTAACTTTCTGTGATACCACAACCGAACAGTTCCCTTATACCAGTCGGGTTATGATTGATTTACCCACTTGGATAGAGACTGAGAAAGTCACTATTAGGATATTAGGAAAGAATCTTAAGTTGACATCTATATAAGGAGTTACAAAGGAAAAGGAAGCTCCTTGATCTAGAAAAGCATTAACATGTAAATGGTAAACTTATAACGTACTAGTGACCACATTAGTAGAAATTTCTTAATCTTGTCAAGACTGGAGTGCATAGAGCCTGCTTGGGAGTTTCATACTGGTAGAATTAGAAGCAGTACCCTACTGAGCAGGGAGATTGGACTAAGCTTGGGGAATATTATGCTGACACAGTAAACTTATCCGAGGACACTCTGTACTTCTATAACCTATATTACCAGATCCGAAACACATATCGTTGTCAGCCATTCAGACCCCTTTGTAGTTTCTGCCAAACTTTTGACAAAGAGGATTTTTTGAAGAACTATTCACACTGCTCTGAGATTTAGAGCTTGCCTTCATATCCTTATACCATTGTTAAATTTAGGCCCCGGAGCACTGGCTGAGGAAGGAGCTGTAACTAATGATTTTTGGTGGAACTAAGGATGATTTCCACCCTCTAACTTAGGCTGAGCAAAACTAAAGCTACCTGTCCTATCCCTCTTATTCTCCCTCTCTTTCTCTTTAGTCTATGTTCCTCAATCTGTTGAGCATGGGCCATTAACATAGCCAAGTATATCTCCTTAATAAGAACTATGGTCCTACACTTTTGGACCACACTATTAGACACAACAAACATGAACTTGCTCATCTTAGACCTACTATCAGCTACCACTGCTTAAACCATGTAAGAGACACATACTGTAACTAATAGGCAGTTAACTCAACACTCTCACTAGCGGTTATCCCCATAATGTTTTTTACCTTCTATTCAATGTGACAAAATTTCTATGGGACATCTTTAGACTTAGGCCCTAAAAATAAAGGAGGGTTTATTCGGGTGAAGTCCTGAATTCTTACTATAGCAGTGTTGGCCATTGGGTTGGCCGGAATAATAGTTGGGAATTTATTCTAGGCTGTTATAAAGTGAGCTAGGGTGGTCAAAGCCACTCTAAATTCTGCATGAGAAATGTGCTCATTTAGGAGATATTCCTGAACGGGCAGTAGTGCTAGCGGATTTCTCATTCTTCTTCCATTGGTCTTTCTGGGAGACATATTTAGCAAATGGGAGGAAAAATTATATTATACAAAGAGGTTACCTTGATCTCATGCTCTCTCACACAATATGTACACAAAAATAATGGAAAATTTCCTAAAATGCCGCATAGCCCCTTGTCCATAAGTGTGGCATGCTTCACACCCATGCACGAAACTCTACTTGACGTGGCTTTCAAACATCCTAGGACTATATAGAACCTTAGGCTTTGATACCAAGTTTGTAACACCCAGACACTGGGCATTACGCGGTACTTGCAACCCCAAAGGATGACAAGCTAACCCATGACTAGTACCTGTTTTGAGCACTATATATAATACTTAAATATATATGTTGAAGAAATTTGAAAATTCCATAAGGTTCTCAAAATACTAAAAGAATAACCGAGTATAACTAATAATAACATCTTTAAACTAAATAACTAACTATGCTAGTCTGAAAGACTCTAACTGTTTGAATATGGAGTTGATGGGATAAAGCTCCTAGTAACTCTGACTAAAATAAGTACTGAACTTCTGTAATTCTCAAATAGATAGGCTTTATCCTAAAAATATGAGTACTATACACTATAACTGTTGATGATAGCCTGAACTACTAAGTACGGTCAGGAGCCTGAGCATTCGAACTTATCATATGAGACATCACAACGCAAAAGAGAGTATGCATCAGTACATAGAATGTGCTGGTATGCGAAGTGAGGTAAGGCTGATATACATAGGTTCATATTCATGAGATAATAACTGACTAAATGAACATAATAAAGTAACTAGATTAGTGTACATGCAAAACTATAACTACTAAACATATTTAGCATGAAATACTGTGCATATAATCATGCATCATGTATATGTGATTATACAGAAACTGAGTATTTATTTCTTATGGATGAGTAACTAATAACTAATAGCCATGGTTCTGTATAACTGATGAGTTCCCTAATAAATATTGAGACCAAAACTGTAAATGTAGGAGTGTTCATCTAACTGACATATCTAAATATAAACAAATTCAGGGTCCAACCTATGACCCCAGTTGGAAGGGTGTTATCACCTTGCCATGAGATACTAGCAATAAATCTGTCAACCCTAATCTAGTAGTAAGACTCATGAAAAATACATATACGATTACGTCAACCCTTGTCTAGTAGGAGCATGACATACCTTATGCTGGCTATGTAGTTCTGTAATGAAGGGACTGCTACGAAGGATCAAAACCTCTGCTAGCAGAAATGCCCCCATCTCTGGGTTCGCTTGATGTTAAATCCTACTACGAACTGAATCATCACTAAACTGATCAGTAGACTGTACTAGGCTTTTCTAAACTAAAAATGATCCTATTGACTAACTTAATTGTATTGAGTTCACTAAATTCTGTTAACTGACTAAGTACTACTATTTTTGACCTTTACTGGGACTATTCTATAGCTATTGCAATTAAGTAACCAGCTAGATTTAGGGTAATAAATACCCCTAAGACTTAATAGCATAACAGATAAACTCATATCATAACTTTAGCAACACAATAATAAGTTACCTTGCATAATTTACTTGTATGGACATTTATCAAACACCTGGTGAGCATTGTTAATGCACATGATAATGAACAACACATAAGAATCATAACTACAACTTAAAATTTCAATTTCAAAGATTTTTGACATCAAAGATACATAATTCAACACATATGCTAACTAACTTTCATGGAACTCTAAAAGATATAATGTTGAAACCCCTACAAATACACAAACATGAGCATAATTCAATTCATAACATAGAAATCCTAATTCATGTTTTGAAAGGGGTTCTTTAACTCCAAGGGTGGTAGTAAAACCAAGGATGAATACCTAACATACCTGAGCGATGAATTTCGTGAAGATTGTTGGGGATTTCTTGGAACTTGATCTTGAGGTTGATGAATTAGAGTTTATTTTTTGAGAGGATTTTGAAAAAAATGAATGTATTTGGCCCTTTTTGAAGATTAATTTCGTGTTTTGGATGAATTGGGTTAGGGGAAAAGGACCTAATTTCCCTTGGAAAGTCGTGATCAAGTGAGAAAAATATGCCCAATGATGCTTTAACCAATGATATAAACCCTAATTCAGTGAGAAAATATGCCCAATGATGTGTTAACCAATGATATAAACCCTAATTCTGTAAGAAAAATTTGTACGTTATAAAATGAAATAAGGAATGTTTCCTAAAGATATCTTAGATCCTCTCAAAGATAGATACAGAAGTTTACGTATCAATTATTAAAACTATACTAGATATATTGTTCTTACACTAATGAGATCAATGAACCTAGCTACTCTGATACCAATTTGTCCCAACCCAAAAGCCATGGCTTATAATGGTAATTGTCACGGTAAATCTTTGAAAAGTAAGCCTATAACCCAAACTGATATAAAATGTGTAAAAAATGCCAAAACACAAGTTAAGGCTTGTAGGACAAATAAAAACCATACATATAACATAATCAGAAAAAAATACATAACAAAGATACGAAAAATATCCCAAAATCTTGTATCACAGTGTAGGGTCAACCTAAGTACAACTCAAAATCAAAATATATGAATTGATAGTCCAAAAGGAACATAATCTATCTCTCAATAAGAAAAGACATAAACTTGATAAAAATATTTAGTAGATCAAATTTGGAATCATTGGCCGACTGCTAGATGAAAAATACTCCAAATATTTCCTGAATCAGCTACCAGGTGATGCATTCATATGTGGATCTACACAGATAGTGCATAGTAGGGACGAGTGTCATCCACTTATACCCAATAAATATCATAGGCAGAATGAGTAAAGTAAAAAATAAAGAAGATATAATACACACTATAGGCACGTCACCTGCAATCATAAAATGTCCAAAATAGTAGCCATACCTTCTTTACATTATACATATATACCAAAAAACAAGTACAAGAATGAAGCACAAATAAATACATATCATATCAAGAATAAAAATGCTACATAGAATGCTTATAATATTTGAAATACAAAGAAGATAATGATAATGGTGTGATGCATGAGGTTGTTGCACAACATTCATAAACACTTACATTGTCCTCCCGCAGTAGGACCCATGGGGGTTCATTAGCTCATATACAATAAAACATCTAATACCAATCTAATTTTAACAACTCCTCTCCAATATTTATATTTGTAAAGGGGTTTTGAAGATTTCATATTTTCTATCACAAAAGGCAATATTTCAATGATGGTACCAATATGTCCTGAATGTATATGATATGACAATTTAATCATTACAACCAACCAAAATGAGAATTTCCAAATCCAACCATGTTTGCCAAAATCTACTGAATAAGCCAACAATTAATAAATCCAATATTGTCCATAAACCAATAGAGTAAGATATATCAAAAATATGCCATTTGGTACCACATAAAAATTAACTTAAACATTTCCTCCAAGAACACAACCAATTACATAATTACCAGACCAATACTATCATATAAGACCCCACATGGTCACGCATAGAAATTAATGACTCAAAACAACCAAATAATAACAATACATGCCCCTACTCATTCACAAAACAAAAATAAAGCAATTTTCAAGATTAATTACTTTACCCATAACATTATTTAATACCATTATTTTCTACCTACCTCGGTTTGAAGAAAATGAAGCCATATCTTACCTTGAATGTAAAAAATTGGTCCAAAAATTCAACATAGATGTTTCTCCACACGAATAGATTTAAAATACTCTAAAGTAGACAAATACTAAATTTACCCATCTAAAGGAACACAATAATATCCATATTACCCATTTTTAGGTTGGTGTAAAAATGGACCCTTGAAATAAATTTTTCAAAAAAGAGGGTGAAATTAATATTTTAGTCCAAAATTTATTGCCCATGATTGATGAATGCCAAAGAAGAAAATCCAAGTGAAAAAAGTTTGAAATTGGGGTTTCAACCGAATAATTTCTAATTTAGGTATTCTGGGCCAAAATAAAAAAATTCCACTATTGAATTATATTGTAATAAAATTTCAATTAACAGAATCAAAAAAAAATTATAGAAATATGGATTTGATGCTTAGCCAAGCTTGAAAATTGACTCAAAAACTCCAAGTTCAAAGTGTCAAAAATGGGGAAAATTTATTAAAAGAGAGTATAAATACCACCCATACATTGCTTAAGCAAACATTAGGTCGCTTAAGCGATCATCGCCTAAGAAACCAAGTATCACTTTCATGATACCTGGTTAGACTGCATAGGTTACTTAGAAGGACCCACAACCGCTTAAGCGACACTTGTTGGTGAAAACCAGGTTACTTAAGGTGGAGACTTGGAGAATTACAAGTGTTCGTGGGCCCCTAGAGATTTATCTAGAATCCTAAGAAAGAAAATAATTTATGTTACCGTATCAAATTTGATAATTCAGACTTAATAGAAATATTGAATTTTTGAAAAAATCTCATTCTCACAAATTTGACATCTGAAACCCAATTTCACAACATTCTAAATTAAAGTTGAAAATGAGAAAAAATATGTAAAGCCACTCTAATCATGTCACCAAAGTAAAAATCTACATTTTGGATCTACTGGCATAGTCTCTTTATACATCTATTGAATAGAATAATAAATGTTGATCAAAATCAACTTTAAAGTCATTTTAACGACCAAAAATGATAAACTCACGCAAATCACACCAAAATACATTGGAAACCATACCAATAATCTAGAAACCTTAGAAATATCATAAATCAACCACAAGGAGGGGTTAAATATCTATGTTACATAAAAATGAATAATTCACAAAAATCACAAAAAAATCAAGTCATTAAATATTGAGTAGTAGTTGTGGTGGTTGGTGGTTGAATAGGTTTAGATCATTGGTCTTGTTTTGGTTCGGTACTAGGTTTAAGGGTGAGGTCAAGGTCTGGGTTTTGTGCTAGGATAGGGTTGAGTTTAGGTATGGGGCCAAGGAGTAGTAGGGTTAAGAGGGATAAGGGAACCTAGAGGTTGAGAATTAGGTATTGGAACATATGGACTTTTCAATTTAAGTCCATAGAGTTTATGAATATTCTTATGAGGAGGTTTGGTATAACTTATGTCTACGAGACTAAATGTCAGGTTGTGAGGTGAGGGATGTGGATAGTATAAATTGTGGTAGTCTAGTGGTGTGAGGGTTAAGAATGAGGTTAATATCATTGTATCTAGTGAAATTAAAAGTAAGGTGGTGGAGGTTAAGGGAGTTAACAATAGATATATATCAATAAACATTGTTATTATAGGATCTATGTTGAACATTGTTAGTCCATAGGCTATTCAAGTTGGCTTAGATGAAGAGCAGACAAAGTGTTATTGGGGGGCATTGGCGTAGGTAGTATGAGGCATAAGTGTAATACCCCAATCTTTTATTAACTCAAATCTAGTCTCCAGAAGAGTTGTTGATGACTTCCTACATGATTAATATTAAAATCAGATAGAATTTCCCAATTTTGAAATTTTATCTTGTGGAAAATTGAATTATCTTTCAAACAATACCAATTTCATCCAAATCTGGTATCAAGGTAAAAAGTTATGGTCATTTTACAGAAAGCAGTCAAAACTGCCCAGATGTGATAGTAAGGGTCAATGGACTATCGAGCTAGCGACAGACTGTCGCCAAAGCTAATGCAGCAGAGGAAGTGAGATTATATTCTGCCTAAGTGCGATGGCTCAAGTCACTGGAATGTCGAGCTAGTGATAGACCATCGCCCAAGCCGTCGCAGCAGAGTATGTAAACCCCGATTCTTCCCACGTGCAACAGTCAAGATCGACAGTCCATCGTCCCAGCGATGGACCATTGCACCCAATGTTTCATAGTTTTTTTGGTTATTTTTAAAAGGTTATTTGGGTCTTTTCTACCCGTCTTTTCTATCCATCTACAACATTAAATTAGGGTTTTCTCTCAAAAATAATCCTCTAGAACATGATCTAAATCCTTCTTCAATAAACTACGAAATTCAAGTTCTCAAAGTCCAAGAACTTAAAGAAACTCACAACCCAGGTATGTCATATGTTGATTCATTGGTGTATTTCAACCATGAAGCTCAATAATCTCTTCTCTTTATGAATGTTCATGATTTAAATAGAATTGAAATTTCATGTTCATGATATTGTAGGGCTTTGATTGATGTTTTAAATTATATTATTCTAATGATTGACCCTAGTATATGAAGATTTACGTAATACCCATGACAAATCCCTTCAATTTACAAGTTGATTAATGTATACATGATTATTACATGTGTTGATGATTGTATAACCAAAGCATGCTCCCCATGTGTTTAATTAAATGCCTATGTGAAGGAAAAGTGCAATACTAGTTTAATAATATGAAATCCCCTTTCAGGTACAAGTTCATGCATGTTAAGTATTTGATGAAATGTCTTAGTCAATGAGTTATGGACATATGTGTGGCCATTGTGGTACTTTAGAACTTGTACTTCATGAATTCTTCTACTTATTATATTATGTATTGTTATGTGGTCATGTATTCAAGAGAGTTATGCTTTGTTAGTTTTTTCCCATCAAGTCTTGGGGTACTTATACCCAAAAATTTAGTTGTGTGCCTAGAATCAGTATCATGTTTTCAAGATACTCTTAGTCAAGCCATGATCCATAGAATTCAGTCACTCTCATAACTCAGGAAAACTCAGTAATCTCAGTAGTATTCCATCAGTCAGTGGAAATTAGTTAACTCAGTCCAGTTAGTTCAGTTAATCATGATCAGTGTCTATCTAGATAGGAGTATAAATTATCACCGAGGGAACCCAATGATTGGAACCCACCTGTTATATGAGGGTGTGATTCTTAGAAGTAATCTTTACATTAAAGAACTACATACCCAGTGTAGGTTAAGACATCATAGCCTGTTACCTGAGTGTAGATGAGGTAGATTAACCTATTATATGAGGGTTCCTACCATTCTCACTTGAGTCACCTTTTATACGAGGGTTCCTCATAGATTGTCCTTACAAGTGGTGTGGTATTGACATCCTTCCAATTGGGGTTATTGATTGGACCCCAACGCAGCTATACTACATTATTTGAGGCATGTCAATTAGATGACTACTTCCCATAGTTTCAGTTACAGAATTAGAACTATTAGATATAGTCATGCAATCTTAGTAATAGAATTCACATAGTTTTATAGAACATCAGGACTGTCAGATACAGTCATCTCAGAGCAAAACGGAACTCAACTAGTTCCATTAGAAACTAGACAGTCATATACAATCCCTAAGTATTAGTTATGTCAGTTATAGATTTACCAGTATCTCATGTTTCAAGTACTCAGTCTAAGTAATCATGTTCTCACAAACTTAGTTACAGTTATTATGTATTCATGCATGTATTCTGACGTTCATGTTTTTCGGTTAGTTAGTATAGTTCATGCATGTTAACCCTTTGTATTCAGCCTACCTCACATGTATAAAAGTATATTCAGACATACTAACACATTTTCTCTATGGTGTTTTATACCATACATTCAGAAGCACGAGCTCCAAAGCATCAGTAGCATTCCAGTCTAAGAAGTCATAGTTAGCATTAAGTCCTTATCCTTTGAGGACATGAACATTAATTTATTATCTAATTAATTAATTTATTTAGTTAGTTGTAGCTAGTTGGGGACATGTCCCATCAAATCCTTATTTTGATAGTTTAGAGGATTTTAAAATAACATGTTAAGACAGCTATTTCAGTTGTTTTGGTATTGATATATCTATCCTCAGATATTATCTTTTATCAGATCTTTGAACATTATGACCTTTCAGCCTTTATTTCCATATTCTTCAGTATATTATCCAGTGTACATGTTAAAATATTAGTCATGAGTTAGCTTGTGGTATTTTGAGGTCAGGAGCACCGTGTAGTATTTTGAGTGCCAAATTTGGGGCAATACAAAATGAGCATTGAGAATCTTCTCATTGCATAATATTTTAATGGGCACATTAAGTATTTATCTAGAGGATATGATGATGTGCATATAGGTTTCTGTTTTGGATAATGGAATGAATAAGGAGCTTTACTTTTGGATTTTTCTAGGTCATTTGGGTTATGGATAGTGAATTCAAACTTTACAAAGAAAGAAGAGCACCATGTTTGTAACGCCCTACAAAATCCTCTTGCAGTCTGAGGCTTAGAGTGTATTTGGTTAAATGAAACTTTGAGTCAAACTGTTTTAGAAATATCCTCCCAAATATGAAATACTTTAAATTGTGAGGAAATATATTTTAGCATGAATTAAGATCATAGAGGTCCCTTAACTTATGGATAATTTGAAAGCTTTCATATTGTTCAAGTTTTAGTGATCGTAAAAATTTAGGTTAACTTCAATTGACCATAAATCAATGTATATGAAGAACTGGGTGGCTTGTTATATATCAAATGAAATATCTTTGAATTTAGTTTACAACGATACCAATTTCACCTAAATTTGATATCGGAACAAAGCGTTATCCCCATTTTATTCCAGCATGACAAGTTGGAAAATGGTAACGATGTTTCTGATGGGCTATCACATTTTGACAACCTTTTATACGGAGTATTCACATTCTAATAATATTTCTGAGGACATCATCAGTACTGGGTAGAAAATCAAGAATTGGGACCCCTTTTGTGATGACCATTTGTGATGGCCTATCACTGACCTGATGGCCTGTCACGGATGGAGTCAAGTATATTTTTCCAGCAACTCAAGGGACTTTTTGGAAGGGTATTTTGGTTATTTTCAACCTTTTTTTAGCCTCTCTAAATATGAGGAACCCTCATTGAAATCCTAATTCAATCATTTTCTTTTCCAATTCTCTCAAGAATATCTAGGGTTTCATTTAAGAACTCTAATCTTCCAAAATTCATCCATAAATTCTTCAAGGTTTCTTCAAGAATCAAGTTCCTCATAGTGTGGGCTTCAAGAATTTATTTTTTTCAAGTGTGGATAATGTTTCAAGGACTAAAGTTCATCATATTATAAAGGTTATGGTATGTAGATGTTGATTCTTGGATCCCTTTCATCCAAGAAGCTCAAGAACCCATTTGAACACTAAAATATTTTTATGTTTATGAGTTGTTAATGATTTGTATGAGCTTAAATGGATGTTTAATGTATTTTTGAGTTTCGATTTATGTTTACCTACAAAATTTATGAGCTTTGACCCTTGTTTGTGGAATTTATGTGTGCTTGTGATAGACCCTCTTGAAGTTGTTTTTTCATGTGATGTGTTCATGACTTTTGGGTGTAGAAATAGTTGAATAAGTGAAGAATGTTCCCTATAGGTTTGATAAAGAGCTTAGGTGAAGCATAAAGGCCACTATAGTATGTTTAATAGGAAAACCCAAATTGTGAGCTAGTCCATGCATGCCTACTGTTTGATAAAATGCCTTAGTAAGTGGAATGTTCCAAGAAAACATGATATTCCCAAGTAGGTGTAAAATCAATCAATTCTAGTGGTTGTTGAAAGACCTTATTGAACAAGTTGCGATATGATGGTTGTAAATTCCCCCGATTATGTTCTCTTGATATATTTTAAAATTTTAATACATGCCAAGTGGTTAGCAAGTAAGTTATGACTTGATCGTCTGAAGTCTCCCTAAGCCATGGTATATCTAAACACATGTCAAGATCGATATAGCCATGAAATAGCTGAGGTAAAACCTATTGAAGCAAGTATAATCTGGTATCATGTTTCCCCTACATTATTATATGATTATGAATTCGAGATGCTTAAAGTGACTCCTTGGTGACTGTGATGATGAATAGATATTTGAGATCCTTAAATACTTGAGGTAATGTTTAATGACTATGGAAATGAACATATGACATGATTCTTGAATTACTTGTAAAGATGCTTGAATAATTGTAATGATGCATGAATTCTTCTGATGATGAATAAATGATGATGCTTAATTTAATGCTATCGAGTTCTGGGCGTATTTATATCCAAAAATAAAGCTATTATCTAGAGCCCGTGTTAGTTTCTTAATAATTCTAGTTGAGCCATGATTCTTAGAAATTAGTGAACTATAGAACTTTGTATCCTCAGACAAGTGCGAAACTTAGGAAAGCTCAGTAATCTTAAAAATCTTTTAAATCTCCGTATTGCTAGTATTCTATCCTTAATCCTGTAATCAAATCATATCTAATAGTATTCTAGTGATTCAATTCTAATCTAAGAAGTGATTTGAGTAATCTATTCAAGCACTGTATCGTTAGTCAAATAATATGATTTGATGTCTTTTCCGTCAGATAAGAAATGAAGTGATCTCTGCATAACTCAGTTAGATCTTTTGAGAAACATGATCAGTATTAGATTCAGTTTAGTTGTGCTCAATTAAGAATTCAGTCAGAGTCTTTCAGTTGGGAGTAGAAACTAGCATCAAGCAAGCTCAACGATTGAGACTCACCTACTAGTAGAGGGTGTGATTCTTAGATGCAATCATTGTGCTCTAGAATTACATAACCAGTGTAGGTTGAGACATCATACCTACTAGTTGATGGTAGATGAGAGACATCATACCTGTTAGATGAGGGTGGATGAGGTGGCTTGACCTATTAGATGAGGGCTCCACCATTCTCATTTGAGTACCTGATAGATGAGGGTCACATAGAGTACCTGATAGATGAGGGCCACATAAAGATAATGTCTTTAACCATGGCATTGTACTGGCACTCTCCCAACTGAAGGTAGAGGTTGGACCACACCTATAATAGGTTTGGGCATGTCGGTTAAGTGACTATTTCCAGCAATTTTTGTTTCAAATTCAGTCTCAATCTCAGTATCAATATTCAAAAATCAGGACTGTCAGATATAGTAATCTATCTTTATGAGGAACTCAGACAGTTCCATTGATTCATGGACCATCCCAACATATAAGCTTGGTCACAAATATAGTTTATTGATATCATCTTTTGAGATATGCCGCCAGATAGGCTTGATCACAGTATTGGATTTCTATTGAATATTCATTTCATTAGATTCATATATAATAATAATTCTTATCATTGATAATCACTTCAAGAATAATTTGTTAGCAAAGTTGATATCTAATTCTAACAATTGAAAGCAGTAAGCTCAGAGTATATTTCTTGATATAAGAATATCCAAATCTTTAGTTATCAGTATCAAAGTAGTCAGTGATTCAGTATCTTAGTATCAGTAGTGAGTTCAGTCTGTAGTAAAGTGGTATGCGAGTTTCAGTATCTAGAGTTGCCATGATTGTGTTCATGTTCTGTGCATTCATGTAAGCGTTCTCATGCGACATGTTTCATTATTATGCAGTTTAAATATTGTACATGCATGAGCCCTTACATCAGCCTACCTCATCTATATACTTGGTACATTCCTGTACTGACCTATTTATACTATGGTGTTTTATTTGACACCATAGGTTCAGAGGCACAGGATCCAAATTATCCTAAATAGTTTAGTCCCCATCAGCAGTAGTAGCAGTGAGTCCTTTTCTTTTTAGGATGAATCTTAATTTACTATTATTTTTTTAGATTTTGTTTATTTTCAGTTGACAGAGGTAGTTGGAGGCCCGTCCCATGAAATCCACAGTTTAGACAGTTTAAAGGTTTTTAGACAGATGAATTAGTATTCAGTTTTCAGTTTTGAGTATGCATTGATGTGTTGAACCTTATGGCAAGTTTCTGCATTTATTTCTAATATTATGTAGTTTACAGGTACAGATATTAGAAAAGGGTTAACATGTGTTCCTTCAGGTCTATAAGAACTGTGTAACATCTCGGGATGGGATCTTGAGGCATTAAAAAATTGGTATCAGAGCCTAAGGTTCTAGAGTATCCTAAAGAGTTTGAAAAGATGCATCATTTAGTGTGACTGAGCATGAGCTCATGTTGATTCGTATTCTAATCCACTTCATTCTTTCAATTACTGAGTATCCCTACTCGAAACAACTTTGTCCATAGGGTTGATGATTAGCCCCCTCAGCCAGTAAATCCTGAAAATAGGAGTATGTAATATGTAGAGTTTTAGGCAGCTTTCCAGGCACTAGTCAGGTGGTGACTAATGTTCATTGTAAACGTCAGGCTGCAGTCCCACCTCGGCAAGATGGGAATTCTGCCACAGCCACTATTAGAAGCTTCATGAAATAGAACCCACCTAAATGTTTTAGGTCAGTAGTTGGTGAGGATCTACAGTTGTTTCTTCAGGAGGTGAAGAAGATCACCCAGATTATGCATGTTTCAGAGAAGGAGAGTGTTGAGTTAGCATATTATAGTTTGAAAGATATTGCTCATGATTGGGTAGTGATACCGAAGAAAAGTAGAGGGAAGAATTCATCCCCCCGTGATTTGGCTAGAGTTTCAGTGTGCCTTTCTAGATAGGTTTTTTGTTGTTAGAAATTAGAGAAGCTAAGGTAGAAGATTTTATGAACCTAAGGCAAGGCTCCATGACAATGAAAGAGTATTTTCTTAAGTTTAACCAATTAGCTAAGTATGCTCCCGACTTGATAGCTGACCCTATAGCAAGTATGAATAAGTTGTTGACTAGGGTATCGAAAGAGTGTAGAGCTGCCATGCTTAAAATAGAAATGCATCTTTTTAGGCTAATGTTTCTTGTGCTACAGATTGAGACAGATAAGATAATGGAGAGACGGAGAGGGGGTAAGAGAGCCAAGATAGCTAGTCATGGTTTCTCACAGTCAGGGTCTCAAAGTGGTAGTAATTCTCAGTATGGTCAATGATTTTTAGTCCCATCTCCATCTTAAGCTAGTGTACTCACACCTACGTTTGGAGATGTCAGATTTGAGAGAGCACCAAGCTCCAAAGACCAGAGTAGTACTAGGGGTGTTCTTACCTACCTGTTATGTGAAGAATGTGGTAAGAATCATAAGGGTGTATGTAGGGTCGGTAGTGATGTGCGATTTTGATGTGGTAAAGCCGGTCACAAATTTCGAGACTATTCTAGGCTAGGTTCTTGAAGACAATACAATCATCCTTCATCTCATAATAGATTGTACGCACTTTAGGCTCGCCTTGATTGGGAAAAATCCACTGAAATTGAACCGGGTATATTATGATCCCTTCATCTTTATGTTATCCATTGATAGATCCTTCGCTCTCAATATGAGCTTATATGTTAGCATGACTCATGCATAAGTTTTAGATCTTGATCGGTCAATTATGACCCTGTCTGTAGGTGCCCCGCACACCGCTCTAGTATTTTAGCAAAGTGTGTTTAGAGGGACATAGAGTCCCAAGGGGGAGATACCCCATGTTATTATGATGTTTTATGCCATTAGATTCATCTTGATGCATGTTTAGACTTTCCTTATAAAGTTAGCATCAATCATTAATACATTGTCAAGTTTTCTTTAAAAAGTTAACTTAGTCGGACATTCATGCATTAGATATGCTTTAGTAGAAAGAGTTCAGCTTGTCAGCGTGTGTTCAGTCGTGTATTCAAGAGATCATCCCATTTATATGCCAATGCATCAGATATACTTGTGTATTACGATAATTCAACTATGAGTATCATCAATCGAGTATTCGATGCATCATATATGCATGCCCAATGTGAGAACTCTATATGTCAATCAGTCTAGTTGCATAGTCTTGTCCTGAGATGTTTCCATTTATTAAGTATGTTCTGTTGATCCATAGTCTATGTCTATTAGGCGATATTTGAGGATGAATGTTCTCGAGGGGGAGATAATGAATGCCCTGCCAAATACTCTTCTAGTCTGAGCCTTAAAGCGTATTTGGTAAAATAAAAATCTAAGTCAAAATGTTTCAAAAATACAATTGCAAGTATGAAATATTTTGAATCGAGTGGGAATCTATTTGAGCATGAATTAAGATCATAGAGTTCCCCTAACTCATGGTCGAGTTGAAATCTTTCCTATTGTTCAAGTTTTAGTGATCATAAAAATTTGGGTCAACTCAATCGACCATAACTCATTGTATGTCAAGAATTTGGTGGCTTGCTATATATCAAATAAAATATATTTGAATTATATTTTCAACGATAAAAATTTTGCCTAAATCCTATATCGAAGCAAGGTGTTATTCCCATTTTATTCCAGCATGTCAAGCTTGAAAAATTATAACGACGTTTCTAAAGTTCTATCATGTTTCTGATGACCTTTTTGATGATGCCGCCACATTCTAATGATATTTCTGATGACATCGTCAGCCCTGGGTAAAACATCAAGAATTTGGAACCCTTTTGTGATGACCATTCGTGATGGCCTATCACGGACCTAACGGCCTGTCACGAATGGCGTTAAGTATAAATTTTTAGTAATTCAAGAACATTTTTGTAAGGGTATTTTTGTCATTTCTCACCATTTTAAGCCTCTATATATATGAGGAACCCTCAGTCAAACCCTAATTCAATAATTTTCTTTTCCAATACTCTCAATAATATCTAAGGTTTCATTCAAGAACCCTAATCTTCCAAAATTCATCTATAAATTATTCAAGGTTTCTTCAAGAATCAAGTTCCTCATAGTGTGGCTTTGAGAATTTATTTATTTCAAGTGTGGATAAAGTTTCAAGAACAAAATTTCATCCAATTTCAATGGTTAAGGTATGTAGATGTTGATTCTTGGATCCCTTTCATCCAAGAAGCTCAAAACCCTTTTTAAAACTAAAAGATTTTTATGTTTATAAGTTTTTAATGATTTGTATGTGTTGAAATGGATGTTTAATGTGTTTTTGTGTTTTTATTTACGTTTACCTACAAAATTTATGAGCTTTAACCCTAGTATGTGGAATTCCTATGATGTTTGTGATAGACCCTCTTGAAGTTGTTTTTCCATGTAAAGTGTTCATGACTTTTGGGTGTAGAAATGGTTGAATAAGTGAAGAACATTCACCATAGGTTTGATAAAGATCTTAGGTGAAGCATAAGGGCCGCTATAGTATGTTGAATAAGAAACCCAAAATTATGATCTAGTCCATGCATTCCTAGTGTTTGATAAAATGCCTTAGTGAGTGAAATGTGCCAAGATAGCATGAAATTCCCATGTAGGTGTAAAATAGGTCATGTCTAGTGGTTGTTAAAAGACCCTAGTGAACAAGCCAAGATATAATCGTTGTAAATTACCCTAATTACGTTCTTTTGGTATATGTTAATCTTTTAATACATACCAAGTGGTTAGCAAGTAAATTATGACGTGATAGTATGAAGTCTACCCAAGACATGGGATATCCAAACAAATTTCAGGTTTGAAATAGGTATAAAATAGCTGAGGTAAATACTTGTTAAAGGAAATACAATATAGTAGCATGTTTCGCCTATGTTATTATATGATTCTAATTCCATGATGTTTAAGGTGACTCCTTTAATGACTAGTAGCATCTTTAATGACTAGGGAAATGAACATATTGCATGATTCCTGTATTACTTGTGAAGATGCTTGAATGATTGTGATAATGCATGAATGCTTGTGATAGTGAATGAATAATGTTGCTTACTTTTATGAGATCGAGTCCTGGTGTATTTGTACCCAAAAATAGAGTTGTTGTCCATAGAACGTGTCAATTTCTCAATAATTCCAATTAAGCCATGATTCTCAGAACTCAGTGAACTATAGAACTCTGTATCCTCAGATCAGTGTGGAACTTATGAAAGCTCAGTAATCTCAGAAATCACTGTATTCTCTGTATCCATAGTAATCTTACCTTATTCCTACAGTCAGCAAAGATCTAATAGTATTCAAGTGATTCAATTCTAATCTAAGAAGTGATTGGAGTAATCTATTCAATCTTTGTATCATAAGTTAGATACTATGATTCGATGTCTTTGCCGTCAGATATGGAACTAAGTAATCTCAGCGTAACTCTGTTAGATCTTTTAAGAAACAAGACCAATATCAAATTTAGTTCAGTTGTGCTTAGTTAAGAATTCAGCCAGAGTCCTTCAGTTGGGAGTAAAACTGTCACCGAGTGAGCTCACAAATGGGAACTCACTACTAGTAGAGGGCGTGTTTATTAGATGCAACCTTTGTGCTCCAAAACTACGTCTCCAGCATAGGTTGAGACATCGTACCTAGTAGTTGAGGGTAGATGATGGACATTATACTTATTAGATTAGGGTGGATGAGGTGGCTTGACCCGTTAGATGAGGGCTCTATCGTTCTTAATTAAGCACCTGATAGATCAGGGTCATATAAAGATAATGCACATAAAGATAATTGTTTACCCATCTCACGGTATTGGAACCCTCCCAAATAGGGGTATAGGTTGGACCCCACCTGTGGTAGGTTGGGGTATGTCGGTTAGGTGCCTACTTCCCACAGTTTTAGTTTCAAATTCATTATTAGTTTTAGAATCAATTTTCAAAAATTAGGACTGTCAGATACAATCATCTATCTTTATGAGGAACTCAGATAGTTCCATTGATTTATGGACCTTCACGACAGATAGGATTGGTTACATATATAGTTGATTGATATCATATTCAGAGATATGCCGCCAGACATGATCACAGTATCAGTTTTCTATAGAATATTTTTCTCATAAGATTCAAATATAATCATACTTTTTATCATTGATAATCGCTTCCAGAATAATCTGTTAGGAAAGTTGATCTCTAATTATGTCAGTCAAAAGTAGTAAGCTCAGAGTACTGTCTTTGACGTAATCACATCCAGATCCTCAATTATCAATAACATAGGAGTTAGTGATTCATTATCTCAGTGTTAGTAGTGAGTTCAGTCTGTAGTAAAGTGGTATGCGAGTTTTAATATCTAGAGTCACGATGATTGTGTTCATGTTTTGTGAATTAATGTATGTATTCTCATGTGGTATGTTTCATGATTATTCATTTTAGATATTGTGCATGCATGAGCCCTTCTATTATCCTACCGTGTCTATGTACTTGGTACATTCCTGTACTGACACATTTGCACTATGGTGTTTTATTTGACACTATAGCTTTAGAGGCATAGGATGCATATTATCCACAGAAGACCAGTCCCAATCAGCAGCAGTTGCAGTGAGTCCTCCTCTTTCATGGATTAATCTTAGTTTACTATTATTGTTTCATATTTTATTTATTTTCAGTTAATGGATTTAGGTGGAGACCTGTCCCATCAAATCCACAGTTCAGATGGTTTAGAGGCTTTTTAGATGGATGTATTAATATTTAAGGTTTGAGTATGTATAGATCAGTTGAATCATAAGACAAATTTCTGCATTTATATCAGATATTATGCAGTGTACAGCTACAGATATCAAAAAAGGGTTAGCTTATGGTATTTTTGGTCCATAAGAACCGTGTGACATCTCAGGATAGGATATCGGGGCATTACAAACTTGATATCAGAGCCTAAGGTTCAAGAGTATCCTAGGGAGTCTGAAAAGCTGCATCTAGTAGAGTCTAGTATATGGATGTATATCATGCCACATTTATGTACAAGAGGCTAGAGGATGTTCTTAGGAGCAGTTCCTCTTTTTTCAGTGATTGTTTTGTATGAGTGAGCATGAGCTCATGTTGATCCTCAGTCTAATTCACTTTATTCTTTTATTTACAGAGTATTCCTCCTTACAGAGACTTTGTCTATATTGTTGATGATCAGTCTCCTTAGCCAGTAGATCCTGAAAATAAGAGTGTGTCACATGCATAGATTTTGGCAGCTTTCCAGCCACTAGCCCAGGCAGTGACTAATGTTTCTGTCAACCGTCTGGCTATAGTCCCAACTCAGAAAGATGGAAATTCTTTTGCAACCAGGATTAGAAGACTCATGAAAATGAACCCGCCCAAATTCTTCGGGTCAGTAGCAGGTGAGGATCCATAGTTGTTTCTTTAGGAGGTGAAGAAGATCACCTAGATTATGAATGTGTTAGAGGAGGGGAGTGTTGAGTTATCATCTTATAGGTTGAAAGATATTGTTCATGATTGGGTAGTGATGTGGGAGAAAAGTAGAGGGGGGACTACAGCTCCCGTGACTTAGCTATTCTTTTAGAGTGCCTTTCTAGATAGGTTTTTCCTGCTATAAATGAGAGAAGCTAAGGTAGAAGATTTTATGAACCAAAGGAAAAGATCCATGACAGTGAAAGAGTATTTTCTTAAATTTAACCAATTAGCTAAGTATGCTCCCGACTTGATAGCTGACCCTAGAGAAAGTATCAATTAGTTTTTGACTGGAATATCAAGTAATGTGTTAAAAGAGTGTAGATCTTCCATGCTCAAAAGAGATATGGATTTTTCTTGGCTAATGATTCATGTGCAATAGTTTGAAGCAGATACGATGAAGGAGAGAAAAAGAGGGAGTAAAAAATCCAAGATAGGTAGTCGTGGTTTCTCATAGTCAGGGTCTCAAGGTGGTAATATTTCTCAGCATGGTTAGAGATTTTTAGTTCCAGGTCCATCTTCAGCTAGTGTACTTAGACTTGCGTTTGGGGGTGTTATGTTTAAAGGAGCGCCAAGTGCCAAAGCCTAGTTTAGTACTAATGGTGTTCGTTCCTACCTGTTCTGTGAAGAATGTGGTATGAATCATAAGGGTGTATATAGAGACGGTGGTGATGTGTACTTTGAATGTGGAGATACCGATAACAAAGTTTGATAGTGTCCTAATCCAGGTCCCCAAAGTTAGCATAGTCATCCCTTTGCTCATAATAGATTGTATGCACTTCAGGCTCGCCTTGATTGGGAAAGATCCCCTAAAATTTACTCGGGTATGTTATGATTCCTTCATCTTTATGTTATGCATTAATAGATCCCCCTCTCTTATTTTGAGCTTATATGTTATCATGAGTCAGGCATAAGTTTCAGATCTTGATCTATCAATTATGACCAAGTCTATAGGTGCCTCGCGCTCCACTCTAGTAGTTTAGTGAAGTATGTTTAGAGGGACATAGAATCCCACGGGGGATATACCCCATGGTATTATGATGTTGAATGCCATTAGATTCATCTCGATGTATATTTAGATTTTCCTTATAAAGTTTGCATAAATCATTGTTCCATTGTTAAGTCGTGCTTCCAAAAGTCAGCTTAGCCGGACATTCATGCATTAGATAAGCATATTTAGTAGAGAGATTTCATCTTGTCAACGAGTGTTCAGTTATGTATTTATTAGATCATCCTAGTTATGAGTCCATGCATAAGATATGCATGTGTATTATGAAAATTCAGCAATGAGTATCATCAGTTTAGTATTACATGTATCATATATGCATGCCTAGTGAGAGAACTCTATATCTCAGTCGTTCAAGTTGCATAGTCCTGATCTGAGATGTTTCCATTTCTTGAGTAAGTTTTGTTAATCCATAATCCCAATCTATTAAGCGATATTCGAGGACGAATATTCTCAATGGGGAGATAATGTAATGCCCCGCCAAATCCTCTTCCAGTCTAAGCCTTAGAGCATATTTGGTAAAACAAAAATCCGAGCCAAAATGTTTTAGAAATACCCTCCCAAGTATTAAATACTTTGAATCATTTAGGAATCTATTTTAGTATGAATCAAGATCATAGAGGTCCCCTAACTCATGGTCGAGTTGAAGGCTTTCCTATCGATAAAGTTTTAGTGACTGTAAAAATTTAGGTCAACTTCAATTGACCATAACTCGTTGTATATGAGGAAATGGGTGACTTGTTGTATATCAAATGAAATATTTTTGAATAGGCTTTCCAATGATACCAATTTTGCCTAAATCCGACATCGAAGCAAAAAGTTATCCCCATTTTATTCTAGCATGTCAAGGTGGAAAACAATAATGACGTTACTGATGGGCTATCACGTTTCAGACGACCTTTTTGATGATGTCATCACATTCTGATGACATTATATGATGTCGTCATCCCTAGGCAAAAAATCAAGAATTTGAACCCCTTTTGTGACGACCATTCTTGACGGCCTATCACGGACCTGACGACGTGTCACGGATGGCTTCAAATATATTTTTCGAGCAATTCAAGGGCATTTTTAAAAGGGTATTTTGGTCATTTTCCAATTTTTTGAGTCTCTATAAATATGATTAAACCTCATGCATATCATAATTCAATTATTTTTTTTTTCAATTCTCTCAAGAATATTTAGGGTTTCAGTCAAGAACCCTAATCTTCAAAAATTTATCCATAAATTCTTGAAGGTTTCTTCAATTATCAAGTTTCTCATAGTGTGGGCCTCAATAATTTATTTATTTCACGTGTGGATAAAGTTTCAAGAACTAAAGTTCATCCAATTTCAAAAGTTAAGGTATGTAAATGTTGATTCTTGGGTCCCTTTCATCCAAGAAGCTTAAGAACCCTTTTTAATACAAAAAGATTTTTATGTTTATGCATTGTTAATGGTTTTTATGAGTTGAAATATATGTTTAATGTGTTGTTG
Organism: Capsicum baccatum var. pendulum; assembly: GCA_030864225.1. Taxonomy (NCBI): domain Eukaryota; kingdom Viridiplantae; phylum Streptophyta; class Magnoliopsida; order Solanales; family Solanaceae; genus Capsicum; species Capsicum baccatum. The sequence goes on along the minus strand of CM061558.1, from coordinate 193,544,131 downwards.
GGTTTTTATTTATGTTTACCTACAAAGTATATGAGCTTTGACCCTATTATGTGAAATTCATGTGATGTTTGTGATAGACCCTCTTGAAGTTGTATTTTCGTATGATGGGTCCATGACTTTAGGGTGTAGAAATTGTTGAATAAGTGAATAACATTTCCCATAGGTTTTATAAAGAGCTTAGGTGAAGCATAAGGTCCATTATAGTATGTTGAATAGAAAACGCCAAATTGGGAGCTAGTCAATGAATGCCTAGTGTTTGATAAAATACTTTAGTGAGTGAAATATGCCAAGATAGCATGAAATTCCTAACTAGGTGTAAAATAAATCATGTCGGGTGGTTTTGGAAAGACCCTAGTGAGCAAGTCGAGATATGATGATTGTAAATTACCTCAATTATGTGCTCTTGATAAATTTTAAGCTTTTAATACATGCTAAGTCGTTAACAAGTAAGTTATGACGTGATAGTATTAACTCTCCCCAAGCCATGGGACATACAAACACATGGGAAGATCAATATAGGTGTGAAATAACTGAGCTAAAACCCTGTTGAAGGGAGTAGAATCTAGTAGCGTGTTTCCCCTATATTATTATTTGATTATGATTCTGAGATACTTAAGGTGACTCCTTGGCGACTTTGATGAAGAATAGACATTTGAGATCCTTAAATTTTTGAGGTGATGTTTAATGACTATGGAAATGAACATATGGCATGATTCCTCAATTATTTGTGAAGATGCTTGAATGATTATGATGATGCATGAATCCTTGTGATGATGAATGAATGATGATGCTTACTTTTATGATATCAAGTCCTGGGGTATTTATACCCAAAAATAGAGTTATTGTCTAGAGCTCGTGTCAGTTTCTTGATAATTCTAGTTGAGCCATGATTTTTAGAACTCAGTGAACTATAGAACTCTGTATCCTCAGACAAGTGCGGAACTTAAGAAAGCACTGTAATCTTAGAAATCCCTGTAATCTCTATATAGATAGTAATCTATCCTTAGTCCTATAATCAGCTCACATCTAATAGTATTCAAATGATTCAATTCTAATCTCAAATGTGATTTGAGTAATCTATTCAAGCTTCGTATCATCAGTCAGATACTATGATTCGATGCATTTTCCGTCCTATATGGAACTAAGTAATCTCAAGGTAACTCAGTTAGTTCTTTTGAGAAACATGATCAGTATCAGATTCAGTTCAGTTGTTGTCTTATAAAAATTCAGCCAGAGTCTTTCATTTAGGAGTAGAAGCTAGGACTGAGCGAGCTCAAGGATGGGAACTCCCCTACTAGTAGTGGGTGTGATTCTTAGATGCAATCTTTGTTCTCTAAAACTACTTAGCCACCATAGTTTGAGACATCATACCTACTAGTTGAGGGTATATGAGAGACATCATACGTATTAGATGAGGATAGATGAGTTGGCATGACCTGTTAGATGAGGGCTCCACCATTCTCATGTGAGCACCTGATAGATAAGGGTCACATAAAGATAATGCACAAAAAAAATCTCTTTACCCGTGGCATGATATTGTTACCCTCCTAACTGAGGGTAGAGGTTGGACCCCACCTGTGGTAGGTTTAAGCATGTTTGTTAAGTGACTATTTGCCATAGTTTTGTTTTAAATTCAGTCTCATTTTCAGAAGTAATCTTCAAAAATCAGGACTGTCAGATACAATCATCTATTTGTATGAGGAACTCAAATAGTTTCATTGATTCATGGACCATACCGACAGATAGGCTTGGTCACATATTCAGTTGATTGATATCATATTCAGAGATATACCGCTAGTAGGCTTGATCATAGTATCAGATTCTATTAAATATTCTTGTCGTTAGATTAAGATATAATCATACTTCTTATCATTGATAATTGCTTTCAGAATAATCTGTTAGAAAAGTTAATCTCTAATTCTATCAGTTGAAAGTAGTAAGCTCAAAGTAATGTCCTGGGCGTAAGCACATCTAGATCATCAATTATTAGTATTAGAGGAGTCAGTGATTCATTAAATCAGTGTCAGTAGTAAGTTCAGTCTTCAGTAATGTGGTATGTGAGTTACAATATCTTGAGTTCCAATGTTCATGTTCTATGCTTTCATATGTGTGTTCTCATGCAAAATCTTTCATGATTATTCAGTTTAGATACTATGCATACATAAGCCCTTACATTAGCCTACCTTGTCTACACACTCGATACATTCCTGTATTGAAGCATTTGCGCAATGGTATTTTATTTGACACCATAGGTTCAGAGGCACAGGATCCAGATTATCCCCAACAGTTCAGTCCTCATCAGCAGCAATAATAGTGAGTCCTCATCTTTTGTGGACAAATCTCAGTTTAATATTATTATTTAAGATTTGGTTTATTTTTAGTTGACAGAGTTAGTTAGGGATCTTTCCCATCAACTTCACAGTTCATACAGTTTAGAGGCTTTTCATATAGATATATTAGCATTTAGTTTTCAGTTTTCAGTTTTGAGTATGTATAGATGTGTTGAACCTTATGACAAGTTTCTGCATTTATTTCAGATATTATGCAGTGTACAGGTATAGATATCAAAATAGGGTTAGCTTGTCGCCTTTTGGTTCCATAAGCACCGTGTGATGTGTCGGGATGGGATCTCAGGGCATTATAAACTTGGTATTAGAGTCTAAGGTTTAAAAGTATCCTAGGGAGTCTGAAAAGCCACATCTAGTAGAGTCTTGTACATAGGTGTGAAGCGCGCCACATTTATGTACAAAAGGCTACAGGATGTTCTTAGGAGAAGTTTCTCTTCTTTCAGAGATCATTTCATGTGACTGAGGATGAGCTCATGTTGATCCTCAGTTTAATTCACTTCATTTTTTTATTTACAGAGTATGCCTCCTCCCAGAGACTTTGTCTATATGGTTGATGATCAGGCCCCTAAGCCAGTAGATCCTTAAAATGAGAATGTGTCACATTCAGAGTTTTGGGCAGCTTTCTAGGCACTAGCCCAGGCAGTGACTAATGCTCATGTCAATCGTCAGTCTGCAGTCCCACCTAAGCAAGGTAGGAATTCTACAGTAGCCAGGATTAGAAACTTCATGAAAATAAACCTGTCCAAATTCTTTGGGTCAGTAGTAGGTGAGGATCCATAATTATTTCATGAAGTGGTGAAAAAGATCACCCATATTATGCATGTGTCAGAGGAGGAGAGTGTTGAGTTTGCATCTTATAGGTTTAAAGATATTGCTCATGATTGGGTGGTAATGTGGGAGAAAAGTATAGCGGAGAATGCATCTCCCATGACTTGGATAGAGTTTCATAGTGCCTTTCTAGATAGGTTTTCCCCCTAGAAGTGAGAGAAGCTAAGGTACAGGATTTTATTAACCTAAGGCAAGGCTCCATGACAATGAAAGAGTGTTGTCTTAAGTTTAACCAATTTGCTAAGTATGCTCCTGACTAGATAGCTGACCCTAGAGCGAGTATCAATAAGTTTTTGACTGGGGTATCAAGTGATGTGTTGAAAAGTGTAGAGTTTCCATGCTCAAAAGTGATATGGATCTTTCTAGGCTAATGATTCATAAGTATTAGATTAAGATAGATAAGATGAAGGAGAGATGGAGAGGGAGTAAGAGATCCAAGACCGGTAGTAGTGGCTTCTTGAAGTTAGGTTCTCAAGGTGGTAGTAGTTCTCAGTAAGGTTAGATACTTTTAGTTCCAAATCTATCTTCAGCTAGTGTACTCACATCTACATTTAGGGGAGTCAAATTTGAGTGAGCGCCAAGCTCCAAAGCTCAGAGCACTACTAGTAGTGTTCGTATCTACCCATTGTGTGATGAATGTGGTAAAAATCTTAAAGGTGTATGTATAGCCGGTAGTGATGTGTACTTTAAATATGGTAAAACTGGTCAAAAAGTTCGACATTGTCCTAAGCCATGTCCCTAAAATCAGCGTAGTCATCCTTCAGCTCATAATAGACTGTATGCACATCAGGCTCGCCTTGATAAGGCAAGATCCCCTGAAATTGACCTGGGGATGTTATGAGCTCTTCGTCTTTATTTTATGCATTGATATATCATTCGCTCTCATTTTAATCATGTATGTTAGCATGAGTCATGCATAATTTTTGGATATTGATCGGTCAATTATGACCTAGTCTGTAGGTGCCCCACGCACCGCTCCATTATTTTAGTGAAGTGTATTTAGACGGACATAGAGTCCCAAGGGGGAAATACCCTATGGTTTTATGATGTTGCATTCCATTAGATTCATCTCGATCCATGTTCATATTTTCCTAATAAAGTTGGCATCAATCATTGTTGCATTATCGAGTTGCGGTTTTAAAAATCAGCTTAGTTGGACATTCATGAATTAGATAGTAGAAAGAGTTCAGCTTGTCAGGGTGTGCTCAGTCGTGTATTCATGAGATCATCCCAGTTATGAGTCCATGCATCAGCTATACATTTGTTTTATGAGAATTCAGCTATGAGTTTCATCAGTCGAGTATTCCATGCATCATATATACATACCCAGTATGAGAACTCTATATGCCAATCATTTTAGTTGCGTGTCCTAATATGAGATGTTTCCATTTCTTGAATAATTTATGTTAATCCATAATCTTAGTCTATTAAGTGACATTCAAGGACTAATGTTCTCAAGGGGGAGATAATGTAATGCCCCACCGAATTCTCTCCCAACCTGAGCCTTAGAGTGTATTTGGTAAAACAAAAATCCAAGTCAACATGTTTCAAAAATATCCTCCCAAGTATGAAATACTTTGAATCTTTTGGGAATCTATTTAACGATGAATTAAGATCATAGAGGTCCCCTAACTTATGGTCGAATAGAAAGCTTTCCTATCATTCAAGTTTTAGTGAACGTAAATATTTTATTCAACTTCAATCAACCACAACTCATTGTATCTGAATAAATGAGTGTATTTCTATATATCAAATGAATAATCTTTGAATTATCTTCCCAACGATACCAATTTATCCTACATCCGGTATCGGAGCAAAGAGTTATCCCCATTTTATTCTAGCATGTCAAGCTGGAAAATTGTAACGACATTTCTGATGGGCTATCATGTTTCTGACGACCTTTTGTATGATGTCATCACATTCTGACGATATTTCTGACAACATCGTCAGCTATGGTCAAAAAATTATGAATTTGCACCCCTTTTGTGACGACCATACGTTACTGCCTATCACAGACCTGATGGCCTATCATGATGGCTTCAAGTATATTTTTCCAGAAATTCAAGGGCATTTTTGCAAGGGTATTTTAGTCATTTCCCACATTTCTTGAGCCTCTATAAATAGGAGTAACCCTCATTCAAACCCTAATTCAATCATTTTCTTTTCCAATTCTCTCAAGAATATTTAGGGTTACATTTAAGAATCCTCATCTTCCAAAATTCATCCATAAATTCTTTAAGGTTTTTTCAAGAGTCAAGTTCCTCATAGTGTGGGCTTCAAGAATTTATGTATTTCAAGTGTGGATATAGTTTCAAGAAATAAAGTTCATCCAATTTCAGAGGTTAAGGAATGTAGATGTTGATTCTTGGGTCCCTTTCATCCAAGAAGCTCAAGAACTCTTTTTAAAACTAAAAGATTTTTATGTTTATGAGTTGTTAATGATTTGTATGAGTTGAAATGGATGTTTAATGTGTTGTTGAGTTTTTATTTATGTTTACCAACAAAATTTATGATATTTGACCCTAGAATGTGGAATTCATGTGATGTTTGTGATAGACCCTCCAGAAATTGCTTTTCCATGTGATGTGTTCATGACTTTTGGCTGTAGAAATGGTTGAATAAGTAAACAATGTTCACCATAGGTTTGATAAAGAGCTTAGGTGAAGAATAAGGGCAACTATATTATGTTTAATAGAAAACCCCAAATTATGAGCTAGTCCATGCATGCCTAGCGTTTGATAAAATGCCTTAGTGAGTAAAATGTGCAAAGATAGCATGACATTCAAAAGTAGGTGTAAAATTAGTCATGTCTAGTGGTTGTTGAAAGACCTTAGTGAACTAGTTGAGATATAATGGTTGTAAATTCCCCCAATTATATGCCCTTGATATATGTTAAGCTTTTAATATATACCAAGTGGTTAGCAAGTAAGTTATGACGTGATAGTATGAAATCTCCCTAAGCCATGGCATATCCAAACAACTATCAAGATCGATATAGGTATGAAATAGCGGAGGTAAAACATTGTTGAATGGAGTACAATCTAGTAGCATGTTTCCCCTAGGTTATTATATAATTATGATTACGAGATGCTTAAAGTGACTCCTTGGTGGATGTGATGGTGAATAGACGTTTGAGATCCTTAAATGCTTGAGGTGATATTCAATGACTATGAAAGTAAACGTATGTCATAATTCCTAAATTACTTGTGAAGATGCTTGAATGATTTTGATGATGGATGAATGCTTGTGATGATGAAAGAATGATGATGCTTACCTTTATGCTATTGAGTCCTGGGGGTATTTATGCCTCAAAATAGAGCTGTTGTCTAGAGCCTTTGTTAGTTTCTCGATAATTCTAGTTGAGCCATGATTCTCAGAACTCAGTGAACTATATAACTCTATATCCTCAAACAAGTATAGAACTTAAGAAAGCTCAGTAATCTCAAAAATCTCTTTAATCTTTTTATCACTAAAAATATAGCCTTATTCCTATAATCAGCTCGGATATAATAGTATTCAAGTTATTCAATTCTAATCTCAGAAGTAATTTGAGTAATCTATTTAAGCTTTGTATCATTAGTCAGATACTATGATTCGATGTCTTTTTCGTTAGATACAGAACTAAGTAATATCAGCATGGCTAAGTTAGATCTTTTGAGAAACACGATCATTATCAGATTTAGTTTAGTTGTGATGAGTTAAGAATTTAGTTAGAGTCCTTTAGTTGGGAGTAGAAACTAGCATCGAGCGATCTCAAGGATGGGACCTACTAGTAGATGGTGTGATTCTTAGATGCAGCCTCTGTTCTCCAGAACTATATAGCCACCATAGGTTATGCCATCAAACCTAGTAGTTGAGGGTAGATGAGAGATATCATATATGTTAGATGAGGGTAGATGAGGTGGCTTGACCTATTAGATGAGGGCTCCACCGTTCTAGTTTGAGCACCTGAAAGATGAGGGTAACGTAAAGATAATGCACATAAATATAATATTTTTACCCATGGCACGGTATTGGCACCCTCCCAACAGGGGGTAGAAGTTTGACCCCACCTGTGATTGGTTGGGTCATGTCAGTTTAGTGACTACTTCCAACAGTTTTAGTTTAAAATTCACTATCAATTTCAATATCAATCTTTAGAAATTAGAAGTGTCCGATACAATCATCTATCTTTATGAGGAACTCAGGTAGTTCTAATCATTTATGGACCATTTCGATAGATAGGCTTAGTCACATATACAGTTGATTGATATCATATTCAGAGATATGCCGCCAGACAGGCTTGATCACAGTATCTGATTTTTATTAAATATTCTATTTGTCAAATTTAGATATAATCATACTTTGTATCATTGATAATCTCTTCTAGAATAATCTGCTAGTAAATTTGATCTCTAATTCTGTCAGTCCAAAGTAGTAGTCTCAGAGTACAGTCCTTGATTTAAGCATAGCTAGATCCTTAGTTATCAATATCATAATAGTCAGTGATTCAGTATCTTTGAGTCAGTAGTGAGTTCAGTTTACAGTAAAGTGGTATGTGATTTTCAGTATCTAGAGTTGTGATGATTGTGTTCATGTTCTATACATTCATGTATATGTTCTCATGCGACATCTTTTATGATTATTCAGTTCTCATGAGACCTTGCATTAGCCTACCTTGTCTATATACTTGGTACATTCCTGTACAGGTGCATTTATGCTATGGGGTTTTATTTGACACTATAGGTTCAGAGGTACAGGATCCAGATTATCCTAAGCAGTTCAGTCCCCATCAGCAGTAGTAGCAGTGAGTCCTCTTCTTTTAGGGACGAATCTCAATTTTCTATTATTATTTTAGATTTTGTTTATTTTTAGTTAACGGAGATAGTTGGGGACCTATCCCATCAAATCCACAGTTCAGACAGTTCAGAGGCTTTTCAAATGGATGTATTAGTATTCAGTTTTCAGTTTTGAGTATGTATAGATGTGTTGATCTTTATGGCATGTTTCCTCATTTATTTTAGATATTACGCATTGTATAGGTATAACATCAGAAAAGGGTTAGTTTGTGGTCTTTGGGGTCCATAAGCACCTAGTGACATCTCGGGATGGGATCTCGGGGCATTACAAACTTGGTAACAGAGCCTAAGGTTTAATAGTATCTTTGGGAGTCTAAAAAGTGGAATCTAGTAGAATCTTGTTCATGGGTCTGTAGCGCACTATATTTATTTACAAGAGGCTATAGGTTATTCTTAGAGGAAGTTCCTTTTCTTTTAGTGATCATTTCATGGGAGTGATAATGAGCTCAACTTGATCCTCAGTCGAAGCCACTTTGTTAGTTCATTTACTGAGTATACCTCCTCGCAAAGACTTTGTCCATAGGGTTGATGAGCATCCCCCTCAGCCAGTAGATCCTGGATATGATATTGTGTCACATGCAAAGTTTCGGGCAACTTTCCACGCGTTAGCAAAGGAGGTGAATAGTGTTTATGTCAACCGTCAGGTTGCAGTCCCACCTCAGCAAGATGGGAATTCTGTTGCATCCAGGATTAGAAGCTTCATGAAATTGAACCCGCCAAAATTCTTTGGGTCAGTAGTAGGTGAGCATCCACATTTGTTTCTTGACGAAGTGAATAAGATCACCTAAATTATGCATATGGCAGAGGAGGAGACTCTTGAGTTAGCATCTTATAGGCTAAAAGATATTGCTCATGATTGGGTACTGATGTGGGAGAAAAATAGAGGAGAGAATGCAACTCCTGTGACTTGTCTAGAGTTTTAGAGTGCCTTCCTAGATAGGTTTTTCCGACTAGAAATAAGAAAAACTAAGGAAGAATATTTTATGAACCTAAGGCGAGGTTCCATGATAGAGAAAGAGTATTGTCTTAAGTTTAACCAATTAGCTAAGTATGCTCTCGACTTGATAGCTGACCCTAGAGCAAGTATGAATAGGTTTTTGATTGGAGTATCAAATGATTTGTTTAAAGAGCGTAGAGCTTCCATTCTTAAAAAGGATATAGATATTTCTAAGCTAATGATTCTTTCACAGTAGATTGAGGCAGATAAGATAAAGGAGAGATGGAGAAGGAGTATGTTTTTTGCAGTCATGGTTTTTTGCAGTCAAGGTCTCAAAGTTGTAGTAGTTCTCAGCATGGTCAGAGATTTTTAGTTCGAGATCAATATTCATCTAGTGTACTCGCACCTGCATTTGGGGGTGTTAGATTTAAGAGAGCACCAAGATTGAAAGCCCAGAGCAGTACTAGTGGTGTTCGTACCTACCCATTGTGCGACGAATATGGTAAGAAACATTAGGGTGTATGTAGAGCTGGTAGTGATGTGTACTTTAGATGTGGAGAGACCATTCACAAAATTCGAGACTGTCCTAAGCCAGGTCCCCGAAGTAAGCATAGTCATCCTTCAACTCATAATAGATAGTATACACTTCAGGCCCGCCTTGATCAGGAAAGATCCCCTGACATTGACCTGGGTATGTTATGAGCCCTTCATCCTTATTTTATACATTGATAGATCCTTCGATCTTATTTTGATCTTATATGTTAGCTTGAGTCATGCATAAGTTTTGGATCTTGATCAGTCAATTATGACCCAGTCTGTTGGTGCCCCGCACATTGCTCCAGTATTTTAGTGAATTGTCTTTAGAGGGACATAGAGTCCCAAGGGGGAGATACCCCATGGTATTATGATGTTGCATTCTATTAGATTCATCTCGATGCATCTTCAGATTTGCCTTATAAAGTTAGTATCAATCATTGTTGCATTGTCAAGTTGTTATTTCAGAAGTCAGCTTAGACGGACATTCATGCATTAGATATGCGCATTTAGTAGAAAGACTTCAGCTTGTCAGCATGTGTTCAGTTGTGTATTGATGAGATCATCCTACTTATGAGTCCATGCATCAGATATGCATGTGTATTATTGAATTTATTTGTGAATATCATCAGTTGAGTTTTCCATGCATCATATATGCATGCCCAGAGAACTCTATATATCAGTTTTTCTAGTCGTGTAGTCCTTATCTATGATGTTTTCATTTCTTGAGTAAATTCTGTTGATCCATAATTTCAGTGTATTAAGTGATATTTGTGGATGAAAGTTGTCAAGGGGGAGATAATGTAATGACGTGCCAAATCCTCTTTCAGTCTGAGCCTTAAAGCGTATTTGGAAAAACTAAAATCCAAGTCAAAATGTTTTAAAAATATCCTCCCAAGTATTAAATACTTTGAATCGTGTGGGAATCTATTCGAGCATGAATTAAGATCATAGAAGTCCCGTAACTCATGGTCGAGTTGAAAGCTTTCCTGTCGTTCAAGGTTTAGTGACCGTAAAAATTTGGATCAACTTCAATGACCATAACTCGTTGTATATGTAAAACTGGCTGGCCTACTATATATAAATTTTTCCTAAATCTAATTTCGGAGCAAAGAGCGTTCCCCATTTTATTCCAGCATGTCAAGCTAGAAAACGGTAAGGATGTTCCTAATAGGCTATCACATTTCTTACAACCTTTTTGATGACATCATCACATTCTAATGACATTTCTAATGATGTCGTCAGCCCTGGGCAGACAATCAAGAATTTGGAACCCTCATTCAAACCCTAATTCAATAATTTTCTTTTCCAATTCTCTCAAGAATATCTAGGGTTTCATTCTGGAACCCTAATCTTCAAAAATTCATCCATAAATTCTTCAAGAATCAAGTTCCTTATAGTGTGGCCTTCAGGAATTTATTTATTACAAATGTGGATAAAGTTTCAAGATCTAAACTTCATCCAATTTAAAAGGTTAAGGTATGTAGATGTCGATTCTTGGGTCCCTTTCATCAAAGAAGATCTAGAACCCTTTTTAAAATGAAACAATTTTTATGTTTATGAGTTGTTAATGATTTGTATTAGTTGAAATAGATGTTTATTGTGTTGTTAAGTTTTGATTTATGTTTAACTACAAAATTAATGAGCTTTGACCCAATTATGTGGAATTCATGTGATGTTTGTGATAGACCCTCTTGAAGTTATTTTTTCATGTGATGTGTTCATGACCTTTGGGTTTAGAAATGATTGAATAAGTGATGAACGTTCCCCATAGGTTTGATAAAGAGCTTTGGTGAAGCATAAGGGCCACTATAGTATGTTGAATACGAAACCCCAAATTGTGAGCTAGTCCATGCATGCCTAGTGTTTGATAAAATGCCTTAGTGAGTGAAATGTGCCAAGATAGCATGAAATTCCCAAGTAGCTGTTAAATCGGTCATATCTAGTGGTTGTTGAATGACCCTAGTGAGCAAGTAGAGATATGATGGTTGTAAATTCCCCAAATTATGTGCTCTTGATATATGTTAAGATTTTAATACATGCCAAGTGGTTAGCAAGTAAGTTATGACTTTATAGTATGAAGTCTCCCCAATCCATGGGATATCCAAAGACATGTCAAGATCGATATAGGTTTGAAATAGTTGAGGTAAAACCTTGTTGAAGGGAGTACAATCTAGTAGCATGTTTCCCCTACATTATTGTATGATTATGATTTCGAGATGCTTAAAGTGAATCCTTAATGACTGTGATGATTAATAAACGTTTAAGATTCTTAAATGCTTGAGGTAATGTTTAATGACTATGGATATGAACATATGGCATGATTCTTGAATTACTTGTGAAGATGCTTGAATGATTGTGATGATACATGAATGTTTGTGATGATTATGCTTACTTTTATGCTATCAAATCCTGGGATATTTATACCAAAAAATAGAGTTGTTGTCTAGAGCCTGTGTCAGTTTCTCAATATTTCTAGTTGATCTGTTATTTGCAGAACTCAGTGAACTATAGAACTTTGTATTCTCAAACAAGTGCGGAACTTACGAATTCTTAGTAATCTCAAAAATATCTGTAATCTCTATATCGAAAGTAATCCAACCTTAGTTCTATTATCATATCAGATCTAATAGTATTCAAGTGATTCAATTATAATCTCAGAAGTGATTTGAGTAATCTATTTAAGCTTTGTATCATCAGTCAGTTTCTATGATTCGATGTGTTATCCATAAGATATGAAACTAAGTAATCTCAGCATAACTCAGTTAGATCTTATTAGAAACATGATCATTATCAGATTCAGTTCAGTTTTGCTCTTTTAAGAATTCAGTCAGAGTCTTTCAGTTGGGGTTAGTAACTAGCGCTGAGCTATCTCAAGAATGGGAACTCACCTACTAGTTGAGGGTGTGATTATTAGATGCAATCTTTATGCTCCAAAACTACATAGATAACATAGGTTAATATATCATACCTATTAGTTGAGGGTAGATAAGAGACATCTTACCTGTTAGATGAGGGTAGATGAGGTGGCTTGAACTATTAGATGAGGGATCTACCATTCTCGTTTGAGCACCTGATAGATGAGGTTCACATAAAGATAATGCATATAAAGATAATGTCTTTACCGGTGTCAATATATTTGCACCCTCCTAATCGGGGGTAAAGATTGGACCCCACCTTTGGTTGATTAGTGCATGTCAATTAAGTGAACACTTACCAGAGTTTCTGTGTCAAATTCATTCTTAGTTTCAGAATTAATCTTTAGAAATCAAGACTGTCAGATACAATCATCTATCTTTATGAGGAACTCAGATAGTTCTATTGATTTGTGGACCATCTCATTAGATAGTCTTGGTGACATATATAGTAGATTGATATCATATTCTGAGATATGCTGCAAAATAGGCTTGATCATAATATTAGATTTCTATTGAATATTCTTATTATCATATTAAGATATAATCATACTTCTTATTATTGATAATCTCTTCTAGAATAATCTTTTAGCAAAGTTGACCTCTCATTCTGTTAGTCAAAAGTAGTAAGCTCAGAGTACAGTCCTTGATGTAAGCATATCTAGATCCTCATTTATCAGTATTAGAGCCTTCAGTGATTCAGTATCTCAATGTCAGTAGTGAGTTGAGTTTTCAGTAAAATTTTATGTGATTTTTCAGTATCTGGAGTTATGATGATTTTGTTCATTTTCTGTGCATTAATGTATGTGTTCTCATGTAGTATCTTTCATGATTGTTCAGTTTAGATATTGTGCATGCATGAGCCCTTGCATTAGCCTACCTCATCTACATACTCGGTACATTCCTGTACTGACAAATGTATACTATGGTGTTTTATTTGACACCATAAGTTCACAGGCACAGGATCCAGATTAGCCTTAGCAGTTCAGTCCCTATCAGCAACAGTAGTAGTGAGTCCTCTTTTTTTGAGGACGAAGTTCAGTTTACTATTATTGTTTTAGATTTTGTTTATTTTCAATTGACAGAGTTAGTTGGGACCTTTCCCATAAACTCCATAGTTTAGACAGTTTAGAGGCTTTTCAGATGGATGTATCAGTATTCAGTTTTTAGTATGTATAGATGTGTTGAACCTTATAAATATTTGTTTAGTGAGTTATCACATTAGGTTGACGTGGTAGTGATGCTGGATTCTCAAGCCTTTAAGAAAAAGGAGACTTTCTAGTATCTTTGTTCTATTATTTAGGGGGATAGTGATATTAATGATGATTTCACAAATTATATTGGTGTAGGGTTGTTAAAATGGAGGCGCTCTTTGAGAGTCTTTGATGATAAGAAGGTGATTCTAAGCTTAAATGTAAGTTCCATAGAGTGGAAGTCCGATCAGCTATATTGTATAGAGTGAAGTGTTAGATAGTTAAATACTCCCTCATCTAAAAGATGAATGTGGTCGAAATAATGGTGTTATGATAGATGTGTAGAATTACCAAGAGAGATAAGATTATAAATAAGATTATTCAAGAAAAGGTGGGAGACTCTTAGATAGTGGACATGATGCAAGAAGTGAGGTTGTGATTATTTGACCATGTGTTGAGGAGAGGCATGGATACTCTAGTATGAATGTGTTGGAGGCTCTCTATGGATTTTTTTAAAAAAAGGTAGAGGTAGGCCAAAGAAATATTGGTGGTAGGTGATTAGGTATGACATTGAATAGTTACAACTTTGGAAGGACATGACCCTTGATAGGAATGTGTGGAGGATGTAGATTAACATAGATGTTTAGTAGTTAGGTGTAAATTCACAATTGTAGGTTTGTTGATATTTGTATCTATAGTTTCTTGTAGTCACTTGTTCGGGGTATTTTTGTTTTGTCTATGATTTTAAGTAACTAGTTTATTGTATCACCTTATGGGTGTCTTGTTTTCTTTATTATCTAGAGGTATGATATCCCTTTTTATTGTTCGCTTTTAGGTTTTTTTGTTTGCTATATTATTATCTATCCTGAGCTAGGGTCAACTAAAAATAACCTCTCTACTTTATGTGAGGAAGTTGTATGGATTATGTATACGTTACCCCTCAGACTCCACTTTGTGGAAATACACTAGGTATGATGGTATTGTTGAATTGCAATGTAAGATAAACTATTAGGTTTGTGAACCCCCCATGTGTCCTACCTAAGCTTCAAGCTCAACAGGTGTATATAGAAATTCATGTGATGGTTTTCATCATTTATCGCATCAACATGGCTTTGCATTACATTGCATATGCATCTTTCTTGTTTTATCATAGTTTACTTGATTTGTTCTTAGTTTATGCGTTCTTTCATATGGATAACTATAATTTTTCCATTTTTGTGTATTCATATATCAAAATAGTTAGTGGATATGGTGTGATTTACTATTTGGGACTTTTCTGCTTACAAATGATGCGCTCATAGTATAATATACTTGTCTTATTTCCTACATTGCTCAATCGTCCTATTATACCTATTGATTACAAGTTCACCAATACTTATCCCAATTTTGCCCTTTTGGGTGCAGATACTGGTTAGAGTACGACATGCAGTAGTTGGGATTGTTTTGTTGGTTGGTGATATTTTAGGTAGTAGACCATTCTAGTGTTTAGTAAAAATTTTTGGGCCTCACTCTATCTTACTTATGTCTTTAATTGGATCAAAGATGGATTTTGTACTTTTCAATTTTTTATTTGTACTTAGATTGCTTTTACATTGTGATACCAGGTTTTGGATGGTTTATGTTATTTTTAATGAATTCTTCTTATTACATTTATAAATTCAATGATTGGCCTTACTTCATTCATGATGTCTCCTTTGAGTTTTATGCTTTTATCATTTTTTTCTTTTTACTAGTTTGGGTGATCGGCTAACTCATGAAGGTTGTGATGCAATAAGGACCATTATCACCTAGTTTTTATATCATAATAAATTGGTAGCAATAGTAACAGGAGTAAAAGTGTAGTAGTAAAAATTGTGTTTGTAAATTATGAATATGAATATTTGTGGAAACAATTTAATAAATATCAAAAATATTATGCAAAATTTTAGATTTAAAATAAAAATTATTTATACTATATAAAATATAAAATTATATGATAAAATCAATTCTACACTTAAAAGCATGAATGTGAAATGCGAATAATAAGTACATAAATATTAATACAAAAACTGATAATTTATTTGTGAGATAGAAACTACGTGGAATATTGGAAGGTTAAAAATGAGTATCAACAACTACCCCTTCATTGCTTGGAAATGATGGAAGAATTGTCAAGCAAAGAACATTGATGTAGTAGCAAATTTTGTCTTATCTAGTGGACAGTTCACTGGAATCGAAACAATATTAGGTGGTTATTAAAATAGTGAGATCGAGACTTTTGTTTCAAGTAACCTAAATATCTTTTTTTTATACGTGTGTAGTTCTAGATTTCAGAATGAATGAGATTCCCAAAATAAGTTGATATACTGTATAGGAAATAAAAATGGTAGTATGGGTCAATATGATTCGGGTGATTAAGATTTGAAGCAAAGACATAGTGAGAAGTATGGAAATAAAAGGTGAATATGTTTAAAGATAAATTGAAATAACATGGTATTAGTAGATTTATTTAATAAAAATGGGGGAAAAAATCATTCCCATCTGTAACCCGTTCACCCTTCATTACATTTGTGTTTTTAGCATGATTAGATAAAAAAGTTTGAGGATATGGATAAGATAAATATAATTCTTACAAGTATCTAATCATGAAGCAATTTCCCATTTAGACCATGAACATTTCTTTAAGACGACAAGAATGATGTATTTAAGCTATTATGTCATAGGGCCATGTTAATTAAAAAGCAAATTGTATGGCCATATAACGATGCCTGTTGACCATAAAGCTGGCACATTTTGACTATGGTGCTTCAAATCATGATTAATAGAAAGTAAATCCCAAATCTAGGAGATGGTGTACGCGCCGCATAAAAATAATTCTTTTGAAATATGATTCCTTAGGGTAATTAAACAATGCTTAACTATGTTGAGTAGTGTAATGTGTTATTAAACTTTGTTTGTAGTATCCCGATGCGATGTCTGATGTTGAGTTTGTAAATGCCATGTCTTATTGGATGGCTATTGGCTTGTTGATGCAATGTAGGGTTGTATTGGCTATCAGGTATGTCGATGTGAGGTATTGTCATGTTTGATATAAATCCTATAAATGTAATGTATTTTTGGATCAATTATCAAGCTTGTAAATGAAATTTAGTGTTGGATTGGTTATTGATCCGATTGATGCAATGTAGTGTCGAATTAGTGCCAACACAATTAATGAAACACATTGTTGCATTGATTGTTTGTCATATTGATGGAAATATTGTTGGATTACTTATCGGGTTTGTTGATGTAATCCAGTGTTGGATTGGCTATCATGCGTATCAATGAAACACAGTGTCAGATGTGGCATTATTAAAATTTAAGAAATAGAGTAGCTTAGCCTCTTCCGCATATTGAAGTGATAGAGAGGCCATTTATGATAATAATTATTTAGGCTGTCGTGGTGTGATTCTGACAATTCGTACCTATTAATTTTACACATAAAGAAAAACTATGATTTGGAAAAAAGAGGTTGATTTGTGTCTCACTTTGCGTGGCGTATTTTCTTCTTGCTCGATGCTGCAGACTAATGCAAAACTTAGTCTAGGATTTTACGCAGATCAAAAAATAAATCAAAAATAGTTCTAAAATCATATTTCGAAAATATTTGGTTTTGAAAAAATGAAAAGTAAAAGAAAATATTATTGAATCAACGACTATAACATGTTTCAATCCAACGAATGTCTTATGAGAAATCATCTTCTGATTAGAAAATTTTAAAGACCACTCAAAATTTGTTGCCCCAATGTAGATTTTGATTTCTTTGGTAGGTAACAAAAGATTGCTTTGCAAAGAATTTTTAAGATTTTCTCAAAATATTTGACCCTAGTGTCATAGTTGCGCAACTACTATTTCTCATAGAAATTTTGAGGTCCTCTAAAAAATTTTACTCTTACATTCTAAAAAAGAGGAAATAAGAAAATTTTATTATGATAGGATTGAAATCCATTAAGTTCCTATGTATCCCTCTAAATGGTAATCAGGTCAAACATAGTTCCAATTATAAGATAAAAAGGCATTGAATAAATCTTAAACATAATCTATCTTAACAACATTTAAATTAATAGGCTCGGACCAAATTTTACCATCCATTTCCAAAAGCATGAGCAATCATCCTATCAAAAATCAATAAACCACATAAGGTTCTTGCCAATTTAGTAGAATTTTCCTTTTCCACTTGGTGCAGAAAAATCCATTTCAGATCAAACTGTCCAGGTATAAAGTGTCTTGGTTTAATCTTCTTCTAGAAATATTTGGCCATTCTATTCTAGTAGAGCTCACCATGACAAATAGTATTTATTCACTTTCTATCAATAGGTGCAAATTTCTTGAATCTAATTTGAACCAATTCAATGTCATTTATTGTACTTCTTAAATAATTTTTAAAGATGGTATTTCAACCTTAATAGGGTATCAATCTTTTACTACCATAAACCAAAAGGTGGGGTGTGGAGCGCTTGAAGATTCTGATTATGGTGAGCTATCCCAATGATGGAAAAGGGAGCTTCTTATGACAATATCTGTAATTAACAATCATCTTCTACAGTATCCTCTTTATGTTATTTTTTGCTACCTATACGGATCCATTTATTATCTGGTCTATATGTTTTGGAATTTCGATGCTTTATCTTGAACTTATCACATTGTGTCATCATCAAATCACTATTGAGGTTGGCTTTATTATTTGTGATGATAGTCTAAAGGCATCCAAATATGCAAATAATGTGATTTTGATCCAAATTATCTAGGACCTTCTTTGTGACTAACTTATGAGAAATGGATTCAACCCACTTAGTTAAGTAATAAATTAAAAAAATATTAAATTTGCAACAATTGGACGCAATCGTTCAATAGGACCAGCGACATCCATGCCCTAAGCTGCAAAGGGCCAAGGTAAGCTAATGATATTGAGGTCATTAAGAGGAACTCGAATTATACTAATTTGAGTTTGACATTGATGACCCTTCTACATATAATATATGCAATTGATATTCCATAGCAAGCAAAAATAAACCTAATCTCAATGTCTTATTTGTCAACATATATCCATTTATGTAAGGATCGCTCATTCTAGCATGTACTTCGTTAATCAATCTTGATTCTCTCTGGCTTAAATGTACCTTAAAAACCCTACATAAGGGTCCTCCTACATAGGATTTCCTTGCTAGAAAAAAATTGATTGGCTAACCTCCGAATGTTGTGCTTTTGAACACTTATTGTATTCTTTAGATAATTTCCCTTCTTAAAATATCCATGTATATCAAGATACCATAATTTCCATCAGTACCTCCTATATGAAAATAATATGTTGGTTGTTTCTATATATGGATGGGAATATGATTAAGATAATAATAGTTTGGGTATTGGATCATGGATGTCAAAGTGGTTAAAGCATCTACCAACTCATTCTAGATTCTTGGGACATGATTGAGATTTATCTTGTAAAACCTCTTTCATAATTCTAGTACACAATTTAAGTATTGTGGGAGCTTTGTATTTTTGAGAGCCAACTCTCCTCATAATTGATAAATTGATAAATTTGAATCTGTAATCACTAATATTTTTTTGAATATTTAAATTAATTGCCAAACCACGCCCCAAAATACAAGCTTCATATTTAGTCATGTTGTTTATACAAGGAAGTCTGAGTTTTGCTAACACTAAAATTAAAATAGCTCCTTTACATACTTATTTGAAATTTGTATCATAATCAAACAATAATATCCAACCATCATATTATTAATAGATGTCTTCCCCTATAAACTCTAATTTTTCATCAGGAAAGTAAGTCTTCAATGACTTATACTCCTCCCCCCCACATGATTCTCGGCTAGATAATCTGCTAGTTCTTGATCTGGTGACACTTTGGGTGACATCTTCTTCAACCACAATTTCTTTTCTTGGAGTGTTATTCTCATAGTTCTAATAGACTACATAAGGGTTATAAATAACTGGGGATTCTCTAACGACACTGAAAGAAGGGTTTGAAATTGCTACCCAAACTTTAACTGGTGCTTACTTTTGGTAGTAATGGGATCACCCTTTTTCTTATAAGTGAACCATATGAAATTATCTATGCCTAAAACTTCATTAACATCAAACTTATTCCCTTGATGATCCAGAAGTGGATTATTAGTGACATTCGACATGGATCATTCAACTGAAAGGTCTTGGTATCAATTAGCTTTTACGTTTTATTCTTCAAAGTAAAACATTCCTTAACAGGATGACCTTTAATCCCAAAGTTGTAGGTTTTATATTTATTAGGGTTGTATTGGACAAATTTAGTATTAACAAGTACAGTAGGGATTGGTATGATATAGCCAACTTCTCTGAGACTTTCATGTTAATGGGCTATGGGTTCATCAAGAATAGTGTATTGTTACTTCTAAAAATTGGCTTTCATTTTATGATTTTTCTTTTTATAGGATCGGAGTGTTTCGTGTGGGTTGGACATTGCAGACTAGATAACTAGAACTTTAGAATTATGAATATATTTTCTATAGAGTAGACGTTTAGTATAATGGTGTGTGATATGAGAATGGAGGTTAAATTTTTAGGGAGACATTTGATATGACAGTTAAGATTATTGATAGGGTAATAGAGGATTAATAGGGGTTTTCTAATAAGGAGCACTCTTTTAAACTCATCTACCAATACTATACCCACCTCTTTTTATTCTTGTTTTCAAAAATTCCTACTAATTGCAAGGCTTTATTTACAACATGTAAAGCTTCTAGAAGATAATCCTACCATTCATAAAAACTTTCTCTAGTATTTCCTGTACATTGATTATTTAAACAAAAACTTTTGTCAAGAGCAGTTATCATTTAATCAAGGTATTATACTTCTTAAAATATTTCTTCATTTGAACTTTTATAGCCTTGGAATTCAATCTTATAGCATAGTCCCTAGATGACTCATTTGGCTTGTTCTTCAAAGTCTGAACCAGTTGGGGGAATTTTTAAATTTAAACATGAATCATTCAATTAAATCAGATACCATATCAATGCAACATATTCATTTCGTTAGGTTTTGATCAATATACCTAGTTAAAGCCTCTCGATGTGCTTCTTATGAACAATTTCATCCTTATTTCCTTATTTTTACTGTGTCCTACCAACATATCAGAATACATTTGGAAATACCACTTATGAACTTTGATTCCATATAAAACTCAAAATTTAGAGGTTTGCACCCCTCTTCTAAAACTACGTTAGAGTGTACACATATATTTTCATAACTAAATTCAATCCCTTACTTCTGTTAATATACTTAAACATCTAAATTACAGATCACATCATGGGATATTTTTTTAAAGACTTTGGTTCATACTAGGGTGCGTAAATACGGTTGTTTCAATATTTGTATTCTATGTAAGGTTGCATAATGCTTGGTTTTAGGATAGGTTAGTAAATGGTGTATTTTGGATATTTTAGGGGGAATCAATAGGATTCAGAAGAATTTTGTGGAGCTAGGTGAGTTAAATATTAAGGATTATAAATATGTTTTGTAGGAATATGTGT
Organism: Capsicum baccatum var. pendulum; assembly: GCA_030864225.1. NCBI lineage: Eukaryota > Viridiplantae > Streptophyta > Magnoliopsida > Solanales > Solanaceae > Capsicum > Capsicum baccatum. The sequence continues at coordinate 193,522,994 of CM061558.1, read as the reverse complement.
AGTTTTAATGGATTTCGATATTTTAATCGAGGTATATGTGGGATTTGGAAAATTTGAAGGTTAAGACAATAGTTGGTGACTTGGGGTAGAGGTTTTGCATTTTGTAGTAGTATAACTATCAACCTACGGATTGAGAGGGTTGTTAAGGGTAAGGGAAATATTATCCAAGTTTCAGACTTGTGAAAACTCCCTTGTTTCTTAAGGATGCATTGTTCCAATATTAAAATAATTTCATATTGTCCAATGACACATTCTCATTTTGCACTAGTACCATATTTACCTATGGCGCTTTAATTGCCTTTCAGTTTGTCTTTACCTTAATGAACTAGACTTGTTGGTAGAGGATCAGGAGGAGAAGCCCCATTTGATGATTTGTGATAGGCTAGAGTGCACAAAGCAACCTTTGGGAAAAAAACAAAAAATATATTAGAAAATAAAATGTTAGCGGCATAAGGGGACTAATAAAGAAAACACACAATAAACACATTATTGACATTTCCTATTTTAGTAGCCGCTTTTGAGAAATATATAGGTATATTATTGTTAAAGAGATAAATATATTGTAAAATAATTTCATATTCTCATAAAATAAACCCTAATGATCAAAGATTTATTAAATTGAATTGTCTCAAAAATCTAGAATACAATGAAACAATAAAGAAAAATAAACTAAATTCTCAAAATGTTTTTTCCACTGTCTTATTTATTGAAGGCCTCTAAAACTTTGTCAAAACGATGGAGACTAGTCAGGAGATACAAAAATGATTATTTTGCACCATAAATTCCCATTCCAATACAACAACAACCTTATTGGTCAAACTCCTCACAAAGGTCTCGCACCTTTTCTTCTATACTCAAAGAATGTTGCCTCTAAAATGAACTCCATGCCCATTTCCTTTATGTCTCTAGCATTACCATTATGTAATTAGTGATTTTGTGTCTTAGATTCCAAATGACTTTTATTACACTTGTGTCACAGGAATTTTCCTTTAATTCTGTCTCTAACGAGTTTGCCTCTTTTAACACTCAAAGTGACATTATTCTTCAAGTCAACAAGCAACCATACAATTTAGTCTACTACTTAACCTACTTGATATCTGTCTTGCATGATACTCTCTTTATCCTAAAAAATTTTCTTACCCTAAGACTTTGCATTCTGAATAGCATGTGGAATTCTATTATCTAGATAATTCATCAGATGTTTATCCATGTTGGTTAACTTTGGTATTATTCGTTTCCTTCTTTCTTGTCTTATCACCCTTGGAGGAGCATATGGATGAAGGCTGTAAAGTCTTATAAAAATTAAGTAAACTTAGTGCTACTTGTATTTCTCGAAATCCATATTTAGAAACTAATCTAATATCCATTAAACAAAATCTTCAATTAAGATACTCAATATATGACCCCGTTTATCTACATTACTTGGTTGATAAAACACCTTGGTTTTGACTATTAGAAAGTTTCATAAATTTGAGTTTACTAGACCTCATATGATTGGTGGGTACTAGTCGTATGCTGTGGTATATTTAGGGTCCCCCTCTCATATGTTAGTCACTATGGTTTGATTTTTTATGACCAAGGTTTGAAAGGATTATACAAGTCATATTCCAGGGTACTATTAGTATGATGCAAATTGTATGATACCCTATGACTAACCTAGAGGATTTTATTCTACCTAAGGTGAGGTTTTAGGGTACTTCCCATATACTAGGGTACGAGTTACCCTTATTGTCATTATGTTGGTCAGTGTTGAAGTCCAATTTATGGCTTACGGTACAAGATAAAGGTACCACTCATACCCTAAGGTATATTTTAGGGGGTGTGGTCTAACCCTTTAGCGTTTATGGTTATATCTTTTAAGCTAAGGGTATTTCGTACATTTCTCAACATAAAACCCTTATGTTCCAAAGTCTTAAAACATGTTCTGGCCCCTAATAAACCACTATTTAAAGATGAAACACTGTTAAAACTCTCTTTTGAAGATTGGGGCTAGGGCTCTTCAAAGGTGATCATCTTGAGGCTTAAGTGTCAAGTTTGTTCCGTGAATTCTCTTGAATAAGGCATGTTACTCTTCCCTCGTTTATAGTTCTCAAATATTAAGTATTTCAAAGTATAATTATGATTCTTAATTGGTGGTTTTGAAAATCAAAGTTGAGTGTTTTGTTGAATATGGTTTTGTTAACCTTTGTTTAACTTGTATAGACATGTTTTTTATCATAGTTTGAACGTATGAGTGCTTGGTTATTATGGCTTATGAAATGGGTCTTAGGTTACCCAAAACTTGACGGTGTATACTTTGATTTTGGACATGGTATAGCATGCCCTTAAAGTGTATGAAAATGCCTAAGAGAATAAATTATTCCCATGTTAAGGATGTTTTTAACTAAGTCATTAGCCTAATTAATATGAATTGTTTGTAAATGGTTTTATGAAGGTCTTGTTAGCCATTTAATAACCTAAATTTTAATGTTGCTGGTTTAAATTGTTAAATGGATTTCAATCCCTAAATACTAACTTGATTGATGTGTTTGTTAGAAAATATGTTTGGGCACCTAAAGTTTGAATTGAACAAGTGTCTTTTCTAGAAAATGGGTTCCAGCCCCAAAGTCAAATGAATAGATGGTTGATTGATATTGGTAATGGCATATGGCATACTTAGAAGTAGTATTGGTATGATGATACCAACAAAGTGCCTTTGGTAAGTAACTGACTAAATGGTTGTGTATGTGGAATGATGATTGTAATTTGCGCTATAAAGTAGGATGTGTAGCATGGCTGCGAAAGTAGAGTCCAAAGGACAAACAATGCAAACTGTACTAATTGGTGCAGTATTTTATGATCGGGTGGTTTATGTTCCCCGAATGAACATATGAAAGGGAGGTTCGAGTCCCTCTTACTATATGTATATGTACTTTAGTCACCTTTATTATGTTGGGAAGTTTGAGTCCCACATAATGGAACATACAGATATGGATATTCTCTAGATCATGCGGTTACACACATGTGCCCTTTCGGCTAGTGGAGAGCTTGGCCCATATAACCCATGGGTGCCTTATTCTATGACAGTCATACTAGACATCCCAGGTTAATGATTTTTAAAGTTCATGCTTATCTTTTCTCCTATCTCGGCATGGTGTAAATATGAATATATGTATATGGATGTATTACATTGGTATACACATTGATTGATTGGTTTTGAACTGTTGGAACTATTTTATCCTTATCCTTGAGTTATATGTTAGTGCTCTAACTGCTAACCATTTTTGACATTATATCCCCATGCACTACAAGTGTTGGTCATACTACATGTATACTCAGTGATCAGACTTGGGGAACAACTAGTGTTGACTTAAAGTTGTGAGCTTCCATACATCAGAAATTTATATATCTAGATTTAGTTTCTTATTTTTTTATTGGTTAGTCTGGGACATTGGTTTTCTCTATAGTTAAAGGCATGCCCCGAACAAATATAGTTTTGATTTCGGGACTACTATGGGTTGGTAGTGGTGTCATCCTTGGCAATGGTATTGGTATTGGGCCTGATAACGTATAAATTTATTTGATTTATGACTGTTCCATTTTATTATGGCATGGATATGCACTTTATTATTATTTTGATTTTGGATTATGGTGGTTGGTTGGCAATGGATGGTTAGACTTGTTAGGGTTGGTCATGGTCATGGACCTATCCAAAAGTCTTTGAGTTTTTTGTTATTTTATTTTATTATATATTCCAAATTCTTCTAACATTGGGTATATATTGGTTGGTTGGATTGGGTAGCAAGGCTATCTCTTGTCCTTGTTGAGCATTAGAGGCCTATTACGACAAACCCTTGGTTTGGGTCATTTCAAGTTGGTATCAGGGCATTATGTTTATGGTCAATAGGAAGTCCACTAAGCCATATCGAGTAGAGTCACTCTTAAGGGCGGGTAGCGTGCCACACACATAAAAGAGAGAGTACAAGGCATTTAGGAATGTTTCATTTTCTAGTTGTCTTATTTCAAGCTATTGAGTCTAAGGTCTTGGATTTTTCTTATTTTTATTTCCTTGTATTTCAGATCATGCCTCGACGATCTAAAGCCCATAAAAACTCCTCTATCCCAATTGAGAACAATGTTGATGGATCACACTCTACTCATTGAATTCATATACAGTCTAGTGGTCCATTCCTTGATTGTCCTAGAGTTCCACCAGTTCCCTCTAGTCCTCCTTAGGCTAACGTGAAAACTTCTAAGTTTGGCCAGTCGATTCATATGATTTATTTGTTGGTGGATTCTCAGGATAAGCGTGGTGCATATTCTACTCCATATCCTAAGGGCATAAGGGTTTACCAGTTCATTAAGTTGAATCCTCTAACTTTTATTGGTGTAAAGGTAAAGGAGAATTCTCAAGGTTTTTGGGATAATATAGAAAAGATTTTAAGGGTTATTCATATCACTAATGTGGAAAGTGTGCAGTATACTGCCTATAAGCTAAAGGATATGGGTACCAAGGTTTGAAAAATGGCATTAGGCAAGGGGTGGCGTTAAAGAGCCATCTCTGTGGGATAATTTCTCTAATGGATTTTTCGATTGATTCTTTTATAAGGAGTTGAGCAAAGTGAAAGTGGAGGAGTGTATTAATATGAAACAATGGAGGATATCGGTTAAGAGTATGCCTTGAAATTTTTCCAGTTGTCTTGGTATGATCTGGAGATGGTGTCTGGTATAAGGGCAAAGATGAGGAAATTTGTTTCAGTACTTTCTAATGAATTAATCCTAAAAATTATGCTGCATTTCTAATCAAGGACATTGATATCTCTAGGTTGTTATTTATATATATTATGTAGAGGAAGATAAAAGGAAGCAGTCTGAGTTTAATAAGAGGTAGGGAAAGAAGTTTAGGCCTTCTGTGTAGAGTGGTAGGTGGTGGTAAGTGGCAAAAAAAAACTAGGGGACATCTAGTTCTTTCTCCATGGATAATTTTCATTACCTGAAGTTGTTTGGTGACAATCGATCTCAGCATGATAGTATGTCTCGAGCATAGGGTGCTCAATCTCAGGCAGGTGAGGCTCAATTAGCTCTATCCCACCCTTCTTACAGATTTTAATAGCGGCTACCTTTGGGTTTTGTTAGAAAGGAAAGTACAAATATTTTTACTGTGGTTGGATTGGTAACATGCAGTATGATTTTCAGGCTAAAATGGCTTCTGTGGATAAAAAGGTTCCAGTTGCCTCTTCATCTACTCCTGCACCAAAGGGTGGCATTTCTGTATTTATTTCTGCTTCTAGTCTGGCATAGGCCAACATCGGTTATATGCTCCTGTATCTTGCTAGGATTCTCAGGCATTTACTAATGTTGTCCCGAGTTTGTTTAAATTTTTCTCTCATGATGTGTATTGTTTACTTAATTCAGGGTCCATTGTTTCTTTCATGACCTTCTTTGTGGTTGTGCATTTTAATTTTTTTCCTGAATTTATTTTTGATCCTTTTTCTATATCTATCCCTGTTAGTGACTCTAAGATTGGTAAAAGAGTCTATATGGGGTGAATGGTATCTGTTAGTTGTAGAGAAACTCTTGTGGATTTTGATAGAGTTAGATATGGTTTATTTTGATGTCATTTTTGGGATGGATTGGTTGTATCAGTGTTATGTATCCGTGTGATGTTTTCTTTAGTGCCTAAGGGGAAGTTCATCTCATATCTTATTTCTTGAAAGTTGATCTCCAAAGGGTGTTTTTATCATTTGGTCTGAGTTAAAGATTCTAACTCAGAAGGTCCTTTTATAGAATCCGTTCATCTAGTTAATGAGTTTCATGATGTTTTCCTCGATGATCTTCCTAGTGTACCTCGTAGTAGGAAAATTTATTTTATGAATGATCTTGTTTTGGAAACTCATCCTATTTACATTTCTCCATATAGAATAGCTCCGGCGGAGTTGAAGAAGCTTAAGGAGAAATTAAAGGATCGGTTAGATAAAGATTTTATCCTTCCTAGTGTGTCTCCTTGGGGTTCTCCTGTATTGGTTATGTGTAAGAAGTATGGTTTTCTTCGGATATGAATTGACTATCGTCAGTAGAATAAGGTGACCATAAAGAAGAAGAATCCTCTTCCTATGATCAATGACTAGATTTATCAGCTTCAAGGTGCGAAGTGTTTTTATATGATTGATCTTAGGTCAAGCCATCATCATCATAAGATTAGGGAAGTGGATATCCTTAAGACTACCTTCAGGACCTAGTATGGTAACTATGTGTTCCTAGTCATATCTTTTAGCTTGAATAATGCTCCGAAAATGCTTATGGATTTGACGAATAGGGTTTTCCATCAATTTCTTGATTTTTTTTACTATCTTCATTGATGACATCTTGGTCTATTCTAAGAGTGGTAGCTAGTTCGACCATTTAACTTTGATTGATTATGCTTATGATAATATTTATCACTTTAGGATTGGATGGATATTTTTGAGGCATTGTATGGCAGGAGATGTCATTCTCCTATTAGGTGGTATGAAGTTTTTGAGGGTACATTATTTGGCCCTAATTTGGTTCACCATGTTTGGGAGAATTTGTAGGTGATTTTTGATAGATTGAAAGCCTCTCAAAGTTGCCAAAAGTACTATGTGGATATGAGGAGTAGGGAGTTGGAGTTTAATGTTGGTGATTGGGTTTTCATAAAGGTATCTCCCATTAAGGGAGTAATATAGTTTTGCATGAAGGGGAAGTTAAGTCCTTATTATATTTGTCCCAAATTGATTTCAAAGAGGGTTTTCAATATTGCCTATGAATTGGAGTTGCCCTCTAGGTTAAGCTCCATTCATCAGGTTTTCCCTGTCTCTATGTTTAGGAACTGTATGGGTGATCATTCGTCGGTTTTTTCTTTGGAACGTTTCAGTATTTCAGAGTCCTTATCTAATGAGGTTTTCCTAGTTAAAATCATAGATCATCAAATTCGTAATTTGAGGACAAAGGATATGGATTTAGTAAAGGTCCTTTGGAGCAACCATAATGTTGAAGAGGCTACTTGAGAAGTGGAAGAGGACATGAAGTCCAAGTATCTGTTCCTACTTTATTCTCTCAAAATTCGTAAGGAAGGTTTTTGTTCTTCAACATACTTTTCAATTAAAACTTTGTTAAAAGAAAGGTTAATTTCATTACATCTTTGTTTTCTAACTTAGTTACAGGTAGGTGTTGGTGTGTTAACTCGTTCTTGTGCTTTCCTTACTCGAATTCGAGGATGAAAGATCCAAGTGGGGGAGAATTGAAACACCTTTATTTTGACCCTTAGAAAGTTTCTTGATTTTGATCTCATTGGACGCCATATGAATTATGGGTACTAGTAATATGTTGTGGCAATATTTAGGGTCCCTCTCTTGTATGTTAGTCAGTGTAGTTTTATTTTTTTTTGAACAAAATACAGAAGGATAATACAAGTTCTATGCTATAGTATTAATAGTATGATCCAAATTGTATGATGCCCTTTGATAAGACTAGAGAATTCTATTCTATAAAAGGTATGATTCAGGGTACTTTTCATATTGTAGGGTACGATTTAGCCTTGGTGGCCATATTTTGGTCAATGTTGAGGTCCAAGGTTTGGCCTAGGGTACGAGATAAGGGTACCACTTGAACCCTAAGGTATGATTTAGGTGATGTAGTCGTTCCCTCCTACGTCCATCTTTATAACTTTTATGATGAGGGTATTCTAGACATTTCCCACCCTAAAACCTTTTGCTCCCACATCTTAAAAATGTTGTGGCCCCGTAAAACAAACTATTCAAAAATCAAACACTCTCTAAACTCTCTCTAGATGATCAGGGCTAGGGTTCTTCGAAGGTGATCATCTTGAGGCTTAAGAGTCACATTTCTTACGTGAATTTTCTTGAATAAGTTATGTGAGTCATTCCTCGTTGTTAGTTCTCAAACATCATGTGTTCTAAAGTGTGATTATGATTCTTAAATAGTGGTTTTGAAAATCAATGTTTAGGGTTTTGTTTCTTAAAGTTGAGTATTGTTTCCCTTGGTTTAACTTATGTTTATACATGTCATTATTCACGGTTTTCACATTTAGGTACTTGCTAATTGTTGTTTACCAAATGAGTCATGGGTTACCCAAAACATGAGGGTTTATAATTTTGTTTTGGACTTGATAAAAGTATTCCCTCAAAGTGTTTGTGAAAATGCCTAAGAGAATAAATTAGTCATATGTTAGTGATGTTTTGAACTAAGGCATTGGCCTAATGAATATGAATGATTGGTAAATGGTTCTATGAAGTACTTGTTAGCCATGTAATTATCTAAATTGTAACCTTGGTGGTTTAAATTGTTAAATGGGTTTGGTTCCCTAAATATTAACTTGATTTATTTCTTTGTTAGACAATGATTCGAGTCCCTAAACATTGAATTGAACAAGTGTCTTGCTAGATAATGGGTTCGAGCCCCTAAGTATAATGAATGGATGGTTAAGTTATAATGGTAACGGCATGTGATATACTTACAAGTAGTATTAGTATGACGATACCATCAAAGCGCCCTTGATAAGTAATTGACTAAATGGTGGTGTGTATGGAATAATGGTTTTAAATTGAGCTTTAAAGCAGGATTTGTATCCGAGTTGTAAAAGTTAAATCCAATGGACAATAATGGAAACACCACTAGCTGCTCTGGATGTCATATAACTGGGTTGTTCTAGTCCCCCAAATAATCATATGAAAGGGAGGTTCGAGTCCCCCTTACTACATATAATGGTTCTTAAGTCACCTTGCTTATGCTGGGAGGGTCGAGTCCCCCATTATGGCATACAAATATGGATATTCTCTATTTCGTGCGGCGACACGTATTGTGGCCCTTCCAGCTGTGGTAGAATTGACTCCATATAGCCTTTGGATGCCTTTTTCTATTATAATCATGCTACACAACCTAGGTTAATGTTTTCTCATCATGATCCAATGTTACCCCCTAGTCGTAACAATGGTGGTTACAGTCACAAGTGACCACGAGCTAACCCATGAGTTGGTACCTACTGTGAGCATAGAGTAGACTAATATTAAACAACATATGCATAAAAACATTTGATAATTCCATAAGGTTTTAAATACTGAAACACAATTAAATCATAGATATGAAGCATATGAGACGTACTGAAAAGACTGATAAAAAAACTGATAAACTGACTAACTGAATAAATGTCTAAAAAGTCTCTAACTTACTAACTGTGGACTTGATGGAACAAACCTCCAACTAACTCCGACTGAATGGAAATACTGTACTACTTTAATAAACTAAAATAAAGCAATGATGTCCTCGATAGATGAGGACTCACTTCAAATTTTTCTGCTGATAAACTAAATTATGTAAGCACAGTCTAGAAACTCAACATCCGAACCTATGATATAAGACATCATATCATATAGAAAAGTATGTGGTCAGTACTTTGAATGTACTGGTATATGAGATGAGGTTAGACGGAAATATAATCGCTACCTATTTATCAAATAATGACAGGATGAGTAGCATGAGATAATTGAGTCTGCATGTATGAAAATAGAAACACTTAGAATATAAGCCCAAGCATATACACATTTTTTAAATAATCTATAAATTGAAATACTAAAATCTGATAACTGAATAACTCAAAGTCTACATGATATGGTCAAGTAAATCTACATTGAATTCTATACTTAATACTAAATTGAGACTGTGGGAGGTATCATGTAACCGACATGCCCCAATCTGAGGTAATCGAGGTCCAACCTGTAACCCTAGTTGGAAGGGTGTCAGTACCTTCCAGTGGGTACTAATAATGGTTGTACGGATCCACTAATCTGATATCCCAAAGGACGAGGGTGTCAGGACTGAAAGGATGGGTTACCCCTGAGAGAAAGTCAAGGCTAAACTGACTGGTGACTCCTCAGTAGAAGTCAAAACTGATAGGTGACTACTCATATCCTACGCTGGCTATGTAGTTTTGGAATATAGGGACTGCTACTAAATGACTCTGCCTAACTGACGGGGAAGTCAACAGCCCTGCATTCGCTCGGTGCTAATTCCTACTCTCAACGAAAACTTCACTAATTATTGGACTAAACTAGGTTAAATTGAGCAAAACAACTAATCATGATAGCTAAATAAATTACAATGCTAATGGTTTATCTGAAACAATTCTGAAGATACTAAAATTATGTAACAGCTATATATGGGCTATTCATAACCCTTCAGTAATAAATGTAAATAACAATTAGGACATATAAAAGCATTGAAACCATAATAGAGGATCATAGTTCAAACCCCAATCATTTAAGCATTTCATCAAACATATGAAATTCATATTTTGTAGTATGGAAATGGTAAAGAATGTGAGAAATTAAGAAGTTACAATACCAAAACAATGAATCACGGATTCAATATGAAAATTTCATCATTCAAATATGTAAGGGTTCATTCCATCAAAAAACACCTATAAACATAATTTATAACTAAAATTCATAAGTGCTTCATAGAGATAATTCATCATAGACATGTATAATTCATAATTTAAAACATAAAAATTAACTATTGGGCGCCATGGGAGTAAAGGGACGATGAACGGTCATCACATATACCTTAAATACTTAAGCATTAAAGAGAAACACAATCTTAATGATTTTGTTTGAAAATTCTTGGATTAGAAAACATAAATTCTTTGTTTTCTTTGAGAGAAGGTAATTGAATTTTATATTCTTGGGAGATAGTTAGGGTTTCTTTCATAAGACGATTGGGGAAAATTGGCAAATAATTCCCTAATCAATGCTTTAATTCATGTTTTTACGAATTGGATTGAGTGGAAAAGACTCAATTGCCTCCAGAGAATTAAATTTGGAACTGGAACACGATCTAAGTGGTGACCGTGGCATGATGAGAGATATTCTCCTAACAACCCTAAACATAAATTGACTCAAAAACCTATCTCTCGGGGTCTGGAAGACCAATTTCAAAATCCTCAACGTTAACAGGCAAAAAATAAGACTAAGTCCCAAATACTTGGTTTAATTTTTAGGATTTAATCCTTTTATGCTTAAAACTAGGAGCTGAAGTGAGATAAAAATAATACGGGGTATTACATTTCTAAAGTTCATGCTAATCTTGTTCCCTACTCCAACAAAATGCAAATATATATATATATATATATGTATTTTGATCTATTGCATTTTTATATGCATAGATTGATTGGTTTTGACCTGTTGGAACTACTTTATCCTTATTTTTCAGTTACATGCTAATACTCTAATCACTAGCCATCTTTGATGTTATATCCCCAGCGATGCAGGTTTTGGTCATACAATACCTCTTACTCAGTGATCAAACATTGGGAATAGATTGTGTTTACTTGGAGTGGTAATCTTCCATAATTTAGAAGGTTCCATTTCTAGTTTTAGTTTCTTATGTTTCATTGGTTAGTCTTAGACGTTGATTTTGGCTATGGTTGAGACGATCTCATGACCGAATGTTGTTTTAATTTTTCAATGAGTGGTGTTGGCAGTGGTGTTAGTTGTGGCATCAGTATATATATTGGGGATGATACAGTATGACTTTATTTGAATGTGATTGTTCCTTTTTATTATGGTATGGATATGGACTTGGTTATTATTTTGGATTTATGTTATGGTGATTGGTTGGCATTGGATGGTAAGACTTGTTGAGATTGACCATGGTCATGGACCTATCCTAAAGTCTTTGAGTTGATACTTATTCTATCTTTTTACATATCTGGAATTCATCTAACTAAGGGTATATATTGGTTGGTTAGATTGGGTAGCGTGGTGATCTCTAACCCTTTTTGTGCTTGAGATGCCCATTATGATAAGGCCCTAGTTTGGGTCATATCAGTCACTTAATTCACTTGACCTCTACAGTAATTCAAACATGGTGTGTGGAAATATTGGTAGCCCTAGTTGTTGAAATACTATCATCCCCAATTGGTTTGCACATTTGTTGCAAACCATGAACCTTTTGGAGATGCTTGATCAACCAAAACTGCTACAGTATATTACATCCCTAAAATTATTTTTCCCCATTAATACAAAAATAAATAGCCTGATATACTATGGCTAAGATCATGGGTACCATCATGCAAGGACCTTTATTAACCCCATTACACAAAGCATCAGTCATATTAATTAAATGAGTATGTATTACTTACTTAGCTTTATTTGGGAAGACGACCATTCTCAAGAAACAGATAATAAATTGTAGAATATTACTAGTTTCCCATGATTTGAGATTGGGGATCTCCACTTCATACGCTTGATGAACATTATTGTAATTCCCCCTATTTCCCTAGCATAAATTTAAGTCTCAATACATGAGTACTTATAAATATAAAATTTATGAAATACTACTTATATCTTAATTGAGATACCACCACGTTTTGGGAAATTTAATTAGATTTCTAACGATATTAGGTTCTCCCAAATTTGATACCTGGGCAAGGAGTTAGAGCAATGCACCAAGGGTTCAAATAGAAATTGTCTATAACCAGTGAGCCAACGCGATGTCACCATGTTGAAGTGAACTTATAGTTCCCAAAAAATAGGAGATTGCAATCCCGCTATAATGCACCAGTTGACACAATGGCACTCGTCAATTTTCAATAGCCCGACGTGATCCTGGGGCGTCACGCCAAGGACAAACATTAGGATTTATGTTCCCAGCTCCGAGTTTTAAAATTTGTTTAGGGATATTTGGATTTTCTTCCACATATGTAATGAGATTTAATCCCTAAGTGACCCAAATCATCATCCAATATTCAATTCCTCTCAAAATTGAAGATCCCCTTCAAAAGAAGAAGAAACCATAGCTCTCAAATTCAATGCCAAAACTCAAGAACTAACCATTAATCCCCCCAAATTCATTAAACCGATTATGTTAGATGTCCATCCATGGGTTCCTTTCACCCATGGAGTCTAAGTATCCGATTTAAATTGTAAAATTATGATCTTTTCAAGTTATATTAATTTTAAATTATGATTAAACCATGAATTTCAATGAATCTTGTTCTATACCATGTTTTAGAAAAATAGAAGTCTATTACTATCCTCCATATGTTTGAGTATTGTTGTCCACTAATTTAACTCATGATTTGTGATAATGGTGTTGAAGTTGTTCTTTAAAAAAATCTTTAAACTAATTCCCATGCTCTATTTACACTATTCATATCAAGTGTTTGACAAAATGCTTATAAGGATGAACATTTAATAAAAGACTTCATGCTATGTCCTCCAAACTTTAGTGTCATTTTTCTATTATTGCTTTTGAGTCCTGCGGGTATTATCTACCCAAAAATCATAGCTTTTTAATTAGTCTCGTCTTAGTATATTCATAATAACTTTAGAATACATCATGAGTATTACAAGATTAGTATGTTAAGCTCAGAAATAGTCAGTAACTAAGTGTCATTAATTTGGGAGTAGGATCTAGCACCGAGCAAGTGTCGGGATAAAGGCTTCCCTATCATATAGGCAGAGTCGTTAGTAACATTCCCTATACTCCAGAACTACATAGTCAGCATAGGATATAAAGAAGTCACCCATCAGTTTAGGCTTGACTATCTTGTAGGGGTTACCCATCAAATTTGGCTTAACACCCTTCGTCCTTCAGGAAAATACAGTATACCAAACAAATGGATCCATATTTCCATCATTAGTACCTATGGTATGGTATTAAGTGGTTTTACCTTAATTAAATTAGATTGGGGCATATTGGTTAGATGATACCTCCCATAGCCCTAATCGATTAATCAAACCAGTAGTTCAGTCTAAGTGTTTTTTCGCCAAGGCATGCAGATATCAGTTATTTCAATTTACATATTTTTTATTTGGTTCATGATATATTCTTGGTCATACATCTCCAGTATCTACAGATTTCACGTACATTTAGTATTTATAGACTTTCATGCATACACAGTATTTATAGATTTCACATATTTTTAGTATATATATATTTCATACTCTCTATTCAATACTCCATGTATTACATGTAAATTCATATAGTTATTATTCCATTTCATCAAATCATGCATGTAATCCTACCTTATTTAGCATACTGGTACATTCAAAATACTGATCGCATACACTTTTCTTTGCGCTATGATATATTATATCATCGGTTCTGACGCCCAGTTCTCTAAACGTACTTAGACTTCATGGAATCTAAGCAGTAGTAGTGGTGAGTACTCAGATTTTAAGGACAAATTATTTTACTTTATGCCTATAGTTCAATATTTAGCGGAGTTAGTTAGGGCATGTCCCATTAACTCATAGTTAGTCAGTCTAGAGGATTTCGGACACTACAGTCAGTTATTCATTATTAAGACTTTATTTGACATGTCAGCTAGTTATTTAGTTTATCATTATTTTATTACATTCAGATTCAGATGGTTGTTTTCTAGTTTTACAATTTAGTTTTACTTTTAGATATTAAAACCTAATGGCTTGTTGATGATAGGCGAATTTACACGCCTAAAGTACTATATTTTACCCATATTTTAGCTAAGTTTTGAGGACAAAATACATAATTCATGCACTTTAAGTCCTTTTTCCTATAGGTGATCTAACAAACATGATTAGCAAGTTTTCGGGTATAAATGATGCAGATTTCAGCATTTTATGGATAACTTGACGACAAAGGAAGCTTCACGAAAGAAGAAAGGCAAAGCTTGGACGCCAAGGACCAAAAGTGACGCATGGAAAACCTGTCCTGGGCAAAAACAACATTTCTCAAGATTTTGGGTATCAGCAGTAACCTATTAGGATTAGGATAATACTGCAGTAACTTATAAGGATTAGGATAATGATGCAGTAACCCAGTAGGATTGGGTTAAGTAATGCAGTAGCTTAGTAGGAATAAGATATGGGTGTTATAAATACCCTATTTTGCTAGAGATTTTTAATTCATTCTACTTCTAACTCCGCAACACATCATTCAATCATTCCATCATTCCACAACCTATAATTCAGATTCTAATACTTCTACTTTAAATTCTTATTTTCTTCATCTATTTAATTCTTAATTTCCACAACAAGAGAAAGGTTATTATAAAAGGGAATTCACGCCTAACTCCATACCACACCATACTACACGAGATCTTTATTGTGGTATAATGATAATGTCTATTGTGATTTCCATCGCACTCATGAGTAGCTAAACTCCTCTGTTGGGGTTATGGAAGACTTATGAGACACTATCTATTGCTATGAGTTTGTGAATTCCTGACATGTATGCTGCATATATCATTATTCTCTTCATCTTAATGCAAATTCTTGTGGTTGCAAACGCATAGAATACGCCAGTATAGCATTAACTTGTTCGAAAAAAAAGTTATATGTCTGGAAAAGAGATAATGTTAAGGTTGTAGGGCACCATCCCCTGTTAAAAAGTTAGTTCCGTAACTTGATTGACCTCTTGCAGAATTTCTACCGTTAGATACGCTTTAAGCTCAAAAGAGTTAAAGTGAAATAATCCTTGATGGTCGAAAGACGCTTGGATTTACCATAGAGTACAATTCCCTATAAGCACATGAATGTCTGAATTCCGCATAACTCATAGCCAATAGAGACGTATAACTCATAAGGTGGACATAACCCCAACTCTCAATTCTCATTGGTTAACATCCTACTAAACATTCTTTCTTTTTACTTTGCTATTTTCTGTTTTTACTCTATTATTTTGCTTACTTCAATTGGACGTTACAATTCCCCCTCTTTTCAGAAACTTTCACCAAAAGTCTAATAATCTTTGCTTACTTGGTGACCGGCTATTCCCTGTAGGATCGATACCCAACGCAGTTGGGTTATATATTTGACAGCGACCGCTTACACTCTTACGAGAGTTGTAGTTTGAGCGTTATCAAAAATTGGCACCGTTGCCGGGGAATACGGTTTTCTACTAAGTTTGTGATAATTAATAGACCCTTTGGTCAAAGATTTTCGTACTTTACTTTTAGTTTTTGTTTTTGTTTTCTGCAGGTTTTTATTCAGTGAATGCTTCATACTCGAAGTTCTGGTAAACCGTTATTACCTATCAATCCTGAACCACAAGGTATTGGCAGAATGGAGGCAGAACAGGAAATTGAAAGAATGGTTGCTCAACAGGAACAGGAGAGACTAGCTGCTCTAGCTGCCGCTCAAGTGCATCAAAAAAATATTGATAACCCTTGGCGAGCAATAAATCATGACGACGAGGACCTAGGTGATGATGAGTTACTAAGCCCTAGGCATGCTGCTGAGATAGCAACACCTGCTAACAGAAGAGATCATCAAGCTAGGTTTAGGCCTGAATGCCGAGCAATGCAACCAGCATTCGATGATGATGATGATGATCTTGATGGAGCCGGAGCCACAGGAGCTATTATTCCTCCACTGTTGGCACCCGGAGCCAAGTTCAACATCACGAGCACCATGATTCAGTTATTGCAACTCAAGGGATTATTTGGTGGACTAGCAGCCGATGATCCGAATATGCATCTCATCAACTTTATTTCTATATGCAAGTCATTTGACAATCCTGGCGTTGGACAAAATCCAATTCGATTATGCCTATTTCCATTGTCTCTGACTGGGGAGGCAACTCTATGGTTGAATGGGCTGAATCCTGATTCTCTTACAAATTGGAGGAAATTGAAAGACGCTTTCCTAGAAATATTCTTTCCGCCATCCAAAAGAGCACAATTGAGAAGTGAAATCAGCAACTTTCGTCAGTTTCTAACTGAAGCCCTTCATGAAAGATGGGAGAGATTCAAGAAGAAGCTTACCATCATATGACCAATGTTCACCTAATGGAGATACTATACAGAGCTTTGAATTCAATACCTAAACTAATGGTGGATAATGCTGCTGGAGGATCATTCATGGACCTCACCTTTGGTCAGGCAAGAAATATGCTAGACCGGATGATGAAGCAAAATAGAGCTTGGCATACCAGGGATTCTGAGGTAGCACGCCCCACTTTATCTATTGGCATGACTGCAGACCAAAGAAGCAGAGAAAAAGTACATGATCAAGATATGGCACATATGAAAACGCAAGTGGATCTTCTTACAAAGCATCTATTATCAGGGAAGACCAAAAAAGTTAAAGCTATTGCATCAAAAGGAAGAGACGAATCTGATTCGGAAGAAGAAGCCAACTACTTGAACAATCAGGGGGGTTTCTGAGGCAATGCCCAAAGAAACCAAGGTCGTAACTATTATGATAAATATGGAAACAAGGACCAAGGTAGTTGGAAGAACAAGAATGACAAGAGTGGTTTGTATGTTCCCCCAGAAAGACGTGACGCCACTGCATCTGGTTCTGGAAATATGGAAGATATGATGGCTAATCTATTAAAATGAGTGGAGGCAAACAACGCGGGAGTAACGGGAGTAATAAATGATTTGTCCTCAATGAAGCAATTGGTTGACTCACATTCCACTTCAATAAAGCAAATAGAGCAGCAATTGAGCCAACTTTCAGCAGAACTCAATCAAAGAAAGGCTGGCACTTTACCTAGTGACATTGTGCAAAATCCAAGGAATGACGGATCATGCATGGCTATTACTACCCGAAGTGGTAAGGTGCTGGAAACTTCATACAAAGGCAAGCAAGTGGTTGACGTTGTAGCGGACAACGATGATAAAGGTAATAGAGAAAACGCCGTAGAAGCTGACCTCGACGTCCATGACATCACTCCTAGTAGGTTACAACCTGAAAAGACCGAAATACGGAAGCAATAGGAGAAGAAAGCCGTGGTGAAAACAATCCCACTTACACCACCACCGTTTCCTCAAAGATTAAAGAAAAAGGCAGATGATACAAGGTTCAACAAATTCATGACAATGTTAAAGCAGCTGACCATTAATGTTCCATTGGTGGAGGCACTAGAACAAATGCAAGGGTATGCGAAATTTATGAAGGATCTTTTGACAAAGAAGCGGGCAGCAAGTTATGAGTTGACAGACACTGTTCATCATTGAAGCGCAATTGCCACCCGATCACTAGTTCAGAAGAAGGCCGACCCCGGTGCCTTCACTATTCCTTGCACCATTGGATATTTGAATTTTCCAAGGCATTATGCGATTTAGGAGCCAGCATCAATTTGATGTCATTATCTATTTACAAAAATTTGGAGTTGGATGATCCTACTCCAACCAATATGAGGCTCATAATGGCGAATAGGTCGGTAAAATGGCCGGTTGGTATTCTATGTGATGTATTGGTGAAGGTTTCTTCATTCATGTTTCCGGCAGACTTCGTTATTTTGGATTGTGAGGCAGACTCAGAATTTCCCATAATCTTGGGGTGCCCTTTCCTTGCAACAGGAAGTGTGCTTATTGATTTAAGAGCCAATGAGCTTTTATTCTGAATAAATGACGAAGTAGTTCGCTTTGATGTGTGCAAATCAATAAAGCAACCCAAAGATCTGAATGTATTCTCGGTAGCTGATATTTATTTTAATGATGAGAAAGAATTACCTAAAGAGGAGCAGTTGATAGATGACCCATTGGCGATTGTGCTTATCAATGTTCAGCATAAGGTTGCTGAAAATTTTGATAAAACTATTGGTGCTCTAACAGGATTAGGGTAATATCCGCATGCTCCTAAGAAGCAAGACCTTGATCTCAAAAACCGACCTACACCACTAGCTAAACCATCTATTGAAGAGCCACCAACGTTAGAATTGAAGGAGCTGCCTAGTCATTTAAAGTACGCATTCTTAGGAAGCGGAAACATACTCCCAGTCATTGTGGCGACAGATTTGGGTGAGCAGCAAGTTGCAGCTCTCATTGCTATACTACAGAAGTATAAAGAGCCATTGGTTGGACCATCGCTTACATTATTGGTATTCCACCTGGGATTTGTACACACTAGATTCAGCTTGAAGAAAATTGCACACCAACTATTGAGCATCAAAGGTGTCTCAATCCACCCATGCAAGAAGTGGTGAAGAAAGAAATTATTAAGTGGTTAGATGCAGGTGTTGTGTATCCAATCTCCGACAGTACATGGGTAAGCTCGGTACAATGTGTTCCCATGAAAGGAGGCATGACGGTACTTGCGAATGAAAAGAATGAGCTTATTCC
Organism: Capsicum baccatum var. pendulum; assembly: GCA_030864225.1. NCBI lineage: Eukaryota > Viridiplantae > Streptophyta > Magnoliopsida > Solanales > Solanaceae > Capsicum > Capsicum baccatum. Next base: position 193,503,925 of record CM061558.1, on the reverse strand, counting down.
ACTCAGACCCATCACAGGATGGAGAGTATGCATGGACTACCAAAAGGTGAATTCATGGACGCTCAAAGATCACTTTCCAATGCCATTTATGAACCAAATGCTCGATCGATTAGCGGAGAAAGGATGCTTTTGTTTCTTAGATGGTTATTTTGGCTATAATCAGATTTGTATTGCCCCCAAAGAACAAGACAAAACAACGTTCACATGCCCATATGGTACGTTTTCCTTCAAACGTATGCCATTCGGGCTATGTAATTCACCAACCACCTTTCAGCGTTGTATGATCTCCCATTTTTTTGATATGGTTGAAGATACTTTGGAAGTATTCATGGATGATTTTTCAGTTGTGGGTGAGTTATTTGAATCGTGTTTGGCAAACCTAAGTATGGTATTGCAAAGATGTGTAGAATTCAACCTAGTGCTGAATTGGGAATATGCCACTTTATGATTCAAGAGGGTATCGTTCTTGGGTATAAAATCTCCAAAATAGGAATTGAGGTTGATTGAGATAAAATTAAAGTTATCGAGAAGCTACCACCTCCAATTTCCGTAAAGGGAGTTCGTAGTTTCCTCGGTCACGCAGGTTTCTATCGGCGGTTTATCAAAGACTTCTCCAAAATTGCTAGTCCATTATGCAAACTCTTGGAGAAAGATACAAAGTTTGACTTCAATGAAGATTGTTTGAAGGCATTCGAATGCCTCAAAGGGACGCTAATTGAAGCTCCTATCATGGTAGCACCAGATTGGTCTCTACCGTTTGAAATCATGTGTGATGCTAGAGGGGTAGCCGTGGGTGCTGTACTTGGCCAGAGAAGGGAGAAGTTATTCCATCCTATCTACTATGCTAGCAAGGTCTTGAACGAAGCCCAAAAGAACTATACTCTCATAGAACAGGAGCTCCTAGCGGTTGTTTATGCGTTTGAAAAGTTCTGTGCTTATTTGTTGGGATCCAAAGTGATAGTTCACATAGACCATGCAGCTCTGATATATTTAATGACAAAAAAAGATGCAAAACCAAGGCTAATTCGATGGGTATTGCAGCTGCAAGAATTTGATTTTGAGGTTAAAGATATAAGAAGTGTCGAGAACCAAGTGGCTGATCATCTATCTACACTCGAAAACGAGCATATAGTGCCGCCTGATCTTGAGATTGATGATCCATTCCCTGACGGAGATATCTTAGCCACACTAATAGAAGAGTTACCATGGTATGCAGACTTTGCAAACTTTGGGGTGAGTAATGTGATACCTGCAAATTTATCTTTTCATCAAAAGAGGAAGTTCATGCATTATGTAAAACACTACTTTTGGGATGAGCCATATTTGTTTCAACGATGCACGAATGGTGTTATCAGGTGATGCATATCCCATGAAAAGGTGCGTAATATATTGGAAACATGTCACACTTCCCAAGTTGGGGGAAATCACGCAGGTAATCGGACAACAAGGAAGGGATTGCAAAGTAGATAATATTGGCCTTCGATATTTAGAGATGCCTACGACTTTTTGAGAAGATGCGACCAATGTCAGAGACAAGGTACAATTTCGAAACACCATGAGATGCCTATGTCGAAAATTCTTGAAGTAGAGCTCTTTGATGTATGGGGTATTGATTTCATTGGTCCATTCGTAAATTCGTTTGGAATGAAATACATCTTAGTTGCTGTAGATTATGTTTCAAAATGGGTTGAAGTAGTAGCATTGGCCGACAATGAGGGAAGACGTGTTGTAGCATTCTTGAAGAGAAATATCTTCTCTTGTTTTGGAGTACCACGTACTATCATAAGCGATGGAGGATCTCACTTTTGCAACAAGCTATTCAAATTCGTGTTGGCAAAATATGGTGTCAAGCAACATAAGGTAGCCACACCTTATCACCCACAAACTAGTGGACAGGTAGAGGTTTCCAATCGAGAGATCAAGCAAATCCTTGCGAAGACGGTAAATACTAATACAAAAGATTGGTCTCAGAAGTTGGACGATGTACTATGGGCTTATATGACTGCATTCAAAATGCCAATTGGCATGTCCCCGTACCAACTAGTTTATGGGAAGGCCTGTCACTTTTCCATTGAGCTCGAGCATAAATCATTGTGGGCGTTGAAGCGAATGAATTTGAATTAGGATGATGGTATGAATCTGAGGTTGGAGCAACTAAACAAGATAGATGAATTTCGTCTACATGCTTATGAAAGATCGGATCTCTACAAGGAGCAGATAAAAAAGTATCATGATCAACAGATTGTCCAATGAAACTTTCAAAAGGATGATATGGTACTTTTTTTCAATTCCATACTGAAGCTATTCCCAGGTAAGTTAAAGTTCAAATGGTCTGGTCCGTACAAAGTTAATCAAGTCTACTCGTCTGGATTAGTTGAGTTAGAAGACAATAATGGTGTTGTCTTTAAGGTGACTGGCCAACGAGTAAAACCATATATCGGTCCTCTTGATTCGATAAACTATATGGCCACCATCTATCTCGATGAAGTCTAAGTACTCGAGGTAACTATGTCTTGCCGAGATAATAAATCAAGCGCTAGATGGGAGGCAACCCATCGTTTTTCATTTTTTTTGTGTTTGCTTTTGATAAATAAAAATACAAAAAGAAGAGTCATGCCACGACCAAAACGAAGGCGCTTGGTGGGAGGTAACCCTTCGTTCTAATGGTTTTTGTTGTTTTTGAGTAAATGTAGGTGCCAGAGGTGTAAACGAGGAGATTGGTTTCGAATTTTGGTTTGGACATATTGCATGTTGAAGGTGGTAAGTTAGGAATGAAGAAGCAAAAGGCTATGGATTGGGAATTCCTTGTAAAAATATAGGCAACGATCAAGGCAAGGCTTATGTAAAACTAGGCCCCAAACAAGGCAAGGCCTATGCTATGGCCTAAGCTCTCGGATTCTAGTGTTCCATAGCATAGGTGCCGCCCATGCTCAAGTATGCCATAGTATAGGCGCCGCCTATGCCAATGCCTTTTGTCTCTAAATCTCATATGCCATGTCATAGATGCCGCCTATGCGTAACAATGCCATGGCATAGGCGCCGCCTATGCTCAACTAGGCTTTGCAAAAGGCGCCGCCTATGCCAAGCACAGGCAAAGAATTAGGCACCGCCTATGGTCACTTTTGGTCTCCAAATCCGATTTTAAATGGGTCAAAACCCGACCCAAGATTGCCCTATAAATAAGAAACTTAGTCCTAGACCAAAAAAACAATGCAAACCTAACATAAGCGCCGCCTACCTCTCCAAATCCTCTCAAAAATTTTCTTTTTTCTCTCTTACTTTGCAAGAACATCATCCAAAGCCATCAATCAAGCAAGTACTTCTTTGTTCTTCATTTATATTTCGTAAGTACTACACTACTACACCTATTATGAATTGTTAAATCTTGAAAGTAGAATTGGTGATTTGAATGTGATTGATTTGTTGTGATACAACTAAGTGAGTGAACGAATACGTAAGGATCATCTTAACTTGTTTCCAACTTGTATTTGATTTTGATGCACTGTCATACTTTTTCGCAATTGACATGGTTAGGAAAATTGCATAATCTTGTCAATAAAAAGCTTAAATGTTGGAATGACTTGTTCATCGAGATGAGAATTATGGTTAACTACCAACATATGAGGTTGTGATTATTTCTAGATGCTATACCTTAATTCAATCTCTATGTAGTAGTCTTGATATATCAAACATGAAAGTATTTTCAAGATTCCCTGAAGCATGACTACACTGATTATATTGTTGGAACATAACACTAAAACATGCCATCAGTTGATCCATCACCACTCAAGGAGCTTTATAATAGACCTCCATATAGGGCAATTCGAGATACATTGTGCGGAACAAGATATATGGCATGATGGAGTAGACACAAGGACATCGGTCGGCACAACACCTTCCCATATGCTCTTTTGAATAGGGAAGATAGGATATGGCTACGAATAGTCAACTCTTGCCTCATTCTAGGAACCCAGTACACAAATATCACACGAGATATAGTGTGCTTTGTGTACGCATTGATGACGAATGTCCCTATCAACATTGGGGCAATTCTTTGATCTACAATGAGTAAAGCTAGGGTACACAAGAGGTCCCACTTTAGCTTTGGCAATCTGTTGATTGCAATATTGAGGAAGGAAGACATCGAAGAGGAACCGGCTAATCATAAACTCCCACACAACCCGAAGAAGGTTGAACTGACAAAGGTTAAAGATGCTGAAACCACACATGGCGTCAACCTTACCACTTTAGAAAGTCATGCACAAGACGAAAGCTTCTTCCGCCACAAATATGGAATGACGATGTTTACAATGATGAGCGGTGGTGATGTTTCAACTGCTGCAGAGCTCCAACAGCTGGATTATAACTACCCAATGAATGAGCACGCGAAGGCGATGTGTGGAGTCGGTGTATACTTTGAGGAACCTCTCGATGATGATGTGCCAATCGATGAAGATCGCAGAATGCTAGACTCCGAAGTAGAGGAGAATTATGATGACGACGATTCCAATGATGATTCCGACGAAGGGGGTCTGACCCCAGACATAGAAGAGGAGTCCGACTGACCAGGATATTCTTATTTATTTTCCACTGAGGGCAGTCTGTCCCGTCTAAGTGTGGGGTGCTGGTATTTGCATACTATACTTCTTTATCTGCATTTGCATTTATTTATGTTTGTTTAGTTTTTTTAGTTAATCGTTTTTTTAGTAGTAAAATTTTTTTTAACGTAAATTTTTTTTAAAAATCTTAACTTGGCATAAAATTGTTCTGATAGGCAGCATGGTATTATAACATGAGTTTGTGCTAAAATCATGACTATTGAGACATTTAGGCTCTAATTGTGACTCACTATGTGATACTGTATGGTTTAATTCCTTCATTTGTTGGGTCAAGAGTCTATGCTACTCCCAAGAAAGTCGACCATGCGCCTTGTGTGTGTGAGGATGTAGTATATTCTATATTTGTGGCTGATGCTAGAACTTGCTTGGTATGTATGTAAAGCGAAATAAGGAGTGCAAGTTTAGAAGATGATTTAGGCATTTCTTTGGAAACCTATACTTGTTTACCTTCTTTTTACCTACCCGTGGACATTATCCTAGTTAAACCCTTTTGAGCCTTTAGCCTATTTTCTTTGACAGCCTCATATGTAAGCCTAATCCATTTTTTTTCAAGACAATAATTTGATCGAAATTCCTAAGTGCTTTAAATTGTAAATTCATGTGACAAAATAAGAGGAAATTGGGTGAGTATGATGCTTTAGAATATATTGGTTCTTGAAATTGTTATGAAAAAAAAATTGATATCATAAGAGGTGTGTTATGAAAAGAAAAAGGAAAGGAAAACTGAAAAGTGAGTTATGTTTAAAATTGAAAAAACAAAAGAGAATAAAAGGGGTGGTATAATAAAAGAAAGTAGAAAAGGTTGTTTGAAAGAAGGTGTTAACGATATAATGTGATGTATTAAAGCGCTTAGGAACATAGTCACTATTTCTGGCCAAAATAGTCCTACCCGTCCCTTAGCCTACATTACAACCTGTAAAAGACCTATTTGATCCTAAGCTTAGCATTCTAATATTTAGTGGAGCATTACACTAAGAGCAAGCCTATGGTCATCAGTTGCAGCATATGAATTCTTTGTGAGAGTGAGAGCGATACTCGTATACCCATGTTTCGATAAATATACTATACTTGTGAGTGATTATGGGTAATATATTGTGAGACACACATGGTTGATGAGTTTTGGGTAGTTGTGTATGATTCTTTGTACCTCAACTTGTGGACACGAATTAACCATCATCACGAGACTAGGTTGGAGGTTGAATTGTTTCTACTAATGATCAGAAAACTACTCTTTGTTGATAATTGTTGTGCCTGTCTTGATGAATATTTTGTGTTGTTTCTGTGAATCCCTAAGTATATGTTTAGAGGGACATGATAGTTTGTTCGAGGACGAACAAAGCTTTAAGTGTGGGGTGTTGATGATAGGCGAATTTATACGCCTAAAGTACTATATTTTACCCATATTTTAGCAAAGTTTTGAGGACAAAATATATAATTCATGCACTTTTAGTCCTTTTTCCTATAAGTGAGCTAACAAACGTGATTAGCAAGTTTTCAGGTATAAATGATTCAGATTTCAGGATTTTATGGATAACTTGATAACAAAGGAAGCTTCACGAAAGAAGAAAGGGAAAGCTTGGATGCCAAGGACCAAAAGTGACGCATGGAAAACCTGTCTCGGGCAAAAACAGCATTTCTCAAGACTTTGGGGATCAGCAGTAACCTATTAGGATAAGGATAATAATGCAGTAACTTATTAGGATTAGGATAATGATGTAGTAACCCAGGAGTATTGGGTTAAGTAATGTAGTAGCTTAGTAGCAATAGGATATGGGTGTTATAAATACCCTATTTTGCTAGATATTTTTAATTCATTCTACTTCTAACTCCGTAACACATCATTCAATCATTCCATCATTCCACAACCTACAATTCTAATTCTAATACTTCTACTTTAAATTCTTATTTTCTTCATCTATTCAATTCTTAATTTCCAAAACAAGAGAAACACTAATCTAAAAGGAAATTCACGCCTAACGCCATACCACGCCATACTACACAAGATCTTTATTGTGGTATAATGATAATGTCTATTGTGATTTCCATCGCATTGATGAGTAGCTAAACTCCTCTGTTGGGGTTATGGAAGCCTAATGAGATATTATCTATTGCTATGAGTTTGTGAATTTGTGACACATATGCTGCTGATATCATTATTCACTTCATCTTAATGCAAATTCTTGTGGTCGCAAACGCATAGAATACGCCAGTATAGCATTAACTTATTCGAAAGAAAAGTTATATGTCTGGAAAAGAGATAATGTCAAGGTAATAGGGCACCATCCCCTTTTAAAAAGTTAGTGCCGTAACTGGATTAACCTCGTGGAGAATTTGTACCATTAGATACGCTTTAAGCTCGAAAGAGTTAAAGTGAAATAATCCTTGATGGTCAAAAGCCGCCTGGATTTACCATAGAATACCATTCTCTAGAAGCACATGCATGTCTGAATTCCGCATAACTCATAGCCAATAGAGACGTATAACTCATAAGGTGGACATAACCCCAACTCTCAATTCTCATTGGTTAACATCCTACTAAACATTCTTTCTTTTTACTTTGCTATTTTCCGTTTTTACTCTATTAGTTTGCTTACTTCAATTGCAGTTACAATCCTCCCTCTTTTAAGAAACTTTCACCAAAAGTCTAATAATCTTTGCTTACTTGGTGACTGGCTATTCCCTGTGGGATCGATACCCAACCCAGTTGGGTTATATATTTGACAACGACCGCTTACACTCTTATGAGAGTTGTAGTTTGAGCGTTATCACTTATCATTTATTCTTTTGTATTTAATATTATGGTATTCAGTGCTCACAATAGGTACTAGCTCATGGGTTACTTGTGCTCCTTCAGGATTATAAGAACTGTAAAACGCCCAGGGTGCACTCTCGGGGTGTTACAAACTTTGTATAAGAGCCTAAGGTTTTAAAGAGTCCTAGAAAGTTTTAAAGTAGCATCAAGTAGAGTCTTGTGCATGGGTGTGTAGTGCACCACACTTATGGAAGAAAGGCTGTGAGACATTTTATGAAAGTTTCTCTTCTTTCAGTATTTAAGTCTTATGAGAGAGCATGATCTAAAGTAAAACTCACTGTCTAACCTATGTCTTCATTAAATTTACAAACATGTCTCTTTAAAAGAATAACAAAAGATGAGAAAAAAACCAGCCAGCACCTCTGCTCTTCCATACAGATCCGCTAGATACGAAAATCTCTCACATACAATTGAGAGCAGCGTTCACCACTCTAGCAAATTCTATAGCAGCTTAAAATAAAAGGCAAACCACTGTTCAGGCCAACCCATTGGCCAATACTGCTACATCAAGGATTTGGAACATCACCATAATAAATCCTCCTTTCTTCATGGGATCCAAGTCTAAAACGATCCATGACAATTCATAGACAAAGTGCAGAAGGTAACAGACATTATGGGGGTGACATCTAGTGAGAGTACTGAGTTGTCAGCATATCATTTGTAGGATGTTGCAAAAATGTGGTTTAAGCAGTGAAATGTAGATTGGCATGTTGATGCAGGGCCTATAGAATGTGGAGAGTTTGCTACAGTTTTCTTAGAAAAATTCTTCCCATTATAGTTGAGGGAGTTGAGGTATTGGAATTTATTAACTTCAGGTAGGGAAGCATGAGCATGATGGAGTGCTACCTCAATTCTACATAGTTAGCAAGATATACTCCCCATGTAATGGCTTACAGAAGGTCCAATATGAGTAAGTTTATGACTGGTGTATCTAATAATTTGGTAAAGGAGTGTAGGACTGCAATGCTTATTAGGGAGATGGACTTGTCTAGATGGATGGTCCATACTCAATAGATTAAAGAGTAGAAGATTAAGAAGATAGAGAGGAAATAAGAGGGCTAGAATGAGTAGTTTTAATTTCAATCATCCAAGGTCAGAAGGTGGTAATCGTCCTCAGTTTCATTAGTGGTCTTTAGCCCTAGCACTTTCATCAAATAGTACCCGTAAACCTAAATTCAAAAATGATAATTGGGATAGTGAAACAGAATCTAAGTCCCAAGGTAGTATTAACAGTGCCCGTACGAACACTCTATGTTAGAAATATGGCAGACGCGATCAGGGTGAGTGTATATCTGACACTGATGTGTGATTTAGATATGGAAAGATAGGAAATTAAATTTGGGAGTGTTGGGTAGTTTCTATGAAAGGTAGTGAGTTGCATCAGCAGGGCCAGTCCAATCAGTCGTCAGTTCTATTTGATCGCCCACCTCATTAGGGTGCCACATCCAGTGCTACCAGTGGTCAGTGTTCGAACATATTATATGCTCTTTAGTCCCAACAAGATCAGAAAAATTCACCTGACATAGTGACTAGTATGTTGCATGTCTTTAACTTACGTATTATTTTTTACTAGACAATAGAACTTCTCTTTCTTTTGTAACTTGATATATAGAAATCAATTTTGGGGTCAGTCCCAAGACTTTAGCGGAGCCCTTTTTAGTGCCTACCTAGTAGGTGTTTCCATTGTAGCCAGGCAGGTATACAAGAACTAAGTGACCCAAATAATCATCATTTATTCAATTCCTCTCAAAATTAAGGGTACCCTTCTTAAGAACATGAAACCCTAGCTCTTAAATTCAAGGACAAATCTCAAGAACATAACATAAATCCTCCCAAATTTAATAAACTAGGTATCTTAGATTTTCATCCATGGGTTCCTTTAACCCATGGAGTCCAAGTATACAATTTAAGTTGTGAAATTATGATCTTTTCAAGTTATCTTGATTTTAAGTTACGATTAAAACATAAACTTTAATGAATCTTATTTTATTCCATGTTTTAGCAAAATTGATGTCCATTACTACACTCCATATGTTTGAGTTTTGTCATACACTGATTTAATTCATGATTTGTGATAATAAGTTGTGCATTAATAGAAGATTTACACTAATTATTATGCTCTATATACACCATGCATATCAAGTGTTTGATAAAATGCTTACAAGGATGAATATTTAATAAAAGCCTTCATGTTATGTTCTCCAAGATTTAGTTTTGTTTTACTATTATTGCTTTTGAGTTTTGGGGTATTAAATACTAGAAAATCATAGTTGGTTACTTAGTCTCATCTTAATATCTTCATAATAACATCAAAACAGATTATGAGCATTACTAAATCAATTAGTTCAACTCAGAAATAGTCAGGAACTCAGTGTTATTCAGTTGGGAATAGCATTTAGTACCAAGTTAGTATAGGGATAGTAAATTCCCCTCATTGGTAGCAGTCTCTATACTCTAAAACTACATAGCCATCATAAGATATGAGAAGCCACACGTCATTTTAGGTGTGACTATCTCACAGGGGTCACCCGTCAGATTAGGCTTGACACCCTTCATCCTTTGGGATAATACAGTATACCAGACAAATGGATCTACATAGCCAGCATTAGTATGCGTGGCATGGTATTAACACCCTTCCAACTGGGGTTACAAGTTTGACCCCAATAAGCTTAGATTAGGGCATGTCGCTTAGATGATACCTCCGACAACCTCAATCCAATAATCAGTCCATTAGTTCAATCTCATTGTTATTTGACCAAGGAAAATAATATCAGTTATTTCAGTATTTAATTTTATAGATTATTTATATAGTTCATTCTATATGCTTGGTCATCCATCCCTTGTATCTACAAATTTCATGTACCTTCAGTATTTACAGACTTTCATGCATACACAATATTTAAAGATTTCACATATTTTCAGTATCTATAGATTTCATGCTCTGTATTTAGTACTCCATGTTTTAGATGTATATTAAGACAATTATTATTCTTATTAATGAAACCATATATGTCATCCTACCACATTTAGCATACTAGTACATTAAAAGTACTGGTCACATAATTTTTTTATGTTATGATGTATTATATCATAGGTTCTGACGCCCGATTCTCGGACTATGCTTTGACTTCTCAGACTCTCAACAATAGCAGTGGTGAGTCCTCATATTTTAAGGGTAGATTATTTTACTCTATTTCTCCAGTTCAATAGTTAGCAGAGTTAGTTGGGGCCTGTCCCATCAATTTCATTTAAAGGCTATCAGACACTACAGTGAGTTATTCAGTATTTAGACTTGAGTTGACATATCAGCTTGTTATTTAGTTTATCAGTATTTTATCAAAATCAGACAGTTGTTTTCCAGTTTTATGGTTTAGTTTTTATTTTTTATATTAAAAACCTATGGCTTATCTGTTATTCTTCATCATTTATGATTATGGTATACAGTGCTCACAATAGGTACCAGCTCATGCGTCAGCTTGTGGTCCTTCAAGACTGTAAGCACTATGTTATGCCCAGGGGTACTCTTAGGGTATTACATACCTGGTATCAGAGACTAATGTTTTAAAGAGTCCTAGGAAACCTAAAAGCCATGTCAGGTATATTCTTGTGTCTGGGTATGTAGCACGCCACACTTATGGATAAGAAGATATGAGACATTTTAGGAAAGTTTCCCTTATTTCATTATTTATGTCGTGCGAGTGAGTATGAGATCAAGTTAAATTCTCAGTCTAATCTATTTCTTCCTTTCATTTACAGAACATGCCTCCCAAAAAGAATAACAGAAGAGGAGCAGGAAACCAGCTAGCACTTTCGCCCGTCTAGGCAGATCCTCTAGATGAGCATTTCTCTCATGCAAAATTTAGAGTTGTATTTACCTCTCAAGCAAATTATGTAGCAGTTCAAAATAAACATCCAACCACTATTTAGGCATACCCACTGGCCAATACTGTTACATCCAATATTCAGAACTTCTACTAAATGAATCCTCCTTCCTTCACGAGATCCAAGTCTAAAAAAGGAATCATGGAAATTCTTAGACAAATTGAGGAAGGTAACAGATATTATGGGGGTGACATCTAGTGATAGTGAGGTGTTAGCTGTATATCATATATATTATGTGGCCCATACAAGGTTTAAGAAATGGAAGGTATATAGGGGTATTGATATCGAGCTTATAGAATGGGAAGATTTTGCTACATTTTTCTCACACAAATTCTTCCTAATAGAGTTGAGAGTGGCCAAGGTGTTAGAATTTTTTAAACCGAGGCAGGGCATCATGAGCGTGAAGGATTATTCCCTTAAATTTACTCAGTTAACTAGATATACTCCTTATGTAGTAGCTGATAGTAGGTCCAATATGAGTATGTTTGTGTCTGGTGTATCTGATAGTATGGTCAACGAGGGTAGGATCACAATGGTGGTGAGGGAGATGGACTTGTCTAGACTAATATTGAATGCTCAATTGATTAAAGAGAAGAAGATTAACGAGTGAGAGAGACAGGAAATAAGAGGGATAGAATAGGTAGGTTTAATTTCAATCAGCCAAGGTCAGAGAGTGGTAATCGTCCTAAGTTTCATTAGAGGTCTTGAGTCCTAGCTCCATCGTCAGCTAGTTTACCCATACCTAAATTTACAAATGATAATTGGATAGGGTAGTAGGCTCTATGTCCCAATGTAGTGTTAAGAATACCCATACGAATCCTTTAAGTCAAAAATGTGGCAGAAAACATTAGGGTGAATGTAGAGCTCGCAATAATGTATGCTTCTAATGTGGTAAGTCAGGCGAGTGGATTCGAGAGTGTCGGGCAATTGCTTAGAAAGGTAGGGAGTTATGTTAGTAGCTCCAGTCGAATCAATTTTTAGTTCTATCTAGTTTGCTATATCAAAAGGGTGACACTTCCATTTCTACCAGCGTTCAGTTTTCGAACAGATTATAAGTTCTTCAATCTCGACAAAATCAGGAAAAGTTTTCTGGATGTAGTTACTGGTATGTTGTAGGTCTTTTACTTACATGTTTATGCATTACTAGACCTTGGAGATTCTCTTTCTTTTGTAACTCCATATATATCCATCAATTTAGGTGTCAGTCCTAAAACTGTGGCAGAGCCTTTTTAAGTATCTACCCAGTTAGGTGTTTCCATAGTAGCTAGGAAGGTATACAGGAACTATCCAGTCACAATATCTCAAAAGTTACTTCAGTTGATCTTGTGGAGTTCGAGATGATAGGCTTTGACATTACTCTCGATATTTATTGGACCAACTCATGTTATGCCTCAGTTTATTGTAGAAACAAAAAAGTTCAATTTCATTTCCCAAATTAACCAATCCTTGATTGGAAGGGTAGTACTAAAGCTCTTAGAGGTCATCTTGTTTTGTACCATAGAGCGAGAAAGATGATATCAAAGTGGTGTATTTACCATCTTGTTTGAGTCAAAGAATAAAATTTAAAAACTCCAACCCTTGATTTTGTTTTTGTTGTCAGGTAATTTCCATATATTTCTTTGAAAATCTTCCCGAAATTCCTCCCAAAGGGAAATTGACTTTGGAATAGACCTTCTTCCAGACACTCAACCCATATCTATTTCGCCATACAGATTGGCTCCAGCTGAACTCAAAGAAGTAAAATAACAGTTGAAGGATCTCCTAGATAAGGGATTCATTAGACCCAATATCTATCGGTATGGCGCACTAGTTCTATTCGTTCATAAGAAAGACGATTTTATTCGATAGTGTTTTGACTATCATCAGTTGAACAAAGGCACCATAAAGAATAAGTATCCACTTCCTAGCATCGATGACTTAGTTGAAAAACTTCAGGGTGCCAGTTACTTTTCTAAGATACACCTCAGATCAGGCTATCAACAACTCAGAGTCAGGGAATATGACATTTCCAAAATAGCTTTTCGAACCCGATATAGTCACTTTGAATATGTAGTTATGTTCTGTGGTCTTAATAATGCCCCAGTATATTTTATGGACCTAATGAATCACATTTTAAAGTAGTACTTGGACATGTTCGTTATAGTCTTCATTGATGACATTTTTGTCTATTCCTGTAGCGAGAATGATCACACAAAATACCTCAAAACCGTACTTCTAACTCTGAGAAACCATCAGTTGTTCACCAAATTCAGTAAGTGCAAATTTTGGCTGAGATAAGTAGAATTCCTTGGCCATATTATTTTTAGTGATGGCATAGGAGTTTATCCTTAAAGAACGAAGCAATGAGAAACTGGCCTAGACCCATCTCTCCATCAGTTATAAATAGTTTCTTGGGTTTGACTAACTATTACCATAGGTTTGTTGAAGTGTTTTCATCTATTGCATCTCCCATGTTTAGATTGACTCAGAATAAAGTTATGTGTCAGTTGTTAGATTCATGCAAGAAGAGTTTTCAGGATTTGAACAACTAACTCACCTCAGCCCATGTGTTAACTTTACCAGATGGTTCAGATGTGATTATTCTGTATTATGATGCATCTAAAGTAGGTTTGGGTTGTGTCCTCATGCAGAGAGGTAAGGTCATAGCCTATGCCCTTAGACATCATCAGGTCCATGAGAAGAATTATCCTACCTATGATCTTGAGCTAGCAGTAGTAGCGTTTGCCTTTAAGATTTGGAGGCATTACTTGTATATGGTGTATGTTAATGTGTTCACATATCAGAAAACCCTTCAGTTTGTGTTCTCTCATAAAGACTTAAATTTCCATAAAAGAGGATGATTAGAGTTATTGAAATATTATGACATGATTGGTATATATCATTCGGGCAAGGACAATGTAGCGGTTGATGCTCTCAGTAGACAATCTATATGTTCTGTTGTTCATGTTGAGGATGTTATGAAGAAATTAGGTTACGAAGTTCATAACCTTTCCTGACTTGGTGTCCTCTTAGTCGATTTAGAAGAAAGTAGTGTATGGGTGTAGAGTAGTTCAGAGTCATCTCTAGTTTCTGAAGTGAAAGAAAAGCTGGATAGAGATCCCGATCTAGTTAAGTTTAACGAATTAGTCAGAGATTAAAAAGTGGAGGTTATCTCCCAAGGGAGACATGGTGTGCTATGTTTTCAGTGTCGATTATGTGTGCTTGGTGTAGATGATTTGAGGAAATTAATTATTGCATAAGTGCATGGTGCTCATTATTCAATTTATCTAGGGGCCACTAAGATGTACCGCGATTTGAGCGAGATGTATTGGTGGAGTGTGATGAAGAGATATATTATAGATTTTGTAGCTAAGTTCTCTACGTGTCAGCATGATAAGATCAAGCACCAGAAGCCTAGTGGGTCTATACAGGAGTTCAGTATTCCCACGTGGAAATAGGAAGAAGTGAACATGGACCTTATGATGGGTCGTCCTCGTACTCGTACTCGGCATGATTTTATTTGAATTATCATAAATAGAATGACCAAATCAGTTCATTTTTTTATAGTCCATACCTCTTATTTAATTGAGGACTATGCCAAACTCTATCTTAGAGAGTTGGTTCGGTTGCACAGTGTTCCGTTATCCATCATCTGAGATACAGGTACCTTGTTTACCTCTCATTTTTGGAAAGCTTTACAAAAGGGTCTTGGTACTCAAGTACACCTCAGTACAACGTTCCACCCTCAGACATACGATCAAGTAGAAAGGGCAATTCAGATTCTTGAGGTTATGCTGAGAGCATACATAGTGGATTTTAAAGGTAGTTGGACTAGCCACTTACCTTTGATTGAGTTTGCATATAATATTAGATGAATTTCATGGGTATAATGATTAATTTCATGAAAGCTAGTAATTTAACTATGGACAAAAACCCAAAAATAAGATGAAGATTAATTCAATTCAATTCGCATGAAAGTTCATTTCTCAACAATCTTGTAGTTTTAAAATACATTTGTGGACTCTATGGGTTGAAGGGACCCATAGATTCACACCTAACATACATTTTAATGTTAATTATTGATGTTTCCTGGAGAATTGTTTAATCTTTATTCTTGAATTTTTAAACTAGGGTTTCATGCTTTTGAGAAAGAATGAAGTACTTTGGGGAAAACTGAATGAATAATGACATATTTTGGTCATTTAGGGATTAATTTCATATTTAAGGATAATCTAGGCCATTAGAAAAGACTAAGTTGCCCTTGGGATTTAAAATCCCATAGCTAGAACACTGATTAAGGGCTCTCCATGATGGAGCTAAGGGTTCATCGCGATATCCACTGCGATGTGGTGGAATCGCGGTGATTCTCTAGATCATGACAATTGCTGTTTTGGAGTTTTCCATGATGCGGTGCAGTTGTAGTTACCCTCTTGAAATTGACAAATCCCAAATGTCCTTCAGCATAATGCGATTTAGTGCTCATCGTGATACTCACCGTGACTCGTCCTAATCGCGGTAAGCCACTTTTTTTAAATAAACTGACCTAACTATTTGCTTGGGTATGAGATTTGGGTGAATTTTCTGTCGTTGTAAAGTTGACTGAATTTCCTATGCATTGGAAGGTGATAAACTAAAAAATATTAAGTATTTCATAAATTTTGAATAGGATAAATCATGTACTTAGAGCTATGTTAAGCTCTGGGAATTCAGGGTATTACAATTTCTCCCCCTTAGGAACATTAAACCTGGAATGAGATTGATTTAGATGAGAAAAACTGATAGGCTAAGATGATAAACTGAACATGCATAACTAAGACATGACTACGTTACTAGACTACTGAAAAACTAAGTTCTTATACTAAAAATGCATATTTGATGCATGGAATACATTACTTAAGCTAATGGTAAGCTGAATTTTTGCATTAAACATGCATATCTGATGCATGTGTACATGTCTTAACTGATTCATGAATGCACAAACGAATATACAATAGTTAGCAATACAAAGTTTATAATTACAACTGAACATGGAACTAATTAAATCCAAGCAAGACTATTACCTAAAGCTAAATCAGAGTTTGCGGAAAAGAGGTGAGGATACATCGTCTGTATATCTATTCCTGCTTCCCAAGTTGCTCCCTCAACAAACTGATTTCACCAAAGAACTTTGACTAAGGGAACCTTTTTATTCCTCAGTCTATGAATTTGATGATTGAGGATCTAGACTGGAACCTCTTTGAAAGAAAGAACATTCTTAATATTTACATCCTCTAAAGGAACTATAACTGTTGGTTAACCAACACATTTATTTAACAAGGAGACATGGGATACTGGTTGTACTGAAGCTAGATATGAAGGAAACTCGCGCTCATAAGCTACCTTTCCAAAATGACTGAGAACTCTATAAGGATCAACATATCGGGTACTCCTATCATGGGAGAGATTTTCAAGTACATAAAATCACCGATCTAATAATCAAGATCCTTTCACCACACATCTACATAGGATTTTTATCATCTCTGGGTAGCCCAAAGTCATTTTCTAATAAACTGGACCTTCTCTAAGGCATCAAATACTAAGTAAAGCCCTACAACTGTGGCCTTACCAACCTCAAATAAACCAATTGGAGATCCACATATCCTACCATAGAGGGATTTAAACGAAGCCATCTGAATACTGGAATGATAGTTGTTATTATATAAAATTTCAATCAAAGACAAGTGGCCATCCCAACTACCCTTAAAATCAACAATGCATACTCCCAGTATATTTTCTAGAATCTGAATGGTCCTTTCTGCTTTACCATCTTTCTTAGGGTGGAAGGTTGTATTGAGATGAACTTGGGTATTGAGACCCTTTTGGAATGCATTCAAGAAATAAGAGGTAAACTAGTACCTATATATTGGATGGTAGATATTGGGACTCTGTGTAACCTGACCAATTCTCTAATATAGAATTTGGTGTATTCCTCAATTAAATAGAAGGTATGAACGGGAAAGAAAAAAGTTGATTTGGTCATACTATCTATAATAACTCATATGGAATCATACTGATAATGAGTACGAGGAAAACCCATCACAAAGTCTATGATCACTTCTATCCCTTTCCATGTGGGAATAATGAACTTCTATATGGACCTAATACGCTATTGGTGCTCAACACTAACTTTCTGACATATAAAGCACCTAGCCGTAAATTATGCAATATTTCTCTTCATCCCACTCCACAAATAGATCACCCGCAAATCACGGGACATCTTAGTAGCCCTTGTATGAATCGAGTAATGTGCACCATGCACTTCTGCAAGAATTCTTTGCCTCAAGTCATCTACACCTAGCACACATAAACAACCCTGGAAACACAACACACCATCTTTACCTTTGGAGAAAACCTCTACTTTCTTATCGCTGACTGACTCTTTCAATATCACTAGACTGGGATCTTTATCCTGTTGTCCTTCACCTCAAAAATTAGAGAGGATCTGGAACTACTCTTAACATATATACTACCTTTCGCTGAATCGACTAAGTGGACCCCTAGTCGGGCAAGCTGATGAACTTCGTGATGTAACTTCTTATTACTATCCTCAACATGAGCAACACTACCCATAGACAGTCTACTGAGAGCATCAACCACTACATTGGCTTTGACTGAATGATATATAACACTGATGTCATAATCCTTTAACAAATCTGACCACCTTCTGTGAAGCAAATTCGAATCATTCTAAGAAAAGACACATTGTAGCCTCTTATAATCATTGAACACATCAACATGCACTGAATACAAATAGAGTTTCCAAATCAATAAGGCGAACACTACAACTACTAACTCAGGATCATGGTTAGGGTAATTCTTCTCATAGGGTTTAAACTATCTAAAGGCAAAGGCTATGAACTTACCTCTATGCCTGTGGACACAACCCAAACCTACTCTTGATATATCATAGTACACAACAAACCCATCTAAAACATATGGCACAATGAAAATTAGGGCTGAGGTGAGTCTAGTCTTCAACTCCTAAAAACTTTTCTGGCAAGAATCTGACCACTAAAACTTGACTTCTGAGTTAATCTAGACATGAGGGATGCAATAGATGTAAACCCTTCAACAAACTGATGGTTATAACAGCTAATCCCAAGAAATTTCTGATATCTAATAGAGAAATATGTCTTGGTCAGTTTCTCACCGTTCTGATCTTGTAGGGATCAACTGTAATGCCTTCACCGAAAATAATATGACCAAGGAAAGGTACTGACCTTTGCAAAAATTCAAACGTACTAAATTTGGAAAAAAATTAATGAGTTCTAAGAGTCAGAAGTATGATTCTACGGTGGTTTTCATAAGCATTCTCATCACGGAAATAGACAAGAATATCCTTGATAAAGACTATGATAAACATGTCCAGATACTTCTTGAAACCTTGGTTCATCAAGTCCATAAAGGTTGTTGGATCGTTGATAAGACCAAAAGACATGACTAGAAACTTGAAGTGACCATACCAGGTTCAAAAAGTTATTTTTGAAATGTCACATTCTCTGATTCTGAGCTAATGATAGGTTGATCTGAAGTCTATCTTTGAAAAATATTTGGCTCCCTGAAGTTGGTCAAACAAGTCATCGATTCTCGGTGGTGGGTACTTATTCTTGACTATAACTTTGTTCAACTGATGGTAGTCTATGCACATTCATAGAGAACTATCTTTCTTACGGAGATATAAGACTGGTGCGCCCCACAGGGAAATGCTGGGTTTGATGAAGCCTTTGTTTAAAAGGTCCTTTAACTGCTCTTTTAAATCTCTAAGTTCTGTTGGTGTCATTATGTATGGTGAAATATATATAGGCTTAGTATCTAGAAAAAGGTTTATTCCGAAGTCTATTTTGCCAACAGGAAGAACTCCAGGAAGATGTTCTAGAAACACATCTGAGAATTCATTTACTATTGGAACTGACTCAAGATTGGGAGTTTCTAAGTTAGAGTTTTCACTCGTACAATATGATAGATACATCACTTAGATATCATTTTTCTTACTCTGAGGTATGAAATCAACTTACCATTAAGAACTATAGTACTACACCTCTATTCAAGGACTAGTTTATTTGGAAACTAAAAATGGAATCTTCTATTTCAATAATAAACTAAGGCATAACATGAATGGAGCCATTT
The DNA here is from genome assembly GCA_030864225.1 of Capsicum baccatum var. pendulum. NCBI lineage: Eukaryota > Viridiplantae > Streptophyta > Magnoliopsida > Solanales > Solanaceae > Capsicum > Capsicum baccatum. The sequence continues at coordinate 193,484,467 of CM061558.1, read as the reverse complement.
TACCCCTAGAATAACATCAAAATCTATCATCTCTACTTTTATTAAATCTGTTGAAGAGACTTTCTGAGATATCATAACTGGATAGTTTCTATATACCCATTGGCTACGATATTCTGTCTCACTAGGGTAGATATTAAGATTTTTTGTTTGACTTTGAAGTCGACTGCTATATAGAGAGTTACAAAAGGCAAAGAAGATCCTGGATCTAACAAAGCATAAATATTTAAATGGAAGATCTATAACAGACCTGTAAAAACATCAAAAGAATTTTCCTGATCTTGTTTCGACTGAAGTACATAAATCCTATTTAGGTGTTGCCTACTGGTGGCACTGGAAGTGGCCCCCTGCTGATTTAGGCAACCTAACTAAGCTGAAGGTTGATTATACTGACCCTGAGAACCTAACTGAGGCCAATCTCTGACTCTATAGCCTGGGTTGCCATATCCAAAATAAACATCACTGACAGCTCTACAGACACCTTGATGATTTTTTACACAAATATATAAAAGAGTATTTGTTTGAGTACCGTTATTTGAGTACTGCTGACACTACCCTGAGATGTAGAGCTTGGTACTCTATCTTTTCTACCTTTTTTGAACTTAGGGACAAGAGCACTGGCTGAGGATAGAGATGGAATTGAAGACTTTCGGAGAACTAGGAACACTTTTTGCCCTCTGACTTAGGCTGATAAAATTTAAGCTACCTATTCTAGCTCTCTTTTTATGCCTCTCTGTCTCTTTATTCTTATTCTCCTCTATCAACTGAGCATAGACCATGAGCCTAGATATGTACATCGTTGTTCTGTACTCCTTAACCATACTATCTTACACTTCTGATGTGAACTTGCTCATTCTGGATCTATTGTCTACCACTACAAGAGGAGCATACCTGGATAGCTAAGTAAATTTGAGGGAATACTCCTTCATGTTCATACTACCTTGCTTGAGTTTGATGAACTATAACACTTTGGACTCTCTCAGCTCTAAGGGAAAGGATCTATCTAGTAAAGTAGTAGCAAACTGTTCCAACTCTATCATCTCTGTATCTGTGCCCCTGTCTACCTTACACTTCTTAAAATATGTATGAGCTACGTCTTGTAGATGATCGGAATCTAACTCAGCACTCTAACATTCACTCCCATGATATCTATGACTTTCTGAGCCTAATCAAGGATCTCCTATGGATCCTCTTCAGAATTAGATCCTGAGAATAAGAAAGGATTTATTCGGGTGAAGTGTTGAACCCTGACTGCAGTAGTATTGGCCACCGGGTTGGTCGAAGTAGAATATGGCCATTCATTCTAAGATATAATGGAATTGGCTAAAGTAGTACATAAATCTCTAAATTCTTCATGGGAAACATCTTAATCCAAGGGATCTGCCTGAACGGGCTGAGGTGTTGACTGGTTTTCGGTTCTTTTTCTGTTAGTTTTTTTAGGAGGCATGTTCTGTAAATAAAAAAGAGAAGAGAATTAGGCGAAGAGTTTAACTTAATCTCACATTCAGTAACACCATATGAATACTAAAAGAAGGGAAATTATTCCTAAAACGTCCATAAGTGTGGCGCATTACACACCCATGCACAAAACTCTACGTGATGAAGCTTTTAAACTTCCTTGGACAGTTTTGAATCTTAGGCTCTGATACCAAGTTTGTAACACCCCGAGTTGGTACCTCGGATGATACACGATGCTTATGACCCCGGATGACCACAAGCTAACCCATGATTGATATCTGTTGTGAGCACTGGATAATATACTGAAATAAATATTGTTTAATAAACTAAAATGTCGTAAGGTTCAAAATCTATAAATTTTGATAAAGTGGATCAACTGATATAACAATCTGTAAAATTGAACATTGTCTTAAAACTAGTTTGAAAAGCCTCTAACTGAAACTATCTAAATGTGGAGTTGATAGGATAAGACCCTAACTAACCTCACATACTAAAATACTGATACTACTAAAAATTTAAAATAAAAAAATATCCTCAAATGATGAGGAGTCAATGCTAAATATATTGTTGGCTGAATCTAGATCTTTCTATACGCGGTCAGGAACCTAAGCATTCGAACCTATGATATGAAACATCATAGAGCTAGAAATATTATGCTTCAGTATGTGGAATGTACTGCTATACTAGATTGGGTAAGGCTGAGTGCAGGGGTTCATATGCATGAAATAACTGACTGCATGATATAGAGTAACTAATCATAAAAGTACATAGATAACTGATACTACTGTAAATACTGAGTGTAAACTAATATGTATATAATATATATTATGAATAAGCTTGTATAAAGCTAAGTCCTTAATTCGAATACTAATTAACTAATATTTAAAGTTACTAATAACTAATTTACTGATACTGTTTAAATGTATCAGATAGTCCTGATTCTGTAGAACTGAATTGAGTTCTATTCTGGAGAATAAGACTGAAACTGTGAGAGGTAATCATCTAAATGATATTCACAAAATAAGATAAGATAACTGAGTTGGAATCCAATTTGTAACCCCAATTGGAAGGATGTAAATACCATTCCATGGGTAATGATAAGATGAGAGTTATCCTCATCTAGCACGTACTCTAATGAGATTGGTAGAACCCTAAACTGGCAGGTTAAAACACCTCATCAACTCTCAACTGAAGGTTTGATGTCTCAACCTATCCTGCCTATGTAGTTCTGGAACACAAGGATTGCTTTAAAGGATCACACCCTAAATTGGAAGGTGAGCCCCCATCCTTGGGTTCACTCGGTGCTGAATCCTAGTCCCAACTAAAAGACTCTGAACTAAGCATACTGAACTAGATTAGAATTAGATTGATTTTAGTAAGTTTTCCTAAATTCTATAAGTGACTGTGAGTACAACTTATCATGACATGACTGAGATTCTATAACAGACACAGGCTCTGGGTAAGCAGCTAAATTGTTGGGTATTAAATACCCCAGGACTCGATATCATGAAAAGTAAAGGATAGCATACTCTTGAATAACATGACATTGTTAACTTGTTCATACTTCATCCATAGACACTTTTTATCAAAAACTTGTAAGGGATCTACTTATTAATAAATGGGGAACACATACTATCAGTTTATAATGGCACTGATTCAATCACACAGGCATTTTATCAAACACATATGGAGCATGCTTAGGTTGTATGAAAATCAACACACATAGTTATCATAGCTACATAAATCAACTTGTAAATTAAAGGGGCTCATCTAGAAGATCATTAAATTCAACACATATTATGATTAACTATGGACAAAAACCCAACAATAACATGAATATGAATTTAATTCAATTCAAGCATGGAAGTTCATAACTTAACAATCTTGTAGTTTGAAAATGGATTCGTGGAAACTATGGGTTGAAGGATCCTATAGATGAACACATAACATACCTCAGAATGTTAATCATTGATGGTTCTTGGATAAATTCTTAATCTTTGTTCTTGAATTTTTGAAACAAGGGTTTCTTGCTTTTGAGAGAGAATGGTGTACTTTGGGGACAATTGAGTGAGTAATGATATATTTTGGTCATTTAGGAATTAATGTTGTGTTTAAGGCTGATCTGGGTCATGGAAAATGTCTAAGTTGCCCTAGGAATTTAAAATCCCACAACTGGAATGTTGATTAAGGCCTCAGCGGAATACGGTGAATGGGTCATCGCCATATTCACTAGATGTGGTGGAATCACGGTGACTTTTTGGATCATGACAATTGTTGTTTAAGGGTTCACCGTGATGCGGTGCAATCACTGTGACCCTTTGGAAATTGAAAAATGCCAAAATGGCCTTCATCGTGACCAGATGGAGTGCTCATCAAGATAATCACTGTGATGTGGCCTAATCGCTTTGAACCACTATTTTTACATAAAATAATACCTCTTCCCTCTAATGTCAGATTTGGGCGAATTTTATAGAGTTTGAATGAATTTCCTATGCATTGGCTGGCGCTAAACTAAAATATAATGAGTATTTCATAAATTTTATATAGGATAACTCACGTACTTAGAGCTAAGTTAAGATCTAGGATTTCATGGTATTACACATATTTGAAAAAGTGTATTGGTGATCCAGCTATAGTAGTTCCCTTAGAAAGTGTGGATATTTAGAATAGTCTTTCCTATGAGTAAGTTCCAGTCGAAATTCTCGATCGTCAAGTTCATAGACTAAGGAACAAAGAAGTTTCACTAGTCAAAGTTCTTGGGCAAAATTAGTTTGTTGAGGGAGCCATTTGACAAATAGAAGGAAATACGTGGACCAAGTACTCTCAGCTTTTCTCCATGAATTCAGATTCAGTTTAAGGTGTTAATCTACTTAAGATTCCTCTCTATCATGCTAAGTTTAAGTTGAACATCATGTCATGTTAGTTGTGCATTTATGAATCAGTTCAGTGATGCATTCCATAAATCAGATATACATGTTCAGTGTGTAAGATCATTCCATCAGTTTTCTCAGGTTAACCAGTTTTATTTCATTACGAATGATCCCAACCAACAAAATAAAAATGAATAGGGCAACCACGAAAAGAACAAGCATAAAAAATTAAGTCCATAGAAATGTAAAGATAGAATAAAATCACACTTAACCCAAAAATTCATAATCATTGGAACCTAAGAATCCATAGCAGAGACGATATTCTATCGCACACTATTTTACTTATGAAAAGCGATATCCAATATGACAACTCTTATAGAAAGGTTAAAAAAGAAGAGTCGCCACCTAATGAAGTAAAGTGCATTAGGGCACCATTCTACACTATTATAATTTATTTTATTATTTAGTCTAAGTCACCAGAAATTTGAATAAGAAATCAAGTTACCTCAAAAGAAGGGTGTTAAGAACCTTTCAAGGTTCACAAATATGAATCCCGATCAATTACTTATATTACTTTATTATGTGGAAACTTAAATTAATATATTGAAATTAATTTAAATATGTTGGAATTAATTAAAATATTTTGAAAAGTAGTTTTAATATGCTGGAATTTATTTTAAAATGTCGGAAATTCTATTTTAATATGTTGGAAATCAACTAAATACGCTGAAAATCAGTAATATATATACTAAAAATTGATAAAACACATGGAAAATTAATAGACATATTTAAAAATAGTTATAATATTCCAAAAATTAATCATATAGGTTTAATTGACATGCTCAAACTTAGTTTTCATATGTTGAATATTAATTTATTATCATTAAACATGATTTCTAGGTGGTGCAACAATTTAATTAATAATCTTAGATGTACTACCTAAGTGATAAAGTAAATGCATTATAAAAAAGTATTCAAGTCACATAATACCGAAACCCATAACTAGCCCCCAATATTTAATTACATCGAAAGAGTTAGAAAAAATATTATGAAAGACCCAAAATGGATAGATATTACGTATAGTGTATAGGATATAGTTGGACAATCTCTAAACGAAGCACAGAAGTCCAAAACTCTGATAAATCTTCATTTTTTCAAACAATACACCCTCTAATAGGACTTGTTAGTCATAAAAATATCCATGTGCATAAAAACATACTACACCCACAGAGAAACAGATAGACATGAAGAGACAAGGACATCATTTCAACATTAGTTGTATAGACATATTCTCTATGTTACATGAAAACTATAACTTAAATAATGAAGATTGCATCGATAGAGATTTATCACTTAGCAACAAAAATAAGAAGTAAGAAAAATTGTTGATAACGAGAAAAAACACTAGTCAAGAGACAACACTTATAAAACACAAGATGAGGACTTAAAGTATATATTTTTTATTTGTAGAGAGAGTTGATGCATGAAAGTGTGAGTTAAAATAAGAGAAGAGAGATTGTTTATATAGTGGAGAGTAGTCTAAAATTAATGGAAGGACAAATATTCAGAAAATCAATTATGGAAAGTAAAATGAAAATATATATTTCAAAGAATTAATAATGAAAATACTTTTTCTTTAAATAAACTAAATCACTTTGGAGTAGTAAATTATGTCACAATTTCCATTGTAACGAAATGATTTTTGATGACTCAAGTGAAATATTTATTTTTATGTGATTAGATTATTTTAATCCTTTCTATGGTTGCTTTGTGGTATTTTCGGAGTGTGGGGATAATTGGCATGATACTCAATGTATTTCAGTATTATTTGTGCAATATTGTGACTCTCGATTCTAAAAGTCAGGAAATTAGATTTTGGTGGTAAACTTTGTGAAAATAACATTTTCATGAAAATATGATATACTATTTAGTCCAGAGTGTCGAATTTAATAGGGTGACATAGTTTGTTTACATTAATGAAATTTTGGATAAATTATGAGGGATCCGTGGAGACTTGAAGAATTTCAAGTCTCTAGCTGGTGCTGTTGCACCTGCAATTGCAGAAGGCCAGTCACATACGCGACTTAGCTTATCAATAGAAAGTGCCGCAAACACAATATCTAGATCATGATTGTGAGCCTCTTTAAAGTGATAATAGTTTTACGTATGCATTACCCACCCTAAGGCCAAGTATCGCGTACACGACCCGGTGATTGGATATGTGATGTATGGATTCTTTATATACCCATCTTTAGCTATTTTTCATCATTTTTGAGACTTGGAACATAGCATTTCCTGAGTTTGAGAAATTTCATTCACATTTTATCTTAAGTAAGGTATTTAGCACCTATTTCAACTACTTTCTCAAAATTTAATAATTAATTCTTGGTTAAACGCGTATTTAAAGGTAGAAATTGAATATTTTAGCCGTTCAAGCCTACAAATTTTAATTCTCTTATTTAAGCCCCTATTTCAACCCTTTTTCACATGGGCAAGTTTCTAATTATATAATTATAACTTTTTTTATTTCATCTCTAGTGCATCGGGTTTTCTTTCTTTTTCTTTTACTTTCATCTTAAAAAATATCAATTCTTATTTTAAAATCAATTTTGAGGATTTTTGACTGTAAAGCTTAAACATGGGTCTTCTTTAGTTTGAACCCCAATTCTATTTCTTTTTTCTTGGGTCTTTAGCTATAACTATAAGAACATGAAGAGCATGTTTCAAAAGAAAAGTTTAAATTTTGCCCTTCTTTTTGAAAGCCTAGTTTGAAGGTTCGTTTTGACCCCAACTAAAAAATAGACAATATGGGTATCTTTGAATTTCTTTGGTAGCGGAGATTTATATTTCTATGATTTAGTTGATTTTGAGTTTGTTCCTGAGGATTAGGGCTTCGAGTTGAAGGATCTTGGACAGGTTTTTTGATATTTTTGGTAGGTTATGTCTTTACTTTCTTTCGATTGGTTTGAGTAGTTAATGTCAGCAGAAAAACATGTTAGGGTGCGGGAACTAATCATGGAAATACTTATAATTAATGTGTTGTACCCCTGTGGGCCTATATATTATTGTGTTTGGTGTTTTTTGAATATTATTTTCTATGTGTGATTGTGTGGGTCCTATATGGCACTGTCGGATATGAATTATGGAAATTAACTATGTCTTGTATAATGAAAAAGCATAATGGCAGAAATTATGTATTTAATTATATTCTACTCTCTCGGCATATGATTTATGTTGGGATTCATGGATAGTCTGAAATAGTAAGTCGCTTATTGGCTCACTTGGTTGGTATACATTTGTTGGATATGGAACTTCTCATTCTAGTTTGTTGTAAGCATTATATAATTATATCATACACATTCATGAAACGTTGGTACGACCATCAATATAATAGAAACACTGGCTTTTCTTACTGAAGCGTGACATCTTTAAAACCCTTAATCGGTGGATGTGGCAGAAATAAGTTATGAAATATGGTATTAGATATTGGTTGTATATGGGTTAATGAACCCCCATGTGTCTTACATTGTAATTATTTATCTTTGTAAGTGTATACGGAGGTTGTGTGATAACCTTGGGCATCATCATCAGTATATTCACCATTATCATCATTATCATTATTATCATCATATCTAATGCATTTGTATTTAAATATATATTTATTTGATATATTAGTTTTCCTTATGTGATCCTTATCTATATGTATTTCTTCCGTCGTATTCATATGTCTGATTACCTATATACCCGTCTTACCCCTTCGTATTGATATGGTGTATGTGAATATTATAGAACTGTTAGTAGAGAAGTGTTGGCTACCATTTGAAACATTTTTCAGTTTTAGGTGACGTACCCTAGTGTATATTTTGTATGCTTTATTTTCTGCTTTGCTTACTTGGCCTATGATACCTACTGACTACAAGTGGGCATACGCACCCCTACTATGACCTTTTAATGTAGATCCATGTTCCAGTATGCCTTATGGTAGTTGATATTGTGCAAAACTTTGGAGATATTTGAGGGAGAATTTGGATTTTTGCTTTCGGAGTCTACTGCTACCTTTCTTTATTTAGTCTGTTTCATTATTTTCCATTTAGAGAGAGTTGTTTCTTTTTGGATATGTTATTTATTTTTTTATCTTAGGTTGTTCTAGTTAGTTCTTACATTGTGACACCAGGTTTAGTGATTATGGTATAATATCTTTGGTTATGTCCTTTCACTTTTCTTATATTGTGTGGTTCGGCTTCTTTCTATAAGCATTAGTTTGGATCTTTGATATTATTTTTTCTTTTCAATCAGTTTGTGTGATAGGCTTACTTGTCAAAGCGTTGCCGTAAAAAGTACCATCAGAACTCTTAGTTTTTGGGTCGTGACAACAATAAATAAGCAAGTAAGAATACTTTTGAATCAAAAGAAGACAAAATAAAACATGACATTAGACGACCAATATTTGCCATAAATAAATGGATACTCACACAAATCACAGTTAGATAAATAAGAGGAATATACTTATGTTAATAAAAAGTCAAAACTTACCAAAACAGATCAAGCTTAGGCTATTGTACTTTTCCAGAAGTCAGTAAATATTAAATTCAAAACTATATCATAATTACTTAATTACTGAAATTATTTTAAGGAAAGCCTAATTGATTAGAGTAAATCAATCCTCCAGGTTTTCAATGACATACAACTAAAAAACTTGTCCAATTTAAACAAAATAAATAAATATTATCTATGAAATAAAATTTAAAATTGTTGAATTGGAGATTCAACAAGATCATTTTAATACCAATGCAACATTGAATCCTAAAAAATAAGGTAACAAGGACAAGAAATTTAAAAATTGTAAAAATCAAAATAAATTCTACAACTATGGTTAGCCGAAGTTGATAAAATTTGAGGCTTTTAACTTTTGATAGTCTAAGAAAATTAGCGAACAGTAATCAAAAAACTCAAAATAAAATTTTCAACCAATCTTCGTTAAATTCATATCTAAGAATTTGTCAAAAGGAAAAAAAAGGGGTAAAAGATATTAAAATTTAGACATTAGGATTAAGAAGAAATGAAGCATGGAATGGATTCTTAAGAACCCATCCTATGACATTAAAATATTTTTATGAGATTTTATTGGAATATGGCATAGTAGAGTGGTGTTGACTTGTAGTGGATTTTACTGGTGTGGAGTGGTCTGGCGATGATTCAACAATTTATTAGAGGAGGGTTGGGGTGATATAGAAAGAGAGAAAAGGAGAGCTCGTAGAACAAAAAAGAGAGAGAGAGAGTAGGAAGGGAAAGAGAAATAAAAGGACGATAGGGGTCCACCATCCGATGGTTCTCCATTAGAGACTTACCAATAATGTGGTGGCAAAACAAAAGGGAGATGTTAGTAAAAGGGTGGGTCGAGGCTGGAGAAGTGAAAAATTAATTAGGTTTATGATATTTTTTGGGGTTTGACATTATTAAAAATAAAAATAAAAATATGATTTAATCTAGACAATTAATCATAGGATTTGAGTAGCTAGGATTGAAATTAAGGCATGGGTTAGATTATGGTTCAACCTGATGGATTAAATTAGAATTGGCTCAAACTGAATTTTGATTAGGATATAATTGAGTCAAATTGGACTTAAATTGGGCTAAAATTGACATTATTTCAGTAAAATGTAGTAGAAATAAAATAAATAAGAGTGGTTGAGTTTAATTAAGATTCTATATAATAATATAGTAATAAATTAATAAATATATAATAACAATAATAACAAAATTAACAAACATTATAAAAAAAATTATTCTCAATTTAATTACATAAATATAATTAATGACAAATAACATTTCATATAAAATCAATGATATTAATAATTTAAAATAAATTAGACAACTATAAATTATATATATCAATTTTAAGAAATGTTGTAATAGTAATAGATGTAGAAGTAATGGTTGTAGTGGTGGTGATAGTGGTAGTAGTGGTAGTCATAGACGTAGTAATAGTGGCAATTGTGGTGGTGGTGACAGTGGTGGTATTGACAGTAGCAGTTGTAGTAATATCAGCAGCATTAGTAAGTAGTAGTAGTGGATGTAGTAGTTGGAGTAGCAACGAAAGTAAAACTGGCACTAGTGGTCGCAGTAGCAGTAGCAGTAGTAGCATCAGTGGTGGTGGAACTAGAATAGTATATTTTGATATGCCTTGCCTAATTTCTCTATTTAAGAAGAATGTTTATCGGACCTGAAGATCTACTCTTCTTTGGATATTGGAAAGTAGTGGATGCTCTAATTCTAGAATTATGATGGCCCATGGAATAGGATAAACTTTAGGCTACGCAATAGGTGGTTGTTTCCCTCTTGGAGTGTCATGACCCGAGACTACCCCTGGTCGTAACACGGTGCTTAGAATAACAAGTTACCCCAAGCTAATCCATGTACGAGCATGATGCTTGAGAAACTGATTTAAATTATATATAAAAATTAAATTTGTTGAGAGGAAGCATATTCATGACATAATCTATTTCAAAGCATTATTCTTCAATGTTTACTACATTGTAATATGAAAGAAAGTGGAACTTAAACTATGTTCAATGACTCTAACTGACCATCTATGAAGCTTCTACTAATACTGACAATACGTAGTGGGTACATGACCCCAACTATCCCTAATGAATATATACGAATAAGACAATATAATACAAGAACTGCAATTAACTTAAGTCTTCAAAATAAAAGAACTTATCACTTGCTGACTGAGTGTTGTGATCTGCGTGACTATGATCGTGATAGTAATGATACGAATCTAAATCACATGAAAAATACAGGGAAAATATGTATGCTATTAGTACTTTAAAATGTACTAAGTATGTGAAATATCTACTAGTCATGAAAATACTTAAAACATGTTTTATAATCAAGGACATAAGCCATTTACAGAAATATGCATTTAAAATATGTATGTACGTAAAAGTTATAAGGCGTAGTAAAATTTTTAAATCATGAACTAAAATATTTCTATAAATTGGGAAGCTATACCAACATGACTATTAAATTTAATATCAATATAATAGTGAGTATGGTGTAAATCTATACTAAGGGTCATTTATAAATAATGAATCTTAAATTGTAGTAAATGAATAGATGCAATGGACAAATAAAAACATGTAATGTACAAAAATGAATATCTGAATAACTGAATAAAAGGTCATACATATCTGAACTAAAATATAAACTAAATATAAATTACGGATTGTGGTAGGTAACTATAACCAACATACCCGAATCTTAGCAAAATAGAGGTCTAACCTATAACCTGAGTTGAAAGGGTGCTAGTACCTTGCCTAGGGCACCAACATTGGATGACTTTAATGCATTAAATTAATGTCAGAAAGGACTACGATATCAGTCCTCTACTGTAGGGTGACTATTTATAACCTATGGTGGCAATGTAGTTATGGAACTTAGGGATTCTACCAAAGGTCTCTGTCCTTAACTGGTGGTTAAGCTTTTGTCTCTAAGTTCGCTCGATACTAATTAATACTCCCAACTGAAATGATATTGATAACCGATATATGCTAAACATGATTTGATAACTGATATATGCTTAACTTTGTAATATTCTAAATTTAACAACATAAGCATGATCTGAATGACTCTTAATATATAAATTGATATATATACTGGATTTCCTAGGTATCGGGTGTTCATAACCCACCAACTCTGCCTAATGCAACTAGTCATTTTAGTATTCAAAGCTGATCATAGTTTCATGAATAAAGCCCAAATATCCAACAACTGATTATAATATGGAAATTCATGGTTCTTTAATATGGAAAGATGCTATTATTATGGGAAAACATGTTTTCATGCTTTAATTGCAAAGTGATGTGAAGAAATTAGGAAAAACTTATATTTGACCTAGAGCCTAAAACTTGAAGGGAAATTAAGCTTGGGGATTAAGAGGTCTTAAATAAATGGGTACATTCATAGATTGTTCCTATGCTTTTAAATTGGAGTAATATCATGTAATAAATTCATGTACATAAGAATAGCATGAATAATATGATATGGGTCTAAGAAATCATGAATGATCACAAAAACATTCTTACGAGTGAAAATTATATCATGGGGGACTGGATTTAAGCTTAAAGTAACAATTGGGTAAAATCCCTAGTTTATGGAAATCATAAAATTCATGAATAAGAATCATAATTTGGGCTATGAATACCCATATACCAGATTATTTTTGATTCTTGAATTGAAGTTTTGAGAAATTGGACTTGGAGAAGAAAAACCTCAATGTTTTGCTTTAAAGAAGTGAAAAATTGCATGTTCTTAGATAATTTTGTAAGTTGTATTGAGAATGAGGAATTTGGGCTTTTTTTTGGATTCATATTAATCCTTAAAATAGCCTAAAATATGTATTTTTACGGTTAAAATACTGGGAAAATACTAAAGAAACCCTTAGAAACCATATAGAAGTTGCCTAGAGGTTGTCCCGATGACTTAGGTCATGACTCGTGAGGTCTGGCCATGAGTCGTGACTTGAGTTTTGGTTAGGAACTCCATTTTAGCCTGTAGTGCCTTGATTATGACTCCCTCCTAATGACTAGTAATTTTAGTTCACGAGTCGTGGTCAGGGTTATTATCACTAGAAAACATTGGCAGTGCTTCTTTATTTTAGCCATAACTTTTCACCCCAATATTGGATTAAGGAAAAAGTTAGTATCATTTTAAATATAATTCAATTATCTATATGTTAGTGGGTTTTAATCTTACAAATTCTAAGTTAACCAAAAGTTATGCTCGTTTGAATATTATTATAGTTATATTCTTCACAAGAATTTAATTGCTAAGAGATATATTCACTTGTTTATAATCTAGGGGTTATTTGAGGCTTGATGTATGTCTAAATCACTTATAAAACTATCAAAATGTGATTTCTTTTATTTTTCCATGTACTTGAAAATGGGTCTAACATTCTCTTGGATTTTTGGCATGTCACAATCTCTTGCCCTTGGGATCATTCGTGTTCAAATGAAGACTTACGTGGCTAAAAAAAATGGAAAAGAGTTGTAATCCTTGACATACAATTGTAAGAACTTAATATGGACATGATGACTAAATTTCCAACTAAATATTTGACTAGTTTGAGAATTTGGGAACTCACTAGTACTATCTCCATGTGAGTTCTGAAGATGGACAACGAGCATGATACTAATTTTTCAGTATTGATATATTTTATGGTTGGGACTGATTTAGATTAGGAGGTAGGACTCACCTAAATTAAAAATTAGAATGAACGTAAATAAATCACCCTATGGAACAAGATTATTGATAAAACTTCATATAGTAAGACTAGATGAAAAACAAATGGAAAATTATCGGAGATTATCTAGATGATTGGTAAACTGAATTGCTGGCTATACAGATTGATTCATTCTAAAAGCTTATAACTGAACTGAAGTATCCCTAGCACAAATGGCTATTTAGAATTGTATAGTGATATCTAATGACATTAAATATTTAATAGTCACTAGAAAAGGAATATTCATTACCATCAACATTGTTTGTAAGACGTTCTAAATACAATAGGGAGCAAAGAATTTTAGGCATGATCTGAGTGAGATATCCGAATAAGGAATTGCAACATGGATACAAATCTATAAAATAGAATATAGGCATATATAACATAATCTAGGATAGAATTACTATGCCTTAGGAACTGCAACTTCTAACTGTAAAGCATAGCCGCACTTCTCAAATATTCTCTCAACTACATTTATCCTATTAAATACTACACTTCATTTGACACCACTTATACTCTTCACATGGGTATTGATTAGTCCTTCTACCAAAGTCTGAGTTGAACTAAATTCTCTCACCATGTTCAAGCTAAACTCAAAGTTATAAGGTACTACACATATCACAATAATACTAGTCTAAACCATGGATTCTCTCACTAGGAATTCACTAGAGAACAATGCATTTTTTCACTTCTATACGAACATGACATTCAATCCAATATGATAACAACATTTGAACTTCTAGGTAATCAATCCACCTAAATATTTTCCCAAATTCTCTGATACCTCTATCAACAACAACTTTCCTGCACTATCCCAAAGAAGACACACCTAGAATTCCCAAACAACATTGACATAGTCCAAAGCCTTACCTACATATTACTTCATATTTATAACCTTAGCTAAAATAAGCATACAAAAATCTTCACTAATAGGGAACATTTACTCTCTCCTATATAAAGCATTGTTCATCCCATTTCGTCACCACTACCTTTGCATAAGAAAAGGTCATTGAAAGGCTAAAACATGAGGATCTGAAGCATGAAAGAATATTATACATAAATTTAAAACTTAATTGAGTCCTGAGGAATAGAATATCAAAGGCATGGATTTATTAAAGAAATCTAAACTGATGACATACGTGCCATAAAGAAAATTTCACTAGTCATTAAGAGTCTACCATGAGTTCTAGGAACTGAGCATACTGTAAAACATGAGTACATGAGTTATTATCTATATGAATCGAGTTTGGAGTTAAAAAATGCATGGAATATGAGTCGTACTTCTAAGTGAACTGAAACTCTTTAAACTAAGAATTGGGATCATACATGATTGTATATAAAGTGCCTGAATATAGGCTATGACCATAGAGCTTAATTGTAATCCATGAGTACATGTCGTGAGGACCAAAGTATAAAATATGTACTGAAATAAGAATTCGTCTAGTATTTTCCTCCCCTACTATTGTTCTAGAACTCACTAGCATCATTATTAGAATCTGAAAACCTGACTTGGTTTGTTGTTCTTTCATCTCCCCCTTAGAATTAAGCCATTGTTCTAAGTCTATGGACCCATTTAAAAAACTCTAAACTAAACTGCAATCACTTTACTCTATTGTTCGAGATATAACGGTACATATAAATACTAAAATCCTCCTAAAAGGCTATATTTAAAAGTATAAAACCACTGCTAGTACTTCCTTTTAAGATACAACTCTTAACTTTCTATATCCCTAATATAAATCATATAATAACATAAACTCTTTCTAACTTAGAATCTTATGGAGTATCACAAGACCCTACGTTCAAACTTTTTCCTTTTATGACTCTAAACTCCTTTCTTTATTATCTTGAGCATCAATAATTCAATCATAGATTCAAAAACTAAATATGGATAGCCACACAACATCGCATGCACTAATATCCACTTACTATTACTAGTAGAAATCATGAAACACTAATTCACACAAAAGTTTTGTGAACATACTTAACCTTAACAAACTTCTCTATCTTTCAGACTGTTTCCTAATCTTTATCATAACTAAAGAATTAACATACATTAAGTTCCCCTTAACTGGTAATCTCTCTAAAAGTGATATTATATAATCTACACAACACCTTTATGGATCCATGGATACACTATCTACTAAATGTAGATAAACATTATCCCCACTTTACTACTGCTACACTTCTTGGATCATGCTCCTAACTCTAGGTGTTATTCTATCATAGGATTCTGAGAAGGGATCTGGGAGAACATCTAACTTTGTCTAAGCTCATGATTTTCATGAACATGAATGAACTTTTTCAATGATTGGAACTTATATTTGCTGATGGGATACTTTAAAGTCTACACACAATCTCATAACTATCTATGAAAAATGTTTGAGAAAACTCCATTATTAGCAACGTAGGCTTGATTATTTTTATCACCTCAAAATAAGGTAGAGATACCATGAACGAAGCATCATAAGAATCTGTATAAGTATCTTAGAGATCATCTCTGCTATACGATCTAAGGAATGAAAAAAAAGAAATATTTCTTAAATGCCCTATAATCTCTCGAAAAAAGTACCGAATCTCTGTACCATTCCGTTAGACTCTACTGGACACAGATTCATAGACACCCTAGGATAATTGAACGTTAATCTCTTATACCATGACTATCATGACCCGAGTCTGCCTCCTAGTAGTAACGCAGTTCTTAGGAAAATAAGTGATCCCAAGCTAACCCATATACTGCATGATTCTTGAGAAACTAATTTAAATTATATGTAAAAGCTAAATTTGTTAAGAGGAAAATAATCATGACATAATCTATTTCATAACATAATTGATTAAAGTTTACAACAAAGTAATCCAAAAGAATGAGGAACTTAAACTATGTACAATGACTCACACAGACTATCTATGAAGTCTCTACTAAGACTTACTTTAGGTATTTGGGACATGGCCCAAGAGTCTGGGATAAGTCTATGTACATGTCCACACAAAACAGTCCAACCGTTTGATACCAAACCGATAACCAATACCAACCAATCTCTAATGCAAACCATAATGATGTGAGTTCCATAATAATTATATATAATCCCAAAATAAAATAAAATAGAACAGTGAGAAATTTAGTTTCTGCCCCAATACCAAGGCTGACACCAATACCAATCCCACCCATACAAACCTATAGTATTTCCTTAAAAGCCTCTAACCAAAAGAAAACCAATATCCGATTGGGACATACCCACAACCAAAGACAAAACCATTATCCATAAAATAACTAAAGTGTACTAAAATTTCCATAGCATAAAGTGTAGCCTACTGGAAAGATGGAAGCTTACCACTTCAATCTAATAGTTAATCCCAAATTCTGATCACTAAATAAGAGGAGTAGAACAGACGGTTCCTTCCGTGGGGCTACAACCATCCTAATATGGGTTAGTGCGTGAACCCTAGCATGAGGTAAGAATAAGGATAAAATAATGTCATTTAATAAAACCAATTAAACCATCCATATTCATTTAAAGTATACATATATACATATGTTACCATGAAACAAAAGGGAACTGGTTTTGCATGCATTTGAAACCATTAACTTGTGTACGTATACCTTAACCGTCTTTAACCACCAATGAGCTATATGGGTCCAGTGTAACCCTATGAATGGACCCCGATGCATGTAGATGCACGAACCATAGATACCATAAGCTTAAGGGATTCCCAAGTACCCTTCACCCTCCATGATACATATGTACATTGTACTTGGAAGATTCCCAAGTACCTCAGAGTATCATATAAGGTCTCCATGACCTACCCCTTATGTCAGCAAACATTAGTTTCTAGTGTTCATAAGTTGGACTCCCACCTTCATGTTTAGTTATCACACCCTGCTTTTATTGCCTAATTTAAAACCATTTCCAACCAGCCAAACCATTATTATTAACTGATACTATGCAAGTGTTGTTGTTATACCGACTATAACTTGTAAATATTGTCTCTAGCCAAACCTTTTAGAGATCAAGGGATTCCTATGTACGTATACATTACATTATACAATTAACTTGGGGGATTCCCATGTACACCACAGGTATTCCATTATTATGATTACTTGGGGGATTCCATTGTACCCCACAAAAATGATTGTTAAACTCAAAAGCCTTTCTGTTTGTCCATTTTAAGCCATTCAACCATTCACGGTTCCATTACTAAGTTTAAACCATGCATAAGTTCCATTATAAATCCAACAATGTAGTTAACACATTCTCATAGGCATAAAAAATATTGGTGTCATAGTATTTCCATAACAAAATACAGTTACCGAATAACCATTCCCATGCAACCTATTGTACAAAACCCCCATTAAAGCATATAAAAGCATAATTAAAACATGGGAACACCATAATCAAGCATTTATAACCAAAATCACCAAATTATAATTGAAAACCCAAAGCCATAAAATAATCAAACCATGAAAATATTATATAAAACCAAGCATTAAGTTGGAACTAACAATGAGGCAAGAGTACAAGCCTAAAATTGAGTAGATGGTGGAGAGAAACCACAAACACAAGCCCCAAAATAATCCTTAAGATAAAACCACAACTTCTTTTGCCTAAGAACATTAGAGAGGACTAAAGAGTGTTTTCTAAGTATAAAAGAATAGAATTATAGGTTAAATAACCTTCCATGTATGGTAAAAGTCGTTATTCCATAATAGGTTAAGTGGGGAAATGTCCAGATTATCCTCACTTAAACTATACTAAAATACCGCCAGAAGGATACAACTATCTAAACCAGACGTGCCCTCCAATACGAGTGGTACCTACAGATAATACCCAAAGCAGTCTCCCTGGGACCCAACGTTATTTAATGTACAAATCACATCAAACCATGTCATATCCAAGTATACGTATAGTACCCCTTGCAGAATAGAATCCCAATAAAACTGAACACTTACAACCATCTGAGTCCATGGTACGACTCGTACCCAGACTTTTGGATCTTAGTGAGCCACTCGTACTTTGGTCTAAGTTAAGTTACCAAGTTTAAGACTAAGTGCAGTAACCAAACAACCAATATCCACCAATACGACTCGTACTACAGAAGTCGTATCCATTGCAAAAACTAAATGCAACCTACTAACTGACACCGATCAGCATACGACTAACACATACCACTCATATCCCAGTGTACGATTAGTTTCCCCTTGCCGTATCCTGTCTAGAGACACAAAATCTAGGAAATTTTGTAAGGGCAAGAAACCCAGAGTATTTCAGTCTCCCCCACTAAGAGCATTTATCCCTGAATGACCAAGAAGGTAGGGTAATTGTAAATAGAGTCATTCTATAATCAAATATCAATACAACCCTTACCAAAGTTAGAAAATAAAAATGTAAAGATATTGATCTTTTCTTTAAAAAAAAATTTAAAAAAAACTATGTTAGAAAACCCATACTTCTGCACGAATCCCAACAACAAAAAATACAACAACAACAAAATACCCAGTGTTGTAGGGTTGGTAGAGTGTATGCAGACCATAACACTAACTGAGGAGAAGTGGAGAGGCTATTTCCGATAGACCCTCGGCTTAGGACCAATAATAGTATAACAAACACAAAAGGTAAGCGCAAATAAACTAGTATAGTACGCAAAATAAACTAACAGTATACCAAACACAACAGATAAGTGCATAATAAACTAGTGTGAAATGCAAAAAGAACTACCAACACTAGCCCCAAGATAATACTACAACCACAACACTACAAACAAGAAGCTCCAGAAATAATAAAGTGCTCCCCTACTATTAATAATACACTCCTACCCCCTAACACTCTACCCTAATTTGCTTTCTCCATAACTTTTTATCAAGGGTCATATCCTTCATAAGTAGTAACTGCTCCATATTATCCCTAATCACCTCGCTCTAATATTCTTTATTCTACCTCTACTCTACCTAAAAATATTCATAGCTAGAGTATCACACCTCTGCACTGGATCATCAGGGCCCCTTCTCATCACGTGCTGAAAAAAATGTAGCCTCACTTCTCATATTTTATCCTCCACCGAGGTAAATCCCACATTCATCAAAATAATCTCATTCCTCACCCTATATTTCTTGGTATGTCCATACATTCAGCGCAGCATCTCATCTCTACCACCTTCAATTTTTGGATGTGGGAGTTCTTAACTGGCCAACACTCTACTCCATACAACATAGCCGATCAAACTACCACTCTGTAGAACCTACCTTTAAGCTTTAGGGGAACCTTCTTATAACAAAAGACTCCCAAAGAGATCCTCTATTTCAACCACCCTACCCCAATACGATGTGTTCCATCCTCATCAATCTCACTATTACCCTAAATCATAGACCCTAGATACTAGAAACTCTCCCTCTTTTTAATGGCCTGAGGGTCTAGCTTCACAACCACTCCAGCCTCTTGGGACAAATCACTGAACTTATAGTCCAAGTACTCCATCTTTGTTTTACCTAATGAAAAACCTTTAGACTCAAGTGTCTATCTCTAAATCTTCAACTTATCATTAACTCTACACCGAGTCTTATCAATCAAAACCATATCATCTGCAAATAACATAAACCCAAGAACATTTTCTTGAATATGTCACGTCAAAATATCCATCACCAAGGCAAATAAAAATGGGCCAAGAGTCCATCCCTAGTGCAACCCTATCAAAACTGGGAAGTTCTCTGAATCTCTACCTACCATCCTCACGCGAGTCTTTACACCATCATATATATCCTGAAATAACCTAGTGTATGCCACGGGCACCCCTCCAGCCTCCAAGCACCTCCATAGAATCTCCCTGGGAACTCTGTCATAAGCCTTCTCAAGATCAATAAACACCATGTGCAAGTCATTACCCCTCTCCCAAAATAGCTCCATAAATTTCCACATAGGGTGAATGGCCTTAGAGGTCGAGCAACCTAGCATGAAACCAAACTAATTCTTAGAGATCATCACGATCCTTCTGATTCTTAACTCTACCATTTTTTCCCAAACCTTCCTCAAGAGAATAAAATCGATGGAGATATTTGGACTTCATGTCCTCCTCCAACTCCCATATAGACTCTTCTAGCTTGTGTTTTGCCATAAAACCTTAACAGAGTCCACATCCATGGTCTATTACCGACAAATCTTCCTATCCAATATCTCAATTGGGACCTCTTTATATGATAGAGAATTAGAGATACCCAGTCCCTCCAAGGGGACAACCAAAGAAGGATCACCAATGTACTCCTAAAAATAGAATTATGGAATACCGGATGAATGGTGATCAAGGTAGAAGGAAAATCCAACTCATAAGCCCCATTGCCAATCCTCCACAAAACTGCATAAGGACTAATAAACTGAAGACTAAGGTTCCCCTTCCTACAAAACCGCACTACTCCGTTCATGGGAGATACCTTTAGAAATACCTAATCCCCAACCTCAAACTCCAAGTCTCTGTGCCATACAACTATATAGGACTTTTGGCAACTTTAGACAAGCTTAAGGCTATCTTAAATCACCTTTTCCTATTCCATCGCCTGATAAACCATGCTTAGACCAAAATATTTGCCTTACCAAGCTCAAACCACCCGATTGGAATCTACACCTCCTTTATACAATGCCTCAAAAGGGACTATCCTAATACTAAAATGACATCTATCATTATAAGGAAACTTTACCAAAGGTAGATTCTAAAGCTAACTACCACTATAGTCAACCACACATGCATAAAAATATCCTCCAATGTATGAGTTGTCTTTTTCGAGTGCCCATATATCTGTGGATGAAAAGCAGTACTCAAACTCATCTTAGTCCCCAACCCTCTTAGAAAAGACCACAAAAAATAAGATGAAAATTATGTACCATAATCAGAGATAATCAAATAGTTACCCTATGTAGCTTTTCTTATGCATGAAGATACAACTTCATATAGTCCTCCGCAGAAAAGTTAGTTCACACCGAAAAAAGTGAGCAACCTTGGTGACCCTATCCACAATGACCTAAATTGAGCGAAATTGATTTCAAGACCTAGGAAGGCCAGTAATGAAATCTATGTTGATCACCTCCTATTTTCTTTCAGGAAAATCACTTTTTGGATACAACCAGTAGGCCTCATTTGCTCAACTTTGACTTGTTAGAACACAATGCACTTGTCTACAAAATCATCCGCATCCTTTTTAATGCCATTCCGCTAATATATATCCTTGATATCATGACATATTTTTTGTCAAACATATATGGACAACATAGTGTCATTCATGTGACTCAGCCAAAACCCTTTGTCGCAAACATTCAACATTAGGAACACACAAACTCCCTTGGTACCATAAATTACCATCACCACCAATATCAATACCATCACCTTTCGTACATCAACATAACTCTTAATTTTCATCAAGACAGGATCTAGCAATTTCTTCTCCTTGATCTCTGCACCAAGACACAACCTAACTAATTTTTATACCATTACCCCACTATCCTTAGAGTTCAAGAAATAAACCCTAAGATATTCCAAGTAGTGAATATTCTACACCCATTCTCGCTTCCTTACTCCACTTAAGAAAAACTTCCTATGGAAAACCTACTAAGAGTATCAGCCATCATTATTTTACTTTTGTGATAGTGAAAACTTATATCACAGTCCTTGAGAAGCTCAACCCATCTTTTTTGCTGAAATTAACCTCCTTCAGAGTGAACACATATTGTAACTCTTATGATTAGAAAAGATGTCTACATGCACTCCATACAAATAATGCCACCGTATTTTGAAAGGAAAAATCACCACTAACAACTCCACATCATGAGAATTATAATTTCTCTCATGCACCTTTAATTGCCTGGAAGCATAGATAATTATTTTCCCATGCTTTATAAAATCACAACCAACTCCCACCCAGGACACAATACAATAAACCACAACCCCCTTATTACATTCAGGTAATGTCAAAACTAAAGCAAAAGTTAGCTTATCCTTACGCTTTTCAAAACTCTTTTCACATGCTTCTGACCAAGAAAATTTTATCTTCTTTTGAGTCAACTTAGTCAATGGGATAACTATATAAGTATATCCTTACACAAACCTTCTATAATACCTATCAAAACCCAAGAAGCTCTGAATGTCGGTTAGAGTTGTGGGTCGAGGCCACCTTTTAACCACAACAATGTTTTGAGAATCCATCACGATCCCCTTACTAGAAATAATATAACCAATAAAAGTTAAAGCGTGCAACCAAAAATCACACTTAGAGAACATGGCATAAAACTACCATCCTTTACAGTATGCAGCACTGTATGGAGGTAATTGGCATAATCTACCTCACTTTTAGAATACACCAAGATTTCATCAATAAATACGAAGACAAAAAGTACTAAAAACTATCTGAATACACTATTCATCAAATCTAAAAATATCATCGGGGCATTAGTTAAACCAAATAACATTACCAAGAACTCAAAGTTCCCACACCGAGTAGGAAAACCCATCTTAGAGATATCCACCTCAGAAATCATGAACTGATAATACCCAAACAGAAGATCTATCCTAGAAAAAAAGTTGGCACCTTGTAACTAATCAAATAACTTATCTATACTTGGAAAAGGATACTTTTTCTTAACTATTACCTTATTCAACTGTCGTTAGTCAATGCATATCTAAAAGGAATCATCCTTCTTCCTTTTAAATAAAATTGGTGCACCCAATAGGGATACCCAAGGATAAATTAAACCTTTAACCAAAAGATTCTTAAGTTGCTTCTTGAGTTCCCTCAACTCAGTTAGAGCCATTCTATAATGAGGAATAGATATCAGATGAGTGTCCAGAATAAAATCAACACCAAACTCAATCTCCCTATCCGTAAAAACACTAGGAAGATTATTCAAAAACAACTCAAGAAACTAATTTACCATCGAAACTGAGAAAGACCTTCCGAGTTGGAATATTTAACCCAAAACTAGTGAAAAAAATACTCTTTGGAGATTAATCTCTGGGCTCTATGATAAGAAAGAAACCTTCCTCTAGGAGCTAGAGAACCACCCTCCCGCTATATAACTGCTTCACCAGGGATCCTAAAAACAACCTTACGAGTATTTTAATCTAATAATGCATAACAAAAGTGTAACAAATCTATACAAAGAATAACATCTAAATCCACCATATTCAGCCTAAAAAGACCTACCAAGATCTACCTGCTACCAATAGATACCACACAAACCATATAGATTCTTTTAGCAATAACCGAGTTACCTATTGGGGTAGAAATAAAAAAAGATCTGAAACAACCACATGATCAAAACCAAAATATACAGTCATATGTAGGGTTATATAGTAAAGAGAGGACCTCGAATGTAATACCCCAGGAAATATTTCATTAACATTTTGTGCGTAAATGTATTGGGTTCTATCTTTAGGAATAAATTATAAATTTTCCATGTAAAATGTCATAGATTAAGACCTACCATTGCGTAGAGTATCAAATAAGCTTTCCAACGATATGTGGATCATCCAAAATGGACACCTGAGCAACGAGTTTGCACATTCCAATCGAACCATGAATAGTAGTGAAAAGTAAAACATGCAGAAAAGAGTACTAAGGCCTGGAGTATTTTTGCTCCAACTTTAATCGATCATAACTCCTTGTACATAATGATCAGGGTGATCTACTATATATCAATGGAAAGCTCTGCAAGTCCTCTTTCAAATGAAATTAGTTTTATCAAATTTGTCAATCAGAGAAAAAAGGTATGGTCGATCTACTTCAGCCAATCAAAGGTGAATTTTTATATCAACTTCAAATGATCATAACTCCTCCTACACCATGATATGGGTGAGATAATATATATCAATGAAAAGATATGAGAGTCTTATTTCTAATGAAATTGGTTTCATCCAATTTGGATATTAGAGTAAAACGTTATGGTTGCTCTACTTCAAACTATCAAAACAGTCCACCAAAGGATAGATTCGTGATTTTTTTTATTTTTAGGGGCATTTTCATCTTTCTCCCTCACCCAAAATCTATCCAACCCGTATGTTAAAGCCTATTAGAAGCATTATATGTTATATTTCATCAAATTCCCTCAAAAAGAAAACCTAAGCTCCTATATCCAACTTTATGAACCTCAAAAGTATACCATTAATTCTGCAAATTTATTCAAGATTCCAAACTCCTAGTTCATGAACTCCAAGAAACATTATTCAAAGGCACGATTAACATCTCAAAAATGAGTATCCATCTAAAGTTCATCATTTAAGGTATGTGGGGTTTTTTAACAAGAACTCTCTTTCATTCTTGGCCCAAAAGTAATTTTCTTTATAATGGCATGATTTTTATTTGATTTTTATGAATTTAAAGAATGAATCCATATCTTATGATGATTATTATAAAATATTGATGTTTATGATTTTGAATGATAAATTTACATGTATGGAGATATAAAGCATGAATATTGAATGATATTTATCATGATTTTGATATTGGGGTCGTGAATCTCTATTGGAAATTGTACTTTTTTAAGAAAGTGTGTGTTATAAGCACGTTGATGTTGAATCTTTGAGATATTTGGAATGATTTGACCTTTTGGTGTTAATGAGGTTGTTTTCAACTCGAATGTGAAAGAAATCCACAACGTGGTTGATTTTGATAGATAGGAAGCATGATGGCTCCCCGATGTATATTTATATATTACTGAAATTTTTTTGTCGTTGATTGTCTTTGAAATGATCTAATCTAAGTTTGGGAGAAATATTTATCACCAAGTTAGAGGTATTAAGCGGCCTTACTTCCCTAAAACTACGCACCCCTGTAGGAGTGAGCCTGAGGCTGATTTATTTAGTGATCACTAGTTTGTGTGGATTTGATATTGATATTCCTTTTATGATGGCGAGGATAGGACGGTTCTCCCCAACATGGGTTGTACATTGGAATCCTTGTAGCTCACATGGTTTATGTCAGTTATAGGATCTCCTAGTGTGCGTGTGTTTCCTTGTGTCTATGGTGAATGGTGAAGTGATTTAAAAAATGGACTTGTGAAAGTTATTCCTTTGAAAGATTTAAATGATATTTACATTATGAGAATTCATATTCTTGATGAACTGAAAGTGATTGACAAATTATATGATGACTCACATGTGTTTTTGTACTTATTTCATCCTCTCATGATTATGATGATTTTCTTCAGGCTATGGAAGACTTTCATACATCCTGCATATTTCTTATAAATATTTATGATGATGATGTTTATACAACTGCATACACCCCATATACTCGGTTCCTTTCTATGGTACTAACCTATATCTTGAGATGTGGGTTGCTTTTTCTCAGAATGTAGGTTTTAGGTGCTCAGTTCTAGGTTTGACAGTGACTCTTTGGGTATGCTATTCTACATCCATTGTTGTGGTGAGTCCTTATGTTCTGAGGATGTGATGTTTGATATTAGTTTCACAGAATTGTTTACATTTGATAACTGAGTATGAGTCAATTGGTGCATGTCTCTATGACTCGCTGATTTTATTGATCTCTTAGAGGCTTGTCAGACTAGTATAGATGTTGGGAGTTGACTAATAAGTCGTATTTTATTATCTTTCTAAAATTCTTTTATTCTTGTACGATGATTTCTCTATTGATATTTGAGAGTTATTTAAAGAAACCCCATTGATTTGTGTTGAACTGAATGAAAATGGCTCAAAGGGTTAGCTTAGGGCTACTCGTAGCCTCAAGCACCATATGATGCTCCAGGACCCATTTTTTGGGGCATTACAAACTTGGTATCAAAGCCTAAGGTTTTAACGTATCCTAGGGAGAATGACAAGTCACGTTAAGTAGAGTCTTGATCATCGGTGTGTAGTGCGCCACATTTATGAGCATGAGGCTACAAGACATTTTACAAAAAAGTGTAATTTTTTCCTTCAGAAGTCTATCATGCATAAAGTGTCTCTCTCTGTTATTGATTCGTGCTCTTATCTTTTAGAAATATGCCTCCACGTCGAGCGAGATGAAATAATAATGCTCAGCAACCTCAACCCACTGACCCATTGAATAAAAATATGTCTCATGCTGAATTTTAGGCAGCCTTTCAGGTGCTGGCCCAAGTTGTTACTGCAAATGTTCAGGCCAACCCAGCCCTAACTCCACAGCAGTAGGGAGGTGATTCCACTGCTTCTAGGATCCGTGACTTCATGTAGATGAATCCTCCGAAATTATATGGGTCCAAGTTTGATGAGGATCCACAGTTGTTTTCAGAGGAGGTATGGAAGATTACTCAGGTGATGCATGTATCTGAGGAACATAGAGTGGAATTGGCTGCATATAGGTTGAAAGACCTTGATAATTATTAGGTTGTTGCTTGGAGGAACGGTAGAGGTGAGGGAGCTGTCCTTACAACTTGGCAAGAGTTCCAGGATGCATTCCTGGATAAGTTTTTCCCTTTGGAGATGTCGAAGAAGAAGGTGGAAGAGTTTACAAACCTACGATAGGGTTCTATGACTGTTAGGGAGTACTGTCTAAAGTTCAATCAGTTGGCCAAGTATGCTCCTGACTTAGTGGCAGATAATTAGGCTAGTATGAGTAAGTTTGTGACTAGAGTGTCTAGTTATGTGGTTAAGGAGTGTAGGTCTTCTATGCTAAATAGTGAGAGAAATCTTTCTAGGCTGATAAATCATGCCCAAAAGATTGAGGCAAACAAGATTAAGGAGGGAGATAGAATGAGAGGGAATAACAGAGCTAGGTCCAAGCTACACGGACAAGGTGAGACTAGATCACAGGGAGGGAGTCACCCTCAGTATCAGGATCATTTGTCTATGCCAGCACCGTCATCTGCTAGTGCTCCCATGCCTACAGGTAGACAGGAGCAAGGTAGCAGTTCATAAGTATCCATTTCCCAGTACAGTGCGGGCAGTAAGCCAAATTATCCCTTGTATCCTAAGTGTGGTAGGGCTCATTCGGGTGAGTCTTGGGGTGAGAAGATGGCTTATTTCTTGTGTTGTGACATAGGTCACAGTGTTAGAGATTATCCATAAGATGGACAAAGGCATCGTGACTATCGCCCTCAGACCCAGACTTAGACTGTTAGTGCTCCAGTTCCAGCGACTCGCCTAGCCCCAGCTTACGGTGCCTCTTCTAGCAATACTGGCGTGCAGCGCCAAAGAAGATTCTATGCTTTATCATCCTTCCAGGAACAGGAGGACTCTCCCAATATTGTTACTGGTATGCTTCGTATATTTCAGTTTGATGTGTATGCCTTGTTGGATCATGGATCCAGTTTCTCATATGTTACACCTCTGATTGCTGTGAATTTTAAAATAAGTCCTGAGATTATTCCTGAGACTATCCTAGTTTCTACCCTAGTGGGTCATTCGATTGTTGCCTAGAATGTTTATCAAAACTATCCTGTTACCGTTCTTCATAGAGTCTTGTGGGCTGATCTGATTGAGTTAGACATAGTAGATTTTGATGTGATTCTGGGTTTGTGCTCGTTGTATTCTTCTTATGCCTCTATTGATTGTAGGACTCGAGTGGCCAAGTTTCAGTTTCTTGGTGCATCCGTGTTTGAGCTATTTAGGAATTTTGTGTCACCCAAGAGTCATTTTATCTCTTACCTCAAAGATAGAAAGCTTATTTCCAAGGGGTGTATTTACCATTTGGTTAGAGTCAAAGATACTAAGTCTGAGACTCCAACTCTCCAGTCTATTAACGTCGTTAATGAGTTTTCTAATGTCTTTCCAGATGACTTCGTAGGGATACCTACTGATAGATAGATAGAGTTTGGGATTGATCTTCTTCCCGATACTTAACCTATTTTTATTCCTCCTTACCGTATGGCCCCTACAGAATTTGAAGAGTTGAATGAGCAACTCAAAGATCTACTAGATAAGGGTTTCATAAGGCCCAGTGTTTCTCCTTGGGGCGCTCTTGTGTTGTTTGTGGGAAAAAAGATGGCTCTTTGCGTATATGCATTGATTACCGCCAACTGAATAAAGTCACCATAAAAAATAAGTACCCCCTTCTATGAATAGATGATTTATTTGACCAATTGCAAGGTGTAAGTTATTTCTCAAAGATAGACCTTCGTTTCGGCTATCATCAACTCAAAGTTAGGGAGTGTGACATCTCTAAAACTGATTTCCAAACTCGTTATGTCCATTTTGAGTCTCTTATTATGCCTTTCGATTTAACTAATGCCCCAGCAGCTTTCAAAGGACCTCATGAATCGAGTGTTCAGACCATATCTGGATTTGTTTGTCATAGTGTTCATCGATGATATACTGGTGTACTCCCGTAGTGAGGAATAACATTTTGATCATCTCCGAACTGTGTTGCAAACCTTTAGAGATCACAAGTTGTTTTCCAAGATCAGTATGTGTGAGTTTTGGCTATGGTCAGTTGCTTTTCTAGGTCATATCATTTCTTCTGAGGGTATTAGAGTTGATCATCAAAAGACTGAAGCTATTAGAAATTGGCCTAGACCTATTTCTCCAACTGATATCCAATGTTTTTTGGGTTTAGCTGGCTATTAACGTTGTTTTGTTGACAGTTTTTCCTCATAGCGTCTCCTATGACTTGGTTGACCCAAAAGAAAGTAAAGTTCTTGTGGTCTGAATCTTGTGAGAAGAGTTTTCAGGAGTTGAAGACTCGGCTCACTTTAGCCCTTATTTTGACTTTGCCTGATGGTGTTGATGGTTTTGTGGTGTACTGTGATGCTTCGAGAGTTGGGTTGGGTTGCATATTGATGCAAAAGGGTAAGGTGATAGCTTATGCTTCTAGACATTTGATACCCCATGAGAAAAATTACCCTACCCATGACCTTGAGTTCACTGTTGTTGTGTTTTCTTTGTAAATTTGAGACACTATTTTTATGGTGTCCTTGTTGATATTTTCACTGATCATAAGAGTCTGCAATATGTGTGTACACAGAGAGAATTGAATCTTTGGCAGAGATGATGGTTAGAATTGTTAAAGGACTATGCTATAAGTGTGTTGTACCATCCGGGCAAGGCCAATATTATGGTAGAAGGTAAAAAAGAGTTGGCTCATAATGCACATCGTTTATATAGATTGGGCGTTATGTTGTTTGACTTTGGTGAAGGTAGTATAGGGGTTCAGAGTAGTTCTGAATCCTAATTGGTTTCACAAGTGAAGAAAAAGTAATACTTAGATGCTAGTTTGGTCAGATTGAAGGAATCAGTCAAGGACAAAAAAGTAGAGGTTTTCTCTTAAGGGGGAGATGGTGTGTTGAGATTGCAGGGTAGATTTGTGTCCCAAATATTGATGATCGGATATACAGGATTGTGGATAAAGCAGATAGAGTGCAATATTCTATTCATCTTGGTGCCACCAAGATGTATCAAGACTTGCAGGAAATCTATTGGTGGAGTGGCATAAAGAAAAATATAGCAGCGTTTGTAGCTAAGTGTGCAATATGCCAACAGGTTACGGTTAAATACCAAAGACCTGTTGGTATGTTGCAAGAATTTAGTATTCCTACCTGGATTTGGGAAAAGATAAATCTGGACTTCATGATTGGTTTACCTCCTTCCCGACGGCATCATAATTCCATTTGGGTTGTGGTTGATAGGTTGACTAAGTCTGCTCATTTTTTGTATGTTCATACTTTATATACTGCTAAGGATTACGCTAGATTGTATATTTAAGAGCTAGTCAGACTATATGGATTTCCCTTATCTATCATTTCGAATAGGGGTACTCAGTTCACTTTGCAATTTTGGAAAGTTTTTCAAAAGGTTCTTGGTACCCAAGTGCTTTTGAGTTCTGCTTTTCATCCGCAGGCCAATTGTCAGGATGAGTAGACCATCCATACCTTAGAGGATATGTTGAGACCTTCTGTACTTGACTTTAAGGGAATTTCGGATGATCACTTACCATTGATAGAATTTGCTTATAATAACAGCTTTTACTCTAGTAATGGCATGGCTCAGTTTGAAGCCTTGTATGGGAGGAAGTGTAGATTACCCATAGGTTGGTATGAGACGGGTGAAGTGGCTGTGAGTGGTTCTGATTTGGTATTCGAGACTACAAAAAAGGTTATGTTGATTATGGAAAGGTTGAAAACTGCACAGAGTCTTCAGAAGTCATATGCAGATGTTAGAAAGAGAGACCTTGAGTTTGAAGTTTGTGACCTAGTTTATCTGAAAATTTCATCCATGAGGGGGCTGAAGAGATTCGGAAAGAAGGGGAAGCTTAGTCTGAATTATGTTGGTCCTTACAAAATTCTTAGTCATGTTGGTACGATAGCTTATGAGGTCAAGTTGCCTTCCGAGTTATCCCATGTTCATCCAATATTCCATGTGTCCACTCTCAGAAAGAATATTAGCAATGTTGTGGTAGTGGATTCCTCTGTGAGTGCTGACATTCAAGAAAATCTTTCTTTTGATGTGATTCCTATTGAGATTCTTGATTTCTGTGTCCGAAGACTAAGGAACAAAGAAGTTCCCTAGGTCAAAGTATTGTAGCGAAACAAATCTGTTTAGGGTGCAACTTGCGAAGCTGAGGTGGATATGTGATCCAAGTACCCGCACTTATTTTTTGCGAACTATGAGCAAGCCGAAGGTACCGTTCTTTCCTAAATCATGAGCTTTTGATAAAAGTTGCAGTAGTTCAGCTGTCATTTATTATGTGTTCAACTGTAGTTTCTTGAACTTATGCATTCTATGTTGCATTCGGAGTGAGAAACAATGTGGTGATGAGTCTAACGAATAGTTTCAGTTGTATGCTCTGTTCCCTATCTAATCTTGGCATGTCTAGCATCATTTGAGGATGAATGTTTCCAGGAGGAAATATGTAATACCCCAGAAATTTTTTTGTTGAGATTTTGTGCGTAAACGTGTTGGGTTCTATCTTCTAGAATGAATTATAAATTTTCCGTGCGGAATGTCTTAGATTATGACCCACCATTACTTAGAGTATCGAAAAAGATTACCAATGATATGTGGATTATCCAAAATGTACACCCGAGCGACGAGTTATGAACATTCCGATCAAACCGTGAATAATAGTGAACAGTTAAACGTGCAGGAAAAAATACTGAGGCCTGGAGTATTTTTTCTCCAAATTTAAACGATCATAACTACTTGTAAATAATGATTTCGGTGATCTACTATATTTCAATGTAAATCTTTGTGAGTCCTCTTTCCAATCAAATTGATTTCATCCAATTTGTTTATCCGAGCAAAAAGTTATGGTCGATCTACTTCAGCCTATCAAAAGCAAATTTTTGGATCAACTTCAAAATGATCATAACTCCTCATACACAATGACCTGTGTGAGATACTATATTTCAACGGAAAGATATGAGAGACCTCTTTCTAATGAAATTGGTTTCATCCAATTTGGATATTGGAGTAAAATGTTATGGTTGATCTACTTCAGACCATCAAAACAGTCCACCAAAGGACAAATTCGAGAATTTTTTTGATTTTTAGTGGAATTTTTGTCATTCCACCTCACCCAAAATCCATCCAAACCCTATATTAAAGCCTATTAGAAGCATTATATGTTACATTTCATCAATTTCCCTCAAAAGGAAAACCCTAAGCTCCTACATCCAACTTCAAGAACCTCAAAAGTTCACCATTAATTCTGCAAATTTATTCATGATTCCAAGTTCCTAGATCAAGAAATCCAAGAACCATCATTCCAAGGCACGATTAACATCTGAAAAATGAGTATCGATCTAAAGTTCATCATTCAAGGTAAGTGGTATTTTTCAACAAGAAATCTCTTTCGTTCTTGTGACCAAAAGCAATTTTTGGTACAAGGGCATGATTTTTGTTAGATTTTTACGAATTTGAAGCATGAACCCATATCTTATGATGATTATTATGAAATCTTGATATTTATGATTTTTAAATATGAATTGACATATGTAGAGATATAAAGCATGAATCTTGAATGATATTTATCATGATTTTGATATTTAGTTCGTGAATCCCCATTGCAAATTGTGTTTTTTTTTAGAAAGTGTGTGTTATAAGCACGTTGATGTTGAATATCTGAGATAGTTTGAATGATTTGACCTTTTGGCCTTAAAGGAGTTGTTTTGAACTAGAATGTGAAAGAAATCCAGAATGTGGTTGATTTTGATAAATAGGGAAGCATGATGGCTCTCGATGTATATTTATATAAAACTGATATTGTTTTGTTGTGGATTGTCTTTGAAATGATCTGACCTAAGTCCGGGAGAAATCTTTATCATTGAGTGGGAGGTATAAAGCGACCTTACTTTCATAGAACTACGTGCCATCATTGGAGTGAGCGTGAGGCTAATTAATATAGTGATCACTAGTTTCTGTGGATTTGATATCGATAGTCCTACTCCAATGGCAAGGATAGGACAGCTCTCCCCAATGTGGGTTGTACGTTGGACTCCATTTATCTTATATGGTTTATGTCGGTTATAGGATATCCCAGTGTGCGTGTGTTTCCTTATGTCTATGGTGAATAGTAAAGTGATTTAAAAAATGGAATTGTGAAAGTTATTCTTGCGAAAGATTTAAATGATATTTACATTAGGAGAATTGATATTCTTGATGAACTGAAAGTGATTGACAAATTATATGATGACTCACATGTGTTATTGCACTTATTTCATCCTCTCATGATTATGATGATTTTCTTCGGGCTATGTGAGTCTTTCATAGATCCTGCATATTTCCTATAAATATTTATGATGATGATGTTTATACAACTGCATACA
Organism: Capsicum baccatum var. pendulum; assembly: GCA_030864225.1. Lineage (NCBI taxonomy): Eukaryota > Viridiplantae > Streptophyta > Magnoliopsida > Solanales > Solanaceae > Capsicum > Capsicum baccatum. The sequence goes on along the minus strand of CM061558.1, from coordinate 193,451,144 downwards.
CCCCCATATACTCGGTTCCTTTCCATGGTACTGACCCACATCTTCGGATGTGGGCTGCATTTTCTTGGAATGTAGGTTTAGGTGCTTAGTTCCAGGTTCAATAGTGATTCTTCAGGCACACTGTTCTACATTCTCTGTTGTGGTGAGTCCTCATGTTTCGAGCACGTGATGTCTGATGTTGGTTTCACAGAATTATTTACATTTGATAACTGAGAATGAGTCAATTGGGGCATGTCTCAATGGCTCGCTGGTTTTATTGATTCTCCTAGTGGCTTGTCAGACTAGTATAGATGTTGGGAGTTGACTAATCAGTCGTATTTTGTTATCTTTCTGAAATTCTTTTATTCTTGGATGATGATTACTCTCTTACTATTTGAGGGTTATTTAGGGAAACCCTATTGATTTGTGTTGAACTAAATTAAAATGGCTCAAAGTGTTAGATTGGGGCTACTCGTAGCCTCAAGCACCATGTGATGCTCCGGGACCCATTTTCCAGGGCGTTACACCGAATCAAGTAAGCAATATGGGTCATGAGGAAAGATTTGTGACATACAAGTCATGACAATAGGAGATGCCTCAAAATCCTATCGAGATGTAAGAGTATATAACCTATTCCGCCAACACTGATACAAAAAGTAGGCGCAGATACTAAAGCAGCACCACTAGGTGTATGAGTAGAAGATAACTGAACTGGAGATTTGATTGCTCTCAAAGCTCCCTAACCAATTGGATAATTTTGAGCATATGCCTTGGCAAACCATATTTAAAACAATTGTCCTTCCCTTCATCATAAAATCATCAATGAATACGACCAAAGAACGGACAAGGAGGGCATTGAAAACCAAACTATACCCTACTTTCCTAAGATTATGCACTGTGTGCCTAGAAATTATCACCGCCCTACTAATGCCTATCACTCAACTACTTCAGGTAAGAAGCTCTAGTAGTAGAGAAGGAACCAGAACTCCGCCACCTCTTTTTGGGCACTTAATGCTATCCCAACTACCTTGCTATTGCCCGCCACCTTATTCAGAATGCCAGAACTTTGTACTCTGCCTTTCCCTGAAATATTTCTATTTCCATTTTTGTTCCTACACCTACTGTATATGCACAACTAACCTCATAATTTCCATATCCTTAATAAGAAAAGATGTCTTGATATAAAGGATCAAATCTTGAGATTACCAAGAAGTAAACTTTCTCATCCTTGCTCTTATATCAACCATCAAATCAGAGCATACCTTGATAGATGATGAAACTTCAAGGTATAATCCTTGTCAGACATTATTCACTACTTAATATTCAGAAGCTCTTCTATCTTTGTATCCCTTAGCTCATCGAAGCATTATCTAAAAGGACAATAAACAAGGATTAAGGGAAATTCTAGGACTTAAACTCCAACCTTAAAAATAGAATAACAAAAATGTGAAACATTCTAAAATGCCTTGTATCCACTCTCTTATGAGTATAGCGTGTTACACCCCTAAAAAAGACTCTACTCAACACCACTATATAGACTCCAAATTGACCATGAACCTAAAGCTCTGATACCAACTTGACATAACCTGAACTAGGTCTTTGTCGTAATGGTCATTCCATGTCCAACCAAGATGGGGGACCATTCTCTTTTACCCAACCCAACGAGCCTATGCATATCTTGAGCTAAATGAAATTTGAAATATAATGAGATATCATTATTGCATAATCCATGACCTTAGTATAGGTCTACATCCGTGACCACCTAAATGAGTCCTATTATTTGATAACTAGTCGATAACCAATGCCAACTAATCCATAATCCAAACCATAACCATATGAGTTCTATAGTAATTATATACAATCCCAAAATAAAAGAGGATAGACCAATAAAAAATTCAGTTGTACAGTAACAGCCCGAATACCAATACCATTACCACTGCTGGAACTAATATCGATCACGCCTATAACAACCCATAGTTGTTCCACAAAAGCCTCTAACCAAAAAAACTGATATTTAATTCGGATATGCCCCCAACCATAGCAAAGGCTAATATCCATTAAATAACTAAATTATATGAAAATTTCCATCATATGAAATAGAGATACCTTAAGATTAAGGGATCCCCAAGTACCCTTTACCCTCTATGATACATATGTACAGTATACTTTAGGATTCTCATGTACCTCATAATATCATATATGGTCGCCATAACCTATCCCTTATGTCGTAAAACATGAGTTTGCAGTGTTCATTTGTTGGATAGACACTTTCATTGTTAGCTATCATACTCTGCCTTTATTGCCTAGTTTAAACCATTTCCAACAAACCAAACCATTATTATTAACCAAGGCTATACATAGTGTTATTTTCATACCGACTATAACTTACAAGTATACTTCATAGCAAAACCTTTTAAAGTTCAAAGGATTCCCAAGTACCCATCGATCTCATTATCTAATTAACTTAGGGTAGTCCCATGTACGCCACAAGTGTTCCATTATTACGATTAATTGGGGGATTCCATTGTAGCCCATATGAATGATTGTTAAACCCAAAACCATTACATGTTGACCATTCTAAACCATTTAGCTATTTAGGTTACATTACCAAGTTCAAATCATGCATAAGTTCCATTAATAATCCAACAATATAGCGACACATTCTCATAGGCATTTTATCAAACAAATTGGGGGCGTAGTATTTCAAAAATCAAAGCGAATTATCGAATAACTATTCCCATTCAGCCAATTATGCAAAACCAACATTAAAGTATACAAAAGCATAATTAAAATATGAAAAACCATAACTAAAAATTTATAACCAAAATCCCCAAATTATATTTGAAAACCCAAGGCCATACAATAATAAAACCATGAAAAAATATATAAAACCATGACTTTAGTTGGAACTATCATGGAGGAACAAATACATGCCTTAAATAAAGTAGATGATAGATAAAAATCACCAATACAAGCCCCAAATTAATCCTTTAGATAAAACACTTGCTTACTTTGTCCAAGAACTTTAGAGAGGATTAAAGAGTTTTTTCTAGGTCTTAAAGAAAATAATAATAGGGCAAATAACCTTACAAGTGTGTCCAAAGTTGTGGTTCCTTAATACGTTAAGTAGGGAAATGTTCAGATTACCCTCACTTAAACTGCACAAAATTCCGCTAAAAGTATATGAATATCAATACAATCGCATTCTCTAATAAGAGTGGTACCCAATACTCATACCCAAGGCTATCTCCCTTGGACGCAATACTCTTCAAGGTATGAATCAATCCAAACCGTGTTGTATCCAAGTATATGATTAGAACCCATGATTTGTACCCCTATGAGAATAGAATCAAAATACAACTGAACACTGACTACCACACAAGTCAATGGTTCGACTCGTAGGCTGGCTTACGACTCTTGGTAAGATACTCTACTTAGATCTAACTTAAGTTACAAAGTATAAGTTTAAGTGAAGTAACCAAACAAATCATATCCACCGATTCCACCCATACCACCTAAATCGTTTCTATTCTAGAAACAAAATCCAACCTACCAACCAACACTGGTCTATATGCGACTAACCCATAACACTCGTATTCGTGTGTATGAGTCCTTCCCCTAGTCGTATCCTATCTAGAGACTTAAAATCTAGGAAATTTTGTAAGGTACAGAAACCCAAGGTATTTCTATAAGGTTATGCATATCTAGATTCAAACATAATCTAAATATAAATTGAGTACTGTAAGAGATAACTACAACCACCATACCCCAATCTGAGCAAGATTAAAGTTCAACCTGTAACCCCAATTGGAAGGATACTAGTACCTATCTATGGATACTAATACAAAATAGCATGGATTTGCTAAATTGATGTCCTAAATGACAAGGTGTCAGTCCTCTATTGGTGGGTAACCCCTCATAGCGTATGGTGGCAATGTAGTTTTAGAACTTAAGGACTTCTGCTAAAGAACTCAATTCTAAACTGGTGGGTGAGCCTTTACTCCTAAGTTTTCTCGATGCTAAATACTACACCTAACTGACTAAAACTGATAACTAATATATGCTCCACATATTCAAATAACTGATATATGCTCAACTTGGTAATAGTCTGAACTTAATAGCATAAGCAAGATCTAAATGGATCAGACTATGTAAATTGATATATTCATGGATTTCCTAGGTATCGAGTGTTCATAACCCACCAGCTCTATCTAATGCAACAGAACAAGATAGTATTTAAAGTTAATCATAGTAGAGAATTTCATGAATAAAACCCAAAAATCTAATATCTGATCATAATATGAAAATTCGTGATTCTTTAAAATGGGAAGATGTTATTCTTATGTAAAAACAAGTATTCATTATTTATTACAATGTAATCTGAAGAAATTTTTAAAAAACTTATAGTTTACGTAGAACTCAAAAGTTGAAGAAAAATTACACTTGGGGATTAAGAAGTCCTAAATAAATGGGTACATCATTCATAGATTGTTAATATGCTTTAAATTTGGAGTAATATCGTGTAAACAATGCATGTTCAAGAGAATTGAATGAATAATATTATATGGGTCTAAGAAATCATGAATAATTACTAAAACATACTAATGAATAAAAATTATATCATGGAGGAATGAGTTTAAGCTTAAAGTAACAATTGGGTAAAAGCCCTAGTGTATCAAAATTATAAAATTCATGAATAAAAATCATAATTTGGGTATGAAAATGAAAGAATATCCTTATTAAATACCCACATAACTAATTACTTTTAATTCTTGAATTGATATTTTGGGAATTTGGACTTAGAGAAGAAAAACTCTAATTTATTTCTTTGAATGAGTGGAAAATTGCATGTTTTTAGAGAATTTGTGAGTTGTTTTGAGAATGAGGGATTGAGTATTATTTTGGCTTTATATTCAGCCTTAAAATAGCCTAAATGAGTAAGGTCTGGCCATAAGTTATGACTTAAGTTATGGTGAAGAACCCCATTTTAGCCTCTACTTCCCAGATTATGAATCCCTCTTAATGACCTGTAAAGTCTAATCACGAGTCGTGACCAGGGTCATTATCACTAGGTAGCTTTGATTGTGCTTCTGCATTTTGGCCATAGCTTTTACCCAACTATAAGATTTAGGCAAAATTTGTGTAGTTGGAAATGTAATTCAATTATTTATCGGTTGGTGCGTCTTGAGATAAAAAATTCTAAGTGACCCAAATGTTTTGCTCATTTGAATCTGACATAGCTATATTCATCACAAAAATTCAATTTCTAAGGGATGTCTTGAGTTTTCTATAACCTAAGAGCTATTTGAGGACTTAATATATGTCTAAATCACTTACAAAATACTAAAACATGATTTTTTTTATTTTTCCATACACTTGAAGTATGATTCTAATATTTTCTTCGATTTTTAGGGTGTTACATGGGGTAAGGCATCATGTATAAATAAGAGCATAAATATTTGTTTTTCTAAATTATGAGTGTCCACATTTGTGGATACTCATATTTAAGCATATTTGTGTTGATGCAACGTATTAAAGAAGAGGTTCCTTGGTGTATGTTATTTACGGATGATGTAGTTTTGATTGATGAGATTTTGTGGGGTGTTAATGATAAAATAGAGGTTTTGAGGCAAACCCTAGATTCTAATGGGTGCAGATTTAAGAGGACCAAGATTAAGCACTTGGAATACCTGTTTAATGACTTGAAGGTGGAGAATGAGGTAGTACTGAGGATGGATTCTGAGGTTGTCTGTAAGAAGGATAGTTTTAAGTATGTTGAGTCTATGATTTGAGGAATAATAAGATTGATGAGGATTTCTCTCACTATATTGGGGAAGTATGGATGAAATGGAGGCTCACCTCAGGAGTTTTATTTGATAAAAAGGTGCCTCCAAAGTTGAAAGGCAATTTTTATAAAGTGGCAGTCCATCTAGCCATGTTGTGGAGTAGAGTGTTGGCCAGTCAAGAACTCCCACATCCATAAGATAAAGGTTCTAGAAATGAGGATGTTACATTAGATGTGTGGACTTACTCGGGAAGATAAGGTTAGGAATGAGACTATTCGAGAGAAGGTAGGACTGTCTTAGGTGGACGAAAAGATACAAAATTTAAGGTTGAGATTTTTATGACATGTTATGAGAAGAGGCAGTAATTACCTAGTTCATACGTGTGAGAGGTTGGCTTTTTATAGTTTTATATGGGGTAGAGGTTGGCTGGTAAATTACTAGGGGGAGGTGATTAGATGAGACATGGAGCAGTTATAGCTTACCAATTACATGACCTTAGATATAAAGCTATGGAGAACACAGATTAAGGTAGAGGACTAGTTCATGTGGATGAGTCAAAGCTAGTATTTAGGAGTTCTTTGATGTAACTAAGCTAGTAGTCTTAGGGCTTTGTACATAAGTTGGGTCTTGTAGTTAGGAGTGTTTGGGTAAGGTGTGTGCCATTGGTTTGTTAGTGTATGGTAATACTTTGTGGGTGTCTTATTTCTATTATTTCTTTTATTTAATCTAGCTTCTTTTTTTATTATGACTTTGTTTACTACCTTTTTGGTACTGAGTCGGGAGTCTATAAAAACAACATTTCTACTTCTTCAGAGGTAGTAGTATGGACTATGTACATTCTACCCTCCCCAGACCCCACTAGGTGGGATTAGACTGGGTTTTGTTGTTGTTGTTGTAATTTAATAAATATACACAAAATTATGTAAAATATTGTATTTCAATCACAAAATTATGTATACTATATAAAATATAAAATTAAATGAAAAAATAAATTACATATTAGAAAGCATGGATGTGAAATTCAATAATATATAAGGAAATATTAATACCAAAACTGTTAATTTTTTGTGATATAGCAGCTTGCGAGTAATATCTAGAGGTGAAAATTAGGTATCGACATGCAAAATGAGTCAGTTTTACAATTGGGTTAAATTTACATACTTTATAAACAGTTTTACAATTGGGTTAAATTTACATACTTTATAAAATATTTAGGGATTTAATAGAAACATAACCCAATTGACGTGCCAATACGAAAAAAGACAATAAGTTTCGGGGGCTTCTTATGTATTCGACCGATATTACTATTACATTAATTTACTAATGTATATAAGCATGTGCATATGGATGACCAAGGATATACATGTATTTTAACCATCTTAATATCACACATGTGTTATCAATTTTATCAAAGTGGAATTGAACCAACAATTCTTTTGCCGAATCCTATATATTTTTTCTTCCTCTGGTTACTACTATATAGAAACATGAGCATATGCACGACCAAGGGTATACTTATATTCTTACCGTCTCAAAATTACACAAATGGCATCAGTTTTATCAAAGTGGAATTGAACCGATAATATTTTATCTTAATTTAACTATATTTTCTTTCGTTGGACTAGAACTTCCTTACTCTTATCATCAACAATTCTTTTATTCCTTTGTGTGCTTCGGTAAATTTTAGTTCTTACAATGTTCAGGTTAGCACTATCCCTTTTATCCTTTGCTCTTCTTTATTCTATTTTTATTACTTTGGGAATTTAGTTTTTACCTCTTTGGTTGTTCATTATATTAATATGTTCTTAATTTTTTTCCTCATTTCTTCAGCATAATAGGTTGAAGATTTCTCTATTATTGTAATCATTTCCTTGATATTGTATTCTTTATCGGTTTTATTTCCTCAAAAGTTAAAGATATGTTTTTGTTCTATAGGTGTTTGAGAAAATTAGAGAACTAAGAAAATTAGGATTTCAGGAAAAAAGAGTGTTCATCTACTTTATAGGACATGTTAATATAGCATTATCTTTCATTCATTTTCCTACATCCATAAAATTATATCCTAATAATTATGCATTTAAATGAACCCCTTATCATAACCTTCACTCCCATGGACTATCCATCTCATTGCAACACCATTCCCCACACAGTCAAATTTCAAGTCCAATAAATTGGACATGTGTACTCATTGTTAAACACCTAGGATGTCTTGGATCTTTGGAGATGAGATTTTAAACACTTCTTTTAGGGTTTATTTCAATTTACTTTATGCTTTGAATGGATGATATCATATATGCAATTACTTTGATTATGGTTATGTTTTTTAGTGGTTAAACGCCCTTTTTCTAGTGTTAAGGCCAAGAACATGTTTACAATTTCTTTGAATTGAGTTTGTCTGGATTGCTTATCATATTTGGTTATTTATCCTTTATATCACTATTTTAAGTATTTTCAACCCTTTAAATACACCGATTGATGAACTTGTGAGCTCCGGAAAGGGAATAGGAAGATAGAACATGAAGATAAGTAGTGTAAGGTTCTTATTCTTTTATAACATAAAGAATTTGAATTAGCGACTAGGATGGGGATATACCTAGAAGCCTTGTTTGATTCACATGTATGATAACATCGTACTACATCTAACAGAATTATTACATCCATGCTAAATGATGTAGTTATAATATCCAGTCAGGTAGAAGGCTAGAGGTTAGGAGACTGTGATCTTACGATAAACCCTATGTATCAACAACCAAGATAAGTAGTCTAACTAATGGGTTCAGTAGCATAGTATCGTTGTTCGTAGTTCTTTATTCCTGGCCATTCATCCATTGATTGTCCAAATTCTTTAATTTTCTACACTATTTTAATTTACTTTTAGTTTATAAACTTTCAAAACACTTTTGGTTACATTGGCACTAGTTTAATCTCAATAGTTAAATTAAAATTGGATAGTTGTCAACATAAGTCTCTAGGGAATTGATATTTGGATTTATTTAAGGCCACTTTATTAGTTAGTGATACCACGTACATTTGGGTTTGCACTTGGGCGCAATGATGTTTTTGTGAACTACCTATATCAATTGAGTATGGGTCACAACGCGCCTCTATCGCGAGGCCTCACTAGAAATGCCTCAATTTGATGTCTTAACTTATTTGTTCACTTTTCCTTAAACCCTAACCCTTGTGGTGTTATTTCCTTTCGATTTAAATCTTTTTATTCTCCATATATAATAATAATCAACTCACAAAGCAGACTATGTATTAAGGCATGTGGATTTTTAATGATAGACATGTGAATGAAACATATTGTGAAAGTTGGTCCATTCAAGTGTACTAAGAAAAGTTGCAGGCAAGACTATTGATAAGATAATATTGTGAATAGACAAGAGTGGATAAGAAAAAATATTCAGAAACCTTCTCAAACACTTATTACTTTAGTAGAGCAAAAAAAAATGCAATACTCAGAAGTTGAGTTGATCTAGAAGTCCCACTATGAGAAGAGTTCTGCAAGGATAAAGGATAAAGCAAAAGAGTCCTGTTTAACCAGGAGAGGAGAAATGGCTACAATAAGGGGTAAAGTTACTTGATAGAGTTGAAAGAAGAAAGAAGCATAAATTAACTCGGACTCCATCACAGGTGTAGTACAAGTGTGCATATATATAAAAAGAACGATTAAATAACATACTTAATGCACTAAAAATAAAATTAACAATCGGTAAAACAACTCTCATACTTGAAGAAGAACATGGTTCCTTCCTTAAGTCGTAGACTGTGTGTAGTAGTTACATTTTTTGAGTTGTAATGAGTCATTGTTCTAGTATCATTAATCAATAAACTGAGTTAGGAGTTATGTCTTCAAGTTAGGTAACTCAAAGACTTGGGACCACTTATCTTAGGAAGATTTTTGTGTATGTAGTGATAAGAGTTAGAAGTTTTAATTCCTAGTTTATAAGAAGTCTTGTAATTTTATTGATTATTAAGGATCAAGTATTATATTAAAGTTGGGGTTGTACAAGTCGTGGTTTTTTACACCTTTCTTAAGACGGGTCCATTATGTTCAGCTTTTACTTCTCTGAACCATGTTTACTTACCTGTTCCATTGATAGACAATTAGTAGGGCTCGTAATCTAACAAGAGTTATCAGAGTGGGGTTGTCTTAAATAAGGCTAGTACCTAATAAAAATCAACAAGATGAGTTCCGCACCTCCTACTTGTCACAGTTAAGGCCAGTCAACTACTAGACATTCACTTTTTGATGGCTCTCATTTTATCTTGTGGAAAGAAAGGATGGAGAAGTTCTTTTAAGGTGAATACTCTGAATTATAGGATAGGATTACAGATGGTCCTACTATTCTAATAAATATGGTAGACGGTGAACAAGTCAAGAAGGTAAGGAGTGAGTTTACTCCTGATGACTTTTTGGCATTGAAGAAAAATGCAATGGCCAAGAACATATTGGTCTGTAGATTAGGACATGCTAAATATAACAGGGTATCCACCAGCATTACTGCTAAGAAAATCTAGGATGTACTGGTTAATGCCCATGAAGGCACCTCTCAAGTAACAAAATTCAAGATCTCTCTTCTATTTACTGAGTATGAGGCATTCAAAATGAGAGAAAATGAAACCTTGCATGAAATGATGACAAGGCTTAACACCTTTACAAATGAGTTGACTCCACAGGGAAAGATCATTTCTGAGGAGGAACAAGTTGAAAAAGTACTAAGGGTATTGCCTAAATCAAAATGGAATATTAAGGTAACTGTAATAACGAAGGAAAATAAGGATCCTGAAGGCATAATCCTGGATGAACTAGTAGGGAACTTAAGGACATATGAAATGGAAATTGATGGGACCAAAGAAAAAGCTACTTCTGAGAAAATTTTAGCATTGAAAGCTTTTGATGGTAATGTGGATTTTGAACTTGATAAAGAGAAAGTTTTCTTCATAACCAAAAACTTTAGAAAATTCTTTAAAAAGAACAAGGGAACATGTACTAAGAAATGTTCTAATGAAAATCCAAATGGATGCTACAAATGTGGCAAAATTGATCATCAGATAGAGACTATCTAGTATAAGAAATAGAATAGAAGAAGGAAAGGACTAAAAAGGAACTAAAGGGAAAAAGGAAGGAGGACCATGCAATGATAGCAACCTGGAGATCTAATTTAGATTAAGATGAAGTTGATGAAACTGGATTTTTGGCTTTTAGAGATTTAGATATAGATGAAGAAGATGAAGATTCAGAGGTAACCATACTTGAACTCAAATAAAAACTTCAATTGTTTTCAAAACCAACACTTGTTTTCTTAATGTGTACATTGAATGATGATTTCCAAGAGTTATCCTCTGATAGGGATGAATTGTTCAATAGTTTTGCAAGTCTCAAATTTTATCTCATTAATCTAAAGGATTGCTCAGATACAGTTGATAAGAAAAAATGCACTCTCAATAAAAAGGTTACAGAACTTAAGATGTCAAATAATAATCTTAAGTCTGAAGTTCTCAAACTGACTCTCTCTAAAAATAGGAAAAGGGTCATGAGTAAAGAACAAAAAAATGTTGAACTTGAGTTGGTTGGATACAAACAAGATTGTTATGATTTAACTAAAAAAATGAATAAGTTAATTCATGAAGTTTCTAAATTAAAACTTGATCTAGAAAGGGTAAATAGGTGGACAAACTCCTCAAGAATTGTTCACAATTTGAGTGAAAAAATTTCAATGAAAAGGAAGGATTGGGATTCACAAAAGTTTTGGTGATCTTAAGGATTTATGTTATATCTGTGGAAACCTTGGACATCCCACCACTGAATGTCTAGTGGCTGCAAAAAGCAGATGAAACATTCTAAACCCGACTAACAGATCTTCTTACACCAAAAAGAACAATCCCAGTTCTAGTCAGAGAAACAGGTTAAACTACATGTTGCCTGAATGGACTAAAAGGAACTTAATTCATCCTTTCACTCATAAAATAGGACCCAAGCATGTATGGGTTCGTAAGACTAACCATTGATTTCTTGTGTAGAAAAGGGTGAAAAGAAGAAAAAGGCACTGTACTTAGATAGTCCTTCCTCAAGACACATGACTGGTGATAAGAAAATGTTCCTTTCACTCTCCAAAATAAATGGAGAAGGAGTTTCTTTTGGTGATGGGAAAAAATAAATCATCACTGGAGTTGGAAAGATTAGCTTAACTGAGTCAAAAGAATTAGAGAATGTCTATCTTGTAGAAAGACTAAAGCATGACCTTCTGAGCATCTCTCAACTGTATAACAAAAGGAATAAAGTTATTTTCACTGCTCCAGGTGTTAAATTCAAAAGAATGGACACCAAAGAGATTGTGCTCACTTCAAGGAGATACAGAAATACATGCAAACTTCACATTGTGGCACTACTAGGACGTGAGCTGTCTTATCTAAGTGCGATAGAAAATGATCCCCTCCTTTGGCACAAAAGACTTGGTCATGCAAGTTTGAAATAACTAAACATACTTTCATCCAAAGACATGGTGTTGGGATTACCCAAGACCAAATTTAAAGAAGAAAATTTATGTAATGCATGTGTAAGGGGGAAGCAGGTAATATCTTTCTTTAAGTCAAAGAACTATGTTAGCACTACTAAGTGTCTTGACCTAGTTCATATGGACTTATATGGACCTATGAGACTTCAAAATAAAGGTGCAAAAAGGTATGTTTTGTTATTGTTGATGATTATTATAGATTCACATGGACTTTTTTGCTATCCTCCAAGGAAGATGCCTTTTATGTCTTTGAAATCTTCATTAATAAAGTTGAATAGAAACTGGGCACTTCTTTTGTTTTCATAAGGTCTGACCATGGTATAGAACTTGAGAATGCAAATTTCTTAGGATTCTGTTTAGAAAATGGTATAGATCATAATTTCTCAGCTCCTAGAAAACCACAACAAAATGAAGTGGTGGAAAGGAAAAACAGAACCTTAGAATATATGGCTAGCACAATGATGCTTGCAGTAAATAATGCTAAAAACATTTGGGCTTAGGCAATAAGTACTACAACATTTATCATAAATAGATGCATGATCAGACTAATGTTAGTGAAGACTCCCTATGAATTATTAAAAGGAAGAAAGCCTAACATTTCTTATTTTAGAACCTTTTGTTGTAAATGTTTCATACATAATAATGGAAAGGATAATCTGGGAAAATTAGATGCTAAAAGTGATGATGGAATATTCTTAGGGTATTCACTTCAAAGTAAGGCTTAGAGGGTTTTAAATAATAAAACTAACTATGATGAAGAAAGCATGCATGTAATCTTTGATGAATCCTATGTTAAGACTAACCTGCAGGAAGGAAGTGACACTGACAAATAGGTTATACAACCTGATTCATCCGCTGGAGCTACCAAACATGAATACACTTTATTTGAGGGAACTGAAGCTGAGGGCACAGTGATAGGGGGAACTGATCATCAACATACCCCAGCTCAGAACATCAGCAATGATCATGGTAGCTCATAAGGCTTGAATCTAAAAGTATATAAGTATCAAGGATCACATCCTAATGATAATATTCTTACTAATCTCACATCTAGGATCACCACAAGGTATGGATTGAGAGTACGTGTGCCTTTAAGGAATTCCTATCAGAGATTGAGCCAAAAAAGATAACTGAAGCATTGTTTTATGTTGATTAGATCATATCCATGCAGGAAGAGTTAAACCAATTTTAGAGAAATAAAGTATGACACTTAGTTTCTCTCCCTAAAGGTAGATCGATAATTGGGACTAAATGTGTGTATAGAAATAAAGTTGATGTGCATAGAACGGTTACAAGGAACAAGTCAATATTGGTGGCCCAAGGATACAACTAACAAGAAGGAATTGACTTTGATGAAACTTTTGCTCCTGTAGCAATACTTTAAGCAATAAAATTAGTTGTTGCTTTTGCTGCTTACATGTTGTTTATCCTTTATCAAATGTATGTGAAGATTGCATTACTAAATGGAATTCTCAAAGAGGAGGTGTATGTTAAAAAACTCTAGGATTTGAAAGCAAGGAGTTTCCAGATCATGTGTAAAAATTGGACAAAGTTTTGTATGGGTTAAAACAAGCTCTAAGAGCTTAGTATAAGAGACTGTCAAATTTTCTATTAGAATATAGACATACCAGGGGTAAAATTAACAATACCCTATTCTTGAAAACTAATGGGAAGGATTTTCTAGTTGTGCAGGTGTATGTCGATGATATTATTTTTGGCTCAATAAATATGAGTATGACTCATGAGTTTGCCAAACTCATGAGTTGTGAATTTGAGATGAGCATGATGGGAGAGCTGAATTACTTCTTGGGCTTGCAAATAAAGAAGTCAGCTTCAGCGACAATGATTCACCAACAGAAGTATACCAAAGAGCTTCTCAAGAGATTCTTCATGAAAGAGGAAAAAGAGATAAGTACTTCTATTGCCACTGCCACAAAGCTGTAATTAGATAAAAAAAATTTTTAGGTGTAGAGAAAAATATGTATAGAGGTATGACAGGGTCATTATTGTACCTTACAACAAGTAGTACTGACATTTAGTGCATGTCCATGTCCCAGGTTTCAAGGAAAATCCAAAGAATCACATCTAAAATCTGTGAAGAGAATCTTTAGATACATGAAGAGAACCAGTGATCTTAGCTTATGGTAAACCAAAAGTAGTAACTTTAATCTGGTAGGTTACTCAGATGATGATTATACATGATATCTGGTGGACAAAAAAAGCACTACAAGAATGGCACATTTCCTTGGATCATATTTAATTACCTGGTCCACTAAGAAGTAAAATTCAGTTGCCTTGTCTACTGCTGGAGCTGAATATGTTACTACAGGTTCTTATTATGCTCAATTGCTATGGATTAAGCAATAACTCATGGTCTTTAGTATAGATGTTGGTTGTGTTCCTTTTTTTTTAATAATACAATTGCTATTAACATAGCTAAAAATCCTGTTCAACATAAGAGAACCAAACATATTGATATTAGGCATCACTTTCTTAGAGATAATGTTGAAAAAAGATCATATATTCATTATGTTTTATTGTATGAAGGAACAGATTTCTTACATTTCTACTAAGGCCTTGAGTAGAGAACACTTTGAAAAAAGTAGGTTAGCCTTGGGGATGATTAAAATTGCATAAGTCTCCCTCAATGCTAGACTAGAATAAGTTGATTTCAAAAGTTATTGTTAGTTATTTAAGTTTCACACATTAAGTTGTGTATCCTAAGTCAAAGATTTTAGTGTATCTTGACTTATGTGTGTGTCAATTTTGCAGAAAGCCTTGATTATAGAAGTAATTATATGTATTTTGTCATTTAGGTATGATTATTATTACTTCAAAGTATCCTAAAGAGAAAAAAGTTGTTTTCCTGGTTCCTTCTTAGTCCATTTAAACTGCCAAAATACAAAGAGTCCCTTCCCTTTCAAAAATCTGTCACTACCTTTCCCATACCGATTGAAACACTTATTATTACACCTCTACCAAATACAGTCCCTCACCCTTCCCTCTTAAATATTCTTTATTTTTTTTGATTCTACACTAAAATTTCTCTTCAACCTCTTCATACAAAAGAACACTCTCCTGGTTCAAAAATGGCATCACTCTCATCATCTTCCTCCTCTTTTCTCCTTCCTTCACTAACTCTATTCCAAATCCCCTCACCGCACTTATCCTTCATCCAAAAAACACCTTAACTCCCTTAAATCCTCTTCTAATCTCCAAAAAATTCACGAATTTCTTAGCCTTCAGAAATTTCCCAAACTCTTTTTCCCAAATTCCATTAACTGTTTCATCCTTCCCGCAACCCCTTATTTCCCCTCCTATCCTGCCCAAAATTTTTGATGAGGATGCTCTTCCTAATGATATAGATGATCTTCCTATTATATAATTAATCCAAAGAAGATCGATATCTCAGTTCAAGAAAAATCCCTCTATCCATGTTGAAGACACTATGTCTTCAAAACCCTCTCCAGTTGTCTCTAATCCTCGAACCCCACATACTCAAGAAAAGAAAAAATGTGAAGATGCTACATTGGTTAAAGTTCATAGATCCAACCAGAGGAATCATGTTGTAATTTCTTATCCCACTCCTCCTCCTATCTCTTCATCTGTATCTTTTCTTGATCTTCTTCTTCGATTAGTTAGGAAAAATAATATTGTCAGGACAAAAGCTTCCAAATATTTTCTGTCTCGAAAGACTCCCTCCAAACCTACATCAAATCCTTCCTCTTCTTCAAACCCTCCCCCACTATCAAAGCTTCCCTATCCAGTGTTTCTCCCAGATCATATACCCATTCAAAGAAATAGGTCAGCAAACTTGTTGCTTTTGACTCATCTGACTCTGACTTCTATCTGGACACCACTGCCGAAGTGGATCCTGCTTTTAAGGTTCCTACACCATCCTTTATTCAAGATACCACTGAGGCTCATCGTCTTTACTTTTAAAATTACAAATTAGCTACAGGGAGAGTAGTTAGTGGATCTGGGGGGTTTTGCAATGCAGACTTTACTAGAAAAATTAGAGTTTCAGGAATGGTCTCATCTCTTTCTATTGGGATAACTTTAGTGAATATTTGCTCAACCTAAAGTGTATGAGTTCTATACGAATGGTGTGGGAATTGGTGAGTTATTTTCCACTATAGTTAGAAAGGTTATACTAAACTTTTACATTGCTAATATTGCTACGATTCTGCATATTCCTTCAGGGGGTTGGGTCACTATGTCAAAGTTAGTTGGGCACCTCTTAATAATATTTTCTCAACTCTTGACATATGTAGAAAGTTCTCTAGGAACCCCAAATTGGTTAATCATAGAAGAGTGTTTAAGAGGAAGATGTCACCTCTTCACCAACTGTACTTTGATGTAGTGCATAAGATGATTCTCTCTAGGAAGAAAAGGTGGACTGTGGCTAGCTTTCTTGATCTATCTCTCATGGAATTATTGGACACTGAAGTAAGAATTGATCTTTCTTGACTTATACTAAAGCATATGCAAAGGGTTCTACTCAAGGAAGTAAATGGACATGCTCTACCTTATCAATTCTGGGTCCCTCCCATATTTGAGGACTTTGGTGTTTCTGTTCAAGTATTTCTTCGCATACTACCAAGGATATCATAGAGTATGTGAACCACATGATGCTACCTGTTTCTATGAAGAGTGCTGATAATCTGATGCAAAGATTGAGAAATTCACTGGCTGAAAAACAAACCGAGGTAGAAGTTCTTCAAGCAGCTTTGGAGGCTACACGGGCTGCTCATCAAGAAGAAAAAGGGATCCTCCATGCTCAAATTTCTTCCCTTAATTCGTACTTGGAAAAAGAGAGAGCTGGAAATGTAGATATTATGAGGAAACTCACCTCTCTTATTCCCTCCTCTTCTTCTACTTAGCCTCTTGACTGATATCTTAAGCCTATCTCCTTTTGTTCCTTTCCCAGATAGCTTGTTCTCTCTTAGTCTACTTTTTGGTATATGCAGTCATCTTTACTAATGTATGAAATGGGCTTAGTTATTTTACTATTTTCTACTCATATTTTCTCATATTGCATTCATGTTCTCTTATTCTGAATTTTTATGTCTTAGTGATAGCCTTAATGGCCATGGATTATTTGACATTTTTTACTTGTTGAACCAGCTTTTTGATGATGTCAAAAGGAGGAAGATTAGGCTATGCAATCTTATAACTCAATTGGACTAACCTGTTTCATTCTGTGCTATTATTTTATTCAAATTCCTTATTGAGCATGTCAGGGTCTGGGATGTTGTGCTGCTATGTTTGTCATCATCAAAAAGGAGGAATTTGTTAAGGCATGTGGAGTTTTGATGATAGACATGTGAATGAAATATGTTGTAAAAGCTGATCCATTCAAGTGTACAAAGAAAAAGCTTCCGGTAAGACTGTTGATAACAAGAGTGGATAAGCAAGAATATTTAGGGAACTTATAAAAAACTTATCACTTCAGTAAAGTGGAAGAAAAATGCAATACTGAGAAGTTAAGTTGATCTAGAATTCCAACAATAAGAAGAGTTCTGCAAGGATAAAGGATAAAGCAAAAGAGTCCTATTCAACCAAGGGAGGAGAAACGGCTACAACAAGGAATAAAGTTACTTGATAGAGTTGAAAGAAGAAAGAAGCATAAATCATCTAGGAATCCATCACCCGTGTAATACAAGTGTACATATATAAAACAAAGCACGATCTAGTAACTTAACACACTGAAAAGAAAATTAACAATCAACAAAACAATTCTCATACTTGAAGAGGAACCTGGTTCCTTACTTAAAGTCATAGACTATATGTAGTAGGTAGGTTCTTTAAGTTATAATGAGTCATTGTTCTAATCTGAGGGATCTAAAACAAAATTATTGATTCGTGAGGCACATGTATTATAGTGAAGTTGGGGGTAAATCCTGTAGAGATACAGGTCAGGGTTTTTTACACCTTTCTTGAGCTGGTTATTTTTCATTTAAAAACACTATGTTCAGCTTTATCTTCTGTGAACCACATTTACGTAACTATTCCATTGATAGTAAATTAGTTTGGCTCGTACTCTAACACTATATCATAAAAAAACATGGATTAGAACTCAAGATAGTACAATATCAAGAATGGTGAACTAGAAACTCAAGCTAAGAACTAGTGTCGTCCTTTATATCATTAGCTTGTTATTTTTACTATTGGCTTGATCCAAATGAGTCTTAACGCTATAAACAAGTTTTTACCAACATAATTACAAAATAATAACATTAGGAACACATTAAACACTCTATAATCTATCACAATTAACTAGAACAAAACCTAGCTCATAATAGTAACACCAGTCATCTCAAAACAAAATTAAGTACAAACTTGTTTAAAAGACACCTTGAACATTGTTATTTAGTACTTAAACACTTATATCATCACTTATATCATAACTAACACATTTAGCACACAATAAGATTTCAAAATAAGACTAAATAAGCTAGGATAGCAACACTAAAGTGCATAAAACCATATCAGATCATGCATTGTCACTCTTTTTGAAAACTCAATTTGTAAAAGATTAGTGAAAATCAATTCAATCATTTTTTTATACTTCCTATATCTAATTTGATGCGCCAAATTGGCAATGGCAACCTATGTTGTATGGAATCTTCTGTTTTTATGTACCACAAATATTGGGTTCTCCAACAATACACTATTTTGGGAGAATTTAACACGTGTCCATCACCTTTTTGGAAGAGTCTGGGATCCATAGATGGTAGCATTATATTTGACGCAATTTTATGCTTACATTCAGCATATTAGATGTTTCACTTAACTTTGTAGGTTATTTCTTAGTGATTTTCACCATCTAGCCCATCAATTCTCCCACTCCCACATATCTAGGTAATTTTCAAAGTAAGCCCCATGTTTGGTTTAATTTTTGCATAAAGTTTGAGAGCTACACATTTTTTTAGGTCCTCTTTAAAGTTAATCATATTACTTGTTAGTGTCTCAGAAATCTTCTATCTACTATCCAAATTCCTCAAAATTATCTCCTAAATACAAAAATATGTGTTTGGTAATATTAGAAAAAAATCAATAAAACCAAACAGGAAAAATTTCACTGTAGATGGAGTATATTTGCAACTAGGATAACATAAGAGAACAAATGAATAACACATTTTTAATGTAGTAGAATTGCATGTTTCTTATTCTGCTAAGTAGGCCGTATGTCGAAAACAGCCTCTTTACTTCATCTGTGGTAATGGTATGGACTACAAACTCTTTACCCTACTCAAATCCCACTTTGCAAAAATATACTGAATATATTATTGTTATTGTTATTGAATCACACATTTTTCTGAAAGCAGATAGATCAAACACTTGATGAAAAAGGGAAAGCATCTTAAAATTTCTTGGAAAAATAAGACAAAGGAAAAACAATTTCTCAAGAACACATAAGAACTTCAACTAGCTTGTCTAATTATGTAAACTTATCATTCAGGTTTATAATTTGTTCCACTTTAATGTCTTTTTTGCACAGAGCATGTTATGCTTTCACTGTTTGCTCTTAGTTAGCTTTGTTTGGCACTTATTGTCATTGTTCTCTTTGCATGACTTTAATGTTTGCAAGAATAATTATTTTCAAAAGAAGTATACAGTAGAAGTACTTTAGAATGTTTGAAAATATTGATTCTTAAATTTCCTTCCAAAAATATTCAGATATTTCACTAACCAACTTCAATTTATTATAAATTCTATATCCTACTATTTATGTTCTTTTCAATAGTGGAGACTAATCAACCATGGAAATATTTAGTTATGAATTTCTTCACTTAAATTACTGAGCTCATAGCACGATTAAGAATCATCTTGTATTATATAGAAGAGCGACCAATCGAATGATCAAGATTAGAAAAGCTATTTTTATCATTAACATGAGTAGTTTTTATACCGTTTTCTCAATGCCAGATTCTAGAAATATATGTTCTTTCTCTTCCCATTTTCCTGTAATACAAAAACATCAAGGAGGTCCTTATAATCTCTTCTCTGCTCTTTGATTTCATCTTCATGTGTTGCGGAGATCATATTACCTTTTATCTTCTAAATTTCTACTAATTCTTTTCTAATTTTCAGATTTCTTCACTTATTCTTTCTATCTTTCTTTTTAAAAGTTCCCCGGTGTAAAATTTCTTCCTCTTTTATGCAAGTGCAATTTTTGCATACAATTGTAGAAAGATAACACATTATGTTTATTCATTTGGGATTTAGGGATACATAAAAAATAAGACTTGAAATACCTTAATTGTCAAACATCTCAACTGAACTAAGTTGACTATCCTAAAAAATATTGTTGATGATCTAAGAAGCACTGATTAGTAGAAATGGGGCATTCTTGAAACAACAAGGCATTCTCAAAACAACAAGGATGCTTAAGTCTAATAGAGTAGTTAATAATTTTGGAGCAACAGTAGTTTGAAATATAAGAATTGAGGTTTGGTGAAATTTTAATATAGATTTTACAAGATTGAGCATTTGATGAAGTTTACCAAATATAGTTGAGAAACTATTATTTTTTTTTTATGAATAACTGTACCTAATCAAGGACAAGATAGCGGTCAACAAGTAGAAGTGGGGTCGTGGAAATTTGAAGATGGAGAAGTAGAATTTCTTGATACTTTATAAGGGCTCTTCTAGGTTACACCAACTATGGGACGAAAAATTTCATATAACGTGTCCTACTTTTCATAACATGCTATTTTTTCTTGTATCACATTTAAATACATATGCAAGCATTATTTAATGTCAAATCATATATTGGACCCATGCTACGTACGATTCATGACTACGAGAAATATTAAATACTCTTTTTAGGAATAAGTGTATCTAATCAAAGAAAAGAAAAAGTGATGTACATAGTATCTAATTTGCACCGACATTTTTCTTTCATAATCTAAGTTGAAATACTTTGACACTTTGCTGATGTACTAAGATTTTGTAGGTGCATGGTATATATTAGTCACATGATATCATTTTTAAAGATTAAGTCATGAAAACATCCTCCAATAGAAATATAGTAAAGATTGCGTATAATAGACCTTCCTGATCCAACCCTCCCTAAGAATCCCTACATTTTAATGCACCACACTACCCTTTATTAAGGTACTTGATATAAATTCCTCCATAGTCATAAGTAGGGAAGGCAGATCAATAGATCTTCGAGTATTTTTCAATCCCAATATATTCTTAATTCTAATATTTTTTTGACTGTCAACTTAATTTTATGTCTTTGATCAAGTATTAAAAGGACAACTTCCAATATATTAATATAGGTCTCTTATTTTATTTTGAATGAGACTCAACCAAAAAATCATCTATGAGGCTCCTCTACCTACTTAACACATGGATTGTCACATCCATTTGATAATTTAAATTTATAAAAAAAAATCAGGAAGAAAGAGTGTGTGTGAGAGAGAGAGTAACATTTGAGCAAAAATTTAAAGTCGAATATGGGGTCTAAGCAAAATGAGAAATAAATATTGTAATACCTCAAATTTTCTTTAACTCAAATGTAGTCTCCAGAAGAGTTAGTGATGACTTCTTAAATAATTAATGTTGTAATCATATAGAATTTCAACAATTTTGACTTTTTATCATGTGAAAAATTGAATTATCTTTCCAACGATACCAATTTCATCCACATTCATTATCAGAGAAAAAAGTTAAAAAGTTATGGATGTTTTATAGATAACTGTCGGAATTGCCCAGAAGCGATGGTCCGGCCGATGTATCATCGATCTAGTGATGGACCGTCGAGCTAGCGATAGACCATCACCCAAGATGTAGCAACTAAGGCAGTGAACCCGAATTCTGTTCAAGTACGATGGTCAGGAACAATGGATTGTCGAGCTAGAGATGGACCATCGCCCAAGCCATCCCGGCTAAGGCAGTGAACCAATCTTCTGGACAAGTGCGACACTAAGGACTGATGGACCATCAAGCTACTGATGGACCATCCCTAAACCATCGCAGATGAGGCAGAAATTTAAGGTTCTGGCCAAGTATGATGGGATGGACCGATAGACCGTCGAGCGAGCGATGGATCATCGCCCAAATCATAGCCACTTCCAATCAGCATATTTATGCGATTTTTAAAAGGGTAGTTGGGTATTTTTTTTCACCCGTTTTAACCCCTAGTTATACCATAACAGAGCTCATAACTTCATTATTCATTTACAACACCAAATTAGGATTTCTCTCGAACATCAATCCCCAAGAACAAGAAACCTTAGGTGTTTAATTTCAAGTCAAGAATTCAGGCTTTCCTCCACCAATCTTTAAGAAATCATCCACCCAGGTGTGTAAAGTATTGATTTATGGATTTTCTTTCACCATAAAGCTCAAGAATCCCATTTTAAACACATGAATTATGATTTCCATATGGTGGGTTGATTTTAATTATGTTGATGTGGTTGTATGAATCCCAAGTTGGTGTCTTTATTTACTTTTCATTAAATTATGCTAGTATGTGGGTTGAAAACTCTTAAATGGAGTTCATTAAAGTAACCATGATGTATGGACTAGTTTATCTGCCTAAGCCTAAGGTTATGCATGTAATGTGTTTGATAAAATGGCCATGAGAACAAGATTCATGCTTTACGACTCAAATATGACCAAATTGATGGACCCATGTTACACCCTTATGTTAAAAATGACTTCCATATTATTGTGAGGCATTGAAATTATTTGCTGGACTGTTCATGAGATTAGCCTATGAAGTTATGACATATTTATATGCCTTCCTATTCATGTACTAAACCATGATCATCAACTACCTCGTGAAATACCCCAATGATTGTATTATGGATTGTTGATTATCGACGTGAGTCCTGGAAGTCATGTTTTGTCACTTTCATGCTATCGAGTCCTTGAGGTACTTGGACCTGATAATTTAGATGTATGCCTAGAGCCAGTGTCATGTTTTCAAGATACTCTCAATCAAGCCATGTTCCATAGTATTCAGTCAGCCTCATGACTCAGGAAAACATAGTAAACTCAGATATCTTAGAAATTCAATAATCTCAGTAGCATTCTGTCAATCAATGGAACTCATTGAGCGATGTCTAGTTTAGTTTACTTAATCATGTTTAGTGTCTAGTCATATGGGAGTAGGATTATACACCGAATGGGCCCAAGGATGGAAACTCACCTGTTTTTAGAGGGTGTGATTCTTAGAAGCAATCCTTGTGCTCCAGAACCACGTAGCTAGTACAGGTTGAGACGTCAAACCTACTAGTTGAGGATAGATGAGGTGGCTTAACCTGTTATATAAGGGTCTCACCATTCTCCTTAGAGTACCTGTTAGGTGAAGGATTACTCACAGCTTGTCCTTCCCAGTGGTGTAGTATTGACACCCTTCCAATTAGGGTTATAGATTGTACCCCAACTCAATTATATTATATCATTTATGGCATGTTGGTTAAATGACTACTTCCCACAGTTACAATCTCAGCCTCAGTCTTAGTGTTAGTCTCAGTAATAGACCTTAGATAGTTCTACAGAATTCAAGACTGTCAGATACAGTCACCCAATTCAATACGGAACTTAGCTAGTTCTATCTGTAATAGGACTGTCAGGCACAGTCATTTAGATAATAGTATATTTGTTAGATGAAATTATGTTATCAGTAATCAGATTCAGTGATTTTATGATCTCAATTATGGTTAACATATTCATGCATATATTCTCATATTTATGTTATTAGTCGGTTAGTCTTGTTTATGCGTATAAAACCCTTGACTTTGGCCTACCTTACTTGCGTACCAGTACGTTTAAACATACAGATGTATTTGCACTATGGTGTTTTATACCATAGGTTTAGAAGCACGAGCACCATAGAATCCTTAGTAGATCAGACGTTTAGCAGCCAAACTAGCAGTGAGTCCTCATCATTTGAGGGTAGCATGATTATTTTATTACTTTATTATTTTATTTGTCCAGAGTTAGTTGGGGACATGTCCCATCAACTCCATAGTTTATAGATAGTTTAGAGGCTTTCAAACTATAATATGTTCAGACAGTTCATCCAATTTTATTTTGGTATTGATATATTGTATTTCCAAAGATTTTGTGTTATCAGATATTTGAAACTTGTGGCCTTTCATATTTTTATCCTCATTTATACAGTATATTATTTAGTGCCCAGTTACAGATATCAATCATGGGTTAGCATGTAGTCCTTCGGGGTCATGGGCGCCGTGTAGCATTCCGGGTACCAGATTCGGGGTGTTACACATAAATTATTGAAAGTACAGGGGGTTAACATATTGATTGTCATTACAATTTTCAACAAACATTCAATACTTCTAGAATTCTGTACTTCTTTAGCATGAAAACTTTTCTTCTAAACCAAAAAATCCCTTTTATTTTTTATCTAAATACTTGTATTTAAAATTGAAATTACACATTCATCTATTGAAATTTAAATTGCAATTTCTTTAAACTTTAGTATACAAGTATTAATTAGAAATTTAAGATGTTGCTAATGGTTACAAAAAAATGTTTAAGAAAATTTGAAGATAAAAAATGCTAGATTTCGGTTGTTATGTAAAATCTAGCTCAATTATTTGGTGTGCATCTGTCACTTTCATTTATACATATTTTGTAGGTATGAATTTTGATTCATATTTAAGGTTATTTTCTTTATATCTCCACATAAATGAGTAAATGAATTTAGATCTCTTCAAATCTTTATTACCATGTCATTTCTAAAGAAAAAATAGAAAAAATACTTGTCATACAAATATTTGTGATGTCCACAAAAATAAAATATATTTTAGAATGTGCTTTAGGGATCCATTGAATTCTCTTTCCATTGATACCAATATTTTCTAATGCATTGTTTGAAGCTTGACTTTAAATGCTAATGCCAGATTGTAGATTTAATTTTTAAGTTAATAGTCAGCTGAAATTATTGTATCAATATCCTTGTAGCTGCAAATTTAAATTTAAAAGAAAAATATCAAACTTAGTAAATGAATTTTGTTATAAAAAAGGATCAAACTTAGTACACAAAGAAAATAACAAGACAATGATGAAATTTTTTAATGTGATAAAGGGAGATAACCTTAAAATTTAGTTCTATGAAGTCTTACATTAAAGTTGTGTAAGACCCCATAAAATTGTAAGCTTAACTCAATCCATTCAATCTTAAAAAGAGGTCCCACACTTAGAAATTTCAGTTACGTATATATACTTAGAATTATTTTAGCCTTCATAAGTTGGTAATCCTATTTTACGACCCTTATGACTTTAAAACATCGATCCTTGGATTGAATCATGATCAGGTGTGTCAACAGGTCACTTCGGATGTGTTTAGGATTTTTCTGACCTCGTTTGAACCATATTCAGGTGACCAAAATAGTGGGCCAATGCGATCTCGATACTTCTCATTGCCCATCGCATCGACAAACAATTTTTCCTCATCTTTCAGTGTAATCCCAATGATCCAACGCAAAATCAACACGACGCGTTAGTCGGCGCGTTGATGCAATCGATGCGGCGCGTCGATATGCACGTTGCTGAGCATGCCTTTTAGTAATTAAATCAGTGTCTAGAAGAGTATTTGGGACATTTTTTTCAACTTCTATTCAGCCCTATAACACAAGAATAAACCCCTCAATAGGCAAAATACTCTCATGCTTTACTAAAATCCTCTCAAGAACAAATCCTAGTCCATCAAGTCAAGATCAAGATTCAAGAAATTCACAATCAGTCTTCCCAAATTTATTTATCAAGGTATGTTAGGTGTTCATCCAAGGGTTTCCTTCCCCCCTTGGAGTTTCTGAACCCTTTTCAATTTACAAGTTGATTTCTTTCACGAATTTCATGTTGAATTTGATTGTAATCATGATTATGATGTAGTTTGATTTATAATCCATGATTAATTGCAAGTTTCTTGAGAAATAAATAGCATATATGTGTTGTTATATGGTTTCATGTTAAAAGAACTTCAATTTGTGACTTTGGGATTTTGATCATGATGCTTGAATGTTTTAGTATAGTTATATTTTTAAATTATACTCCCCAAGTGTTTACTGAATTATTCATGTGAGTTGAGTAATCAAATCATATCATGTTAGCATTATACAAGTTCATTCCATGCAAATGTTTGCTAAAATGCCTCAATGAATGAATTATGACAAAGTGTCTAGCTACCATACTTTCAAGATTGTGCTATGTTTTATAGTTTATGCAATCGAGTACTCGAGTAATTTAATACCCGACAATCTAGATATTTACCTAGATATATAGTAGTTTCAGAATAGTCTTAGTGATGTCACATATAGTAGTACTTAGTCAGATAATAGAACTCAGTATATTTAGCCAATTAACAGAACTCAATGTATTCAAGTAGTTATCAGAATTAAGTAAGATCAGTCCAGTTCAAATAGACAATATGATTAGTAATAATTCAGTCTATCCTAGTACAGTCTACAAATCAGTTTATTGTCTATTCAGTTTGGAGTAGGAATCAGCACCGAGTGAACCCAGGGATGGAGGCATTCCCATTAGTATAGAAGTCCCTACATTACAGAACTACATAGCCAGTGTAGGTTTAGATATTTTCCTTCCAGTCTAGGGTTGATACATCTCTTACGAGTTTTCCTGCCAGTGAGGGTTGACAAAAGGGATTTCTGTTAGAGAAGGTTAACTCATAGTCATTATTAGTATCCCATGGAAATATGATAACACCCTTCCAAATGTGGTTATAGGTTGCACCCTAACTCAGTTCATAATCGGGGTATGTTTGTTAGGTGAAAACTCCCACAGTTTCAATTTCAGACTCTGTATAAAATCTCAGTTTTATTTCAAAATTAGGACTGTCAGATATAGTTACTCAGCTCAGTATAGAACACAGTTCAGTTCTACAATATAAAGACTATCAGAAACAGTCACTCAGTTAACAATAACACATTATCAGTAAACTCAAATATCATTCATTTAGTTTTTAGAACTCATTATCTAGTGTAAATGAAATCTCAATTATAGTATATGTAGTTACGTGCATAACATTGCATAATCAGTATTTACAACAGTTTTAGATATACACGTACTCTTATTCAGTCATGTTCATTCCATTTAGTCGGTTATTATTCATGCATATGAATCCATGCATATGAATCCATGCATTCAGTCTTACCTAACCTAGCATACCAGTACATTCAAAGTACTAAAGCATACTTTTTTTGCACTGTGATGTCTTATATCATAGGTTCAGATGCACGAGCTCCTTACCATACTTAGTAGCCTAGACTTTCTACAGCAAATTTAGTGGTGAGTCCTAATATTTTGCAGATAGATTATTCTTTCAGTTTATCAGTACTTTAGTAGTCGGAGTTAGTTGGGGCTTATCACATCAACTCCATATTCACACAATTTTATTAGATGCTCTTCAAACTAGATTCTTTCAGATAGGTATTAAGTTTTTCATGTGATGTCAGATGTTTAGTATTCAGTATTTACATATCAGTATTTGATTTCAGTTTTAAAGCTTATGATAATTTTCTACCTAATTTCTACATTATAAAGTATTATTATTCAGTAATTGCAGGAGGTACTAGTCATGGATTAGCTTGTGGTCCCTTGGGATTATGACCACCGTGAGACATTTGGGGTGCAGACTTTGGGCATTACAAAATTTGTATCAGAGCCTAAAGTTAAACAAAGTCCTAGGAAATCTAAAAGTTACATCTAGTAGATTCTTGTGCATGGGTGAGTAGCATGCCACACTTATGGACAAGAGGCTATATGGTGTTTTTGGGAAAAGTTTCCCTTCTTTTAGTATTCATATCATGCAAGTGAGCATGGGATCAAGTTACACTCTTAGTCTAATACTTTTCTTACTTCTATTTATATAACATTCCTCTAAAAAACACATCAAAAAGAGAACAAGAAATTAGCGAGTGCCTCAGCCGTCCGGCCAGATCCTCTTGAAGAGTACGTTGTCCATACAAAATTTAGAGCATCTTTCACTACTCTTGCTCATTCTGTGGTAGCCCAGAATGAACTCCCAACTGGTCTTTTGTCCAACCCAGTAGCCAATACTGCTACAGTTAGAATTTTGGACCTTACCTAAATGAACGCTCTAGCCTTTAGCGGGTCTAAGTCAGATGAGGACCCATAGGAATTCCTTGATCAAGTGAAGAAAGTCACATATATTATGGGATTGACTTCAAGTGAGAGCACAAAATTATTTGTATATCAGTAGTACATTATTAGTGAGTGCTCACTATTTGAGAATATTCTTTTATTTCATTATTTTAGTAGATAGAGTTAGTTGGGGGATTTTCTCATCAACTCCACTTCCAGATAATTTTAGATTAGAGGCTTTTCTGACTAGTTTTTAGTCAGTATTCAGTTTTATAGATTGTTATTTTAGTTGATATATTTTATCAGTATTTTAGATATTTTTAACCTTATGGCACGTCAGCCTATAATTTCACATTTATTATAGTATCATGTTTCAGTGCTCACAATAAACATGGGTTAGATTATGGTCCCTTAGGGTCAGAAGCACTGTGCGGCATCTGGGGTATATACTCAATGCATTACAAACATGGTATCATAGTGTAAGGTTCAATAATGTCCTAAGAAGTCTAAAAGTCACATCAAGTTGAGTTTTTTGCATGGGTGTGTAGCACGCCACACCTCTTGATAGGAGGCTATGAGATGTTTCTGGAAAGGTTTCCCATCATTAAGTATTCATATCATGCTTGTGAGCATGAGCTCAATTTAAACTCTTAGTCTAATCTATTTCTTCCTTTCATTTATAGAACATACCTCCTAAAAAGACTAATGAAAGGAGAACCAGAAATCAGTCAGTACCTCAGCCTATTCAGGCAGATCCCCTAGACAATCATGACTCCCATGAAGAATTTAGATTCGTATTCACTACTCTATCCAATACTGCTACAGCCAGAATTTGGGAATCACCCAAATGAATCCTCCCCTATTTTTAATATATTATCCAGAAGAGAATCCACAAGATTTCCACTACTAGGTTAAGAAAGTCATGGATATCATGTGAGTGACTTTAAGTGAGAGTGCTGAGTTAGATTCATATTAGCTATAAGATGTAGCTCATTCGTAGATTAAGAAGTGGAAGGTAGATACAGAATCCTTAGAGTGGGAAGAGTTTGCTACTTCCTTCCTAGAGAGTTTGCTCATATGTGGTTTAAGCGATGTTGATTAAGGAGATGGGAATATCATGGCTCATGGTCCATGCTCAACAGATAGAAGAGTCTAAGATCAGGGATTGAGAGAGAGGGAGAATAACAGAGCCTGAATAGGTAGCTTTAATTTCAATCTTCCTAAGTTAGAGGGTAGTAACCATTCCCAGTTTAATAAAAAATCTTTAGTCCCAACTCTGTCCTCAGCCAGTGCTCTAATACCTAAGTTTAGAAATAGTAATAGCTATAGGGAGCTTGGCTCTAATTCTCAGGGTAGTTTCAGTAGTGCTAGAACAAATCCTCTTTGTCAGATATATGGCAAAAACCATAAGGTTGTCTAAAGAGATGACAGTGATATTTGGTTCACATATGGTCAGCCAGGACACTGAGTCAGAGATTATCCTCGGTTAGGTTCTCAAGGATAGCATAATTGTTCTTCAACTTAATCAGGTCGCCCAAACAAGTAGGGTGCCACTTCTAGTGCCACAAATGGGCGACGTCGAAATAGGCTTTATGCAGTTCAGTCAAGACAACATCCGAAAAATTTTCCTGATATGGTCACTGGTACGTTACAGATCTTTCATTTACATATTTATGCCTTGTTAGATCCAGGAGCCTCTTTATCTTTCGTAACTCCTTATATAATTTTTAAATTTGGAGTTAGTCTAGAAATCCTAGCAGAGCCTTGCTTATTTTCTACCCCAGTGGGTAAATTTATCACAGCCCAACAGGTATACAGGAATTGTCCGATTATGATATCTCAGAAAGTTACTTTAGTAGACATTGTAGAGCTAGATATGGAAGATTTTGATGTCATTCTTGACATAGATTAACTTCATTCATGCTATGCCTCAGTTGATTGTAGAAACAAAATTTTTTATTTTAAGTTTGAAAATGAACTAATCCTTTAATGGAAGGGTAGTACCACAACACTTAAGGGTCAGTTGATTTCATACCTTATAGAGAGAAAAATGATATCCATGGGATATATCTACCATATTATATGAGTCAAATACTCTAACTCAGAAACTCCCAAAGTTGAGTCAGTTCCAATACTAAATGAATTCTCAAATATGTTTCCAGAAGATCATCCTAGAATTCCTCCCATTAGGGAAATTGACTTTAGAATATACCTTCTTTAAAATAGTTAGCCCATATATATTTTTCCATATAGAATGGATCCAGAAGGATACGGAGAGTTAAAAGAGTAGTTAAAGGATCTCCTAGATAAGGGATTCATCAGACCAAATATTTGTCCGTAGGGTACACCAATTTTACTCATGCGTAATAAAGATGGTTCTATCTAAATGTGTATTACTACCATCAGTTGAACAAAGTCATAGTCAAAAATAAGTACCTACTTCCCAGAATAAATGAATTGTTTGCCCAACTTAAGGGTTCCAGTTACTTTTCTAAGTTAGACCTCAGATCAAGCTATTATCAGCTCAGAGTCAGAGAATGTGACATTTTGAAAATAGCTTTCCAAACATGGTATGGTCACTTCAAATTTCTAGTTAGGTCCTTTGATCTTGCTATTGACCTAGAAACTTTTAGGTATTTAATGAATTACTTGTTCAAGCAGTACTTGGACATGTTCGTTAAATTATTCATCGATGACATTCTTGTCTATTAACATAGTGAGAATAATCATACAGATCACCTCAGAATCATACATCAGATACTTATAACTTATCAGTTATTCACCAAATTCAGTAAATACAAATTTTTTTTTAGGTTAGTAGCATTCCTTTAGTATATTGTATTCAGCGATGGCATTAGAGTTGATCCTCAAAAGACTAAGGCTGTGAGAAACTAGCCTAGACCCATCTCTCTATTAGATATTTAAAGTTTCTTGGGTATAGCTAGCTATTACTATAGGTTTGTTGAAGGGTTTTCATCTATTGCATCCCCCAAGTCCAAAATGACTTACAACAAAGTCCATTTTCAGTTGTTAAATTCCTGCGAGAAGAGTTTTCAAAAGTTGAAGACTCGACTTAGCTCAGTCCCAATTTTGACTCTACTCGATGGTTCAGATAGTTTTGTTGTGTACTGTGATACATAAAAAGTAGGTTTGGATTATGTCCTCGTGTAGAGAGATAAGGTCATAGCCTAAACCAATAGATAACTTAAACCTTGTGAGAACAATTATTGACTCATGATCTCCAGTAAGCAGTAATAGTTTTTGCTTTATAGATTTGGAGGTATTACTTGTATGGGTTGTATGTTGATGTGTTCGCAGATAAGAAAAGCCTTCAATATGTAATCACTTAGAAAGATTTGAATTTTCATCATGCAAGGTGGTTAGAGTTATTAAAATATTATGATATGAGTGTTCTTTATCATTCTTGCAAAGCCAATAAAGTGGATGATGCTCTCAGTTAACTTTATATGGGTAGTGTTGCTTATGTTGAGGAGACGAAGAAGAATTTAGTTTATGTAGTTCATCAGCTTTCCTGAGTAGGTGTCCGCTTAGTTAATTTAGCAAAAGGTAGTGTGTGGGTTCAAAATAGTTCCAAATCCTCTCTAGTTTCTGAGGTAAAGGAAAAATAGGATTAAGATCCCATTATTTTTATGCTAAAAACATTAGTCAGAAATCATATAGTATAGGTTTAATCACATGGAGAAGATGGTGTGCTTCATTGAAAAGGTCATTTATGTGTGCTAGGTGTAGATGGCTTGAGGCAATGAATTCTTGTAAAAGCATATGGTGCGTGTTACTTTATTCATCCAGGGGCCACTAAGATGTACCACAATTTGCGGCAGATCTATAAGGTGAGTGGGATAAAGAGGGATATTGCAGTATATGTAATCAAATACTCTACATGTCATTAAGTTAAGATTGAGCAACAGAATCCTAATGGGTCAATGCAGGAGTTCAGTATTCCTATATTGAAATGGTAAGAAGTGAACGTGGACTTTGTGATGGGTTTGCCTCATACTCGTCGTCATCATGATTCTATTTGGGTTATTGTAGATAGGATGACCAAATCATCTTATTTCTTGTAAGTTCATACTTTATATTAAGCTAAGCACTACAACAAACTCTATATTAGAGAGTTGGTTAGGTTATACGAAGTTTTAGAATCCTTATCTCAGATAGAGGTACCCAGTTTATCTCTCATTTATAGATGCATTCCAAAAATGTCTTGGTACCCAAGTTTATCATAGTACAGCCTTCCACCATTAGATAAATGGTCAAGCAGAAAGGACCACTTAAACTCTAGAAGATATGCTAAGAGTATGTGTTGTTGATTTTAAAGGTAGTTAGGTTGACCACTTGCCTTTGATCGAATTAACATACAATAACAACTATCATTGAAGTATTCAAATGGCCCCGTTTGAGGCTCTCTATGGTAGGATATGTAGATCTCTAACTGGTTGGTTCAAGGTAGGTGAGGCATCAATAGTAGGGCCCGACCTAGTGTTCGATGCCTTAGAGAAGGTTTTGTCAATTAGAGAAAGGCATAGGTTTGCCTAAAGCCGACAGAAATCCTAGCAGATGTAAGGAGAAAGGACTTGATTTTGTGATCGGTTATTTTGTGTTCTTGAAAACCTATCCCATAAAGGGAGTAAAGAGGTTCGACAAGAAGGGAAAGCTAAGTCCCCGATATATCGGTCCTTACAGTATTCTAAGTTATTTAGCAATGAGTTGCCTTCAGATCAAGCCTTAGTGCATCCATTATTCCATGTCTCTTTGCTAAAGAAATGCATTGGTGACCCAACAGTCATAGTCCCCTTAGAGGATATAAATATTTAGAATGATCTCTCTCTTGAAGAGGTTCCAGTCTAGATCCTCCCTTATTAGATTCACAGACTGAGGAACAAATAAGTTTACATGGTCAATGTTCTTTTGTGGAATCAATCCGTTGAGAGAGCTACATGGGAAGCAAAAGTAGATATGCATACCAAGTATCCTCACCTCAGATCCATCTTAAGGTAGCCGTCTTCCTTAGCTTTACTCAGGTCCATATTTATCTATAATTAAAACTCGGTATCCATTACCATGGAACATTCAGTCATGCATTCATAAATAAGTTTAGTCATGTACTCATGCATTAGATATGCATATTCAGTATGAAAATTCAGCCTATCAGTAATTCAGTCATGTATTCCATGCATCAGATATGCATGTACAGTGTAATAGCTCAGATTTTCAGTAGTTCAGTCATGTAGTCACACATCAAATATGTATGTTCAGTGTGTAAACTCAATCTATCAGTGTCTCAGCTTAATTAGTCTCATTCAAGAACGAATGTTACCAAGGGGAGATAATGTAACACCTCGTATTTCCTTAGCTTAAGATTAACTATAAGTTCGTGAGTTATCCAACACAAAATTTTGAAATGCTCATTATTTTTTTTTAGTTTAGAGCCTTTCATTGCGTAGGAAATTCAATTGGTTTTCAATGATATAAATTTTCCCAAATCCGATAACCAGGTAAGAAGTTATCGCGATTTTAAGTTCCATTTATTAAACACCATCATTTTGACCACTAGTGTGTCGCGGAGCCAGTCTAAAAGAAAATTCTATTTACAATGTGACTCTATGATGTCACTTTATCATTGAGGGCTTCCAATTCCCAATTATTGAATTCTAGAAAAGGACTGTAATATAGGATCATCGGGCCAAGGACCCAGTTCACATTTGTCAATTTCTAGTAAAGCAAGGCGATTGTACCATGTCGCGCCAATATACCAGGATTTATCCAAGGTGGCAATGCGATACCACCGCATCGCGCCACCATGCATTTTCCCAGTGGGCAATTTCTAGAGACACGACGCGATATCGCCGTGTTGCGTCAAGGGTGAAAATTGGGACATTTTAGTTAATTCTAATATTTAATTTCCAAGGGTTTTTAGGTATTTATCCCCCATTTTAGTCATCCTAAACATGGGATTAAGTCCCAAAATAGCCTATTCTCCCTTTATTTGGTCACTTATCTTACGAAAGAAAATCTTTCTCTCTGAATACAAAACCCTACCTTCAAGAATCAAGGTCAAAACTCAAGAATTTCTTCAAGAACCTTTAAGAACTAATAATCCTAGGTATGTTAGGTGTTCATCTAGGGGTCCCTTTAACTCATGGAGTCCAAGAATCCATTTTCAAATCTTCAAGATTTATGATTTATGATCTCCATGCTTTAAATTTAATGTATTCATGTTCATGATAGTAATTGGGATCTAATGCAGGTTTAATTAAAATAATTAGGTGGTGGATTGTATGAATTTCATGCTTAGCCCTTGAGTTTGAACTTGAATGTTGTATTCATGATTATTCTATTGACCATCATCATGTGAAATACTCCATGCTCCCTATGTCTTCGATAAAATGCCTAATTTAATTAAATAGTGTCATTATAACATGATAGCATATATTACCCATTAACTTATAAGTAGATGCTTTGCAAGTGTTTGAGTAAATGCCTCTATGAGTGAATTATGGACAAGTATACATTGTTATGATTTTCAATAGTATATTATACTTTATTTTTCATGTTATCGAGTCCTGGGGAATTTAATACTCGACAATTTAGCTGTGTAACTAGAGCTCTTGTCAGTTACAGAATCTCAGTCATGTCATGATCAGTAGTACTCTCAATCACATACAGTACTAAGTATCATTTCAATCCAGTTTAGTATACTTAGTTTAGTGTCTTTTAGTTAGGAGTAGGATTCAGCACTGAGTGAACCAAAGGATGGGGGCTCACCTGATAGTATAGGGTGTGATCCATAGAAGCTATCCTTGAATTCTAGAACTATGCAGCTAGTGTAGATTGAGACATCAAACCTACTAGCTGAGGGTTGATGAGGTATTTTAACCTAACAGATGAGGGTTCCACCATTCTCATTCGAGTACCTGCCTGATGAGGGTAACTTGTAAGTGTCTTTACTCATGGCACGGTACTAACACTCTTCCAACTGGGGTCACAGGTTGGACCCCAACTCAGTTATCTTATTTAGGATATATCGGTAGGATGATTACCTCCCACAGTCTCAGTTTCAGTCTTTAGAATAGAACTCAGTTCAGTTTTATAGAACCAAGACTGTCAGATAGAGTAAATCAATATCAGTAACTCAATTATCAGTAACTTTAAATTTTAGTTACTCAATATCATAACTAGGACTTTGATTTAGAAAAGCTTAGTCATAGTATTTATTTAAATGTACATTAGTGCATACTCAATAGTTACAGCAGTATAAGTTATTCATGTACTCTCATGTTTAGTTATTTTATATCATATAGTTAGTTATTGTTCATACATATAAACCCTTGAATTCAGCTTTACCTCATCTAGCATACCAGTATATTCCACATACTAACATATACTATTTCTTTACTCTATGATGTCTCATATCATAGGTTTGGACACTCAGGTTCCCAACTATGCATAGATATATAGAGATTAAGCTAGGAACATTACATTAGCAGTGAGTCTTCATCATTCGAGGATATTCTTTTATTCCATAATTTTAGTAGACTCAGTGTATCAATATATGGAGTTAGTTGGGGAATTTTCCCACCAACTCTAATTCTATACAATTTTAGATTAGAGTATGTTGAGACTAGTTTTCAGCCAGTATTCAGTTTTATAGATTTTTATTTCAGTTGATTTATTTTATCAATATTTCAGATGTGTTGAACCTTATGGCATTTCAGCCTATTATTCTATATTTATTAAAGTATCATATTTCAGTGCTCTAAGCAGATATCCTCACCTCTTATCTAAAATCTCAGACTCAACTCAAGGTAATAGTTTTCCTTGAATTTACTTAATTTCATGCTCACATTACCTTTACAACTCCATATCAGTTCAGTTTCATAGCATTCTCATATCATGCATACCTTCATGAAATAGCTCAGTCATGTGTTATGTTTTTACAAACTCAGTCATGCTTTAGTTATTCATATTAGTATGATAACTCAGTATATCAGGACTTTCAGTTATGTAATAAAGCTTCAGCTATGCATGTTTAGTATATATAAATTCAGTACATTAGTATTCTCAGATTAGTCAATCTAATTCAAGGATGAATGTTCCCAAGGGGGAGATATTGTAAGACCCCACAAAATTCTAAGATTAACTCCGTTTGTTAATGCTTTAAAAGAGGTCTTGGACTTAGAAATTTCAGCTAAGTGTTTATAATTAGAATTATTTTAGCCTTCATAAGTTGGCAATCTAATTTTATGACTCTTATAACCTTAAAACATCTATCCTTGGAATGAATCATGCTCAAGTGTGTCAATAGGTCACTCCGAGTGAGTTTTGGATTTTTTGGACCTCATTTAAATAATATTCAGGTGACCAAATAGTGGGTCGACTCGATCTCGACACATTGCATCACCCATCGCATCAACGGATATTTTTTTCCCATCTTTTGGTATAATTCTAGTAAACCAACACAAAATCAACGTGGCTCGTTGGTCACCGTATTCTTTGCATCGACGCAGCGCGTGGTTATGCGTGTTGCTGGGTATGCTTTTTTGTAATTAAATTAACATCCAGAGGGGTATTTAGGACATTTTTTCCACTTTTATTCAGCCCCAAAACATGTGATTAAACCATTCATTAGGCAAAATACTCTCATAATTCACTAAAATCTTCTCAAGAACAAACCCTAGTCCATCAAGTCAAGAACAAGATTCAAGAAATTCACCATCAATCTTCCCGAATTTGTTTATCAAGGTATGTTAGGAGTTCATCCAAGGGTTTTCTACCACCCTGGGAGTTTAACAACCCTTTTAATATTATAAGTTAATTTTTTCAAGAATTTCATGTTGAATTTGATTGTTTCATGATTATGATGTAGTTGGATTTACAATACATGATTAATTTCAAGTTCCTTTAGAAATAAATACCATGTATTTGTTATTATATGGCTTCACGTTAAAAGCCCTTGAATTTGTGAGTTTGCAATTTTGATCATGATACCTACATGTTGTAGTATTGTCATGTGTATAAATTATGCTACCCAAGTGTTTGATGAATTGTTCATGTGAGTTGAGTAATGAACTCATATCATGTTAGAATGTATACAAGTTCATGCAAAGCATATATTTCCTTAAAGGCTTCAATGAATGAATTGTGACAAAGTCTCTAGCTATCATGCCTTCAAGATTGTGCTATGTCTTACAATTTATACTATCGATTCCTAGGGGTATTTAATACCCGACAATATAGTTGTTTACATAGATTTATAGTAGTTTCATAATTATCTCAGTGATGTCACGTATAGTAGTACTCAATTAGATAAAAGAACTTAGTATATTCAGCAAGTTAATAGAACTCAGTGTATTCAGTCAGTTATCGGAACTCAGTCTAGTTCAGATGGAAAGGTTGATCAATAATAGTTACGTCAAGCCTAGTACTATGAAATTAGTTTAGTGTCTATTCATTTGGGTGTAGGAACCAACTTTGAGTGAACCCAGGGGTGGGAGCATACCTATCAGAAGTCTTCCTACCACTCTAGTGTTGATACTTCTTGTATGAGTTTTCCTACCAGCGAGGGCTGATGAAAGGGCTTCCTGTTAGAGAGGTATAACTTATAGCCATTGTTAGTATCCCTTGGCAAGTTTCTAATACCCTTCCAACTAGGGTCACAGGTTGAACCCCACTTTAATTCATAATCAGGGTATGTTGGTTAGATGAACACTCTCATAGTTTTTGTTTCAATTTCAGACTCAGTGTAAACTCTCTGTTTAGTGTTAGAACTAGGACTATCAGATATAGTCACCCAGCTTGGTATAATACTTAGTTTAGTTCCAAAGCATCAGGAATATCAAAAACAGTCACTGAGTTAATAGTAATACAGTATTAGTGCACTCAGATATCAACCATTCTATTTTCTGAACTCATTTCTAGTGTTAATGAAATCTTAATTAAAGTATACGTAGTTATGTGCATAGATTGCATAATCAGTATTTGTAGCAGTTTTAGATATACATGCACTCTCATTCACTTACGTTCATTACATTTCATCAGTTACGTTTTATGCATATAAACCCATATATTCGGCTTTACCTTACCTAACATACCAGTATATTCAAAGTACTGAGGCATACCTTTCTTTTATGCTATGATGTCTTATATTATAGGTGGAGACGCATGGGCTCCTGACCATACTTAGCAACCCAGATTTTCAACAGAAGATTTAGTGGTGAGTCCTCATAGTTTAAGGATAGAGTATTATTTTAGTTTATCAGTACTTCAGTAGTTGAAGTTAGTTGAGGGTTTGTCCCATCAACTCTACATTCAGACTGTTCAGATAAAGGCTCTTCATACTAGATTATTTCAGACAGTTATGCAGTTTTTGATACATGATTGTCATATGTTCAGTATTCAGTATTCACAAATTAGTTTTTGATTTCAATTTTGAATCTTATGGAAGTTTTTTGCTTAACTTCCTAATTATATACTATTATTATTTTTTGATGGCAGTAGGGATCAGTTATGAGTTAGCTTGTGATCCTTCAGGATTATGAGAACCGTGTGACGTCCGGGGTGCAGACTCGGGGTATTACAAGTTGATTGTGTTTCGTAGCTCGTTTCCATAGCATTCAAAGGCTAATAATCATGTGATAATTCTAATCTACTTTTCATTATCTTTTGTGATGCTTTTTTTCTCACTTTTTTTTACTCTTCCATATCCATTTCCCTTATCTTTTTTGTTTTTTGGATCTAAAACTTGATCCTTACATCATGTAATAGGATCAGCTCGACTAACATTGTTCTCATTTTTATCATGATTATCAGAATAAAATTCACTCTGATACTTAATAATCTCAATCTTTGACTGATATAAATATTTTTGAGAAATTTGCTCCGAGTCTAAGTCATTTTTCGCTAAAGTCATAACAGTAAAAGATTCCTTCATTAATCCATTTAAGTAAATTCCTATGAAGGATTTCAATGTCTCCTCTATTCTGGTGTACTCATTAAATCCACTGCCATACTTAGCACACTTATTCCACCTTCCCAAAATGTATTTTTTTAGATATACAAGAAAAATTTAAGTCACGGAATAAAACTTTTTGTGAATGACAACATAGACAACTCATTGTTTGAAATATTTGGCAGTTATAAAAAATATAATTATCAAGAGAATTGAACTAGACATTTACAATTTGCTCACTTTTACCCTTTAAAATTGTATACTTAGTACAAGTCCCATTTATTTCCAGATGGATTACTTTATTGATTGTCCTTTGCGGAAATTTATATTGAAATTTTGTCAAAATTCTTCTTGTATACAAAACATTCACATGGGTCAAGATCCCATAATCTTCTATAAAAAGTTCAGGATTTTCTCGATATTTGTAATCCTCAGTTGCCTCGCTCTTATGTATATTAGTTGTTCGCTGCTCATAATTTACAAATTCAGTTATACTCATTGTCTTGCATGCTATTTCTATGAAAGATCTGTTTGTGCTTTCTCTTATTTGAGTTGATTTAATATACAACAACAACAACAAACCCAGTGTATTCCCACCTAGTGGGGTCTGGGGGGGTAAGATGTACGCAGTCTATACCTCTATCTTAAAATTTGATTTCAATCAACTTAAATCAAATTTGAGTTGATTTAATATCCATAGAAAAAATTGAATGACTAAATGCAGGACATCATATTTTTCCTAATAATACAACTTTTCAAGACAAGTATTATTTTCACAATCCAAATCAAAAATCATATTCTTTCATATCAATTTAAATTCTGATACTGACTTGCATCTCCATAAGAGAGTATCGAAGTAGTTTCAAAATTCTTGTTTACATTAAAGGTGATGTATGTTGTTTTGAGAATTTTTATATGCCATTAACATAACCAATGACATGTGTTAGGAAAAACCTCTCTAATGGAAACCTCCACAGTAGGATTTTGATCGGTTAAAAATGTTATTGATGTTTTTTCTCCCATTTCCTTCAAAAATATTTTAAATTACTAAATAAAAGAGACAATTATTTCATCATACAAGAATGCAAATCCAAATAAAATATTTTTGCATTGATTATTTACTCCAACAAATTGAGCATAAATCATGATAAGTTTATTTATGCAATATTTAATATAAAAAATCATCACATCCCCAAAACACTCATAGTCCAATCTAGATACACTATCTCATAGAGTAAAGTTGAATAATCTTCCATCTTCATCAACTTTAAAAGAATAAATGAAATTTGAGTCCTCCGATTTTAAATGCATAAAATAATTTATGAAACTTTCAGCATCTCTACCTCTAATCATGCTTGTCTTACGTGCTTGTATAATGTTATGAGCATTTTACTCAATGAATCTTGCATTTCTAGTTCCTCTTTCTTCATTCTGAAGATATCAAACCACTTTTCTGTGTGAATACTAGCTTCAATGATAGAACAACAAAAATTTTTAGTAGCACTTGTAACCTTTTTACCAGATTGTATGAAATGCCATAAATTGTCTTCTATCATTAAATGACTATACACATAACCAAATTCACATTCTTTCCATGTGTTATTTGATATTTTAAATTAATTGGAGCTAAACATACACATCAATATTCCAATTTTTGTGACTTTCTATCTTTAAAATTTTAAAGCTTATCAGATTGTTCTTCACAAGAATAATAAAACAAGCATCTTGTTATCTCGTTATTTCTATTTTTAGTCATTGTACCTTTTTTAACACCAAAATATTTTGCCATGGTGTAAGAATTGTATGCATTGTATGATTCCTCTTTTGAATCAAATGTCATACCAATATCAAAGACAAATTTTTTGTTGATGGTATAACCATTATGAGTTCTTGTGAAATGTGTTGTATCACTTACCTACAATAATATTTGTATGAAAACATAAATAAATATAATAAAATATAAACTAAATTATTGAACAAAGAATTTCAGGCTTAAATTAACAACATTTTGTGGAAGGGGAACATTACCTTCTTGATTTGAAGACCTTTTTTCATTATTTACATTCTCTATTTCTTATTTGGAACGTAAACAATCACTACTAATAAAAGAAACTAGTGTAAAGAACTAACAAAGATATTAGTGTAGAGATGTTTACATTTATTTTCATGTGATATTCTAAAGCTTATATTAACATTTGAAATATGTACAACTACGACTAATTTTGTTGGTTCTATTATTCAAAATAAGAATAATACAAGATCTTAAATTTATTCCTATTTTCTAACAAAAATATTTGTATGTTGATAATAATTTTCAATGCTTAATATCACATAGACAAGCAACTATTAATTTGAGGAAGTGCTCCATATAGGTGAGAAATCCATATGGGTGAGAAAAAATAATTTGTCACATATTATACCCATAATTTATTTGTATTAAAAGTGCTCCGTATATGTAGGCATAATTTAGATTATTCTATAAAAGTAAAAGGAACATTTTGCTTACAAGCTATGTATAAATATTATCTTGATGACGTATATGTAAAAAAATAAAGTTCGTTGATAAATAATTTTCTTAATTGCATAGATCCATACAATAATAATAAATAAGAGTCGAAACAGTTGATTTATTTATTACATTTAGAGTACATTCTTTCTTATTTTAAAAATAAAAGAATAACAAAAAGCGATGAATTTGTTACATTCAGAGAAGATTTTTCTTATCGGTGAGAACAAATCTGGTGTTTCTTTGTGGAAAAAAGTGATCAACAATGTTGTATCTTTGATTCGATGAAATAGATCAACAAAGTAATTTTTTATGGAGAGAAAATGACTTGTCATTCCCTCCATTTCTTTTTCACTGTGCACTTTTGTTTACTTGTCCATTTATAAAGATGTGTCCCACAATTCATTTTCCAAAAAGATAGTGGATCCTCATACAAGTTTGGTTCGTTAACTCATTCAGAATAAATTTTTTCCCCAAAATATGATAACCATTGAATAATATTTAATTATATATAGTATCTTATAACTGTGATTGAAATTGATAAATCCATGTTATTGATGGAAGAAGGTGAAAGTGATGGAAATGTATTTTTTGGAACATCAATGCAAATGCAAAGGTTAGTATGTAAATTTAATCAACTTATCTTTTATGATGAAGTTGATTTGTATGCATTTAAAATATTTTGCATTTGCATTATTAAGACCAACTTTTCGAATAATCCAAGTATCTACTCTAACTCAATGATAATACTCAACTTACACTTCAATTTAGTGCAAGCCGATCACCATCAATATATTTACCCAACTTTGGAGTCGGGGTCGAATGCTCAGGGAACAATGTGAGTAGCGATTAAACTACTTTGAAACTAAAGCTACAAGTTAAATTCAAACAAATGATACGAAAATATAAAATGGTGGTTTAGTTTTAACAAGTTGTTGTTTGTCACTTTGCGTTCGGTGTTTGTAAATCAAGAGTTTATTAAATAACTAGAATTATGTTCACTAAGGCTTCCGGTACATGACAAATGCTAAAAGTGGTTCAAGATTCTCATGGTGGTTAGGATAATAAGCTATATTTACCGATGTTATGCTTAAATATCTCTCAACCTACTTAAGCATTTAATTCCCTAATCCTCTCGGACTTAGGAAATTTCTATTTACTGCCCAGATTTTACCTCAGGTTAACCAACCTTGTTACAACGCTGATTATTAGTCAATGTATTTGTGAGTCCCTGTTGATAATTCACTTCATACTATATTTGATTTCTTTCTCAAGAAAATCAAAGCAAGTGTGTCTACTATTTGTAACAAACAGACGTTAATTAAAACCTCAGAATTATCAAGAAATCCTACCACCTTTTGAATCTTGAATACTTAGACCCTTATCAAGACCTAACCCTAGATCACATAATTAAGGTTAAAGGAATTTAGCTTCTCATGATGTAATAATCGAAGCAACTAGTTGAATTCATGATTTGAAAGATAAACTAACACAAGATGAATAGAAACTAGAGATTCTAAGATTAAATTACAAAGAAAATCCCACAATAATGATAATAATCTCTCCAAAGTATTTGCTTTTTCAAGCCAAGAAATTCTCGAGAGAGAAAATATCAAAATACGTCTCTTAAAACTCAAGTGCCAACTCCCACATTGAAAAACCCTAAACAATGCTTTTTATAGTTAATCTTAAATAAAGAAATAAAATCATATTGTTCAGAAAATCCTCCAGGATAGGTGACGGCATTTATGACGGCATGTCAAGGTCCTGACAACTTATCTGGAATGTTGTCAGGCCCTTGAGCATTCTTGGCATCTTCTGCTTTAACTGACGACAATTCTTGATGACTATCAGATACGTGATGACATATCAGAAATATCATCACTTTTTATTCAAAATTTTATTCTCTGCCTACACTTGATGGAAACTCTGACACGTTCTCACAGTTGTGACGAAATATCAGAAATGTCATCACAGTTTCACTTTAATCCTTCTAACACTACAATACTTGACGTGATTTATGATAACTTATCACAGTGCTGATGACTTATCGGGAATGTCGTCATCTACAGTTCTAGTTCTTTTGCATCAGTTTTCAGCTCTTCTCCCTCCATTTCTTTAAATTTCCCTTGCATCATGCTTTTTTTGCAATATCAAAGTAAAAGAATCAAAAACAACAAAAGTTGCGTAAGCCTTCACAATTATTCTCAGTTAAAATCCATAAATGTGTTAGCATCTGCTCACACATCAACACCCTAAACTTAAAATAATTGTTTGTCCTCAAGTAACTAAAACACAACACTACAATGCTTAACCAAGAGACATATAAGATACCTATGACAGTTGATCATCAGTTTTAGTTCCAAACATATTACTCTCTCCATTTTCAATCTCTTTAAACTCAATTGTATATATCCATGAACATCAATAATGTGACAAAAAGGAATCAAGATATGGCATCAACTTAGCAACAATAACTATGCCTATGTACAAATTTCACGACCCAAACAAGTAGGCAACTAGAAGTGGAACCGATGTGCCCTTAGAACAATGAAGTCCCTCCTCACTCATATATGAAATCAAGAAAGTAAATGC
Organism: Capsicum baccatum var. pendulum; assembly: GCA_030864225.1. Lineage (NCBI taxonomy): Eukaryota > Viridiplantae > Streptophyta > Magnoliopsida > Solanales > Solanaceae > Capsicum > Capsicum baccatum. Next base: position 193,406,675 of record CM061558.1, on the reverse strand, counting down.
AGGGACAGTCAAGAGAAACTCACTCTCAGAAAGAAATTACGATCAATTCATATCAAATACCATATGCTTGCCCTTATTTTCATTGCCTAAGTTTTCAGATAGTTAAGTTAGGATCACTATAGGTTTTTTCTTTGACTTTGTAACATAGGCTTGGGGCTGGTATGATAGGAAAGGATATTTCAATTGATTAAGACTCTTTGGAACTACACTATGTTTGGGGTCTCACTTATTAACCTTTACTTAATTCTCTCCTTTCTTGAACACACACTCCGGATGGTGCAGTATTTTTGACAATTATTTCTTTTTTTTCCCAACTTTTCTTTTCTTATTCTTTTTTCCACCGCTCCAAACATTTCATTTTATTGTTTTATTCTACCTTTCTTCATAATGTCATGCACCCCTATGGTAGCCACCGTCAACTTATGCAATTTTCCTCAGTCAAAGAGCACAATGTCCATGGAGGACTAAGGCCAAAATAGGTTTATTGTGATACAAATGGGAAGGTGATAGGTATAGTAAAATGAATAGGCATTCAGGTTCAAAATCAGGATCAAGGGATATTATTCACACATGCAACGTCATTTAGGCTAAAATTGGAATAATATCAACAATGGCCTATGATCCTTCCCTAACTGCTATCCTACAACCAAGGTAAGACCAACCGGGCAAGTTCTGGATTTAACACACAATGGGAACTACGTAGCATCTCACACACACATGGCACAAAGGTACATCACAAGCTACTACCCATTTGGTTTATGTAATTGTTAGTAGTGATTATCATGTCCTTAATACTAATGCCATAAAAAGATTAACAATAGTCACATATAGATACTTATCCCATAGTTACGAGATAGACAATTGGAGAGGTATTTATCATTCGAAGAAAAATCAACAAAAATATGTTAACTGTCCTAGAAACTTATTTTCCCCTAAGTTAACTGAAACACATCATAAAACAAACACAATACGTCTAACCATGCTGGCTCTAATAGGAACAAGACTCCGAGGAAAAGAGGCACAGCAACAAAGACCCCAAGAGGACATCAATACCCATATGTATCCCCACCCTCAATATAAAATCATTAAATGTCCCCAATGCATCAAACAAAAATTGGAGAGTTAGAAACATACTTGTGGAACCACGGGTACGAAGATCTGATGTCAATCACTTAATATGAATATAAATAACAAAATACCTTGGGTTGCCTCCCAATAAGTGCCTAATTTAGTTTTGCGGCATGACTCAGTTATCTTGACTATTGAGACTTCATCAACATACCTTGCTGATAGTTATTTATGTCTCCACTTGGAGGATTTAAAAATTTGAACCAACTTTTGATCAATACATCTTCGAGGTGAATTAGGAAAATGTACGGATACAATGACAATAACTTTATCTTGGTACTTTGATGACTTGAATCTCTTACCCAACTTTATATCAAATATCCGAATCTGCTCATTGGGTATTGTTGAGATTATCAATAATCCACTTGATGCACATTGAATTTTTCCTTTATTGACCTTCAAGTGAGGGGTTTCATTTTGTTGTTTTCGAATGCCAAACTCCTAATAAAAGGATTATGTTCCTTATACTAAAAACACCATAGTTGCTTGGGTAGGTGGACTTCCATATCATCCACCAAGCACACTGTTGAAAAATGATTTGAATGAGTTCTTGTTCTTAATTTTGGAGTTGCATCCTTCTAGGCATCCTCACCCCGAGTTGGGCTAGAGTCTTCAGAAGAGATTTGCTTGGTTTCTTCTTTTGCCTCTAGCATTGTTTTCTCAATTTTGGCATCCTCCCTCATGGTCGGTTCAGTTGATTGGAAAATAATCGAGGGTTTCTCAACATCAATCACAACATCGATATAGGATTCTTGTTCCTCATCTTCACACTCGTCCATTATATTAAATGATTCCACAGACAAGATATCATGTAAACGTAATATGGAAAAGTTCTTTGTAAGCTTGACCTCTATATCCATATCCTCTATCAGTCTTCTATCCTTATTATTTTTCCTTATTTCTTGATGTATATCATATATGATATCATTCGTTGTGTCCACACAATCCAACATTAGTTGAAGCATAGCTTCAATGCCACTCTTTCTGGTGCTTCTTTCTTCTTGTTCTTGACCATAAAACCTATCAAAATCATAAAAATAATTAGAATTTATGTTAGCATACTGAGGGTAGGGGGCATTTGGGAAATCACTCCAATGTCTATGTTGACCACCACATAAAGAACAATTATACTCCAGTAGGATAGAGATGATGTACATATCTTTCTATGGGGAGTATATCTACAATCTTTCCAAAAAGTGAGGTCCATCACAATATGGACATGAATCATCAATATACAATAGCAAACCTCCAAGCTCATGTTCATTCCTAGAATCCATAGTAATAAGTTAACTAAAATAAAAATCTACCTAACATAAGAAATAAAAGAAAACTAAAAACAAATATTTACAAGTTTAAATTCAAGCAAGTAGGCTAAAATTCAAAACCAACTCAATCCGCCAAATTATTCCCCGGCAACGGCGTCATTTTTGATAACGCTCAACATACATTTTAATTTAGTTCAAGGCGGTCGTCCTCAATATATTTACCCAACTTTGGAGTCGGGGTCGACTCTACAGGGAACAATGTGAGTGGTGATTAAACTAGTTTGATACTAAAGCTATAATTTAAATACAAACAAATGATACGAAAAGATAAAATAGGGGTTTAGGTTTAACAAGTTGTTGTTTGTCACTTTACTTTTGGTGTTTGAAAGTCAAGAGTTATGAAATAACAAGAATTATGTTCACTAAGGCTTCCAGTACATAAAAGATGCTATAAGTTGTTCAAGATTCTCACGGTGGTTAGGATAACAAGTTATCTTTATCGATGTTATGCTTAAATGTATCTCGATCTACTTCAACATTTAATTCCCTAATCCTCTCAGACTTAGGGAATTTCTATTTACTGCCCAGATTTTACATCATATAAACGAACCTTGTTACAACGCTGATTATTAAATGAAGTATTTCCGAGTCCCTGTTGATAATTCACTTCCTACTATAATTATTTCTTTCTCAAGACAATCAAAGTAGGTGTGTCTACTATTTTCTACCAATAGACGTTAATTAGAACCTTAGAATTATCAAGAAACCCTACCACCTTCTGAATCTTTAACACTTAGCACCTTATCAAGACCTAACCATAGATCCCATAATTCAAGTTAGAGGAATTTATCCGCTCATGATATAAAAATCGAAGAAACTAGTTGAATTCATGATTTGAAAGATAAACTTACCATAAGATAGATAGAAATAAGAGATTCTCAGATTAAATCACAAAGAAAAATCCCAGAATAATGATAATAATCTCTCCAAAGTATTTCTTTCTTCATGTCAAGAAATTCTCGAGAGAGAAAATATCAAAAGACGTCTCTTAGAACTCAAGTGTCAACCCCCACATTGAAAATCCCTGAACAATGCTTTTTAAAGTTAATCCTAAATAAGGAAACAAAATAACGATGTTCAGAAAATCCTTCGAAATAGGTGACGACATTTGTGATAGCATGTCAGGGTGCTGACGACTTATTAGGAATGTCGTCAGGCCCTCCAGCATTCTTGGCATCTTCTTCTTTAACTGACAATAAATCTTGACCACTTATCAGATACGTGATGACATATCAAAAATATCATCACTTATTCATTAAAAATTTGATTCTCTACCTACACTTGAGGGCAACCCTGATGCCTTATCACAGTTATGACGACATGTCAGAAATGTCATCACAGTTTCACTTTAATCCTTCTAACACTGCAATATCTGACGTGATTTTTGATAACTTATCATAGGGCTAACGACTTATCAAGAATGTCGTCAGCCACACTTCCAGTTCTTTTGCATCGGTTTTCAGCTCTTTTGCTTCAGTTTCCTTAAATTTCCCTTGCATCATGACTTTTATAGTAATATCAAAGTAAAATAATCAAAAACTACCAAAGTTGCTTAAGACTTCGCAATTATTCTTAGTTAAATGCCTTAAATATGTTAGCGTATGCTCACACATCACCCAACAATATAGAAGAACCGCAACATCTAGTTATAAATATATGTTGAAGTCAATAAAAATGGTTATATACCTTATTTAATACAATTAGCTTTCAAAATATAATATAATTGAAAAAAAAATTCCTAATGAACTAGTCTAAAAAGGTAACGGAGTTGCTAAGAGAGAATACAAACGATATGCATGACCCAACTTCTATCACAGGTAAAATAATAGAAGTTATTGGAGATCTTTACCATGTCAAGTATGAAACATATACTAATCCAGCAATCAGCCTAAACCTCAATAAGGGTACAACAAGAGTAGTCTAAGTACATATAAAATTCACTCATAAGCATCACCCATCGACTTAAATTATATTATATAAATATCACCTAAATATTCATAAAGATCATATATCTTGAGAAATAATTAGCTAGAGATCTTTTATCAAAACAACTCCTTAATACCCTTGATATTACCAACCTTATCATTGAAAAAATCTTCCATTGTTAACATTTTCATCCCTAGACACATAGTATCCATTACTAAATTAAGTCAAACCTCATCTCAATACTATCTATAATGCCTAAGATATATAACGTTTAAGTTTTCTTACATTTCAAAACACGTTGTATAAGATCCTTACGTAATATTTAACCTTGTTCGACTAATTCAGTTATGCATTAACAGTCTAGTATATTTTGGTTCATTTAATTCTATTGGGCACAAATAACAAGACAACAACCCCCCACATTCTGAGTCAATATAAAATAACCCATAGAACACCCGTCATACACATGACATAGTTAAAACCTCGAACATCTACTTGGTAGACTTACCTCATGTTCATAAAACTTAACCTTTATCTACCTTGTTGTCGAGTTTACCCCAGTTAGAGTTAACATATACTACGACTCAAGTTAATCCACGACCTGCAACCTCAAAAATTTAGTCAAGTATGGTCAATATAGGAAAATAATAGGGTCTACAACTACGTCTTCAACATAATATGCATCTCTAGTCCCATTTGCATACGTAAGTCGATGAAATAGAATGTAAACTCTTCTTTTTAATCCGTTAACTTATATCTCTCAGGGATCTATAAAAAATGGGTAATAAGTCCTAGTTCAAACAAAAAACTAATATATAAGTCATCACCTAAACTAAATTCACACTAGGAACCAATATAACACATAACCACATAATTCGTGATTCACACAAGAAACCAATATATTAGATAAACAAATAAGTTAGGTTCACTCAAGAAACTAATAAATCAGATAAAAAAATAAGATGGGTTCACTCAAAGAATAAATGTATCACCATGTAAGAAAAATAAATTCATAACTCAGTTTGTTCAAGGAACTGTCACTCTCATCAATATGTATACACATATAGTAAGGGTCTTATAGTCGACTACTAGTCATGAACTATAGGAGATGTGATCTTGTACATGGACTAAAATCCCAGACATCAAGTACCTGTTAATCTTATTTCAACCAATCATATAAAGCTGTCCAAATACCAATAAATATTACAATAGCAACAAATACCACAACAACCAAAATCGTATAGAGAATAAGCAACCATATTGGTGAAGTGAACCTACCTTTAAAATCACCTCATTATATGTTATTAACACTTAGGGAATTATTTTTCAATTTCAATAACACACCATATGAGATTTTATAATGACTAGTTAGTATTAATGTGTGATAACGCTCAACTTACACGTTAATTTAAGTGGAAGACGATCATCGTCAATATATTTATCAAACTTTGGAGGCGAGGTTGAATCCATGAGGAACAATGTGAGTGGCGATAAAATTAATTTGAAACGACAGATACAATTTAAATTCAAACCAATGGTACAATAAGATTAAATGGGGGAGATAGGATCCAACTGTAGTATTTTTTCATGGGTTTTTCTATTATAAATTTTGGGCTACGAATAATCAGAGTTTTAATAATCAAGCACAAATCTTAGGTATATATGCTACAAAGAGAGTGATATATGGGTATTAGTCATCAACATCAATTTAGTAAATAAAATATGAGTAGACTTTGTTATAGACTTTGATGCTAGTCTTTTAACAAAGCACAAAACTTTCACTCATTGATTCCTTCAAATACCTAATAGGTGTGTTCAACAATTGGTAACCACAACTTCAATCTAGGCATCACTATTTTTAGGATGATACCCATAGCAAAGTGAACCTCACATTTACCCTTATGTCAAAGGTAGTAAAACTTTAGCCAACTACAGACATAATTATCTATCATTGCTTTGGTCTCCACATCCCTCTTTTGAGGATGATATGGATTCATGAAGTTCACCCAAAATCCTTTTTTCAAAGATGATCTTAAACTTTCTATAGCTTGGAGCTTTCACTGATGAAATCCATGTAGGTACTTGGGGCTTTCACCCATAAATTCCAACAAATATAGCATCGTAATGATAAAACCCATAAACATGAACTACCTAATAAATGCTAACAATAACAACCCACACACACTTAAACCCCGATAGGGAGATTTAGCAACACATAAGATAAATAAGTGTAGATATATCCACAATCTCCATTGAAATAACTTGTTGAAGATATAAGTGAATGTTACTTCAAACTTATCTCTCCCATAATATCAACAATGAGAGTGAGAAAATCTTCCACATTGAAAGTCTCTAATGTATTCTGCACCTAAAATTTATACAATATTTTATTCTCTAAAAATGAATGTGTGAAGTCTAGAGCTAAACATAAAAAAATTGGGGAAGATCGAATGCCCTTCTTGAGGATAGAGTTTGAGTCTTTTTGTCAAAATTTGGATCAACCAAGTGCATTTCAAAATTTTCCCTTGGGATGAACTCCTTCACTAAGCCACAATCGCATAGGTCTTGCTGTGACCGCGCCTACACGACAATGATCAATTGACTATCTTTGACTACTGCAATCATGGCCAGCGAACTACGACTGTGGTATCTGAGGCTCTTCTATTACAGGTCTTCGGCTGCACGTTTCCTTCTATCTTTCAATCATTGTAAGCTCCAATCCATACTTTTCTATCTTTTTAACTCCATACCAATAAGGAGTGGATATTAGTGTATTTACTCTCGAATATGTCGTATTTATTCATTTAAATCAAGGCAATATTCACAAATGTGTAGAGAGAATAAGTGGTAAAATCACAACCCATCAACACCCCCGACTTAAAGCATTTTCTTGTTCTCATGCAACACTACCTCTTACCTTAAGACACAATCATTTATGCCTAAAAGGCTATAATGACTTCTACTTTAGTCGCAACCACAAGTAGCTCTATGCACATATGCTAAGCTAATTTTATTACACATTTCATCATAAAACACAATACTCAATGATTCATAAGACTTTAAAGAGAAACCAAGCAATAACGACCAATACTCTAGAGGTGGATCCCTTTTTTCTCAATTAAGCTACACTCCATTTACCTCATTGCACGGGAGAGGACAAAAGTCACTCACATTAACTTGCTCACATACCATACTCACAAGAAAGAGAATTTCCACACACCACACAACAAAATATGTAACAAGGACTTTTAATTGAAAATACTCTCTCCTACACAAAAGATATCTCAATGCAATAAGTGTCATACCATAGGCTTGCCCCTATTTTAAATTTCCATTACAAATAAAGTAAATGGTTGGAGATCTCAAAGGACTTTCTAAGAATGTAATGTAGGTTTGGGTTATGGTAGGGTACCATTTAGGAACAACATGGCTAAAACCTTCCTTGAATATCTACATCACCCTTTAGAATTCATCTTTTTCGACTAAGTGTCACTCTTCTTTTCTTTCTTTCCTTCGTTATGCCTACAATTTGCTTTCTTTTTTCTTTCATTTGTTTTTCTTGCAATTTACGTGAAATTCATTTTTTTCAACACTTAGCACATTATACATTTTACTAATACGTCGTGGCTCAAAACTTCCTTCCATCACTTTCACCACCCACAACTTAGGCTTTAAGAATCAAGTTGCATTTTCAAGTTCAAAAAGGGTACTTTCAAAAGAGATATAAAAAGAATGGAACACTACTTGTAATGAGTTGGCCAAAGAAAGGGTCCAAAGGCTCAAAGTGGGTAACTAGGGATTTCAATTATTCATGGGTAGACTTTTTAGGCTTGAGTGGGTTCTAAAATCACAAGGATGACCTAAGGTTATTTCTCCCACCACATACAATAAAAATTAGTTTTGAAACACTAATGGGGCAAGTTTTAGATAACAGAAGTGTACAAGAGATAAATTCCAAAATCTCACCACATTTGGCATGCAAAATTTGCAAGGGAGATAAAGTATTATTCCTGTGAGAAACAAAAGTGGAGCATATATTTACACTCATAACTTAAAAATTTGTGGAGCCACAAAGAGAGAAAAAGATTTGTCGCAACATTCCTCACGTCCATGCCCTTAATTTTACAAAAAATTTGGATGGAGGGGGTTTCATTTTTTGTAGAAGCACTACCCACAATTTTCTAAACTATAGTGTCACATCTTAGCTCAAAATGGGCTAGCCCGTATGACTACTCAGGCTTTGGTAATAGTGTAAAATGTGATCCTATATTTACAAAATAAAATGACACAGGTACACAAACTTCTTTTGCATTCCTGACACTCATGCTATAGGTATTCAAAATTCCCCTGCGCCTGTATCCAAATCAAAATCAAACTAATTTCTAAAGTAAAAGAAAACTAAATCTAAAAGATATAATAATCTATAAAATGATGGGACCAACTGAGTTTCGAAAAATGTAGAATCAACAACAAAAACATAAAAATATCATCCCAAACATCATAAAAAATTTGATAACACAATACCAAAATAATATAACTATGTTTGGGGCCAACCATTACTAAAAAAAATGCAGTGTCCGCACTATATATTCAAGAAGACAAGAGTGAAAGGGGCTCCCTATATCTCCATCACAAGCTATATCCTCCTACTGACTCGACATCACCACTACCTGCATCATCGGCTGACTACTATGTAGGTCAATCATCCTTACGATCTTATCTTGGTAATGGTAGTGTATGGTTTGGCGTGAGCACCTTAAAGATGCCTTTTACCCCCTTTCATAGATTTCAGAAAAACTTATCTCTCTTTTTCTCCCTCTTTACCATCTTTTCTTGTGAGTCTTTGAGGTCCCTATGAGATGCAACTATGGCTGAATAAGCTCTCTTTTAGCTGGATACTATGGCACTCTACTTTTTCTTCTTCGATATGTACCTATTATAATCTGGCTATGCCACTTATGAATGACAAGTAGTAGAGGACTTTCTTGGTCTCTGAGGTAGTCTGGATATTATTTCTCTCACCTTCTTTATCTGAATAGATATATCATCTAAGGCAGTGGCTGATGAGGGTTTGTAAGAGTCTATGACCTCTTGGACTGATTTTCTTGAGTCCATCTTCCTCTTCTTACTCTGACCTGGTGTGCCCTAGCCTTTAAATGTGAGTGTACAAATAAGGGAGCCTTGGCACACCTAAGTATCTGTGGCATATTCCTCTACTTTTTCTATCCTACATAACACAGTGATAAGGAAATGAAAGAGATGATGAGTACCTTCATGGTTCTTAAAGTAACACTACTTCAAGAGAGCAATCTTTCCTATATTTACAGTAATTCTAGATAATATGAAAGCTACCATCTGAGCTCATATGTCTGTGACAATAGTCATGTGAGTGCATGGTAAGACTCTGCTATAAATGATGTTCAGCCACAGCCTGGCTTTAGACTTGAAGTCCTTCATTAAAACATCTTGCTTGGTGGTGTCCTAGGGGTCTGCCTTCATTAAAACATCTCGCTTGGTGGTGTCCTAGGGGTTTTCTTTTCTAAGGCATAAAATATCATCCATCTAAGTCCCTAGATCACATCCCTTGAATGGTTTTTAAAATGATTAGACCACGATCGCAGTCATAGTTTCACAACTACTATCATGCAGCCTCTGAGATTGTGAAGACATGGATCGCGATCGCGGTAACTGAGACCAGAAAACCTTGGTTCTTGAATTTCCAACTTAGTCCAAACAGGCCATTTTCACACATTTCTTTCTCAAATTCTATCAAAATGCCTCATAGGACCACCTTTTATGAATTATGCATACATAAAATTAAAAATCAAAATCTACTCCTACATGAATAAATAAGAGGATATGTGCCACTTTTCATGGCGTAATTGGTTGTATCCCATCGAGATCTTAGTTTAATATCGTAGCACGATGTCTCCACTCCTTACTTTTATGTTTCCACTTACAAATTTTGAATTTTCTTCCCAACTTTCGTTCAATGAGCAACAGAGGGACAGAAGATTCAAATTTTCAAAGATGAAACTTGGAAAATATGAGGGAATGCCGAGCAAGCCTTGATCTCGCCATTTTTAATACTTGAACCTTTTACCCAACTTTACATAAATCTTTTGGATTATCTCCATGTGTAAAAAGATGTACATCCATATGTGTTGTACTCCACCTCACCATAATACACCATATGTTCAAAGGGATAGATTTTCATCATATCCTCTAAGCTTAAGATAAAAGTCAGTTGAAGAAGCTTCATCACCTAATTTTTGATTAGCCTCCTCCGAAGCATATTCACCCTAAATGAGCTAGAGTTATTGTAAGAGAATTGTTTTGATTCTTATCTTGACTCTAAGCTCATTTCTTTCATTTTTAATTCTTCTTCCTTGTATGATTCAGACGATTGGGAAGCCATTGAGGATTCCTTACTACCGAGATCATCATCATAGCTTAGTTTCTCTTCTTTACACTCTTTCTCTTAGGTAATGGGCATGGTAATGATAGTTTGAAGATTTTCATCATTGCCCATTACCTTCTTCTTGACATTTGTCCACTCTAGATTTATGTTTTCTAGATTCTCGTCTGATGTATCCAACTAATCAAAAATAGCTAGTAGCCTTGGGTCACAACTGTTAGACTTGGTGTGTTGCTCATTCTTCTTCTCATAATAAGACCTATTAATCTCATTAGAGGAACTAGCCATCAATTAATATAATAAGGGGAGGGGCCTTTCGACAATCATCACAATATCAATTTCAACTACCACAAAAGGGGAAATCATACTCCTTACCGGATCAACATGATGATTCCATCTCTCTCTGAGGAGCATAGTTACAGCCTCTCCTAAAGTATGATATACCATTATATGAAAATGGGTGGTCAAGATGGACCTACAACTATCAAACTCATATTTGTTCAAAGATTCCTTTTAGAAAAGTAAACATAAAATAAAATCTATCAACAAAAAAAATCACAAGCACTTACATACAAGCTTAAATTCAAACAAGTAAACTAAAATTTCAAACTAACATAGTATGACAAATTCTTCACCGGCAGTGGTGCCATTTTGATAACACTCAACTTACATATAAATTTAAGTGCAAGGTGGTCGTCGTCATATATTTACCCAACTTAAGAGTCGGAGTCGAATTCATGAGGAAGAATATGATTGAAGATCAAATTAATTCAAAATGATAAATACAAGTTAAATTCAAATCAATGGTAAAAAGGATAAAATGAGGGAGATAGGATCCTACACTAGTATTTATTTTTAGGTTTTTCTACGATAAATTTAGGGCAACTAATAATTAGAGTTTTAACAATTAAGCACGGATCTTGGTATTATGCACTACTAAGGGAGTCACATATGAATATTAATCATCAACATCTATTTAGTAAATCAAATATGATTAGGCTTGGTTATAGATTTTGATGATAGTCTTTCAACAAAACACCAAACATTCACTTATTAATTCTTTTGAATACCTAATTGGTATGAATAATAATTGATAACCATAACCTTAATCTAGCCATCCCTATTCTAGGATGATGCCCATGGTATTATAAACCTTACATTCACCCTTATGTCTAAGATAGTAAAAATTTAGCAAACTATACACATAATGGTCTATAATTTCATTGGTCTCCACATCCGTATTTCAAGGATAATATGAATTCCTAACTTTTACCTTAAACCCTTCTTTTCAAGATGGCCTTGAACTCTCTAGAGCTTGAAGATTTCACTCATCAAACCCATGTGGGTATTTGGGGCTTTCACCCATCAAATCCTAACCAAATTAGCATAGAAATGATAAAAACCATAATCATGAACTACTAAATAGATGCTAACAATAACAAAACTCACACACTTAAACCCCTTTTCACACATAACCCCAAGAGGGATATTTAGCTACACATAAGATAAATAAGCATAGATATATACATAATCTCCGTTAAAATGACTTGTTGAAGATATAAGCGAATGTTACTTCAAACTTGGCTCTCCAACAATATCCACAATGGAAGTGAGTAAATCTTCCCATTAGAAAGTCTACAATCTATTCTTTACCCAAAATTTATACAACATTATCTTCTCCAAATATATAGGTTATGAAGTCTAGAGCTAAACCTAAAAATATGGGAAGTATAGAATGTCCTTATTAAGAATAAGATTTGATATTTTTTTTCAAATTGGTATCAACCATGTGCATTTCCAATTTTGCCCTTGGGCTAAACTACACTGCTAAGTCGCGATCGTATAGGTCTGCCTGCAACTACAGCTATGCGACATCGGTTTACATCTATGATTGCGATCAATTGGACATCCTTGAATACCATAATTTGGGTATGTAGACCACAACTTTGGTACCTAAGGCTCTTCTATTGTTGGTCTTCATCTACACTTTTCCATCTTGCTTTTGATCATTGTAATCTCTAATATATATCTTTCAAATAGTTTGATAGGATGTAATCATAGGACATACTTGAATAAGTTCAATGTTATCTTAAACAACAACAACAACAACAACAAACCCAGTGTATTCCCACCTGGTGGGGTCTGGGGGGGGGGGTAAGATGTACGCAGTCCATACCTCTACCTCTAAAGAAGTAGAAAGGCTGTTTTCGATAGACCCCCGGCTCAAGACACAAGATACCACACAATTACAAAGCAAAACACCAAACGAGGTTACAAGAATACCTAACATAAATACGGCAGCCAAAAGTAAAAGTGAAAGTGAAAGTAAAAGTAAAAGTAAAAGTAAAAGAAAACAGAGGAGAGCACCCAAATTCGTGCTAAAACAAGGGACACGGAAACATAACCAGGATACTACCCCCAGCAAGTAATTCCCTACACAAGCGACCCATACTGGCCCTAGTCCTCTAGTCCTCTGCCCTAATTCGCATCCTCCAGACCTTCCTATCTAGGGTCATGTCCTCGGTGAGCTGTAACTGCTCCATATCCTGCCTAATCACTTCACCCCAGTACTTCTTCAATGTTATCTTAAAAGACCAACTAAATTTGAATAAGCATCTCTCGATCTCTGATTTGAGCCTAAATAAGCCTATTTTCTTTTTTTAAACCTTGTCACCATCCTATTTAATTACAATGAACAAATTTCGATGTAACCCATCCTTGGACATAGTGCATCTCAACTCAGGAAAATCATCTAAGTTAAGCTTGGCTATCATAGGGGTGCATAATTGAAAATGGGGATAAAAAGGGTGTGAAACCAAAAAAAAAGAAAGAAAAAAAGAAAGTAGGGTTGTGTGTGGTATAAAAGTGCGAAAAAAAAAAGAAAAAAAGGAAGTGAATCAATGAAAAGCAAGTAGAAAACCACACACAATTTGAATAAGCAATAGTGGAGAAAAAAGGGAGAAATAAAGGAAGCATGGTTGAGAAGTGGAACCAATAATATAAGTGTAGTGTCAAGGATGGTGAGTAACTATATCCTAAATTTACCATACCTTCTCCTAAGCCTATATTACAAGCTTTGAAAATTTGTATGGTTCTCCTAGTCTAATTGTCCACAAACAAAGGTATAGAAAACAAGGGTAAGCCTATAATATTTTACTCATATTGTTGGAACTTCTTTTGAGAGTGTGAGTGTCTTTATTTCTCCCTACATTGACATGTATTATTATACTACAAGAGTTACGACTTTGTAAATGTGAGGATACATGGGTTGTATTGTTAACTTCTTATCTATTTAGGTAGTGTAAATTTTATATTTGCTTAGTTGTTTGTTGCTAATGTAAGGTCATCAATTGATTCTCTTATGTCATGCTGTTGTGACACATGGATCCACATAGTTGATAGGAAGATGAGAATAGAAAAAGTTAAGAAATTTGAGCTAAATTGAGTTGTCTGTCATAGGTTCCTTAGGTTTCTTTTTGTTATGCATCATGTCTTTATGACATGCGTTAGTTGCATGAGGAGATAGAAACATTCTAAATTGAGGGTGTTGATGTGCCATGGTTTCATGTCACTTTCGATGCTTAAAATAGAGAAATTGTGCAAGTACTTGGGTATTTGTATTAGATGTAATGTGACTTTGTGTTTTTTTTGTAGTAAAAAAGAACTCAGAGAAGAAAGGAGCAAAAAAGAGATGAATGTTACCAGTAAAGCTACCTACGAGCCCTACATATGGACCAGTAGGTTTGGTCCATAGGCTAAGTACAAAAGTTCTACGATGTGTTATCTTCTTCAAATTCCTACTAAGGCTACCTATGAGTTGTAGGTACTACCTCTAGTCCTGTATGTATCCCTCGTATATAGAGTTCCTGAAGTACTGAAAGGTAAAATTGAACTCTGATTCCTAAAAAGACTACCTATGAGGTGTTAGTAGTACCTACAACCTTGTAGGTACCTCCTGTACGTAGAAGTTCAAAAATATAAAGATTCGTTTGATTCATATGAACCTACTCACACCCCGTATGTACTACATACAACCTGTAACAGAGGCCATAGGTTGGTGCCGACTTTGTTTTCCTAATTTCTTAGAAAACATTTTATGATGCCTCTATAAATACCCATTGGATATTTCTTTATTAGTTTACACACTCTATACACTTATCACATTGTTTTTAGTTCAGATATAAACTTTTGCTCTTAGAATTCTAGTTCTTCATTTTAAAGGTTTGATATCAATTTGATATTTCAATTTTCATTCTTAATTGTCTATGAGATCATTACTGTGCTTTCAATTATGAATTCTCGGTGTTGTTACAATTATGAATAGTTAAACCCCATAACTAAGGTTGTGGGTACCCTGATGAATTAACAAAGTAGGGAAAGTGCAAAGTCTTTTTTTATTGGTGTTCATACATGTATTGTAGTTTTATTGGCTTTGGTTTCTTTCTTAACTGTTTCAACCATCAGGAACTCACCTATATTCGATATTAACTTGATAGAGGGGTAAATATTGGGAAAAGGAGATAACAATAGTAATTTATAGCTACTAACCATATCTAATTACCTTAATACCAAGAGGAAATAGTTAATTTGAGATCCAAAACAAGGATTAGTAATGTCACACTCTAAAACCAAGAGAAGATGAATGAAATTCACCCAAACCAAGGTTGAGAGATAGTTCGGTGATACATAACCTGTTAGATTTTTCATGCAAGGCACCCAGATAATTTGATAAGCATGATAAGTCTACAAAGTTAAGATGTAAGAGGGAACAACATACCAGTGATCATCTCCCATTGATAACAACAAAAATTGTCCAAACATTATTACTATTACTACTGTTCATACAAAACCCCCCATTTACTTTCTGTACTTTCCAACTGCTTCAGCAAGCTCATGGCATATTTTTATCCTATTACTTGTGGGATCGACCCTAACCTTTTTGGGTTCTATATTTGAGAATAGACCACATAATACTTGTTACGAGATGTAGTTTAGGTGACAACAGGTATTAATCAAGCATTTACTTCTTTTGAACATACTTTACCTCAAGTAGTACGAAGAACAATCAACAAACATATATACCTCATGTTGGATAGCACCTATATAATTACCATTACCTACCATTTGCATATGTAACTTATTCCATAATGCACCCCAATCATTCATCCTAACATCAGTATAGTACCTATTTTCCGTTCCTCTAGTTACAAGCATAGATTTTTCTGAATTAATACTAACCACCTTTAATTTATATATTTATTAGTCTTAACCCTATTTTAGGGTACAACATATTTTTTTATCATGCAAGAACAAACATTTAAAAAAATATGCCCGTTGATTACTTAAAAATTTCAATACCATTAAATAATAGCATATTCTGACTCTAATTATATGAGTTTTATATATTTTATCCACTCAAACACCATGGAAGAAGGACTAATCATGCAATCTCCCATCAATTTATGTCATGCTTATGCTTTCGAACTCAGTTATAAATTACTTAGTTAAACCTATCCTACCTGTAAACCAAGAAGGAGCTACAGATTCATTAATACAAGCTTTTACCTTTGTGCTAGTGAATTTTGACGTGCAATCTGAGAAAGTACCATGGTGTTTACACTGGTTAAAGCAATATCCCTCCTCTCTATTTTCCACGACCAAACAAGATAGATTAAAGAACGATTAATACTTCTCTGATCAACAAGCAAACACTGGCCAAAACAATCGACCAATACTACCTAAGTACATAGTAATCCAACCAAGCCTTCTTGACACGAACCAAAACCATATAGCAATAAAGTTCTTGGACATGCCCCTTACTATAGAATAAAATAAGTCTAAATAGTCTAAAACATAAGAGACCAAAACACGAAAAGTTGTCTTCCAGTGTATGGAAGCTCACAAATTTAGTGTGAACACACGAGCTGATCCCAAATCCTAATCACTCAATATGAGAAGTAGAATTATGGCAGATTCCTGCATCACGTAGGGATACAATGTCCAAAGGTGGTTAGAAATTATAGTGCTAGATGTAATTCAGGATGGGCGATAACATAATGTCATGATTAATAGTTCAAAGTCATTCGGGATTCCATGCACATCATCTAATGCATATACATATATATATATATATATATCACATATCGAGATAGGGAATGAGGCTTAAAATGTATTTAAAAATCATAGGATAGATAGTGTAGCTCAACTATCATAACATACAAAGGCACCCATGGGCTATATGGTCCCATCTCTCCACCACCTAGTAAGGCCCCAGTGTGAGTGTCCAAACGAATAAGAGAGTACACATATGCATTATAGGGGACCTAAACCTTCCTGCATATCAATATGATACGATAACCAAATTATGTAATGTTATATGGGGGATTCAAATCTCCCACAAATATAATAATAATAATAGGGGGAATCGAACCACCTGGTCATATAAACCCATGCATCGACAACTGCGGTTTCTAATATTGGTCTCCCAAAACTCCACTTTCAATTAAACAATTATCACACAATCCTATAGTTTGAACCACAATATTTATTAGGCATACATTTTTGTATGTTCATGAAAACTACAATTGAAAGGAACATCAACATGCCAAAATAATTTCATTTCTTGTGGAATTCAAAACCCCTCATGTTAAAATTATAGAATAGCTTTTGAAAACATCAACCTAAAAGGTTCAATTCAACATCATAATGCAATAGTTCTAGAATTATTAAATTACCATATTTCTCATAATCAAAAAGAACTTCACAATATGGGGTTAGGGTGATAAACATTTCAAAAGTCATAAGTTTGGGAAATCAGAAAGCCTTAGTTTATTCAACATAACCATGCACCTACAACTTCAAAACCATAGTTAAGAAATGAGTAATGCACAATAAGATAATAGGAAAATAATTAATTGATCATTCATGTCAAAATCCTCAATCTTGTACAAATCCTAACTTTTAATCATATTAATAACCATGTACGTTCATGCAATAGAGATATTAAGTTTAAGGGTAGAGTTATATGCCGGAAATATCTAGTTTCATTAACAGAATTTAACTCTAGAGACCTTGGATGATTTACTTCTTGGAAACCCTAAGTATAGAGGATTGAGAGGATGAGAGAATAATTTGAAGTGTTGGTTACGTTATTAATTAGGCATAACCCCTCCAAAGTTCCTTATGAACATGGGATCTTAATTACATAAGAGGGAAATTGTCCAAATTCCACTTTAATTAAAATCTAAAATTTAGTCGTTATTGACTATGGGTCACTGTACGACTAGTATAGCCTCCTTATGACTCTTTATAAGTAGTTGAAGCCAAGGCAGAACCACCAAGGGAACCTACACTACTGACCTTAATACTCAATGATATGAATCACAATCGGATACTACGACTCGTAGCGTCCAGTCCTTGTTAACACAGAACCCAAATTGGGGCCTGCACTGGACTCCCTACAATTTACATGTAACAACTCATAACAAATCCTTATGGCTCGTAGTGAGCCACTCTTAATCAGAGCAGAATCTAGACACAAACTTACTAATTTTTTTACGACTTGTCCCAATGACCCATCAAGACACCCTAAGACTCATAGGCCAAGTCATAGTAAAGGAAGTGAGTGCTATATTCTACGAATTTTCAAGGACTAAAAACCGAGGGCATTACATACTTCCCTCATTAGGATTATTCCTCAAATGATAGGACAAGGCATATGCTAGCACGTTTTAACACAAGGCACTCCCAATATTACGTTTAATAGAGAATAAAAACAAAGATACCAAGGAAATCAACATTTCCTTTAACAAATTTTGAAACAAAGATATTAAGGAATACACATACCTTAAGGACAATTTTTTGAATCGGGGAACAAGAACGGATACTAGAACTTCATGTCCTCCTCAGCTTCCCAAGTAGCTTTTTAGCCTTTTGGTTTCACAAGAACTTTTAGCGAAGCCACGTCTTTAGTCCGCAACAAACAAACTTGCCAATCTAAGATTTCCAATGGAACTTCCTAACAAGACAAGGAATCTGAAATACCAATCTTTTCCAAACTAACAACCGATGAAGGATAACCCATGCACTTTCTCAACATCGTTACATGAAACACACGGTGAAGAGAACCCATACTAAAATGTAAGTTCAACTCATATACAACATTACCAACTCTCTGCAAAACCAAGTATTAGCCAACATATCGAGGACTGATATTCACTTTCTTCCTAAACCGCATTACTTCCTTCATCAGAGACACCTTTAGGAAATTCTAATCTCCCACATTAAATCACAATTTATTTTGCCGCACTTTATCATATTACATTTAGAAACATTTAGAAGTCTTAAGATTATCCCAAATTATTATCACCTTTTCTATCGCTTGGTGAACCAAATCCTAAAAAATATCTAAGCATTACCAACTTCAAATCACCCAATAGGAGATCTACATCTTCTACCATACAAGGCCTAAAAAGGAAAAATACCAATGCTAGAGTGATAACTATTATTGTAAGAAAACTCTATGAGTGGAAAGTGGTCAACCCAGCTACCACCATGGTCAATTATACAAGCCCATCCATCTATGGGTGGAAAGTGGTGCTAAGGGTCACTTTAGTCCCCAAACCCCTCAGAAATGACCTCCAAAAGTGAGATGAGAAGTTAGTACTTTGATAAAAAATGATAGAAACTGTATCAAGATGCAACTTCATGATATCCTCAATGAAAAACTTAGGATAATCCTCAAAAGAGAAATTAGTCGTCCCTAGCAAAAAAATGAGCAGACTTAGTCATCGTATCCACGATAACCTATATCAAATCAAACAATTTCCAAGACCACGGAGACCAATAACAAATCACTATTATTTATATCTTATTTCTTCATCGGTATCTCGATCTTTTGAGATAACCCGCTTGGCCTCAAGTATTCCACCTTCACTTGCTGACACACCATGAATTTAGCCATAAAATTTGCCACATCCCATTTTATGTTAATCCAATAATAATTTTAATAAGCTTATGATATATTTTTGTTGAATTAGGATTATTAGTATAATACCCCTCATGAGCTTCGCAAAAAATCCTCTTTCCTAACCCATTAACATAGGGAGTGCATAATGGACATTGGTACCTCAACATACCATCACCAAAAATCTAAAAAACCATCACCTTCTGCTTACCTACTTCATTCTTCATTTGCATCAAAATAGGATACAACACTTATTTCTACTTTACCACAACTCCAAGAGATTACTTCACCATGTCGTGTATGATCACACCACCATTCTATAAATCCATGAGACAAACTCATAGATTGGAAAAAATGTGGATATTCTTCCCAAAATCTTGCTTAACCTCATCTATATAAGATAAGCTATGGATGGACAACCTTCTAAGAGCATCAGAAACTACATTAGCTTTACCTAGGCGGTAACGAAAACTCATGTCTCTGTCCTTGAGAAATTAAAGCCATCTCTTTTGCTTGAGATTTAGGAGTTAACACATACTGTATGCTCTTATGATCTGAAAAGATATCAAGATGAACCCTATTCAAATAATGTTGCTAGATCTATAATTTAAACCCTATAACTAATAACTCTATGTCATGAGTCAAGTAATACTTCTCAAGAACTTTCAATTTCCTAGAAGTGTAGCCTACCACTTTGCCATACAGAATAAATACATAATCAAGCCCCTCCCAGGGCATATCAAAATAGACCACAAAACCATCAGTACCCTCGTCCAGTGTAAAAACTTGAATCAAAGTAAACTTATCCTTCAATTTCATAAAACATCCCTCACAAGGATCCAACTATAAGAACTTTACCATTTTTTGAGTCAACTTGGTCAAAGAGGTATCAATAGCAGAGAATCTCTCAAATATTTTATAATAAATGGCTCAACTCAAGAAGCTCTAAATATCTATTAGAGTCATGGATCTAGGTCATGTCTTAAGAATCGCAACCTTTTATGGATCCGCCATGATCCCCTCACTAGAAACACATAAACCAGATAAGTCACAACATTTAACTAGAACTCACACATGGATAACTTAGTAAACAAACATTGATCCTATAGTGTCTATAAAACAAGGTGAAAGTGATCAATATGATCCGCCCACTCTTAGAGTACACAAATATCAATAATAAAGAAAATCACAAACAAATCCTAGAATTGACAAAAAATCCGATTCATAAGATTTAAAAATATTGATGGAGCATTGGTCAATTTAAAAGACATCACCAAAAACTCAAAATCATCATACCAAGTTTGGAAAGCAGTCTTAGGGATATCAGTCTCCCTTAATTTAAACTGATTTTACCCAGACCAAAGATCAATCTTGGAGAAGAATTTAGCACCCTGAAGCTAATCAAAAAAATTATCTATCCTTATAAGAGGGTAATTATTCTTAACCATTACCTTATTCCATCATTGTTATACAAGAAAAAAATAGGTGCACTCTACGGGGATACACTAGAATAGATAAAACCCTTGACTGGGAGATCCTTTAATTGCTCCTTTAGCTCCTTGAACTCAGCTAGAGCTATTCTATTTGGTGGGATAGAGATAGGATCAGTATCCAGAATAAGATCAATTCCAAAATCAATCTCTCTATCTAGATGAACAGCAAGAAGATCATTAGGGATAACTTTAGGAAATTTATTTACCACAAGGATGGAATGTAATAAACGACTCTCCAAGGTAGAATCTTTAACCTTAGTAAAATGATAGAGACACCCTTTGAAAATTTATTTCTGGGCTCTAAGATACGATATGAACCTCCCTTGGGAACTAGGGAACAATATTCCTATTTAACACCTAGTTCATTAGGGAATTTGAGGATGCACTTACGGGTTAAACAATATAAAGAAACATAGCACGAATGCAACCAATCCATCACTAATATGATATTAGAATCATCTATGTCTAACTCTATCAGATCTACCAGAGTTTCTCTATCACAAACAGACAACACATAACCTCTTTAGACTCTTCTAGGAACTATACAGTCACCTACCAGGGTATAAAATAAAAAAGCATCTGAAAGAAACTCAGGACCAAAGCCAAAATACACAGCCACAAATTAGGTCATGTAAAAGAAGGTGGACGCCGTATCAAGTAAGCAGTACACATAATGGGAAAAGAGTTTCAATATACCAATAACGACATTAGGAGATACCTCGAACTCATGATGAGTAGTGAGGGCACGAAAAATATTTTGATCAGTGCCAAAGCCAGAAGTAAAAGTAGCACCCTTTAGTACAAGAGTTGATGCAGTAGCAGCATGAATCTTGTTTGCCCTAGTAGCTACCTAGAAAGATAATATCTCAATATATGACCAATCTAATCAGATCTAAAGAAATTGGTCCTCCCTTCACAAACACCATGATGCACCTGATCATGGAATCTACAAGTAGAATATGATAGAGATGACTGAGCCCCACTAGCCTGAGACTGCGCACTCTGTTGCCTAAAACTATCCCAACTCTGTATACGATAATACTTAATATTTATTGGTAGGGAGCAATATCTATAGACTAGGAACCAGAGTTAACCCACCTCTTCTAAACCCATTTTCCTCCATCTTTATCATTTTGCTGTGAAACTCAACCCTGATCCGAGTAGCAAAATTTCTTACTCTACCTTTCCCCAATTTTAGCCTACTTCTTTTTCTTTGACTTACTGTATATAAATCACAAGCTGAGAAATATCCATGTCTTTGTTTAACCAGGTAGCCTTGCTCACAAGAATTAAGTATTGTGCAAACTTAAAAAAAAACTTCTTTATCCTATCCCTCATTCTAATCACAAAGTCCGGAGCATATCGAGATTACTGAGGGAATTTCATGGCATACTCCTTGACTGTCATTCTTCCTTGCCTTAAATTTATGAATTCCTAGGCCTTTGATTCACCACTCCTAAGGAAAAATACAATCAACAAAAGCACTAGTGACATCATCCCGTAAAGAAGACTCAATATTATATCCCCTAAGCTGCTCCCACTTGCATACAATTGGTATGCTATATTGTTCAGCTAATAAGCAATAATTTCTACACGCTCCACCTCAGAAGAATGTATAACATGAAAGATAATTTCCATCTCATTAATGAAATAATGAGGATCTTCTTCAAACTTTAAAATCGATGTAAATAGGAGGATTCAATCTCATGAATTGGACACATGTGGTGGCTTCAAAGGATGTATAAATAGAAGAGATTCGCTTAGTCTGAGAGGCTAACAACTTGATGAGCAAATAAATCGACTGGCAAAACTCATTATTAGACACGCCATCTTGGGGTGCCTGAGCAGGGACAAGAGAAGGGGGGACAATAGGAGCCGGTGTAGTTCCATCAGGGCCAAACAAAAGCAGCGACCCTAGATTGGGACTGAAATCCTGGAGTAGGATAAACTCTTTCCATATTTTACTAATATGGGATAGAAGAGTTTCCACGGTTATTAGATCTTCTTGGAGGTAACAACACCCTAGCACACACGCAGGTGTACGTGATCTTATCAAGTAGTAGTGTGGCTTCAAGGAAGCCCAAGTATCGATCTCTCAGGTAGTTATGTCCGTCGACTATCTAATTCTATTTTACCCAATTGAGAATAGTAGCAGATAGAGTTTTCGAGTTGTAAACTGTAAATAAGCTAAACTAATGCGGAAAAATAATGACTTAGGACAATCTATGAATAGACGCCCAGGGTTAAGGCTTACGAACAATCATACTACGTTATTAAACTTCATTTGTTACATTGCTTATCTTTGTTGTTGATACGTAGGTTTAGTTGCATGATTATGGTTTCCCAACCTCTAATTCTTTACCTAAGTTCAACCTTAACACTACAACATTGAACGGGGTTTTAATAATCCAATTAAATTAATGAAAGCTATCATCCTACATATGCATCAAGTAAGGCGTCTAAGTACATCCCTGTTCTAGATGCTAAGTTTAATTCTTTATTTTATAAAAGAATTAAAATCCAAACTTTGTTTATTCCCATGTTCTATCTCCCTATTCCCCATCCCGAGATCAAAAGGTCGACAATATGTGTTTTTTATAGGTGATTAATTCATAAAATAATTAAAACAAGAATAAATAAACAACCAAATATAATAAGGAAAATTAACGAATTAAATCCAAAATAATAGTAATTATGTCCTTGGCTTTATCCTCGGAAAAGGACTTTTTGGCCACTAATATTTATAATCACGATCCAAATATTTGAATACATAATATGAAAAATTAAAAACTAAAACTAAAATAAAAACCTAATAAATTCTGTCGTCGCCTCCGTATATAATCCTCCAAACACTGTCCAATACGTATCAAAATAATTCACTGTACGTGTCTTGTATTTGACCAAAATAATATCCAGAGCTGTCCAAGGTGACCAGCTGTTGCCCATCCCCAATTTATATAATAAAATAGTATTTTCAATCATAATGGGATTAAGATTCCCACTTTTCTCTTCGTTCCGTGTGCCATTTTCCATTAAAATTGGACAAAGCCACTGTCTATGTCGGTGCTTTATTGACTTTGCAGTGTTTTACTATCAACGTGATGCATTGCTTAGCACGTTGGAACATCAACGCGACGCATTAACTTTGCATCGTCTCACTGAAATTTGCATTTAAAAATTTGACTAAGTGTAAAGCGTTCTATCCTTTATTTATATCTTCTGTAATGTATTTTTAATGAATTTTTGACCTTTAAATCATCAATAAATCATCGTATTTAATTCACCAAACCACCTACAATATCATACACCAAATATTAAAATTCAAAACAAAATTTTCTCAACATCAAATCAAAATAAGAGCTAAGATAAAGCAAATTCGTAATGATCTTCTACTTATTATTTCGACTTTTGACTTAATCAAATTAAACTTTGTACATTCCAAAAAAGTTATTCCACTCATAATTACACATTTAAAATATTTGGAACAAATTAAACACATTAGAATCCACCGAAATCAACTAGATACACAACTAGCTCAAGATAGTAAAATTTATATTCGGGTTGAACTTTAAATTACTCAATTAAGCACAAAATTATTTGAAAAACACATTGGACATTATAAATACACACTTGGACACTTAAATGCTTACTTATATCAATATGAACACATTAAGCACTCGAATTTCTCTCAAAACAAGACTAAATAAGCTAGAGGAATAATACAAAAGTGTATAAAACCACCTCAAATCAGGAGGCATGATCTGAAAGGAGAACAAATGGAGATTATAGAGATTCATGACCTTAGACTCTATAGCTCAAAGATAGAACAAAAAGAAAGAGAATTGTACCTAAATGTCTCGTAGTCTCTCTCTTATAAGTGGGGTGCGCTACATACCCCTAAATGAGGATCTACTTGACACGACCTTTTTGGATACCTAATGACACTTAAACTTGGCTTTGATACATTCTTTGTCATGACCTGAACCAATGCTTGGTTATGAAGAGTAACTCAAGTCCAACGTGGACCAGAGACAACCCCCAGTAAATAATCAAGTAAACATAACAATCTCCATGTCAGAAGAATTCCGAACATGTAACAAGATAGATTCAAGAATGATTAATACTTTAATTATCAACAACCAACCACTGGCCAAAACAACTGGCCAATACCACCTATGTTCACAGTAATCCAACAAAGCCTTCTAGACATGAACAAAAACTATATATCAATAAAGTGTCGGGTTATGCCCCTAGCTATAGTTATAAAAGTCTAAAAACTATAAAACATAAGAGACAAAAACATAAAATGTAATCTTCTAATGTATTGAGACTCACAACTTTTGCGTCAACTTACATATTTATCCTAATCTCTACTCACTGAGCAGGATAAGTAGAAGTATGACCAGTTCCTGCATCGCATTGGTATACAGCGTCCGAAGACAGTTAGCGATTGGAGCGCTAGTAAGTAACTCAAGGATACAAGAAAACATAATGTCAGGATCATTGGTTTAAAATCATTCGAGATTCTAATGCTATTCTTGATTGTGTAGCTCAACCATCATAACATATGAAGTCCTACTCAGGATATACTGGCCCAACTCTCCCCAACTAGTAGGGATCCAATGCATGTGGCTGCACTAATAAAAGCGTAAACATATGCACTATGAGGGACTCGAACCTCCCTGCATATCAAGGTGATACAAGCACAAAATAATGTATTGATATATGGAGGACTCGAACCTCCTAATCAAGTAATAATAATAGTAGAAGGACTCAAACCACCTGATTATGTAGACCCCCATGTCGGGAACCATAGTTTTCAGTATTGGTGTCTCGGACCTTCACTTTCACGACTCAACAATATAACCCTATTTAAAGCCCAAATAAAATAATTATCACACAATCCATTCATTTAACCATAATACATATTTAGGCATACATTGTTTGTATCTTCATACCAGCTACACTTGCAAGGTAACATCAACATGCCAAAATAATTTCATTACTGGGGGAATTTACAACCCCTCTTGGTTCAATTATGCAATATCTTTTAAGAACACCAACCCATAAGGTTAAATTAACCATCATAATGCAATAGTTCAAGAATAGTTAAATTCTTATATTTCTCATACCTAAAAACAACTTCACAATATAGGGTTGGGGTCATAACCACTTCAAAAGTCATAAGTTAGGAAAATCACAATCCCTTAGTTTATTCACCATAACCATGCACCCACAAGTTTAAAAACATGGTTAAGACATGAATAATGCACAATAAAAGCATGGAAAAATAAGTAATTGACCATTAAATGTCAAAACCCTCAATCATGTAAAAACGCTTACTTTAATCACGTAAATAACTATGTACCTTCATGCAATAGAGATGTTAAGTTTAAGGGCAGAGTCACATGCTTGAAATATCAAGTTTTACAGAGTGAATTTAAATCTATATCCCTTGGATCGTCTACCCCATGGAAACCTTAAGTATGGAGGTTTGAGAGTATAAGAGAATCTTTTGTTGTGTTGAGTACGTTATGAATAAGGAATAACCCGTCCAAAGTGACTTGTGAACATGGGGTCTGAATTGCATAAGAGGGGAATTGTTCAAAGTGCCCATTAATTAAACGATGAAGTCCAGTTGTCAGCAACTATGGATCACCATTCAACTTGTATAGCCTCAATATGACTCATCACAAGGAGTCGTAACCAAGGTAGAACCACCAAGGTACCTTAGACTGTTGACCTTATGACTCAATTACATGACTTATAGTGTAAACGTATGCCTCGTAAGTACCATTCGTTGTTAACAGAAAACCCAAATTGGGGCATACACTGGACACCCTACGATTTACATCTAATGACTCATAACGTATCCTTACTGCTCTTAGTGAGCCACTCGTACTCAGAGAAGAATATAGCCACAAACTTATTGATTTGGTTACTACTTGTCCCAATGACCCGTCAAGACACCCTACGACTCATGGACATGTCATAGTAAGGTAAGATAGTGCAAAGTTTTAGGAATTTTCAATGACCAAAAACTTGTGGATAACACCATTGCTCCCAGGCCACGAGGAAATCCAAGGAGGGATTTTAGAGTAACCTCAACCAATCTACAACTGAAGAGGTGAAAAGGAAAATATAAAAATTGGAGCTAAAATATTTATCTTGTCATCCCACTATAGCATCTCCCTGAACGCTGCGGTGACAATGTTATATTGAGAAAATTTTTGCTAAAGGGGGATAACACTAGCCTGATTCGATAATGTCAAATTTTAAAATTTTATTTGTGTTGTCCCATACTAATTAAAGATCATATACTTAAAATTTCTATAGCCTATGCCTATAATGAAGTGCCTTTTGATAATGACCAAACAAGTCATTATGAAAGATACAATTTATCAATGTTTGTCCCTAAATGACAATGATAAGGGAAGAACAACACGAGTATACATAGAATCCTAGCCCTTACCGTGATAATACAATTAATGGATTAAGTAAAATGCAAAATTTTTGGTTATTTGCTAGTGTGCTAAAAATTTTCAGATCATATTTTATTAATGTGTTATTCAGTCAAGAAATCATCCTTCCTTATGAATTCTATGAGTCATAATTGTAGCAACCATTCACCGAACCCCCAGGATATCTAAAGCCTTGTTAATATATCGAAATTAAAAGAGCTAAAATATAATAGATAAAAGTTATTTTTGCACCAGATCTTGCTATAGCAGGAGAGGGCCTTTATAGTGTGAGTGAATCGTTTAATGGGATAAGAAATAGGTTTCTCTCCCATTTCTCCTTCTCTAAATATCAAAACTCTCTCTCAAATTCAATCACTTTGTTCTAGTTGTTGAAATAAGGAAATTATCAATAGACTACATCCCTTTACTTTATTATTCAGATTTTCCTTATTTTATGCAAAAATTTGTAGAAATAAAGAGTTATTTGGGTTGTTTTTAAAACTTTTGTATTGGGATTGATATAACAAAAATTTGGAAGCATGGGTACGTCCCTTATTTTTATAACACTTCTAAAGAGTCTAGGTGTAAGGATTATGGAGTTCCTGGAAAAATTTGATCATGTTTTAGTACTTAATATGCCTAAAATTTGCTTTAGAGTTTACGAACACTGATATGGGGATAGAAAAAAAACAAGGATTTTCTCAAAGGACTGCCGCACCATTCAAACACTTGTAAGAGCTTGGGGATGATACAAGTTGATATATTTGCTTATTACCACTATGTTGACATCATTATTGCAAAAACATTCTGCTATAGTGGAAGGCTGCACGTAGTAGCCTCCTAGTTTGGCCCAGGCTTTGCTTTTTTCTGAAATTTGCTTATCTTAACACTTTTAAACACCCTTATGGATGAAAACAAAGCTAGCCTATTCGAGATTTCCCAAAAAAAACTATTGGGAGAGATTCCTAGAGTACCCGAAAATAGGGTTTGATTAATTAAGAGCCTTAGTAATGAAAGGTTTTGTCATGACCCAACCCTGCGCCTAGTCGTGATAGGTATCTCAAGCACACTGAGGGTAGAGACCACCCCCTTTTCCAAGTCACCAGAGAATAATATGTATATAGAAGAAGCAGCCTAAACATAGTATGAAAGATAAGTAGATAACTCAATAGAAACTAAGAGTCAATAAACAGTAACCACCCATCGTTTATCCACTAAAGCCTCTACACCTAAATACCAAGGTAGGTCAGGACATACCCCAGACCATTGACAAATGAAAATGCAAAAGTATGAAGGAAATTTATGGGATTTCTGAAAGCATAAAAAAAGTGAAATATTCAACCTTTTAGAAGATAGAGGGTCACCACTTCAAGTTGATCAAACGACAAAAACGAACAACCTAACTCTGCACAAAGTAACCAACAAACCCCTAGGACCCAGCAACATGAAATGAAACAACATTCGGGGACGGTTAGTGGGATGAACACTAGTATGTAATTCAGAGAAGGGATAAAATACTGCCATAACCAAATCTGTCCAAGCAATTCAAAACCATATGCACACATTCATATATACATATACATAAGATGCCAGGATATAGAATAAGGCCTAAGCATGAATTTTAAAATCATTAACATGTATTATATATCTTTAAATTTCCTAAGGACACCCACAGGAAATACGGGTTCAGCTTACCTTACTGAAAGGGTCCCTGCGAGTGTTAGCCGTACGAATCAGGAATATACAAGGAAAGGATAGGGAATCCATGACCCCATATATTCTATTTAGATATATATATATATATATATATATATATATATATACATATTGTAAGTATTATGCACACCGTCACAAATACTCCTATGCCGACAAACGTGGTTTCTAGTGTCGGTCCACTTGGGATCTGCACCTTCAATGGCGAGCTACACAATCCCTTTTAAACCCAAATAAAAACCAGTTAGATATTACCATCTATTAAATAAGGAGAATTTTAATCAAGCATTTTTGTTGGTGTCTTCATAGCAAATATAGTTAAGCATGCAGGAAAATTCTGTTATGCCATTCCAAAACCAAATAAACAAATTTGACTCCAAAGTATCCAATTGAAAACCAATCTGTAGATACCAAGGCTTTCCAAAACCATTTTAAAGTTCCAATAACCTTTTATGTAATTCAAGGTTCCAAAGTGAGTTAAACTATATGCTTTTCTATGTTCAAAACCAGTTTCACAAGTTGGGTTGAGAGTAAAGCCAATTCAAACCATTAGAATAGAAAATTTGGAGAAACCCATGTTCCCAATTCCAATTCCCTTACCCATGTATATATTGAGTTCAAACCCATGAGAATAACTATGAATGACCAATTTAAAATTATAAAAAAAATTATCTACACCATAACCATTCCAAATCCCGCAACCCACATTCAAAATCCAACAATTATACCACATTGACAATAATTAAACACATAATTTTGTATAAAATTAATTTAGGAAAGATAGATATGGATGAAGGAA
Organism: Capsicum baccatum var. pendulum; assembly: GCA_030864225.1. Lineage (NCBI taxonomy): Eukaryota > Viridiplantae > Streptophyta > Magnoliopsida > Solanales > Solanaceae > Capsicum > Capsicum baccatum. The sequence continues at coordinate 193,376,447 of CM061558.1, read as the reverse complement.
CCAAGCATTTTACAGGACAAATCACTAATTGGAACTTGGATAATGAATCTCTTTGAATCCTAGCATTTCCTGACTTTAAAGTTTGATAGGTGAGAATAGAAAATGGTCTACTACCCCTCCAACCTTTACCCAAAATTCCAATTACACACTTAACCTTCACAGGAGTGCTATCGCCCCCGAACTATTTAAAAATGGATTTATTTGCTCCCTAAATGTTGTGGTGGAGAAATGAGTACATTTCACTATATTTGAGAGAGTGATCACGAAAAGTATATATTAAAATTTTACTTTTAATATTTCTTTACATAGATATATAAAATTTTAGTTATTATTTTCTTTATTAATTTTATTTCTTCTTTTTTTTCTTTAACACAGAACAAAAAGCTTTAACACTTTATCAATAGCATCCAAGACTAATCTCTCATCTTTCTCATCTCCAATGAGTCTCTTTTTATGTTCCAATTTCATTGATGTTCTTAAGCACAAAACCTACAAGAAGATTCATTTATTCAACTTAAAAATAAATCAAAAATTCAATACAAAAATAAAAGATTTTTTAGCAATTATAACCAGATAAAATCAAAGCTTTTTTAGCAATTATCACCAGATAAAACTAAAAGGATAAGCAAATCTAAAATAAAATTAACCAGAGAGTAGCAATTGAGATTAAATAAATCCCAACAGTCCTAGAAATCATCATCATCCAGATCCTACTTTTTATGAATAGACTTCATATAACAATTAAAGAATTGGTTTCAATGAAAACATGATAAATATTATCTACATCAATTTTCACATTCTAAATGGAAGTCTAGGACCATGCAATTCTTTTATTTGTGAGTTCATATGGTTTTATGAATGCCTAGTCAGAAAAACAAAAGGCAAAAATTTATAGAGAAAAGAAAAAAAGAAAATAAAGGGAAATGAAAAAGGAAAAAGGAGATAGTTTAATACAAAACATAATTGTTTTTACATAAAAATAATACATTACGTGGATATTACGTGTAGTTACGTAGAAGGCGCGTGTTGATAACTTCTCACCATACATCTGGTTGTGTGTTTTTAAAGGGGTAATAATTTTATTTTTAAATAGTTCAAGAGGGTGATAGGACCCTCATAAATATTGAATGTCTACTTGGGATTTCGATTAGAGGTTATATGGGTAATAGATAATTTTCTCGAGGAGAGAATGATTTTTATGATATGTTAACTAATGGAAATAAGACTAAAGAAACGGTTTTAAGTCATGGGAAATAGTGAGATAAGAGTAAGAGACTATAATCCCTTAATGAAAATGGGTAGGAAATATTGCACCGACTCGCTACAGGTTAGGTGATGACTCGTGGTCAATTGTAATGAGTCATCACCAAGACTAGTAGCCTGAGACCCAAACCATGATCCTTACTAGTTTTGTCATGAGTCATACCCTAAGACTTGTGACCTCACCATATGACTTAAGAGGGACAAATCATGAACGAAACAGAATCATGACGATTGGGTAGGGCTCATCAGGGGAGTCATTATCTAGATAGTGAGGGAAAAATTCAAGATATTTTAGGAGTACAAAACCTAGGCTTAGGATGATAACATGATAGAATTCACACATACCCAAACAAAAAATTTGAAAGGGTACAAGAAAGAGAACGGAAATCATAAATTAAAAATTTCCTTCCAATGCGGGGAATAGGAACGGATATAAGGACTTCATTTCCTCTTCATATTCCTAAGTAGCTTATTTCACCTTTTGATTCCTCCAAAGGCCTTTCACCAAAGTTACATCCTTAGTTCTAAACCTATGACTTTCCTATCTAATATCTTAATTGGGAACTCCTCATGAGATAGGGAGTCCAAAATAACAATGTCCACCACCGAGCAAACTGAAAAAGGATCACCCACACATATTTCAACATCGACAAATGGAAAATCAGATGAATGGAACACAAATTTGTAAGCAAGTCCAATTAGTAACAAATATTTCTAACTCTTCCCAAAATCTGATAGAGACCAACATACGCGGACTAAGCTTTCACTTCGTCCAAAACTTCATCACTCCTTTCATAGGAAAAACATTCAAAACCATCAAATCACCTACATCAAACTCTAATTCTACTTGCCTCACATCCGTATAAGACTTTTTGTGAATTTTGGCAGTTTTAAGTATTTCTCAAATTACCTTCACCAATCTCAAAACACCCATTAGGAGACCTACACCCCCTACCATAAAGACCCTACAAAAAAGCCAATTGAATACTTGTGTGGTAACTATTGTAAAATGAAAACTCAACAAGAGGCAAGTGATCAACCCAACTACCTCTAAAATAATCACAGAAGCCCTTAGAATATCATTACAAAGCTAAATAGTCTATTCTGTTTGTCCATCAATTTAAGGTTGGAAGGTGTTGCTATGGTTCAACTTAGTCCCCAAGCCTTTTAGCTATTAATTCCAAAAGTGAGAAGAGAACTGCGTACCTTAGCCGGAGTACAACAATGCTCTATGCAATCTAACTATCTCCTCAATTAATAACTTACTATAATCCTCTCCAAAGTAGGTAGTCCTCATATGAAAGAAATGTGCAGACTTAGTAATTTTATCCTTAATGGCCCAGATCAAATTACATTGATTACGACATAGCAATAGACCCATATGAAATCCATGTTGATCATCTCCAACTTCTACAAAGGAAACTTTATCTCTTGAGGCGTACTACTAGGCCTCACGTATTCAACTTTCACTTGCATAAAAGTCACACACTTCGCCACAAAATTTGCCATATCCCTGTTTATATTGTTCCATCAATAAGTCTAATTCATATTATGATACATCTCTGTTAAATTTGGATGAACTGTATGCCTAGACTTATGAGCCGTAGCCAAAATCTTTTTTTGTAGCCCATCAAATTAAGGAACATAAAACCTACCATGATACATCAAGATACTATCTCCCCTAATCTCAAATCCCATAACATTTTGATGTCCCGTATAATCCTTATTCTGTATGAGAATAGGATACAAAGACTATTTCTCCTTCATCTCATAATCAAGAGATGACTTGGCCACTTGCTGAACAATCACCCCTCCATCTTAGAGTCCAAAAGAAAAATTCCTAAATTTGTTAATCGATGAATATCATTTACCAATCCTCGCTTTTCCTCATCCACATGAGACAAGCTTCACATTTATACCCTACTAAGATAATCAACAACAACATTAGCTTTACCTTGATGTTATTGAAGGCTCATGTCATAATTCTTAAATAATTAAAGGTACCACTTTAGTTTTAGATTCAACTCCTTTGAGTCAACACATACTACAAGCTCTTCTTATCAAAATAAATGTTCACATTCACCCCATACAATTAATGGCACTAAATCTTCCAAGAAAAAACAATAGCCGTCAACTCTAAATCAAGACTTAAATAATTCTTTTGATAAACCTTAAGCTGCCTAGAAGCGTAGGCTACAATCTTACAATACTGCACCAAGATATAACCCCATCACAAATGGGACACATCATAATATATTATAAAACCCTTAGTACCCTTGGGTAGGGTCAAAATTGGAGCAAAGTTAACTTATTCGTTAACTTCTTGAAACCAGCCGTATAAGTATCAAACCATAAAAACCTTTAACCCTTAAGATTTTGCAACATAATTCAGAGGTGAATGCATGATCCTATTCAATATTAGAATATGCCAAGATATCATAAATGAAGACTATGATAAACAAATATAAAATCTACTTGAAAACCTGATTCACAAGATTCCTGAAAGTAGCTGGAGCACTAGTCAACCCACATGACATAACTAAGAATTCATAATGATCATATCAGGTTTGAAAAGCAGTCTTGGGAATATCAACCTCCCTAATTTGTAATTGATGATAACCTGAATGAAGATCAAACTTACAAAAGCATCTAGCAACTTGAAGTTGGTAAAAAAAGATCATTAATCCTAGAAAGAGGATAATTATTCTTCACGCTAACCTTATTCAACTATCGATAATCTATAAACATAGATACCCATATTTTTTATGCACAAAAAGCGTGGGAGTACCCAATGGATAAATACTAGGACAAATGAAACTCTTATCTAGGAGATTATTTAACTACTCTTTTAGCTCTTTAACTCAGCTGGAGACATTTTATAAGAAGGAATAGCGATAAAATGGGTATTCGATAGAAGATCAATCCAAAAGTCTATTTCCCTATAGTGAGTAATGCTCGAAAGATCTTTGAAGAATATTTCTGGAAACTCATTGACAATAGGGATAAATTGCAAAGTAGGGCCCTCATAACGAGAATCCTTAACCCAAAATAGGTAATATAGACACCCTTTAGAGATCAACTTTTAGGCTCTAAGATAAGAGATACACCTCCCTTTGGGCATTAAGGAACTTCTTGCCCATTTAAATACCGGTTTATTAGGAAATTAGAAACTGGCCTTTCCAGTACTATAATCCAAAGATGCATAGCATGAATGAAGCCAATCCATCCCTATGATTACATCAAATTCAACCATATCATGCTCTACAGAATCCACTAACGTCTCTCTATGATTGATAAAATCCGCACAACCTTTACAGATATTTCTTGCTACTACATAATCGCCCACCAAAGTAGACATAAAACATGGATCAAAAGTAACTTTTGGACCAAAAGAGTCATATAAGAGAGGGTAGATCCTTGATAAACATGGAATAAACATCATGAAAAAAGAGTTGTAACAATATCAGGAGATGCCTTAAATACCTGATCAACCTCATGAACTGGCCAACCTAAGTGACCTCACACGAAGGAGCAATAGAACCCATAAAATTAAATAGAGAATGTTGAGATACTATGAACTGAGTTAGAAGATGAGTCGACTACCATAACTCTACACTAGAAACATCACCCTGAGGGATTGAGTCCTAACAATTAATAACCTAGAAACCTCGAGGAGGACTATTAGAAATTGGTTGAACTCCAAGTGTGGTAGAAAAATCTAGAGCAGCAACCTTAGATTAGGTCTGTAATCCATAGATATAGTGAATTCCATATACATCGTCCTCATTAAGGACAAATGTTCCAGAAGAGTTTCAACAAGCATTAGATATTTGGGAGGCATGATCTAAAATGTGTGTAAGCTATAGATTAAAGAATCGTCAAGACACTAGACTCTATATCCTGAAATAAAACTCAAGATAGGGAAAAACTCTAAAACAAATTTAGCCTTCCCCTTATAAGTGTTGCACACTACACACCTAATAGAGATCTTCTACTCGACACATCTTTATGGAATCCCAACGACCTTGAACCTATGCACTAATATTAAGCTTATCATAACTTGACCCCCGGTCTAGTCACGATGGGTATCTCCATAACCCGAGAGCTGGAGATCACCCCTTTTCCTAGTTACCTGAGCATAATAAGTACAATAGTGGAAGTAACCCAAACATAATTTGTAACATAGATAGATAACTCAATTGGAACTAATAGTTAATAAATAGTAACAACCTACACTTTTTTCATGAAATCCTCTAAATTGAAATACTAAGTTAGGTCGGGACATGCCCCCGACCATGACCAAAATATAATGCAAAAGTATGACCAACGAATAAAATCAAACAACCTAACTCTAGACAAAGTAACTAAGAACCCCTAGGACCTTACATCTATAAATGATACAATGTACGGGGACGGTTAGTGGGATGAGGACTAGATTGTTACTCATATAAGGGAAAAATAATGCATTGACCAAATCAATCAAAACCATTTAAAACCATATAATAACATTTATATAAACATATATAAGATGTTTGGATAGGGAACATGGCTTAAGCATGAGTTAGAAAATTATTAACCTGGACTTTATAGCTGTAGCCGTCCTAAGGGAACCCACATGCAATATGGGTTTAGCTCCTACTGCTGAAAGCATTCTAGTGCATGTTAGCCACATGAACAAAGGAAATCTGAGGAAGGTCTAGGGAATCCATGACCATAGCCATTACAAAAATATATAGTGTGTGAACTATGTACATGGTCACTAAGACCCCCATTCTAGCAAATATGGTTTCCTATGGCCATGCCCCCAAGACCTTCATATTCCACATCGAGCTGCACTGCCCTCGTAAGAAAAAATTAGACCATTTATACATTCCCATCCATAAAAAAAAGAGTCTTTTAATTAGGTATTTATCATTGGTATTGTCATACCAAATAAAGTTATGCTTGCAAGACAATTTCGTTATACCATTCAAAAACCAAATATAAAAAATTGACTCCAAAGTTTTCAATTGAAAACCAATCCATGGAAACCAAGGCGTTCCAAAAATAGTTTTTAAGTTCCATTAACCTTTTATACAATGCAAGGCTGCCAAGTGAGTTAAAACATGAGAATTTCTATGCTCAAAACCTACTTCACAAGTTATGTTAAGGGTAAAGCTAATTCCAAACCATTAAACCATAAAATTTTGGAAATCCCATATTGCCCATTTCCTGCATATATTGAGTTCAAAACCATGAGAATAACCATTAATAACCATGAATGACAAAATCAAAAATATGTTTTGTTTTCAAACTTATAAACTAGTATGCTTATCTCATGGTTTATTATATATAGAATGGGTATTAGTATTGTTTTGGGAGTAATATCTAGCATTGAGTGGGTGAGGGTTAAGTATATTCTAGTCTTATAAACCATGTGCCACCATAGGTATGATATCATGTTCTTGCCCTAAATGGTCTAACGAGTGATCAGGCCAGTCATGACTTTATATCTTGGTATAGTATATTAAGGCCTTCCAAAGAGGCATATGTTCGACTCTATGTTGTTTAAATGGTTTATGTTGGTTAAGAGAGGCTTGCCCTACAAAAATGATTTAAAACATGAAAGTTTACATGACTCACTAATTTAAGTATATATTTGATTAGTTTATGACTAGTAAACACTATTTAGATTTATGGTTTGATTTCACGAGAACTTGAGTCATTGTGCACAAATTCTTACATATTTTATTATGACTTGAGTATTTCTCTATGACACTTGTTTTCGTATGATTTTGTATTTGAACCTATAATTTTATTTAAATTGAGTTCTTTTATGATATATAGCTCAATCTCTTGTATACATTTACGATTTACTTTTGTGTCATTTTGAATCTAGTTTTACTCTTTCCAAATAAATTATATTACGCAACATTATTTAAATTTTTATCATGACTAATACATTTCTTACTGTTTGCATATCTCACATGCTCAAAATAGTGAAAGTACTAATCAGATATCTCTTCTGCCTATATTATTCAAGTGATATACATTCAGGTGCTTATTCTCATACTTGTTGCTAGTTCATATTACCTTTGATAAAAATGTGATGATTTATCCTACTATAGGAATTCCAATCAATTATGACACATATTAATTTATTTCAATTATACAATGATTTAAGATAGCTGGATTCATGTCCTATCTAACCGTAGTCTGCATTAGTAGAGTCATTAAAAATAGTTAGTAAAATTTGATGTATTTAGTTCAAACTTCTTTTTCTTATAATCCATTGTCATAAACCTTTTTGAATGTTGTTGTATTGAACACATTTATTTATAGTATTACTTCCACTTATTATTTCAAATATAATATTTGTTATTTAGTTGCTCATGAATCATACAAGGTTATATGGGTTAGATTGGAAGCACTTGTAGTTCCAAGAACCATGTTATGTCTTTAAGGTAGTTTCAAGGCATTATACTATGCCATCCTCTCTATCGTGATTTAGCATGAACCTAACCCCACCATCCACATCAGAAGAGTAGATATCCCTATGGATATTGTTACTATAAATGAGTTGGTTGGGGTGCAGATCAACTCAAATCCCCAGTACTAGGATAATGACTAGGATATAGACATGATATGGCTATGGGAAACTCTAATTATAGAAGATGAGAGAGACCATATCTACTGGTTCACAACTGAGGAAAATTGGAGCACTTACTTCATAAATGATGATAAGGGATTGCTAAAACTTGTGTCTAGTGTGCCATGGTTTCACGGTACATTTGATGCTTAAAATAAGATAATTGTGCAAGTACTTAGGTATTCTGGTTTGATGTCATGTTCTTTTGTATTGATTTTACAGGAAAACAAAGTACATACCAAAGAATGGAAAAAAGGAATGATGAGTAGCTATCAAGGATAGTCACAAGCCAACCTATGACTCATGAGTAGTACCTATGAGTCATAGGTAGCCATGTATGTTTATAAACTAAAGCCTTGAGATGGAATAATCAATGTCTGATTCTTATAAACCTACCTGTGAAGTTTATGTACAACCTACGACCCTTAGGTTGCCTCATAGGTAGAGGTTCTGTAGATAGATGATTTCTCTAATTTCCATGAGCCTACTTATGTCCCATAAGTACAACCTACGTCCCGTACGTTTCCTCGTGTGTTTCTGCCAACTCAATTTTCCTACACTATTTAGTAGGGTTGTGCAAACCTTAATGGATTAACAAAGCTGGTGTAGTGCAATGTCATTCTAGATTGGTCTTCTTGATGTTTTGGGTTTTTTTTGTTTTGATTGATTTCTTAACAGTTGCAAACATTTAGAACTTCCCTATATTTTATATTTGCTAGAGAGAGAAGTAGATATTAGAAAAAATAAATCACAATAGCAATTTTAAGCTATTAACCTTTGTCTAATAAACTTGAGACTAAGAGGAGTTTGTTAATCTGAGATCAAGAACAAGGGTTAGTAATGCAACTATCTGAGATTAGATGAGATGAGTGAAATTCACACAAACCAAAGTTGAGAGAAGGTTAGGCGAAACATAACTTGTTATATTTGCATACAAGGCACTGACATAGTTTGTGAAGCATGAATAGTCCGTGGAGTTATGAAATCAGGGGGAACTCAATCCTAGTAATCATCTCATATTGATAGCAACCATAATTATCCCCTATTTCTACCTTATTATAACTTTTACAAAAAAAATCTTTTATTTTTTACAATTTCCAATTTCATCAGCAATCTCTTGATAGTTATTCAACCTATTCTTCATAGTATCGACCCCTACCTTGTAGTGTTATTTATTTGACAAGCGACTGCTTTATAATTTTTTGGAGATGTAATTTAGGTAGCATCAAAATTTTGCACTTTTTCTAAGGAATGTGGTTATGGATTGATTACTTGTGTTTGTTGACGTTGTTGGTTTCGTTTGTTGATTTTTAGTTTTCTACTATTTCAAGAGGACGCACAAAGGTATGCCTAATACTCAGAGTCAAGGAAATCCCCTAATTCTATTAGATAATGAGTTTTAATGGGCCTTATGACAAAATCATAAGATGTAGAGAGTACGATATTATCAAGGAAAATGACTCAAAAGTCTTCATTATGACCAAATCATATTGAATCAGCCACCTCCGCATGGTATTTAAGAAACAATTAAGAAAATCACTGCTCATTTAGTGGCTAAATAAAATTCTAGGTTTAAAATTGCCCAGAGTGATGAGGAGAGGACTAGACAGGAGGAAGAAGATTGTCGAGCAACATTGGAAAAAACTAGAGTTTGAAGGAACAAAGTTCACCAACCCTTTATCAGTTCTTGCCTATTTATAATGATCAAGAACAAGATTTGGGTTTGTTAAACCTATTAAGTCATGTGTTCTAATTCCTCCAAAGCTTTCCAAAGTTGTAAAATTCAATATTACGAGTGTGATAATCTAGTTGTGGAATTTGAAAGAAGTATTTTCTAGTTTAATTTCTGATTAAGCAAATATGTACCTTATGAACTTTGTGGGGATATTCACATCGTACAGTCTGCCTGGGGTGAGTTAAGAAGTTATACAACTTAGTTTGTTCCCATTCTCTCTTATAATAAAGATACTTTGTTGTTACGAGAGTTGCCCGGTGGGTCCATTACGACTTAGAACAAGTTGAGGACATAATTTTTTGCCTGATTTTTCTTTCCCTCTAGAATATTGCATTATAAGAATGTGATCTATAACTTCAGACAGTTATATTAAGAGGCACTATATGAGAAATGGTTGAGGTTTAAGAAAAAGTTGATGAATTTTCTAAACAATAAAATAACAGGACAAAACTTGTTAGAGATATTACAAAGAGCCTTAAATCGAAAATATCAAGGTAGTGGGTAGTACTATTATAGGTGGAGTTTTCATGAGTCTTCAATGGGATAAAGATATAGAGATCTTAGATTGGATCACTTAAACAAATTAAAGGTTGCATAATCTAGAATATGACAAGTTAGTCAGTACTTATGATATTGGTGCTTCTAGTGAATAGAGTGCCTTTGATAAGATAATGGCTCAATAGGTATCACAGCTAAGGACTAAAATTGCATTTCTTAAGAAGCAATTTACTACTTTTATAGGATAAAAGGTTAATGTAGGAGGAGCGCGAGGTAAATTATCTGGATATGATGAATCTGATTTGAGGATAAAGAAAAGTACTTAGATAAAGAGATGGAGTTCTTTCGAGCCCGGGGCCAAGGGTCTAATGCAGAAACTTATAACTCATGAAAATGTAATCAAGGTCAAATCTATTATGGAGACAGATATAGGGATAGAAATAAAGAGCGTGATGGTGATTGGAGGAGAGGGATGATTACAATGAGAAAAGTGGTCTTCCTAACCCACTACCACTGAATGATCATGAAATACAATATTAAGGCTTAATACTATAGTATGAAATCATGATTTTAAGACTCAAAGTATAGACATTTAATCAAACATGTAAGGATCATAAATTTGAACATGGAAATATATTAAACATGAGAAACAACATGATTACATGGCTAAATTCATAATTTGGGGATTTGTTCTAAAATTAATTGAACATAACATGGGAATCACAACCTTAAAAGATGATATGAGTCATTCCACTTGAAAACACTTATAACCATAACTTGACGTTTAACTAACAAGAGATTCAAGGATTTATTCCATCCTGAACATGTATAAACACATAAATTAAATAAAATGACGGTTTTTGGGCTCCATGGGTGAAAGGAACCTATGGGTCAACATCCCAAGAACCTTAAACACTGAATTCTTGAAGATTTCTTGGATTGGAAGCTTAAAGTCTTGATTTCTTGTGAATGAAGCTTGAATTTGTTCATGGGGAAGAAGATGGATTTCTTGTTAGAAATTTGGGGTAAAAGAGGCCAACAATACCCTTTTAGAAGCCCTAATTCCTTTTATGGATAAAATAGGATGAGGAACAATTACCCAGATGCCCCTTAGGTACTTAAACAATGACACTATGAAAGATAGAGACACGCACCATGCCTCTTTCTTCATAGAAGAGAGCAACGCTCGACATAGCTTACTCTTTATGACTGAGTAATGAATTGTGCAGCTCTTTACCATGGGAGAGAGCATCGTATCAAGGCCCCATCACATTGGCTCAGTGTTTTGGCTATCCAAACACGGACCGAACCTCATACAAAAAGACAAAAACTCCCTCGCGATATACTTTTAACATCCCTTACAATGAATCAACTTAAAAACCATTATTTCAGGGTCGCAAAGGTAAAACTAAAAATCCACAAAGTTTAGGGGTCTTGAAAATAACTAAGTGCTTAACATTTAGTGAAATTTTTAAGACTTGGACCCCCTAAGCATGAAACAAATAGATAAAAGGAGCTTAGAATATTATGAAGTATTACAATATCTCTTCTTTGGGAACATTCATCCTAGAATAAAAATAGTTAACCTGGGAATACTAAGGAAATTGAGACCATATACTGAAAATGCACGACTTGAAACATGATTACAAACTGAATCCCAAACATGAAAGTTGAACTAAACTAATTTTGTGAATACATGCCATGAAATTAGATTGGTTACATAGCTGAAATAGAGAAATGAAAAATGTTAATCGAAGGATAATCATTACCTCAAGCTAAATTTGGGTTTGCGGAGAAGAGGTAAGGATGCTTGGTTTGCGTATCTTCTTCTTCTTCCGAAGTATCTCTTTCAACACACTTATTCTTCCAAACAACTTTAACCAAAGAAACCTATTTATACCTTAGCCTACAAATCAGCCGATCAAGGATCTTAATTAGGACTTCTTCATCGGAAAGGCTATCCTTAGTGTCCATATCTTCTAGAGAAATAACTACAACTGAATCACCAATACATTTTTGTAACAAGGAAACATCAAATATTGGATGTACTGATGCCAAATTTTTAGGCAACTCTAGCTCATAAGCGACTTTCCCAAAACAACTCAAGATTCTACACGGTCCAACCCAACGGGGACTAACTTTACCATTCTTGAAAAATCTTTTTACTCCCATCATAAGAAAGATTTTCAAATAGACCAAACCATTAACATCAAACTTAAGATCCTTTCTCCTCACATCTACATAAGATTTCTGACAGCTTTGGGTTATCTTCAGCCTCTCTTATATAAACTGTACTTTTTCCATTGCCTCAAACACTAAATATGGTCCTATCAAAGAAGCTACACCTGCCTCAAATTATCCAATAGGAGATCTATATATCCTTTAATAGAGACCCTAAAACAAAGCCATCTAAGTAGTAGAGTGGCAACTATTATTATAGGTAAGCTCAATCAAAGGTAAGTGGTCATCCCAACTGCCTTTAAAGGCAATAACACATTACCTCAACATATACACTAAATTTTGGATGGTCCTCTCTACATGACCATCTGTCTGAGGATGAAAGGTTGTATTGAGATGAACTTGGGTATCAAGGCCATTCTGGAAAGCCTTCCCAATGTGAGAGGTAAGATGAGTACCTCTATCTGATATGATAGACAATGGAATCCCATGCAACTTAACCAACATCCTAATATAAACACTGACATAATCCTTAGATGAGTACGAAGTATGAACTAGCATGAAATAAAATAATTTGGTCCTTCTATTGATAATGACCCATATCGAATCATGCCGACAATGTGTATGAGGGTACCCTATTACAAAATCTATGTTTACAACATCCTACTTCCTAGTGGGGATGCTAAATCCTATAATGTAACACTTGGATTTTGGTGATCAACTTTAAAATACTGATAATTTGGACACATAGCCATGAATCCTCTAATATCCTTCTTTATACTAATCCACCAATATATTTCCAACAAATCATGGTACATCTTAGTGGCTAATGGGTGGATGGAATATTGTACACCATCTATTTCTATTAAGATCTATTGCTTCAAACCATCAAAACACGAAATACACAATCTACCCTAATAAGGAAGTACACCATCTCCCCAGGGGAGAAAACCTCTACCTTTTGATCTCTAACTGCCTTCTTCAACTTAACCAAACCAAGATCTCTTTCTTGATTTTCTTTTATGTAGCAACCAAAGAAGATTCTGAACCATTCTAAATCTATATACTACCCTCAGGTAAACGAACCAATGCAACACTTAATCTAGCAAGCTAATGAACCTCATTAACTAAATTCTTCTCATCATCCTCAACATGAGTGACACTACCCATAGACATCCTAGTAAGGGCATGTACTGCTATATTAGCCTTACCCGAGTGGTACAACATACTCATATCATAATCTTTTAATAACTCAACCACCATCTTTGATGAAAATTTAGATCTTTTTGAGTGAACACGTAATGTGTACTATAATCAGTGAACACATCAACATGAACTCCATACAGTTAATGTGTCTAAATATTCAATCCAAAAAATGGTTGCCAACTCAAGATCATGGGTAGGATGATTCTTTTCATGAGGTATAAGCTATCCAGAGGCATATGTTATGACCTTACCTCTCTATATCAAAACACGTATGAGACAAACTCTTGAAGTGTCACAGAAAACTGTAAACCTATTTGAACTATCCGGCAAAGTCACGACTAGAGCAAAAGTAAGTCGAGTTTGGAACTCTTGAAAACTCTTCTCATAAGAATCTGACCCCTGAAATTTGACTTTTTTATTAGTCAATGGAGACATGGGAGATGCAATAGAAGCAAACCCATTGATTAACTATTTATAATAGCGAATCAAACCCAAGTATCTAATGGAGAGATTGGCCTTGGCTAGTTTCTCACTACTTTAGTTTTTTGAGGATAAACTCTAATGCCATCACCAAAATTATATGGCCAAAAAAAGCTTCCGACCACAGTAAAAATTATCAATTTCTGAATTTGGGAAATAAATGATGAGCTCTAAAGGTATGCAACGTAATTCTTAAATAGTCCGCATAAACATTCTCACTATGGGAATAGACAAAGATATCATCAATGTAGACTATGGCAAATTTGTCCAAATACTATTTGAAAACCTTATTCATCAAGTCCATGAAAGCTACAGGGGCATACGTTATTAAAAAAAACATTGCAAGGAATTTGAAGTTACCACACCAAGTTTTGAAAGCTATCTTCAGAAGATTACATTCTCTGACTCGATGCTTATCATAGTTGTATCTGATGTCTTCTTAGAGATATAATTGGCACCCTGGTGTTGGTTGAACAAGTCTTCAATTTGGGAGAGTGGATACTTATTCTTCATTGTGACTTCGTTCAACTGACCACGGTCGATGTATATTCTTAAAGAACTATCCTTTTTAAGCTCGAACAAGAATGAAGTGCCCCATGGAGAAACACTGGGCTTGATGAAACCCTTATATAAGAGATCTCTTAACTATGCATTCAATTCCTTAAGCTCAACAGGAGCCACACGATAAGGTGGAATAGAGATAGGTTGGGTACCTGGAACGAGATCTATTCCGAAGTCAATTTCCCTCTCGGAAGGGACTTCAATAAGATCTTCAGGGAACACTTCTAAAACTCATTTACTATAGGATGTAAATTAAGACTTAGAGTCTTAGTAGTTGAGTCTTTGACTCGGTTAATATGGTAAATACACTCTTTAAATATCATTTTTCATTCTCTAAGATATGAAGATACTGGCCCATAAGCACTGAAGTACTACCCATTTATTCGCTAACTAGTTCATTGGAAAACTAAAAATGAACGACTCTATTTGTATAATCAACTAAGGAATATCATAAGTAGAGCTAATCCATACTGAGAATGACATTAAAATAGGTCATCTCTAACTTTACAAGATCAACTAAGGTGATTTTCTAAGATACTGTGATCGGGCAATTTCTGTATACACATCCCAATGTAATAAATTTAACCACTAAGGTAGACATTCAGTAAGGCTTTGCTAATATTTTGGGATAGACATTGAAATTGATAGCCATATAAGGCGTAACAAAAGAAGTTAAGCTCAGGTATCTAACAATGCATAAATATGAAAATCAAAAACCTGTAACATACCTGTAACCTCATAAAGAGAACTTTGCATATCATAATAAGTTTTGAGGGCATACAACCTATTCTGAAGCTATCCACTGGTTGCACTGGATGTGGCCCCCTGCTGAGTCGGGTGACTTGCTGAACTTGATGAGAAATTGGATTCACCCTTTTAGTAATCACTTCTGCCCCTCTTAACGACCACCATACACTCTCAAACTCTATGCCCTGGCTTACAACAACCAAAACACATATAACCACCTATCTTAGACTCACCCTAGTGATTTCTACAACATTTCTTGGAGAGTGAATGTCTTGGCTGAACTTAGGCACTGGCGCACTAACTGAATATGGAGTTGGGAATAAAATGTTTTTAGGGAACTGAGAATATTTACCACGTTTTGACCTTTGTTGATAAAGTTAAAACTACATGTTCTAGCCCTATTATTCTCTCCCTCTCTCTCCTTACTCTTCTCCTATTTAATTTGTTGAGTGTGAACCATGATTCCAGATAGGTCCATCTTATTAATCAACATACCAATCCTACTCTCCTTAACCACACTATCAGATACTCAATACACAAACTTATTCATTCTAGACCAATTATCAGCCACCATAGAAGAAGCATACCTCGCCAACTAAGTGAACTTAAGCGAATACTCTTTTATGCTCATATTACCCTGCTTTAAATTGATAAACTCTTGACCCTTATCTTCCCTTAAATCTGAAACATAAAAACCATCTTAGAATGTTGTGGAAAACTTCCACCACCTTACAAACCCTGCATCAACACTACGGTATTTATTCCACTTCTTAGTCTAGGTGTGAGCTACATCCTGGAACTGATATGCAGCGAACTCTACATGCTCACTCAAAGTGATTCCTATGATATTAGTCACCTTCTTTATTATATCCAAAAAATCTAGTGGATATTTGTCTATCTTGGATTCCAAAAATAAAGGGAGATTCATTCGAGTGAAATCCTAAATCCAAAATACAGTTGTATTTACAAATACATTAGTTAGGGAAACAACTTGCTGGTTGTTCTAAAAAACTACTTAATGGGCTAGGGTACTAAAATCATCCCTGAATTTGGCGTGAGAAACATGCTCACTCAGGGGATCTTCCTAAATAGGTGGTGGTGTAGGCTTATCCTAATTCCTTCTTCCATTGTTTTTTTTTTGGAGGCATTATTTGTAAAAAGAATGAAGGATTAGTTATAGAGAGAGTTTAAATAGAGAACATGCTCTTTCACATGACATAAACACTGAAGGAAGGGAAACTTTCCTAAAATGTTAAATAAATCTTTATCCATAAGTGTGGCATGCTTTACACCCATTCAAAAGACTCTACTCAATGCGACTTTCAGACTCCCTACGACTCCTTAAAACCTTAGGCTCTAATACTAAATTGTTTTATGACCTGAGGTACATCAACTAGTCGCGATAATGATGCTTACACCCACAAGTGAGCACAAGCAAACCAATGAGCTGGTACCTGGTATGAGCGCTAAATAAAATAATAATACATCATATGTATGGAAGATAAATTGATAAGATACCATAAAACTCAATACGGAATTACAAATCAGAACTTGTCTGAAATATCTAATAACAACTCATCAAAAATGACTAACAAATTATCGAACTGATTGTCTAAAAGCCTCTAAACATCATAAGGATTTGATGGGATAGACCCCAAACTAAGTCTAACTGACTGAATGTACAAAAATACTAAATTAACTGAAATAAGAAAATCATGTCCTTGATGTATGAGGATTCACCACTATTTCTTTTGAGTAACACTGAACTATCTAAAAGAACTCAGGAAACTGTGGATCTGAACCTATGTTATAAGACAACACAGTACAAAGAAAAGTATAAGGTCAGCACTTTGAATGTACTAGAATTGGGTCAGGACTAGTTGATATGCATGAAGTAACTGAGCATAAATGCATGAACATATAATATATGAGAATACAAGACCTAGTATAAACATGTTTCTAAGATCCTTTAAACTGAAATATGGAAAGGTGTATAACTAAATAACTGGAAATTTGTACACCTGCCCAAGCAAAACTGAATTAAATACACTAATCACTGTACTGAGACTGTGGGAGGTAACATTTGACTGATATTCCCCAATCTGAGCTAATCGGGGTCCAAATTGTAACTCCAGCTAGAAGGCTATCAGTACGGTGCCATGGGAAATAACACTGGTTATGTGGATCCTTTAATCTGATGTACCAAAGTATAAGGGTGTCAAGCCTAAACTGATAGGTGACCCCTGAGATAAAGTAAAGCCTATACTGATGGGTGACCTCACTATCCTATGTTGGCTACATAGTTCTTAAAAATAGGGACTACTACTAATAATTCTGCCAAAGTAACAGGAAAGTTGCCATCACTGTATTCGCTCGGTGCTAAATCCTACCCCAATTGAACTAACACTTGTACTGAACTGAACTAAGTTTTCCGAAACATTATTTCTAATAACTGCGAGTGTTCATCATTATAATACATATCAGAGTAAATAACAAGATTCATGGTTTCACTCAGTTATTACTTAAAATATCTTGAATCATGTAAAACACGTAGGTATCGGGTGTCCATAACCCACCAACACTGAATGATCATGAAATATAATATAAAGGCTTAAAACTGAAGTATGTAATCCTGATGCAAACACTCAAAGTATAGACCGTTCATCAAATATGTTAGATTCATAAATTTGAACATAAGAATGTCTTAAACATGAGGAACAACATGACTACCTGGCTAAATTCATAATTTGGAAATTTATTAAGAAATCAATTGAACATAACATAAGAATCGCAATATTTAAAAAATCATATGACTCATTCCACTTTAAAACACTCGTAATAATAAGTTGACATTAAGTTAGAAAGAGATTTCTGGATTTATTTCATCTTGAACATGTATAAACACATAAATTAAACCAAAAGAGGATTTTTGGGCTATATGGGTGAAAGGGACCCCTGGATGAATATCAAACATATATTAACAACTGAATTCTTGAAGATTTTTTCATTGGAAGCTTGAAATCATGATCTTTAGGGAATGAAGCTTTACTATGTTCTTAGGGAAGAAGGAGGGTTTCTCAAGAGAAATTTAGGGTGAAAGGGGCAAATAATATCCTTTTGGAAGCCCCAATTTATGTTATGGACAAAATAGGATGAGGGACAATGACCCAAATGGCCTTAGGTCACTTAAACAATGACACTCACAGGATAGAACAATGAAACATACCTCTATCTCTTTGGTAGAGAGCAACATGCTACGTAGATTACTTAAGTAGATATAGCAACGCTTTTCGGTGATCCTTACCATAGGAGGGAGCAATGGATCGTGGTTGAATCACGTTGGCTCACTATTTTTCTATCCAAACATGGCCCAAGCTTCATCCAGAAAACCCAAAATTTACCTGAGACATACTTTTAGCCTCTTTAACAATAAATCAATTTAAACACCAACATTTTAGGGTCAGGAAGACGAAACTAAAAATCTGCAGAGTTTAGGGTACATGAAAATGAATAAGTCCTCAACACTTAGTGAAATTTTTAAGCCTTGGACCCCTTAAGCCTGAAACTAAGAGCTGAATCGAGCTAAAAATATTACGGGGTATTGCAATTCATAAAGTATTTAGTTACAAAAGAGTAGTAAATGAGTTTTGAACCCGCTGATAATTTTCTCCGCTACACTGTTATTGCCTCATAATATTTGGTTGAGAAGAAAGAAGATCTATAGCTTTCGCAGTTCCTTGAACTATTCAATCCGTTATTTTTTCATGATAATTATGTGATGTATGAGCTAGTATAAATTTGGTATCTCTACGTCTATATAAGCAGTAAAGATTAGGGTTGCCTAAACTAACATGTATGAGATTCTTGATGGCCGACTTATCTGAGATGGATTTATACATCTCAATGTTATTATCCAGGCTTATTTAGCCTTATTTTTAGGACTACTTATGTTCTTAATATGTTAATAATGATATGATAGAGCATCTTAGTGTTAATGTAATTTTTTACAAAGGTAAAGATTGAATTATATCAATCCTAGAGTCGAACAATAAGTTAAAGATCAGAAAAGGCAAAACCAGTTCTTAGCTTAAGTTTCTAGTTTGTTGTTCTTGAGGTTATATTGTTTTGTGCTCTAATGCATCATTTTTGTGACACAAACCAAACCATGAATTTGTTGTAATAGGCATCCATGTCCAAGTAAGTCTGGGGACTACCCCGTTACCCAACCTAACTGCCAAATGCATACCTTGAGTCGGATGAATTTCGAACATATAACAAGATAACGCATTTGAACCAATCCAGACTTTGGGATAGGTCCATAACTGTGACCTACCCAAGAAAGTAAAACCATCCAATACCCAACCAATAACCAAACCTAAAACAAAATTGTAACCTAATCTATTCATCCTATTCTTAATGGGTTCCAATGTAATTAAATATATAATCACAAAACATAAAAGGATAAAAAAATCATAAATACAGTAAAACGATATCAGCACAAATAGAAATGCCAATACTAAGGCTGACACCACTACTGGCAATCCCCATACTAATCCATAGTAGTTCCATAAATCCTCTAACCAAAATTACTACAATATCCGATTGCGACATACCCCCAACCATAGAGAAAACCAATGTCTATAAAATGACAAAAGTATTTAAAGACATCCATGACATGAAATGGAACCTTTCAAAATATGGAATCTCACAACTTCATTCAAACCTAGTTAATCTGGAATTTGATCACAAAGCAAGAGAAGTAGAATTTTTGATACCTACATTGAGTGGGGATACAGCTATTCGAAGAAGGGTTAGAGGGTGAACGGTAGCTAAGGGTGCACTCAGGATAAGGATAAAATGATGGCAACCTTTAAAACCAAGAAATCCAACCATATTCATACACAACCATACATATATGTATATATATATAATCCATGTCGGGAAATGTAATCGGGTTTAGCATGCCTTTGAAAACATTAACCTGGGTTAGTGTATCTTAACCACCCAAGAATTACCCACTTGCTACATGGGTACAGTATAACCTCCTGCATGGGCCTTGATGCGTGTAGCCACAAGAACTAGAGATACCATAGGAGTAGAGGATTCCCGAATACCCTTTACTCTTCATGATACATATGTACAAGCTTAATTAGGGAATTTTTGTGTACCCCATAAGTATAATAAATGGTCATCATGACCAATCCTCATGTTGGCAAACATGAGTTTCTAGAGCCCGTCCATCGGAGTCATACCTTCATGGTTAGCTATCGCACTCCACCATTATTGCCCAATGAAAACCATTACCACACAACTAAACCACTATTCTATTTGTTATTATTAACCCAGGCTATAAGTAGTGGTATCATTATACTGACTATAGCTTGCTATCAATGTCTTTCGAAAGCCTTTTATAGAGCAAGGGATTCCCTGTACCCATAGATTACATTGTTAAATTGACTTTAGGGAATCCCTTGTACCCTACAAGGGATCATTATTATGTTAACTTGGGGCATTTCTTTGTAACCCATAAGGCTTTCAATTAGAACAACCATAGCTACCAAGATTTTACCATTTTAGCATTCCAAACAACTCACACCATTTATACCATTTAAGTTTCCATTACAAAGTTATACGATAAACTAGTTCAATAAAAGTCCAACAATTTAACCAAAAACATTCTCATAGGCATTTTATCGAATATGTTGGGGGCATAGTATTTCCAAAGCTAAAACAGAGTACCAATTACTCATTCCCATGCAACCAAATGTTCAAACCACCTTAATAATATGGAAACTATAAGTAAAACACAGGGGAAAACCATAACAAACCATTATAACCAAAGCTACCAACATATATTTAAAAAACCAAAACCAACGAACAATTATGCCATGAAAAAAAATATATAAAATAAGCCTTTTGTTTGAACTAACAATGAGGGAGGAGTAACATGCCTTAGATTAAGAAGATGATGGAGAAAAATCACCCTTGCAAGTCCTACTTTGCTCGATAAAACCCTAGTCTTCCTTAACACAAGATCCTTGAAAGAATTTGAGAGAGTTTCTATGTATTTAAGATTACAATACTAGGGTAAATGATGTCCGATAGTGATATATCTCATCGGGTCCTTAAGAGGTTAAGAGGAAAAACGTCTAGATGACCCCAAAGTTAAACTGCATAAAAATCCCATAGAAGGGTACGACACTAGCATGCCACCCGTACCCTATCATACGAGTGGTACCCACAACTCATACCCTAAACATCCCTTGTACCTCCAACACTGGCAAATATATAACCACTAAGCCTCAATTGTACCCAAGCATTTGACAATTCCCTTAAATTACAACTTAGGTAGAATCAAGAGTTGTTGACTCTGTCCAACATACGGGTTGGACTATACCAATTGTACCCTATCTGACGACTCATGGTGAGCCATTCATACTCCAATCCAAGTTAAGTTACTATGTTTTCGATTAAGTGAAAGAAAATCCAAACCTACGACCCATCACCTAACATACGACGTGTACTTACCCAAGTCGTACCCATTTCAAAAATTTAACCAGCTAACACCACCCAACACTAGAAAATATATGACTGGGTCACCTGACCCTTAACCTTGCAATATGATTATTATGGTGAGTCGTATAATGTCTAAAAAGTCAAAATATCAGGAAATTTCTATAGACCGAAATCCAGGGTGTTTCAGTCTCACCCTTTAGGTTGATTCATCCATGAATAATGAACAAGGTAGTACAAAAATTTTGAGGTTTAACTAAGTTAGAAAATAAAGATGTTATTAAGAACATGTACCTTCCACACGAATATCTAAAATAGAAAACAATTGTTGATATTTAGACTTTATGTCCTCTTCCATTCCCAAGTATATTTTTCCACCCTGTGGTTCCACTGTAGAATCTAAACTAAAGCTATATCTTCCATCTGCAATCGATGAACTTGTCAATTCAAGATTTCAACCGTGACCTCATCATAAGATAACAAATATGAGATACCTAATCCTTCTAGAGGAATAAATGATGAAGGATTACTTATACGTTTCCTCAACATAGAGACATGGAATATCAAATGAATGGAGCTCAAACTAGAAGCCAACTCTATTTCATACACAACATTACCAACCCTTCTTGAAACTTCATAAGGAAAAATATACTAGGGACTGAGCTTTACCCTTTTCCCAAACCACATTACTCCCTTCATGGTAAACACCTTTAGGAATACCCTATCTCCATTATCAAACTCCAAGTCCCTACACCTTACATTCTCAAAGGACTTTTGGCGACTTTGGAGAGCTTATAACCTATCCCAAATAACCATCACTTTGTGTATTGCCTGATAAACCAAATTAGGATAAAAAATATCTGCCTCACAAAGCTCAAACTATCTAATAGGAGGTAGAAATATATTATAACTAAAAAGGGGACATCCCAATACTAGAATGATAGATCTTTTTTAAGTAAACTATATAACTGGTAGATGTTCAACCCAATTGCCACCATAATCATTCACACATACACGAAGCATATTCTTTAATGTCTTGATAGTCCTTTCTACTTTCCTATCCATCAGAGGGTGAAAAGCAGTACACAGACTAACGTTAGTACCCAGCACCTTTCAAACAACCTCCAAAAGTGAGATGAAAATTGCATACCATGATCTGAGATAATAAAAATAGGTACCACAACTTTTTAATCCTATCTAAGAAGACCCAAATCAAATAAAATTAGTTCTGATACCGAGGAATACCAGTAATAAAATCCATATTAATCAGCTCCCAATTCTATTCTAGTAATTAAATCTCCTGATACAAACCCCTAGGCCTCATTTTCTCAACTTTCACTTTTTGACACACCCAATATTTGGCCACAAAATCAGTCACATTATTCTTTATGCAATTCCACCAATACATCTCACTGAGAACATGATACATTTTCATCGAATCAGGATGAACAATATAACATGATTTATGCACCTCAATAATTACCCATTCTTGAAAACCATCAACGTCAGGAACACACAACCTCTCTTAGTACCATAATGTACAATTACACTGATCTATAATACCATTACCTTTTGCCCACTTATATCACCCTTGACTTTTAGCAATACATGATCTATAATTTTTTTCTCTTTGATATGTACACCAAAAGATAACCGAACCACTACTTGTACCATCACACCAACATTCTTGGAGTCCAAAATGCAATCTCCAAGTTATCTAAGAAATAAATATCTTTTAACGATTCCCACTTCTCCTTATCCACATAAGCTAAACTCCATATAGATAACCTACTAAGCGGATCATCAACAATATTATCCTTACCTAGATGTTAGTAAAGACTAATGTCATAATCCTTGAGAAGCTTAATGAGTGGTGATTTTACCATTTATTTGCACTCATCATTTGTTAATCTTACCTTATTTTAAATTAATAAGTGAGAAATTATTATGATTAAATTCACTAATATCTATAATTTATGGGCATAAAGGTGATGAGGAAAAAGATATTGATTGGATCTATGCAAAGGAAAAAATAAGCAAAGAAGTGTTACTAAAGACTTAGAGAAGAACATGGCCCCAGTAATCGCGATCAGAGGCATCATCCCGCGATCGCACCAAGTCAAGAAGGTCAAAGTGACACAATCGCATGGAATTTCCTATGATCGCTATAATGCGGTCGTGTTAAATACACCACGATTGCATTAAAGACACTGCAATCGTGGCCTAGAGGGATTTCTGCCCAAGGGAAGAATTATAAATGCACGAAGTTGTCCCAAATTTTCCCAACAAAAGAAAGCTCAAACCTAAATCTAATCCATCTTTGTACAACCCTACCTCTCATCTTTAGTCTAGGGTTTTTGTATTTCTTGGAGATTGGAGCTCAAATTTTAACTAATTTGAGAGAAAAAGAAATTAGAGTAACTTCCATATGTAGATTTGGCTTTGTCTATTAAAGATTTATTTGATTCTAAAGTGTGGTTTTCCTTCTCTTTATTTTTACTATAGATAACCTTATTAGACATCTTGGTTTATTTATGTATATGATCATTATGAGTTGCTAGATCTACCTTTTGGGATTATTCTTAATTAGGGTGCAATAGTATGTGGGTTGTAATATTTTTGTGTAGATTACAATTTCATAATGAAGGGTTCTATTATTTATTTTTTAAATTTCTTCGAATTCAATTGGTCAAAGCCCTAAATACCCAAATGGGTTTGATGGGTTAAAACATAAAACTCTGGGATACTCAAGTCTATCTTTGAAAGTAAGTTTTTGGGTGAACTTTAGGAATCCATATGTTCCTTGAAATAGGAATGTGGAGACCAAAGCAATGATAGATAATTATGAGTATAGTTTGCTAAGGTATCTTAGACATAAGGGTGATTAGGAGGTTGACTATCCCTCAGGTGTTATCCTAGAAATAGGTGTGCCTAATTGAAGTATAAGGTGGCTTTAATTGACAAGCTTGTTAGCTGATCAGAAGGATCAACGAGTGAAATCTGTGTGCCTTTGTTGAAAAACTAGCCTCAAGGAATTTAAACCTAGCCTACCATATCATCAAAAACTATAATTTTCATTTAATCATTTATACCCATGCATATCTTTCCCCTAGGATAGCATAATCGAAAGATCCATTCCTAATTAATTACACTCTAATTATTCTTAGTCTCAAATTAGTCCCTTAGAAGACCTAGAATTACTTCCATGTTCGAAAATATCAAAAAAATAGAAACTATTTTGTACTATAGGTTTGAATTTAGTTAGTGACTTTTGTCCGAACCTCTCAATCGCCATTCACATTGTTCCTCATGGATTCAACCTTGACTTTTATGTTTTATAAATATATTGATGATGATCGCCTTACACTCAAATTGACGTATAAGTAGAGTTTATCAAAAAATGCGCCGTTGTCAGGGTATAGTTTGGCATATTAAGTGAGTTTGGAATTTGAGTTTACTTGCTTGAATTCAAGATTTTATATATTTGTTTGTGATTTTTCTTTTTTAGGTAACTTTTTATTTTAATTTACTTCTAAATATGGTATTTTTTGACACTTATAAATTTTGTGGTTGGAATGCATATATTGATGGCCTATGTTGATAATTTGACGAACAAAAATACACAAAAGAAATGTAACTATGCTCTCCAAAGAGAGATGTAATCCCCATCTCCACCTTTTAGAGAGTATCTTTACATTTTATATGGATATAAAGATGGACATAGGTATGCTTGCAAAAATTCCCCCTCCCTCTATTGTTCTAACAAAGTTTCTAGTTCTTATTCTAAGTTTGATATGTCCTGTGATAAAGAGGAGAAATAGCAACATACCAGACTAATGGATTTTGGAGAATTGCTTCAAGTCATTTTTAATCGAGTGGATGCAACAAGGGAGAATATAAAGGCGATACATCATGAGGCATTGGCATGGTAAAGTTTCAAGATGGGATAAATAGGCAAAGAAGAAAATCTTAAAACTATCACAACATTGTCCATTTCCTAAAAGGAGGTTCATTAAGAAGAGAATGCAACCTACGATGATGAGCTTGGTAGCAAAGACTCCTCGATGGCTTCCCAAATATCCGACTTATATAAGGAAAAGGAGGCCAAAATAAAATAAATGAGCTTAGATTCACAAGAATAATCAATGCTCACCTCATATGATAACTCTTGTTCATTTTGGGGTGAAGATTATTCAGAGGGGCTAGTCAAAAATTAGGTGTTAGACTATATTCAACACTATGCTTAGAGGATGTGATCAGAATTCATACCTCTGAAATAATGGTGGATCATGGGGAGAAGGAGTCTAACTCTTGTATTTTGGATTTTGACATTCCAAAAGAGCAATTAGAACACCATCCATCAAACAACAAAGAACCCAACTTTGAATGTACAACGAGTGGCCTATTGACGTGTTCACCTTTACCCAAGGAGCCAAACGGAATGTTTGATGTCAAATTGGGTAAAAGTTTCAATTCATCAAAGTGGCATGATAGAGGTCATATAGTGACGTCCTGTCATTACCCTAAGAACCATGAAGAAATATTGATCAAAAGTTGTGGCATTGTTTTAAGTCTTCCAAGTGAAAACATAAATAAAATTAAATGCGTAATGACACAACATTAAATCATGTGTTTGATGGGAGGAAACCCATTATTTTCACATTTGCATTTTTATATTTTAGGAATAATTAACGAAATTTTCATGTTTTAGGTGCTTCAGACAGGTTTGAAGCCAACACAACGGGAAAACCAAGCTTGCAAAATGTAGTAGCCATGCAGAAAATACGGAAAAATAGAGAAGCAACTAGGCTTAGGTACCATGATCGTGGACCTCTATCCTCGATCGCAGCATTGTGATTGTATTAACTAGGTCGTGATCGCACCTCTCTTTCCATCTTTCAATATGGTTATCAATGTTGTTTTAGGGAGCCATTTCAATCTCATTTTTCTTTTACATTGTTTATTGAGGCCACTAAGTCCTTCAGTTAGGGGGTATTGTGGCCCTGCCTCTGTGTGTATTCATTGGTTTTTAATACTTCAACTTAGTTCATGCAAGGCATGGAAATTTTTTTAATTGATTGTTTTTATTTCTTAGTTTTTTTTTAATTTTTAATAATGTTTGTTGATTATATTTTCCATATGATTGATTAAGTGACAACAGTCTTAAGGGAAAAGCATCGTGTTTAGGTGTTAAGACATAGATACAGGGGAATTCTGAGTAGCCGTAGCATTATAAATTTTGGATTACGTTATACACCATTGGCAAAGTTTAAGTGGCCTTATGGATGGTTTGCCTATTTTGAGACAAATGTGAGACTAAAACTTTGGTTGTGGCCATAGTTTAGCAAATTGTGTGTGGTGATAATGTAAAATGAAAAACCCCCTCCATTTCAATCTCTCAAAAATAAAGGGTATGAACGTGAGCAATTTTGTAAAAAAAAAAATTATCTTTTTGTGACTCCATAATTTTTTGACTTGTAAATAATGAAAGATACTAAAATTTTGTCTCTCACTGGAGGGGAAATTGATCTGCCTTGGCGAATTATGCATGCCATGTGTGGTGAGGTATTTGCATTCATGTCTTGTACTCTTGTGGTATCTAGAACTTGCCCCATTAGTCTTTCAATGCTAATTTTGACTGTTTTTGATTTAAGATATAATGTTAGGCCATCTCTTTGATTTGGAAACCTACTCTAGCCTAGAAAGTCTACCCATGCACAAATGTAATCCCTATTTACACAGTTTGAGATTTTCAACCTTTCTTTAGCAAACTCATTACAAACCGTGATCTATTATTTTTATCCCTTTGTTGAACCATACCCTCCTTGAACTTGAAAATGTAATTTGAGGCTAAATTCCGTAGTTGGGGGTTGTAAAGATTAATGGAAGAAAGTTGGGGGCCACAAGGTGTTAGTGAAATGCCTTATGTGGACAAGCATGGAAAACAAATGAATAGAAAAGGAAAGAGTCCACCAAAGGAATGTTTTTCATGAAAATTGAAAGAACAAGAAATCGAAGAAAAAGGGTGAACAATGGAAGCAACAGTAGGCATATAAAAAGAAAGAAAACAAAGAGGAGTGGCTCATAGTCAAAGATACGGATTAAAAAGTATGATGTATACGTTCAAATAAGAGCGAATCCATGTTGTTCCCGAATGATATTGTAACAGCCCAATTTGTTGAACCGGAATGCTACATGGTGATAATGACCCCGTAGGACCACAAGCTAAACCATGACTGATATCCATACCTCTATACTGCATAATATAACATAGTAATATAGAAAAATGCACTAAAAGGCCATAAGGTACAATAATGAACATAACAAAGATGAGATAACATCTGTAGCGTAACACAATACCTAAAATAAAACTATAAACACTAAAGTTTGAAACATAATAGTTTGCATCTAGTCTGAAAGCCTCTACTATCTGATTAATCATAATGATGAGTTGATGGGACATGTCAAAACTAACTTCAACTAATAACTAATCAATGAAATAGTGGAGAAATAATTATGTCCTCAAAGGTTGAGAACTCAGTTCCATTCTGACTGTTGAGAGTGGAATCTACTACTGATCTGGAATTCGTGTCACTGAACCTATGGTGTAACATAAAAAGAAGCACCATAGAGCAAATGCATCAGTACAATGGAATGTACTGAGTATACATGGGACGTAGGATATATGGAAGGGTTAACATGCATGAATAATGCTAACTCACTCTCTAACATGAATGCGAGAATGCATCCATAAATACATAACTACTACTGACACTATGATATCATGATTACTAAATTTGAATACTGATGACATACTAAGAACTGATTTACTGATAGGATAAATAGTTGTATCTGAATATAACTAACAACATGGGTGACTGTATCTGATAGTCCTGAATCTTATGGAACTATCTAAGTTCCTTACTGTATATGAGTCAATTGTATCTGACAGTCTTGAATCTTAAGGACTATCTGAGTTCTTTTACTGAGACTTATGCTAAAACTGTTGGAGGTAGTATTTAACCGACATGCCCTTGATACGCCTTTATGGCTGAGTTGGAATCCAATTTTTAACCCTAATTGGAAGGGTCTCAATACCGCTCTACTAGTAAGGACAAGCTATGGGCAACCCTTATCTGATAGTGTCTCGAAATTAGAAATGTGGGGCCCTTATCTGACAGTGATTATCCATCTTATCAACCCTCATCGGACAGTGTTGCTGTCTTAACCTATGCTAGATACATAGTTATAAAATACAAGGATGACTTCTAAGGATCACACCTTCATATGATATTGTGTGTCCCCATTCGTTGGTTTACTCGGTGCTAATTCCTACTTAAATCTGAATGGATACTGAACATGATTTACTAAACTGAACATGAGCTGAGTTACTAAGTTTTGTTTATTGACGGAATGCTACTAATATCTGACAACTAACTGAGTCATGATATCATAGAGATTTTTCCTGAGTCATAATACTATCTAAAGTCTAAGGATTCATAGCTTGACTAAGAGTATAATGTAAACATGACATTGCTCTAGGTACACAACTAATGTTTTGGGTACAAGTACCACCAGGACTCGATGGAAGGAAATTGACAAGGCATGACTTACTTGAATATATAATAATAATCTATATATATTTACTGAAGCATTTCATCAAATATGTGATTGGTATAAACTTGTACGTACATGGGGATTTCAGGATATCATGCTAATTAGACACTTTCCCTTCATCTAGGAATTCAATCAAACACAAAGTAGGCATAGAATGTATAAACAATATCATACAACAATTAAATATCGTGATTCAATTTCAATTTTATCATTCAATGATTCAGTCCTAGAGTTTCACGAATCTATATAAATCAACCTATATGGAATTTAACACTCATTCTTTGAATACAATTCAGTTACTCATTATCAACATGAACAAAAGTATCCCAATCATTAAATTGATAAGAAAATCCATAACCTGAATTTTGAAAAGGGATTCTTGGGCTTCATGGTCCATGAATGAACACTATGCATACCTTAGCTCATGATTTCATGAAGATTGATGGTGAAACCATGTTGAATTTGAATCCCCAATAAAAATCCTCGCTTGTTCTTCAGATAAAATAGTATATTTTGGGTGAATAATTGCTAAATCATGTGTTATTAGATTCAAATAGGGGTAGGAAATTGACCCTTTTAACCTTGGACCCGTCATTTAGTTTTAGTAAGATTTTCCTGAACTAGGCCCTTGGCGCGACGCGGCATTATCTCATTGTGTCACTGAAAATTGACAGTTGGGAAATTAAGAGATGGTGCGACATGGAGCCATCATGTTGCTCCTTCCTTCGTGACCTGGAACTTTGGTGCGAAGAGGGGGAAATCGCGCTGAGAGACTCAAAAAAGGGAAATTTTGATTTTGAGTTATGGCATGATGTTCCATAATCGTGGATGCCTATTGGAAATTTCTAAATATCATTTCTTGTTGTGGTGCTATGCACCACGGGCTAATATGGCGCTGTTTTATGATGGGAACTTGAAATAGTCATAACTTATTACCCGGTTATCGAATTTAAGCGAATCATATATTGATGGAAAACTTATTAAAAAATCTTGAAAATTTCTCATAGAATAATTATCATTCACTTTAGAAGCTAATACAAGGCATTATTGGGATTAAATTTTCTAGAAAATTTTTGGGTATTACAATATCTCCTCCTTCAGAAGATTCATCCTCGAATAAGACGGACTGAAAAGGGAAACAATAAGCTAAACATGAACTGAACATGAATAACTGGAACATGATATCATGACTGACAAGATGAACGTAACATACTAACATGCATATCTGATGTATGTGTAACTAATTTATGAATGCATGACTGAATGTTCCAAAGAACTAAGTTTCACACAATAAGAATGCATTTCTGATGCATAATTATATAACTAAGCTGATACATGAATGCATGACTGAATATGTAATGGTACTTGATACCAAGTTTATGCTGGGAACATGAACATAAAACTGAATACCAAATTCATGATGAACACTGATCATGAAACTGAGTAAGCTTAAGGAGAACTGTTACCTTGAGCTTGATCTGAGTTGGTATAGAAGAGATGAGGATACTTGGTACGCATGTCTGCTTCTGCTTTCAAAGTATCTCCCTTAATGGACTAATTTTTCCAAAGAACTTTAACTAGAGGGACTTTCTTTGTTCAACAATCTACAGGTCTGATAGTCTAGGATTTCGATTGGTATCTCTTCATAAGATAGACTTTCTGAACATCAATGCTTTGAATAGGGACTATGATTGGTGGGTCACCTAAATACTTCTTGAGAAAATAAACATAGATGACTGAATGAACTGAGGCTAGATTTGAAGAAAATTCAAGCTCATAAGATACCTTGCAAAAAAGACTGAGAATCTTTAAAGGACCGACATATTAGGGACTGAGCTTTTCCTACTTGTTGAATCTCTTCAATCCGTTCATATAGATATATTTAGATTGACATAATCACCCACCTCAAACTTAAGATCTATTCGATAAACATCTATATAAAACTTTTATCGGCTCAGAGCATCCAGAAGTGTTCCTCTAATTAACTGGACTTTTTCTAAAGCGTCGAATACTAATCAGGACCTATGATTGAGGCATTACTAACTTCGAACCAAAAAATTGGAGATCTACATCTCCTACCATAGAGAGCTTTGAGTTGATCCATATGAATACTGGAATGATACTTTTGTTGTATGCAAACTCAATCAAAGGCAAGTGGTCATCCCAACTTCCCTTGAAATCAATTGCACACGCCCTTAGCTTATCTTGTAAAATCATAATGGTCCTTTATTGTTCACCATATGTCTAAGGATGAAAGGATATACTAAGATGAACTTGGGTAACAAGACCCTTTTAGAAAACTTTCCAGAAATAATAGGTGAACAAGGTATCTCTATCTGATATAAGAAACAACGGGACACCATGCAATCTAACCAAATCCTTGATGTAGAGTTTGGTGTAATCCTCAGCTGAATAAGAGGTATGAACTGGAAGGAAATGAGTTGATTTGGTCATTCTGTCTACAATGAACTAGACTGAATCATTCTGTTGATGAGTTCAAGGTAAATACATCATGAAGTCCATGTTAACTTTTTCCTACTTACAAGTAGGAATAATGAACTCCTTTATGGATCCACTAGGCTTCTGATGCTCTATCTTAACCTATTGACATATAGAGCACTTAGCCGCAAACTCAGCAATTACTTTCTTCATCCCACTCTGCCAATAGATTTCTAGTAAGTCGCGGTACATCTTTCTGTCCCCTGGATGAATAGGGAAGCGCGCACCATGTGCTTCTACAAGAATTTGCTGCCTTAAGTCATCTACACCTAGAGCACAGAGATGACCTTAACAACGAAAAACACCATCTCCCCCATAGGAGAAAACCTCAATTTTCTAATCCTGAACTGATTCTTTCACCTTGACTAAGCTAGGATCTCTATCTTGCTTTGCTTTCACCTCAGAAACTATATATGATTCTGAACTACTCTGAACACATACGCTACACACTGAAGAATCGACTAAGCGAACGCTTAGTATGGAAAGCTAATGGACTTCTTGAGGTAACTTCTTCTTACTATGCTCCACATAAGAAACACTACCCGTGGATATTCTACTGAGAGTGTTAGCCATTATGTTTTCCTTGCTCAGACAATAGGGGACACTCATGTTGTAATCTTTCAAGAGCTCTAACCATTTTCTTTGACAAAGATTGAGATCTTTTTGAGAAATACATACGGAAAAATCTTGTGATCAGTGAAGACATCAACATGAACTCCATAGAGATAATTCCTCCAAATTTTCAAGGCAAAGACTATGGCTGTTAACTCAAAATCATGAGTAGTATAATTCCTCTCATTGGGTTTAAGTTATATGGAGGCATAGGCTATGACCTTACCATGCTGCATGAGGACACAACCCAAACCTACTCTGGATGCATCGTAATACACCAAAAAACTATCTGAACTATCAAGAGGAGATAAGACATGGGCTAAGGTAATTTGAGATTTCAACTCATGAAAACTCTTATCGCAGGGCTCTGACGACTGAAACTTGACTTTATTCTGAGTTAATCTGCACGTAGGGGTTGCAATAGATGAAAATCCTTTAACAAGCCATCTGTAATAGCTTGCCCAACCCAAGAAACTCCAAATATCTGATGGAGAGATAGGGCAAGGATAGTTTCTTACTGTTTTGATATTTTGAGGATCTACTCTAATGTCATCACCAGAAATGATGTGATGAAGGAATGCTACTGATCTTAGCAAAAATTTGCACATACTAAATTTGGAGAATAACTGATGATTTTTGAAAGTCTGGAGTGCTGTTATGTGATGATCTGCATGATTGTGCTTAGTGTGGGAATAGAACAGAATATCATCTATGAAAACTATAACGACCATATCCAAATACTGCTTGAACACGCAGTTCATCATGTCTATGAAAGATGCTGTGGAATTTGTAAGATCAAATGACATAACTAAGAATTCAAAATGGCCACACCGAGTATGGAAAGCTATTTTAAAAAATTTACTTTGTCTAACTCTGAGCTGATGATAACCGAATCTGAGGTCTATCTTAGAGAAATAGCCGGCACCCTGAAGTTGGTCAAACAAGTCATTGAATCTGGGAAGAGAATACTTTTTCTTGACTGTGGCCTTATTTAGTTGATGGAAATCAATGAATATTCTTAGAGAACCATATTTCTTGAACACGAATAAGACTAGTGCGCCCCACGAGGAAATGTTGGGTTTGATGAATACCTTATTTAAGAGATCCTTCAACTATTCTTTTAATTCTCTGAGTTCTGTTTGTGCTATTTTGTATTGTGAAATGGATATAGGATGAGTGTCTGGAAGAATATCAATACTATAGTTTATTTCCTTTTCGGGAGGAATTACTGGTAGATCTTTGGGAAAGACATCTGAATGTTTATTTACAACTGGAACTGATTCAATACTAGGATTCTCAGAACTAGAATGTCTAACATGAACAAAATGGTAAACACATACCTTAGATATCATTTTCCTTGACCTAAGGTAGGAAATAAGCTAACACTTGAAAGGAGATACACTACCCTTCTACTTAAGGATGGGTTCAGTTAGAAACTGAAACTGGACTATTCTATTTCTGCAGTCGACTCTGGCACAACAGGAATAAAGCCTATCCATGTCCAGAATAACATCAAAATTAGTTAACTCTAATTCCATTAAGTCTGCTAAAGTGACTTTCTGAAATATCATAACCAAGCAGTTTCTATATACCTGTCGGGTTATGATGGTTTTTCCTACTGGGGTAGAGGCTGAGAAGGGATCTAGTAGAATTTTGGTACTGATTCCAAAATCAATTGCTATATAATGAGTAACAAAATAAAAAGAATCTCCTATATCTAGAAAAATGAAAACATGAACATGAAAGATATATAACGTATAGTAACTACATCAGGACAATTTTCCTGATTATATTAGGTCTGAAAAATATATCGTCTATTTTGCCATTGCCCACTAGTAGCACTGGTGGTGGCACCTTGCTGATTTGGGCAAATGGATTAAGATAAGGAGTGGAGATGACTCTGATAACCTTACTGAGGGTAGTCTCTGACTCTGCAGGATGGATTTTGACAATCGAAATAAACATTGTTGCCAGCTCTACGAGCACCCTTGTGGTTCTTACCATAAGTTTGACAAACAGGATTAGTTCATGCATTGCTGACACTGCCCTGGGACTTAGAGCCTATCACTTTATCTCTAAACATGGGAGATAGAGCACTGGCTGAAAAGGAGATGGAATTGATGACTTAGGATAAAACTAAGAACGGTTTCCTCCTTTTGATTTAGGCTAACTAAAATTGAAGCTACCTGTCCTAACTTTTTATTTTTCTTTTCCCTGTATTTAATATTTTACTCCTCTATCTGCTGCACATGGTCATAAGTCTGGCTAAAGTGATATCACTATTTAGCATGGCAGTCTGCACTTATTAACCACACTATCATTTGCCCCTTGAAACAAACTTACTAATCTTGGCTCTGTCGTCTGCAACCACATGAGGGGCACATCTAGCTAATTGAGTAAACTTTATAGAATACTATTTCAACGTCATATTTCCCTACCCGAGGTTGATGAATTCTAGCACCTTAGCCTCTCTAAGCTCTTGGGGAAAGAATCTATCTAAGAATACTCTGACAAACTCCTCCCACTTTATAGGACCTGCATCATCTGACCTTTCAAACTTTAACTATTTGAACAAAGTATGAGCCAGATCCTATAAATGGTATACAACTAACTCAACACTCTCAACAGTAGCCACCACCATGATGTCTGTCACTTTCTGAACTTGATCAATGAATTCCTAAGGGTCTTCTTCAACTTTAGATCCGTAGAAGGATGGAGGATTCGTTCGGGTGAAGTCCCGAATCCTAGCTACTACTGAGTTGGCCAAAATGATAGCTAGTCTCTCTTTAGGGGCATCTACTGACTGAGAAAGAGTGATAAATACAGTCTTAAACTCCGTATGAGAAACATGATTTCCCAAAGGTTTTTCAGGATGAGGGGCTGACTGATTTTTTCTCTTAGGAGGCATTTATGAAACATAATAGTCTGAATCTAGTCTTAAAGCCTTTATTGTTTGAATAATTTGAATAAGGAGTTGATGGGACATTTCCCGAAGTAAATCCAAATAATAACTAATCAATGAAATAGTGGATAAAAAAATCATGTCCTCTAAGGATGAGGACTAACTTCTATTCCAACTGCTGAGACTGGAATCTATTATTGATGTAGAACTCGTATCTCTGAACCTATGGTGTAACATAAAAAAATCACCATCGAGAAAATGCATTAGTATAATGGAATATACTAAGTATAAATATAAGGTAGGATATATGCAAGGGTTAACACACATTAATAATGCTAGCTAACTGTCAACATGAATGCGAGAATGCATACATAAATTCGTAAGTGTAATTCACACTGTGATATCATGATTATGGAATCTGAATAACGATGACATGACATACTAATAACTGATATAACTAATAAAATTAATATTTGTATCTAAATGTAACTAATAACATGGGTGACTATATTTAACATTCCTAAATCTGATGGATCTATCTTAGTTCCTTATTGTATCTGATTCGACTGTATCTGACAGTCTTGAATCTGAAGAACTATCTGAGTTCTTATATTGAGACTAGTACTAAAACTGTGGGAGGTATTATTTAATTGAAATTCCTTTGATATACAATTATGGCTGAGTTAGGGTCCAATCTATAACCCGAATTAGAAGGGTGTCAATACCGCGCCACTAGTATGGAAAAGTTGTGGGCAACCCTTATCTGATAGTGTCCCCAAAAGAGAATGGTGGAGCCTTTATCTGACAGTGCTTATCCACCTCATCAACCCTCATCAAATAGTTTTGATGTCTCTACCTATGCCGGATATATAGTTATGGAATGCAAGGATAACTTATAAGGATCACACCCTTATTTGATAGTGTGTGTCCCCATCCTTGGGTTCACTCGATGCTAATTCCTAATCCCATCTAAATGGAAACTGAACATGATTTACTAAACTAAGTATGAGCTGAGTTACTAAGTTCCATTGCCAGATAGAATACTACTAATATCTGACAACTGACTGAGTCATGAAATGATGGAGATATTTCTTGACTCGTAAGACTATTTGAAGTCTAAGGATTCATAGTTTGATAGAGTATCATGAAAACATGACATGGTTCTTGGTACACAACTAATATTTCGGGTACAAGTGCCCCCAGGACTTGGTGGAAGGAAACTAACAAAGCATGACTTACTTGAATACATATTAATCATCATAATACATTTATTAAGCCTTTCATCAAATAGGTGATAGGCATAAGCTTGTACACATAAGGAGATTTCATGATATCATGCTAATTAGACACTTTCCCTTCATCTAGGCGTTCAACCAAACACATAGTAGGCATAGAATGTGTAAATAACATCATACAAAAATTAACTATCATAATTGAATTCCAATTTAATCATTCAAAGGTTTAGTTCTCGGGTTTTATGAAACTATACCGATACAAATCATCCTATATAGAATTTAACACTCATTCATGGAATACAATTCAATTACTCATTATCAACATGAAAAAAGCATCCCAATCATGTATTTCATAAGAAAATCTATAACTTTAATTTAGAAAAGGGATTCTTGGGCTTCATGTACGAAATGAGTCCATGAATGAACACTATGCATACCTTAGTTCATGATTTCATGAAGATTGATGGTGAAATATTGTTGAATTTGAATCCCCAATAGAAATCCTATCTTGTTCTTGAGGGAAAATATTATATTTTGGATGAAGAATGCCAAAATCACATGTTATTGGATTTAAATAGGGGTAGAAAATTGACCTTTTTAGCCCTGGATGCATTATTTAATTTCAATAATTCTTGAACTCGGTTCCTGGAACGATGTGGTATTATCACGCCATGTCACTGGAAATTGACTATTAGGAAATTAAGGAATGGCAGGACGTGGAGCCAGTGCATTGCCTCTTCCATCGTGACCTAAAACCTTGGTGCGACGCGGGGGAAATCGCTCTGAGACACTGGAAAAGGGATTATTCTGAATTTGAGTGCTAAAGCGACGCGCCATAATCATGGACACCTACTAGATATTTCCAAATGTCATCTCCTCTTGTGGTGCAGCTGCGCCACTATCTAATATGTCGTTGTTTTACGATGGGAACTTGAAATAGTCATAATTCTTACCCGGTTATCGGATTTAAGCAAATTGTATATTGATGGAAAGCTTATTGAATTTCCCACATGAAAAAAATTTAAAGTATTGAAAATTCTTTATGGAATAATTATCATTCACTTTAGAAGATAATACTAAACTTTCTTGGGATGAAATTTCCTAGAAAACTTTAGGGTATTACAGACATCCTACCCTAACCCGATCCTATGTTACAAGCTTAAAATTTTTATTGATATCTTAAATAATTTACTTTATTTTTATTGACAATTTTTATAAGGGGCAATCCAATGGTATGACACTTGTAGCATAGAGATATCTTTAGTGAGGGAGGGAGTTTTTCCACTTCATATTTCTTATGGTAATTTGATAGTTTGGTGTATAGAATTCTCTTTCATGTGAGGTTGGCATGTGAACAAGTCGAGGTAGGTGATATTTTCACCTCCCAGCCTTAAGTCAAGTGTAGTATAGCTTAGTTTTGGTTAAAAAGTTGTCACTTCCAGAGTGTCAATTTTTGTTGCTTGGTTTCTTTTTTAAGTCTTGTGCATCCATGGATATTACATCATATGATTAGTGGTGTAGTGGAAAATAGCATAGCCCATGTGCAATGAACTACTTGAGGTAGCGACTAAGGTTGAAGTCATTGTGATCTTTAAGGCATAATGTTTTGGCATAGATAATTGTGTCTCATGGTCAGAGGTAGTGTTGCCTGAGGACAAGCAAAAGCTTTACGTTAGGGGTGTTGATGAGTGGTAATTTAACCACTCATTCGCACTCATCAATTTTTTGTTTTCAAGAAACTAATGTTTTATTTATCATTAAACTGTAGTGTTTATAGGACAAGAATTAATCATGAAGAATAACTTGGAAAAACTCGAAAAACAAGAGAAAAATGACGTGCGATGACTTTGGCGATGGACCGCCGGACAAACCATCGCCGAGAAGCCGAAGGTAGCGTCACTGGAAGTCCTATGATAGTCCAGGAAATGGACCATTGTTCCTGCAACAAACCGTCACCTGACCCATCGCCAAGAAACAAAATGCAGGAATCACTGAAGTTCCAGCGATGGACCGTTGCCTCAGTGATGATTTGTCGCCCGACCCGTTGAGCATCATGCAACAATTTTGAGTTTATATTTTAAACCATAGTTCCTGGAATCATATAAATAATAAGTATTACGTTTTACTTTGGGAATTTTAGATAGTATTATCATACTTTCTACTCCATTGAGGTTATTGTAACACCTTTCTTTGAGATTTGAAGCTAGAAACTAAGATTTAATTATTATTTATATATTTTCCATTGAATATTAAGAAGGACAATATTGTAACTTTTGTAAGTACTCACTTGAAGCTATTTATGAACACAAATATGTCTTTGATATTTTTTATAGAGATGAGTAGCTAAACTCCCATTACTTGGGTTATGGGAGCCTTGATGTTGAGAGTTGTTTGGGGTTCTGATTCCATCTGATTACTAACATCTATCTAAATTGCATGAATCTCTCTTCATTATAATGAAATCTCTTGGTTTCAAACTTAAGAAGTTTGCCTATGAATACCACTTGTCTGAACAAGAAAGTGGATGTTGGGTAAAAAAGAGTTGAATCACATAAAATCCATAGTTTTACCCTTTGGTTTAAGGGTTAATTCCCTAATCTGATCAACCCTTATGATAGTTATATTAAATAATACATGAATCTTTTAAGTTCAAAAGAAGTAAAGGGTGAAATACCTATTAGGTTGAGAAACAAGTGGGTAATTCTAAGAATTCAATATTTCTTGCAATTAAAATTATAAGTTAGATATCAAGAACAAATTCACAATCAAAACTATTTGAACATCTTTGTGAGCATAACTCTAGTTAACTCATAACTTTTGAGATTATACTTGCATTATCTCTCATTATCTGGACATATATCTGATACAACAATGAAAGAATATTATT
This sequence comes from Capsicum baccatum var. pendulum, assembly GCA_030864225.1. Taxonomy (NCBI): domain Eukaryota; kingdom Viridiplantae; phylum Streptophyta; class Magnoliopsida; order Solanales; family Solanaceae; genus Capsicum; species Capsicum baccatum. The sequence goes on along the minus strand of CM061558.1, from coordinate 193,336,886 downwards.
AATACATTAAAACCCCCTTTATTCCAGAACCTTAGATCAACAGTCCATTAATAATCAACTTACTTAGTTGCACAAGTATTCCTTGTGGGATTTAACCCCAAACTTTGTTGGGTTCTATATTTGATAATGAACGCTTACACTTTCATAAGAAATTTGTAATTTAGGGGTATCAAATAGTTAAGTCTGTGATTATTAATTGTCCTTTGGTCAAAGGTTTCCAAATTTTACTTTTTTTTTGTTGCCTTTGTTTTGTTTGGGTTGCTCATATTGTATACCAAGTATAGGGAGATCAAGTGAACCTTTATTAACTATTCATCTAGAACCTTAACTTATAGGAAGAATGGATGGTCAATAAGACCCAAAGAGAGTAGCTTCAGCAGAAAGAAGCTAGACTAAATGCCTTGGTAGCTGCACAAGTGAACCAACAGAATGCGGACAAAGCAGGTTAGAAACTAAACCTAAATGCTGATGATCTAGGTGATGATGATTTGTTAAATCTAGTAAACCAAAGACATGTAGACAATGTACCTATATTTGCAAATAGGAATGTAAATAGAAATGGCACTATTAGGGGAAGACCAGAACACCAGGCCATCCAATTAGATCTACAAGATAATGATGATGACTTGGATGAAGCTGGTGCAACAAGGGCTATTATTCCTTTGCCCTTAGCACCCTAAGCCATGTTTAATATCACGAGCACTATGATCCAGTTTTACATCTCAAAGGGCTATTTGGGGTACTCTCGAGTGATGACCTAAATATGTATCTAGTTAATTTTATCTCAACATGAAAATTATTTGAAAATCTAGGAGTTAGGATACTATTCGGTTGTGGCTATTTCCGTTGTCTCTGTCTGGGGAGGCAACTTCATGGTTGAATGGGCTAACTCCTGACTCTATTACTGACTATAGAAAACTTAAAGATGTTTTCCTAGAAGGGTTTTTTCTACCATCCAAGAGGGCACAGTTGAGAGATGAGAGCAGCAACTTTAGAGAGCTTCAAACTGAGGCTCTCCGTGAGACTTGGGAGTGGTTCAAGAAGAAGATTATGTAATGTCAAATTCAGCAGTAGACTAATGTCTACCTGATGGAGATCTTATATTAGGCCTTGAACTCTGTAATAAAGCGAGTACTGGATAATACTGTTGGTGGGGCATTCATGGATCTTACATTTTCTGAAGCAGTTGAGATGCTTGATCATATGATAAAACAAAGTTGAGCTTGGCATACCAGGGATTATGAGCTAGCAAGCTCTAATGTATCTATTATTATGACTGAAGATTAGCTGCGGAATAAAGAATAATATGACCAGGACATGGCCCGCATAAAAATACAGATGGATCATCTCATAAGCACTTATTATGGGAAAGACAGATAAGGTTAAAGCTGTAACATCACAGGGAAGGGCTGACACCCATTGTGAGAAGAAAGCAAATTACTTGAACAATCAGGGTGGTTTTTGAGGCGGTTGCGAAGGAAACAAAGGTCGGAACTACTATGACAAATCTGACTATAAAGACTGTGACCAAGGTAATTGGAATAATAAGAATAAGAAGAGTGAGTTGTATGTTTCTCCTAGAAACTATGAAGCAGCTGCAACTAGTTCACGAAAGATGTCCATAGAGGAAATGATGGCTAAGTTATTGAAGAGAGTAGAAGCAACAAATATTAGGGTGGCTAAGATGAAAACTGATTTATCCTCAATGGATCAGTTGGTTGATTCACACTCTACTTTGATAAAATAGTTAGAGCAGTAGATGAGCCAACTATCTGCCATATTCAATTAGAGGAAGAGTTTCACCCTCCCAAGCTACATAGTTTAGAACCCAAGAAAGGATAGTTCGTGTATGGAAGTTACCACTAAGATTAGTAAGGTACTAGAAAGCCCTTCTTTTGGTAAGCCTGTGGTTGATATTATGGCAGATGATGTTAATGATACAGAAATTAATAATCTAGTAGTGTCTGAGAAATTTAATGAGGTTATTAATTTTACACCATCCAACTATCAGTGGTTTATAAGTTGAAGAAGATCAACGAAAAGGAGGTTGAAGTGGTGGTTAACTCTCTCCTAAAACCACCTTCTCTATTTTACCATCAATTGTAGAAGAAGGACGATGACACAATGTTTGGAAAATTTATGGCCATGCTTAAGTAGTTGAAGATCAATTTGCCATTGGTGGAAGAATTGAAACAAATGTCTGCAAAGTTCATGAAAGACCTTGTCACAAAGAAGCGAATGGTTAGTTAAGATAAAGTGGAGAATCTCCATCATTGTGGTGCTACCTCCATATGTTCTATGGTACAGAAGAAGGCAGACCCAGGAGCATTTACCATCCCGTGAACTATTGGATCTCTTGATTTTGCAAAAGCTCTATGTGATTTTGGATCTAGTATATACTAGATGCCGTTTATTATTTATAAGAAATTGGGTTTGAGGGATCCTACTCCACAAAACATGAGACTAGTTCTGGCGGATTGGTGTGTGAATCGACCCATGGAAATCTATTTGACTATTATTAAAGGTGTCCATTTTTATATTTCCATCTGATTTTGTCATTCTCGATTATGTGGCGGATTATGAGGTACCCATAATCTTGTGTCACCCTTTCATCACAATCGGGAGTATAATTATTGATTTGAGAGCAAACAAGCTACTATTTAGGCTGAATGATAAGGTAGTTTGATTTGATGTATGCCATTCCATGAAACAACATAAATATATGAGCATATTATCCATTGTGGATGTCTATTATGAGGAGCAGGAAGTTTGTATAGAAGAAAAAATTATTATGGAGACTTTATTCACTATATTGATGAATTTTCACATATCGGTATCAAAGATTATGAGGAGACTATGTGTGCCTTAACGTTCATTGGGTCTGATTCATATGCACCTAAGAAGTTGGATTTGTACATGAAAAATTATCCATGTCCACTTGCTAAGCCTTCTATAGAAGAGCCACCTACCTTGGAGCTGAAAGAGTTGCCCAGACATTTAAGGTACGTGTTCCTAGGCAGTGGGAATACACTACCTGTTATTATTGTAGATGACCTGGGTAACCAACAAGTGGAATTCCTTACCTCTATTCTTAAGAGATATAAAAGGGTTATTATTTGGATGATTGCAGATATCATCGACATTCTACCTGGTATATTTACTCATAAGATTCAGCAAGAGAAGGATTTTATCTTGGCTATTTAGCACCAGCATCGTCTAAAACCACCTATTCCAGAGATGGTGAAGAAAGAAATCATCAAGTGGCAAGATGCTAGGGTGGTATACCCCATTTTCTATAGTAAGTCAGTGAGTCCCATTCAGTGTGTGCCCAAGAAAGGGGGCATGAAAGTTGTGGCTAATGAAAAAAATAAGTTTATCCCACTCAGTCCTGTTACTGGGTAGAAGGTGTGTATGGATTACAAAAAAGTCAACTCGTGGACACTGAATGACCACTTCTCAATGCCTTTCATGGATAAAATTTTTGATCAGCAAGTGGGAAGAGGTTTGTACTATTTCTTACATAGGTACTGTAGTTACAACCATATTTATATTACTCTTGAAGATCAGTAAAACATGTCATTCACATGTCAATATGGTATGTTTGCTTTTAAGTGAATGCTTTTCGGTTTATGTAATGCATTCAAAACTTTTTAGCGGTGCGTGATGTCAATATTTTCTGATATGGTTGAAGACACCTTGGATATTTTTATGGATAAATTATCAGTGGTCGGTGCTTCTTTTATTCTTTACTTGCTGAATCTTGGTTGGGAGTTGCAATGATGTGAAGAGTTCAACATTATCCTTAACTGGGAAAAATTTCACTTCGTGGTGAAGGAGGGCGTTGTTCTTGGTCACAAAATTTTAGTTAAATTCAGTGAGGTAGATAAGGAAAAGGTTAAGGTAATGGAGAAACTAACTCCCCCTATCTCAGACAAAGGGATACTTAGCTTTCTTGATCATGTGGTGTTCTACCCCAGGTTCAAAAAGGACTTCTCAAAGATTGGAAATCCGCTCTGCAAACTCTTGGAGATGGAGACTAATTTCACTTTTGATGATGACTGTAGTAAGGATTTTGAATGCCTTATGATGAAGTTAATGAAGGCTCTAATTATTGTTTCTCCTGATTGGATGAAGCCATTCAAGATTATGTGTGATGCTAGTGGAGTGGCACTTGGTGTTTTTCTTGGCCAAGAGAAAGAGATGTTGTTCCATCCAATATATTATGAAATCAAGGACCTATTGGGGCTTAAAAGAATTATACTATGACTGAGCAGGAACTTCTAGCAGTTGAGTATGATTTTGAAAAGTTTTGGGCATATTTGTTGGGTACCAAGATAGGGGTGCACACTGACCATTCTACCTTGAGGTACTTAATGGTGAAGAAGGATGCTAAGTGAAGGTTGGTCCGGTGTGTATTTCTACTTTAGGAATTGACTTCAAATTCAAGGATTGAATGGGATGTGAGAATCAGGTGTTAGATCATCTATCCAGACTCAAAGGCGAGTAGGTAGTCAAGGACGAGCTAGAGATTGATGATTCCTTTCTGGCTGAGAAAATATTGGCTATAGTGCTTGAAAAAGTACCTTTGTATGCTGAATTCGCAAACTATATGGTAAGTGAAGTAATGTCTGAGAATCTTTCTTTTTATCAAAGAAAAAAGTTTCTCCATGAAGTGACACATTATTTCTGAGATAAGTCATATCTATTTTGGTGGTGTACGGATGGCATTATTAGGTGGTCCATTCCAGAAGTATATATGATAAGTATACTAGAAGCTATTCATGCTTCCCTAGTTGGAGATCACTATTTAGGGGATCAGACTGCAAGAAAAGTGCTTTAGAGCGGCTACTATTGGCTCACCTTATTCAAAGATGCCTACGAGTTCGTGAAGAGATGTGATCAATGCCAAAGGTACGGGTCTATCTCCGAGCACTATGAAATTTAAATGTCTAAAATATTGGAGTTAGAATTATTTGATGTCTACCGAACTGACTTTATGGGGCTCTTTATGAGCTCATTTGGGATAAAGTACATATTGGTCACTGTTGACTACTTGTCAAAATAGCTTGAGGCAGTGGCTTTGGCAAATAATAAAGAAAAGCAAGTTGTTGCATTCTTAAAGAGAAATATATTCTCTCACTTTGGGGTACCACATACCATCATAAGCGATGGAGGATCACACTTTTGTAACTAAATGTTCAGAGCCTCCTTGGTAAAATATGGAGTTAAGTAGCATAAGGTGGCTGCCCCATACCTTTCATAGACCAGTGGTCAAGTGGAAATCTTTAATTGTAAATCAAGGTTATCCTTGCAAAGACTGTAAATGCTAGCAGGGAAGATTGGTCTAAGAATTTGAATGATGCCTTATGGGCATATCGACTAGGTTTTAATACACCTATTGGCATGTCACCATACTAATTGGTTTATGGAAAGGCATTTCATTTGCCGAGTGAGCCGGAGCATAAAGTGTTATGGGCACTAAAGTTGATTAACTTGAACTGGAATAAGGCAGCTGATATGAGACTGGGGTAGCTTAATGAGATGGATGAGTTCCATCTCAAATCTTATAAAAGGGTTGATTTATACAAGGAAAGAATGATGAAGTACCATGACCGCAAAATTGAAGAGCGGTATTTTCAAAAAGGTGACTTGGTGCTTCTCTTAACTCCAGACTCAAGGTTTTTCTATGTAAACTCAAATCCAAATGGTCTGGTCCATTTAAAGTTAACCAAGTCAATTCGTCTGGAGTAGTGGAACTTAAAAATTTAGATGAAAGTGTCTTCAAGGTTAATAAGCAGCATGTGACACGGTATATCAGTCCAATAGACTCTATAAAGAGTATTGCTACTATCTATCCCGATAAAGTCTGAGTAATCGAGATAACTGAGTCTTGTCGTGATAATAAATCAGGTGCTAGTTAGAGGAAACCTACATTGTGCTGTTGTAAAGAATGAGTTTAAGTTATTTTTTTATTTTGTGCAAGCTGAAGGGTTCGTGTAAGTGTTCTGGTATGACAGTGCAGGAAACACGAAGATGAAAGAGTTGGGGGTGACTGACATACCATCCCTGCTTTGATCGGCAGTCTTTAGGAACTCTAGCAACAAATTCTAAAAACTAGGTTACTGGAAAGTAGCGACCGGTTGACTGACGGACTGTTGCAAGCTTAATGGATCATCGGCCCAACTATAGCCAAGAAGTTGCAAAATAAGGTTACTGGAAGGAGCTATAGGTCATCTGATGAAGTGTAGCTTGAACGGTTGCACTTAACCCTAGTGGAATGGGTCAGGTCAGATCAATTTCAGTTGCTGAATGTTTCATCCTTATCCGACCCAAATAGTTTTTAATGGATAATTTATTATGGTTAATTAGCGCTCCAACTGTTCAAGTGCCTAAGACTTTTTATTTTCCTTGCATTCACTGTATGTGAGTCTTTTCATTTTCTTCCAAGACTTATCCTCTTCCATTTCCCATCTATTTCTTCTTTTTATCGTTCCATCACAAGAAAAATAAAGTATTTTACAAAAGAAAAGGACCATATATTATTCTATGTTTAGTGTGAAAGTCATAGTAGTGACCAAGTACGATATCACAAAGGTATGATCTTCTCATCACATTCTATTTTATTCAACATGAGGAACAAATAAAGTAGGTAAGGAAATAATGTTGAAACAATTCTCTCTTCCTTGTTGATACTGTGTGGGTCTAAATTAGGTCAAAACATAATAAAAACTGCCCTGGGTGAAGTCTGAGCAGCCCATGGACCAAGAAAATGGCAAATGTTAGGGTCAACGGACTGTCGCTCTATATGTCACTGGTTGACAATTTTTCTTTCTTCTAGTTTGAGTTCGTAAACTAATAAATGCTTTGCTTACAGATATTATGGAAAACAAAATACCATAAAATAGTGGTAGGGTATAGGTCAAAGAGCTAGAAAAGAGCTATTATAGGGTTCGGATGCACCGACATACAATACCCGGCAAAGACTTCAAGTGATTTCTGCATTCTCCCAGTTTGAAGAGGAGGGTTAAAATATTAGCAGCAGTAGCTCTAGCTTGAGCTCGGTTATGAAAGGGGTTGAAATATCTAACCTCGTCCAAGAGGAGGTTTTAGAACAAAAAGAACCAAATATAGTTCGATGTAAGGACCCGCAACTGCAAAAAACTATCAGGTGGTAGGTTGAAGGCGCTCAGGATTGTTTTTGAGGAAGTAAAGAGACCAATTTTTGAGGAACATCAGATTGTGAAGACAACACTGCATGAGTATCCAGAACTCGACTGCTGGTTCAATGAATATGAGTTGGCATGGAGGATTAGGTCATTCGTAACCTATCAACCAAATATAGTACATAATTGTTTTCCAACAACTTGGCATTGTTGGAAAAAACGTCCCTTTGATCAACAGAGTTGATTATGAGGTCCAAAAAATGAATAAAAAAATATTGAGAATACATGGGACGACTCAAGGTTAGATATGAGAGTCAACAGACCTCCAACCCATCAGACTCAGTCGGTACCAATTCCTATAATATTATAGGTTTCTTTAGGTATGACATTACCTTTTGCTATGTAGGTACCTTATAGCATATCAGCAGGTTCAGCTTTGTTAACTATAGGTAGGACTATAGATTCTTTGTTAGTCCCATCGTAATATTCTAAATATAGGCTGAACCAGGAAAACTTTGGAAAGTCGGTCTGAGCCTAGAATTGTTTTGAAAAATAATTATATATATGGGCTTTGATGTTAAACACTTTGTTGAAAGAACTGTAGAGACAACAACACGTCCTTTCAGCAACATTCAGCTAAGAATAAATGATATGGATAACTGAATCAATAAGAAGTTGGATGCCATGTCCATACAGGATTTTATCAAATTTATGGTGGAGTTTAGCCAGGCCTAGGCAGATATACCATTGCTGAAATAGCAGCCACTGTAGCTCATGTTTGATCCAACCCAGATTACAAGTGATGAGGATGAATATATATTTTACTAAATGGGGAGACCGATCATAGATAAGCGTAAGAAGGTAAAAGAGATAGATGAGAAAGTTGAGAAAGATGCAAAGAGAGCAGCTAAGAAAAATAGACTTGAAGCCATGAAAGCAGAAGAGAGAGAAGACTATGATCTCTAGATAACACTTAAGAGATCGAAGAGAATAGAGGAAAAGCAGAAAAAAGACTACAGGATGAAGTTGTAGCTGTTTCCACCATTTCAGCCCTATCTAGGAGGCTAATTTCTGGCCCTATCCACCGTGAGATCCCTCTAATTCTGGTGGATGTTGATGTGAGGACCCCTACCTCCATACAGGTCAATATTACTGAAGATGAGGCCAAAGAAACCTCAGACCATTTGACTGATGCCTCATCTAACTGAGAGGCTGTACAAGTATTTTATTTCTTTGGTTCTTTCTTAGTATGCATTGAGGACATTGCATCATTTTTTTGATGGGGGGGTGGGGTGATACTTGTACCATGGGGGTTTTTGTTTCCAATGTTCTTTTCCCTCATGTTTTATCTAGGAGAATTGGCATGCCTTGTTTGAATTTTTATTTTCATGTGATGTGTTGTAAATATCATCAAGTGATTATGTATATAAGAAATTTTTTGTTCCGTTGGCACCATTGTGTATATATGGATGATAAGTGATTGTGGCACAGTATTTTGAATTTTTGTATAATTATTTCTTCTTACCATATGGTAAAGTGTTGTGAAACAATTTGTGACTCTAAAACTGGCATTAAAATGTAAAGTAAAGAAAAGCATAGCTATGTGATATGAATTCCAAGAGTTAGTAGGATAGGAATTAATTCATTGCCTGTGTGTGTGAGTATTTACGAAGTTTTGGCATTAGTGTTACACCTAGAACTTGTCGGGTTCATTTGTTATGTGTTAGATCCAATATTATAGGATAGTAGGCCTCCTTGTTTTGTTAGTCCACTTAGGAAAAATAATGACCCACCAAAAAATTTTTGTTTCCTTTGTAAACCCCGTTAAGCTTTGTTATTCTTTTGCTTGTCCAAATAAATTTGATTCACTATCTAGAAAGTGTTAAAACGTAGTTTTTGCCTAAGTATAATTTTGGACATTGTGCACTTTAACTTAGGCAATTGTGGCTACTGTTGGATTCTTGGTGGCCTAGGAGGGCGAGTTGAAGTTGATTTGAGAGGTATCATCTGACCCTGATTTAGTTAGATGTCTAAATAGATATTGTGCACCTTAACTAATTGCATCATGATAAATTGAGGGTGGTTGATGCTACTATTCTTCTACAAAAAAAACTACATTATGGCAAGGGGACAAATTGATAATAAAGATTGTGAATGAGCAAAATGAGCTATAATCCTAGTGGGTAGCTAGCAAAAGGGTAAAAAGAGTGAAGTTTTGTACTTTAAGTCACTTATCTAAATGATCAACCCTCACCGAGCCTAAAACCTCATTACAACCCTTAATTAGTCCTTCTTGATCTTGGCAAGTCAATCATGATAAAATGTTAGGTGATAAGGGAAATCTTATCGGTGTGAACTATGTTTGTAAGTTCTTTTCTGAGAGTGAGAGTCTTAGTTTCATCCATGAATTAATAGGATAATATGGGGGGAACCGTTTTTACTTTGATGGCACGTTGAGTTTTAACTAGTCTACTTATTTCTTTGGGGTATTGTATCTATGGTTGTGAATATGATGATTAGTAGTTAATACAAATAATTGATCCATATGTGTTAAGATCACATAACCGAATGTGAAAGTGAATAATTATATGATTGTGTTGGTTTGACTATGAAATGCCCATCGTGATGTTGTTCATATATGTATCTTGGTGTTAAGAAATTTCTTTAAGTTGAGGGTGTTGATGTTCTGCCTTTTGACGGAACATTTTAGGCCTTTTTCTTAGTATAATTGTGTGTTTTCTAGCAACTATTGTTGTATTTAACATTGGACTTTAGTGTTTTCATGAAAAGAACTAAGCATGAAGAATAACTTGGAAAAATTGGGCAACATAAGAGAAAAATAACCAGTGACGACTTAGGCAATGGACCGTCGACCATGCAAAGGACCGTCGACCATGCGAAGGACCATCACCCAGAAACATAAGGCAGTGTCACTGGAAGTCTCGCGATGGCCCAGGCAATGGATCGTAGACCCTGCGATAAACTGTCTTACGACACATAACATAGAAATAGAATATAGTATCACTTGAGATCCAACGATGGTCCAGGTGATGGATCGTCACCTTATTGACGAACCATCGCCCAACTCGTTGACCATGATGCGACAATTCCAAGTTTAAATGTTAAATCCCTAGTTCCTGGAATCATATAACTACTAAGTATTAGGTTTTATTTTGGGAATTTTCGACAGTATTAACATACTTTCTAAAAACGCCCCGAGATGTCACATGGTGCTTGTGACATCAAAGGACCACAAGGTAACCCTATACTGATATCTGTACCAGTACATTGCATAATATATGGAATAAATGCAAAAACTGGCCATAAGGTTCAACACATCTATAAATACTCAATATATAAAACTGAATACTATACAATACATCCATCTGAAAATCCTCTAATTTGACTGAGCTATAGAGTTGATGGGACAGGTCCCCAACTAAATCCGTCAACTGAAAGTAATTAAGATTATCATTAAAATAATAAAAAACTGAAACTCAACCTCGAAAGAAGAGGACTCATTGCTACTGCAGCTGACTGGGACTGATCTGCTGATGATACTTTAGGTCCTGTACCTCTAAACCTATGGTTCAAATGAGACACCATAGTACAAATGCATTAGCACAAAATATGCCGAGTATATAGATGGGGTAAGGCTAAATTCAAGGTCTCATTCACAGAAAATATGTATAACCTAAATGATCATGAGAATACCGTACGAAAACAAGCACACATACAAGAATGCATAAATCATACTCATAATCATCATAACTCTAGAGACTTGACCTTGGATACCGCTTTACTGCGAGCTAAACTCACTACCATCACTGAGATACTGAACCACTGACTCATCTGCTACTGATAACTAAGGATCTGAGTATACTTATATCAAAGACAAAGTTCTAAGATTACCGCTTTTAACCGACAGAATTAGAGATTCAACTTTTTTAACAAATAACTTTGAAAGATTTATCAATGATAAGAAAATAGGATTATATCCGAATCTGACAAATAGAATACTCAAACAATGTTAAGAAAAATACCAAGCCTATCTGACGGATGATCTTAAAATATGTTAGTAAGCATTTATATATGAGGCCAAGCCTATGTGATGGGATGGTCTATTAATCAATTGAAATATCTAAGTTCGTTACTGAGATAGATGACTGTACCACACGGTATTGACTTTTGAAGACTGATACTGAAACTGCAACTAAGGGAAGTAGTCACTTAACTGACATACCCCGACCTACCATAGGTGCGGTCCAACCCATAACCCCAACTGGAAGGGCGTCAATACCGTGCCATGGGTAAAGACTCACTCTCGGGTCATGCCTCTCTAATGGGATGACCCTCGCAGGAAGTCGACCTAAGGCAATATAATAGTTAACCTCTCTGACGGTGACAACCTCTACTGATGGGGACTCCTATATCCTGCGCTGGCTACGTAGTTTTGGAGTTTAGAGATTGCTACTAATGACTCCAAATTCTCTTTCTGATGGAAGTAATAACAATCCCTTCGCTCGTTCCGTGCTAGTTTCTGCTCCCAACTAAAAGACTCTCACTGAAACCTTAGAATGAACACAATAAAGCTGAATCTGTTGACGATTCATTAACTATCTGATGGTAAACCACTTAGCCCATCACATGATTACTAAAAATGAAAGACACTACCTTGGTCTGACGGGGTACTTGATGGTCGACCAAGGACTTAGCGGTCCGTCAGATCGACAATCAATCCTGTGATTTCGACAAAGCTAAGTAAAACGATCATAACTTCTTCATCCGATGTTGGATTTTTATGAAATTGGTATCGATGGAAAGATTTTTCAATGATATACATGAGTAAAAGTATAAATTAGGAAAATTACACATGATTCAAAGTAGTTAATACATGGGAAGATACTTTTGAAACTTTTAGACTTAGATTTTCTGCTTTGCTGGATTTGCTCTAAGGCTTAGACTAGAAGAGAACTTTGTAGAATATTACATTTCTCCTCTATTGAGAGTATTGTAACACCTTTCTTTATGATTTGAAGCTTGAAACTAAAATTTGATTATTACTTCCTTATTTTACATTGATAAATGAGAAGAAAAATATTGTAACTTTTGTAAGTACTCTTTTGAAGATATACATGAACAAAAATATGTGTGTGATATCTTTTATGGAGATAACAAGATAAACTCCCATAACTAGGGTTATGGGAGCCTTGATGTAGAAAGTTGCTTGGGGTTGTAAATCCATCTCATTCCTAATATCTATCTAAAGTGCATGAATCTCGCTTCATTATAATGACATCTTTTGCTTGAAAACTTGAGAATTGATCCCATGAACACCACTTGTCTGAACAAGAAAGTGGATGTTGTGAAAAGAGGTAATTCACATGAAATCCATAGGTTTACCCTTTGCGTTAAGGGTTAATGCCGTAACGAGAACAACCCACATAAGAATTTTATTAAATAACACATAGATCTTTAAAATCTAAAGAAGTAAATGGTGAAATACCCATTAGGTTGAGAAACAAGTGGGTAATTCTTAGAATTCAATATTTTTTGCCATTGAAATTATAAGTTAGAAATCTAGAACAAATTCACAACCCTAACTGTTTGAACATCTTGGTGAGCATAGCTATAGGTAACTCATTCTCATTGTGATTATACTTGTATTAACTCTCATTAGATGGACCTCTGTGTGATACAACAACAAAAGAATATTATTAATACACTAAATCTTCCATTTATTCCAAAACCTTAGATTAATAGTCCATTAAAAATCTTCTCACTTTGTTACACAAGTATTCCCAATGGTATTTGACCCCAACCATTGTTGGGTTAAATATTTGATAACGACCACTTAAACTTTCGTATGAAAGTTGTAATTTGGTCATACCATAAACTGGTCTACCAAGGAATATAGTGGCTTTCAGAAAAGCTGAATATCGATCCTAAAGGGGCTTGTGTTAAACAACTATCCAAGTTTAGTTTTAAAAATTGATAAGAATAAAAAATAAAGTTTTAGAATTGTAAACTAAAATTAAACTAAACTAATGCAGAAAAGTAAATGACTTTAGATAATCAAAGGATAGAGATTTAGGGTTAAAGATTACAAACAATCATACTACGCTATTAAATTTTATTCATTAAGTTTCTTATCTTGGTTGTTGGCACGTAGAGTAATCACATTATCATGGACTCCCGGCCTCTAACCATTTACCTAATTTTGATATTACAACTACATAGGTGAGCGAGGATGCTGTAAGCAACTGGGTGATTTGAAGATATCATCCTACATATGAATCAAACAAGGCTTCTAGGTATATCCCTATCCTATATACTAATTAAAATTTCTTATTTTATAATGAAATAAGAACCTTGTTCTATCTACCCAGGTTCTATCTTCTTATTCCCCACCCGAGATCTCAAGGTGAACAATGAATATATTCTAACGGCCATGAATACTTAGAATAGTTTTAAAAAAGGGTAAATAGACAACCATAATAATAAGAAATTAAAAAAAAAATTAATTAAAAATAAAATAATCAAAATCTTAGTACTAACCTTGGAAAATGAGTTTTAGCCTTTAGGGGAGATATTCATCAACCAATACCTTGGACTGGTACAAAGCATGAAAGAAACTAAAGTTAAGAAAATAAAACCCTAAAGAATGTTTAGAGTAGCCTCTAGTTTTCCAAAAATGTCAAAAGTATGTAAAAAAGGTGATATGGCATGCATTTATAGTATAGGAGCAATCCAACTCTATGCTGGAGTTGGAAATACTTAGTAATTGAGCTCTGGAGATGAGAGGGCGCCGCTATAGCTTAGCCCCACTCCAGGTAATTCGTCGCCTCCATATTACCTTGGTTTACTATTTTGGTCCTTTCTAAACCATTTGGAGTATGGCACATGGAAAAAATCCTTCCCACGCGCCCTCACACTCCCGTGACATTTCAGGTGTCCAAATTGGCATTAAGTTACATATTGTGCTTCCGTAATCCATCCAAGCCTTTTTAAGTTGTTTCTACTTTATTTCAAGCTTATATATACTTAATATATCATAATAATCAATTCACCAAGAATTATATTGAATTAACCACAACAATTTAAAGCTCTAAATAACATAACATCGAACACGACGAACTAGAAACACGAGCTAAGACTAGGCTTCATGCACTTTCATCTTTAACTCATTATTTTGACACTTGTTTTGATAGAATTGACTATTGAAAATTATAATAAAGTTGGTTAACATATAAATAAACAATATAAACCTTAGGAACTAATTAAACTTATAAGAACCTAACACAATAGACTAGTCAAACACCTAGCTCAAGCTAGTCACACTAGTTTTCTATGTTGAAATCTATATTATCAATTTGAATAAATTTTTTTTTTGAAAATACCATTAAACATTGTAAACACATAAATGGGAACTTAGATGCCCATTTATATCATTATAGACACATTAATATCTTGAATCAACCTCAAAACAATGCTAAAAGACTAGAATAGCGACACTAGAATGCATAAATGCACCCAACATCATCCTTCTATAAATTGAACACTTGAATTTGATGTAAAAGACTTTATACGACTTTACAACTTTGACGGAGGCTGGGAAAAATTTAAACTAGGGTTTTTGTATCTTTACTTTTGTTTGTTTAAGGATTTTAACATATTTTCTATCTTTGAGATTACTGTTATGTCCATGAGTGGCTAAAAGCCCCCTTTTCTGGGTTAAGGCCAAGAACATGATTACTATTACTTTGAATTGATTAGGTTCTTATTGATTATCTTATTTTATTATTTATTTACCCTTTTTATAACTTTTTTAAGGATTCCCAACCCTTATAATACATCTTTTATCATCTTTATGAACTCAAGAGGGGAAATACAAGAACAAAACATGGGTGTAAATAGAGTAGGATTATAAACTTCTATAGAATAAAGATTGTAATTTGCATGTAAGATAGGGATATACCTAGGTTACCTATTTGGTTCACTACAGATGAAATATAAATGCGTTTAGCTTAGGTCTCACATCCCCGCTGAATGATGTAGTTATGGGGCCAAGTTTGATAAGTGATTAGAGGCGTAAGAGACCATGATGATAATATAAATATCGTGAATCAACAACTAAGATAAGAAATCTAACCAATGAAGGTTAATAGCTTAGTATGATTGTTCATAGAGACTTAACCCTGGGCTCCTCCTTATTGATTGTCTAAGAAATTTACTTTAATTCATTGCTTACTTTAATTTTAATTTCAACTCAGAAACCCTTTTTGTTTCTTCCACATCAATTTAATCATATCTGTTAACTATTATTGAATAGTTATAAAACAATTCCCTGTGGGATCGGTACTTATCTTTTAAAGGGACACTTTACTACTTAGTGAGAACATGTACACTTCTTTGTGTGTTTGCGCACAACAAATTTTTGGCGTTATTACCAGGGACTGGTAATTTGGAAATTACTTTAGTTTTAATTTAGTTTTTGGATTTCTTTAGTGATTTTCACTTGGTCTTGGTTCTAACTTTGTAGAATACAGGTTGATATACTAGTAAGATCATCAGGGATAGGGAATTGGTTGAACTAAGCTCTAAACCCAAACAATGCACTAAGAAATTAAGGAGAGAAGTAATTTTTATCTACCATATTCTATAAATCTAAGATGACCAAGATATTCCTGCCCTCGTGGCTGAAGATCCTCAAACCCACAGGACAGTTTGCAAAGTGGAAATCCCATTTGTATTAAATTTAACCTCTCATTTTCAAAATTTGGCTATTGGAGCTAACTATGAGCTAAAACAGAATGTCGTGTAACTTTTTATCAGCAATGGATAGTTTATCGAGTATTCATGGGATGATCCACATGTCCAACTGTGGAACTTCTTAGAGATCAGTGACACATTTCATCCTTATGTGTGTGTCAACTTACTATGATAGTCTGATACTTTTACCTTTTTCACTATTGGGGGAAGAAAAGAAGTGATTGGACGTTGAGTTGATAAGTTTACTCAAAACCTAGGATGACTTAGCCCAGAAATTCCTCATGCTATTCTTTTCATCTAAAAATACTGCTAGACTTCACTGAGAGAATATGATCTTTAATCAGAGGCCAGATGGGAGCTTATATCATCATTGGGAGAGTTCCAAAGCTCTTGTTTAGGGTTGTACACATCATCAGCAATTCACTGAGGTACTAGCTCAAACTTTTATTGAGGCACTTGACCATAACATGAAATTTTTGCTAGATTCGGCTGAATATGGTCAAACTCTGGAGTTGACATATGATGAGCTATATTTTTTTTTGAACCAGATTGATCAATGAAATTTGTATTGGCATAATGATACCTCAAGAGGATCAATGAAAAAGGTTTTAGGTATGATTAAAGTTTAAAATATTACAACCTTTGCACCTTAACTCTCAGCCATGCAAAATGAGATAATGAACCAACTAAGATAGTTTTGTGTTAATAATGTTGTGGCTTAAGTGAATGCAGTACAATAGACCACAGGTTGGTGTGAGGTTTTTTTAAATACTGGTCATTTTGTAGCTATGTGCTCTTCAAATCCTCATTCAATGATGGTTGTGAGCAATGGAAAAGACTAAATTATCAGAACACCTATTATTAAAATTGGAAGACTCTATCAAATAAATTATTGAACAACCAATAGTGTAGTTTCACTAATAGTAACAATAAAATACACAGGCCAGCTACATAGAGGACATGCTAAATAAGATCAATCTCCAGACTCTATGTCCCTATGTGACATAGGAGCAGGGCATTATCTTCTCTTGATGTGTAGTGATTAGCTGATTAAAGTGGTTCGTTCCTTGAATACAAAGTTGTAAGCTTTCTTATTTTGAGAGATATTCATTCTTTGTCCCCTATCTTTAAACTTCGTCTTATTTTGACTTACTTTGGCTATTATCGGGGGCTTATCCTGACATACATATTTCTAAACTTTGGTCCATATAGAGCTATTATGGTTGATTGTGGACTTAGGTATATTGGTTAGTTGATAAATCTAATGGAGTGTTTAGATATGTTTAAGTTATGACTTGTAGTATGTTTTCTGCTATCTTACTATATGGTTGGGTTTTCCCTAACCTATGTGATTGATGTGATAATTGTGATGGGTTATTCAAGCAATCTCTTATTCATCTAGGATTGAGGTTCCCCTACAACATGGCATAGTTTTAGTGTATTTCAAGTCACTATCAGAGTCTAGGTTCATATTAAGTTGGGTGCCCATAATACCGTGTCGAGTACAGTCTGCTTTTTGTATGTGAAGTGCACCACACTTATAAATGACGAGATATGAAACATTTTAGGAGATATTTCCCTTTTTTGTGATTGAATATCAAGCTATATATTTTATGATCTTTTGATTTCTATAATTTCTTTTTTTCTATCTTTAAGAAAGTGCCTCCAAGAAGATCTAAGAATTAGGCAAACCTTTCTGAGGTCCTTATGGACAAAGCTCATGAAACTTTTAGAGTTCATGTCCAAGATAGGGCTGCAACATTTGACAATCTTCATGGAGTTCCACCTATCCCCACCAACCCCTACTATGAGAATGACCCTTATATTCTATCGCCTCACGAGGATGCTATTAATGGTGACTTTCATCGCTTTATCTTCCTCTTAACTTAATTGGTGTCTTCTCGAGAAGAGAGGGGTGCTCCAGATACTATTTCCTATGATGCCACAAGAATTGTCAAATTTCTAAGATTGAACCCTCCTATTTTCTCTGGTGCAAAGGTTAAGGAAGATCCCCAAGGCTTTATTGATGAAATAGAGAATATCCTTTGAATCATGCATACTTAAGAGGTTCAGCTTGTTTATTTTGCTTCCTACCGATTAAAAGATATAGCGTACCAATGGAAAGAAAGGTGAAAGTTGTCTAAAGGTCTTTATGCTAGTCTCTTTATCTAGGAGGACTTCTCAGAGGCTTTCGTAAATTGTTTCTTTCTTTATGAGTTGATGGGGGCAAAGAAGGAAGAGTTTATAAACTTGAAGCTATAGAGGATGTCCATTCAAGAGTATGACTTAAAATTTCATAAATTTTCAAGGTATGCTCTTAAGATGGTTTCTAGCATGATGTCTATAATGCATAAGTTTGTCTCAGAATTATCCCATGTGATAGTCCTTGAGAGTAAGATGACCTTAATGATTGAGAACATGGATATTTATAGGTTGATTATGTATTTACAACAAGTGGAAAAAGAGAAAAAGAAGCAACTTGAACTTAGTAAGTGGCAAGGAAGGAAATGTAGGCCTTCTGAACATAGTGGTGGTGATGGTGGCAAGTCGCCATGGAAGCAATGGGGGTTCAAGTTTTTTCTTCTCTTCTAGTGTTCGCTCATCTTGCTCGAAGTTTTTGGGTAATCTTCAGACTTAATTTAGTGGTAGGTCCTAGGCACAAGGTACCTAATTCAAAGCTACTGGTGTCTAGTGGACTCCACCTCACCCTTTTATTAGATTCTATGGTCAAAGTCATTATGGTCAGTGTGAGAAGGGAAAATAGATATTTCTATTATAGTTAGGTTGGGCACATATAATATGAGTGCCCCTCTTTAGCAACTTGTTTTTCCAATTGGTTCCCTATTGTTAATTTATGTACTCCCTCACCAAAAGGGTGTTATGTCTTCCTCTACTTTTATTTTTGGCATCGGCACTGGTCGAAACTGCTTGTATACAATTTCTACATGCCAGGACCTTGAGGCATCTATCAATTTTTTCATGGGTATGTTGATACTTTCCTTCTGATGTGTATTATTTTCTTGATCTATGGTCTATCCTATGTGACCCCATATGCGGTTGTGCATTTTGATTGTGGTACTGAGAGCTATCCATTCCTTTGTCTATTTCTACCCCGGTAGGAGACCTAGTCATTGTTAGAAGGGTGTATAAGGGGTGAGTGATATAAGTTTGTGATAGAGATAATCTTGTAGACTTAATAGTGTTGGATATGGTTGACTTTTATGTCATTTTAGTGATGGATTGGTTTCACTCTTGCTATGCTTTCTTAGATTGTTGGTCCCATAGGGTTATGTTTGAATTCTCGAATAAGCTGATCATTGTATAGGAAAGTGGTTCCCTAGTTCTTAAGGGACGGGTCATTTCTTATCTAAAGTTCTAAAAGTTGATTTCAAAGGGGTGATTGTATCATTTGGTCTGAGTTAAAGATCCTAACTCAGAAGAACCTTCTCTAGAATCCTTTCACATGTTTAACGAGTTTCCCATGGTGCTTCATAACGATCTTCCATGTGTTTCTCCTAATAGGAAATTTATTTTGGTATTGATCTTATAGACACTCGTTCAATTTCTATCCCTCCTAATAGAATGGATATAGCAGAGCTAAAATAGCTTAAGGAGAATTTTAAAGACCTCTTAGATAATGGTTTATCCACCCGAGGGTGTTTTTGTACGGTGCTTCCATATTATTCATGCACAAGAATGATGGTTCCCTTTGTATGTGCATTGACTATCGTCAGTTAAAAATAGTGACCAAAGTATTAATATCCTTTTTCTATGATAGATGATTTATTCGATTAACATCAAGGTGTGAAGTGTTTTTCAAACATAGACCTTAGATCGGGTTATCATCAGCTTTAGATTAGGGATACAGATATCCCTAAGGTGGCCTTTAGAACCAAGTATTGTCACTATAAATTTCTTTTCATGTCTTTGGGTTAACCAATGCCCCGACACCATTGATGGATTTGATGAATAGGGTCTTCTATCTATTCTTGGACATGTTTGTTAGTTTCTGCATTGATAATATTTTAACCTATTCTAAGAGTTAGGGGGATCAGTAGATTATCTTTGGGCTGTGTTGCAAACTTTAAAGGATCATCATTTGTATTCCAAGTTCTCAATGTATGAGTTTTGGTTTCAATTCATAGATTTTCATAGTCATGTCATCTCTAGTTAAGGTATAATGGTAGATCCCCAAAAGGTTGTGCCGATTAAGAAGTGGTCTAGTCCTATGACTCAAATCGATATTCGAAGATTCTTAGGTCTAGCCAATTACTATACAAGGATTGTGGATAGTTTCTTTACTCTAGCTTCCCTATTGACCAAATTGACCAAAATTAAAGTCATGTTCTTATGGTTCGATGTATGTGAGGGTAGTTTTGAGAACTTTAAAGATAAGTTGACTTCAACTCCATTCTTGACCTTTTCCAAGGGAAGTGTTGATTTTGAGGTATATTATTATGCTTCTCATGTCGGTCTCAATTGCATATTGATTCAATATGGTAGGGTAGTGGCCTATGCTTCTAGGAAATTGAATGTTCATGAAAAGAATTACCCTGCATATGACCTAGAATTGTTAGCGGTGGTTATTGTATTAAAGATTTAGTGGCATTATCTTTACGGGGTCCATGCCAATATCTTTTCTGATCATAAGAGTCTCCAATATATATTTACCCAAAAAGAGTTAAATCTCTATCAAATAAGGTGTCTCGAGTTTTTGAAAGACTATGATATGAGTCTTTATTACCATCCTGATAAGGAAAATATAGTCATCGATGCATTTAGTAGATTGCCCATGGAAGTTTTTCCCATGTAGATAAGGATAAGTGGGAATTAGTTAAGGATATTCACCGTTTGGATAATCTTGGAGTTTGATTTGTGGACTCTGAGGATGGTGGTGTATTTCTGCTTGTGGCATCTCATTCATTTTTTGTTGTTGATATAAAAGAAAAGTGAGTATTGTACCCTGACTTGACGAAGATTAAGAGTGATGAGGGTCAACACAATGTTGCAGACTTTGTGATTTGTGGTGATGGTATCTTGAGACACCATCCAAATATTAGAGGATATTTTACGTGATTCTGTGACTGATTATAGTGGTAGTTGGTATGACCACTTGCCTTTAATTGAATTTGCCTATAGTAATAGTTACCACTCTATTGTTGGCATGGTCCTTTTTAAGTCATGGTATGATAGGAGGTGTGGATATACTATTGGGTTGTATGAAGTTTGCAAGGGTAAGTTTCTTGGCCCCAATTTAGTTCACCAAGCTTTAGAAACGGTGAAGGTGATTCATGATAGGTTGAAAACCTCTTAAAGTCACAAAAATTCCTATGCATATGTGAGTTGTAGGAGCTTAGAGTTTTGTATTGGCTATTGGGAATTCTTAAAGGTGTCTCCCATGAAGGGAGTTGTATGATTTGGTAGGAAAGGAATGCTTAGTCCCCGGTATGTTGGCCCCTGCTTTATTTTGAAGAGGTTTGGAAATGTGTCCTATAAGTTGGAGTTGCCTTCTAGTATGAAGTCCATTCTCCCAGTTTTCCATATCTCTATGTTGCGGAAATATGTGGGTAATCGTTCGTTAGTTTTTCATTGAGGGAGATCGATATTTTGTCCTATGAGAAGATCTCGATGAGGACCTTGGATCAGCAAATATGTCATTTACAAAGGATAGAGTTGTCTTCGATAAAGTTTTTATGGGGAACCAAAAGTCCGAGGAAGCTACGTGGTAAGAATTGGAGGACATAAAGTGAAATTATCCATGTTTGTTGCCTATTTTGGAAACTTGGGATGAAGGTATGTTTTGATCTCGTTGCTTTGATTTATATCTTTGAAAGTTAATGGGTTAAACTACCCAATGTGTTGAGTTAATTTTTGTTATGTTAGACCATAGGTTCAAGTCCCTAATTCTTTGAAATTATATATGTGTTTTATTGTGATGAGATTGAGCCCCTCATATCTTGAGCTGATTCATGTCTCCGGTAAATGATGTGTTTGATTCCCTAATCCTTGAATTGAATAAGCATCCTTAAAAGTTGATAGGTTGAATTCCATAAGTTATCAAATGAGTGAGTGGTGATAAGTAGGACTTATCTCCCTAAGCTTTGCAATGAGCAAGTATCTTTGGTAAATAATGGGTTTAAGTCCAAAAGTTGATGAAGTGAATGATTTGTTGATTATGAGCATGATATGTGTTGTATTGTATCATTGTTTTATGCTTATTCTAAGTTTCTCAATGGTTGGTTTAATATGTCATGATGTGTCATTGTTTGTTGATTTGTTGTTCTACTCGTCAATCGCGGACGAATGACCTAAGTAGGGAAGAATTGAAATACCTAGACTGTGAACCATTAAAAGAAATTCTCCATTTGATATCTTTGGGGTGTATATGACTAGGGGTGTGATTTGTACCAATTTAATATGATTGGTATCCTTCTCTTTTTCCTATCTCATACCTCGAGCATCATAGTAGGAGGACACATTGTCCACTATACGACTTGGCCTTTCATAAGTCATATCCAATGGTATGAGTCATACCAAAGTGAGTCATATAGAGGTGTGTCGAAGCATGGAGTGGACTATTTGGAGTATTCTTGATAGATACAAGTAAGGGCTTATTCATATCCTTTGGATAAGACTCAAATATTTATGGTCATACCCTTGACAGTATGTGTAACGTAGAAGAAACATAGGGTACAAGCAAGGGTACCACTGGAACCCTAGGGTACGGTTCCCTTAGTGATTCATAAAGTGAGTCGTAGCCCTGGACCGGTTCATTTTCCAGCTTTTAACTAAGGGCCTTGTGGTTATTTACCATGTCTTAAGTCGTAAGTACCCTCACTATATAAGTGCTTGTAGCCTTCTAAACATTTTCTTTTTACGGATCAAACAACCTAAATAATCTCTCAAGTGAAGTCAATATTCTTGGTGATTTAAGTTGTCTAAGGCATGTAACTCTATCCCTTGCTAAACAACTCTAAACCCATGTATTTCAAACTTGGACTAGTAAGTGTACATGGTGGTTTAGAAATCAAATGAAAAGTGATTTGTTGCCTAATGATGAATAATGATGATTCTTCCTTAGACTTATGTTTATACATGTTATTGATGGAGATTACACACGTGAATACTTGTTGTATGTGGTCTAATATTCGGGTCTTGAGTAACCCTAGTCATGACGAGTTCTATCATGAAATTGGCGTTGATAAAGGCATGTACACAGGGTGTTTATGATAATTTCTAAGTGAGATGTGTAGCTATATGATCATGATGCTTTGAACTAGGGAAATGTCCTAATATGAATGCTTTATAAATGATATTGTGAAGGTTAAATGATCCATGTATTATGTAATGGATGACCTTGATGGTTTGATGAATAAGAAAGGGGTTAAAGCCCATAACAAAAAAAATGAACTTGAATTGTATGTTTACATAAATTATGGTATAGAATTGCTAATAAGGTGTAAATAGCTTGTAAGGGTCTTCACTACCATAGTTTGAATTGTATGATGAGTTGAATTAAGTCATTGTCCTATTAAAATGGTTGAGAAATGAAGTCTTTCATGAGGACCATGTGGTCATGTATGGTGATGAAATTGGCTAAATGGGTTAAAGTCCTTACATGTAGAATTGAAAGTATGTAGATGCAAAGACAAAGGGTTAGAGTCCCAATATTGTCTAATGAATTCTTTTTGTGTTAAATTCCATTGACTAATAAGATCGCTTGTGGTTAAAGTCCCTTTTATAATGAGATCTCAGGAGGTCAAAGTTCCTCGCAAAATGAATTGGATTAGTGTTAGAGTCCCCCTATCTAATATGGCATAAGGTAAGTGTCCCTTGCCTAATGTGTGAGCAGGTTGTTAGAGTACGTTTCTTAAATAAATGTGTGTGGGTGGTTAGAATCCCTCACATATATGAATATGTGTGAGTGGTTAGAGTCCCCCACTTAAATGGATGTGTATGTGGGTAGAGTTCCTTACCTGATGATATATTAATATGGTTAAAGTCCTATGTCTAATGAGAAATGCTTGAATCTATAAGTGTGGATAGTTGGAGTCCTCTATTTCATTTATGATGAGTGAGTGCTTCCAAAGTGTTGATACTACTTTCCCTCTTGGTTAGCATGTGATATGTCTATATGTGTGGATAAGGTTATGAATATGATTAAATATGACATATATTGACTTCTTGTTGAATGATGATATAATTTTATCCTTATCTTTGAGTTACATATTAGTGTTCGAACTAGTAACCGTCTCTAGATCCTATGTCCCCACGCAACATTGTGGTTGGAGAATCATCTTTTATTCCTGTGAAGTGATTAGGTGATCGAATCAGTTCGTGCATTGACTACGGAGTGGTGAGATTCCTTATTTAGGAATACATTAATTCTTGGTACCCTATCTTTAAACTTAATCTCATTTTGACTTGGTTTGACTATTGTCAGGGGCTTGTCCTGACATATACATTTCAAAATTTTAGTTTGTATAGAGGTATTGTGGATGACTGTGGAGTTAGGTAAAATGGTTACTTGATAAATGTAATGAAGTGTTTAGACATATTTAAGTTATGACTTGTGGTATGTTTTGCACTATCTTATTAGATATTAGGATTTACCGGACCCATGCGATTGATGTGATGATTGTAATGGGTTATTGGGGCGACCTCCAATTCATGTGGGTTAATGGTGAGCCTACGAAATGGCCTAGTTTTGGGTTGTGTCAAAGTTGCACCAATTCTAGTGACCAAAATCCATCACACTAACCAATACTGGCCAGCATAAGACAGAACCACACCATTTGTACCCCAACATATGGCTTGTACCCATGAGTCGTATTAGGTCCAGAGAATAGAATTCCAGGAAATTTTTAAAGTTATAGAAACCAGGGTATTCTTCTAACCATAATTAAAACATATTTTCCTCTTTTCTTCACAAAAACTACGTTGAACTTTCTCATAGAATTGACAATGAGGATATAATGGAGTGGACTGAGACTCACTTGCCTGAGATTGGGTACCCTATTCCCTAAATTGTATTGAGAATGGAGATCACCCGGCCACTTTAGATAATAAGCACTAGCCTTAGAGTAGGAACTATAACTCCCCCACTTCTCCTTAGACCACTTTTGATCTCTGCTGCTCTGCTGACCTCTACTTTGATCTGAAAATCTAAACTTCATATTTTGCCTTTCCCCTATCTCCACCTTCTTCTTGTTCTCTTCCTCAACCTTCTACATATACACAACCAATCTAAAGATATCCATATCCTTGTTCAACAAGGAAGGGAAAACCTATAAGCTAATTTCCTTATTCTAGCCCTTAGCTAGACACTACCTCAAGAGCATGTCAGGACAACTGATGGAATTTCAAGAAATACTTCTTGACCATATATATATATATATGTATGTCGTCCTCCTTTGCTTCATTTTAGCAAAATCTTGCTGTACGGGAAAGCACTAGAAAAATAACCCCACAGTGAGGATTTAGTATCCTCTCCTCTAGATTGTTCCCATTCCACATTCCATTTGTATGCTCTATCTTTCTATTAATAGGCTGTGAATTCTACACCTTTCACATTAGTAGCATGCATAACCCAGAAGTTCTTCTGCATCACATCAATAAAACCTTAAGGATCCTTATCAACTATAACACTGGTGAATACAGGAGGACTCAACCTCAAAGCTGTCCAACCCTTGTGGCCTCAAAAGTTGGAGTAACAAGAAGTTACACACTTAGACTGAAAAGCTACAAACTGAGCCACCATATGAATAGACTGATGAAATTTTGCATTCACCACATCATCTTGAGGAGATTGAGGAGGACTAGAGTGGACCGATGGAACTCTAAGAGCGTAATCAGGAACTGGAACCCTAGATCGTGTCTATACACCATAAGCAGGGTGTGTCCCACAATCATTAGCCTAAAATATGATAGAGGTATTTGCATTAGCTTTAGATTATCTAAGAGGCATGATCAGAAAAGTGAACAAATGGGAATTAGAGAGACTCAAGACCTTACACTCTATAGCTTAAAATAGGCCAACAAGAAAGGGAAAATATTACTAAATGTTTCATAGCCTCTCCCTTAAGTGTGGCACGATACACACCAATTAAAAAGACTCTACTGCGATGCGGCTTTGTAAGATACCCAATGACACCAAATCTAGGCTCTGATATCACCTTTTTCATGAACCGAACCAAGTCCTGGCTATGATGGGTATCTCAAGTTCCATATGGACTATAGATCACCCCCGGTCTAAAATAAACACACCACACAACATGGTCGGCTTAATTTCGAAAATTTAACAAGACAGTGTTTAATAGTATAAGAAAGTTTAAATGCATGTCCATGACCAATCATCGATGATCGTCCAGTCGATTGAACGAAACTACATAATAGCAACAGTTCTCTAAGTAAAGCCTTCTAAACTATGATAAAAAACTTAATATCAATAATGTGTCGGGACATGCCCCCAACAATAGCCAAAGACCAAATCCAAAGAATTAGTTAAATTATAAAGGAAAACATAAACATAAAATGGGGTCTTCAAAAGTATTGAAGCTGAATACTTCAAACTGACTTACTAGCTGATCCTGAATGCAAGTCACTAAGAAGGAGGAGTAGAAGTATAATTAGTTCCTACAATACGAGGGGATACAACATCCAAAGATGATAACCTGTGTGAATGATAGCATGTAACACAAGGATAAGGATAACATTATAACATAATTAACAGTTTATCATTTCAATAACCAATTCAAATAATAAAATGCACAAACCGATATATATATATATATCATTTGTTTTGATAGAGAACGAGTCTTAACATGCCTTTCAAAACCAAAGCCTAGATTGTGTTGCTCAACCATCAAATAATAGTACCTATGTGGTATATGGGCCCCAGTGCATGTAGCTGTACGAACCAAAGAATAATCTAATACATATGCACATGGGGGACTCTAACCCTCCAACATATGCCAAGATGACATGAGCACCTAATCATATAATGATTTATGGGGGACTCAAACCTCCCTAATCATGAAATAATTCTAATAAGTGTGACTCAGACTTCCCTAGTCTATTTGACCCCCGCATCGATAAATATGGTTTACAGTATCAGTCAGTCGGACCACTACTTTCATGGATCAACTATACGACCCTTATTAAATCCCAATTAAAATAAGTATCACACATTCTCATTCACTTAACCACACTCCACAATAAGGCATATAATGATGGAATTGTCATACCAACTACACTTGCAAGGTAACATAACATGCCTAAACAATTTCGATTAAGTTGGGGAGAACAACTCATTCTGTTCATTAACACACATCGGGGAGCATCAACTCCCTTTTTTCATTATATCATACCATTGTATTTCAAATACCTTTTTATAATATAAAATAGTTCAAGACCTGTTCAATTTTACAAATTCCCATAGTTCTGATAACTACAACCAATTTTACATTTTCGTTTTAGGGTTATAACGATTTCAAAAGCCACAAGTTTAGGAGAATAACAATTCCCTAGTTCATTCACCATACTCATGCGCCCACAAGTTCTTAAAGATATTTTAATCATGAAAATCATATATCAATCATGAGAAATATTATTCACTTCATAAACATTCAAAACCCCCAACCCTTGCTTCAAAACCATAACAATAATCTTATGAACAATAATATAAATAACATGTTTTTACAAAATTAACATTGAGGGAAGAGTAACATACCTGTAATAGTAAGATGTATGGAGAGAAATCACCCTTGAAATCCCTAATTGATCAAACTCTTAAAAACCTTGGGTGTTTTAAGGAATTTGAGAGTGTTGAGAAGTTACATTGATGTGTTTATGAGGGATAACGATACCCTTAATGGGTTATAAGATGTTGGGCTTTATTTAATTCAGAGGGGAATATCTAGAATTTTCTCTACTTGAAAGTTGAAAATTACCTCCTCTGATTATGAGTCAATCCCTTGACTTGCAACCACGCCTTACGACTCTTCACCATGAGTTGTAACAAAGGTAGTGCAACCAAGGCACCCTACACTATTATACTTATGACTCAATTGAACCAATTGTAATGAGACTGACATGAACCGAACTAGGGCCTAGTCTCGTTGGGCATCTCAAGTCTAACGAAGATCGGAAACAGCCCCCAATATGCAACCATAACAGACCTACACACTGTTTTAGATAAATTTTAAACATACAAGATAAAGAATCAATAGTTTAAAGACATTAAATAAAGTCTAGATTCATAATCAAGCAACCTCAACCTACTATCCAGTTGGTGCAAACCCAAAATGCCAATACCAATACCAAGGCTGATACCAATACTGACACTGCCTATCCCTATAGTAGTCTAATAAATCCTTTATCTAGAATCAATAAAATTTGATTGAGACATGCCCCCGACCATAGCCAAAGTAAAAGTAAAGAAAAGATAAAAAAGAAGTCCATAGCATGAATGGGAGCCTTCCGAAGAATGGAAGTGCACCACTTCTGTCGGAATCAACGTTGTCCCCGAATCTAAGTCACTGAGTAACAGGAATAGTAGTATGGATGGTTCCTATATTGCATGGGGTTATAGCACCCCAAGAAGGTTATTGGAGTGAAACCTGGCATGTAATCAAGGATAAAGATAAAATAATGCCATCATTCTAAATAAATGTAAATAACCATATGCAATCACATATGTACATACATACCGTGTGGAGATTGGAAATCGGGTTTAGCATGCATTTAAAACCTTTACCTAGGTTGTTTGTTTTTTTTGTCCTAAAAGTATCCACACATTATATGGGTTCATCTCCCACTTTTGAAAGGGAACCAGTGTGTGTTAGCTACACGACTAGAAGAAAAATCTGAGATGTCTAGTACATCTCCAAAAATATAAAGTGTTACATCATGCAGACGATCACTATGACAAAACCTCACATCGGCAAACATGAGTTTCTAGTATAGGTACCACCGAGACCACCACCTTCCCTGGATTTTCTACACACACACCTTTAAGCCCATGTTAAAACGATTAATATATTCAAACCTTTTACAAAGGATTTTTTATTTGGAATGAACCACTGGTATCGTTATACAAAAATTAGAGCTTGCAAGTCTATCCTTTTATGCCATACCAAAGACATTAAACCATGTTGACTCCAAAGTTTCCGATTAAACCAAGACCATGGCCACCATGGCCTTTCAAATCCGTTTAAAACCAAGAAGACCATTTTAGGTTCCATTGACGTTTATGTAATGCAAAGATCTCAAGAATAGGTAAACTATGTGACAAAATCACTCTCATTGGAATTTTAAAAAATAGGTTGAGGGCACATAAGTTTCAAAATAACCAAGTAATTTGGGGAATCCTTAGAACAATAAAATCTAATTACCATTAACGTGTATCCCGTAATGTCAAAATCATACGAAAAGCATGAAATAAAACATAATTAAACCATGAGAAATATTATTCAACCATAAATATACAAAACCCCCAACCATTATATCAAAACCATAATAATAGAATGAAAACGAAACATTAAAACACATTTTCTTTGTAAAATAACAATGAGGGAGGAGCAATATGGCTTAGACAAAAAGGAAGACGAAGAGAATCACTCTTGAAATCCCCTAATTGATTGTCTTGAAGAATTCCTAGCCTCTTGCTTGAATAAAGAGTTTAAGAGATATTTTAAGAGTATTTGATTGAGAATAATAGGTTAATGAAATCCCAAAAGGTGTTTAATGTTGTGGTATCCAAAAGAGATGAAAGAGGGAAATATTTAAAATAACCCCATCTTAAAACTGTAAAAATACCACATATTGTTATGAGTTGACCCCTTGACTCATGACCACAAAAGACAACTCATACCATCGAGTTATCAACAAGATAGTCAGTTGGACACCCTCACACTGTCCAACATATGACTCCCTGACCCCCACTCGTGACCATACCATACGACTCTTATGGTCCAGTCTAACCCATGATTGAATCCAACGGAATTTACATTAGACAAGACTTGTCACAATAACTTGTAACATATCCCCATGGCTCTTAGTTATCAACCTTAGTGCCAAGTAAAAATACTATGTTTCTGATTTGATGAAGGATAATCTTAATGACCAGT
Source organism: Capsicum baccatum var. pendulum (assembly GCA_030864225.1). Taxonomy (NCBI): domain Eukaryota; kingdom Viridiplantae; phylum Streptophyta; class Magnoliopsida; order Solanales; family Solanaceae; genus Capsicum; species Capsicum baccatum. Next base: position 193,306,822 of record CM061558.1, on the reverse strand, counting down.
CACCACACCTAACGGCCCATACCATAAAATAATACCCATAACATAAACTCAATTATCATCTCTGAACACCTTATGAGTTGGGTCACCTAAACCGTACCCACATAGTACAACTCATAGGTAAGTCGTTACATGGACAGTAAGTTCAAAGATCAGGAACATTTTTAGGTCTAAAAACTAGGGTAATCTAATTCTCCCCTACTTGGATCATTCATCCTCGGTTAATGGAACAAGGCAGTACAAGCATGTTTAGGACACCATACCCCTCTACACTTATCTTCAACTAAATTAGAAAACAAAGATGGCAAGAAAATCAATCTTTCCTTTTAATTAAACGAGAAAAAAAGATGTTAAGAATAATATATACCTTATGCATGAATTACTAGAGCAAAAAATAGGAATGGATACTTGGATTTCATGTCCTCTTCAGTTTCCCGTGTAGCCTCTTTAACCTTATGGTTCCTCTATAGAACATTTATCAAGGCCATGTCTATGGTCCACAACTGGTGAACCTAGCAATCTAATATCTCAACCAAGATCCCCTCATAATATAGGGAATATGAAATACAATATCCTTGATAGAAAAAATATACGGTGGATCACCCATACACTTCCTCAAATAGAAACATAGAATATCGGGTGAATAGAGCTCAAACTGGAAGACAACTCTAACTCATATGGAACATTGCCAAAGATTCTCAAAATCAAGTATGGACTAACATACCGGGGACTATGCTTCCCCTACTTCCCAAACTGCATTGCTCACTTGATGGGAGAAACCTTTAAGAAAACACTATCCCCAACCTCAAACTCCAACTTTGTTCGTCTCATATCCGCATTGGACTTTTACTGACTTTGGGAAGCCTTAACTTTATCCTGAATCACCTTCAAGCCACATTCAGGCAAAACATGTCTACCTTAGCAACCTCAAACCACCAAATAGGATATCTATATCTCCTACCATACAGTGCCTTAAAAAGAGCAATTCTATTTCTAGAGTGATAGAGATTATTGTAGGAAAACACTATAATAGGCAAATGCTCAACCCAACTACTACCATAGTCAATCATAAAAAATAGAAGCATATCCTCTAATGTCTAAAAATTTCTTTTTGGTTGTCCAGCCGACTATGGGTGAAAGTTGTACTAAGACTCTCCTTGGTCTGCAAAAATTTCTTAAACAACCGCCAGAGGTGAGATGAAAACTACATACCGCAATTTGAGATGATAGAAATATGCACCTTATGTAACTTAACAATCTCTTGGAGGTATAGCCTTGCATAATTCTCTATCAAAAAATTGCTCCTCATAGGCAGGAAATGAGCAGATTTTGTCATCCTATCCATAATGATCCAAACTGAATCAAACTGATTTCAAGAAAGAGGAAGACCGGTAATGAAATCCATGTTTATCACTCCCAATTTCTATATAGGTAGATAGATTTATTGATACAATCCTCCAAGCTTCATAGGCTTAACTTTCACTTGTTGTCACACCATGCACTTAGCCATAAAACTAGCCATGAACCCGAGGGACCACAAGCTAACCCATGACTGATATCTATAGATGTATACTGCAAATCATGATATAATGATGTGGAATACATGGAACTTAAAGGCCATAAGATTCAACTGAATACAATCATGTGGGTGAAAATACCCAAAACAACTCACTCAAAATGTAAATCTGAAAATAAATCTAAAAGCCTCTAATCTATCTGAATAAGGAGTTGAAGGAACATGTCTCCAACTAACTCCATAAAACTAAACTGAAGAAATAAATAGATGAGTAAAATCATATTATCCTCGAATCAATGAGGACTCACTGTGTCTCTACAACTGGAATGCTACCGCTACTGCTGGGCTGGAGCTCGTGTCTCAGAACCTATGCTGTAATATGAAAAGAAAGCACCATAGCGCAAATACGTCAGTACATCTGGAGTTATGAGTATACGAGGAAGGTAGGCCAAACATAAAGGGTTTCATGCATAAAAAACACTAACTGATTAATATGAACGTGGAAGTGCATGACTTAATCTTACTGAATGCTATTAACTGGCGGAATGTTACTGATATCTTACAACTGACTAAGATCTTGAGGTTTTCCTGAGTCACATGATTGATAAAGTCTATGGAATGATAACTCGAGTTTGGATATCATGAATTATAACATGGATCTAAGCACATAACTATATTTTTTGGGTACAAGTACCCCCAGGACTCGATGGAAGGAAACTGACACACATGGCTGACTCGATCATAAGAATAGAGTCCATAATTTATAATATCATAAGTAGGGATCTCATACTAAGCATGGTTATGAACAATGTATTTCATGGAAAGGATTTCATATCACATGGAAGTACTTTCACAATCTTAATATCATGTTCACTGCATAATCATACTGGCATCACATACCAATAGCATGGAAGTTTATGTGGATTGCATGGTTATCATACATCTTGTTCATAAGTTTGATTTGCAAGTAAACATAGCATAATATCATAAGAATAGTTCATGAGTATTCCAACAACATTTACAATGCACATTTTCAACATAGAAGTCATTGGAACGTAAGGGCATGTCATGACTCCTTCACTAAGTCACAATTTAGCTATGTTGCATGATATCTAGTTTCTTAGCCATTTTATCAAACAACTTACATGAACATCTTAATAATAGGTGAAATAATCAAATTATACATCATGAACAACCAAATTTACATGTTTCCAACTCATATGATATCATGAATTCATAAAAACATATAAAGATTCTATCATGGGAATCACCAACTATCAACAACATGATCATAAACACCCAACAATATAGAAATCATACCATATTAACATCGATTTATACTCAATCAAATATGACCCTTGCAAAATCGAACAATAAAACTTGATAGATTCAAAAACTCTTAGCTTGTATTACCTTAAGTGACTCATATGAACATTCATAATTCACAATAAGCTATCATATCAGTAGGATATTCATTGAAAGTTATGTACTCAAGTATGAATCATAGGATAGGAGATTTAATACTTAGGAATTCTTATTCACTTCCTAGCTTAGAAATATGTGGGGTATATCAACAATACCTCAAATTCTGCTCATGGTTTTTGAAATCATCAAAGTGCATTTTTTAACTCAAAATAAACATGGAATTTCATAATTCAATCATATCATACACAAAATCATCAATAAGATACTTTGGGTGAAAACCTTATCTTAACATCATGAAAAATTTGGTGAAAAACATAATTTTGGGCACAAGGACAACAGAATTGTCCTTATTCAAACCCTACATACATTGGATATTGAAATAGATGAACAAGTTTGCTTTTGAGACTCTATTTAGGTTATTGAAGAAGTATTCTTGAAGCTCTTGAGTTCAAAACTTTGAATCTTAAACCAATTTAGACAATAAAATAATGGAATCTTGGAATTCTTGGATTTTAGTTTTGGAGATTAGATTTTTAATTCGAGAGAAACTGATGAAAATAAGCCTAATTGTAATACCCCGAGACTCTAACCAATAGTGAAATAATGACACAATCTCATGACAAGTAAATTATAGTTCTTTCGTTGTTTTCTGATCAACGGTGATGTGTATTAAGGCCTCAAAGATATCCTAGTGATTAGGTGAATCAAAACATTCCTTTCTAATTGAGTTTTTGCGAAGGATATTGCCATAATCAATTTCAAATGAGCATATACCTCATTATACAAAGAATTATTGAGCTCATGACCTACTGATGTGTGAGCAAAAATGAACACATTTAATAGTTTTTAGCTCAAAGTAAATATGAATTCTGAAGCATCTTTTGTTGTTTTGATGTGTTTGATATGATATTGCAGAAAAAGGCTGAAGAAATAAGAATAAATAATAATGGAGCAAAAAATTTGAAAATCAGAGCAAAATAGAAGAAAACATGGCTGACGACCTCCCTAATAAGTCATCAGCCTCTTGATAGCCCATCAACATTGGATTCAACCTTAACTAGGGAGTTGCAGTTTGTGGAGCTGTTCTGACAATGATGATGATGTGGCGTCAAAGTCGTGATAAGGCGTCAAGAATGACGTTTGCCTTAAGAAGAAAGTTAGCATTAGAAGAAGATATCTGAAGACATCGGTGATACGCCATGACATCCCTAAAGCGGCGTCATCCACATGATCAACCTAAGATAGAACCTGAAGGCAACTGAAGCCTCACTGGAACTATCCGTGATAGGGCATTAACTTCTTGACATGGCATCAGCCTGGGTGTCACCTATTCCGGACAATTTTATTAATTTTGTTATTTTATTTTCTTAATTAGGATTTAGTATAAACAACATCTTTTAGGGTTTTTTATGAGGGGATTAATAATTCATATATCATAAATCAACTCTAGGAAGAAAGACATGTATTTTTGCTCTCTTTCATAAATCCTTCTTGTGTTTTCAAATCAACTATTTTTGGGGTTTCTACCTTGTGATTAAATTGGAGGAACTACTTGTTGTTTTCTACCCATTTGCCAATTTATCATTATAATCATGAATTCAACTTGTTATTTTGTTCATCAAATCATGAGCGGCTAATTTTATTAGCCGGAGTTATGGGATCCATGGATTAGGGTTTGCTATGATACTTGGTGTTTAACAGATTCAAAGAGTAGTAAAATATCTCAAGTTTCTATTGTTTTAACTAAAATCTAGTGGTGGCAAACATTATGTTATGCCATTGATTTTATTTGCTTCTAACGGAGAAATAGACTAGTGGATGTAAATGATCAACAGGGACTCAGAAGTTACCAACCTTCTATTTAATGGTTAACGCCCTAACTGGACTAATCTGCTTGAGATAACATCCTGTTCGAAATAGATAAGTTATCTAAGTTTGAGAGAATTAGATAATAAATTGTCTAGGGAGGTCGTGAGATAAGTCAGATAGTATAATTGTTAGGGATATTTTGTTGTTCTACATATTTCGAGAATCTCTAGCATTACCTAGTATCTATCAATTTGATGAAACCCTTGGTGAACATAGCTCTGGTTTCGCATATATCTTGATTACAAACACTGAAGTATTGAAAGTGATATTTAACACACCGTGAACTTAAACCCCTATCTTTTGGAAGATGTAAACTACCAGTAAAATCTTTCGTAAACAAATCGAAGTTCACACCCTATTCCCTGTAGGATTTGACCCTAACCTAGTTGTGTTTTATATTGACAATGATCGCTTACACCCATTCAAGAGTATAATTTGAGCGTTATCAAAAAAGGTGCCGTTGTCAGGAAATACAGTTGCAGACTGAAAATTTTGTGTGTGAAAATTTGTGGATAGATAAGTTTCCTTGCTATATGTGTTCTTGTTTTTTTGTTCATTCGTAGAATCTGTATAGGTTACACTAAACAATAGTCAATTCAAAACATCACAGCACGAGTAGTATGGCTAAAAAACTATTGCGGTAAGAGAATGATGATGTTGTTGATATTGATGATGTCGATGGAGCAGGGGCAACGGGTACGATCATTCCCCCTTTGTTGGTACCTTGAGATAAGTTCAATACTACTAGAACAATGATTCAACTATTAAATCTGAAGGGATTTTTTGGAGGCCTTCATGCAGAAGACCCTAACCTGCATCTGGTGAATTTTGTCAGAATTTGCAGGTCCTTTGATAATTTGGGGGTAAGCCAGAGCGCTATCCATTTGAGGCTATTTCCATTTTCCATATCAGGAGAGGCTACATTGTTGCTAAAGAAGTTGACACCTGACTCTATAACCAACTTAAGGAAGTTGAGAGGATCTTTCCTAGAAAGGTTCTTTCCGCCATCCACAAGGGTGCAATTAAGCAATGAGATCAATAATTTTAGATAGTTTCCAAATGAGACTTTACAGGAAACTTGGGAGAGATTCAAGAAAAAGATTACACAATGTTCAAACCACAATATGATTGGCATACATTTAATGGAGACTATGTACAGAGCTTTTAACTTTGTGATGAAGCCAATGGTAGATAACATTGCTGAAGGGTCATTTGTTTCTCTCTCATTCGAAGATGCTGCTAATATGCTCAATAGGATGACCAAATTAAATAGGGCATTGTACACCAGTGATTCTGTGGTGGCAAGACCAACTATTCCTGTTTGAATGAATAATTAACAGTGCAAAAGGGATGAGGAGAAGGATCAAGACATAGCCTATCTTAAGACTTAAATAGACCTACTAACCATATATTTATTGTCAAGAAGGATGGAATAGGTAAAAGCTGTAATGATTTAGGATCGGGCTGATATGGAACCTGAAGAAGAAGTAAACTACTTTGCTAATCAAGTCGGTTTCTGAGGCTTTAGCCAAGGGAATCAAGGTTGAAACGAGTGTGACAATCTTAATCATAGAGACATGGATCAAGAAAACTAGAGATGCAACAATGACAAAAATGGGTTGTATGTTCGTGCGGGAAATCAAGAAGCTGATGCAACTAGTTCAGGAAAGTGGTCCATGGAAGATATGATGAAAGAACTATTAAAAGGAGTAGAGGGTACCAATGCTAGAGTAGCTAGTGTGAGGAGTGAATTTTCCAGTATTTATTGATTGGTTACTTAATATTAAACTTCTATCTAGTGGCTAGAGAAACAGATGAGTCAACTATATTCAACACCTAACCATGGAAAAAGTGGTACTTCACCTACTCAAACACCTAGGATTAGAAAACTGACGATTTATGTCTAGCGATCACCACTAAGAGTGGTAAAATTTTATCTGGCCTTGATGTAGCAAAATCTATAAATATTGAGGAAGTTGAAGAAGAACTAGCAGAACTGCACCCACAGAAGTCTAAGAAACTAAATAGTTCAGTTGATATGTCAGACAACGAGAAGGAAGAGGAAGTGGTGCTGAAACTAAAGGCAGATGACGCAAAGTTCAGCAAATTCCTAGCAATGCTTCAAAAATTGACTATAAATATGACTTTGATCGAGGCACTTGAGAAAATACTAGGGCATGCAAAATTTATGAAAGACCTTATTACCAAGAAGCGAGCAGTGACTTACTAACTAGAAGCAGATCTCCACCTTTGAAGTGCCATTTCCAAAAGGACATTGATGCAAAAAAAGTCAAATCCTGGTGCTGTCATTATTCCCTGCACGATTAGAACCATGGAAATTAATAAGGCACTATGTGATCTGGGGCAATTGTTAATCTAATGTCGTTGACTATTTACAAATAGTTAGGCCTACGGAATTCCATACCTACCAACATGAGGCTGGTGATGGATGACAGATTAGTAAAGCAAGCTATTGGCATTCTGTATGATGTATTGGTAAAGGTCTCAAATTACATTTTCCCTATGGACTTCATCATTCTGGATTGTTGGGTGGACTTTGAGGTACCCAGAAGCGTGTTAATTGATTTGATAGTGAATGAACTCTTATTCAGGGTGAACGATGAAGAGGCATGGTTGAATGAGAGCAGATTAATAAAGCAACATAAGGAAATGAGCATGTTTACAGTGGTTGATGTGTATTTTGAGGACAAACAGGATGTAGTCAAAACTGAATAGCTTATGATTGTGCCTTTAGCCGCAGTTGTGATGAACTATGAAAGTGAAGGAATTAAGGGGTATGAAGAGATAGTTTGTGCCTTGACTGGTGTGGGCTCGTATTCTTATGCTCCTAAAAATCTCGACCGTGATCTAGCTAGTAGACCAACACAACTAGTCAAGCCATCCATTGAGGAACCTTTGGTGTTGGAATTGAGTGAGGTACCGGGTCACTTATGATATATGTTTTTGGAGAAAGGGAAAATGCTACCGGTTTTTATTATAGCTAATTTAGAAGAACAATAGGTGAATTCACTTGTCTCAGCACTTCAGAGATACTAGAGAAATATCGGATGGACTATCGCAGATATTATGGGCATTCATCCTCGCATCTATATGCATAAAATCAAACTAGAAGAAAATTGTACTCCTATGATTGAACATCAGTGCTATCTGAATCCACCAATGCAGGAGGTGGTTAAAAAAGAGATTATTAAGTAGTTGGATGCAGGAGTGGTCTACCCGATTTATGACAGTAAATGTGTAAGTCCAGTTCAATGCGTGCCTAAGAAAGGGGGTATGAAGGTGGTTCCAAATGAAAAGAATGAGCTAATTCAACTTAGACAAGTCATAGGATGGAGAGTCTACATGGATTACCACAAGCTAAACTTGTGGACTTTGAAGGACCACTTCCCAGTGCCTTTTATGGTCTAGATCCTTGATAGATTGGCGGGTAGGGAGTGGTATTGCTTCTTGGATGGTTATTCTTGATATAACCTAATCTGCACTGCTCCGGAAGATCAAGAGAAGAAGACATTTACTTGCCCATATGGCACTTTTTCATTTAAGAGGATGCCATTTAGTCTATGCAATGCACCAACCACTTTTCAATGATGTATGATGTCTATCTTCTCTAACATGGTGGAAGACACTATAGAGGTCTTCAAGGATGATTTCTCAGTGGTGGGTGATTTATTTGAAATGTTTCTAGAGAATCTGAATTTGGCCTTGCAGAGATGTGTTGAATTTAATCTAGTACTTAACTAGGAAAAATGTCACTTTATTGTAAAGGAGGGTATCGTGATGGACCACAAAATTTTTGAAAAAGGGATTGAAGTTGATCGAGCAAAGGTAGAAGTTACCGAGAAATTACCACCTCCTATTTTAATAAAGGGAGTGCATAGTTTTCTTGGTCATGCTGTATTCTATCAGAGATTTATAAAAGACTTCTCCAAAGGTGAAAATCCACTTTGCAAGTTGTTGGAGAAGGAAGTGAAATTCCTTTTCGATGAAGAATGGTTGAAGGCATTTGACTTCCTTAAAAAGAAACTTATTGAGGCTCCAATTATTATTGCACCTGACTGGGCAAAACCCTTTGAACTAATATGTGATGCAAGTGGTGTTACGCAGAGAGCTGTATTGGGACAAAAAAGAGATAAAATTGTTTCACCCATTATATTATGCCAGCAAAACGCTAAATGGAGCATAAAAAAATTACACAGTTACCAAACAGGAGCTGCTGGCTGTGGTGTATGCTTTTGAGAAATTCAAATCTTATCTACTTGGGACTAAAGTAGTAGTCCATACAAACAGTGCTGCCTTGTGGTACTTGATGGCCAAAAAGGATGCTGAACCAAGGCTTATCAGATAGGTGTTGCTACTGGAAGAGTTTGATTTCGAAGTCAAAAATAGAAAAGGTTGTGAAAACCAGGTTGTAGATCATCAATCTACAATGGAAGGTGGCCAGGAAGTTAATTTTGAAACACAGATAAATGATATATTTCGAGATAAGGAGATTTTGGCAACTGCTATGGAAGCACTGCCCTGGTATGTAGATTATGGAAATTACGTTGTGAGTGAGCTCCTCCCAGAAAATATTTCATCCCCCCAAAGGAAGAAGCTCTTGCATGATGTAACACATTATTTTTAGGATGAGCCTTATCTTTTTAGGCAATGTATAGACAATATCATACATAGATGCATCCCTGAAGTAGATGTATGGTGTATACTAGAGGCATGTCATGCTTCTCCAGTTGGTGGTTACCATGGAGATTATAGAACAGCTAGATAGGTGTTATAGAGTGGCTATTATTGCCCAACATTATTTAAAGATGCCCAGAAGTTTGTAAAGAAATATAACCAGTGTCAAAGACAGGGGTCAATTTCTAAACGGTAAGAAATGCCCTTGACTACGATGCTTGAAGTGGAGTTATTTGATGTGTGGGGTATTGACTTCATGGGTTTGTTTGTAAGTTCTTGTGGAATGAAGTATATTCTAGTTGTTTTTAATTATGTTTCTAAATTGGTCGAACTGCTGCATTGGCTGACAATGAGGGAAGCAGAGTTGTTGCTTTCCTCAAAATGAACATCTTCTCTCACTTTAGTGTACCACGCACTATCATATATGATGAAGGAACTCACTTTTGGAACAAATTATTTCAGGCAACTCTAGAAAAGTATGGTGTAAAAAAACATAGAGTCGCTTCTCCATACCACCAACAAACTAGTGGGCAGGTGAAGGTGTCGAATTATGAAGTTAAGGCTATCCTAGCCAAGACGGTGAGTGCTAGCTAAAAAAATTGGTCGCCAATGCTTGATGATGCCTTGTGGGCATACCGAACTACTTTGAAGACGCCTATTTAAATGTCACCATTCCAACTGATCTATGGAAATACGTGCCATTTTCCAATAGAGCTGGAGCACAAGGCTTTATGGGCACTCAAAAAGTTTAATTTGAATTGGACGGAAGCGACAAAACTGAGATTAGGGCAATTGAATAAGATGGATGAATTATGTCTCAGGTCATATGAACGAGCAGATTAGTATAAAGAAAAGATAAAAAAGTACCATGACTAGAAGATAGAGAAGCGAGAGTTCAAAAAAAAAAACTTAGTGCTTCTGTTTAATTCCAGACTTAAGTTGTTCCCTTGAAAGCAAAAATCTAAATGGTCAGGCCTTTTTAAAAAGAATCGAGTCCACTCATCTCGAGTAGTGGAGCTTCAAAATGAAGATGGTAGTATATTTAAAGTAAATAGGCAATGGGTAAAGCTTTACATTGGACCAGACAAATCAGTGAAAAGCATCATCATTATTTCTCTCGATTAAGTATGAGGTAATCGAGATACCTACATAGTGCCATGACGTTAAATCAAGCGCTACATAGGAAGTAACCTATGATCCCTGAGAATAACCCACTCTACGTATATCCTAACTCTTAGTTTCATTTTTTTTGATTTTATAGTAAGGGTGTAGGGTAGCATGTTGCTGTAGTATATTTTGTAAATAACTAGGAGTAGTGCAAGTTCTGTAGGCAGTTAACTAATTTTGTAAGTTTGAACACCTCTCCGTAGGTTTGTCTTGCATGACTATATGAATTACACCTTAGTGTGACCACTGTGCATCTCATCATGGAATTAGTTTAGTTACCTGACCATCAGTGCTTAACAATTACATGAACCAAATAGGTAGTAGCCAGTGATATTGCTTGTGTGCCATGTGTGTGTAAGACTATGCCGAGTTCTCTTTTAAGTGTCAAATCTAGAACTGGCTTGATTCGTCTTACCATAGTGGAGAGATAGAGGTTACGAAAGGATCATAGGACATTTTGGACTATAAGCAACTTTTAGCCTAAATGACTTCCCTGAATGTACAAAATCCCTTGATCCCAATTTTGAGCCATAATTGACCATTTTTCTTTCTATGAAACTTACCACCTTCCTTTTTGAAACCATAATGAACCTGTTTTAACCATGGTCCTCCTTGGACACTGTGCACCTTAACGTAAGCAAATAGCCTAAGTTGAGAATGGCTATCATAGGGGTGCATGATATAAGTTAGGTATGAAGAAGGGTAGAGTAAAAGAGAAAGAATCAAATAAAATGAATGAAAAGAGGGTGTTGGTGAAAAAGATCAAGAAAAGAAACTCTTCTTGAATAAAAAAGAAGTGCACCCATCCTGAAAGTGTGATGAAGAAAATAGAAATGGTAAAAAAAGGAGAAATATAGAAAAAGAAAAGAAAAAAAACAGAGAAAAAGAGGTTAATAAGTGGACACCAAGAGTTAAGGTATTTCTAAGGAGTTTAGTCACTCTAAATTCCATATAATATCATACCATACCTAGCCTATGTTACAAGCCAAAGAAAGACCTATAGTGATCCTAGCTTACCTATCTGGAAACCTTTGTAATGACGATAAGGGCAAGCATATGGTATTTGGCATACACTGGTTTGAAATTCATTCTAAGAGTGAGTATTTTAGTGATGATCCCCGTGTTTATATTTTTGATGTATGACATGAGAAAAAAAAGGGAATTTCATGTTGTGAGGGCACACTAGTATCTTCCTAAGTTACTTACTTATTTGGGTAGTGTACATTGATACATGCATAATTGTTGGTACTTATTTGATTCCATTGGTAGAAAAAAGCTTTTGTGTTACATTTTTGCTTTTCAATAAATTTCACAATAATTTTGAGTTGGTCGACATTGGAGATGGTAAACTAAGTTTTGAGCTAAGTTGGTTGTTGACTGCTGAATGTTCATTGTAAACAAGCAATTGTTGTAAGTTGAGGGTGTTGATGTATGAGAAAAAGCTAACACATTTAATGTTTTTTAGCTCAAAATTATTGTGAATTTTGAAGAAACTCTTGTTGTTTTGATGTGTTTACTCATGATCTTGTAGAGAAAGGCTGAAGAAATGAGAAAAAACAATAATGGAGCAAAAGAGTTGAAAATCTGATCAAAATAAAAGAAAACATGGCTGACGACCTCCATGATAAGTCGTCAGGCTCATGATAGCCTATCAGCATTAGCGTCAGCTTTAAACAAGGAGTTTTAGTTTGAGGAGCTGTTCTAACAATGCCGGTGACGTGGCGTCAAAGTCGTGATAAGGCATCAAGAATAGCATCAGCCTTAAGTAGAAAGTTAGCATGGGAGGAGGGAATCTGACGACGTTAGTGATACACCATGAGAACGCTGATGCAACGTCAACTACATCGTCAGCCTAAGATAGAACCTGGAGGCAACTGAATCCTCCCTGACGCCATTCATGATAGGGCATCAACTTCTTGACGCAGCGTCAGCCTGAGCGTCACCTATTCTAGACAATTTTATTGATTTTCTTATTTTATTTCCTTAATTAGGATTTAGTATAAGTAACATCTTTTAGGGTTTTTTATAAGGGGCTGAATAATTTATCTATCAGACATCAACTCTAAGAAGAGATACATGTATTTTTACTCTCTTTCATAAATTATTCTTGTATTTTTGTATAAACTATATTTGGGGTTTCTACATTGTGATTAAATCAGAGGAACTACTTGTTGTTTTCTACCCAGTCATAAGTTTATCATTATAATCATGAATTCAACTTGTTATTTCATTCATCAAAACATGAGCGGCTAATTTCATTAGCAAAAGTTATGGGATCCATGGATTTGTGTTTGATATGATACTAGGTGTTGAACAGATTCAAAGAGTAGTAAAACATCTTGAGATTTTGTTGTTTTAACTAAAATCTAGTGGTTGCAAATATTAGGTTATTCCTTAGGTTTTATTTGCTTCTAACAAAGAAATAGACTAGAGGACGTGAATGATCAACAGGGACTCAGAAGCTACCAACCTTTTATTTAATGATTAATGTCATAACTAGATTAATCTACTTGAGATAATATGCTATTGGAAATAGATAAGTTATCTAAGTTTGAGAGAATTAGATAATAAATTGTTTGGAGAGGTCGAGAGGTATGTCAGATAGTATAATCGTTAAGGATATTCTGCTCTTCTACTTATTCCAAGAATCTCTAGAATTACCTAGTATCTGTCAATTCTCGAAACCCTTGGTGATTATAGCTCTGGCTTCCCATTTATCTTGATTACAAAAGCAGAATATTGAAAGTGATATTTAACAGACCATGAACTTAAACCCCTATCTTTCGGAAGCAGTAAACTACCAGTAAAATCTTTTGTAAACAGATCAAAGTTCACACCCTATTCCCTGTGGGATTCGTCCCCAACCTAGTTGAGTTTTGTATTGACAATGATCGCTTACACCCATTCAAGAGTTTAATTTGAATTTTATCACCTACCAAATGATATATAATTGAATTAGCCTTCCAATTATACAAATTTCACCCAAATTCGGTATCTAAGCCAAGAGTTATGCCCAATTTACTCTAGAATGTCAAGCTATAAAATTGAGTGATGACATTTTATGATAAGCTATCACAGGGGTAACGACTTATCACCAATGTCATCAGTCTTACGAAGATTTTCACCCCCAGTGATGACATTTTGTGATAACTTGTCACGAATGTTAAGACTTATAACCAATGTTGTCAACCTTAAGTAGAAAATCATAAAATCCACCCATTTTGTGACAACATTTTGTGACGACTTGTCACAAGTCTATTGACTTGTCATGAATGTCGTTAGCTATTTTTTCCAGCAATTAAAGGATGTTTTTCCAAGGGTATTTTGATCTTTTCTAATCTTTTGGAAGCCCCTAAATATATGAGAATCGCCATCTAAACCCTAATTTCTTCATTCTCTTTTCTAATTTTTTTATGAAATATATCTATTGTTTTTATTTAAGGACATTAATCTTCCAAAAATTATTCATAGATTTTCAACATTTCTTCAAGTATCAAGTTACTCATAGTGTGGTGTTGGAGAATCATTTATTACAAGTGCTGATATAGTCTCAATCACTAGAATTCATCCAATTTCAAAGATTAAGTTATGTGTGATTCTGAACAAGAGCAATTCATTTGTTCTTATGCCCAAAACTTTGATTTCTATCATGGATTTATATGATGTTGCAAGTGGGTTTATACCCAATTACTTCATCATGAGATTATTAGAATATAAATTGGTCAAGCTTTCTTATATATGATTATTTTTCTCTTACCATGTTATGACTTGATATTTAATATTGTGAATTTCAGATTTCTACAATGAGCTTATATTTTAAGTGCTTTCAAGATATGATTTATGAGTTGAAAAGTTGAGCTATTTATGATGATTTATGAGGTTTTTATCATATGATTTATTTACTTTGAGATCATGAAAAGTATGTTTAAATCTAACTCAAGTAATGTGAGCCATCATTGTACATATGCATATTTATATGAAATTGATGATGATATTTGCATTGTTGCATGCACCCCCACATACTCAGTACATTCCAAAGTGTTGACCCACATATTATCTTATGGACTACATTTTCTCATAATGTAGGTTCAGGTACTCAGCCGCAGATGCATTAGTAATATTTGAGGGTCTCAACTATGTTCCCTTAGTGGTGAGTCCTCATGGTTCGAGGACCGTGTCTACATTTTTGATGATATCATTCTATTGTTATGGCTTTCATACTTTTTAAGTCAATTTGGGGTTTTTCCCAATGGCTCCTTGATTTTGATTTATAAAGGCTTTGTCAGATAGAGGGTTGGTATGTACAAATATTCAATATATTTTGGTTGTACAGT
Organism: Capsicum baccatum var. pendulum; assembly: GCA_030864225.1. Lineage (NCBI taxonomy): Eukaryota > Viridiplantae > Streptophyta > Magnoliopsida > Solanales > Solanaceae > Capsicum > Capsicum baccatum. The sequence goes on along the minus strand of CM061558.1, from coordinate 193,291,819 downwards.
CTAGTATTATCCAGTATTTCTCTTGAACAGGATGTGGTATATCATTGTGTTGTGCATGACTATTATTCAATTGAGTTCCTCGTGGTAGTGTCCAGCTCCGAGGGTTAGCTTACGACAACGTGTAGCCCTAAGCACCGTGTGGCATCTCGGGATGGAATTTCAAGGCATTAAAAATCTTGGTATTAGAGACCAAGGTTGATGGAGTCCTAGGGAGTCTGACAAGTTGTGTTACTTAGAATCTTGACCATCGGTGTGTAGTGCGCCATATCTATGAGAAAGAGGCTACAGAATATTTTAGGAAAAATTATTTCTTTTTTCTAAAGTTTTATCATGCCTACAACTGTCTCTTTATTTGGTATTAACTCATTCTCTCTTATAATAGAAAATTCCTCCTCGCCGAGCTCGTAGAAATAATGAGAAACCTAAACACATTGATCCCTTGAATGAGAATGTGTCTAATGCAAAATTCCGGGTAGCTTTTTAGGCTCTAGCCCAGGCATTTATCGCCTATGCTCAAGATAACACCCAGGATACCATTTTGCCTTAGCAAGAGGATACTCTTCTGCAACTTGAGTTTATATCTTTATACGCATGAATCCGCCTGAGTTCTATGGGTCGAACGTAGGTAAAGATCCACAAATGTGGTTGGATGAGGTTGGAAAGATAACCCATATTATGCATATGACTGAGGAGAAGAGTGTTGAATTGGCTACCTATCGAATAAAAGATATTAAATATGATTGGGTAGAGATATGGAGGATAAGTAGAGGGGAGGATGTTGCTCCCATTATTTGGCAATTATTCCAAGATGCATTCTTGGATAGATTAATTCCTCTTGAGATGAGGGAAACAAATATTGAGGAATTCTTGAATGTGATACAAGGCTCCAATACTGTTAAGAAGTATTTAATTAGATTCAATAAGTTATCATAATATGCGCTTAGTATGATGGCTAACTCCAGGACCATCATGAGCAAGTTCATGACTGATGTATCGAGTCACATTGTAAAATAGTGTAGATCTGCTATGCTTAATAGAGAGATAGAACTTTGTCAGTTGATAATACATACCCAACAGATTAAAGCTGATAAGGTAGAAGAGAGGGAAAGAGTAAGAGGGAATAAAAGAGCTAGATTAGAGCAATAGAAATCTAGTAAGTCCAGATTCCACAGATGGAATCGGCCTTAATTTTAGGGATGACCGTTTATGCTTGCGCCTTCCTCATTTATTGATCCCACACTTAGAAGTTGGCAGGAGCAGGTGAACAGGCCTATCCTGTGTATGTCTCAGGAAAGTGTAAGTAAAAACCTTGTCCTTCTTATTATGCCAAGTATGGTATAGATTATTTGGGCGAGTGTTTTGTTAATCAAAAGGGTTTCTTTTGTTGTAGCAAGTTGGGATACCGACTTAGATATTATCTATATGCTAGATAGAGAAGTCGAAATACTCATCCCCAGAGTCAAGATACTAATGCCCCCGCTCCCGTAGTCTGCCCAGTTCCTCCTTAAGGCACCTCTTCTAGTACTGCTAGCGGTTTGCGCTAGAATTGCTTTTATGCTATACCACCTTACCAGGAGCAGAGGAATCTCTAGGTGTTTTCACTGGTTTGATCCATGTATTTCATTCCTATATGTATGTTCTGATGGATCTCGGTCCTAGTTTCTCTTATATGAGACCTGTAGTTGCTGTAAATTTTAAAATGGACCCTGAACAGATTCTTGAGCCTATTGTGGTTTCTACCCCAGTAGGGGAATCTGTTAGTGCTAAGCGTATGTATAAGAAGTGTCTTGTCACTTTCCTTCATCAGGTCGTATATGCTGATTTAATTAAGCTAAATATGGTTGATTTTAATGTTATTCTTGGTATGGATTGGATTCACTAGTCCTATGCGTCTATAGATTGTCGTACCTGAGTGGTGATATTTCAGTTTCCTGAAGAGCCTATTTTTGAGTGGTTTGGGAGCTTTGTAACTCCGAAGAGCCATTTCATATCGTACCTCAAAGCTAGGAAGTTGATTTCCAAAGGTTTCATCTATCACCTAGTTCGAGTTAAGGACCTCAAGTCAGAGACTATGACTATTTAGTCAGTTACCATTGTTAATGAGTTTGCCGATGTTTTCTTGGAAGATCTCCCAGGGGTCCCAGCTGATAGTGAAATAAAATTTGGGATTGATCTCCTTCTCGGAACTCAGTCTATTTCCCTTACTCCGTACTGTATGGCTCTCACATAACTTAAAGAGTTGAAGAAGCAACTCAAATATCTCTTATACAAAGTCTTTATCAGACCTAATATTTCCCCGTGGGGTGCACCTATTGTATTCGTGCATAAGAAAGATGGTATATTGTATAGGTTCATTAATTACCATCAACCTAACAAGGTAACTATCAAGAACAAGTACTTTCTTACTTGAATTGATGACTTGTTTGATCAGTTATATGGTGTGAGCAACTTTTCAAAAATAGACCATAGATCCGACGATCATTAGCTTAAAGTGAGAGAGTGTGATATTCCAAAGATAGCCTTCCGAACATGTTATGATCACTTTGAGTTTCTTGTCATGTCTTCGGGTTTAACCAACGCTCCAGCAGCCTTCATGGACCTTATGAATTGAGTTTTCAAGCATTATCTTGATATGTTTGTCATAGTATTCATAGATCATATTCTTGTATATTCTCGAAGTGAGGATGATTATGCCCAGCATATTATAATTGTCATGCAAACTCTTCGAGATCTTTAATTATTCGCTAAATTTAGCAAGTGTGAATTTTGGCTAAGGTTAATTGCTTTTTTGGGTAACATTTTTCGTTTGAAGGCATTAGAGTCGATCCCCAAAAGACAAAACTTGTAAAAAATTGGCCTAAACCTACCTCTCCATCTGGACATTAAGAGTTTGTTGGGTCTATCTAGTTAGTACCATCATTTTCATAAGGTTTTCTTTTCCATTGTGTGTCACATGAAGCGATTGACCTAAAAAAAGGTAAAGTTCCTATTGTCGGAACCTTGAGAGAAGAATTTTCAAGAGTTAAAGACTCGACTCACTTTAGCCTCTGTGTTAGCTTTACTCATTGGTGCTGATGGCTTTGTTGCATATTATGATACTTATAGAGTTGGTTTGGGTTATGTGTTGATGCAGAGGGTTAAAGTTATAGCTTATGCCTCCACACAGTTGAAGCCTCATGAGAAGAATTACCCAACCTATGATCTTGAATTAGCAGCTGCAGTTTTTATTTTGAAAATATAGAGACATTATTTGTATGGTGTTCATGTTGATGTGTTTACTGATCACAAAAGCCTGCAACATGTGTTTACTTAGAGGGAGTTGAATCTTAGACAAAGAAGATGGTTAGAGTTGCTAAATGACTATATTCTGAGCATGTTGTATCACCCGGGCAAGGCCAATATTATGGAAGATGGTCTTAGCTGGTTGCCTATGGGTAGTGTAGCTCATGTAAAGAATGATAAGAAAGAATTAGCTTATGATGTTCATCGTTTTGTTAGATTTGGTGTTAGATTACTTGATTCTACTGAAGGGAGTATGTTAGTTCAGAGTAGTTCTGAGTCCTCTTTCGTCTCAGAGGTAAAGGAGAAGCAAGAGAGGGATCCTAATTTTGTCAGAATGAAGGAGTCAGTTAAGGACAAAAAGGTAGAAGTTTTCTCCCAAGGGGGAGATGGTGTGTTGACATTGCAGATTAGATTATGTGTTCCTGATGTTGATGATCTAAGGTAGAAAATTATGGATGAAGTACATGGCTTACGATATTCTATTCATCCCGGTTCCACCAAGATATATCAAGATTTGTGGGAAATCTATTGGTGGAACGGTATAAAAAAAGACATAGTAGAATTTATGGCAAATTTTTCTACTTGTTAACAGGTTAATATAGAGCACAAAAGGCCCGATGGTGTAATGTATGAGCTTAGAATTTCTACTTGGAAGTGGAAAGAAGTGAATATGGATTTTGTAATTGGTTTACCTCTTTCTCGTTATCATCATAATTCGATTTGGGTTGTCGTATACCGGTTGACTAAATCAACTCATTTCTTACCTGTACATTCTTCTTATACAACTGCGGATTATGGTAGACTGTATATTCGAGAATTCATTATATTTCATGGAGTTTCATTGGCTATTATCTCTGATAGGGGTACTAAGTTTACTTCCCAGTTTTGGAGTGCTTTTCAGAAGGGCCTCGGTAACCAAGTTCATTTAAGTTCTACTTTCCATCTGCAAACAAATGGTCAGGCTGAGCGGACCATTCAGACTTTAGAAGATATGTTGAGGACATGTGCTTTTGATTTTAAAGGTAGTTGGTATGAGCCATTTTAAATGATCGAATTTGCGTATAACAATAGTTTCCATGCTGGTATACAGATGGCCCCATTTGAAGCTTTGTATGAGAGAAGATGTAGATAACCTATAGTTTTGTTTGAAGTAAGAGAAGCAGCTATAATTGGGTTTGATTCTGTGTTCGAGGCTATGGAAAGAGTTAAGTTGATCCGAAAGAGATTGAAGACCGCTTAAAGTCGTCAGAAGTCATATGTGTATGTGACAAGAAAAAATCTTGAGTTTAATGTTGCTGATTTAGGGAGCATAAAGGTTTAACCCATGAAAGGGGAGAAGTAATTTGAGAAGAAGAGAAAGCTTAGTCCCCGTTATGTTGGTCCATATAGGATTCTAAGCCGTATTGGGAAAGTAGCATATGAGGTGGAGTTAGCCGTATTTACATGGTATTTCTTGTTTCCATGCTAAAGAAGTGTAATGGTGATTCTGTCGTGCTGGATTCTTCCAAAATCTTAGATATTTAGGATATCCTTTCATTTAAGGAGATTCCGGTTGATATAAAGAAGTTCCTTTGGTTAAATTTATTTGGTGAAAACAATCTATTGAGAATGCTACTTGGGAAGCCAAAGCTGATATGCGAGCCAAGTACCTTAACCTCTATTCTGTGAGTTCGAAGTGAGCAGAACACACCATTTTTTATTAATTCCGCCATCTTCTTACTAAATAATTAGCTATATATCTACTTCCATCACGAATTCATGCATTTTGTAGGGTATCCAAAGGTATAGAGTTAATTCAGACCTTTGAGTGAGTTGTTCCAGCTATACATCCTCATTTTCTCTTGTTCTTGGCCTATATGGCAATATTCGAGGATGAATGTTTCCAAGGGGGAAATATTGTAATACCTTGAGACTCTAACTAATAGTTCAACCATGACTTAAGATCATGAGTAGTAAATTATAGTGGTTTTGTTGTTTTCTGATCAAGGGTGATGTGTATTAAGGCCTCAAAGATGTTCTAGCGGTTAGGTGAATCCAAACATTCCTTACCGATTTGATTCTGGGGAAGGATATTGCCATATTAAACTTCAAATGATTATATCTCTTGTTATACTAAAAATTATTGATCTCATGACCAAGAAAAATATAGATAATTTAATTAGTTTTCCAACGATACTAATTTCACCCAAATCCAGTATCGATGCCAAGAGTTATGCCCATTTTACTCCAGCATGTCAGGTAGGAAAACTAAGTGACGACATTTTGTGAAAAGTAGTCACAAGTGCGATGAATTATCACCAATGTCATCATCCTTAGGCATTTTCCTCCTCCAGGGATGAATTTTTGCGTTAAGTTGTCACAAGTGTGATGACTTATCACAAATGTCGTCAACTTTAAGCAGAAAATCAAAAAATCAACCCCTTTTGTGACTATATTTGGTGACGACTTGTCTCAAGTTGATAACTTGTCACGAATGTCGTCAACTATTTTTTTCAGCATTTAACGAACATTTTTTCAAGGGTATTTTGGTCTTTTACCATCTTTTGGAGGCCCCTATATATATAAGAATTCCTATCTAAACTCTAATTTCTTCATTCTCTTAAGAAATATGTCTAGGGTTTTTATTTAAGGACATTAATCTTCCAAAAATCATCCATAAATCTTCAACATTTCTTCAAGAATCAAGTTCCTCGTAGTGTGGGCTTCGAGGATAATTTATTACAAGCACTAGAATTCATCCAATTTCAAAGATTAAGGTATGTGGGCTTTTGAACAAGATCAATTCTTTCATTCTTGTACCCAAAGCTTTGATTTCTATCATGGATTTATGTGATTTTGCAACTGGGTTTATACCCAAATTATTTCATCATCAGATTATGAGAATATAAATTGTTCAAGATTTGTTATACATGATAATTTTGCTATTCCCAAGTTATGAGTTGATATTTAATATTGTGAATTTCATATTTCTACCATGAGTTGATATTTCAAGTGCTTTCAAGATAAGTGTCAAGCTTTAAACTTCCTTATGACAAACTTGATTATTTAGTATATTGATTCATGAGATTGTGTTGTTGCAATGAGTCTTGGTATTTCGTCAAATCTATTGATGTTGTCATGATTTAATGAATTGATACATTTTGATATTGAGAAATATTGATTTGATTTGAGTCAAGTTATGAATCCACAAATTAATTATGATTTTATAAATGAGAAAGATATTTAATTTGGTCTTCATGATAGACCCTTGTGATGTTTTTGGTGGATTTCCTAACGCGTTCTGAGCTTGTGTCTGGGAGCAGTATTTAGCACCAAGCGAGAAATATTGTATTTCGACAAAACTACGTGCCACCATAGGATTGATATTAAAAATTGTGGGCCAGAGGCCGAGTATGATAGTGTGATCACTAAATTTAGGTTGTACTCCCTGGCAAGAGTATGACGCCCCCGCCAATGTGGGGTTCTCTCCTTAGCAGGTCAAAACATTGGACGCCATGTAGCTCACATGGTTTATGTCAGTTATAAGAACCTCCCATGTCCATAAGAGTTGAGTTTCTTGAATTACAGAGTCACTCCAAGTCTTGAGTTTAAAAATTGAGTTATTTATGATTATTTATGAGGTTTTTATCATATGATTTATTTATTATGAGATGATGAAAAGTATGTTTCAATCTAACTCAAGCCAAGTAATCCATCATTGTGCATATGCATATTTTTATGTAATTGATGATGATATTTGCATCGTTGCATGCACCCCCACATACTCAGTACATTCCAAAGTGCTGACCTACATATTGTACTGTGGGCTAGATTTTTTGGTAATGTAGGTTCAAGTATTCAGCCACCGCCATGTTAGCGATATCAAGTTCCTCAACTACGTTCCCTCAACGGTGAGTCCTCATGTTTCGAGGACCGTGTCTATATTTTTGGTAATATCGTTCTATTGTTATGGCTTTCAGCACTGCTTGAGTTAGTTGCAGGTTTGTCCCAATAGCTCCTTCATTTTGATGTATAGATGCTTTGTCAGACTAGAGGGTTGATATGTACAGACATTCAATATATTTTGGTTGTACAGTCTAGTATTCTCCAGTATTTCTCTTGAACCCAATGTGGTATATCTCTTTGTTGTGCATGACTATTGTTGAATTGAATTTCTTGAGGTAGTGTCTAGCTCAGAGGGTTAGCTTGGGGATACGTGTATTCCTAAGCACCGTGTGGCATCTCGGGATGAAATTTTGGGGCTTTACACTAATGTGGTTAGAATAGTCTTCGATCTTGTGTTTTTGTAGAATAAGAGTGGGGCAAATTAGTTTCATTACCTCTTTGGTTGTGGATCTTTAATGACTGAAATAAAAATACACCCAATGATGCGCAGGCTAATGCACAACATTAATAGTACCGATGCGATCTCTACGTGCCGCATCGATTTAGTATTGGTTCACAGGAATTTGTATTTAATGCTGGAAAAATGGTCGGTCGACGTGATGGATCATGTGACACATCAAATTTGCATCGACTCACTATTTTCAACATCCAACCAAGCTTCTAACGAGGTATAAAAAATCCGAAACTCACCCAAGAATAGCCATTGACCTTCCTGATCATAATTCAACTCAAAAAATTGGAATTTTAAGGTCTCAAGTGTAAAAAATAAAACCACTGAAATCTCGAGGCAAAAAATCTAACTAAGTGCTCATACATAGCTCAAATTTTCTAAATCTTGTACTTCTTTTGGCATACAATATAAGACTGAAAGGACTAGGATTTTTGGGGTCTTACAATAGCTCCCCCTTGGAAACATTAATCCTCGAATATTGCTAGTTCTACTAAGAATACTGAGCAATATGAAGATATATAATAGCATACATAACCGAAATGAATTTCAAAACTGAATCTAAATCATTTTGAGCTTCTAAGTTAATCTGTGAGTTCATGAATTTATAATGAGGACGACTATTTACCTGAATTTGTTGTTAGAAAGGAATGGTATTAAGCAAGAGTAATACCTTTAGCTACACCTAAATTTGTGGAGAAGAGGTGAGGGTACTTGGATCGTGTATCTGCTTCTGCTTCCCAAGTGGCACCCTCAATAGACTGGTTCCGCCAAAGGACTTTGACCAAGGTACTTCTTTGTTCCTTAGTCTATGGATCTGGTGATTTAAAATTCCAACTGGAATCTCTTCATAAAAAGTTTTTTTTTTAATTTTTAAGTTGTCAAAGGGAACTACAATAGTGGAGTCACCGATGAAATTCTTAAGCATAGAGACGTGGAATACTGGATGAATGGCTGATTGGTCTGCGGGAAGCTCAAGCTCATAAGATACATTCCCAACATGACTCAAAATTCTCAATGGGCGAACTTACCGGGGACTAAGTTTCCCCTTCCTACTAAATCTCTTCACCCCTTTCAGGGGTGAAATCTTCAAATATACTAAATCACAAACCTCAAACTCGATGTCCTTTCTTCGAACATCCACATATGGTTTCTGATGACTCTAGGCTATTTTTAATATTCCTCTAATCAACTAAACTTACTCCATTGCGTCAAACACTACATCAGGTCCAAGCAAGGCCGCCTCACCCACTTCAAACCAACCTATAGCTGATCTACATCTTCTCTCATAAAGAGCTACAAACGGGGCCATTTGAATGCTTGAATGATAATTGTTGTTATAAGCTAACTCAATCAATGGCAAATGATCATCCCAGCTACCTTTGAAATCCAGAGCACATACCCTCAACATATCTTCTAGAGTATTTATGGTCCTCTCTGCTTTACCATCTGTTGCTGATGGAAAGCGGAACTAAGATGAACTTGGATACCAAGACCCTTCTAAAAATCTTTCCAAAACTGTGAAGTAAACTAAGTTCCCCTATCTGAGATGATAGACAAGGGAACTCCATGCAATTTGACTAACTCTCGGATATACAGCAGTGCATACTCCTCTGCTATGTATAACATCTGAACTGGCAAGAAGTACACTGACTTAGTCAATCTATGAACAACAACCCAAATACAATCATGATGCCGATGCGAACGGGGTAAACCAGTAACAAAATATATATTCACCTCTTCCCACATCCAAGTAGGAATACTGAACTCTTGGAAAATACCAACAGGTCTTTGGTACTCTACCTTAATCTATTGACAAGTTGCACACTTGGGTATAAATTCCTCCATATATCTCTTTATACCACTCCACCAGCTCGGTAAATCTTGGTAGCACCAAGTTAAATAGAATATAGCTCACCATGCGCCTCAACCATAACCCACTATGTCAAATCATCTATCCATATTACCCACAACCTACTTTGGTATCTCAACACACCATCTCCCCCTTGGGAGAAAACCTCGACCTTTTGGTTTTTAATGGACTCTTTTAACTGATCTAATATGGGATCCTCGTCCTGCTTCTCATTTACATCAAAAACTAGAGAAGATTCTGCAATATTCTACACCCAAATGCTACCCTATGCTGAATCAACCAATATAATACCAACCCTAGCCAAATGATGAGCTTCTCGAGCTAACTCCTTCTTATAATTCTCCACATAAGCAAACCTGCCCATGGACAATCTACTAAGGGCGTCTTCCACTACATTGGACTTACCCAGATGATACCTATCTACATCAACATGCAAGACAAGGTAACTCTAAAGGCATCACAAAACACAATAAAATCATCTGTACCATATGGTATTGCTAAGAATGGGGCTGAAGTAAGTCAATTCTTCATCTCCAAAAAATACTTCTTCCAGGAATCTGACCACTGAAACTTAACTTTCTTTTGGGTCAATCTAGACTAGGAGATACAATAGATGAGAAAAATTAAAAAATATTGTGGTAATAACCAATTAAACCCAAGAAACTCTGAATGTCTGATGGAGAAATAGGTCTAGGTTAATTTCTTACAGTTTCTGTCATTGGGGATCTACCCTAATGCCATCGACAAAAACAATATGACCAAGAAAGGCTACTAACCTTAGCTAAACGTTACACTTACTAAATTTAGCGAATAATTTATGATCCCTAAGAGTCTATACCATAATCCATAGGTAGTATCCATGATCATTCACACTTTGAGAGTACACAAGGATATCATCTTTGACTACTTTGATAAACATATCTAGGTACTATCTGAACACTCGATTCATAAGGTCCATAACGGATGCTAGAGCACTGGTTAACTCGATTCATAAGGTCCATAACGGGTCCTGAACGTTGTCTTCGAAATATCATATTACCTTACTTTAAGTTGATGATAACCGAATCTAAAATCCATCTTGATGAAATAACATGCACCTTGTAATTGATCAAACAAGTCATCTAACGTAGGAAAGGGATATTTATTCTTGATTGTGTCCTTCTTTAGCCGACGATAGTCAATGGACATTCACAAAGAACCATCTTTCTTTCGTACGAATAGGATAGGAGAACCCCATGGAGAAATACTTGGCCATATGAAGGTTTCATCTAAAAGATCTTTGAGCTCTTCTAACTTCCTAGGCTCTGTATGTGCCATACGACATGGAGAAATGAAAATTTGCTCAGTATCAGGTAGAAGATCAATCCTAAATTATATTTCCCTATCAGGAGGTACCCCTAGTATATCTTCAGGAAATACATCCCAAAATTCATTAAATATACTGACTGACTGAACTGTGGGAATCTTAGACTTAGTATCCTTGACTAGATTGTAGATACACCCTTTGGAGATTAACTTTGGGGATCTAAGATAACATATGAAATGACCCTTGGGAGATACTAAATTACCTGACCACTCAAACACTGGCTCATCTGGAAACTCAAACATCACCACTTAGGTGGAAGAATCTATGGTTGCATAATAGGAATGGAGCCAATCCTTACCAATAATAAGTTCAAAATCAACCATGTCCAACTCTATCAAGTCTTCTAACATGACTCTATAAAGAACTGTGATAGGACACTTTTTATAAATGTGTTTGGCAATAACTAACTCACCTACTGGTGTGGAAACAAAAAAGGGCTCAGGGATTTTTCCAAACCCTATCTAAAAATTCACAGCAACTAATAAGGTTACATTAGAGAAACTCAACCCAGGGTCTAACAACTCATAAACATCAAAATAAAAGACACGAAGTATACCAGTACCAACATCAAGTCAATCTTCCTGCTTCCAATTGGGTGGAAAAGAATAAAACTAGTTGTGGTGCTTACCCCCACCAGTACTAGATAATAGGTCCTGAGGAGCTAGGTAACCTAGAGAAGTCGGTGCACTATTAGCCAAACTCTGGGGATGATCACCTCTATTTCCCTGCTTAGTATATGGACACTCTTTAATTACCTAACATGTCTTGCCATAACTAAAAGAACCCTTCTGTCTAGCCTAGCACTCATTGGGATGGTTCCTACCACACTTAGAACAAAGAGGATTACGAGGTATTTCGCTCACACTATTTGCGATCTGGACATAGAAAACTTACCTTACTTTACCTATTTATTTTTAGGTGTAGGAGAACTAGCTGTAGAAGGTGCAGGCATAGATTACCAATTCTGAAACTGCGAATGATTTTTGCCTCCAAACTTGTTCGAACCATAATCAAACTACCCTATTTTAGCCCTCTTACTTACCCTATCTCTTTCATTCATCTTCTCTACTTTATTCTGCTAGGCTTGCATCATCAATATAGAAATATCCATGTCTCTTTTGAGCATAGAATTCCTACACTCATTAATCACCAACCTAGACACACCAGTCACAACTTACTCATTCTTAACCGAGGGTCAGCAATATGTGCAGGGGCATACTCTGACAACTGGTTGAACTTGAGAAAATACTTTTTCCTATCATAGAGCCCTGCCTCAGGTGTATGAACTTTTCTATCTTAGCTTTCCGCATCTTAAATGAGAAGAACTTATCTAGGAACACATACTAAAATACATGCCAAGTAATGGGATATGCAATCTCTGCTCAACTATTCTTTCACATCACCACCTAATCACGGGCAATATCCTTCAGCCTTTAGGATGTCAATTCTACACTCTCCTCATTGAAAATAATAAGAATTTGGGTGATCATCTTTACCTCATCTACATAAAGTTATGGGTCCTCACCTGCCTTCGACCCATAAAATTTCGGCGGAAACATTCTCATAAAATTTTGATTCTAGAAGTAGCTAAGTCCCTATCTTACTGAGATAGTGCTATAGCCTGATAGTTGCCCTGAACATTTACTATCACAGCTTGGGCTTGCACCTGAAAAGCAGCCCAAAACTCTGTATTTGACACATTCTCATTCAAAGGATCAATAGTTGGGGTGAGTGATTGTCATTTCTATGAGTATTAGCTCTGAAAGGAGCCATATTATGTCATCAAAAACATGAGTTAATAGCAGATAGAGACAGTTGTAAGTGCAATGGATTATGAAAGAAACAGAGAATTTTTCGTAAAATGCTTCATAGCATCTTGCTCATAAATGTGGTGCACTTCACACCGATGATCAATAATCTATGTAGAGAAACTTATCTAACTCCCTAGGACTTCTTAAACCTTTACTTCTGATAAAAAGTTTGTAACTCTCCAAAATCTCATCCCGAGGCATCAGATAGTGCTCAGGGCTACGAGTAACCCCAAGCAAACCCTCTGATCACGCTACTAAGTCTGGAGCTTACTTTAGGATAAATTATTCAAGTTATCATATGTTAGTATATCAAACCTAAACTTAAATAAATTGAAGACATTGTTTGAATAACAATTACTGAAAAATCTAGAAATCTAACTAATAGATCGACAAGCCTCCACTATTAAAAGAACTAGAGAGTCGTTGGGATAAATGACCAACTTACTCAAACTAATCTAAAATAAATAACTCAAATACAAAAAAAAAGCTGGAATCTACAGGAATAGGTCCTCAAAATATGACAAATCTCCACTATAAGCGTGTTGATAGAAATGCTCGGAGATTACTCATGTTACTGCAACTGGGCATCTGAACCTACATTAAGAGACAATCTAGCACACACATATATATATGGATCAGTACTTTGAGAATTATTGAGTATATAGGGGTCATATGCATAAGTAAAACATCATCTCGTCATCATGGTTTATAAAAATAATGCATGCTAAATGAAAATGACTCATAGGAAAGAACATCTGACAAACTAAATTCTAAAGTAATAAAAGCAATTCATACTTAATAATTCTCCTAAGCCATATCATTTAGTCCTAGAAACTATACTCGCATTCTTTCTTTAAAACACACTCTCTTAGTGTAAGAAGGACTCACTCTTGAATCTGAATTCTAAAAGATAATATCTGAAACTATTATCTTTCTTTAGCACATAATCTGAGTAAAACTTGTAAGCCTTTGCACTTAGTTTTCTAAAAGATTTTCTGTATGACTCTTCTCTTTTGGAAAACACAATACAAATATACTACAAGGAAGGTTCACTTAACCAACATAAATCATGCACCCTATATGGAATCCAACATCTTTTATTCCTAAGAAAAACACCTCACGTTAGGCAGAGGTGTCATACTCTTTCCAAGGAGTATAACCTCAACTGAAGTGATCACAACTCTGCCTCTATGGGCACTCAAATTCTTAATACTACGATAGCACGTACTTTTGGGGTATGAGACCTTGGAATCATATCCAACTCATTAGTATGTACTAATCCCTTTAAGTTGCTATTCTTGTCTCATTAAAATCCTCATTAAAACTCGCATAAGCATTTACCATGAAACTAGTTATTCATTTATTTGAATTAATTGTGTAAATTAGATTCCAAAACTCATTCAGAAGATTAAAAGATCAAATGAAATACTATTTACATAATTGAATATCAACATATCAAACTCATGTAAATTCTTGTCAAACATAATTCTTTGTATGCTTCTTAAATTATTCACTAATATCAAGATAATAACTTCAAATAAGAATGTCATGCTCAATTCAATGGAAAAACTGTAAACAATACCTCAAATCATGCTCATGGTATTTGAAATCATAAACGAGCATTCTTTAACTCAAAGTAAACATGGGATTTCATAATTCAATCATATCATACTCAAAATAATTAATAAGAAATTTGTTGAAAAGCAAAATTTTGGGAAAAAGGATACAAGGATTGTCCTTATTCATACCCCACATACCATAGATGATGAACTAGATGAATAAGTTTGCTTTTGATACTCTATTTGTGTTCTTTAAGGAGGATTCTTCAAGCTCTTAACTTGGAAACCTTGAATATTAAACCAATTTAAAAAAATAATGCAGGAATCTTGGAATTCTTGGGGTTGAGTTTTGAAGCTTAGGGTTTTTAAATTGAGAGAAATTGATGAAATTAAGACTAATGAGGTTATAATGTACATTAATCTTATGTTTGGGCAGAATAATAGTGGGGGAAATTGACCTAATGACCCCTTTGGATGTGGATCGTTAATGACTAAAAAAAAAACTCCCAGCGAAATGCAGGCCTACGTACTGCATCGACGGTACTGATGTGATCTCAACGCGCTGAATCTAGTTTTTGTTTGTTCACTAGAATTTGCATCTGATGCTGGGAAAAAGGTTAACCGATGTGATGGATGATGCAATGCATAGAATTTGCATTGAATCACTATTTTCAACATCCAAACAAGCTTCTAATTAGGACAGAAAAATCCAAAACTCGCCCAAGAACAGCCATTGACCTCCTTGAGCATGATTCAACTCAAAAATTGGAATTTTAAGGTCTTAAGTATCAAAAATAAAACCATTGAAATATCCTGGCCAAAAATGTGACTAAATGCTCATTCTTAGCTGGAATTGTCTAAGTCCGAAACTTCTTTTAACATACAATATAAGACTGAAATGACTAGGATTTGTAGGGTCTTACAGGAATTTACACACCCTAGACTTCTAGAATTATGTTGTCCTTAAATTAAACATAAAAATAGACATATAAATACTCCATGAGGCCTTTAGGAATAGCTAGCAACATATTTAAGAATCTAGAGGGTATGGGGAAGTTATACGTAGTCTCTTTCATACGCTTTGTCTTAGATTTCTACTACTTAGACTTCCCATCAACCAGTGACAAACAAAAATAAAAACTATGTGAAGTAAAAACTAAATGTACAAAAAATAAAATACCTACCTTAAATTAGGTTTTCTCCCAAGCAGTGCCACATTTTATGTCGTAGAATGACAAAACATCACTACTCAATCAATTTCCCTCATCATTTTCTTTCTACTTAGAGGCCATCTTCTTATTCCTTTTTGACCTCTTGAATGTCTATTCTTAAGTTCAATATCTTTATGAACAATACCCTTTTCTAGCTTAGGTGGTAAATCGAGAAACTCAATGAGACTATCCGGTGAGACCTTTGATGGTGCACTTATCCACTTCCATCACTATAATCTTACATAGGTCATTGTAGTGGGAAAGTAGATTAAGTGGTTTATAAACTATAAAAACCATCTCTTTGTTATCAAATCTAATTATGAGAGTGCCCTCTATTATGTGTATTAATTCTCCTTCCATAGCTAAGAATGGAGGTCCCAAAGTTATTGGTATCTTATTATCTGTATCATAATCCAAAACAATAAAATCAGCAGAAATTACAAACATACCAACCTTTATGGCGACACCCTCAATTATTCCTTTGAGTTTTATTATGGTCTTATCCTCTATTTGCAGCATCATAGCGCATGGTATTAGCTCATTCAACTTAATAGTATTGAATATGGATAGAGGCAAAAAATTTATACTCACCCCTAAATCACCATGGCATAGACCACTTCACCATCTCCAATCAATATACGGAGGGGTAAACTCTCAGGGTCCTTAAACTTCTTAGGCATATTTTTAATAACCACAGAGATGCACTTCTCTATCAATGCCACTATCTCAATGTCCTACAAATTAACTTTATTAGTCACCATGTCCTTCAAGTACTTTGAATACTTGTGCATTCCCTGGAAAACATCTAAAAGAGGAAAATTTATGTAAACTTATTTGTACATGTCAGAGAACTTCTTGAAACAAAAATCCTGTCAGACCTATTTGAATCATTGAGGAAATGGTTGTGGTGGTATCCATTTACTTGATCAACATCTTTTGATCTCGGGTACTAAGACTCCAAAATTATCAGCATTTTTCAGTACAATAAGTTGTGGAACTAACTCCGACTCTTCTTTCATATTTTTCATTAGAGGTTTCTTAATAATCTCCTCACCATTCATCAATGTGTTTTCCATAACATGCTTCAAAGGCTCATTATCACTTGGTATTGAGGATTAAAATTTTGCTATCTGCCCCAATTGTTTCTCTAACTTCTAGTAATCCACTTGCTGATTTTTTATTTTAGTAGCCATCTATTCTTGGTTGTATAGAATCTTTTAAAATTCTAATCAATAATTATACTTTAAATATTGTGTTGTTGTTGCTGATTATTTCCCTAAGGATACATTGGTTGAGTCTACAACTTTGGTTGGTGACATTTGCATAGGTTGGCTTTTTAGAATTGCCTATAACGTTTACCAATTCTGGATTTGCACCAAAAAAATCTGCAGTGTGGCTACTATTTTCTCAAATCGCACACAAACCTTGGGTCTTTTGCACTATATCCACTAGATCTAGGGATTGGTTCATACCTAATTTACTGAATTAGGTCACCATCTGATTTTTCATGGCTAGTAACTGGGCAGTTAAGGTTGTGATACTATCAAGTTCAATTATGACCACAACCTTTTTCATTGAGTTTCTAGACATTTCACCATGTAAGTCAATATTTCCTTAAGGTATACCATTCAACAAAGTATACAGCTCTTCATATGTTTTCTCCAGAGCCTGACCGCTTGCAACTGAATCTAGAAAAAAGTATATTTTGGTTATGAGCTTCTATAAAGTCGTGATCTAATACCACATTAGACTGCTAATGATATGGATATTCTTTCAACATGGAATGAAATAGATGAGAAATTTTTGGGAGAAATCAACCCATGTTTTGGTAGAAACTTTCACCTCATTATTCAACCACCTTTTTTCTTCCACCAAAAAGGTAAAAAGGGAAAGTGTCAAGCTCACACAATAAATTTACACAAACGTAGGAATGAATATATCACTAATCTACAGAAAGTTTAACAGGTGGAAAGATAGATCTTGATGCGATAGACCAGTGAATTATCCACTACAGTGCGAGATCTACATCATGTTCTAATTCAGTTCAAATATACCTTCAGTAGCCGATAATTGAATGGCAGAGATCACATTAGTCAGAAGTAGGATTTCAAATTTTCAAGTAGTTCTGCGGACTGGTGTATCCTCATTTATGGGAGAAGGAATGCCTTTTTCCACATAAATATGGTAGAGAAAGACTATTTATCTCCTTTGATGATCTAAGCATTTCTCAGGCTCAGGATCTGACTCAATTAATTCCTTATCTCTTGCTAGCTTACTATCTTGTTAACCTTTTCCCTTTATATTCAAAAACCAAGACCAAGTGAAAAGCACCAAGGAAATCAAAAAGTAAAACAAAACTAAGATTGTTGCCTATTGACAATTCCTTGTCAATGGCACCATAAATTTATCATGCCCAAGCAACACGCAAATGTATGTGGTCCTTTCAAGTAATATAGTATCCTTAAAAAATACAAGTATTGATCTCACAGGGACTAGTGTTAATAAATTATCTAAGATTAGTTCAACTATTAAGATTAATGAAGTGCAAATGTAAACAATAAAGTTTGAGAGTTAATACTAACAATAAACAAAACAATGTTGTAAATTAAAGGTTTGAACAACCAATAAGGAGAAACCTATGGTCAAGGATATACGAAAAAGCATACTAAATTATAGAACTTCATTGGTTATGTCAATTATCTTGGTTGTTGGTTCGCATGATCAATGATATGACTATGGCCTTTTGACCTTTAGACGATTATCTAACTTCGCCCCTGCAACTACATCGTTGAGTGGATATACGATAACAAAGTTAAACACAGTCATAATCCATTATGTTTGAACCAAAAGGGGCACATAATTATGTTTCTATCCTAACTGCAAATTATAAATTCATTCAAGTATGTTAATAATCCAATTCTATTCATTCCATGTTCTACCATAAGATTAATCATATCATGTTTATAATTGAGTGAAGAATATATTATAAAGGTTTAAAATCCTTAAAATAGTGATAATAAGGGAAAAATGATAAACAATAAAATCAAACAGATTTATAACAATACTACTCATGTTCTTGGCCTTAACCTCGAAAAAGGATATTTAGCCGATTATTGACATAATCAGAATCACAATGAATGAATACATGTTAAAATTCATAAAAAAATAAATGAAATAGAAGAAAAACCATAATTAAAGTGCTATACAGCCTCCCTTCAAGTCCCAAGGTCATCCAGGGTGTGTAACATAACAACTAAGTATCCTATTTATACATTGACACAAGTTGTTGATTTTGACATAGGGGCATGCCACACCTTTATCGTGTTGACTATGGTCACTGGAACACCTAAATAGTTGTAAGATACTTTAATTCGTCATTTATAATGCTCCCAAGGTTTTTTAATGGCTGTAATGCAGTACCAAAGGTCCGAGGAATACCAATGACTCTAAAACATTCATATTTTGTCAAGTCTTGTCCTATGAGTTTGTCCATCCTTTTCAAGCCTTATGGTGTTGTTTACATATGATTTACAGCTTGTAAATAAACAGTATATAGTTATGATTAACTAACCAAGCATCCTATACCCTAAAACCCCACTTATTCGAGCTCAAAAAAACATACAATCCAAGACGGTAAACTAGTAAAGACATTGCTTAAGCTAAAAGTAATAGTTTTGTCCTATTGATCTTTAACGTAGTTTTTTGTCTCTTGGCTGTTATCATTTGAACCTTAAACTATATAATCAAGTTATTCAATACATAATTACACAATCATACATTTAGTAATTCATATCACACACTTGAATCCATCGAGATGAACTAGAACAATACATAGCTCAAACTAATAACACTAGTATTCTTGTCTAAACACTTACTGACCAAATTGATTCTAAACATGTTTGAAACACACCGTAAAAAATATGATAAAATATTCTAGTAATTATGTGATAAATTATATGAAGATTAACTCATTAAAAACATAAGAAGTCCTCAAAACTCTGCTAATTAAGGGCGGATAACCATACTTCGGTGAATAAATCCACCTAGGATCAACTGCACCTCAAAATATTTAATGAATTCAGCATCCACCTCATCCTTATATTCAGCCCACTATCCATCACCTTTTACAATCCTACTTTTAGATAATCTTCTCCTTATTTTATTTACCATACGACAAAAAAAATGGTAATCTTATCTAATTTAGGAAACCACTAAACCCCTTTTTGTCATTAGAATTGTTCTTACAATCTCCTCTTTAATGATAATCTCTTTTAAAATATCCCCAATTATGTCTACGCTACAATAAGATAGAGCAGATTTGACACTCTTCAATTTATCCTTCAAACTGATAAATATCTTAGAAGAGTCTAATAAAACATAGCTATTTTGAACCACTTCCTTAAAGTATTCTTCATCAAAACTTAAGTAATCTAAATGGAATTCTAATCACATCATTGTTTCCCACAAAATAAAAAAAGAGGTGCATTATCATAACCTGTCCTAGACAATTGCTCCAGTTCCACATTACTGTCCATGCCTCAAAACGTTTTATTCACTACAAATTTATCAAGTGTTTGAAGACACATTTACTATCAATCCATCCATTTTACTTTGTAAAAGGAGTGCCTTTGTAATTGCTAACAAAAGATCATAAGAGTTAATACAGAAAGTAAAATAGAACTTATGTGTCTACGCATCATTTGATTTTTGTATAATAATTTTTGAGTTCTAATTGACCTCAAGTTCAAAAATAGTAAATTCATCTTCATTCACCTCTAGCTTTCACATTCCTTCAATGATTTACCCTAGTATGTCTATTATCTCTTTTGGCTTTTGATTAGAATACCAGTTGAGTTGATTATGGATATAAAGCATCTTAATTTAGAACTTGATTTTCTTTGTTGTGATATAAAAGCTCTTATTTATCTTCAATTAATGTTTCTGTCTGTGTTTCTGGCTCATGATGCCCTTCTACCTCAATAATTAGATTTTGATAATATTATAAAGTTTTTTAACTAGAAAGGTCTATGCGGTATAACATAAGGAATTATAATCACTTGCTAAAATATGAAACTTGCACTTAGTACTTATAGGAAATTTCCTTCCAATGCCATTGTTGCTCCTTCACTACCAGCGTACACAATTTACAAAGGCTCTTTATACAATATCTTTGATAATTCATCTTCTAGATCAATTCTTATTGTTGCTGTTATTTTTCATTTATTTCACTATTGCGATATTTTTTAGTGTTATGTAGCTAAATTTCTATATTGGTGAATTTATCTCCACCATTTATTTCGGTGCTTCCCCTCTAAATCTGTATTTGTATTAACTACATCTAATTATTATCAATGCATAAGTCTAATGTTGAAGCCTCATTACTTTGCATTGCAACTGACTCGATGCTAGGTTAGTGTATATTATTATGTTATTTTGCACATCGATGAAGAATTTGTGTGGCTCTTATGCCTGATGTTTATCTTTGTTACCCTTATATTTTAAAAAATTTACATTGGAATATCTTTCCTTGTATGTTTTTTACTAAATCTTTTTGGTTCCTATTCGATCCTACCATTTAGTACATTAACATCAATACCTTTCACAATCCATTTACCACTTGGTGTAGCAGCATTCTCTAGTTTATCAACTCTAGTAAGTTCTTCAAAAGGACTACCCATCATAATCCCTTTACCATTAGGTGTAATAGAAGTATCAATCAATATTGAACCTTTCTCCCCAGTGAACCTTATATTAGTAGGATTCAACCTTTGAAATAACCCCCTTCCCCTTCACCTCAGAGGTTCTAAACCTTATTTCTATCATTACCTATTGATTTTAGCTTAAAAAAATGTCTATCTTGGATTTCAAACATGGATTTTGGGGTTTCACTTAACAAAGTTAGAAAAAAAAACAATTTATTTAAACCTTGATTTAAACTTCTTTTCTATGGGTTTGAATATTTAGAATCCTTACAATATGGGAAAATTATTCTTTAATAAAATTGTGGTTTTATTCCTTCTTCATTCAAGGTTGATTTTCAAATTATTTTTGGACCAGAAAGGAAAGTAGCTAATATGAGTATCATTAAACTACTTGTGATGTATCGATTACGTTTTTAAAAGATTGGATATTTTATGATGCCACACAAAAAGAAAAATCTCCTTGTTAAATGGTCTAGGCTCATGTTTTCGCTTTTGAGGTAAGTTATCACTTTACTTTCTTCATACTAGGGTGCTAGTTAACCATATATGTAAAGAATGATATGGGTTGGGGATTTTCTTGTGCGATTCATATTTTTATATCATTATTCCCTTGTATTACCCATGTGGAGGCTTATGTGATTACTAAAATCGACTTGAGGGATTATTATAATAGTTGTGCATATACTGGGGTTGCTATTGTTCTTATTGAAATATTATTTTCATTTAATACTATCATGATGCCTGACTGCGAGCTTCGATCGATATGATTGGTCTTGTTTGATCATTATTGGGTAATTTTTATAGATAGTCACTCATGTTTTGACAATTGCCTACAAATATCACTTTTGTTTCTTTTAGGACAAGAATGTTACCCAACTATCATTATTTTCCTCAAAAAATACTTAACACTTTAAAAACCTTCTTCTCTCCTTCTTGGCATACCATATTTTAAAAATCTCATTTTGTTAATAACAAACCTGTTTATTTCGCCAAATTTATTTATTCAAGCCTACGTCTAATAAAGGACAAGAAAAATCTAAATTACAGATAAAAAAGTTTATTGAAAATTTGCAAAAGAATTTACCGATAACCTAATTCTCTGTAATTTTTACAACCAAACTAATTCAATGAAAAAACTACAGATTTTTCTATTAAACAAAATCTTAAGGATAAAATTTATGTTTATTTTTTGTCATAAAAAATTTGATCGAAAAAATCTTAAAGATTATTATCACCTGAATATTTTAGTTAGCATGTAGATCGCCTGTAAAACTTTTAACAAGATCTTTTTGATAAAACATGGATTCGCCATTTTCCCCAAATAACTTCATAAACGAATCAAATAAATCTGCATAGTTAACACAAGCAAAAAATTTAAAAAACAAAAAAATTTTATTTTTAATTTAGGCTTTTCATATTAATTTTACTAAATTATTTTCTTTACTTATCCTAAACATACAAACAAGTGATAATTAGTTGGGTACTATTTTAGAGATTCATTTGTAATATTAGATCATTTCGTTAATATTCTTTAAAAATTTAATTTGTTTCATGACTAAATAATTTTTCTTTTCTTTAAAAAGAGTACATTTAGTAGGTATATCAAAATCCGAAAGCCACATTTTTATTTCTTTTACATTTTAAGAATCTTTAGTATATGAAATAAATAACCCAAAAAATATATATCAATTTTGTACCAATACATATAAATACCTTAGGTTTTTAAAATATTATTAAGTGGTGAAATAAATAAATTAGAAAAAATTTGAAAACTACCAAATAAAATAATTCAAACGTTTACAGATCAACTACCTCATTGATGAGTAATGTGCATAGCATTATCAGTCGAATTATTTCCCTTCAAGTAAGAGTGAGAACGACTCCGCTCTCTATAAAAAATCCCCAATGTTGACAATGGCTGCTATGCCTCATAATCCAGATCCACCGCCACCGACACCTCCACCAGATCCACCAGACCTAACCCCAGCCGCTATGGAGGAAGATCCCCCCAAAAAAATATCCTACAATGATCAACTGAAGAACATCCTGGCCTTGAATTTGGAAACGTCAAAGCCCCACAAAATTTCAAAAATGGAAACATTGACTATCTACTCTGATGGAGATCTTATTCAGCTCACTAACGAAGATAAACAAAGGCTCTACAACCCTTGGAAAAGATCAATTATCCTTAAACATGTTGGAAGGAAACTGAACCATCCGTATCTTCGTACAAAATTGAAGGATCTATGCAAACTCCCAGAAAGTGTTATTCTTATTGATCTTGGTGAGGATTATTACATAGTAAAATTAGCACTTGAATAAAGCTAGAAAAAGATTTTATTGGAAGGCCCATGGTTCGTGCCAGGCTCATACATTTTTATAAGGGTGTGGGAGCAAAATTTTGTGCCTTGCTGGTCAAAAATTACGTCCACAGCAATATGGGTCAGATTACCGTCTTTACCAATGGAATTTTATGATAAGAATATACTTGAAAAGATCGGCAAAAAATTGGATGTCTACTAAAAATTGACGAGCGTACCTCCTCGTCACTATGAGTCCGGTACACTCATATCTGCGTATAGATCTAAATGGAAAAATATGTTCGCACGAGTGATACCATTGTGCATCACAAGTAACTAATCTTCTACGAAGGAGATGGCATCCTATGCATTACCTGTGGTCGTTTAGGCCATATTATTGGGAAATGTTAGTACATTCAACAAGTTAGAGAAAACTCTCAACAAAATATAGGCATTCCTAAGTCTACTCCATCCCAGCAGATAGCAATGGAATGGCTAACCGTATCCTTTAGTAATCAAGTTACTAAAGCATCAAAAAAGGGGAAGGCCTCAATATATGGTAGAAAATAGGTCAACAAATTTAATGTCAAGACGAAATCATTTGACTACAAATTAGGTAAGTTCCTTGATAAACCCTATCAGAATTCACATCCTCCGACAGGTGCGGATACACCAAGTGTTTCTGGTAAGCAAAATAATACCTCGAATTTGGATCACCAAAATTTGGACAAATCTAATTGGACAAGAAATGGAAAGAGGCCCATTTTTGAATCCCAAGGCCCAAACTCTTGGAAGGGAAAAACAATTGGGCCCAATAAAAAGGTGCAAGGCCTATGGAAATAAATGCCCAGCCGTGTAAGGCCCAAGTCAATTCTTTTAAGGGTCAACCTTCTTCTTATAAAAATAGTAAGTCCAATGTGAGCTCAACCAACAAATTTGAATCGATTAATCATGTTGACATCTTGAACTTTCAGAGTTATATGACCAATTCCAATTAAATAAACTAGGAAAATTACCTCTCCAAGAAGACTGATGCCTCTGAAAATTATTCCTACTCCACTTCTAATCATCACCAACCTACACCTCTTAAAAAGGAGTATATGGCCACTAAAACATTGCATAAATACTCACTCACTTCTTCTCCTACACCTAAACCTATCTTCCCACAAAATGAGCTCCACAAAACCCTCCCAAATCAATCGTCCCTCTATAGTTGTAATCTCATCACCATTACCTATAGACCAAGCACCAACATCTTGGTTAAAAATGGGTCTACAAAATATGTCGATCACCTTCCATCAGATAGTAGAGGGAAGATAGGTACAAGTGGTTCTCCAAAATCCAGAGTACCTTATACTGCTGGTCATGGAATCCCTGAAGAAAAGCCTAGCAAACTATGGCAACAATCTCTGGATGACCACCCTGCTGACAGCTACCAACTAAAACCCATTGGAGAGCCTATCAGCAGAGACTCTATCAGCCATATTACACCAAGTGTCATAGACTCTTCCCCTTTTTCCAAAGCCAAATCCTCTATTACTTCTGAATGGGCCACCGCTGCTTTCACTAGAGAATTCTTCTTCTCAAGTGGAAAACCCTCAGGACAAAATTCCAAATCTAGAGATATGGGAAAGAGGAAAAACACTGGAAATGATAAGATCAAACAATCAGTAAATGAAAGATCTTCTAGCAACCATAAAAGTCCCAATAACAGAAGCAACCACTCTAGATAAACAGATAGGATTAAGATTGGCCGAATTAGTAAACGAAATATGGATAATCCTAATTCCATAGAACTTAACCATGATCACAATGAATATCAAATTCCCAAGTATCCTGTTAAGGGGGAACTTTCTCATATCTTTAAACCCCCTAAAGACCATGATCAATCTCAACTCACCACTGTCATCCCTAGACCCTTAGGACAAGGGAAAATCAGTGGTTGTGAACAACTCTTCACCTCACAACAAATTAATAATAAACTTAATAATATGGAATGCTATAAACGTTAATAATGCTGAATTCTATCGCCACTGTAAGGATATGTTATGCCTCCATAAATATGTCATGCTAGCTTTTCTTAAAACTAGAATGAGTGATCAACACCAACTAACTCAAGACCTTAGTTTTGACTGTCTGATCCAATCTGCTGCTATTGGAATATTTGGTAGGCTAATCCTTATGCGGAAAGAGGATATGTTAAACATTACAAATATATCTCACTCCCTAGAGTATTTATGTTGCTGTCAAGGTAACTTCTACCCCTCTTCTTGGTACCTTAGTATTGCATATGCCAGTCCTTATGTTAATAATAGGAAAACTATTTGTGATGAAGTATCTTTAATGTCTAATGCCATTTCTAGTAATTCTGATGCTAGCTAGTTAGTAGGAGGTGACTTTACTGAAGTTCTTTGAGCTCATGACAAACATGGTGGTAATATCATAAAGCCCAGCCGAGTCAACCTATTGTGGAATTATGTCAATCATTGTAAGTTAGTTTATTTAGGTTTCAAGGGTAGTAAATATACTTGGACTAATAAAAGATACCATCGACAAAATAAGCTTATTCTTGAAATTCTCGACAGATGCCTAGCTAATGTGCAATGACTTCATCTTTTACCAAAGACTTCTATCATTCATCACTTAGAACCTATTTTGATCACTGCCCTGTCCTTATCCAGCTGAATAGTGAACCCCCTTCAAAAGGATAAACTTTTCAGGATGAAACCCATGTAGTGCTCTCACTCGAACTTCCCTAACTTTATAAATCAAGACTTCTAGAATAGTGAGGATCTTACAAGTTCTATTCACTAATTATAGTCCATTATTATTCATTAGAATAGACATGTTTTTGGTAACATCTATTCTAGAAAAAACGCTTTTATAAAGACCACATAGGATACAAAAGAGTGCTCAGTATCCTACTAGTTCTTTCCTCTATAATGTTAAGGATTCTTTGACTAATCACTATAAGGAAGTCCTTAGATTAGCATGTGAATTTGGGGAAGTCAAATATCGGGTTTATTGGCTCACCGAAGGCGATGCTAATACTAGATCCTTCCATACTTCTACTCTTAATTGAATAATAAAGAATAATATTAGTGCCCTGAAGGATGACCGGGGTAACTGGATGTACACTTAAAGAGATATAGAGGGATCTATCATGTCTTTCTATAGGACTCTCTACACAACTAACAATTCTAGCTCTACCAGGAACTATCTCACTAACCCTTTTTCTAAGGGTTTTATCCCTCTAGTTGCTCATGCCATGTTAGATAGTATTCCTACCATTTATAATAGAAGAAAAGTTGTTTTTCGTTTGAAATCTACAAAAGCTCCTAGACAAGATAGTCTGCATCCACACTTTTATTAGAAATTCTAGGACTCTACCCATACTCAGCTTATCTCTTTTTTTAACAAAGTCTTGTCTCTAGGTACAATGGATAAAGAGGTTAAAAATACTTACCTTTGTCTTATCCCTAAGTGTACGAATGCTATTACTCTTAAGAATTTCAGACTCGTTGGTCTCTACAACACTCAATTCCAGATCATAACAAAAATCATTGTCAATAGAATCAAGCCTTTCTTGAGTAAAATTATTTCTCCAACTCAAGAAAGCTTCCTGACTAGAAGAAGAGCTTATGACAATGCTTTTATCATGCAGGAATTTTTGAATATCTTTTCCAAAATGAAGGAAGAAAAAGGAAACATGATTCTCAAAATTGACATAGAAATTTTTTTTCATAGGATAGAATGATCGTTCATCACACAAGCTCTTTTTTTTTTGAATTCCTTACCCTTCTCTCAAAGCTTATTATGTCTTGTATCTCTATGTCCTCTATCTCTGTTCTTATTATAGGTTCTAAAACCACTTTCTTTATTTTATCTAGGGGAATACGGCAAGGAGATTGCATGTCTGCCTATATCTTTATCCTCTGTGTGGAACTTCTAGCCAGAAGGATCGATTATGAGGTAGATACCCTTAACTGGACCCCAATTTCTATAAGTAGAGGAGTATCTAAGATTTCTCATCTCTTTTTTGTAGATGACCTAATTCTTTTTACCAGAGCTAATACTACTAACTGTCAATTGTATCCTTGACACCTTCAGCTCCTTCTCAAGTTAGAAGGTCAATAGGAATAAGTCTAAGATGTTCTTCTCCAAAAATTTCTCCAGGGATGTCACTAATAACATTTCCACTCTTTTGGACATTCCTACCAGTAACATCTTTGGGAAATATCTAGGGTTTTCTATTTTCCATAGATCTCTCACTAAAGCTGACTTCTAATTCATCATAGATCGAATGAAAACAAAGATCTTAGGCTGGAAAATCAATATGCTTAACCAGGCTGGAAGAACCACCCTCACCAAAGCCACTCTTAATAGTATACATAATCATTCAATGCAATACATTTCCATCCCATCTGGGGTTTATAAGTATATTGATAAAATCCAACGAAACTTTATTTGGGGCACCACAGATAGCAAAAAAAAATTCATATGGTTAACTGGATAATGGTCACTAGCTCGAGGCACCTTGGTGGCCTTGGTGTCAAACAAGCTAGTCATAAGAATGTTGCTTCCCTAACAGCTTTAGCCTGGAGATACACTACAAACCGGTAGTGTCTTTGGTCCAGGATCTTGACAAGTCAATTTTCTAGGCCCAACAAAACCTCCATAAACCAGTCCCAAGGGGCTTCTATAACTTGGAGAAACATTATCAGGGGTTTTGATAACTGTTTTAAGGCTTATATATGGATCATCCATAATAGTGATAGGGTAAACTTTTGGACCGATAGATGGATTTCCAATACTGAACCTCTTAGTAGTATTATTTAAGGTCCTATGCCTCACAACATGTTGGACTTTAAAATATCTGACTTATGGAAAAATGGTTCTTGGGATGTGTCCTCTTTAACCTTCCAGCTACTACTGTCTATTACTCACTCCATTCAGTATACCTTCTTCTCGGATACATTAGGCACAAATGATTATCCTATTTGCACTCAAACTAGTAAAGGGATTTTCACAACTAAAAGTTCCTATAAGCTCATCACTTCCAAAACTCAGCCTCCTCTTTGTCAGAAGGATTACATATGGATTTGGTCCTTGAAAATCCCTAGCAAGATAAAGCATTTCCTCTGGATACTTAATGATGATAGGCTCCCTTGCAACTCAACTCTTAGTCATATGAGTATGCCTATTGAACCCCATTGTAAGCTTTGTAAAAACAAAAATGAAGACATTTCTCACATCTTCTGGTACTGCCCAATAGCCAACTCTCTTTATAATGTTTTCTTCTTAAAGATCATCTATAATACTCCTTCCATAACTAACCTCAATAGTGATAACTCTCAAGAAATTGTTAGGGTTCGGGATGGAAACAACATGGTGGATCAATACATCAACCTTCAACCTCTAATTATGTTTTGCTTATGGAAAATTTGGTGGTACAGGTATGATAATCTTTTTAACAATTTAAATGCTTCTCCCTCTTTCAAGAATACTTATGCAAATGTTGTTGAATACTCTTACCTTAAGCCTTTAGCCTCCCCCTTTACCAAGATGCCACTATTCATGTTTGTTGTCTTCACCCTATTAACAACCCTTACAAGCTCAACAGTAATGGAGCATTCCTCAGTAATTCAGATATAGGTGGTATAGAAGGTTTTATTAGAAATTGTAATGGTGATTAGATTATTGGCTTTGTTAAGGGATTTCCCAACACAACCAATAACTAAATGGAGCATTTAGCACTTCTTGAAGGTCTCAAATTAGCGAAAAACAAAAATCTTTTCCCTATTAAGTTAAATGTGGGCTCAACGGAGGTAATTCTTATGTTAAAAGTTAGGAACATGCATTATAATCCTATTCTTGAATCTTGTAGGTGCCTATTGAGAAAGGTGGGGCATCCACCAGTGACCTACATTTTTAGAGAGCAAAACTATGTTGCAGACTGCCTAGCTAAAGAAGGAGTGACAAGGAAGCTTTTTGGCATAACAAAATTTTTGGCAGTTCCTCTGGTGTATTCACAAAAATGTCTGTGGTTAGAGATTATAGGAACTGACTTTATTAGAAAAGTCAATCAATGTACTAATTATCAGAATGCTAATTCTCATATTTTTGTACCTAACTAACAAGTCAACAATTTGTAACAAACTCAACTTTGAGTTTCAAATATATTGCCTCGTTACAAAAAAAAAAGATATTATCTGATACTTTTATCATGTGATGTAATAATTTTTCTTATATCGAATAAAGAATAAATATAAGTTATATTTTTTTAAAAGATACATAAAATAAATATAAAATTTATAGTACATAATTTAATTGTTCCTTAATGATAAATATATCATGTGTTTTTATTTTAAAAAAAATCGAATTAAATTTTAGTTAAATAAATTTGATAAGTTAAATAGATCTATTTATTATATATAAAAAACTAAAATTTTAATGACATGGCATGCCAACTAGGAAAGAAGAAATGTTTTTGAAGTGTCATGTATATTTAGAGAAAAATATGGAAAGTTGAGTGATATTTTCATCCTAAAAGAAACAAAAGTAATATTTGTAGGTAATTTTGAAAACATGGGTGACTATCCATGGAAATTAATCGATCATTATTTAACTTTACCATTATTGTGAGGCCCGAGTGAAGGACTTAGAATGATAGTATTGATGACTCATTTGACTCATTATTATAGTAGTGCCACGATGGTATATATCATGATATATTATGAGTTGAGGAAATTTGAGCTCATTTATATGATTCTTGGTCTAATTCACTACATGGAATTAATTTTTTTATGAGCATGTATCCTCACTTCATAAATATATACTGATGGTATTGGTACCGCTAAAAAATATTGATTTTTAAAAGAAATGAAACACTTTATAAAATTCTTTGACTAAGAGATTTGCCAGTAAGGTTGAGCGAGATATGAGATTATGATTGGTTTTGTCCTGGAAGAAATTTCTCAGAAGGTATATACAAATTAACATTTAGGCACAACAATATAATCATCACCTTGCATTGCATTACTTGCATCCCTTTTATGTGATTGTACTTTGTATAATTTAGTTTTACATTTATATATCTATAGTGTATTTACTTTTATGTTGTTGTTGTAGTTGTATTATTTACACTATTTAGGAGTTGTACGACTTGAGACATAATGGATAACTTTATTATATGCAGGTGGATTTGTTGCTCATTTCTTCCTTTATATGTTTTGTTTCTACTTTACTTGGTTAACCTACGATGCCAAAAAATATAAGAGGACCGTACTCATTCTTACTTTATATACCACTTTTTGGAGAAGATCTCAGTAGTAGCTAGTGCAACCCACAATGCTGGAGATCTTGATATGTTGAGGCTATTTGGAGTACCAGTGAACTCCTCATCCAAAGCATTGTTCTATCCTCACTGTATTCCATTATTTTATTTTTATTTTACTATTCATTGACTGAGTTATGTATTTGTAGATTCAATACTAGTTTATAAATTCTCTTTACTTATAACACAAGGTTTTGAGATTCTAGTTGTTTTTATTTAGTTTCTAAGTTGATTTATATATTTTTGTCCTTACTTATTCTAAAAGTCTTGTATTTATTATATATTTAATTTTTTTCCACATCTTTATCTCTTTAATTTTGGACATACCGAATCGTGGTTCATATGGAGTAGGTGTCATCATGACTATGAATTTTAGGTCATGAAATATTTGTATTACAACATTAGGTTCATCGATCTCATGAGTAGAAGTGCATGATATCAAACACTCTCATGGATTGATATTTTAACTTGAGTATTTATTTTTTGAAGAGACAAAACATTCATGGGAATACTAATCTAATTTGATTCCTTATTACGCATGTTATTTTTGTCCGAAAATATTGTCATACCCTAAAAATCTTAATGATTTTATTATGGGTTGCTCATTCATGTTTTCTTGAAATTACTGGGTAGAATAATGATAAGTAATGTAATGGAACCATTTGAGGTGTTTCAGAATTATTGGAATACACTTTGTGATATTTTGGGACCCCAAAACAATAAGTATTTGCATTTAGGGCATGCCAGAGAGGTGTGGCACACCTTTCCACAAAAACCAGTGGTCAGGGTGATTAGGGTGTGCCACACCCTTAGTGTGTGGCATGCTAAGGTCGTCCTACGACCAAGGACATAGAAATGACAATTTCATTTTTAATTCAATAATACATGGGATTTTTGGTCTTTTGCCTCATAATTAGTCAGAATACACGATTCATCTCTTCCCCAAATTCTGAAGAACACAAAGTAAGATTTCTTCTCTAAAATTCAATATCTCAAGGCTCAAGTTTAAGCTTTCTTAGGAGAAAATTCATCAATTTTAGGCATGCGAGGTTTGAAAAAGAATATTCTTCATCCTTGTGCCAAAAAGGTTGACTTTTATGCAAATTTTAAAGTACTGATTTACGAGGGTTTATACCTATTTTTCTTGAACATTAAGATTATGAGATTTCCACATGAGTTAAGCCTTATTAATCACCATATTTCATGTTTACTTATGTTTTTATCAATGAAAAATATCTTATAAATTTATTTAATATTTAGATATAAAATTGTCTATGAGATGGTAAATAATTACAATTTGGAGCATTATATACTCAATTTATAAGAAGTTCTGACTTATTAGTACGAGCTACAAAGTATTTCAACATAATTTCAACTTTAGTTTTTGATATTGTAAACTCAGATAAGACATGAAATTCACAAGATTCTTTATGAGTATGTTGAGCAAGTGAAGCATAGTTAGTTTTCACTTTCATAAACTCACATGCTACTACAAGGTGAATTTCAAAAGTGTGAGCATAAGCATATATATTTTTTGAGTAGTATTTAGCATGGAGAGGGGAATATGGTTTTAGCGCATCTTATTTTAAGAAACTACGTGCAACTATAGGTTTAAGGGGCCTCTCTAGAGAGTGTCTCCTTTCCCAAATGGGATAAATTTAGTGATCACTCTAAGTGAAGGATCTATTCTAATGTCAAGCATAGAAAAAATATCCTCAGTCTGGGTAAGACGTTGGTGTCACAACCTGATTTACAATCATGATGGAACCTACTTTATTTCACTAAAAGGTAAGCCCACCCATAGTTCAAGCTATATGTAACGGGCTAATTTTGTAGAATAATGCATAAAAGTCATAAAATTATCAAGGGACTTACAAAAATAGTTCAAGTAATATTAATGATAGTCTGAAACAAACAGAAGATAGAAATAACATCCCACGTCCTAGTAGTATCGGTACAAGAGCCACAAGGAAAATGGAACATAAGTACTATAATAGTCAATATACTTCTGGAACGCCCCGAGATCCCATCTCGAGATGTCACACAGTGATTATGACCCTGAAAGACCACAAGCTAAGCCTTTACTGATATCGGCATTTGTACACTGCATAATATCTAAAATAAAAACAGAAACTAGACATCAAGTTCAACACATCTATGAATACTTATAATACCGAAAGCTGCATACTAATACATTCGTCTGAAAAGCCTCTAAACTTCATGAACTTTGGATTTGATGGGGCAGGTCCCCAACTAACTCCATCAACTTATAATAAAAAAAGACTGAAGCAATAATAGTAAACTAAAATTCATCCTCGAAAGAAGAGGACTCACTGCTACTGCTGCTGACAGGGACTTAACTGCTGAGGATACTATGAATCCTGTGCGTCTAAACCTATGGTGTCAAATAAAACACCATAGCACAAACGCATCAGTACAGGAATTTACCGAGTATGT
Source organism: Capsicum baccatum var. pendulum (assembly GCA_030864225.1). Classification (NCBI taxonomy): domain Eukaryota; kingdom Viridiplantae; phylum Streptophyta; class Magnoliopsida; order Solanales; family Solanaceae; genus Capsicum; species Capsicum baccatum. The sequence goes on along the minus strand of CM061558.1, from coordinate 193,258,589 downwards.
AGATGAGGTAGGCTAATTCAAGGCTAATGCCTGCACAATATTTAAACTGAATAATCATGAAGATACCGCATGAGAACACCTACGTGAAGGCACATCCCATGAGCACAATTATTGTAACTATAGATACTAAAATTCAGATACCACCTTACTAAAGACTGAACTCACTACTAAAATTGAGATAAAGAATCACTCACTCATCTGATACTGATAACTGAGGATCTGGATATACTTACATAAAGGACTGAACTCTGAGCTTACTTCTTTCGACTGATAGAATTAGAGTTTAACTTTTCTAACAGATTATTTCGGAGCAATTCTCAATGATAAGAAGTATTATCATGTTAGAATCTGACAACATGAATACATAATAGAATATGATAGGAAATATGATTATATGTGAATCTGATGAAAATAATATTCAATAGAAATATGATACTGTGATCAATTCTCTCTGTTGGCATATATCTGAATATGATATCAAACAACTATATATAAGACCAAGCCTATCGGATGGGATGTTCAATAAATTAATAGAACTATCTGAGTTATTCACTGAGGTAAATGACTGTACCATACAATCCTGATTTCTGAAGATTGATTTTGAAACTGAGACTGAATCTAAAACTGAAACTATGGGAAGTAGTCATCTAACTAACATAATCCTACCTACCATAGGTGGGGTCCAACCTCTACCCCTGGTTAGGAGGGTGCTAATATCGTGCCATGGGTAGAGTCATTATCTTTTCTCTAAGGTCAGGCTCTTTAGCGGTAACCCTCAACAGGATGTCATATTTGCTTAACGGGTGACACGTTTCCCTGTGCTAGCTACATAGTTCTAAATCGCAAGGATTGTTTCTAACTATCACACCCTCTACTAGCAAGTGAGATACTATCATTGGGTTTCTCGGTGCTGAATTGTACTCCCAACTGAAAGACTCTAGGTTCATTCTTAGACTGTGCTAGACAAAGATAAATCAGATACTGATCATGTTTCTTAAAAGATCTAACTAGGTTACGCTGAGTGTACTTAGTTTCGTATCTGATGGAAAAATTATCAAATCACGGTATCTGACTGACAATACAGAGCTTGAATAGATTACTTGAATCGCTTCTAAGATTATAACTGAATCACTTGAATACTATTAGATTTGAGTTGATTACTGGACTGAGGCTAGATTACTAGCGATATAGAGATTTCAGAGATAACTGAGATTACTGAGCTTTCTTAAGTTCTGCACTTGTCTGAGGATATAGAGTTCTATAATTCACTGAATTTTGAGAATCATGGCTTGACTAGATTTATTGAGAAACTAACACAGGCACTAGACAACAACTCTATTATCGGGTAAAAATACCCCAGGACTCGATGACATAAAAGTAAAGAATAATCATTAATTCATCATCACATTCATTCATATATCATCACAATCATTCATGCATTATCACAATTGTCAATGCATCTCATAATCATTAAAGAATTTTCACAGCCTTCGAGGGGTCACTTTAGGCATCTCAGAATCATAATCATATAATAACATAGGGGAAACAAGATAATAAAGCATGCTCCATTCAACAAGATTTTACCTAAACTATTTCATGCCTAAATAAGTCTTGACTTGTGTTTGGATATCACATGGCTTGGGGAAACTTCTTACTATCATGTAATAACTTACTTGTAAACCACTCGGCATTTATTAAAAACTTAGCATATTTCAAGAGTATATAATTAGGGAAATTACTGCTGTCACATCTACACTGATTCACTAAGGTCCTTCAACATACACTAGACATGCATGGTTTCACACTTATTTGGGAATTTCCTACTACCATGGAATAATTCATTCACTTGGGCATTTTATCAAACACCAAGCACAAACTAACTCACAATTTGGGGTTTCCGATTCAACATGCTATAATGGCCCTTATGCTTCACCTATGCTCTTTATCAAACCTATGGGGGACATGCTTCACTTATTATACCATTTCTACAACCAAAACTCATAAACACATCACATAGAAAACAACTTCAAGAAGATCTAACACAAACTTTACATGAATTCCACCCACTAGGGTCAAAGCTTATAAATTTTGTAGTAAAACATAAATCAAACCTCAACAACACATTAAAAATCAATTTAAGATCATACAAATCATTAACAACTCATAAACATAAAAATCTTTTAGTTTTAAAAATTGTTCGTGAGATTTTTGGGTGCAAGGGACCCAAGAATCAACATCTACATACCTTAATCTTTGAAATTGGATGAATTCTAATGATTGAGACTCTATCCGCACTTGTAATAAATAATTTTCAAAGCCCAGACTATGAGGAACTTTATTTTTGAAGAAATCTTGAAGATTTTTGGATGTTTAGGGTTCTTGAATTAAAACCCTAGATATTTTCTCTTTAGAGAATTAGCAGAGAAAATGAAGAAAATTAAGATTTTGGATGAGTTCTTCCATATTAATAGAGGCTTCCAAAAGGTGGGAAATGACAAAAATACCCTTGCAAAAATGTTCTAAAATTTCTGAAAAATATTCTTAACGACATCCGTGACAAGCCATCAGGCCCGTGATAGGCTGTCAGGAATTGTCGTCACAAAAATGGGTGAAATTCTTTATTTTCTGCCCATGGCTAATGACATTTGGTGATAGGAGATCACGGTCTTGACGGCTTGTGACAATTGTCGTCACCAGTTTCCCGGCCAGGCATGATGGAGTAAAATGGACATAACCCTATGCTCCAATCTTGATTTTTGAAAAAATTGGTGTCATTGGAAAGATAATTCAAGGATCTTTCATTTGATATATAGTATGTCCTCTAATTTGATATGTACAAAGAGGTATGGTCGATTGAAGTTGACCAAAGTTTTGATGGTCACTATAACTTGAATGATAGGAATGATCAAATAGATTCCCACATGATTCAAAGTATTTCATACATGGGAAGATATTTCTAAAACATTTATACTCAGATTTTCACCTTACCAAATACGCTCTAAGGCTCAGACTGGATTAGGATTTTGTGGGGCATTATATTATCTCCTTTTTTGGAACATTTATCCTCGAATGTCGCTTGATATGTTACGAGTAATGATCAACTAAATAGACTTAAGGGACATGAATATTTATAACATGGCTATGCAACTAGAACCATTGACATATAGAGTTATCGCACTGGGCTTTCATATCTGATGCATGGAATACTCGACTGAATCTATTCATAGCTGAATTCTCATAACACTCATGCATATCTGATATATGGACTCCTAACTAGGATGATCTCAACAATGAATGACTGATCACACACTGCAAAGTTCAATTCATTTCAACTAAATGGGCATATCTAATGCATGAATGTCCGTCTAAGCTGACATTCGAAAGCACGACTTGACAATCCAATAACGACTAATGCTAATTTCATAAAGAAAGTATGAAGATGCATAGGGATGAATCTAGTAGCATGCAACAACATAATACTATGGGTTATCTCCCCCATTGGACTCTATGTCCTTCTAAAAACGCTTCCCTAAAATACTGGGGTGGGCGCGGGACACCTAAAGACTGGGTCTGGATTGACCGATCATGATCTAAAACTCATACATGACACATGCTAACATATAATCTCAAAATGGGAGCAAAGGATCTATCAACTAACTCTATCTACTAAAAATAAACAGAGACTCAAGCAATAATAGTTAACTAAAATTTATCCTCAAAAGAAGAGGACTCACTACTACAGCTGCTGACTAGGATTGAACTACTGAGGATACTCTGGATCTTGTGCCTTTGAACTTATGGTGTCAAATAAAACACCATAGTACAAATGTGTCAGTATAGGAATGCACCGAGTACGTAGATGAGGTAGGATAATAAAAGGACACAATCATGCATAATATCTAAACTGAATAATCATGAGGATGTCGCATAAGAACACATGCATGAATGCACAAAACATGAACACAATTATCAAAACTCTAGATACTGATAATCAGATACCACCTTACTATAGACTGAACTCACTGCTAAAACTGAGACATGGAATCTTTGACTCATCTGTTACTGATAACTGTGGATCTGGATGTACTTACATCAAGGACTAAACTTTAAGCTTGGTGCTAAATTCTACTAGCAGGTAGTTCCCAACCTTGGGTTTGCTTGGTGCTAAATTCTACTCCTAACTGAAAGACTCTAAGTTGATTCTTAGATTATACTAGACAAAGGTGCATCTAATACTCATCATGTTTCGCAAAAGATCTAATTAAGTTACGTTGAGATTACTTAGTTTCCTATCTGATGAAAAATATATCGAATTATGTTATTTCACTGACAATACAGAGCTTAATTAGATTACATGAATCACTTCTGAGATTAGAATTCAATCACTTGAATACTATTAGATTTGAGCTAATTATAAGACTGAGGTTAGATTACTGGAGATACAGAGATTACAGTGATAAAAGAGACTACTGAGCTATCTTAAGTTCTACACTTGTTTAAGGATACAGAGTTCTATAATTCTCTGAGTTTTGAGAATTATGGCTTGATTGGAATTATCGAGAAACTAACACGGGCTAGAGATAATAGCTCTATTGTCGAGTATAAATACACCCATGACTCGATGACATAAAAGTAAAGAATAATCATTCATTTATCATCACATTTATTCATATATCATATTATTAAATCATGCATCATCACAATCATCAAACCATCTCACAATCATTAAAACATTATCACAGTAACCAAGGGGTCACTTTAGGCATCTCGAAATTATAACCATATAATAACTTAGGGGAAATATGCTACTAAATTGTACTCCATTCAACAAGGTTTTACCTCAACTGTTTGATACCTAAATCAGTCTTGACATGTGTTTGCATATCACATGGCTTGGAGAAACTTCATACTATCATGTCATAACTTACTTGCTAATTATTTGGGATGTATTAAAAACTTAGCATATATCAAGAGCACTTAATTGGGGAATTTAATACTATCACATCTCCACTTATTCACTAAGGTCCTTCAATAAACACTAGACACTCACGGGTTCACACTTATTTGAGAATTTTCTATGATCATGGAATAATTCATTCACTTGGGCATTTTGTCAAACACTAAGCACAAACTAGCTCACAATTTGGGGTTTCCTATTCAACATAATATAATGGAACTTATGCTTCACCTATGCTCTTTATCAAACCTATGGGGGACATGCTTCACTTATTCAACCATTTCTACACACAAAAGTCATGAACACATCACATAGAAAACAACTTCAAGAAAGTCTATCTGAAACGTCACATGAAATCCACATACTAGGGTCAAAGAACATAATTTTGAAGGTAAACATAAATAAAAACTCAACAACACATTAAACATCAATTTAAAATCATACAAATCATTAACAACTCATAAACATAAAAATCGTTTAGTTTTAAAAAGGGTTCTTGAGCTTCTTGGATGAAAGGGACCTAATAATCTACATCTAAATACGTTATCTTTGAAATAGGATAAATTCTAATGTTTGAGACTCTATCTGCATATGTAATAAATAATTCTCGAAGCCCACACTATGAGGAACTCTATTCTTGAAGAAATCTTGAAGATTTATGTATGATTTTTGGAAGTTTAGGGTTGTTGAATTGAAACACTAGATATTCTCCCTTAAAAGAATTGTAAGAGAAATTAAAGGAAAATAGGGATTTGGATGAGGTTTCCCATAATAGGGGCTTCCAAAAGGTGGGAAATGACCAAACTACCTTTGCAAAAATGTTCTAAAATTGCTGCAAAAATATTCTTGATGACATCCTTGACAAGTCGTCAGGCCCATGATAGGCCGTCTTGAATTGTAGTCACAAAAAGGGGTCGAATTCTTAATTTTCTGCCCATGGTTGATGACATTTAGTGATAGGCTGTCATGGGTGTGACGTCTTGTCACAATTTTCATCACCAGTTTCCCGGCCAGACATGCTGGAGTAAAATAGGCATAACTCTTTGCTCCGATATCGATTTTTGATGAAATTTATATTGTTTGAAAGATAACTCAATGATATTTCATTTGATAGATAGTAAATACTCTAATTTGACATATACAAAGAGTTATGGTTGATTGAAGTTGACCAAAGTTTTGACGGTCACTAAAACTTGAACAATAGGAAAGATTTCAAATAATCCTTGAGTTAGGGGACCTTTATGATCTTAATTCATTCTCAAATAAATTAACACACGATTCAAAGTATTTCATACTTGGAAAGATATTTCTATAATATTTAGACTCAGATTTTTGCATTACCAAATACGCTCTAAGGCTCAGACTAGAAGATGATTTTGCAGGGCATTACAACATCAGTCTCTAGTAACAAAAGACTATGTAAATATAAAATAAGGAGAAAAGGGAAACTCCAACTCATAGAACTCATCCTTCCTACAAACTCTAAGAAGCATGATCATTAGAACAAAGGCGGTCACTAGTAGTTGGATCTATACCAAAAAGATAAAGAAGTGTAGTATGAGTATCAATGCCACAGGTACTCAGTAGGTATCATTGGTCGACTAAGATAAATCAGAATAAAATTTCAATAGAGATGCATGATATATAACATAAGTCTAGGTAAGAAAGTAAACCTAGAATATCATTCTAATACTTTAAACAAATAACAAAAATAGATATAATATAGAAGAAAGGATAAGTAATAGTAAAAAACTAGCCCTCATAGAAAGAAAAGAACCAAAATTTTACTAGTTAACCATATCTAAATCCATAACCATAAATTCATCCATACCATAACTTACCATAAATTAACTCTCAATATTAGACTTGAAGTGGAACTCAATGAAATCATCATTTTCTAGAATTGAATTAGGACTCAACAACATCCTTATTTGTTGGATATAAACTAAAACTTGCTATTATCATCATTTGTCAGACTTTCATTGAAAATCAATATCATCATAATTTGTCGGACATGTATAGACCTCAATATCATTATATCACAAGCACCAATCCAGCATAAGCAACAAGAATTTAGTCTCTTTAAACTCTGAGTTAGGCAACTTAAGGATATAATACACCTAATAAGTCCACAAGGAGTTAACAAGAGTCTTGGACTAAGGTGGGTCAGAGAGGCCCACTTCTAATCCCAAAAATTTTATCTAAGGCAAAATCAACCCCAAACTAAGCTAATATATCTTAATTATCTTCTAAAAGTTATATAAGCCTCAATTAGACCTATGATAGAAATTTTACCTAAAGCAAGAATAACTATGCTAATTACACCTAATTTATGTTTCCCTAATAGGCTAAATATTCCAAATAATACTAATCATACCTCCAAGACCTAATTACTTACCCATATATAGAATAATATTATAATATACTATGAATTAGCTCAATCTATGAGGAAGGTAAACCTAGCCTACCTAGACGCCAGAAAGCTCTAAGAAATCCACTAAGTTGACAATTTCCCCTTTCGAGAAGCTTTCGTAAGATGTCATTCTATAAAAATCATAACCTATTCATCAAATAATAACAATGGTAACCATATTACTCTATTTAAACATCCTAGGTTTTGGCCCTTAGAAAATTTCCTGAAAACCCATTTTTTGGACCCAATATGACTCATGGGTATGAGCGTATGCTGGGGGTACAAGTGGTATGGTCCTATGGTATACTGACCAGTGTTAGTTCGTTAAATAGTTTTGATCAATTGAATGGGTATGACTTAGTGATATGACTCGTAGGTCTTAATATAATTCATATCAGGGACTTATATAGTTGGCAGTGTTAAATCCTCCTAGAATTTCATTCTACAAGGGATATAAGTCATGCGTGTGGATCTTATGTTTGTGGTTACGACATGGTTAGATGAGTCATGCACTGTACATTATTTGATTCATGGGTTTAGGTTTGGATACGAGTGGTGGATAACAATTGTATACGAAGGTATAACTTGTATGGGTCAGGTGTAACCGTGTGACTAGTTTTTGAAGAATTTAAGTAGGGGTATTTTGGAAATTTACCTTATTACCCTAATTAGGATCCACCACTTCTAATATACTTATGAGCTTATTTATCCAATTATTCTATTCATTAATACTTAGAAACTATTCCAAAACATCCAATAATTCTCTCTAGAGCTTTTGGAGAAAGAAGGCTAGGGTTTCATCTTGTGGATTTTCTTTGGGGCTTGCTTCGGTTATTTCTTTACCTGCAATTATTTGGTTTAATTCATGATTCTCTTCCCTCATTGTAATTTTTACTAAATGTATGGTTTATATGATTGATTTTACTGTTTTTACTATTTAATAATTATGGTTTTTCAACTATTATTATGGGTTTCGATATTGAATGGTTGATTATGGTTTCCTATGGAGTTTTTGGACATTTGGATTGCAGGGTAATAGTTTAATGGTCTTTGGAATTGGTTATGGTTGTATTATGCCTCCAAGGTGTTTGATGAAATGCTTTTAAATATATGTTCAATGCATTGACATCTTTTGATAGAACTCTTGCATATTTTAAACTGGATGATGAATTTATGGATTCTTAAAATAATTTGAAAAGGCTAAAGGCTAAATAGTTGTGCTTGTAGAGATCGTGGAAATCACCCTAGTGGATTTAATGTGGTATATGGAAAGGGCACCTAAGGTCCTCTTAACCTTAATAGTTTGGCTATGGATATTACTTGCAAGTAAGGGGTGGTATGATGATACCATCAATATTGTCCTTGGTTAAAAAAATGCAAAATGTATTGTTTGGACATGGTTTTAATTGGGAATTAATGGCAGGGTGTAAAGCTTGTAGGGTAGAGTCTCTTTAGGGGTGTGAAGCATTTCATGTCGTGTCAAGTCAGTATTAGAGCTTTACGTTCATGGTCAACTGTGATGTCCACAAAGCTTGTAGGTAGAGTCTCTTTTATGGGTGTGAAGCATACCATACTCATAAGGGAAAGGTTTTAAGACACTTAGGAATATTTTAGTTTTTTGGTATTCTATCTTTAAGATTGAGTTATTAATCATGTAATTTCCTCTAATCCTTGTTTGTTCATTTTTTAGATATACCTCCTAGATCTGGAACATAAGGAAATTCTTCCATCCCATATGGGGAAAAGGCTGAAAGGTTACGTCCTACGTCTAGAGCACATCTTCGATTTCATAGTCCTATTCCTGATGGTGCTGGAGTTCCTTCTATTCTTGCTAGTTGTCCTGAAGTCCCTTATAAAAAAATGATGAATGCAAAATTTGATCAGTGTTTTTATGTCATTGCCCTATTGGTTACTTCTTAGGTTGAGTAGTATGCGACTGGTGCTTTGTCTATTGAGTCCACATAGGTTAGTCAATTTATAAATATAGGTCCTTTAATTTTTATTAGGATAAAGGTGGAAAAGGATCCAGTGGTCTTCTTGGATTAGATAGAAAAGATCTTTTGGTTGATGCAGGCTACTAAGTAGAGAGATTTAACTTTTAAGATTATTAGCTGAATGATGTTGCTTATCAATGATATGAGGAGTAGGATAGGTATTTAGGTAATATGGAAGAAGAAAGGTTGTGGGAGGCATTTTTTAATGCCTTCATCTATCGATTCTTTTCTCAAGAGTTGATATGGACATCTCAAGGTTAACTATTCATATACAGCAGGTTGAGGATGAGAAGAGAAAATACGCAGAGTTTGGGGATAGGTAGGGAAAGCGGAGCAGGTTTTTTGATCTGTGAGGTTCTTAGTGTCAGAATGGTAGAGATGTAGTAAGCAACAGAAAAACAAATAGCGGAGTTTAGGATAGTTTTTTGCCAGTGCTTTTTATCAGTCAAGAGACATGTGTTATTTAGGTGGTGATAAGTTTTTGGCAAAGGCTGCCCAATCTCAAACGAGTAGAGATAAGTAAATTACTTTTTGTCCTCCTTGTCAATTGTATGGTCTTCCTCATTGGGGTTATTATGAGGAAGGAAGGGATATATGCTTCATGTATGGCCAAGTGTGCCATCGGCTCAGGGTTTTTCTGATTAATAAGGTTGCTAGGGGGAGAATAACATTACTGTGGGTTCATATTCTATTCCTGTGGATTTATCTTCTACTCCTACACATGATGGTGTGGCAATTGCTTCTATTACTGCTCCTGATTCTAGTATTGGTTGAAACAGTTTATATGCTTTGGAATCCCGATAGGAATCTAAGGGAGCACCTGATGTTGTTGCTAGTACATTAAAGCTTTTCTCTCTTGATGTATATTATTTTCTTAATCAGGGGTCCACTCTTTCTTATGTTACCCCATATATGTCTTTATCTTTTGGTTTCAATCTAAAAGTTATCTCAAACCGTTTATTTGTTTCTACCCTAGTAGGTGACTAGGTAATTGCTAAGAGAGTCAATAAGGGGGTGTCGTAGCTGTTGGTGGCAAATAGAACTTGGTGGACCTATTTGAGTAGGATATGGTAGATTTTGATGTTATCTTAGGTATGGATTAGTTGTGTTATTACTATGCGTGTGTGGATTATCAGACCTGTACGGTTATCTTTAAGAATACTGGTGAACCAGTTATATAATGGAAAGGTAGTTCTTTAGATCCTAGGGGATGTTTAAATCTTATCATAGAGCTCAGAGGTTAATCTCTAAGGGATGTCTTTATCATTTCATTTGGGTTAAATATTCTATCTCAGAAGGTCTTTCTTTGTCTTTGGTCCTTGTAGTTCATGAGTTTTTAGAGGTGTTTTTAGATAATCTCCCTGGTGTTCCTTCGGATAGGGAAATAGTGTTCGATATTGATTTGCTTCTGGACACTCATCCAATTTTTATTCTTCCATATAAAATGGATCCAGCTATGCTGAGAGAACTCAAGGTGCAACTTAAGGATATTCTGGATAAGGGGTTTATTCATCCAAGTGTTTCCTTGTACGGTGCACCAATGTTGTTTGAACAACATGGATGGTTCCCTTCGGATGTACACTAACTATAGGCAGTTGAACAAGGTAATGGTCAAGAACAAGTATCCTATTCCATAGATAGATGATTTGTTTGATGATCTAAAGGGTGCTAAGATCTTCTGTAATATAGATGTTCAGTCCTGATAGAATCAACTTAAGATTGGAGTGGTGGATATCCCTAAGATAGTTTTTCGTACTCAGTATGGGCATTTTGAGTTTTTGTGATGACATTTTTGTTGACTAATGCTTTGACAACATTTATGGACATGATGAAGAGGATGTTGACATAATATTTAGGTCTCTTCGTCACTGTCTTCATTGACGAAATTCTTGTTTATTCGAAGAGTGAGTTGGATTAAGCTAATCACCTCTGTATGGTGTTTTTGACCCTAAAGAAACAATAGTTGAATGGAAAATTTTCTAAGTGTGAGTTCTCGTTGAACGTTGTGACTTTCTTGGGTAATGTTATTTTTAGTGAAGGGATCATGGTGGATACATAGAAGGTTGCTGTGGTGAAAAGGTGGCCTAGGCCCATGACTCCATTTGATATCCAGAGCTTCTTGAGTTTTGTTGGGTATTATAGGTAGTTTGTGGAAAGGTTTTCTCCAATAACTTCTCCTTTAACTAAGGTGACTCAGAAGAAGGCTAAGTTTTCTTTGTTGGATACTTGTGAATAGAGTTTTGAGAAGTTGAAGCATTAATTGACTTCGGCTCCAATCCTGACCTAGTTGGAAAGCAATGATGGGTTTGTGGTTTATTGTGATACATCTAGGGTATGGCTTGGTTGTGTTTTGATGCAACATGGGAATAAAATTGCTTATGCTTCCAGGAAGTTTAAGGTACATGAGAGGAATTATCCTACTCATGAGAGGAATTAGTAAAGGTCATTCCCTAGTCAAGCGGCCACATGCATTGGGGCCTTTTCAACAAGGATAGCTGAACCCATACTGCCTGTGGGTGGTAAGGACGCCAAAGCTACACAACATAGGAAAAGTTTTTAAATGCATGCTAAATCCGATCCCTTTTTCCAGTACATATATATGTATGGTTGTATGCATTAAGGATGGTTTTACATGGTTTTATATCTGGCATTATTTTATACTTACCCTAAGTTTCATGATAAAGGCCATTCGCTAAACACGTCTGCTATGACTATATACCCATGCTATGCAGGAATCGGCCATTCTACTCCTACAGTTTGACCCGCGGATTTATTATTAACATTTGTACTGAACTGGTGTGCTGCAATCCTTTTGGAAGGTATCATTTCATGTTATGGATTTCATTATACTCTTTGGTTTTATACTAGATATTGCTTTTGGCCATGGTTGGGGGCATGTCAAAACTGGATTTGTTTACTTATATGTTATGAAGTAGTATGAGTATTAATGGTTATTAGTAATAAGATAGTATATGCTTAGTATATTGTAATAGTTATTAAATAGCTGATAGGTTATAAGTATTGATAGTAGTGTTATAGTGACTATTATATATGTATGATAATATATGTTAGGATAGATGAAATGGTTTTTGGCATTGGGTTAGGTGATATTATGTATAGGTATATATTGGGTATGTTATATTGAGTTTGTTGTTATAGGTTGTTACTAGGTTAGATATTGTTTTTGTATATGGTTATAGTTATATGGTTAGCATGTTAGAGGTAGTTTTTATAGTGTTATTGTAGTATTAATTGGATAGGGCAGTGATTTATTAGGTATGAGAGGTCAGATGAATAGTGTAATCGTAGGTTACTTCTTGATTTAGATTAGGTAGATATGTTATGTACGGCATTAGGTTATGGTTGATTTGGATATGTAAGGGTATGTGTTAGATATTTATGTTATTAGTTGGTGTTAGATAGATGCTTTATGGTACTTCTGGGGGTTAGTATGGGCGGGATCGGTAGTAGTGTTGTCCTTTGTATTGGAATAAGACAGTGGTCTAACATTATTGAACAATATTGTTAATAGTTCCATGCTATTACATTTTAGGGATTGATTTTCATATTATGTTTTAGTATTCCCTATGGTTTATGGTCTATAGTTTGGCTTGGTAAGGTCCGACGGTTGGTGCGGTATGGTTGGACTCGGTTGGGTCGGTCACAGTTGTAACCCTATCCCAGAATCTTAATGAGAACAATAATGATATCCTGTTATATGTTAAAAATTCATCCCACATACGGCTGGACCTAGGTGGTTTGGTTGGGTAACATGGGTTCGGTCTTGTCACCTATTGTGGTTCTAGTTGAAAATTATGCAAAAATCCCTTGTGGGACTCACTTGTGGAATCACACTTTTGAAATCAAATCCACATCTTTCTATGCTCAAAGAACAATTAACCTAAAAAATAGGTAAATTTCGAGCTCTAAACCCACCAATATTCTTGCAATTTTTCGGAAATTATGAGAAATTGACAAAAAGTTACCAAGAATTTGGAGAATAAATAAGAATCCAAGCTTACAAACACCCCCAAAATCTCCTATTAATGTCTCTATTATGTTTCCACATGTTCTTTGGTTTTTTACTGTTGAATTAGTGTGAAAAATAGAAGAAAATAGGGCTAAGTTGGGAATTTATATTGCTCTAGAATCCGCTAAAGTGGGCACATGCCGCTTTAGCAATTTGTGTTAAAGAGTCCAGGGTCCACCAAAGCGGTAACTGTGTATGCTTAAAGGACGCTAAAGCAAAAAAGCTAATCCTAATGCATCTTGCACTTTGCAGACCAACTTTCCACTAAAGCAAACAACCAGCTGGAGACTTGGTATTTTTCTAAGTCTAGACCGACCCCTCAGGATTTATTTGGAATCCTCTATATGCTAACAAACTATGCTAGGCGATCTAATTCAGCATTCCAGACCCAATGACGATATCGAAAATTCCATCTGAGGTTGTTTCAACAAAAAATGGGTCCACACCCAACTTGCATTTCTTTTGTTCTGGCCAATATCTGGGAATGATTATTGAAGACTTGGGACAAGAACCAAGGGTCCACCTAGCCTAAAAACAACATTTTGGAGCTATTACAATTGTTAAAATTAGAATATGAGGTTGTTTGAATAATTTTTTTGCTTACTAGACAATTCTAATTATGGATGACTTCAAAATAGGGAATTGGCTCTAAAAAACAAAATTAGTTTCCTTAAAAACAAGGAATTGACTATAAAAACAAAAAGATCTTCCTTTAAAATATGATTTGGCTCTAAAAAAAATGAACTGCCATCTCCATAATGTCATAACTAACATGGCCTTACCTAGCCAACGCTTATATCCGGCTCTACCAAAACTTTTCTTTCAATAGGAAAGCTATAAATGGTGAAAATGGCCAAAATATAGAAAATGACTTGGAGGGTCATTATTCACTACTAAAAGAAGTTTCATCTTCGAAAGTAAAGGATTAGGAGGTACGTGAAGCATCGAACAGTTGAGGATACTAGGCCCGTATCTCTCTCTCGATCTCCTAAGTAGTCTCTTATATTGGGTGGTGTCTCAATTGAAACATAAATACTGCAATCTCTCTATAGCCTAACCACTTGACATCATTGACCTATATGAACATAGGCTCCTCCACGAATGTGAACCACTCATCAACATGAACTGAGTTCTATAAAAACACATGAAACTAGTCGAGAATGTATTGTAACAACATAGAAACATGAAAAATTGGATGGACGTCAACAATATTTTGAGGTAATACTAACTCATAATCAACCTCACCAACTGTATGACGGATCTTGAAAGGTTTAATATATCTGGGTTGAGCTTGTCTTTTCTTCCATACCTCATCATATCCTTCATGGGCGATGCTAGAAGAAATATCCGATCACCAAATCCAAATCTCAAGTAACAAAATATACAATTTGTATAAGTTTTTGCGTACTCTGGGATTCCCTCAATCAATACCAAATCACCGTAACTCTATCCAATGACTCCTGAAGAAAATCAGCACCCCAAGGTCTAATGTCAAAGATATCAAACTACCTAATAGGATAATAACATCACCTACCATTTAAAAACTCAATAGGTACCATCTCAATATTCGAATGGTAGGTATTAATTTACATAAACTCCACTAAATCTAATTATTATTCCACTAACCTCCAAATATAATAGCACAGGTAAGAAGAATATCCTCGAGAATCTAAATATTCCACTCTGACTGCCATTCGGTCCAATGGGGGAAGGCTTTGCGAAGATCCACCTGATTACCTAACTCCTCCTGAAAAGCTCTCTAAAAGCTAGAAGTAAAGACCGAACCACAGTCTAAAATGATAGATATAGGCACAACATGCAAACTAACAATCTCACTAACATAGATATGGGCTAATCTCTTAGCAATGAATGACATCTTAATAGGAGTGAAATGTGTCAATTTGGTAAACCAATCCACAATGATCTAAATGCCATCGCAACCATAGGAGGTGTAATACAAACTATTAATAAAGTCTATAGTAATCTACTCCCACTTCAATTTGGGAATGGACAACTTTTGAATCAAGCCACAGGTTCTCGGATGCTCAACCTTCACCTGCTAACAAAATAGGTAATGAGCTACAGAGTCCACCACTTTACTCTTTATACTAATCCACTAATAATGCTGCCTCAAATATCTATACATCTTAGCTATAGTTGGGTGAATGTAATATTTGGATTTTAAGCCTCACAAAAACTGGCTTAATGAAGCCTCTAACTCTCAGAACACAAATACGACCATCAAATCTCAGAACACCCTCAGAATCTATGGTATCCCTCTTGAACTCACCGCTTAATACATTATCACAAATTATGCAAAGTCTCATATCCTTAAACTAATGACTTTGAATCTACTCTAATAAAGTAGACCTCGCCTCAACCTTATAAAAATATTCTTGAGGTATGAAATATCAAATTGCCTTATCAAGTTGGATAAGGACTAAATCCTGCTCTAACGACCTATGAGAAATTGAGATTGAAGTCTAGCTATGCATACACACTGCCATCTGCCTCAAGATGTCTGCTTCCATATTTGCCTTGACAGAGAAATCATAATTCTCATATAACTATATCCATCTATGTTGCCTAGAATTACGCTATCTTTGGGTTATAACATGTTAAAGACTATGATGATCCATGAAGATTTATGCATGCCATAAAGATAATGCCTCCAAATCATAAGCACAAAAATTGTCGCTTTTAAATCTAAATCATGAGTTGGGTAGTTTTTCTCGCACAACTTAAGCTACCTTGATGAATAATCAATTACATGACCCTTCCTCATTAGAACACAACCCGAACCAACTCTAAAAGCATCACAAAATATGATAAATTTGTCACCCTCAATAGGACAAGCTAATATTAGAGCTTATATAATAAATCTCTTGAGCTTTTGAAAGCTCGGCTCACACCCTTCGAACCACTAAAAAGTAACCCCTTCTAATTAAATCTAGTCATCAATGCTATGATAGCAGAATAAATCTAAACAAAACATCTATAGTAACCAGCTAACCTAATAAAGCTACGAAGCTCAGATGAAGATGTAAGCAAGGTAAAATCACGAATCACATTAGTTTTCTCTTGTTCTACCATAATCCTTTTCTTAGACACCACATGTCCAAGATATGTCATCAACTCGAGCCATAACTCATACTTAGAGAATTTGGAGAAATGACTACGAGCTCTTAGAATCTAGGGCACAATCTTTAAATATCGCATATGCTACTCTTTACTCCTAATATACACTAGGATATAATCGATGAACACAATCATAAAAGAATCCAAATAAGTCCAAAGTACGGGGTTTATTAAAACCATAAACATAGTTAGGGCATTGGTCAACCAAAAGACATCACTAGAAACTTACAATGGCCATAACGGGTCATAAAGGCAGTCTTTGGAGTATCCTTAGCCCAAACTCTTAACTGATTATAATCAGACCTCAAGTTAATATTAAATAACACTATTGCTATAGGAAGTTGGTCAAATAAATCATCAATGTGAGGCATAGGATACAAGTTCTTCACCATCATCTTATTCAAATGACCGTAATAATAGACACTCGTAAGGAACAATCCTTTTTTAATAAAAATGGCAGGAGCACCCCAAGGAGACACAATAGGTATAATAAAACCCTTTCCTAAAATAACTTGTAGGTATGAAATTATATCCATAAGCTCAACATGAACCATATGATAAGGTTCCATAGAATAGGTTTTGGTCCAAGCTCAATATTAATAATAAACTCAATATCACGCTTCGAAGAACAACTATGTAGATCGGTAGGAAAAATATTAGAAAACTGAAAAACTATAGGGAAAGAGTCAAGCGACAAACTCTCTATGCTAGAATAACAAATATAAGCGAGATAAGACATGCAACCCCTCCCAATAAGTATCCTAGCCTGGATATATGAAATAATTCATGTTATCTCATGGCTAAAAAACCCCTTTTATATAACTTACGGTACATCGAGTATGGATAAGGTAACAGCCTTAGCAAAATAATCCAAGACATCATGATAGTACGATAACCATTCAATTCCCAAAATCACATCAAAATTCACCACGTCTAACATAATAAGATCAACCTGAGTATCAAATTCTCAAGTAGTTACAACTCATGATCTATAAGCTCGATCCAGTATGAAAGAATCACCCACAAGATCAGATATATATAACAACGAAAATAAAAAATCCCAGGATAACTCTAACCATAGGGCATAATAAAAAGTCACAAAAGAATAAGTAGATCTTAGTTTAAATAAAGAAAAGATCGACTGATGGCATACTATAATCATAACTTATATGATAACATCCAATGAATCAACCTTGGGGATAGCATGTAAGGCATACATCTAACCACGCTCGCTACCTGGATGGTCTCCTATGTTATCCCCTAACTATAATCTCAAGAATCTCTATGAGCAGCTTGTGTACCACTCTAACGAATGTGTATACCACCTCTAGCAGGGGATAGAACTACCTTAATGGATGAAACACTATGATTTGAAAGAACCATTGCTCCACGACTGGGTCGCTCTCTAAAGAAATGGCCAAAAATCTCACAACCATAACATGCCTAGGCACTGCATTAAATCTAAAAAATTTGTATGACTCATAATAAATAACATAACTAATATGACTAGAATACAAACTGGCCTCCATAGGTGATTTGATGTATGGCCTGAATCATGACAAACTCTACCACCTACTGAAACTACGTTGATATTTTAGCCTCTTAGAATTATCTAAAAATCAGGCATCATGATGCATCTCCTTCATAACTTGAGCATGGTTAGAAACTTCAAGAAAAAACCTACCTATAGAAACAAAACTCTATGTAGACATGCAGAGTGAGAGTGTCATCCCAAAATAAATCATCAAACACTCTCATACTCGATCATCAAAATAGATATTGCACACCTAGGCAATTAAGAAAACTAAGCATCTTACTCAACAACAATCATGGAGCCCTGCTCTATTCCTTAGATCTAATCCCTCTATGAATCTCTAAGACTTTAAGTCATATTGTTCTCAAAGAATACCACAAAAACGAGCCTATGTTAATAGTGGAGATCTAACTAGCCTTGAATAAAGATGACCTCTCAACTAATGTCGAGCTACCAAGTCCAACTAAAAATTAGTGTAATCCACACCTTCAGTCTCAATTAGGCTTTAATTAAAGAGCCTGTCCTCACAAACAATCAAGATAACAAAATCATCCTACCTCGATACATCAAAAACCTAGGTAGAGACAATCTTAAGAACTTATCCAACATCTTCTTCTGCTCAACAGATATATGAGGATTGGCAACCACAGGCTAGGAGACTATTAGTGTAAGAGGGACCTCAATTCTATGATTTATAACTACAGGATCTGAGCACACCTTAGTACTACTGTAATTCATAGACTATGGACCATCATAAGGTGCATTACTAGTAAATCCTAAGAACTGAACCAATGCATCCATGAGAACCAAAGAAAAAATAAATCCCAATAGATCCTTAACTTGTCCATAGCCTATC
This sequence comes from Capsicum baccatum var. pendulum, assembly GCA_030864225.1. Lineage (NCBI taxonomy): Eukaryota > Viridiplantae > Streptophyta > Magnoliopsida > Solanales > Solanaceae > Capsicum > Capsicum baccatum. The sequence continues at coordinate 193,239,667 of CM061558.1, read as the reverse complement.
CTAGATGGGGTTAAAGAATCTATAGGTTAATAGTAGGAATAGGGTTTGGTAAAGGTGCCCTATCTTGATCCGTAGCTAGGTCTAAGTCTCTAGGTCTCTTAACCTCTAGGTCATCCACAAAAGAGTGTGTCCTAGCTATCTACAAAAGAGTTACTACAAATGAATGTGTCCTAGGTATCTACAAAAGAGTTACTATAAAGGAGTCTTTAGAAACCAACTGATACTCTAAGCATGAAATGAGTTAAATAAAGAACTCCAAATAATTTTATATAGCCTTTTCATGATAAGAATAGATGTTATCATTATGATATGTGGGACTCTACTTGGCACTTATTCTTGTACCAATAATACGGGTAAGCCTAGAAATCTTATACCAATTTGTCATGACCCAACAGTAGGTAAGTACAATTGCAGAATGCTATAAGCAATGGGCTAGTTTTGTAGAGAAAAGCATAAAGGTTGGAATATTGAAAGTAAGGGATGTACAATAATTATTTTAGTAATAACAATAATAGCCTAAAATATAGACAAAATAGAAATAATATCCAACGACATAATAGTGTTGATATAAGTGCTATGAGAAAAAGATAATAAGTACTGTAACAGTCAGTATACATCATTCTTGAATAATGAAAGATAATGTTGATATATATAATTTTGATATGAGCAACTAAATTACACGGGACCAAGTTCCTAAATGTGCAAGGTGTAGTACAGCTGGCATGCGCCTTCTGCATAGTTTTGTCATCTTTTGTAACAAACTTGTAGGTGCTATTTTGTACTTACTTGGAGAGCTAGTCCAATGACCTTTCAATCACTAGTTATCTCTTAGATTTAGAAGGAAAGAGACACCTCCTAAACAATTGATTTATTCTAATTTTAAAGAGTAAAGTGAGGCAGTAAAAACCCATATCAATACAATTTATGTTATTATCCATATGAGTGCTTACATTGTAATAGTTCTTAAGTGCTGAATAGTAATTGAACTACTCATGCTATAAGAGTAGTATTTTATTATATTGAGAGACCTACTTAGGTAGAGTTATCTAAGCATTGTTGCTAATTAGAGTTAATTAGTAGAAAGAGTCCTTGGTAGAGTTACCAAGACAATCTTGTAGTAGAGTTTCTATAAAAGAAAGAAGACTAGAGGTAGGCAAAAATCTTACTATAATCCAGAGGTTGACTATTGTAGATCTAGAGGTTCTTATGAGGGAAAACTGTGGTTTCTCCTATTCTGGGTTTCCACAAAAAAATCTTGTGCCTTTACTCTTCTTGTATTGCATTTAAATATCTCAACCTCTTGTAATATCACAATAGTTCTATTGCTTGTAAATGATCCTGACGGACCTGGTTCCTCATTGTGTGGTGCAACTCTCAAGGGTTTAATAATTGGTATTAGAGTGAGGTTCACTATAAAAGGTTTATACCTAGAGTATTCAGGTCATTATAACCACTATGACTGAACCAGGGGTGGAAATAAAAAAAGCTAAAAGGAAGAGATTATTGACCCTAAAGTATCTAAAATCAAAGATTCATACACCGAAGTTGAACTTTTAGCAACGAAGACTATTAAATCTATAACAATTGTTGGTTATCTTGAAAAAACAGTGATTAAAATCATAAAAAACAAGAAGGAAAAATGCAATCAGCAGTGTTATAAAGAAGTTGTTTGTTGCACGTGAAGTCTCCTCAAATAAATTTGAGAAAGATAAGAAAAATAGAGATAGTTTCATGAAGTAGAGGAAAATCTCATGTTCTTGTAGCTCTCTAATGGCTATTGCTGAAGAAATGAAATATAACGTGATAGAAAATGGGGATGATAACCAAAACTAGTTTGTGGATAGGTATTATTCAAGACATAACACTGGGAGAGTTGATTGTTTTCTCACTATAAAGACACTTCAAGTGGGAGGAGTTTCCTTTGAAATTGTCAAAACAAGGGTACAACTAAGGTGTTGGATAAATTGGCAAATCATCTTATCATGCAATAAAAGTTGTGTATTATGTGAATGAGATAAAATACAGTCTTTGAAATTTTTCCCAAATCTATGATAAGGTAAATAAGATAAAATTTTCATCTAATGGATGCATTGTATCAAGAATGAAATCTTGAAAGATTATCCTTAAGGCCAAAAGAATAAAGAACATGTACTCCTTAAGGATAAAAGAATCAAGAGCATGTACGTAGCTGATCTAGAGTCTGTGGCTGATAAGAATTAATGTGTTTAAGTGAACAATATGAAGATGCTAATTTGTAGCACTGAAGATTAGGGTATGTGAGTTCCTTCCTAATAAATAAGATAATTTCATTGGAACTGGTTCATGGTCTGCCAAGGCTAAAATTTCTAGCCAATAAAGTCTATGATGTGTGTGTCAAAGAAAAATAGACCAGATCTTCTTTCAAACTGAAGAAGTAAGTAGTTTAGAATCCCTTGAAATACTTCACATGGATTTATATGTACCCGTCAAAGTCCAACATAGAAAAGGGAAGAAATATGTGTTGGTCATTGTAGATGACTATTAAAAGTTCACCTTGACAATTTTTATAAGAACCAAGGATGAAACATATGGGGTTCTTGTAGCTTTTGCAATAAAAATCCAGTTGAGGTTAAATTAAAAAATTGCTAAATTTAGGTCTAATCATGGAACTGAATTTAAGAATTCTAAAGTTGAGGAATTATATACTGAGCATGTAATAAATGATACGCTCAAATTACAACTCTCGTTATAAAGCATAAGCGGTCGCTGTCAAATATATAATCCAACTAGGTTGGGTATCAAATCCCACATGGAATATTGTGCTTACTATGTATTATAATTATTACTAGACCGTTGATCAAAGGTTCCTAAATAAGAGGGGTTTTGATTTGTAACTTATAATAAAATTAATTGTAACAATAGTATTCCAATGAATGATTCTTTTTGCAATTAGTAAATTAATGATATTAAAAAAACCAGGGATATGGTTACTAAAATGCAAGCACAACTAGGTTGTGAATCACTTAAGAATTCCAATTAGTAAACTAAAATGCAAAGAGGGTTGAATCTTAGTCTTTATCCCTTAGTTTCTAAACCTAAGTGGATAGATTATCCTCTAATTTTCTCAAACTCAAAGGATACATTGTTCTTTCAACCATTTTCTTATGTAAGATAATCCTATTAGGGAATTTTCCATTAATCCAAAGGTTAAAGCCCTTAGAATTCCTGTAAACAGTCCCATTTTCCAAACAAACACTTTCCTTTCAGACAAGTGATGTTCTTGGGCTTAATTTTCAAGTTTGCAACCAAGAAAAGCCATTAAATTGAATAAAGGTTTATACAATATTAGTTATTCATGGAAATCAATTTGATTCACAACCCATAGATGCTTTTCACATTAAGGATCCCATAACCCTAGTTATGGGAACTTAGCCACAAAATTCCATATAAGAAAAAGAAATAATTCTTATATTATTCATAAATAGATTTAGAATTCACTTACAGTAATCTCAAGAATCAGTTCATGAATCTTCAATAAAGAATTGAATGATTAACTTCCTCAAAGATATACTTCAATCCCTAAAGTAGTTGGTCACAACATGTTTTTCTAAAAATCTTGTAAAGATAAAAAATCTACCTCACTAATCCTAAAATTTAGTATTTATATGTTCTAAGGTAAAAAGGAATTTAAAATTTAAAATTAGAAAAACTACGTCCAAGGCGACGGCCAAAGTGGTGATCCGTCAAAAGTCTGACGGTCCACCATTTGGTCTGTTACTAAGTCCTTCAGAAGAGTGGTTTTTGGATAAAGCCTAATGGTACACCTGGTGGTACGTTGTAAGACTGACGGTCCACCATTTGGTCCGTCACTGAGTCCTTCAGAAGCGTGCTTTCTGGATAAAGCTTTATATTACACCTGGTGGTCCCTCACAAGACTGATGGTCTACATTTAGTCCATCATTATGTCCCTTGAGAGGCTATGTTCTGGATAAAGCCAGACGGTACACCAGGTGGTCTATCGCAAGGTTGATGGTCGACTATTTGGTCCGTCATTAAGTCCTTCATGAGGCCATGTTCTAGTTAGGCCTGATTATCTACCTGGTAATCCGTTTCAAGACTGGTGGTCAACTATTTTGACCGTAAAAATCCTTTTTATGCTACTTTTTTCAAGTTTTTTCTGTGGTTCACTCGTTTCCCTGAAACGCTAAAAAAGACTAATTAAATACCACTTCAGTTGATTGAAAACATATAATTTTCCCAAGAAGATGATGCTAAATGTTCAGTTAAAAATTGGAACATCAACACCCTCAACTTAAGATAATTTCTTGTCCTCAAGCAACTCAGCACCTAATTGCAAACATGAATAATACAATGACCCGCAACCAACCACTGAAACATTTCAATGTAACTATTCACTCATCATTTCACTTACATGAATTTAACACATCAGGGTATACACCTGACATTTATCATAATTCAGAACACAAATATGGATGTTACATCCCATAGGGAATAGCAAAACTTAGTGAAACTCCAGTTGCCATCACAACAATGAAGTCCACCACACATCACATGATGTGGATGCAATCTAAACTCTTGTACTCATCAAAGAAGTTACAAAAATAGTCCAACATACCCATAGTCTTGCCCTAGCCATATGTCAACTTCTTAAGATCGACTCGTTAGGATCAAACAGGACTTTGCAAGGCTTCAAGTTAGGTAAAGATATGTTTTTGGTTAAGTGACACATTAAGACTTAACTTTTGTTGCCTTTACATTGTCGTATCCCAGATCAACTCATTTACTACTTCCAATAACAGGCACTTATTCATACATAAACCTCCCCCACCAATTTATTTTTTGAGGGAAAAATAAAAGCATCAGCCACCCTCAACATATTCTGATGCATTCTGTTAAGCTGCACAATATCTTTGAACAGATTAGGGCCAAAAGTTTTTAGATTATGATTTATACTAAATTTCCCTGTAGCATTTTTACCTTGACAAAAGTCACCCTCAATGTAGGTATTTTACCTAAGTTAAAGTTCCTAATACCCAAATATTGGGCCAGGGATAGAGTAGGATGTTAACGCTCTACAATGAGTAAATGAAAGTTATTAGAATTGTAAAAGGGTCCTAAAGGAACATGATGGGTTCAAATAAGATAAAAATCTTTTTGGTGGGATTATTTATTGAGGCTAAGTGGGCTAAAAGTACAAGGAGCCTTATTATCTTATCCTATTTAATCCACTAGTAGACCATATCAATGACTTAGGCAAGTTCTAGGAATTAGAATATGCAAGACTTGAAGGTAAATCCTCTCTCGCACAACAATTGAGCTAGAATTCTTTTGCAACTCTTAAAATATTCATGACATGATTTATGCACCTCTTACAGAATAATGCCAAATTCAAATTTACTGAAGTTATGTATACATATCTGCATTAAAAAAGTAAACAATTTCATACACATGCTCATAGTTTTATGCAAACATCATTCATTATCCATATTTACAACAAAGTACTAAAATAGAAACATTTTATAGATAATCATTAAACACAAATATTTACATCACAAGCTGCCAAATTTGAAGTGCAATAATAAAAACACCCTAGATATGCCATTTTTACCAGATAGCACATGATTGGATTCAAAATATCGGCAACAACATCCAACCATGATTTAAATACACCCACTTCCAGACAAAAAGATATGCATTATCCTCAAAGCAATAAATTACCATACATGGTGGGATTGGGATATTTACTTCAGCTCCTCTTTCTCTGAGGCATCTGTCAGGTGGGGTGAGATCCCTCCGTCATCACTCGATGCAATGTTTTCCCTTATGGTGGTAGGATTACTCACAACCTTACCTTGGATAATTTGAGGGATCGTCTCTCAAAATGAACCTGCATTTTTCTCCCTGCAAGGGTAGCAATACTAGAGACTCCTGCCACTTCATTTTATGCTTATCTTTGCTTTCTTTCAGCTTTTTTATTTGACTTGTTTGTAGCTCTTTTCAAGTTATGCTGGTCTAACTAATCATATGACTTTTATTCTCTCTTCCTCTTTTTTTTGTTTCCTTGCTATTTTTTCATTCATTTGCTGCTTTCCTTTGTCCTTCATAGGTCTACCCATCATATCTAGAATGTCCTCATCCTCATCATTTACCCCTAAAGTTAGGTCAAATGCAGGAAACATTGATTATTTCCCCTTTAACTTAGCTATGTCATGTTTTTCCTGCTCAAACTCTACTATAAGCTTTGTATGATCAGGGAGAGATAGTGAATCTAGCCTTTTATTGCTACGCATTTCCATGTTATCTATCCTAACTTGAATAGTTTGAAATAGACTAACTGCTTTGGCTATAATTTCATCCATAAAAGGTTTGAAATCTCCATCCCACTTTTCTAACTATTTCTGAAATCATTTTTAATTCGTAACCACTTTATCAAAATTTTTTGAGTTTAACCTATATTCAGTAAACTCCACTCCACCAGAAGATTATGTAGAACCTTACCCTGCAGACATACCCTGGGGAACATAATCAGGTGGTACATATATGGTGATGGTTAAAGGCATACCTTCGGGCATTTTTATGACCTCGAGAACTGGTGTAGACTGAGGCTAATATGTTTGAGGCTTGGTAATATGAATTTATATCTTTTATTCGACTTTTGACTTCTCAATGTTCTGCCTATGTGTAGCCTGTACTTTGTTGTCAATCCCATGGATCAGTGGCACAACAACTCATTTGCAAAACTTAATGATCAAAAATGTAAAGGGTACAAAAGTGGTCACTTGAACATCTCCTCTACAATTAGCTGGCCAAAATTAATTCACATCCCAAAAACCAAACTGACTACTGCTACTACTCTATAATGATTCAAGTTCCCATCTTCTATTGTTGGAATTAATCTCAACTAAGCAATAACCTACCAAAACTTTGCTTTAAAGCTGACAGTGAACTTTCCAATGTGCTTTTTTAAATTAGTCTACCAGGTAGGATTTCCATCATCAGCCAATAAAGAAGCTGCAAAATATCTCTAACTGGAAGAATTTCTAATTCTATACTCAAAATCTAGGACAGCGGGTGGAGCCTCATATCCTGGCCCAAATAACATCTTGTTAATTATTCGGGCAAAGATATCAACGATGACCCCTTTGACTGAGACCAACTCCCTATTTGGTTTACTTCAGATTGGAGTCCCGTTTGGGTATTCTGCTTTCACCTAACATAGATAGTTTGTAATGATTTTCCTAATCTTGTTCAATTTATACTCTCCTGGTTGTCTGCTCATCTATGCTAGTCCATATTTGTTGAACCGACGCTCTAACTCGGGATATTCATGAAGCTCTATTGTCCTAATATGATGTCCTTCTATAAATAATCTTCTGATCCCTCAAGCTATGGGGGTCAACCTATCATAAAACTTTTTTTATGCTCCCTCTATTTGCACCCTGATAGCCTCCTAAATCTATGGATCCTTTCTCCTAATAACATTCTCACTCTCCGATTTAGCTTCAGTATCAGGAGCATTCATTGGATCCTCCATATTTACAGTTTTAGTTTCACCCTCTATAGGTAGTGGTTCAGTTGCAGCAACAGTTCCCTCATTGGGACTTGAACCTGTACTGGTAGAGGTACTCTCACTCTCCTCCTTAGACTAGGAGAATATGGAAGCTTCTTTTTTATTTTTTCTGGTATTATATGTTGGTGCAGACGTATTCCTATTTCGTTGATATCTTACTCCTCTGGTTTATTTAAGTTTAGGGGCCATAACCCCTGAAAAAAGTCATGAATTAGTTCAAAATTGAAAACAGTCTCATTGTGTAAAATTTCGTTATGATGGTCAAGTTGGTGGTCCGTCATAAAGTTGACATTCTACCAATTCAAGCATCAATCTTATCCAGAAAGTTCTATCTCAGAGTGCTTTGGGACTATTAAATTGGTGGTCTATCAAAAAGTTGACGGTCCACCACCTTAACAATCATAGATTATCCAGAAAGTGCCATCTCAAAGTGCTTTGTGATGGTAAATTTGGTCGTCCATCATAAAGTTGACGGTCCACCAATTCAACCATCGCAACTTCCTCTTGAGCCACAGTTTTGAGTTCCACCCTTTTGTCGAGCAATTGTATATCAGATCAATTTCTATCTATAAACATAACACTAAACTTATATTTTAGCAGATTCTTCAAATTTTACAACTTATGCTACTCAGATTTCACACAAATTTGAACGTTGAAGTCCAACTCAAGTTATTCAAACTCAACACAATAGGAACAAACCAAGCAAAAGACATCACACTTTTACACTTAATATGGACAATCAGAGGAGAAGGGTATGTACATACCTTGATTTTGCAGGTACGCTACATTCTTGAAACATCATGGACAAAGATAACTAATAGATTCTAGCTCTTTCATTACACTTTATTTGTGATAAAGATATAGAAGAAGTAAGCTATTTTAAATAGGGTAAAAATGGAGGAGATAGGGAGTATCAAATAAGATAACTCTCTTCAAGTTCTTTGAATCTTAAGAAAGTGGAAAAGCAAAAGGTCATGGAATGGTTACAATGAATGTACCCGCTCAATTTTATCCCTAAAATTTCACTTTGGGTCAAATACAGAGTACTTATAAAGAGTAACAATCTAAGCCAACCTATTTAGAATAAGAGTTAAAGTGATGGTGATACTGATGGTACATCATAAGTATTGTAGACCACCACTTTGAACGTCACTCATCGCCAGAGTTTGGGTGTTTCTATTTTGGTATGACAGTCAATGGGATGGTCCACCACGAATGTGATGGCCCACCAGGTTTGTGACGGTCCACCACTTAGGTCATCGTGGATAATCCAGTGATTGAACTTTCTTGCCATTTCTTGATAGGTGAAAGTGGTGGTCCATCAGGGGACTGGTGGTCTGCCAAGTCATTCGTCACCTTGTTTTAGTAGCTCACTTTTATCCCTCTTTTCAATTTTTACTACATTTCTGGTCCTGCACATATCACAAACACATCAAAATTGTGCAAAAACCTAAAATTGACTCTAACTATAGTTACAACAACATGTTGTGGGTTGCCTCCCACTAGCGCCTGATTTATTTTCTCATCTAGACTCAGTAATCTCAATTACTCAGACATAATTGAGATAAAAGATATCAACACTTACTATCGAGTCTTTTGGACCAATTTAAAGTTGGATTCATTACCCATTCACTTTGAAGACGCTGCCATCTTTATTTTCAAGGTCGACTACTCAGATGAGTAGACTTGACTAAGTTTAAACGATCGTGACCACTTAGATTTGAGTTTACCTAGAAATAATTTGAGCCTAGAATTGAACAGATGTACCAAATCACCTTTTTGGAATTCTTTACTTCTAAGTCTTCAGTTGTGATACTTTTTCATCTTCTCTTTGTAAAGGTCCGCTCTTTCATAAGCCCCGATATGGAATTCATCCATCTCATTCAATTACCCTATTCTTAGCTTTGTTGCCTCCTTCCAATTTAGATATAACCATTTTAGAGCCCACAAACCCTTGTATTCCAGCTCAACCAATAAATATCATGCTTTTACATAGACTAGCCGATACAGTGACATGCTAATTGGAGTCATAAAAGCAGTCTGATATGCCCACAAAGCATCATCTAGATTTTGAGCCCAATTTTGCCTATTAGCATTCACTATTTTAGCTAGGATGGTTTTAATCTCCCGATTGAACACCTCTACTTACCCACTATTTTATGGGTGATATGGAGTTTCTACTCTATGTTGTTTCACCCTATATTTCACTAAAGTCGTCCATAACACTTTGTTGCAAAAATAGGATCCTCCATCGCTTATAACAGTTTGTGGCACTCTAAAGCGAGAGAAGATGTTTTTCTTTAGACACACAACAACTCTCTTCCATTCATTATCTTATAAGGCAACAACTTTGACCTATTTGGATACATAATCCACAATAACTGAAATGTACTTCATTCGATACGAGCTTAAAAAAGGGCCCATAAAATTGATGGCCCAAACGTCAAATAGTTCCACTTCAAGAATCTTAGCTAAATGAATTTCATGCCTCTTGGAGATCGACCCCTTCCACTGACATTGGTCACATTTCAGCATAAAGTCATGAGCGTCCTTGAATAATGATGGCCAATAGTAGCCACTCTGCAACACTTTTCTCGTATTTAAATCACCTGCATGGTGACCACTGACTGGAGAAGCATGACATCCTTCCAATATGGTCAATACATCTACCTCTAGAACACATCTAATTATTATATTATCAGCACATCATCGAAAAAAATATGGCTCATCGCAGAAGTAGTTTTTCACATGATGAAGAAATTTCTTTCTCTGATAAAAAGAAAGATTTTCTAGAATAGCCTCGCTCACCACATAATTCGCAAAATCAGCATACAAAGGTAAATTTTCCAGAGCAGCAACTAAGATGTCCTCATCCTAAAATGCATCATTGATCTCCATATCATCTCTATCTTCTTACTTAATTTCCATCGTAGATAGATGTTCTGCAACTTGGTTTTTGAAACACTTTCTATGTTTGACTTCAAAGTCAAATTCTTGGAGTAGTAACACATATCCAATCATCCTTGGTTTCATATCTTTTTTATCCATCAAATATCTCAAGGCTGCATGGTTAGTGTGGATCACCACCTTGGTTCCAAGAAGATAAGCTCTAAATTTCTCAAAAGCATACACTACAACTACTTCCTATTCGGTTATAGTGTATTTCTTTTTAGCTCCATTCAGAGTTTTGCTGGCATAATAGATTGGATGAAACAATTTGTCCCTCTCTTGCCCCAAAGAAGCTCCAAGGGCAAAACTACTTGCACCACACATGATCTCAAATGGCTTGGACCAATCCGGTGCTATAATGATAGGGGCTTGAACGAGCTTCCCTTTAAGGCATTCAAATGCTTTCAAGCAACCTTCATAGAATAAAACCTTTGCTTCATTATCCAAAAGTTTGCAGAGTGGGTTTGCAATCTTAGAGAAGTCTTCAATAAACCTCCGATAAAAACCAGCATGGCCAACAAAACTATGAACCCCCTTTACAGAAATTGGAGTTGGTAGTCTGTGAATAACTTCAACCTTAGCGCGATCAACTTCAATTCCTTTTGCTAAAATATTATGCCCAAGAACAATGCCTGCCTTAACCATAAAGTGGAAATTCTCCCAATCAAGTAAAAGATTATATTCCATATATCGTTGCAAGCCCATACTCACATTTTTCCAAACACAACTCAAATGAATCTCCTACATGCAAAAAGTCATCAATAAACACCTCTAAGGTTTCTTTAACCATATTAGAGAAAATAGACATCATGCACCGTTGGAAGGTTCTAGGTGCATTGCATGACCTAAAAACCATCTGTTTGATTGCAAAAGTGCCATATGGGCAACTAAAAGTGGTCTTATCCTGATCTTCGGGAGCAATACAAATCTGGTTATATCAAGAATAACCATCCAAAAAGCAATACCATCCCTTTCCCACCAATCGATCAATCATTTGATCCATGAAGGGCATTGGAATGTGATCCTTTAATGTCTATAAGTGGAGCTTTTGGTAATCCATACAAACCCTCCACCCAGTAATAGGCCTGAGTGAGATCAATTAATTCTTATCATTGGCTACCACTTTCATGCCCCATATCTTAGGCACATATTGAATAGGACTCATCTACTTACTATCTGATATAGGATATACCACCCCTGCATGTAACTACTTTATGATTTCTTTCTTTAATACCACTTGGATAGGTGGGTTTAGGTGACACTGATGGTCAATAGTAGTCACACAAACCTCCTATAGATGAATTTTATGCATAAATATGCCAGAAAGAATACCAATGATATCCGTAATAGTCCAACCAATAGCTCTCTTATATCTCTTAATAATAGAGATGAGAGAATCAACCTGTTACTCACCCAGATCAGCAACAATAATAATGGGTAGTAAATTACTACTACTCAAAAACACAAACCTCAAATAACCGGGTAACGCTTTCAATTCCAACACTGGTAACTCTTCGACAGATGTCTCTGCCGATGGTGTTGGTCGATTCTTAAAAGAATAATAGTATGTCCCATTTCTGTCAAAGTACAAATGGTCTTTTCATAATCCTCAATATCTTCACGATCAAAATTCATAAGTACTGCGGCTAATGGCTCAACAACAAGCTACTCCTCTATTGGTACTTCCTACTCGTCCTCGTAATGTACATCAACTATTGAAAACACACTCATCTCCTTAGGATTTTTCATTAATTTGTGCTCATCGAAATGCACCACTTCATCATTCATCCTAAATAAGAGCTCATTAGGTCATAAATCAATCAGCACACTTTTGGTTGCGAGGAAAGGTCGACCCAAGATTATAGGCACCTCGAAGTCTACCTCGCAATCTAGAATTTTGAATCCATAGTAAATATAAAGGTAGCCACATTAACTAGTATAACATACAAAATACCAAAAGGTCAATTTACTGGCCGATCTGCCATCACAAGTCATATTTTATTGGGTATGGGGTTTCCCATACCTAACTTTCGATAAATAACTAGCCGTATCAGTTTAATGCTAGCTCCGAGATCACATATGGCCTTAGCAAATTCCAAACACCCTACCGTGCAAGGAATAGTGAATGCTCCTAGGTCTGCCTTCTTCTGCACCAATGATCTTATATCAATAACGCTATAATGATGGAGATTATTGATGATAGGCGAATTTATAGTCCTATAGTGCTATATTTTACCCATATTTTACCCATGTTTTGAGGACAAATTATATAATTCATGCACTTTTAGTCCTTTTTCCTGTAAGTGAGCTAACGAACATGATTAGCAAGTTTTCAGGTATAAATTATGAAGAATTCAGCATTTTATGGATAACTCGACGCCAAAGAAAGCTTCACAAAATGAGGAAAGCAAAACTTGGATGCCAAGGACAAAAAGTGGCGCATGGAAAATCTGTCCCGGGTAAAAACAGCAATTCTAAAGACTTTGGGGATAAGCAGTAACTTATTAGGATTAGGAAAATGATACATTAACCTAGTAGGATTGGGTTAAGTAATTCATTAGCTTAGTAGGAATAGGATATGGGTATAAATACCCTATTTTGCTAGAGATTTTTGTCAATTCACCATTCCACAAACTAATCTTCAGAACCATTCTTCTTCCATCAATTACAATACATTCTACTTCTCATTCTGCAAGACTTTTCTAATTAATTTTACTTCTTCTATTCATCTAGTCAATTCTTAATTTTCTCAACAAGAGAAACGTTACTTTGCAAAGAAGTCACGCCTAATGCCTACCACACTTTACTATACGATATCTTTATTGTGGTATAATAACAATGTCGATTGTGATTTACTTCGAACTCATGGGTAAATAAACTTCTCTGTTGGGGTTATGGAAGCCGTATGAGATACTATCTATTTCTATGAGTTTGTGAATTCGTGACACGTATGCTGCTTATATCATTATTCTCTTCATCTTAATCTAAATTCTTTGTGGTTGCAAACGCATAGAATATGCCAGTATAGCATTCACTTATTCAAAAGAAAATTTATATGTCTGGAAAAGAGATAATGTCAAGGTAATAGGGTCCCATCCCCTATTAAAAAGTTAGTGCCGTAACTGGATTAACCTCTTGGAGAATTTGTACCGTTAGATACGCTTTAAGCTCGAAAGAGTTAAAGTGAAATAGTCTTTGTTTAGGTCGAAAGACGCTTGGATTTACCATCGAATACAATTCTCTATAAGCACATGCATGTCTGAATTCAACATAACTTATATCCATTAGAGATGTACAACTCATAAGATGAACATAACCCCAACTTCTCAATTCTCATTGTTTAACTTCCAAATACACATTCTTTCTTTTTGCTTTGTTATTTTCTGTTTTTACTCTCTTATTTTGGTTACATTACTGTCACGATAAACTCCCCCTTTTTACAAGACTTGCACCAAAAGTCTAATAATAGTTGTTTACTTGTTGACCAAGCTATTCTCTGTGGGATCAATACCCAACCCACTTGGGTTCTATATTTGACAAACGACCGCTTTACACTCCTACGAGAGCTGTAGATTGAGCGTTATCTAAAATTGGTGCCGTTTCCGGGGAATACAAGTGTCAATTAAGTTCATGATAATTACTAGACCCTTTGGTCAAAGATTCTCAAACTTTTACTTTTAGTTTTTATTTTTGTTTTTTGCAGGTTTTTATTCAGTAGATGCCCCATACTCGAAGTTCTGGTCAACCGTTATTACCTATCAATCCTGAACCACAACGAATTGGCAGAATGGAGGCACAACTGGAAATCAAAAGAATGGCTGCTCAACAGGAACAGGCGAGACTAGCTGCTTTTGCCGCCGCCCATGTACAACAACAAAACATTGATAACCCTGGGCGAGCAAGAAATCCCGATGATGAGGATTTAGGTGATGACGTGCGATTAAACCCTAGGCATGATGCTGAGATGGCAACACCTGCCAACAGAAGAGGTCGACAAGCTAGGTTTAGGTATGAACGCCAACCCATGCAACCAGCTTTGGACGATGGTGATGACGATCTTGATGGAGCCGGAGCCACAAGAGCTATTATTCCTCCACCATTGGCACCCGGAGCCAAGTTCAACATCACAAGCACCATGATTCATTTATTGCAACTCAAGGTATTATTTGGTGGACTAGCAGGCGATGATCTGAATATCCATATCATCAATTTTATTTCTACATGCATGTCATTTGACAATCCTGGCATTGGTTAGAATGCAATTCGATTACGTCTATTTCCATTGTCTCTGTCTGGGTAGGCAACTCTATGGTTAAATGGGCTAACTCCTAATTCTATTACAAATTGGAGGCAATTGAGAGACGCTTTCCTAGAAAGATTCTTTCCGCCATCCAAAAGAGCACAATTGAGAGATGAAATCAGCAACTTTTGTCAGCTTCCAACTGAACCACTTCATGAAACATGAGAGAGGTTCAAGACGAGGCTAACGCGGTGCCCAAACCATCATATGACTAATGTTCACCTAATGGAGATACTATATAGAGCCTTGAATTCAATAACTAAACCAGTGGTGGATAATACGGCTGGAGGATCTTTTATGGACCTCAACTTTGGTCAGGAAAGTAATATTCTAGATTGGATGACGAAGCAAAGTAGGGCTTTGCATACCAGGGATTCTGAGGTAGCAAGCCCCACTTTATCTATTGGCATGACTGCAGGCCAAAGGAGAAGAGAAGAATAACGTGATCAAGATATGGCGCACATGAAATCACAAGTGGATCTTCTTACAAAGCATCTATTATCTGGGAAGACCAAAAAAGTCAAAGCTATTGCGTCAAAAGGAAGAGACAAATCTGATTCGGAAGAAGAGGCCAACTACTTAAACAATCAGGGGGGTTTCCGTGGTAATACCCAAGGAAACCAAGGTCGGAACAATTATGATAAAATATGAAACAAGGACCAAGGTAGTTGGAAGAACAAGAATGAAAAAAATGGTTTATACGTTCCCCCAGGTAGACGTGACACCACCACATCTAGTTCTGGAAGTATGGAAAACATGATGGCTAAACTACTAAAAGGAGTGGAAGAAATGAGCGCGGGAGTAACGGAGGTAATAAATGATTTGTCCTCTATGAAGCAATTAGTTGATTCTAATTCCACTCAATCAAGCAGATAGAGCAGCAATTAAGCGAACTTTCAGCAGCACTCAATCAAACAAAGACTGCCACTTTACCTAGCGACATCGTGCAAACCCCAAGGAATGATGGGTCATGCATGGCAATTACTACCCGAAGTGGTAAGATGTTGGAAACTTCATCAAAAGGCAAGCAAGTGGTGGATGAAGTAGCAGATATTGATGATATTGCAAAAAGAGAAGAATCGGCAGAAGCTACCTACGACGTCCATGACGTCACACCAAGTTTGTTGCAGCCTTAAAAGGCTAAAAAACAGAAGCAAGAGGAGAAAACAATTCCTTATCCACCACCACCTTTTACTCAAAGATTGAAGAAGGTGGCGGATGATACAAAGTTTAGCAAATTCATGACTATGTTAAAGCAGCTGACCATTAATGTTCCATTGGTGGAGGCACTTGAACAAATGCCTGGGTATGTAAAATTTATGAAGGATCTTTTGACAAAGAAGTGGGCAGGAAGATATGAGTTGAAAGATGATGTTCATCACTGCAGCGCAATCGCTACCCGATCACTACTTTAGAAGAAGGCAGACCCCGGAGCTTTCACTATTCCTTGCACCGTTGGATCTTTGAATTTTGCCAAGTCATTATGCGACTTAGGATCCAGCATCAATTTAATGCCATTATCTATCTATAAAAATTTAGGTTTAGGTGATCCTACCCCAACCAATATGAGGCTCGTAATGGCGGATAGGTCGGTAAAACAACCTGCTGGTATTCTATGTGATGTATTGGTAAAGGTTTCTTCATTCATATTTCTGGAAGACTTTGTTATTTTGGATTTTGAGGCAGACTCAGAAGTTCCCATGATCTTGGATCGCCGTTTCCTTGCTACGGGAAGTGTGCTTATTGATTTGAGAGCTAATGAGATTTCATTCCAAATAAATGACGAAGTAGTTCGCTTTGATGTGTGCAAATCAATGAAGCAACCCAAAGAGCTAAAAGTATTTTCGGTGGCTGATGTTTACTTTGATGATGAGAAAGAATTACTTGAAGAAGAGCAAATTATTGATGACCCATTGGCGGTTGTGCTCATGAGTGGAGACAGTAAGGATGCTGAAAAATGTGAACAAACTATTTGTGCTCTATCAGGATTAGGGACATATTGCCATGCTCCCAAGAAGCCGGACCTTGATCTCACAAATCGACCCACACCACCAGCTAAACCATCTATTGTAGAGCCACCAACGTTAGAATTGAAAGAGCTTCCTAGTAATTTAATGTATGCATTCTTAGGAAGCGGAAACACACTTCCAGTCATTGTGGCAGAAGATTTGGGTGAGTAACAAGTTGTAGCTCTAATTGCTATTCTACGGAAGTATGAAAGAGCCATTGGTTGGACCATTGCTGATATTATTGGTATTCCACTTGGGATCTGTACACACAAGATTCAGCTTGAAGAAAATTACACACCCACCATTGAGCATCAAAGGCGTCTCAACACACCTATGCAAGAAGTGGTGAAGAAAGAACTTATCAAGTGGTTAGGCGCAGGAGTTGTGTATCAAATCTCTGACAGTACATGGCTAAGGCCGGTATAATGTGTTCCCAAGAAAGGTGGCATGACGGTGGTCGCGAATGAGAAGAATGAGCTTATTCCACTCAGACCCATCACCGGATGGAGAGTATGCATGGACTACCTAAAGCTGAATTCTTGGAGGCTCAAAGATCACTTTCCAATGCCATTTATGGACCAATTTCTAGATCGATCAGCGGGGAAAGGATAGTTTTGGTTCTTAGACAGTTATTCAGGATATAATCAGATTTGTGTTGTCCCCGAAGACCAGGAGAAGATAACATTCACATGTCCATATGACATGTTTTCCTTCAAAAGTATGCCATTCGGGCTATGTAACGGACCAGCCATATTTTAGGGTTGTATGATGTCCATTTTTTTGATATGGTTGAGACACTTTGGAGGTATTTATGGATGATTTTTCAGTTGTTGGTGAGTCTTTTGAAGCGTGCTTGGAAAACCTAAGTATGGCATTGCAAAGATGTGTAAAATTCAACGTAGTGCTGAATTGGGAAAAGTGCCACTTCATGGTTAAAGAAGGTATCGTTCTTGGGCATATAATCTCCGAAAGAGGAATTGAAGTTGATCGAGCAAAAATTAAAGTTATTGATAAGCTACCACCTCCAATTTTGGTGAAGGGAGTTCATAGTTTCCTCGGTCATACAGGTTTCTATCGGCGGTTTATCAAAGACTTCTCCAAAATTTCTAGTCCATTGTGCAAACTCTTGGAGATAGATGCAAAGTTCGACTTCAATAAAGATTGTTTGAAGGCATTAGAATGCCTTAAAGGAAAACTAGTTGAAGCTCCTATCATGATAGCACCAGATTGGTCTCTACCGTTCGAAGTCATGTGTGATGCTAGTGGGGTAGCCATTGGTGTTGTACTTGGCCAGAGGAAGGATAAATTATTTCATCCTATCTACTATGCTAGCAAGGTCCTAATGAAGCCCAAAAGAACTATACTGTCACAGAACAAGAGCTCCTAGCAGTTTTGTGTGCGTTTGAGAAGTTTCAAGCTTATTTGTTGGGAACCAAAGTAATCGTTCAGACAGACCAAGCAGCTCTAAGGTATCTAATAACAAAAAAGGATGCAAAACTAAGACTAATTTGATGGGTTTTACTGCTGCAAAAATTTGATTTCGAAGTCAAAGATAAAAGAGGTTGTGAGAACCAAGTGGCTGATCATCTATCTAGACTTGAAAATGAGCATATTGCGCAGCCTGAAATCGAGATTGATGATGCATTCCCTGATGAGGAGATCTTAGCCATGATAATGGAAAAGTTACCATGGTATGCGAACTTTGCAAACTTTGTGGTGAGTAATGTGATACCTGCAAATTTATCTTTCTATCAAAAGAGGAAGTTCATGCATGATGTAAAGCACTACTTTTAGGATGAGCCATATTTGTTCCGATGATGCACGGATGGTGTTATCAGACGATACATATCCCATGTTGATGTGCCTAATATATTGGAAGCATGTCACACTTCCCAAGTTGGGGGTCATCACGCAGGTAATCGGACAGCAAGAAAGGTATTGCAATGTGGTTATTATTGGCCTTCGATATTTAGAGATGCCTACAACTTTGTGAGAAGATGCGACCAATGCCAGCGACAAGGTGCTATTTCGAAACACCATGAGATGCCCATGTAAAAAATTCTTGAGGTAGAGCTATTTAATGTATGGGGTATCGATTTCATGGGTCCATTCAAAATATCGTTTTGAATGAAACATATCCTAGTTGCTGTTGATTATGTCTCGAAATGGGTTGAAGCAGTAGCGTTGGCCCACAATAAGGGAAAGCATGTTGTATCATTCTTGAAAAAGAATATCTTCTCTCTCTTTGGAGTACCACGTACTATCATAAGCGATGGAGGATCTCATTTTTGCAACAAGCTATTCAAATCCGTGTTGACAAAATATGGTGTCAAGCAACATAAGGTAGCCACACCTTATCACCCACAAACTAGTGGCCAGGTAGAGGTTTCCAATCGAGAGATCAATAAAATCCTTGCGAAGACGGTAAATGCTAATAGGAAAGATTGGTCTCGGATGCTAGACAATGCACTATGGGCGTATAGGACTGCATTCAAAATGCCAATT
The DNA here is from genome assembly GCA_030864225.1 of Capsicum baccatum var. pendulum. Classification (NCBI taxonomy): domain Eukaryota; kingdom Viridiplantae; phylum Streptophyta; class Magnoliopsida; order Solanales; family Solanaceae; genus Capsicum; species Capsicum baccatum. The sequence goes on along the minus strand of CM061558.1, from coordinate 193,220,334 downwards.
GGCATATCCCCGTATCAACTAGTTTATGGGAAGGCCTGTCACTTGCCTATTGAGCTTGAGCATAAGGCATTGTGGGCTTTGAAGCGACTTAATTTAAATTGGGATGATCCAATAAATCTGAGATTGGAGCAACTAAATGAGATGGATGAATTCCGTCTACATGCTTATGAGAGATTGGACCTATACAAGGAGTGGATGAAAAAGTATCATTTTCAGCGGATTATTCGTCGAAACTTTCAAAAGGATGATATGGTACTTCTCTTCAATTCCAGACTGAAGTTATTCCTAGGTAACTTAAAATCCAAGTGGTCTGGTCCATACAAAGTTAACCAAGTCTACTCGTCTGGAGTAGTTGAGTTGGAAGACAATAATGGTGTTGTCTTCAAAGTGAATGGCCAACGAGTTAAACCTTATATCGGTCCTCTTGATTAAATAAATTATATGACCATCACTTATCTCGACGAAGTCTAAGTACTCGAGGTAACTATGTCATGCTGCGACAATAAATCAAGCGCTAGATAGGAGGCAACCCATCGTTTATCGTTTTTCATTTTTCTTTTGTTCTACTACATGTTTGCTTTTGATAAATAAAAATACAAAAAGAAGAGTCGTGCCACGACCAAAACTATGGCGCTTGATGGGAGGCAATCCATTGTTCTAATCGTTTTTATTGGTTTTGAGCAAATATAGGTGCAAGTGGTATAAAACGAAGAGATCTGTTTCAAACTTCAATTTGGACGTATTGCATGTTAAAGGTGGTCAGTTAGGAATGAAGAAGAAAAAGGCTATGGATTGGGCATTGCTTATGAAAATATAGGCAATGAACAAGGCTAGGCCTAGGTAAAACTAGGCCACGAACAAGGCAAGGCCTATACTATGGCCTAAGGTCTCAGAATCTAGTGTACCATAGCATAGGCACGGGCCATGCCCAAGTATGCCATAGCATAGGCGCCACCTATGCCAATTCCTTTTGTCTCTGAATCTCATATGCCATGCTAAAGGTACCTCCTATACCTAGGAATTCCATGGCATAGGCGCCGCCTATGCTAAACAATGCTTTGCAAAAGGCGCCACCTATGCCAAGCATAGGAAAAGTAAAAGGCGCCGCCTATGGTCAATTCTTGTCTCCAAATCCGATTTTAAATGGGTCAAAACCTGACCCAACCTTCTCCTATAAATATGACACTTAGTCTTGAACTAAAAACACATTGGAAACCTAGCTTAAGCGCCGCCTATACTCTCCAAATCCTCTCAAAATTTTCCTTTTGCTCTTTTTCTTCACAAGAACATCATCCAAAGTCATCAATCAAGTAAGTTTTACTTTGTTCTTCATTTATATTCCGTAAGTACTACATTACTACGCTTATTATGAATTTCTAAATCTTGAAGTAGTATTGATGATTTGAATGTGATTGAATTGTTCTGATACAACCAAGTGAGTGAATGAATACGTAAGGATGATTGTCACTTATTTCCAACTTGAATTTGATTTTGATACACTGTCTTACTTTTACGGAATTGATATGGTCACAGAAATTGCATAATCTTGTCACTTGCATACTTACAAGTTAGAATGACTTGTTCATTGGAATAAGAATTATAGTTGCCTACCGACATAGGAGGTTGTGATTATTGTTAGATACTATACCTTAATTCAATCCCTATGTAGTAGTCTTGATATATCAAACATGAACGTATTTCCAAGATTACAAGAAGTATGACTGCTCTAATTTTAATGTTGCAATATAGCACCTAAAATGTATATCGATGAAGTCTAAGTAATCGACCACTTTCACTTCACTAGTTTGTACCAACAAACTAAGTGTTGGGTGGTGCCACAACTGCTTGTTTATAGATTGTATCTATCGAGATGATGCTAACATGAACATTGTTTTAGTCTCAGCTACAATGGCACCCAAAGCAATACAAGGCAAAGATAAGGCTACCACTTCACAAAAAGGCAAGAAAGTAAGGAGAAACATCCTCGATGCAATTACCACGCCGCATGTTCGGAATAAAATGGGTCCTTGAGGAGGAAGAAAAAGAATGGTATAGGAACAACAAGGAAAGAAAATTTGTTCATGTGGACTTGATAAACAAGGAAAGCCTAGCGAAGAAGGAACCGTGCATGTTGTCTAAGATCATGGCATTATATCTTGATTTCATCTTCCGCGACATGGGAGAATGTAATCTCGATTTAACAAGAGAATTCTATGCCAACTGGTCACCGAAAACCACAGGAAGCGAGGTCAAGATTCGGGACCAAGTTTTACAACTCAATGTGGATTTCTTTAACTCCTTTTTAGGCTTGCCTTCAGTCGATACATCACTATTCAAGGAGCTGTACAGTAGACCTCCATATAGAGCAATTTGACACACACTCTGTGGAATAAGATCCATGGCAAGATGGAGCAGACATAAAGATACCGGTCGACACAACACCTTCCCATATGCTCCTTTGAATAGGGAAGCAAGGATTTGGTTGCGCATAGTCAACTCTTGCCTCATTACAGGGACGCAATACACAAAAATAACAAGATATAGAGTGTGCTTGGTATATGCATTGATGACGAATGTTCCCATCAACATCGGGGCAATCATTCGATCTACAATGCAGAAGGCTAGGCTACACAAGCGGTCCCATTTCAGCTTCAGCAATCTGTTGACTGCAATCTGGAGGAAGGAAGACATCGAAGAGGAACGGGCTGATCATAAACTCCCACACAACTCTAAGATGGTTGACCTCACGAAGGTTAAAGATGCTAAAACCACGCATGGACATAACCTTACTACTTCAGAAAGGCATGCTCGAGATGAGATTTCTTTTCTCTATCTTTATGGAATGACTCGGTTTACAATAATGAGGGGAGGTCGTGTTCCAACTGCTGCAGAGCTCCAACAGCTGGATCATGACTATCCAATGAATGCGCATGAAAGGGAGATATGTAGAGTAGGTACATATTTTGAGGAACCACTTGATGACGATGTGCCAACCAATGATGATCGACGAATGCCAGACTTCAACGTGGAGGAGAATTCTGATGACGACGACTCCTATGATGATTCCGACGAAGAGGGTATGACCCCAGACATAGAGGAGGTGTCCGACTGACCAGGTTCTTCGTATTTATTTTCCACTGAGGACAGTGTGTCCCGTCTAAGTACGGGGTGGTGGTATTGCATTCTATACTTCTCTATCTTCATTTGCATTTATGTTTGTTTGCTTAGTTTTTAGTTAGCTTAGTTTTTTTAGTTAGTCGTTTTTTAGTAGTTAAATTTTTTTTTTACTTAACTTCGCATGAAATTATTCTGAAAGGCAGCATGGGATTATGACAAGAGTTTGTGATAAATTCATGACTATTGAGACATTTAGGCTCTAATTGTGACTCACTATGTGATATTGTGTGGTTCAATTCCTTCATTTTTGGGTCAAAAGTCTATACTACTCCTAAGGAAGTCGACCATGTGCCTTTTTTGAGTGAGATAATAGTATATTCTGTGCTTGTGGGTGATGGTAGAACTTGCCTGGTATGTATGTAAAGCGAAAATAAGCAGTGTAAGTCTAGGAGATGATTTAGGCATTTATTTGGCAACCTATACTTGTTTACCTACCCATGGACATCATCCTAGTTAACCCTTTTGAGGCTTTAGCCTATTTTCTTTGGCAACCTCATATGTAAGCCTAATCCATTTTTTTAAGACCATAATTCGATCTAAATTCCTAAGTGCTTTAAATTGAAAATTCATGTGACAAAATAAGAGGAAATTAGGTGAGTATGAAGTTTTAGAATGTAATGGTGCTTGATTTTGTTATGAAAAAGAAGTGCTATCATAAGAGGCATGTTATGAAAAGAAAAAGGAAGATAAAACTAAAGAGTTAGTTATGCTCAAAATTGAAAAACAAAAGAGGAGAAAAGGGGTTGTAGAATAAAAGGAAGTAGAAAAGGTTGTTTAAGATAAGAATTTTAATGACATAATGTGATGTATTAAAGCTCTTAGGAACATAGTCATTATTTCTGGCCAAAATAGTCCTACCCGTCCCTTAGCCTACATTACAACCAGCAAAAGACCTATTTGATCCTAAGCTTAGCATTCTGACATTTAATGGAGCATTAAACTAAGGGAAAGCCTATGGTCATCAGTTGCAGCATATGAATTCTTTGTGAGAGTGAGAGCAAGGATACTCGTATACCCATGTTTCGATAAATATGCTATACTTGTGAGTGATTATGGGTAACATATGGTGAGACACACATGGTTGATGAGTTTTGGGTTAGTTGTATATGATTCTTTGTGCCTTAACGTCTGAATATGAGTTGACTACCATCACTACTCTATGATGGAGGTTGAATTGTTTCTACTAATGATCAGAAAAATACTCTTTGTCGATAATTGTTGTGCTTGTCTTGATGAATATTTTGTGTTGTTGCTATGAATCCCTAAGTGAATGTTTAGATGGACATGATAGTTTGTTCGAGTATGAACAAAGCTTTAAGTGTGGGGGGTTAATGATAGGCGAATTTACACGCCTATAGTGCTATATTTTACCCATATTTTAGCCATGTTTTGAGGTCAAATTATATAATTCATGCACTTTTAGTCATTTTTCCTGTAAATGAGCTAACGAACATGATTAGCAAGTTTTTAGGTATAAATGATGCAGAATTCAGCATTTTATGGATAACTTGATGCCAAAGAAAGCTTCACAAAAGGAGGAAAGCAAAGCTTCGACGCTAAGGACCAAAAGTGGCGCATGGAAAATCTATCCCGGGCAAAAAAAATAATTCTAAAGACTTTGGGGATTAACAGTAACTTATTAGGATTAGGACAATGATACATTAACCTAGTAGGATTGGGTTAAGTAATTCATTAGCTTAGTAGGAATAGGATATGGGTATTATAAATACACTATTTTGCTAAAGATTTTTATCAATTCACCATTCCACAAACTAATCTTCAGAACCATTCTTCTTCCATCAATTACAATACATTCTACTTCTCATTCCGCAAGACTTTTCTAATTAATTCTACTTCTGCTATTCATCTATTCAATTCTTAATTTCTGCAACAAGAGAAACATTACTTTGCAAAGAAGTCACGCCTAACGCCTACCAAACTTTACTACACGAGATCTTTATTGTTGTATAATAACAATGTCAATTGTGATTTCTTTCGCACTCATGGGTGACTAAACTTCTCTTTTGGGGTTATGGAAGTCGTATTAGATACTATCTATTGCTATGAGTTTGTGAATTCGTGACACGTATGCTGCTTATATCATTATTCTCTTCATCTTAATCTAAATTCATTGTGGTTGCAAACGCATAGTATACTCTAGTATAGCATTCACTTGTTCGAAAGAAAAGTTATATGTCTGGAAAAGAGATAATGTCAAGGTAATAGGGTCCCATCCCTTATTAAAAAGTTAGTGTCGTAATTGGATTAACCTCTTGGAGAATTTGTACCGTTAGATACGTTTTAAGCTCGAAAGAGTTAAAGTGAAATAGTCCTTGTTTAGGTCGAAAGACACTTGGATTTATCATCGAATACAATTCTCTATAAGCACATGCATGTCTGAATTCCACATAACTCATATCCATTAGAGACGTACAACTCATAAGGTGAACATAACCCCAACTTCTCAATTCTCATTGTTTAACATCCAAATACACATTCTTTCTTTTTGCTTTGTTATTTTCTGTTTTTACTCTCTTATTTTGGTTACATTACTGTCACGATAAACTCCCCCCTTTTTACAAGACTTGCACCAAAAGTCTAATAATAGTTACTAACTTTTTGACCAAGCTATTCTCTGTGGGATCGATACCTAACCCACTTGGTTTCTATATTTGACAAACGACCGCTTTACACTCATACGAGAGCTGTAGATTGAGCATTATAAAAAATTGGCCAGTTCATAGCTCGCCGCTCTTTTCATTGTCAAAAAGTCCTTCATAAATTTGGCATACGATGGCACTTTCTCAAGTGCCTCAACCAAAGGAATATTTACCTTAAACTACTTCAACATAGCCATAAATTTACTAAACTTTATATCCTCAGCCTTTTTTTTCAATCTTTGAGGAAAAGGAGGTGGTGGTTTTGGGAGAGTGTTCACCACTACTTCCTTTACCTTGTCTTCCTTTTTTTTCAAATTATCAGCCTGCCGACAGTTGGATGCAATATCAGGAATAACCTCATCTAGTTTTTTGAACTCTATTGAATTATTAATGTCTGCTTTATCAATATTCTCTGCCATAATATCAACCATAGGCTTACCCATAGATGGGCTTACTAGTACTTTACCACTGCTAGTTGTAATTTTCATGCATGAACCATCCCTACATGGATTTTTAACTATATCACTTAGTAGAGTTCCAGGCTTCCTCTGATTAAACGCACCAGAATGTTAGTTTATTTGTTGTTCCAACTATTTTATTAAAGTACAGTGTGAGTGAACCAATTGATTCATCAAGGATAAATCATTTGTCATCTCTGGTACTTTACTATTGGTTGCTTCCCGCCCCCCCCCCCTCAATAATTTAGCCATCATATCTGTTATGGATATCCTCCCAGAGCTATTTGTTGTAGACTTATGATTTCCAGGAGACATATACAACCAACTCCTGTCATTCTTGTTTTCCTAATTTCCTAGGTCTCAGTCCTTGTATCCCGATATATCATAGCAGTTCCGACCTTGGTTTCCTTGGCTACTACCTCGGAAGCCCGCCTGATTGTTCAAATAGTTGTGTTCTTCCTCAGAATCAGAGTTAGCTCTTCCCTATGATGAAATAGCTTTAACCTTTTCTATTTTTCATGATAATAACTTTTTAGTAAGAAGGTCCATATGCATCTTTATGTGATCTATGTCTTGGTCATATTCCACTTCTCTTCGCTCTGTTCTGCAGTGATGCCAATAGATACCGTAGAGCTTGCTATCTCAGAATCCCTGGTAGGCCAAGCTCTACTCTTATTTTTCATACGATCCAGCATCTTAGATGCTTTAGGAGAAGTAAGGTCCATGAATGACCCACTTGCAACATTATCCACCATGGGCTTAGTCACCAAATTCAAGGCCTTGTAAAATACTCCTTCAGGCGGATGTTGGTCATCTGATGATTCGAGCTCTGTGTGAGCTTCTTTTTGAATGTCTCCCAATTTTCATGGATATATTCAGTTTGAAGCTGCCTAAAATTATTGATTTCATCTCATAACTGTGCCCTATTGGATGATGGAAAGAACCTTTCTTAGAAAGAATATTTCAATTGCCTCAAATTTGTAATAGAATAGAGAGTTATTCCATTTAACCATAAAGTTGGTTCTCCAGATAGAGACAATGGGAATAGTCACAGTTGAATAGAATTTTGTCCTACTCTTGGATTGTCGAACGATTTGTATGTCAAGATAAAGTTAATCAAATTCCTATTAGGGTAATCACCCACAAGTCCACCGAGCAGTCCCTAAATATGAAATAACTAGATCATAGTAGTCGTGACATAAAACTTAGATCTGGGTGATAAGGTTTGAGGAATAATAGCCCCTATAGCACTAGCCCCATCCAAATTATCATCATCATCGCCTAGAGTAAACTGGACAGCTCAGTGTTTAGGTCTAATCCTAGCTTGGCAATTTCTATTGATATTCCTGTTCAGTGGTGAAGCTACATCATCTACATGCCTTGGGTTTAATAACTCTTCATCACCCAGGTCCTCATCATCTGGGTTTACTTCCTGACCATCATTGTCTGCATTCTGCTTGTTTACTTATGTGGCTGCCAAGGCTACTAATCAAGCCTACTCTTGCTGAGCAACTATTCTTTTTGGGTCCTATTGACCGTCTATTCTGCCAATGAGCTGCGATTCTGGATGAATAGGTAATAATGGTTGACCTGATCTCCGCATACTTTGCATACAAGACACTTAGCCTGCACAGAACAAAAACAAAAAATAAAAAGTAAAATTTGGGAATCTTTAACGTAACGGTCTATTAACAATCACAAACTTAGTTGACAACCTATTCTTCAGCAACGATGCAAAAATTTGATATGCCCAAATTAAAACTCTTGTGAGAAAGCATAAGCGGTCGCTGTCAAATATAGTACCCAACAAGGTTGGGTGTCAAATCCCACAAGGAATATTGTGCTCATTAAGTATTGTTATCGTTACTAGATTGTTGATCAGAGGTTCCAAAATAAGGGAGGTGATTTGTAACTTATAAAGAAATTAATTGTAACAAGATTATTCCAATGAATGATTCTTTTTGCAATTAGTAAGTTAATGAGATTAAATAAAGTAGGGCTATGGTTACAAAAATGATAGCACAACTAGGATTGTGAATCACTTAAGAGTTCTAATTAGCAAATTCAATTGCAAAAAAGGGTTGAATCTTATTATTTATACCTTAGTTTCTCAACCTAAGTGGATCGATTATCCTCTAATTCTCTAAAACTCAAAGAGTACATTATTCATTCAACCATTTTCTCATATAAGATAATCCTATTAGGGCATTTTCCATTAATACAATGGTTAAAGCCCTTAGAATTCATGTAAACACTTACTTTTTCCCAACAAACACTTTCCTTTAAGACAGGTCATGTTCTTGGTGTCACTTTCCAAGTTAGCAACCAAGAAAAGCCATTAAATTGTTGAAAGGTTTATACAATATTAGTTATTCATGGAACTCAATTTGATTCACAACCCATAGATAATTTTTACATTAAGGATCCCATGATTCTAGTTATGGGAACTTAGCCACAAAATTCCATAAAAGAAGAAGATAATATTCTTGTATAATTCATAAATAGATTTAGAATTCACTTATAGTAATCTCAAGAATCAGTTCCTAATTATTTAATAAAGAATTGAATGATTAATTTCTCCAAAGATATACTTCAATCCCTAAAGTACTAGGTTAAAGCAATTTTCTATGAAAAATATGTAAAAGATAAAAAAGATGCCTCAATAAACCTAAAATTTAGTATTTATATGTTCCCCAGTAAAAAGGAATTTAAAATTTAAAATCAGTAAAACCGCGTCCAAGTCAATGGCCAAAGTGGTGGTCTGTTCAAAGTCTGATGGTCTACCATATATTTTGTCACTAAGTCCTTCAGAAAAGTGGTTTCTAGAAAAAGCTTGATGGTACACCTGGTGGTCCATTGTAAGACTGATGATCCACCATTTTGTTCGTTAATGAGTCATTCAGAAGAGTGGTTTCTGGATAAATCCTGTCAGTACACCTAGTGGTTCGTTGCAAGAATGACGATCCACTATTCGTTCCATCACTGAGTCCCTCAGGAGGCCATGTTCTGGATAAAGCCTAACGGTACACCTGGTGGTTCATCGCAAGACTGAAAGTCAACCATTTGGTCCATCAATAAGTCCTTCAAGAGGCCATGTTCTATTTAGGCATGATGATCCACCTGGGGATCCATTGCAAGATTGACAGTCCACCATTTTGATTGTAAAATTTCTTTTTTTGCTAATTTTTCTAAGTTTCTTCTGTGGTTCACTCATTTCACTGAAACAATAAAAAAAGACTCATCAAATACTACTTTGGTTGCTAGAAAACATATAATTTTCCCAAAAAGATGATACTAAATGTTCTGTAAAAAACTGGAACATCAATAAGTCAGAAATTTTTTGCTCCTAGAACAAAACAAAATAGAGTTGATTAAATGAAAATTATAACTCTTATAGAGATTGAAAGGACTATGCTAATTAATAGTGTCCTTCCAAAGAATTTATGGGATGAAGTAGTGAATACTACTTGTTACGTGAATAACAGGTGTTTTATTAGATCAAATTTGAATAAAACTCTATATCATCTTGTATTAAACAGAAAATCTAGAATATGTTATTTCAGGCCTTTTGGATACAAGTGTATTGTACTAAACACTTGGAAGAGAGATTTGGGAAAATTTAATCCCAAGAGTGACGATGTTATGTTTGTAGATTACTCCTCGACTAGAAAGGCCTACATAATGTTTTACAAAAGATTTTTGTGTGTTAAAGATAATATTTATATCATCTTTAATGACTCAAGAAGAAAAATTAGTACTAAAGATAGTGAAAGATAAAAGGATGAAAAACTCATTCCTATTTAAAGAGATGTTATTATTGAATAGGGTGATCGAAGGATCAATGATGTAGATGAGAATGATGACGAGGATGATAATCCAAAAATTTAGCCCTAAATTTCAGCTCCACCAGAAGAAAAACCAAAAAAAACTAGTTAGAATTCACAAGGACCTGGTCCCATTTGTATGAATCTCAGAAGGCTAAGTTGGATAAATAAGTCCTCTCACCCCTTTGATAACTTGACTAAACCTTTGCAAATAGGAGTCCAAACAAGAGCTCAATCCCGGAATGCAATGGCATTCTCAGTCTTTCTATGTTAAATTAATCCTAAGATTATGAAAAAGGCCCTAATAGAGACTAATTGGATTAATGCAATGAAAGAAGAGCTGCATCAATTTACAAGAAGCAAAGTCTTACATCTGGTCCCCAGTCCTATTGACAAAATAATTATTTTCCTTATTCAAGGTTATAACGAAGAGGAAGGAATTTATTATGATGAGACCTTTGCTCTTGTAGCAAAAATAGAAGTAATTACTGAATGGAAATCTAAAATACGAAGTATATAGAAAACAACCACCACGTTTGAAATGTTGATTTTCCTAATCATCTACTTAAATTGGACAAACATCTTTCGGGGTTAAACAAAGAATCAACGGCTTGGTATGAGAGACTTCCAAAGTTTTTTGTTGAAAATGCCTTCAAAAGTGGGAAAATAGACAATAATAGATTCCCAAACACCAGGGGTAGCAGTCTATTTCTTGTTTAGATGTATTTTAATGACATAATCTTTGGAGCTACTTTTGAATCACCGTGTGAGGAATTCGCTATGTTGATGGGAAGTGAATTTGGGATGCATGATAGGTGAATTGAGCTTTTTTCTAGGTCTCCAAATGTAAAAAACATCTCAAGGTAAAATGATCTACCAAAAAAGTATATCAAGGAGCTACTAAAGAAATATAACATGAGATATGCAAAGACAATTGATACACTAATTGGAACTAGCTAAAAAATGTATAATGATGTGTTAGGTTCATCAATAAATGAAATAATGTATATAGGGATTATTGGATACTTGCTATATATTAATTAAAGCATTCCTAACATTGTTTTCAGTGTAGGAATGTGTGATAGATTTCATGCATGCCCAAAGGAGTCTTATATAAAAGCCGTAAAAAAGAAATCTTAGGATCTAAAGGGTATATCGGACATGGTTGTTTACTATCCATCATGAGACAAATTCGACCTAGTAGTCTATGTTGATGCTTACTATGCTGGATATTTAGTAGACAAAAAGAACCTCAAGAATGTCATATTTTCTTTGCTCATTCTTAATTTCCTGGGGTTCAAAGAAGCAAAATTTAGTTGCATTATCTACTACTGAGGCTGAATATAGTACAAAAACTTCTTGTTGTCCACAACTGCTATGGATCAAGAAGAAATTGAAAATCTTTGGTATCGTCATAGATAATATCCCTCTATTGTGTAACAACACAACTGCTCTAAATATGGCCAAGAATCTGGTGCAACATAAAAGGACTAAGCACATTGTTGTGAGGCATCACTTCCTAATAGATAATGTTGAAAAAAGAGAAACTTGCATAAAGTTTTGCAAGCTTAAGGATTACATAGAAGATATCATAACTAAGGCTCTACACAGGTAACAAATTGAAAAGAACAAGATTAGATTAGGCCAATTCAAAATGATCTAATCTTCTATATAAAACAGTAGATCTCAAAAAAATTAAAAATTAGGTATGTTCAGGAGACAGGCATACACACATGGAAACAACTTTTGAATAAATCATATGAAGTATGCAAAAATTTGAGAATTCACTCAAGGATGCAGAAGGAACTAGTCCCATCTCTCAACTTTTCAATGATGCCAAAAAGGGGAATAAAATCTGGCAGTACATTAATAGGGATGCAGTGATAGAGGAAGAAGGTGCAAAGAAATGCAAATGCACAAACTAAAATGAAATGCAAATGAACAAACTGAAGGTGCACCATTTACTAAAAATGTAGACCTAAAGAGAGTCACAATGACATAGGAATATTTTTGATGCAAAATAACAACAAGGGACCCGGTCCTTTCTTTATATGATAGAAAAAGTTTGATCATAGGGGGACCATTCATACTCAGGTGGTAATAACTCTAATTTAAATTTGATGAATGCGCACTGAAGCAAAAATTGTATGGTTTGGTTAGTCATCATCAAAAAAGGGAAAAATTGCTATATGTAGTTTTGATGATGAGCAGGTAAACTATGAGGGACCAGGTCCCTAAATATGCAAGGTACAGTACAGTTAGGAAGTACCTTCTGCACAATTTTATCATCTTGTTTAATAAACATACAGGTGATTGTTTTTGCTATGTTGTACTGAATTGGACAGCTAGTCTAATGACCTTTCAATCCCTAATCATCACCCAACTATAAAAGAAAAGAGATCCCACTTCAATAATTTTTTTTTTAAATTGCAAAGAGTGATTTAAGATGATAAAAACCCATTTCAATACAACTCATGTTTTTATCCATATAGGTGCTTAAATTTTAATAGCTATTGAATGTTGAATTTTAACCGAACTCCGCATACTATAAGTGTAGTTTTTCATTATTTGGAGAGACCTTCTTAGGTAGAGTTATCTAAGCATTACTACTGATTAAATTTAATCAATGGAAAGAGTCCTTGATAGAGTTACAAAGATAAGTTTGTGGTAGAGTTCCAATAAGCGCGAAGATCCTATAGGTATTCTAAAATCTTTTTGTAATTAGGAGGTCGATTATATTTGTTTTGGAGGTTCTTGTGAGGGCAAGTTGTGTTTTTTTCCATTCTGGGTTTCCACATAAAAATTGTAGGTCTTTAATTTTCTTGCATTGCCTTTAAATTTCTTAACCTCTTATAATTACAGTATAGTTCTATTCATTGTAATTGATCCTAAGCGAAATGGTCCCTCACTGTGTGGTGAAACTGCTACTGGTTCAACAAATGCAAAGATAAAAGAAGGAGAAAAGGGAAACTCCAACTCAAAGAGCTAACCGTTCCTCCAAACTCTAAGTAGCATGATATTAACATCAGTAGTGGCTACTAGTGCTCGGATCATCATCAAAAGGTGCAAAAGTGTAGTATATGTAAAAATTCCACAGATACTCTGTAGACATTATGTTGACTAAGCTAAATCATAATATGATAACAATAAAGATGCAAGATAAATAAAATAAGTTAAGGTAAAAAAGAAACCTAGAATTGTGCACCAATACTATAAAATAAATAACTATAATGGATATAATACGGAAAAAGTCATAATAAATACTACAAGACTAGCCCTCATAAGCTAGTAAGAGTGGAACACTGAATAACGCAATGAGGGCCCTCATAATCCTGAAGGGTGCAATCAAAGAAAGTAAATAACCAAAATTTTATTAGTTAACCATATCTCAAGCCATAACCGTGAATCCATACATACCATAAAATACTATAAATGAACTCTCAATGTTGGACTTTAATCGACACTCAATATTATCATCATCATTTACTAGACTTAAGCAAATACTCAATATCATCATCAACTGACAGACATGAATCAAAACTCAACATCATCATCACTTGCTGAACTTGAACAAGAACTCAATATCATCATCATTTGTCTAATAAAATCGAACTCAATATCATCATCTCATAAGTACCAATCTAGTGTAAGCATTATGAATTTAGTAAGATTGAAAATATACAATTTAAGGATATAATTCACCCAATAATTCTATAAGGATCTAAAAAGAGGCTTGTCCTAAGGTTGGCTGGAGAGGCCCATTTCTAATCCACAAAATCTGTTTTAAGCAAAAATCTATCTGGACTAGGCTAATGTACCTAAACTTACTTCTAGATGTTAACAATCCATGATTAGACCTAATATAGAAATTTTACGTATTGCATGAATAAGTAAGCCAATTATGCTTAATTTATGGTTCCTTAATAGGATAAATATTCTGAATAATAATAATTTTACCTCCAATACCTAATTTCCACCCCATATCTAGCATAATATCATAATGATAGTATGAATTAGCTCAATTTATAAGGAAGGTAATCCTAGCCAATGCGGACACGAAAAAAAGATCCAAGAAGTCCACTAAGTCATTGATTTCCTATTTAGGAAACTTTTGTAAGATTCTGAACAACCAAATCATAATATACTCATCAATATGAGAACAACAACACCCATATTTCACTATTGTGTGTTGTATCAAAAATTACATAAAAATCCCATAAGGGGATAGTTACTAAAATTTAACATTCAAATTCGACAATATATCCCTCTATGCTCAGGGAATATTTACTATTAAGAATGGATAAATATCGAGATCAAATTATGCTATAATCCACCCAAAAATATTCTAGGGATTTTGAAGAAATTATGTGAAATTAAAAACCAATATTTAAGAAACTTACCATAGAGAAGAAACGAGTAATCTATGCTTACAAATACCCCAAAATCTCCTAAAAGTGGATCTCCCATATCTTCCCACATTATAGGGTTTTTATTTCTTTAATTTGAGTGAAAAAGGAAAGAAAATCAAGATAAGTAGGGATTTTATAAGGCTCCAGGTTCTACCAAAGCGGGCACTAGTCCACTTTAATAGTAAACGCTAAAGTTCGAAATTATCACCAAAGTGATACTTGTCCATGCTTGGAAGGCTGCTAAAGTGGAATGCAACAACTAAAGTGTTTTGTGCTTTAGCGAAGAACTTATCGCTAAAGTGGCATACTAAACTAGCCAAGGCTACTAAATTACCTAAAGTATTCTAAAGCGAACTCTGTTAAAGTGCCCATAGGGCCGCTTTAACTTTCACAAGAGCTGGAGACATAATATTTTTCAATGTCTTCATCGACCATTCATGATTTAATACATGTCCCATGTATATAAATGTACTATGCTACCCTATCAAATTCAGTGTTTTGGTCCCAATAATATAGTCAAAATTTCCATCCAAGGTTGTTTTGATGGAAAATGGGTTCCACACCTATGTTATTTTCTTAAGTTCAAACAAATAGCCCAAAATGAGTTTAGAAGCCTTGGTAGAGAAACCAAGGATCCTTCATGCTTAAAATCAAAATTTCAAAGTTATTAGAACTATTAGTATTCAAATACGAGGTTGTTTGACTGAACATATGCTCTGTAGCGAATTCTAACAAGTGAAGACTTCGAAATAGAAAATTAGTTCAAAAAAAAAATAAACTGCTTGATAACTGAATTATCAATTTTAGAAAGTCATAAATGACTTGATTTATGTTAGTTACAAAAATCTCCCACAAGAAAGTAAAGAATATTTTTGAAATAAAGTATATTTGGATCACATGTTCTACTCAGTTGTTGATTAATGATTTATGCTTATGATAAATTAAATTTTTAAATTCTTGTTTTGCGACTATGTTTTTAAGATAACTTGGTTTTCAATTTTGTAAATGATCAAGGATATCCTATTTAAACTTAGCATCCTTGTCTTATAAGTATGATCAACATCAGTTTTAATTATTGAATTCATCGTCATACACTCAGTACATTTCATAAGTACTGACCACATATATATTGTTGTGACTATATAGTCTTATATTGTAGGTTTAGGTGTTCGTCTCGGTCGTAAGATTAGTTGCGATAACCACTTCTTACATCCAGTTCGTTGTAGAGTCCTCATCCTTTGAGAAATAAGATTATGGTTACTTTAGAGGCTTAATAGCTTTGT
Source organism: Capsicum baccatum var. pendulum (assembly GCA_030864225.1). Classification (NCBI taxonomy): domain Eukaryota; kingdom Viridiplantae; phylum Streptophyta; class Magnoliopsida; order Solanales; family Solanaceae; genus Capsicum; species Capsicum baccatum. The sequence continues at coordinate 193,204,523 of CM061558.1, read as the reverse complement.
ATTCATACTAATGTTTTCTTTTGGTTCATGTCCCAAAGGCTCTTCAATTTAGTTATAAAATTGTCAGAACCTGTTAAATTATTTTTTAATGATTATTCTGACTTTTAGTGGTGATTTCATTTATCCTTTTTTATTGAGATTGGTATTTATTATTAGTTTATTTCATTTATGAGTTAAGTTTCAGTTGTTTTTATGAAAAATGTCATTGTTCAGTGTAGAGTTAGTACTATGGGTTAGTTGTGGGGCTGATTGTTAACCTAAGCACTATGTAGCCTCTAAGTAGGACCTTTAAGCATTATAAACTTGGTATCAAATCCTAAGATTTTTGTTGTATCTAGTTTTGATAATGAGTAGCTTACTACAAGGGACCAGGTCTCTAGATATTTAAGGCTATAATGTAGCTCTCATACGTTTGTACAATTTTGTCCTTTGGGTAACAAATTGCGTAGGGGTTGGTTGTACTGTTTGGGACAACTGGTCCAATTACATTTAAAACCTAATCATCACTCAACTATAAAATAAAAATGATTCTTTTCTATCTAGCCGTTTTTACAAAATTCTAAATTAAAGAAATTGACAGAGGAAAAAAATCAATCTAGATTCATTGCTAAAGTATAGCTCAAGTTCTTTTTTCCTATACATAAATGAGTTAGTGTTCTTGACTTGGGTCCTTAATTGTATTCTAATTACTCATGATATAAAATAATGTTCTTTCTTTCTTTCTTTGATAAAGCTTAGATAGATTTAACTAAGGTGAATATTTGTTAGAGTTAATCAATATCAAGATGTGTTCTTTGTATAATTGTCAAGATAGGCTTGTAGTAGAGTTATTACAAGCAGGAAGAACCTAAAGTTAGATTTAGTAGAGTCTATAATCATGAGTTTGATTATATTTGAGTTTTGGAGTCTTGTGAGGGCAAGACATGGTTTTATCTCCATTGAGAAAGGGGGTTTCCACATTAAATCTTGTTATCTATAAATTTGCTACATTGCGGTAAGTTTCTGGTTCATTTACTATATTTTTTCTTATGACTGATTTTGAGGAACGTAGTCCCTCAATGTGCTCTGAAATCCCCACGGTTGCAACAATTGGTATCAAAGCTAGAAAACTCCAAAAATTTAACACCTAGAGTGATTTAGTTAGCATGGTTATTCTGCCTAACCTATAAGAAGGGAAATCTACCACTAAGTCACCTAGATTCATTGAGCAGTGTTATGGGTGGTTTAAAACCAAGAAGCCTTACTTTTTAATGGGTGAGGACAGTGAACTTATGGGCATAATTCTTGATGGTTCTCATGGTCATGTTAAAGAATTCAAAGAAGGATAAATAACAAAAATGGTAGTAAAAATTACGAGAGAGTATGATGAATAGGACAAAAAGAAATTGAAAAGAATTATAAGGCCAAGAAATTGATAGTTTGTCGTATATGTCCTGATGAATACAACAGGATTTATTCATGTTAAAATGCTAAAGAATTCTGGGACTTGTTAAAAATAGCTCATAAGGGAACTACAAATGTGAAGGATTCCAAAGTTGATATGTCGACTACCCGGTTTGAAACCTTCACAATGAAAGATGGAGAGACATTACAGGAAATGCATACAAGATTTACTTCAATCACAAATGTGTTTTACTACTCAGGAGAATGATTCAGTTGTATAAGAAAGTCAGAAAGATTCTTGGGGTTGTGCCAAAATCTTAGAAAAGAAGATTTGATGCTACTTATGAGGCAAGGAACCTGAAAACTCTCAGCAGAGGGTTTGACTTTTAGTAGTAATCCCTGTATTACAGAACTATGTAGCCCACATAGGTTGAGATATTTTAGTATCAAACTAGGGTTGATACATATCAAATAAGTTTTCCTGCCAGTGAGAGTTGAAAAAAGAGCTTTCTGTCCAAGAGGGTTAACTCACATATCTTTACCCGTGGCACTGTAGTGACACCCTTCCAAATGGGGTTATAGGTTGGAACCTAATCTATTCAGAGATGGGCATGTTATTTAGATTCTTACCTACCACAGTCTCAATTTCAGTCTTCAAAATTGAAATCAGTTAGTTTTACAAAAATCAGGACTATCGGATATAGTCACTCAGTTTAGTACGCAACTCAATATAGTTCCGCAAAACAAGGACTATCAGATACAGTCATTCAGCTATTATCTATATAGTATCTAGTGTTATCACAACTTCAATTACAGTTTACGTATTCATGCATATACTCTCATTCAGTTATATTCATGTTATTCAGTTAGTATTGTTCATGCTTATGATCTCACGCATCTTAGCCTACCTCAATTAACATACCAGTATAGTTGAAGTAATGACGCATACCTTTATTTGATGCTATGCTGTCTTATATCATAGGTTCGGACGCATGGGCTCCCGGTCATACTTACCAGCCCAATCCATTAGCAGCAGACTAGTGATGAGTGCTCATTATTCAAGGATAGATTTGTTATTCCAGTATTTTAGTACTTAGTTTTTTTAAGTAGTCGGAGTTAGTTGGGAACTTATCCCATCAACTCCTTGTTCAGAGAGTAGAGGATTTTTGAACTAGAGTATTTCAGATAGATATATCAGTATTCATTTTTAGTACTCAGTATATACTTATAGTGTTGAACCTTATGGAAAGTTTCCTATTAATTTCTGCATATTATAGTATTATTATTAATATATTGCAGTGCAACACCCCAATTTTTTGAACCGGAATGCTACACCGTTCTCATGACCCCGAAGGACCACAAAATAACCCATGACTGATATCTATAACTATACACAACATAATATACTGAATAAATGCAGAAATAAAAGCTGTAAGTCTATAAGGTGCAAATCTGATAAAAACATAACATCTGAGTGGTGTATGAAATACCCAAAACAACTAAAATAAACTATCAGAACATGATAATCTGAAAGCATCTAACCGTCTAAATAAAGAGTTGATGGAATAAGTCTCCAACAAACGCCGTCTAGCAAAACTAAACTGAAATGACAAATAAAATAAAATAATATCATCCTCGAATAGATGAGGAGTCACTACAACTCTGTGACTGAAATTCTACTCCTTATTTGGAACACATGCCTCTGAACTTATAGTGTAGCATAAGAGAAAGCCCCATAGAGTAAATGCGTCAGTACGTCAGAATATACTCAGCATACAAGTGAGGCAGGCTAAATGTAAATGTTTATATGCATTAAAAATACTGACTAATATGAACATGAGAATATGTAAATTCATACGTAACTATAACTGAAATCACAGAGATACTAACTACTGAGTTTGAATACTGACAACATGAGTGTATTGATACTGAGATACTGAATAGATGAATGACTATTCATGAAAATTTGAATTATGAAGAACTGGTATGGTTGATTGTGTCTAACAGTCTTGAAACTTAATACTGATATGTATCTATGATGACTAATATAAGTGTGATAGTCGGAGTAACTGATGTAACCGGTACTGATCGACTGTATCTGATAGTCTAAGTTCTGATAGAACTATCTGAGTTCTATTTTATATTGAGTAACTAAATTGAGATAAGTCCTATCTAGCGGGTGATCTTGAAGTCTATTTGTAATGATAAGGATTGACTGTCTCTAACAGTACTGAATCTGTATACTGAACTGAGCTGACTATACTTGACAGTGTTGGTATACTAAAAGATGAAGAACTATCTGAGTTCTTTTATTGATGTTGAGACTAAAACTGTGGGAAAGTAGTTGTTTAATGGATATTCCCTATATATGGTATAACAATTGAGCTCGAGTCAATCTGTGCCTTGATTAGATGGGTATCAATACCGTGCCATTGGTTAGGACAGCTGTAAGTGACCCTTATCTGGCAGTTACTCAAATAAGAACGATGAGAACCCTAAATTGATAGGTTAAGCCACCTCATTAACCCTAATATTATAGGTTAATATGTCTCAATCTACATTGGCTACGTAGTTCTAGAACACAAGGATGATTGCTCAGAATCACACCCTAGACTGGTAGGTGAGTTCCTATCCTTGGGTTTAGTCGGTGCTAACTTCTATTCCCATATGAAGGACACTGAACAGAATAACTAAGCTAAACTTAATGACTAAACTAAACTAATCAGCTGAACTGATCCTGATTAACTGGACTGATAGAAGTGGTATTATTTAGCGGAGCTAAATTAAGTTTACTGGATTTCGATCAGTGACAAAATGTACTGAATTCTAAGGACTGGTTGAGAATACTAAAGTTACTTAGATAAGCTATGAATACCGATGTTGCTGAGGTTACTGAGCATTGAGATTACTGAGATTACTAGACTACTAAGATTATTGAGATTACTTTTTCCTGAGTCATATGACTGACTGAATTCTAGAGATCATAAATTGACTGAGAGTATCGTTATTACATGACCTTGCTGTAGGCACATAGAAACATTTTTCGGGTGTGAATATCTCCAGGGGTCGATGGAAGGAAACTTACACAACATGATTGACTTGATCATAAGATTAGAGTCCACAATTCACATTGTCATAAGTAGGGGATATTATACTTCATGTAGTTCTTCAATATCTTAAGCATGGTAGGGAGTACATGGATATATTTCATGTACATATTATATATCTCCATTATCATACATTCTTCATACCCCAACAATAGCAGTACATCAATAGCATGGAATTCATATTGAAGTATATAGCTGACATGAACTTGTCATTTCGATATCATGGAACCATGTAAACATGAATTTCTAGCATCCTAAGCATTTTATTAAGCATCTTGCATGCACTCTTTAAGGAATAGGTGTGCTTATCAATTTGGCAATCTTAGTCCATTCAAAATTCATGGGTTTCAACTAACCTATTCACATGCTTCATGAATAACATATCAAGCTACAACCTTGAATCCAAACAACAATCATCAACAAGAATATAGTCATAACACGACAAGGAAATCACAATTTATAATTTAAAACATGATTCTTCAGCTCCATGGATTAAAAGGATCCATGGATGAACACTACACATATCTTAGATTAAGAATTTGTTAAGATTGACAGGGAAATTTCCTTGAAATGGACTCTTCTTTGAAAACCCTACGGCTTGTTCTTAAGATTTTTGATCTTAAGAGGAATCCCAAATTTGTGGTTTAGCGTGTACGAGAGAAATATTTGAGATATTTAACAAAAGAGAATGTAAGGTAATATGTTTCTTGAGGGTTATAAGTCATGGGAAGTGAAGGAAAAAAATCAATATACCTTTACTAAAATGTCCCTCAAGTTATGGAACAAAAAGCTGACGCTATTCGTGACAAGGTATTGAAAATGTGACTGGTCATCAAAAATGTCATCACACAAAAGCTCGTTTCAGAAATGTGACATGCCGTCAAAACTGTTGTCACACAGTTGCCCGCCCAACATGCTGGAGTAAAATAGGAATAACTCCTTGATCTGATATCTGATTTAGGTAACATTTATGTAGTTAAAAAGTTAATTTTAGGATATTTCATTTGATATATCGTAAGCCACCCAGTTAGTCCTATAAAATAAGTTATGGTCGATTGAATTTGACCCAAGTTTTGATGTTCACCAAAACTTGAACGATAGGAAAACTTCAACCTGTAATTGAGTTAGGGGACTATATGATCAAAATTCATGCTCAACTAGACTCCCACTCTATATAATTGATTAACACACTAAATTTACATAGGATTTGTGTCTTTTGAAATTTCTACGCGTAGGAATTATGGATTTTCATTCTAGTCTAAAATGTGGGGTATTACAATATCTCCCCCTTGGGAACATTCGTCCTCGAATGAGAATGACTGAGATGGAAGAAAAGATCAACCGATGTACATACAAGACATATACTATTGAAACATGGTTTTGGGACTGACATGACTGATAAGCTAAAAACATGACACTAAACATCCATATCTGATGCATGAGTAACTTATTTATGAATGTAGGACTAAGTGTTCTAATGAACTGAGTTTCTCAAATGAGAATCCATATTTATGTGTAACTGATAAGATGAATCCATGCACATCTGATGCATGACTATATGACTGACACGATACATGAATTCATGATTGAAAGTATTGATAAGTTGACCACGCATATCTGATACGTGAATACATGACTGAACTTACTTATGAACAAGTGACTTGACATGTAATGGTAAAGATACCAAGTTTGAACTGAAAACTAAGCATGGATTTAAATACAAAGTTTGTACTGAATATTTAATATAAGGTTGAATAAGCTTAAAGAGAACTATTGGCTTAAACGAAAAGACTAATGAATCCTGATACTATTTACTAAACATTCATGAGCGGAAACATGAGAACATAACTGAATTTGGAACGTGATACATGAACTGAACTAAGACATTGAGTACATGTCCTATTATTGAGTTTTAAAGCTAGAGGGTCAGATCATAAGTAACACTTCCTCAAAGATAGATTCATCAAAGAAAGCAACCCTTGGGACACTATTTCCCTTGAAGGATACTGGACTAACTTTGCTGAGATATTAAGGAAGTTGAGATGATACACAAGGCACCTAGGTATGAAATCGTGACTGATTATCTGAAATCTAAAACTGAAGCGTGATGCAAGAAAGCATAGACATACTAACTTATCTGATTAATAGAGTAACTGGTAACAGAATGCTGGGTATGCAAGATTGAATTGTACTTAAATTGAGTAGTTGGGCTGAGGCCATAAAGTATTATACATATGACAAGGGACTGACTAAGTAACATGAGGTTAATGATCACGAATTTCATGAAAGCTATAATGTCTGAAAATACAAGACCAAACATATTACATGATTTGGAAACATTCCATAGACTGAGGTATTGAAAAACCTATAACTGAGTAGATGATAACTGTGTGCTATGTTCAGGAAAGTGTAAAACTAAACTAAATTTCTGAGTTTAATACTGATTTGAAGCTGACATTTGTCAAGGATCTGAATATACATTCACACTCTGAATTTTTTTCCAATTTCTAAGTACTACCTATTGCTATCCCTTTGCTTGTATACTAATAGGATATTCAAGCCTATCTTTGTATCTGCTCCCTCGTATAACACATGCATGCAATAATCTGCTCTTAACATTAAACATTAACTCTCTCTCATCTAAGAAATTTCTCAACACTACACTATTCTTATGAAGAGAGCTCATGAAGGATTAAATCTTGAGAACTAAAACATGAATGGATACTGACTGAACTTTACACATGATTGAAACCTAAGGAATAGAATATCAATAACATAGATTTACTAAAAGGGTCTGAACTGAGTATATACGTCATATAGTCTAAATTTATCTAATCAGTGAGGGCATAGCATGGGTCATGGAAACTGAGTATACTGGGGAGCATGATACGTGTACATGAGTCATGAGCTGCATGACTTGAGTCTGAAATTTCTGAGTTCATGGAACATAATTTATAAAACTGAGTAATCTAGAACTGAACTTCCTATACAACGAACAAAAAACACACACAATTCTATGGAATACATGTGAACATAAGCTATATCTATGGAATCTAAGACATGAAGCATGCATAGGTACTATTCTGACTGAAGTACGAAGCTTTATGTTGAGATAAGGATGGGTCGGGAATCGTCCTCCCTAACTACTTTTCTATACATATTGGCACTACTACTTGAATCTGAGAGCCAAACTTGGGTACTTCATCTACCATCTCCCCCTTGTCTTTAAGCCATCATCATAAATCTGTGAATACTAAACTAATCTCTGAACTGCACTGAAATCATTATCACATACTTACACTCTGATCAATACATGCTCGCCTTACTAAATACATCATCTTTCTTTATTTCCTCACATACTACTAATATCACATCCACACCATTATGCTTAAATTTAAATCACTAAACTTAAATTTTCTAACTCACACTGTTCAAACCTACTTATTCATTATAGCACAACTATCCCCATGAATAAAAAATCTATTCAATTTGGATATCGTATCCCAACTTTCCTACTACTAAACTCCTACGTTCATAATTCTTACTCTGGGTCATATGCTATCATAGGATTTTAAAAAGGGATCTGATGGCTTATCTAAATCTAGGTTCGAGAAAAAGTTCTCATGATTATGAACATACTACTGATTCTGAATACTGACAACATGAGTGTACTGATATTGAGATACTGAATAAATGAAAGACTATTTCAAATAGTTTGAATTATAAATAATTGTTCGGGTTGAATGTGTCTAATAGTCTTGAAACTAAATATTGAAACATAGCTATGATGACTTATATAACTGTGATGATCAACATAACCAATGTAACAGATACTAAGCGACTGTATGTGACAGTCTATGTTTTGATTGAACTATCTGAGTTTTGTTCTGTATGGGGTAACTGAATTTGAGATCATTCCTATCTAGTGGGTGATCTTGAGGTCTATTTATAGTGATAAGGATTGACTTTCTCAAACAGTACTAATCTGTACTACTGAACTGAGTTGATTGTATCTGACAGACCTGGTATACAAATCTTTCATTTGATATATAGTATGCCACCTAGTTAATCATATACAACGAGTGCTGGTCGATTGAAGTTGACCCAAGTTTTTACACTCACTAAAACTTGGACGATAGGAATGCTTTCAACTTGTACTTGAGTTAGGGTATCTATATGATCTAAATTCATGCTCAAATATATTCCCACACTACATAATTGATTAACACACTAAATTTATAGAGGATTCGAGGCTTTTGAAATGTTTACGCATTGAATGATGGATTTTCATTCATGTAAAAGATATAGGGCACTACATGCACTAGGTACCAGTGATGGATTAGCTTGTGGTCCCTTGGGATTCTGATCTCCTATAGCATCTGGGGTACAGAATTGAGGTGTTACATGTTTCCTATTTGGCATAAAGAATTATTAGAGCTTTGAATAAAAATAGTTAGTTTCAAAGAGGTGGAAGTACAATAGAAATGGGAGGCACAATGGAGGTTTGCCATAAATGTGGAAGTCTTGAACATTTCATTGTGGATTTTCCAATGCATTAAATAGACTATCAGGAATATCTCCATACTAAAAGTGATAAAGGAAGAAACAAGGACTAGTTCCCTATAATATTAAGCAGCAAGGCTGCAGTTGATTTTCTAGTTAAGCGGGCCTTAGCTATCTGGGCGAATTCCTCTAGTAGATCTGAGGAAATAGGTAACTGAGGAGGAAAGAAAGCATGAAGATGTCTCTATGTGTGGAAGATGAGAAAGTGACCTTTGATTCTTTGTTTGCTTTTATGGTAACACTGAAGATGAAGAATAATATAATGTAACACTTTCTGATATAAAAGAAAACTAGGAAAGTTATTCTACTAGAAAGATAGAAAGACTAAAAAATGTACTTATTGATTATATGTGTGACATGACTGAGTAAAAAATTGCTCTACAAGTAAGAGTGGAAAGTCAATATTTTGAGTTAATTGCATTAACTCTCCAAATATCTAAAACTAAGGAGTAGGTTACAAAGTTTAAGACTAAAAACATAAATTTTGAATGTCAACTGGAGAAAATAAATGGTGTTTGTGATAAAGAGAATAATAATGCTCTAGAAGAAAAAATTAAAGATAAGGAGCTTGAGTTGATATCTTTGACTATCCAGATATTTGAAACTGAGGAACTAGCTTTTAAGTTAAAATCTGAAAATCTGAGCTTACTAAATCAACTTGGGAAAGTAAATGATTCAAATAATAAAGGGAAGTAAAGAGCCTCAAAGTTTCATATCGATCTTGAAAAAAAATTAAAGGATTCCCAAAATCATCTCATGATTGCACTCCAAAAGAATGAGTAGTTAGAAAAGGGCCTGGTCTGTTAGAGGGGAGAACTTAAAAAATCCCAACAATAGATTCCATCCTCACAAATCCTTTCTAACTTAACTGGTTAAGGAATTATTACTGATAAAGGCCTTGCGTATTAATACAAAACTCAATCACCTTGGTTATAAGGAAAAGTGGTTAGTAATTTCAGAAAAAAAGTATACATACCTTTGTGCAGTCACTATAAAAAAGATGGAAACGTAAAGAAAAACTATCAAAGTTTGAATAGAGCAAGAATGATCAATGTTACAATATCCAGCTAGGGGATATTTATCCTAAAAGTTTCATACCTTTTAAAAATATGAGGAAGCTCTCATTAACTAGATGGGCAAAGATGGATTTGATCATACCTCTGTCCTCCTATTAGGAACTCAAGATCAAATAGGTTACTAAATTTAATAAATGATTTTATTTGTAGGAGGGGGAAAGGGTTTGATGTCAGAACTATCTTATTCATATATAATTGGTAAAAGTTATAAGTAAAAGTTTTGATTGTATTCTATCTATCAAAACTCTCCAAGGTGGAGCTGTTTTATGTGAAAAAGGTAAAACAAATCAAGAAAAAATACATGTATGAGCTACTCCTAACACAAGGAAGATATTGATGAAGATGAGGATAAAGGATAAATTTGATACATAGCGGAGTGTTGAAAGTGATGGTGATCCAAGTTCACAGTCACAAACGTCTGCTCATGTAAAAGAACCGGAAGAAATATCTAGTCAAGATTTGACAGGGACCTGTCCAGTGGAATTCATCTTATAGGGTGATACTAGAAACTCATATCTTCTCGTTCCCCTGGACATTATAACTTTATATTATTTGGAAGGAGTAAAAACGAAAAACTAAGTCAAAAATTTCTTTGATTTCTTAGCATTCGTGTCGCAAAAGTTATCTAAAAAAGGAGAAAAAAATTCTGAAAGGTGTTGGCCGGTTCAAAGTAATACAAAAGGAACCTTCAATATTTGAATGATGTTAAGTCTGGGACCTAGTCCTTAAACCTTTTTCATAACAAATTTTTGTATAAAGAGGTGTTTTAAAGCTGACAAGGTGAGGCTGGGAATGATCAAATTAACTTCACCTACTAGATGGATTAGTTAATTTGACCTACTAGATGGATTAGTTTCTCTACTAAAAACTAGTTATGACAAAGAGACAAGTATCCATAGTAAAATAGGTACATGTTAATCTAACTCCGTACTATACCATGACAGGTATACACCCATGGAAATAACTTTGGAAGTGAAAAAAATGGCATCCATAAACTCAAGGATTCACTCAAAGAAAGAGATCTCTTAGGTTAGTGTCAAGAATGTGTATTTATTTTTTGTTATAATAGATAGTCACGTCCTCTCTCTCAGCCTCATTAGAAAATTGTCTTATTCAAAAATAAAGGATAAGACACCACTGAATTGAAAAGGATCACATCTAATTCTTTCAAAAACCCTTCCTACGCTTACCGTTTCCTTATATCAAGGCAGACCCATTCCTTTTCTTTTCCAAAATAAAAAGACCTTTCGCAAAAAGTTTTTCTATCGAAAGGATCTACAAATTGCTACAAATTCCTTATTTTCATGTCTTTTAAAGGAAACTAAGCTTAACATTAATAGAAGCATTTTCTCAAATCCACTTCAAAAAACCCTTTCATCTCCTATTATTTCAAAGATAAACCCCTTCTTCACTGAAATTAATCATGAGGAACCATCCCTAAATCATTAAAATTTTCTGATAATACATTGATGGATTATGCCCGAGTTGTTGAAAATCTCATGTTACTGTCAAATAGCTAAGGAAAAGATATTTTTGGTCTTAAAAAACAAAATCTTAATATTATATTAAGATATTTGGGGGAAAAGCCTAAAATTTTTACTAAAAAAAGAGACCCCTGAGGGAACTGGTCCCAAAAAGAGTAAAATGGCTAACAGGGAATCTGTGATTGTTTATACAAGGGAGAAATATTTGAAGAAAAGTAAGGGTGTGTCTAAAGAATTGAGAACTAGGTTCTTGAGAAATCAGAAAGTGTTAAATTGAAAGATTTTTTACACACATGTTAATAGAACTTGGAATATTAAAGATATTTGAGCTTTTAAAAGATCAAGGCTGGATGCATCTAATGGAGGGAGCTATTCCCGCAGTGTTTGATAAATCTGTTAGACTGCCCCCTCTATTTAATGATCCAAAATTTTACTCCACGTTATTCCATATAATTTTTTAATTAAATCTTGATAATACCCACATTCCTTACTAATGTAAGGACATTTCCATGTAATGATGAATTTGTTAATTACAAAACTACTTAAGGTCGTCCTCTAGTGGTATTTGCTCCTCTTGCTTGAACTCTACCTTGGTCTGGATGTCAGCCCCGCCATGCCCTCAAACTAGTCCTACAGATAGGGCTAATGGAGTAACATCGTTAGCAACTCTATATCTAATCCTCTCTACATACAAATAAATGTAATATATTTCTAACACCCTGAAGGTATCGTCTAATCACCACATGGTGCTCGAGGATACATGTAAACCCATAGATAACCCATGGTAATAACTTAGCAGTAAACAAGGACATTTTGTATGAACATAGATTAAAATATAACTAATAATTGAACAGAACTTACAAGAAATACCAATCTCGAAAAAATAAGATAAACTAAATCATAACTAAAAGTCTGAATACTCACAATATACAATCTAACAGGTCGTGAAAATCCACTAACTAAACTATAGAGCCATTAGGACCGACCCTTGCTGGTCAAAAAGAAAACATTAGTCTAAACTTTTACTAATCTATTAAGCCTCTAAGGTAATGATAATATTAGACCTCGGAGCATGAGGACTCAACAATAGGAAGGATATAGGAATTGTTGATTGTGACTTAGCGTACTAATAAGGATGGACACCAGAACCTAAATTATAAAATAACGTAGCCACATAGACATATATGTGGTCAGTACTTATTGCATGTAATGGGTATATGAAGGTGAATGCAATAAGTAAAACTCATATTGATCATAAAACATGCATGCTAAATGTAAATAGGCTCATGTATATCATGGACAAAACTAAAAGTCAAGTTATCTTAAAAACATGAATAGTTAAGAAAAATATGAAAATATGAATTGGCATAAGTATAAATCATAAAGAAACAACTGAGTGGGGCTTCTAAGCCAAATACACTTTGTTTCTAAAATCATCTTTATTTTTTTTGTGTGATATTCTTACAACTGACATAATTGAAGTGACTTAAAATGGAGCCCAATGTTTGATCGATATTGTAGAAAGTTGTTCTACCCTTTCCATCAGAATAGAACCTTAATCCATAGGTCCACTGTTATCTCCCCCTTAGGAGCATTCATCCTTGAATGAAGGTTGGTATTGGTAATGGTAGAAAAACTATCCTCAACATGGGTAAGACTTTGGAATCCATGCTAGCTCATATGGTTTATGGCGGTTATAAGAATCTCCTATAATAAAAATAAAAAAGATTTTATAAACTAAGTGTTTTTGGCTCAAAAGCTCTACTCAGTTATTTCTTTATGATTTATGCTTATTCTAATTCATATTATCATATTCATGCTTTACTATTCGTGTTTTTAAGATAACTCGGCTTTCAGTTTTGTCTATGATTATGATCAGCATCAGTTTTACTTATTACATTCATTACGATTTTCTCAATACATTTCATAAGTACTGGCCACATATATGTCTGTGTGGATACACTATTTTATAATATAGGTTTTGTTATTCATCATCAGAAGCCCAATTAGCCATAATTAATACTTTCACTATCATGTCTATTAATGAGTCCTTATTCGTTGAAAGCTAATATTATGGCTACTTTAGAGGCTTACTAGATGTATAAAAGTTAAGTCTTATCTTTTATTTTGGGTCATCTATGGTGGGTCCCAGTGGCTCTTTTGTTTAATTTGAGGATTGTAAGAACCCGTCACATTGTTTCCTTGCGACTATTCGGACTTTTAGTTGTGATTTGGTTTATCCTATTTAAGTGAGATCGGTATTTATTGTAACTACAGTTCATTTTGAATAGAATTAAATAATTTAACCCATAACAACAAAACATATACTTAGATAACACTATAAAAATTGATGACAAACTTGTCAAGGTCACATAAACCACATATTCATAACTAGAAGTAGGAGAAAAATGATTAAGCGTTTGAAAATTTCAAAATTCATATAAAAAATAAAATCATTAAAAATATCCGAGTAAGGAAAGGTTAAGAAAGGATTTGTAAGAATTCAAGAAATAATTCTATGACATCAATTTTACACTAAATATAATAGTATAGAAGTTAAACGTATTGCATATTGTCATGTCAAATAATATTAGCAGGTTAAACAAATAAAAAAATTGATTCAACATCCTTATATAGGAATCAGGTCTTGCATAATCACGATGGTATATTATATAAATAAAGATTAAGGGTTATTTCTTGTGAAAATAATTCATACAAAAATAAAGAAGAGCCACTAACTTGAAGTAACGAACCAAATCTCAAACTCCAACTTATTGTCTACCGATTTGATCTCTTCTTATCAGGTTGTATTTTTCCTTCTTTTTCTTTTGTTTTCACTCTTTAGTTTTTCTCTGTTTTATCTTTATTGTTTGTCACTCTGTTTTTCTCTTTGTTATTCTATCTGTTTTTCTTTTTTTTTCCTTCTATCTGCATGTCTTTTTTTGCTTCTACATGTTTTTGTTTGTGTGTGTTAGTATACATGAGATGATTAAGGCTGATATATGAAGCTTATCTTACTCTAAAACTGAAATCATTAACCTTAAACCTGAACTCACAACTAAAATAAATTATTAGACAAGTACTTCATTGACTAATAGTGAGGATATTGGTGAATTGAATAGATTGGAACTGATTACTTACCTCAAACTATCTTTCTACAAGAAGTAAATAGATGAGCATATCGAATCATCTTGTATTCCTCTGATTTCCATGTTGCTCTGTTAACCGTCTAATTACTCTATAGAACTTTCACTGAAGACACTTTGTTATTGCTCAACCTTCAAACTTGTCGATCAAGGATTTCAATTGTTATCTCCTTGTATGGAAAAATATCTCTACACCAATACATCTACAGGTACTACAAATGATTGGTCTACAATGAACTTCTTTAACATCGACACATGGAAGACTGGACGGACGACACCTAATTCTGATAAAAGATCTAGCTCATGCATAATATTTGCAACACACATTACTATTTCATAAAGAGCAGTATATGTGCAACTTAGTGTTTCTTTCCTAATTAATATTATCACTTTCTTCATGAGTTACACCATAAAAAAACACCAAATTAGCTACACCAAAGACTACTTCATTCCTCCACATATCTACACACAAGTTCTGATGAATTTGAGCAGTTTTTAACTATTTAGCAATCAACTAAACCTTATCCATAGGTTTGAGAATAGACTCCGTCTCAACCAAAGTTGATTCACCAACTTCAAACCAACCTATAGGTAATCAACACCTACCAACATATAATTCATCGAATGAAGCCATTGTGATATTAGCATGGCAAATATTGTTGTAAGAATACTCAATCAAGAGTACATGATTATACCAATTATATTTAAAGTCCATCATAAAAGATCTTAACATATCTTCCAATTAATAGTACGCTTGCCATATTTATCTATCTGTGGGTTAAAAATTGTACTAACCTTCACCTTTGTACCAAGGCCTTTCTAAAATGGTTGTCCATAATATGAAGTAAATTAAGTAACCTAGTATGAAATGATGGATAATGGAATCCCATGAAACCTTATTAACTCACGAACATAAATATTAGCTTAATTTTCATCTATATTTAAGGTCTTAACTTGTGTAAGATATGGACTAACTTTGTAACCTAATCCATGAGGACCCAAATCAAATCATGCTAACGCCCGGCTTGAGAAAGTCCAATAATGAAATCAATATTATTGACCTCCAACTTGAAATTTTGGATGCCAATATACTAAAGCATACCTCGTAGACTTTGATGCTCAACCTTCACTTACTGATAATTGGGGCACTTAGTCATAAACTCTGCTATGTTCCTTCCCAAATAATGCAACCAATAAACTTCTCACAGGTCATGGAATATCTTGTTAGAACCAAGTTGAACGAAATACTTAGAATAGTGGGAATCTACTAATATCCTTTCTCTTAACCCATAAATATCAGAAAGACATAATTGACCCTGATAACGAAGGACACCATCTCCTTTTAGGAGTAACCTCAACCTTTTACTGGTGAACTACATTCATTATCTGGCAAAGAATGGGATTATTATACTATTTATCTTTCACTTCTACCACTATGGGAGACCCTAGACAATTCTAAAACTTTGTACAACTATCATCCATGACAAGCCAACATATTTCTAATCAAGATAATATTTGCACCTCCTTGGCCAGATTCTTCTTCTCCTATTCCATATGGTCCACACTACCCATATACAACCCCACTCAATGCATTAAATACTACATTCACTTTAGCCATATGGTAAGCACATTCATGTCACAATCTTTTAGAAACTCCAACCAAATTCTCTGACTATGATTTAATTTCTTCTAAATTAATACATATTGAAAACTCTTATGATTTATGAAAATATCAATGCACACAATATAAATAGAGTCTCTAAATTTTCAATGCAAACACAATAGCTGGTAACTCCAAATCATTTGATAATTCTTCTCATTATCTTTTAGTTATGTGGAGGCATAAGTAATTACTTTTCTATTCTGCATTAAATGATAACCTAACCCAACTTTAGATGCATCAAAATTCATAAAAATGAAGTCTAACTCATCTGGTAAAGCTAGCACTAGTGTTGAAGTCAATCTATCTTTCAACTCATTAAAGCTCTTGTTACATTTATCTGACGATAGAACTTTACTTATTCGTGTGAATTGGGTCAATGGTGCAACTATTAAGGAAAAAAGTCAAATAATCTTCTATAGTAACTAGATAAATCTTGAAAGCTCCTAATATCAAATGGAGTAATAGGCCTAGTTTAGTGTTTCACTATAGCTATTTTCTAAGGATGTACATTGGATGCACCTGAAATCACATGCCTCAAAAAGATAACCCACTCCAACTAAAACTCACTTACTAAACTTTGTATACTACTGGTGCTCTATGAAGGTTTTCAACAATATTCTCAAATGGTCTTCATGAGCCTCCTCACACCAATAATAGAAAAGTATGTCATCTATGAAAACAATGAGAAATATGTTTAAATATTACTTGAATACCTTGTTCATTAAATCCATAAAGGATGCAGGAGAATTTGATAGTACAAATGACATAACCATAAACTCACAGTGACCATATCTTGTCCTAAAAGTAATTTTAAGAATGTCACATTCTCTGGCCTTTAACATTTGATATCCCGGCCTATGATTAATCTTAGTAAATCAATTCGATCCTTAAAACTAGTTAAATAAGTCATCAATTCTGGGGATAAAGCACTTTTATTTTAACTGCCAATAATCTATACATATTTGGAGAGGACCATCACTTTTACATTTAAATAAGGCTGGAGAACCCTACGAAGAAACACTAGGCTTGATAAACCCCTTGTCTAAGTGATCCTTAAGTTTCTTCTTCAACTCTCCTAAATAAATCTAATATAAAGGAATATATATGGGATAGGTATCTGGAGAAGATCAATCCCAAAACCAATTTCCCACTTTGGGAAGATTCAGGAAACTCATTAACTACATGAACTAATTTAATAGTTTGGTTTTAAATTTTAGTATCTTTAACTCATTTGAAGTGGTAGATACATCCTTTTGAGATAAACTTCATTGTTTTATGATAAAAGATGCACTAAACCTTGGGAGATATGAACTACCCTCCTACTCAACGACTAACACATTAGGGAACTAAAACTTTACTTCTTGAGTGCGGCATTAAAATGATGTGTAGAATGACTAGAGATAATGTATTCCAAGAATAACATCAACATATTTCATATTTAGCTCTAATAAATTTAATAAAGTGACCTTATGGAGGAATATAATAAGTCACTTTATGTATACTCGTGTAGCAGAAACTTAACAACTAACTAGTGTAGAAACTAAGAAAGGTTCAAAAAGAATCTTGAGACGTACACTAAATTTCAATGCAACAATTCGGGTCAGAAAAGAGAGGGTTGACCCCGGATATAATAATGCATAAACGTCAATGTGAAATATATATAAATAATAGCAGTGACTATATATGAGGACCTCTCTTGATCTTAACAATATAATATAGCGTAAAAATTATTCTGATTCGGAACGCCACTGGTACTCGATGTTGCATCATATTTTGGGGCTAGGCAGCCTAACTAAGTTGTTAAGGTAGCAGGACTAAGAATGAGAGAGATCATCTCTACTTTTTTGCTTAGGAAAAGGGAATTCATTGATCTTGCGACCTATCCTGCCCCAACCATAACTATTATCTGTACCCATTAACCACTTACCCAGATTACTTGTACCACACTTCTTGTATACAGGCCTAGGAACACTATCCTAATATATAAGTGTCAGTTCTCTACCCTATTTGTTCTGCTTAGTTATCGGAATTTGGGCATTGGTTGAGGATGATGCAGGTGCTCATCAATGAATCTAAAATTGAGAATCATTTACCTTTCTTAACTTTTGTGGTCTGTACTCAAACTGATCCTTTCTAGATATCTTGTATTCCCTCTCTATTTACTATAGTTTCCCAGCCTCAATCATTGAAGAATGAGTCATCAATCAAGTAATATCCATATCCCCAATCAACATGGTAATCCTACTCTCTTTAACTGCCATCTCAGATAGTCCAGTGACAAACTTAGTTATATAAGTTATGGAATTCGACAATAAATATAGTGCATACTTACCTAGCTGGTGAACTCGAGGCGATATTCATTCACTAATAATAAATGTGGTGCATACTTAGCTAGCTGGTGAACTTGAGGAATATTCATTCACCAATATATAGACCTATCCCAGGTTCACGAGATTCTCTACCTTAGCCTCCTTTATATAATGAGGAAAGAAACTATCCAAAAAAGTCATTTGGAAGCACATCCCAACTTATATGAGTTGCATTCTTATCTTTACCCTCTTTCCACTTAGAAACCCATTCATAAGCAATATCATTCAATTGATAAAAAGACAATTCTACACTTTCCTCTTTTGTAACATGAATAAACAATGTAATTTTACATACATAATAAAATATATCCTCCTTTACCTTGAACACAAAGAATACATGTAGGTTCATTCTCATCATATATCAAATTTTGGCTGCAACTAAGTTATGATTTTGCTGAATTGGGACTGCTTCTAGCTGATTACCCTACACATTTACATTCATAATCTAAGCTAAAATAAGGAAATTAGCCCAGAACTCAACCTGAGAGACATTCTCATTAAAAGGTTTTGATAGTGTTAGTAGGGATGGCGGGTCCCTATTTTTGCGAACTTAAGCTCTGTGGAGAGGCATTTTCTATCCTGTGAAACCATGAATTAGAGAAGATAAAGGTAACTTCAAAGAATGATAGAAAGAAGAGATGATTTCTAATATGTTTCATAGACTTTCACTAATAAGTGTGGTGCGCTTCTCACACATGATCATGACTCTATGCAACGCGGATTTTCAAACTCCCTAGGACTCATTTAAAATGGGTGAAAACATGGGGGTTGCACCACACAGTGAGGGACTAGGTCCCTCAATATCATTCACAGGGAAAAACACAGTAAATAAACTAGGTACTTACCACAGTTCAAGAAATTTAATGAACACAAGATTTAACATCAAAACCACTTGCTCAATAGATGAGAAACCACAGCTTTCCATCACAAGCACCCAAAACTCCATTATAATCAATCTCTTGATAAGAAACTCTATTGAACCTAAATCTAAGTTCCTCCCACTTCTAAAAATCTACAACAAGCCTATATTGACAACTCTGCCAAGAAAACACCTTGATATTAATAAACTCTAACCGATATCCATCTTAGGTAACTGTACCTAAGCTTTCTCAATGTAAGAAGAAAAGAATACTAATTTTATAAGATGAGTAATTCAATTACAATTCAGGACAACTAAATAACACTCACTTTTTTTATGCATAAGAAATAAGAACTTTAGTTATACTTGAGTGATGGAGCTAGATTTATAATTTC
Organism: Capsicum baccatum var. pendulum; assembly: GCA_030864225.1. Lineage (NCBI taxonomy): Eukaryota > Viridiplantae > Streptophyta > Magnoliopsida > Solanales > Solanaceae > Capsicum > Capsicum baccatum. Next base: position 193,184,478 of record CM061558.1, on the reverse strand, counting down.
TATAATTCTGAATTTTACCAAATCTGCTTGATAGAAAAGCATTCATTTTTTATTGTTGAGTGATGATTAGTATTGAAATATAATTTGACTAGGTGTCCCAAATAGTATGAGCAACACCTACACAGTCTGTTATACAAGAGGACAAAAGTTATTTAGAGGTGTGCCAGTTGTACAAGAGACCTAGTAACTTCTAGTCAACTTCTCACCATGAAAACAAGATACACCAATTTCCTCTTTTTTTAGGATGACAAACCAGTCACGAAGTTTTTTGCATTAATTTACATTAATCATATTTAATAAGTGTTATTACCACTACTAAAGATGAGTATTCACCATATCATGTAATACCATGCTTCTTTCATCATGCAACATGGGCACTAGGTCATATATTATCAATTGATTTAAAAACTTAACTCATTCCTGCAAGATTCAGTGTTTCCCCTATTAATATGCACTATCATTTCTGACCCTATCAATTGGGACCTACACTATGAGCAAGCTGTGTGAAAAATTGTTTTTTTTATCGATCGAGCCATTTTTGTCCATGGAGAGTTTCTATATGTCAATACATCTAAATTGTTAATGGAAAGGAATAGGAAAGATGAGAAGTATTGTTTGCAAGCAAACCGAATATGCCCCGAGTTACAAAGTGTTTCAATCAAATCAAGGAGGAACATGAACTTAAGGATTGGTTCCCAGTAAAGCCAATTTAATGATGACTACTTAGCTGAGTAGCTAAGAGCTTCTATACATGCCTTACGCACCCAGTACCTACCACATGAAGTCAATTTCCCCTTTTGGCATCATTAAAAAGTGAAAATAGTAAAGTAAAAGTAAAATGAGCACAGGTTATTTAACTCATGGCCAGTGGAGAACCACTAACCTAAAGACCATCTTTTATAGAAAGAGAAAATACATACCACACACAAACAAAGATTCATTCATAGGTAGAAGACAAGTATTATTGCAGTTTATAATTTATATATCCCAGATAATAAGCCACACAAATCAAGAAAGGTTAAATAGGGAAGGGACTTGGAAGGAGGACTTGAAGTAGTAGAGCCAACCTATAGTTTTTTTGTAGCATAATAGTGCAACAATTCCTTGGCCAAATACCTTAACTCTATATTCGAACTAAGAACCTCATCTATCAAAGTAGAGACCTTTTTACTTAGGTCATCATTCTCAGTTTTAAGCTCGTCAGTATCACTTGGAACCTCAATAGTCAGATGCTGAATTGTCATATTTAGTTTGCTAATCTCTACATCCTTAGTAGCTATATTGAGTTGTTACTACTCTATGCTTTTGTTGAATTCCCTCTGCTAGTTGGTGCTTGATTTATTCTTCATACACTCAGTTTTGACAACTTTTATCATTCTAGAAATTTTCAATACAGTTCCAAGAGTTCCGTTTTCACACATAATACCAAAGTGATCAAATACTTTATTTCACCAGTAACCATAATCAATGCTATGTTTTTCCTTTTTACCAAGAACCTCTTCGTGTATGTGGTCCATCATCAATGTCGGTAGACTAATGAACTTAAATCTTCTAAATTTCATAAAATACAAGTCTGAAGCAATGTTTCATTTTTGTTATCTGGGCAAAACTACTTTGTTTAAAAAATCAAAGATCATGTGGAGATCACTCTTTAGTTATTTCCTGTTCACTACAACCACTGATTTTTCCTTTAACCATTGTTGCAGTTGCCAAAAATTGTATTGGTAGTTGTTACATTGAGACAGTTCCCACACCACAAATAAGAACATCTAGAATTCTCCCAAGTAAAACAACATCAATATTAAGCTTTTTCAATTAAACTATTGCTATCATCTTCATTTTATCTTCAAAAAACCCTAATACGAAATAGAATTCTATGAGTACCTCCACTACAGTGGGATTTGTTCAGCTATAGTGGTAGAAAGATCACTATAGCAGTGTGCTATCAGGCAAAATCTCTACATAAGTGGGTTTTCCCCCTTTTCTTCATTTGGTGAAATAACAATGTAGAATTCTCCAAAAACTCTACGGGCTACCTCCCATGCTGTGGAACCTTGGATAAGAGGAAAAAATAGTCTGCATGGGTCCTAACCCACCTATTTTTTATTATAACACACCCATACAATTGGAATATTCATTTGTGCTTTGTATACTTGGTTGACATCCAGGTAAGCTAAGGATAAATTTATTGTATTGACTAAGGTTAAAAAACATAAATTTAACGTATATGGATGGGAAACTTTATCTATTGGACTTCTGGCATGGAGATTTCATATATTAAAAACAATTGAAAGGAGGTTAGTCTGTATATTAGGGATTATTTATATGATTATTTCATATTTTATTTCATGGGACTATTTTAGGATGTTATTACTATTTATAAGTTCAAGGGTGTCATAGTATGAAGGTGTTTATCAGGTTTTAGCTAAACTTTAAATAACAAAATGGTACCAAATAGGTGTGAGGAATGGAATTTCCTAAATAACCTTGGGTCAGGTCTCTCAAGACTTGTATTAGGAATGCATCATGGATAGAGCCCTTCATGTTGCATAGGGATGGTATTATGGTTAATCCAATATGTATTGTAAGTGCATATTAACTAGTAATTTTCCTGGTTAATGTATGTTATTTGATATTGTTCATAAAATGCTTTACAAGCTTATTGAATTGACTGGGTCATTTCTAAATGTGAGATGTTTTAGTATTTGAAAGACTCTGAAAGAATATTTGTGAAATAAGGTTGGCTGAAACTTGTGTTTGAAATTTACTACATGTATGATAATTATCTTAGTAGGTCATACCTAGAGGATATATGCACCTTGTATGTAAGAGGGTTAAGTGATTATATGGGTTTCATCAGTGTACCAAAATTTATACTTGTATGGTTGGATTGTGTGTACATGTTGTGACTCCATGTCATCTGGGTATTAGTTATGTATTGTCAGATTCTTGTTGTTAGTGTCAAGGTTGTTGACATGGTTTAGTGTTTAGCTGTATGGACTTGGCGTGATTTTATTTGACTTGGTGATATCCTGTTAGTTGTTAGCTGTTCTATAACTCCTTGTTGTTGCTACACGCTAAATTTATGTTAGTTAGGGCATAGGTTACTTTGGGACATGATGCTATGAACCCGCTCGATTTAATTCTTACTCTTAGTAGGTGTACTATTGTGTTTTCATGATGGTGGAAGCCCACATGGTTTGGGGCTGATTTGATAGTTTTAGGACAATGAGATAGTGAAGGGGACATATGAAGAAATGGGGTGAACCATGTTTTGCATTCTGGGGTAATATGTGTCACAAACCTTTTTGGAGTGAAAGAATTTTTCCAATTATAGTGAAGATATTGAACATGGATTATTCTATTTAAAGTGTTGCCACTTGAAATTGAGTTATGCTATTTCAAATCACCTTAATGAATCCCTAATCAAAAGAGAATGACTGTTTATTGATCTACAAAAAAAAAGTTGGTAAAGAATATTGTTAACCGAGGGGAAGGTATGAGGCATCCTCGTATCCCAAAGTTCTAGTATAGTCACTTTTATCAACTCATAATTAACTTAAACTATTTTTGATAAATTATGTTATTACGACTTAATTCTTTCAATTTTATTATTGAACTTTTATTAGTCATGATTTAGGAGTATAATTACATTCTACGTCATGACATACACCTATTTAGAAACATAACAACTTTCTTTACTTAATTGCACACATCTACTAATTTTATCTATGCATATTGATTTAATTAGTGAAATTTAAATTTAGGATTATATTTATGAAGGTGTATAATTTAATCCCCGAGACTTTATTTTTTGTGTTATTAAGCATATCGAGAAAGATGTGTAACAACAGATCCTTATATTTACTTATCCGAATGGTAACGAGCCTCGCATATATTTTCCAATAATCCAAACTTCATCAAAACATAAATATTAATCCATATATAAATGGGTCATACTTGAAACAAAAACCAATGAAATTAAATTAAAAATTAATTACTATTAAGTGCGTACTCCTACTACCCAAATGCAAACTCATGATAAACCTTGATTATATTTTCAACCATAACCTCATAATTTCCTAAATCTTACATCATTAAGGTTTAATAATTAAAAGTAACAATATCAAAACAAACTAACAATCCAAGTCATTAAAATTGAGTTCGATGAAATAAGTTAACCCGTAACAATTAAACATTTACGTAAATAACAAACTAAAAATTAATGACAAACTTGTCAAGGTCACATACACCATATATTCACAACTAGCAGAGGGGAAAAATCGATTAAGGTATAGAAAATTTCAAAATTCGTGTAACAAATAAAATAATAAAAATACTCTTAGTAAGGAAAGGTTAACAATGAACCACAAGGGTTGGTGTGGTGGTTCAGCACCTCACCCCTTAAGTAAGAGGTTACGGATTAGATCTACACCTCTGCTGAATGGAAAAATCTCTATGGCTAATTCCCTACCGCATAGTGCGCTGATAGTAGTATCAGAGGATTAGTCTCACGACTGCCGTCTGTGGCGATACCTTGGGAAACAAAAAAAAAAGAAAGGTTAAGAATGGATTTGTAAGCACCCAAGATATAATTCTATGACATATAAATTTTACTCAAAATCTAACAGTATAAAAGTTAAACATATTGCATATATATCATGTTAAATAATATTAACAGGTTAAAGAAATATAAAATTTTAGTAAAATTCCTTATATTGGAATCAAGTCTTGCATAATCGTAATTCTACATTATTGAAATAAACATTTAGGGTCACAACAAAAGAAAGAAGATCCACTAACTCGAAATAAAGATCTAAACCTCAAACTCCTCTTTATTGTTTGCCTATTTGATCTCTTCTTTTCAGGTTGTATTTTTTTTCCTCTTTTTCTTTTGTTTTCACCCCCCAGTTTTTTTTTTTTCTTCTTTGTTTGATTTTTTGTTATTCTTTCTGCTTTTCACTATTGGGTACTATATGTTTTTGTTGTATGTTTTAATGTACATAAGCTGATAGGTAGTTTGTGCAGGAGTTGGAGTGTGTGCGCGTAGTCGAGGGAAAAGTGGGGGAACAAAGATTTAGATGTTAGGTTTTTGCAGGAATTATAGGTGGTTTAGCTTGTTTAGCTTCTTCTTTTAAAAAATGAAAATAATAAAATATAATTATAAAAATAGTAGCTAATTATTTTGAACTAATAATAATATAGAAAAGTTAAACATTTAGTCTAGAATATATGACAAAGAAAATATTAATATAACTAGATTATTATTAAAACTATATTAAAAGAAAACAATTTTTCAAAAAAAATTATTTTCATAAAATTTAAATAAAAATAAATATATATATAAGAATTGAACTTACTAAAAAATGTGTCTATTTTTATCTTATAGATGCATAAATGCATACATACATACATACATACATATATACATAAATGAGAAAATACATCAAATCCCCCCTCAACTTCTCACCAAAATTTACTTTAGACCCTAAAATAATTGGTCAATTATATACCCCCTTAACATCTTTCAAGTGAATTAAACTCAACCCCTACAGCTGACGTGGCAAAAAATAAGAAAAACGCATGATTTTATTTTTAATAAAGGCCCACTTTATTATTATTATTATTATTATTATTATTATTATTATATATAGTTAAAAAAACATGAATCCCAACTTCATCGTAACACCCCCCTTCCCCACCCCCAACCCCAACCCCAACCCCCAATACTCCACTTCTTCATCTTCTTTGTACCCTTCACCCCCATCCCACCCAATTTCTTCATCTTCTTTCTTTAGGCCAAATTTCTCTTTACCTCAAGTATACCATTACTAATCTCTATTAACCTCTACCTTTATTGATTTTTTTTTTACTTTTATTTAATTTTTTCAAATGGCTACATCCAATTACCAAAAAAAATCATCATCATAATCAACTCATTGTCAATTTATCAATGAGGTCATTTGAAAATTGTCATCACAATGGCAGGTATCCATTTAAAACTATTTGATGTCATCACATTTGATAAGTTTTATGTAATTGGATCAACTCCAATAACTCATTATCATCACAATATATAAATTTGATGTAGCCATTTGTGATGATAATTTATCACTTCCTTATCTTAATCTTATCGGAGCATTTGTGATAATTTGTCAATTCCTAATCAAGTTATTTCACAATTCCTCGTTAAATTCGAAATAAGTAATATATTCTAACCAGCATGACAATTTGTGAAGTTTTGAAATAAGGGTAAAAAAAAATAAAATAAGGAAGTATTTTAATGATAGATTGGAAGGGAAAACATGGGTGGGTGGGTGGGTGGGTTAGGAGGGGATGGTCTGAGAAAGAGAAAAAGGGGTGCGGAATGGAGGGGGTGCGGGGTGAAGCTATTGAAGAAGAATGGGGAGGAGGAACGTAACGGGGTAGGGTGGATGGTCTGAGAAAGAGGGTGGGGTGTGGGTCTATTTTTACATATATATATATATATATATATTTAAAAATATATATATTTTATATATATATATATGAATATTACATATATATTTTTTGTTTTTTTAAAAAATATTTAAAAATAATGTGTGTGAGATTACTTTCTTTTTAAATAATATTATAATTTTTTACGTGGCAACGACATGGCAATGATTTGGCAATGGCATGATGCTTTTGTAGTGCACCTTCCACCGTGAGACTGAGATTGTGATTGAGAGGCTATATTTAATTCACTTGAATATTGTTAAGTGGGGTAAATAATTATAAGTTATGTTAAAGTGATAAAGTAAGTTATAGAGACAAGTTCAAGGGGGAAATGATGTATTTTATCTACGTACATACATGCATGCATGAATACATACATACATACACGCATACATGTATATATATATGCATACACATACACATGCACACATATATATGAAATCTTTTGCTCACAATTTTAAAATAAAATTTGTTAAATGCAAAATAAAAGCTAAAACAAAAATTACAAAAAATAAATTTTTAATGCTATAAATAGGTTAAACCTTGTACAGTTCAAAAATTATGGGTCTACATTTGTCCTTTTAGAATGAAGAGTTTTCAGACCAGCAGGAAATAACACAAGTGTTCACCCTACATTTATTTGAAAGGAAAAAAATAATAAAAAAGAGATGCAATCGAGTCCTGACTTTTGACCGCCTACATATCCCAGGTATTAAGAAAATCATCTTATGCGTAGTTTAATAAGGTTATATGGTGAGATGATGATTGCAGATTTAATGAGTTCTCATCGAGTCTCCTGTCCGAAACTCCATTCTTTACAACAAAATGAAAGAACCAAGTCCAAAATAAAAATACAATTGACAAATTCTAGCTCTACAACTTTCTGGAACCTTGACTTCAATATTCATGGTTTTTCAAGTGGTGAGATAATCATTATTTTGAGATGAACTTGAAAAAAAATGGTCCACCATGTCAACTCTTGGTATTGGAGATAAATGTAATGCCCCAAGACGTCACACAGTGCTAAGACTACGAGTAGCCTTAAGCTAACCTTGTCTGCCTATGGATAGGTATATATCTCATAATTAAGGTAATATAAACATGAGAGTCATACCGAATGCAGAAAAATGTCTGAATATAATATCTAAAATATTTTTTGAAATATCAGTAATGAATAAGCTGAATCACAACTATTAGTATGAAAACCCTCTACTACTAACAACTAGAGAGTCATTGGGACAAACCCCCAGCTAAATAGAACTATCTGAAAAGAATACTAAATCGTATAACCTAATAAGATGCAACAATTTAATAAACAAGTCCCCGACTATGAGGAATCACCAACTATAGGATGGAGATGGAGATGCTCGAACTAATCACGTTGTTGATACTGAGCACCTAAATCTACATTATGAGACAACGTAGCCAATAAACATATATATGGATTAGTACTTTGAGGATGTGCTGAGTATATTGGGGTGAAATGCATAAGTAAAACATCATCTCAGCATCATAATTTATAAAACAATACATGCTAAATGTAAATGACTCACATAAGCTAGAATATCTGAAATACTGAAATCATGAATAATAAATCAATCTTACTTTACAAATATAGTAAGTCATAACATTTATTTCTAAAAGATATAATTGTATTCTCTCTGTAAATCATACTGTCTAAGTGAAGAAAGAGCTCACTTCTGAAATATCAAATCTAAAACTGAAGTCTGTAGCTATTATCTTTCTGTAAAGCATAATTTGAGTAAACTTTGTGATCCTTTACACTTAGTTTTTGAAAAACTTTCTTTTATTATTTTTTGAGAACTATTCTTAAAATCCTTACTATTAAGATGTAAGGAAAACACTTTATCTGGAGGGAATTCTTTCAAAGATTTTCTTTACTAGTAGGGAATTCTCTTAACCAACATAAACCATACGAGCTACATGGAGTCCAACGTCTCATTCACCTAAAGAAGAAACCTCACGTTGGGGAGAGGTTTCATACTATTGACAAAGAGTATAACCTCAAGTTAAGTGATCACTATTTCAGCCCATTAAAGGCACTTTAATCTTAATCCTACAGTGGCACATAGTTCTGGGGTTTGCGACCTTGGAATCATACCCCACTCGGTGCTAAATACTACTCCCTTTAATTTGCTACGCTCCTATCATTGGAAATCCATGTTAATTTGCTACACTCATCTCCTCTATTTTTTTTCAAGAAGGAGAAGATGAGACAATCCGAATTGCCGTCGAATCTTTAGAGACGATAATTATTTTCCAAGAGTCATTTGATGACTAATAACACTCAACTTACACGTATATTAAGTGGAAGGCGGTCGTTGTCACTATAATAACCCAACAAGAGTCAGGGTCGAATCCACGAGGAATAATATGAATGACGAATGCGTAAGTTTTAAATAAAAGTACTTACTAAAGTTAAAATTAAGATACAAAGACTTGGGGTTTTTAAATGTTTTAAAAAATATGGTTAATTTTGGGATTCTTAATGACTAATTTAAGACTATGAATAATTAGAGTATAATCAATTAGGAATGGATAATGGGATGATGATTTTATAAGGGAAAGTTATGTATATGAGCATAATGATTTAGTGAAAATTCTAATTTTTCATGATATAGCAGGCTAAGTTGAAAGTCATTGAGGCTAGTTTGTCAGAAAAGAATCAAAGTTGTAACTCATTGAACCTTTCGAGTACCTAATGAGTATTTCAATTAAAGCCACCTAACATCTCAATTGGGAATCCCTATTTCTAGGAAGATGCCCAAAATATAGCCTACTCTCTATTCATCCTTATTTCTAAGATAGCAAAAAGATTGTAATCTACATCCATAATTGTCCACAATTTCCATGATCCCCATAGCCCTCTTTCAATGATTTCATGGATTCCAAAAGTTCACCCAAACCCCTCTTTCAAGGATGGTTTAAGATTTTAAGAGTTTAGGGTTTTCACCCACAAACCCATTTTGGGTATTTGGGGCTTTCACCAACAAAACCAAACTAATCAAACCAAGCATAGTAGAACCCATCATCAACAAACTAGAATCTAAAAAGTACATCACAGCCCACACACAAATTACACCCTATTCAAACTAAATCCAACGAGGAAGAACTAGCAACTCATAAAGATAATAAACAAGAATATACCAAAATCTCCATCAATTTGAATCATGAAAAAAAAACAGAATGCAAACCATACTTTAAATTCAAATAAATCCTCAATGGGATTTTGTAGTTCACCACTTTGGAGTTTCTCTAATTAATTCTTGCATCAAATTAGTATAAATTTAAACTACAAGATCTAAGTGATAAACCCTAAACTAAGGATAGGATAATATGTAAGATAAAAGATAGGATGAAGAATGAGCTAAAAATCCCTCTTTTTCCCTAATTCCATATTTTCAAAATATTACAAAAATGCCTTTAAATTCCATCCCTTGATTGCGATCGAGATACTCATATCACAATTGCCTTATGGTTGACTTATTGACCAACTGCAATTGCGACCCTCAGTCCGCGATAGCGGTAACTAACGTCGACTCCTAGGCTTGCAATTTCAGCTTTTGTTCTTTTTGCTCATATTTTTTCTCTTTCACCTTCACCATAGCTCATTTATATTAAGTTTTCCTGCTCATCTTCTCATTGCAAGTTTTACCTACACAAATGAGAATTAAGTAAGAAAGTAACAACAAATCAATGAAAAATCATGATAACTAAGCTTAAAAATGCTAGTAAGTTATCAAATTATCAACTCAAAAACACCCCCAAAACTTAAACTATTGCTTGTCCTCAAGTAACCATGAAAAATTCAACAAGATAGGATATTTAACTCAAATCTACCAAAATGAAAACTATACTAGAGGAATAAGCTAAAAAAACACTACAACAACTTTTCAAATATGTCATGGTAACAAGTAAATAAAAATTTTCTAATAGGCACATGTTTTGAAGAAAGGATGCAAGTTTGTGTCAAATCAATCTTCCATATCACAAAAGCACCTTAAGAGGAAACACAAAATTTTCAAGAATTTTTTCAATCTTCACAATGCAACTTACTTCACCCATTTACCCAAATTGAGAGAAAGAATTCACCCTCTACCCTAAAGTTTTAATGCCGCTCACAAGCAAGTGTTAACTCCACACACATGAAAGACATTGAAATTTCTGAAGAATCTCACATAATAAAATATTGCACACTTACTCTCACAAAGAAATTCAAATATAATGTGTAGAACCCTAAGCTTTCCCTTTGTGTTTTCAGACACTAATATAGAATAAACCTAGTTTTAAATCACAAAGGTCGTACGGGAAAATATGAAGGTTTGTGGTGCGGGAAGGAATATATATGGAACAAGTAACTAAAGACCTCTTTCAATGCAATTACACAATCCTTTCTACATCAAAAATTTTCAAACTCTCCACCTTATTCTCCTTCTATTCATTTCCAATATTTCCTAACCCCTTTTTTTCTTAGTGTCTACAAAATAAATCAATGCCGCCATTTTCTTTCTTTATTTCTTTAACTTTTTCAATTTACTTTTAACTTTAAGTCTTTCTTATCCCTTTATTTATCCAATTTATATTCAAATTCTATGGGCTAGGCTATTCAAATTTACTATTAAGACTATCTCTTGTCTTTTAAGCACATGAGTTGACAATCTAACATACACCTTTCTTGGCTCATCTTAGCATATCACATTCATCCCTTCAAAATATCGGTGTTAGAAGTGCCCTAAAATTATTTTCCCAACTACATAACCCACCCACCTCCCTAGACTAAGGCTTTTGCCTATATTTTATTTCTTAGAATCATGTATTACATCAGAGAAGGTTAAGTGCAGAAAAGAAGATTTTAAGATAGGGCTAAAGTTTTTTCTCAAGGTTATCATTAGACAAAGAAAGAAAAATGGGTGAAAAGTATCAAAAAAGTTAACTAGGAAAAAATGTTAAAGCGGGAATTTCGCTATTTGATGGGTAAAAAAATGGCCTTGGGTCATTATCCAAACTGAGATTATCCAGAATTTTTCTTTGAACACACTCAGGGCATGTTCTATACTACACATATGTACAAGAATTATACAAAATTCTCACCACACATGGCATCGTACTCGTAGAGCAAAAAGTTAATCTCCCAACCAATTTGAGAAATTTGAGCTAAATAAGTTACTTTGAGTCATGACTCATCCTTGTAAAGAGAGATCAACAAATTTAATTTAGTGGTCTCACTCAAAAGAAATCTCAAAAACATCTTAAATCTCTCTTTTTTTCAAAAAGAAAACTATCATTTCATTTCTTGGCAATGACATTTTGAAATAATTTTTGAGCTTTTGCCTCTTCCTAAACTATTATAGAAAAACTTGGTTGAATGCAAGACAACACTATCATTACACTTCATGCGATTCTTTCAACACAACTTCACATATCCTCCATTTAGGTCATAAAACATTCATCGCATCAATGGAATCATATATCACCCTTTACCCTTATGAATGGTGTCACCCAATCTATCATAGGGCAAGGCAATAATTCATGTCCCCCGGGTTACTTAAACTTCACTCGGAGATGCTGTGATAAGCACACTAATACCTTACAACATGGACACGACATTCATCTATTATTTCAACTAAAAATCACTGTTTATACCACTTTTAAGACCAAGTGCACTCAAAACTATACTCCAAATGTGGTCGCAGGATGCCCCAAGAAAGTTTACATTAACCTTTACAAACATATAAGACATTTTTCTATTATTGACATTTTAACAAATATGTGGTGTGCATGTAAAATAAAAGCTTGAATAGGTAAAATAACAATAGATGTGATCAAGCTCAACGCACCAATTCATCACCAAACACACCACTTGTAATCTTACTCACTCAACTCCACCACTCAATTAAGCAAACAAACCTCAAGTTGGGGTTTCATCATACACATGGTGTGCACTAGTGTGTGAAATCAAGAATTTTGTAATTTAATATTTCTAACAAGGTACACATTCAAAAATCTTCTTCCCAGCAACCACATTCTATAAAATTAAGATCAAATAAATTAAATTCAAACCAAAAGAAACTATAAAATGTGATCATCATTCCTATTTCATAGATCATACCTTGTAAGCTTACTAAAGAGATGAAAGTGATGAAAATAAAGACCAATATCATTACTTGGGGTTTCATTCTTGAGGTACACATTCTAACTTGTGCTATCACCGATAAACACCCAAAAAATAAGCCTTTAAATGTATTAAAGACATTAGAAAACATCAAGAAAATTTCCTTGGGTTGCCTTCCAAGAAGCACCTTAGTTAAAGTCGCGACATCACATTTTTTGCCTATGTGATTTATATCTCCATTTGGAAGACTTGAAACCTCCGCCCAACTTTAGATAAATAAATCTTTGAGGAAATTTGGGCAAATGTAAGGACACAATGAAATATTTTCTATCTCACCATTTTGAAGATTTAAACCTTTCACCCAACTTCACATCAATATTTCTAATACGCTCGTTAATTATTGGTGAGAGCATAAAAAATTCTCTTGTTTCACACTGAATATTTGGAATGAAAAACTCTAAAATATAGGAATTTTCCTCCTCCTTTAAAAAATTCATCATTTTCTTGGGTGGTTCAACTCTGATCATATCCATCAAGAATAATGTTAAAAGGTGGTTCGAGTGAGGTCTTCTCCCTAATTCTGATGTTGCATCCATTTTGACATTCTCACTCTTAAATGGACTAGAGTCTTCACAACGGAATTTCTTGGCTTTTTCTTTCAACTCTAGCACTATTTCCTCAATCTTGGCATCATCACTCATAATTGGTTTGGTTGTTTGAGAAATCACCAAGGACTCATCAACATTGACCTCATTTAGAATAGTGGGCAAACCCATGGTATTTGAAAAATTAGTCTTCATACCCACTTCCTCTAATATTTTGATGTCCTTTTTACATGCCCCCATGGCTTGATGCATGAGATATAAATTGTCCCTTGTTGTTTCCACCCAATCCTAGATACATTGAAGTATTACTTCAAAACCATTGATCTGGCACATCATTTTTTTTTCTCCTTATAGGACCTATATAAGTAATAAGAAGAAGTATCATTTTGGTATAACTAGCGGAAATTTCATTTTGACAATCACGTCAATGTCCATCTCAACTACTACATAAGGAATAATCATACTCCCAAGAGGATCGAGATAGTGCACACATCTCTTTCCGGAGAGCATATCTATAATTTTTCCAAAAAGAGGGTCAACCATAATATGGACATGGTTTATCAAGAAAAGATTTCCAACCATCAAACTCATATTCATTCTAAGATGCCATAGTAACAGATAAACAAAACTAAGAATCTGCATAATACAAGAAAAAAAAGAAAAGAAACAATAAATATTTACATGTTTGAACCAAAGCAGTTAAAATAATACTTTAAACTAACTCTATACGCGAAATTATTTCCCGACAACGGGACCATTTTTTATAACGCTCAACTTGCACATCAATTTAACTACAAGATGGAAGTTTTCAATATATAACATAACAAGAGTAGGTCAAATCCACAAGGAATAATGTGGGTGACAAATGGATAAGTTCAAAATGAAAGCACTTAAGAAATTCAAACTTATGATTCAAAGACTTGGGGTTTTCAAATGTTTTAAAAGATATGATAAATTTTGGGCTTCTAAACTACTAATCCAAGACTATAAATAATTAGAGTATAATGAATTAGGCATGGATCATGGGATTATGCTTTCCTAAGGGCAAGTTATGCATGGGAATATGATGATTCAATGCAAATTCTAATCGTTAATGATGTGGTAAGATAGATTGAAAGTCCTTGAGGCTAGTTTAAAAACAATGTCTCAAAGGTGTCACTCATTGACCATTTGATTACCTAATGAGTGTATCAATTAAAGCCACCCAACACCTCCATCGGGCATCTCTACTTCTAGGAAGATACCCAAAATATGGCCTAGTCTCTATATACCATTATTTCTAAGATAGGAAAAAGATAGTAATCTACATCTATAATTGTCCACTATTCCCTTTTCATTTATATCCCTCTTTCAATGATTTTATGAGTTCCAAAAATTTACCTGAACCCCTCATTCAAGGATGGTTTAAGCTTTCAAGAGTCTTAGGTTTTAACCCACAAACCCATTCTGGGTATTTGGGGCTTTCACCCACAAAAAAAAACTAATTTAACCAAGCAATAGTAGAAGCCACAATCAACAAACTAGAATCTACATAAATACATCACAACCCCCACACAAGTTGCACCCTATTCTAATATAATCCAAAAAGGAAGAACTGGCAACTCATAATGATAATAAACAATAATATACCAAAATATTCATTAATTCGATTCATAAAAAATAAAGAGAATACAAACCACACATTAAATTCCAACAAATCTTCAATGGGATTTGTCGATTCTACACTATCGAGTTTCACTTATTAATTCTTGCTTCAAATTAATATAAATTCTAGCTCCAAGATCCAAATGATAAACCTTAAATAGAGGATAGGATAATATGTAAGATAAAATATAGGATAAAAAATGAGTTAAATATCCCTATTTTAGACCCAATTCCACAATTGCCAAATATTATAAAAATGCCCTTCAATTTTTTTCGCTCTACCACAATAACCATCCCTTGACTGCAACTACGGTAGTCATATCATGATATCCTTTTGGTTGACTTGTTGACCAACCATGATCGCGACCCTTATTATGTGATTGTGATCAATGACAGTCGACTTCTGGGCCTATAATTTTAGCTTTTGTTCATTTTGGTCACATTTTTCAATTTCACTTTCTCTTTAGATCATTTTTATCAAATTTTCTTGCTCATCTTATTATTTTAATTTTACCTATACAAATGTGAATAATTAAGAATGTAACAACAAATCAATGAAAATGCATGATAATTTTGGTTTAAAAAATGCTAGTAAGTTGTCAAATTGACGGCTTATCAATGACACCTTAGTTTTATCTAAAGATGAAAACTGGATTATGAAGATCTTCAAGGCAGGTTAATAGACATTAATGAAGCCCAAAGATTGCAATGAGGCTAGAAAGCTCCTATAGGTGGACTTGCATCCCATCTACTTTGGAGATAAACCTAACTTTCTCTAGATCTTCTTGATTATGTCAAAATAGGCCCTCATGCTCTTGAGCCGTGCCTCATGTTTGCCCAAGATGATTAAGGGTTACAAAGTGGGCTACCATGTTTTGTTATTTCCAAATGGGTTAGGTCACTTTTGGGACTAATTATGTAATAATTATCCCTAGACTATAAATACGAGCTTTTATTTCATTTTACATTAGTTTTTTAAGATTATGAATATACACACTTGTGAGAGTGTGAGGCAAGCTTTGATTAGCTTGTTTTGAAATCTTATTTAGATATATGGGTTGCTAGGGAATCCAAATCCCTTGAAGTCTATGTAAGATATTAGTTTTTTTTATGTCATTCAATAGAGGTTTAAGGTTTTAATATACCATTTGTATGCTATTCATTCATTCATTCATTGTGTCTATCTATTTCTTGTTTATGATTTATATTTTATTTTTCCATTATTGCATCATGTATTAGTTTTTGATTCTGTGATTTTATTCCTATAAAATACATCCTGAACTAGAACTGTTTCCTCTATCTTGCTTTGTAGCTTGAGTAGGGAAAGTTGGATTCGGTGACAAAATTTCTCCTACTTTGTGCTCGAGTAAAAGCTAGGTTATTTTGGATGATCTACTTTAGTATAGATCTCTTTGTGCATATATTATGCAGGGCCTAGAAGATGGCCTACTTGATATAGCCTAATTATGGGATAATTATGGATTTGAAATTCTCCCCCACAATCATTATTATGTAGTCATCTAGATCTTTAGCAATGATGATACAAATACTATCGTGAGGTTGGGATCCCTCCCATCTTATAGTAGATATTTGCCATCTTATTGAAGTGGATATGATATCTTTGTCGAAAGGTAGACACTTCATCTCAAATATCTGTTGGTGTAACATCTCCTTTTTGTGGCAAGTATATCAGTAGAACACTTCTTTATAGGATCCAAATATTTAAGGAATGTTCTTGAGATGTCAAATAAGTGTTCTTATCAATGATTCTAAGTGAATTCAACCAATATTTAAGAATTTTTGAGAATCTAAAGGTGAACTGTAAGAGTATAATTTATTTTTCATATTCAGCCAAATACTTCATCGCCTTACAAGTATAAAAGTATTTGATTCTCTTTGGATAGGCTGAAATCTTGAGATCGTTAAGAGTGGATGCTTGGAATTTGGTTAAAACATTTTTCTTGGTCATTTCTGTTGCTTAAACCTTCTACTTGGGATAGGATCATCTATCATCCCATCTTATTCATCAACTATATTAGAAACCTATGACTCCTTAGAGTGGTTTATGAATATAGGTTGATAGTTTTCTTTGGGATTTTTACTTGAGGATTTTGGAGTTTCCTAAATATTTTATCAAGAATCAACAAAATCTTTTTTATCCTTGATGTATCCATCCATTGGAAAATTATCATCGGCGTCTGGGTATTCAAATGAAGGTTCGCCATTGGACAAACATTCTCATTTTCCTATATCTAGGATAAGGTATCAGCATCATGAATTTCTTTATTGCATTTGAGATATTCAATAGGATTATGTTATTATGTTTCCTCTATCTGTGTCTTTTTACCCAAATTCCATTTTACTTTTGGACTTCTTAGGGGCTTCTTCAACTTTTATTTTAGTAGCAATGACGTATTTTATTACCCATTCAGGCTTAGAAATGTCAAACTCTTGGTTATTCTAAGACAAAAGAGGGAAAAACATAGGCATCTGAGAACTGAAAGCCAAAGTAGGAAAGTTGTGTCTTCTCTTTAGTACAAAGCATGCTTGTAGTGACATAGGGAATGAGGTTGAATTTGGTAGTGAACTTTGGGTTATTTGAGATTTAAAACAATCATATTTTAGATTCTTGATTTGTTCTTTCAGAGAAGCAATTTCTTTTTATTTTTTGTCAAAAAAATGTTACAATGAGGGGTCTGGTGGACATATATCATGTTGTTTGGATTGGATCCTAAGCTCTAAATATCTCGGTAAGTCTATCATGTTGGGTAGATGATCGTTCAGCTTTTTTGGTCATTACTTCTACTTTGTTCACAAACTTAATTAGTGTGTGAGAAGCACACTTATTGGATTCACAGATGGAATTTTCAAATTATTAATGGATTGTTGCTTTTATGTCACTGAGGAATATCTTCTCTATTATTGGTAGGATAATATTTTTCTTCTAGTACATTTGGAGTGTTGCTTAGTTTTTCCTTTTCAAATGGTTTATTTAATGGGTAGACATCTGAATGACTTGTTCCTATGGGGGACATCATTAATATATTGGTTTAAGGGCTATTTTTTGTTTGGATAGTTTTGTTTTGTAATTTAGTGGGCGAGGTTAGCACATGATACAATCAAAATTCATTCTCCATGGGTAGTGTCCTGAGAGTGGATATTTGCTTCATATATCATATTGACCTATATGATTGAAATATTTAATCTAATCATTCATAAATCTTTTGAGGAACCAGAATATACAAAATAGATAGGGACAATAGGGCAAAGAGTGATACCACAGGCAATACTAACTAGCCAACAATAATAAAGCTCTAAACTTTCCAACATGAAATACAATTTAATAACCATGTAGGAGGAACTTGGTATTAGAGCCTAAGGTTTTAAGGTTCCCTAGGGAGTTTGACAAGTAGTGTTAAGTAGATTCTTAATCATCTGTGTGTAGTGGTGCCACATCTATAGAAAGAGGCTACAAGACATTTTAGGAAAAAGTGTGATTCTTTCTTTCAGAAGTCTATCGTGCTTTAGGTTTCTGTCTCTTCTATTGATTCTTGATCTCCTCTTTTAGAAATATACCTCCACATTGAGCGAGAAGAAAAAATGATGGTCAGCAACCTCAACCCGCTTACCCATTGAATGAAAATGTGTCTCATGCTGAATTTCAGGCAGCTTTTTCGGCGCTGGCCCAAGCTATTACTGCAAATGTTCAGGCTAACCCGGCCCTGGATCTACAGTAGTAGAAAGATTCTGCTACTGCTAGGATCCGTGACTTTATGCAGATGAATCCTTTGGAATTCTATGGGTTCAAGTCTGATGTAGATCCCCAATTATTTTTAGAGGAGGTGCAAAAGATTACTCAGGTGATGCATGTATTGAGGAACATAGTATGGATTTGGCTGCGTATAGGTTGAAAGACCTTGCTTATGACTGGGTTGTTGTTTGGAGGGAAGGTCGAGGTGAGAGAGCTTTCCCTACGACTTGGCAAGAGTTCTAGGATACATTTATGAATAAGTTTTTCCCTTTGGAGATGAGAGAGGTGAAGGTGGAAGAATTTAGGAACCTACAACAGGGCTCTATGACTGTTAGGGAGTACTGTGTAAAGTTTAATTAGTTGGCCATGTAGGCTCCTGACTTAGTGGCTGATAATCGGGCTAGTATGAGTAAGTTTGTGACTGGAGTGTCTAGTTATGTGGTTAAGGAGTGTAGGTCTGCTATGCTGAATATTGTGATGAATATTTATTAGCTGATGACTCATGCCCAATAGATTGAGGCAGAAAAAATGAAGGAGAGAGATAGAATGAGAGGGAATAATAGAGCTAGGTTCGAACAACATGGATAGGGTCAGACTAGATTTTAGGGAAGGAGTCACCCTCAGTGTCAGGATCATTCATCTATGCCAGTACTGTCATCTTCTAGTGCTCTTATTCATAGAGGTAGGCAAGAGCAAGGTAGCAGGTCATTTGCATCCAGGTCCTAGTATAGTCCTAGCAGTAAGCCAAATCATCTCATGTGTCCTAAGTATGATAGGGATCATTTGGGTGAGTGTTTGGGTCAGAAGAGGGGTTATTTTCAGTGTGGTGACATAGGTTATAGAGTTAGATATTGTCCACAGGATAGACAACATCATCGTTACTATTGCCCTCAAACCTAGACTCAGACTGTTAATGCTCCAGTTCCAGCAACTCGCCCAGCCCTAGCTCAGGGCGCCTCTTCCAGCAATGCTGGTGGGAGAGCCAGAATAGATTCTATGCTTTACCATTCCACAAAGAACAGGAGGACTCTCACGATGTTGTTACTGGTATGCTTCGTATATTTCAGTTTGATGTGTATTCTTTGTTAGATCCTCGATCCAATTTCTCATATGTTACACCTTTGATTGCTGTGACTTTTGAAATGAGTCCTGAGATTATTCTTGATCCTATCCTAGTTTTTACCCCAGTGGGTGATTCGATTGTTTCCCCAAAAGTGTATAAAAGTGTGCTGTTATCGTTCTTTATAGTGTCTTGCTGGCTGTTCTGATTGAGTTATAGATGGTAGATTTTGATTTGATTCTGGGTATGGACTAACTATATTTTTTATGCCTTTATTAATTATTAGACCCGGATAGTCAAGTTTCAGTTTCCGAGTACATCCGTGTTTGAGTGGTCTAGGAATTCTGTGTCACCCAAGAGTTCTTTTATCACTTACCTTAAAGCTAGAAAGCTTATTTCCATGGGGTGTATTTACCATTTGGTTAGAGTCAAAGAAACTAAGTCTGAGACTCCAACTCTCCAGTCTATTAACGTCGTCAACGCGTTTTCTAATGTCTTTTCGGATGATCTCCCAAGGATACCTCCTGATAGAGAGATAGAGTTTGAGATTGATCCTTTTCCCGATGCTCATCCCATTTCTATTCCTATTTACCATATGGACCCTATAGAACTGAAGGAGTTGAAAGAGCAACTCAAAGATCTACTAGATAAGGGTTTCATAAGGTCGAGTGTTTGTCCTTGGGGTGATCCTGTGTTGTTTGTGAGAAAGAAAGATGTAACTTTACGTATATGCATTACTTTCCACCAACTGAATAAAGCCATCATAAAAAATAAGTACCCCCTTCCGAGAATAGATGATTTGTTTGACAAATTGCATGGTGCAAGTTATTTCTCAAAGATAGTCATTCATTCCGGATATCATCAACTCAAAGTTAGGGAGTGTGACATCCCAAAAACTGCTTTCTAAACTCGTTATGACCATTTTAAGTTTCTTGTTATGTCTTTTGTGTTAACTAATGCCCCAGCAGCTTACATGGAGCTCATGAATCGAGTGTTCAGACTATATTTGGATATGTTTGTTAGAGTGTTAATCGATGATATACTGGTGTACTCTCGTAGTGAGGATGAACATTTTGATCATCTCCGAACTGTCTTGCAAACACTTAGAGATCATAAGTTGTTTGCCAAGTTCATTAAGTATGAGTTTCAGCTAAGGTCAGTTGCTTTTCTAGGTCATATTATTTCTTCTGAGGGTATTAAAGGTTATCGCTAAAAGACCAAAGCTGTTAGAAATTATCCTAGACCTATTTCTTAGACTGATATCCAAAGTTTCTTGGGTTTAGCTGGATATTACCATCATTTTGTTGAGGGTTTCTCCTCTATAGCATCTTCTATGACTCAGTTGACCCAAAAAAAATTTAGGTTCTAGTCATCCTAATCTTATGTGAAGAGCTTTCAGTAGTTGAAGACTCGACTTACTTCACCCCCTGTTTTAACTTTGCCTGATGGTGTTGATGGTTTTGTGGTGTACTGTGATGCTTCTAGAGTTGGGTTGGGTCGCATATTGATGCAGAAGGGTAAAGTGATAGCTTATGCTTCTACACAGTTGAAACCCCATGAGAAAAATTACCCCACCCATGACCTTAAGTTGGCTGCTGTTATGTTTGCTTTGAAAATCTAGAGACACTCTTTGTATAGTGTTCATATTGATGTTTTCACTGATCATAAGAGTCCTCAGTATGTGTTTACCCAGAGAGAATTGAATTTTAGACAAAGACGATGGTTAGACTTCTTAAAGGACTATGATATGAGTGTGCTATACCATCCAGACAAGGCCAATGTTATTGTCGATGCCCTAAGTAGAGTGTCCATGGGTAGTGTTTTATATGTGGTAGAAGGTAAGAAAGAGTTGGCTCGTGATGTACATCATTTGGATAGATTGGGGGTTAAGTTGTTTGACTCTGTTGAAGGTAGTATAAGGGCTCAGAGTAGTTCTGAATCCTCCTTGGTTTTGGATGTAAAGGAAAAGCAATACTCAGATGCTAGTTTGGTTAGACTGAAGGAGTTAGTCAAGGACCAAAAACAAGAGGTTTTCTGCCAAGGGGGAGATGGTGTGTTGAGAATGCAGGGTATATTATGTGTCCCAAATGTTGATGATGTGAGACATAGGATTATGGATGAATCGCGATATTCTATTCATCCTGGTGCCACCAAGATGTACCGAGACTTCCGAGAAATCTATTGGTGGCATGGCATGAAGAAAGATATAGCAGTATGTGTATCTAAGTGTGCAACATGCCAAAAGGTTAAGGTTGAACACCTAAGACCTGGTGGTATGATGCAAGAGTTTAGTATTGCCACCTGGAAGTGGGAAGAGATAAATATGGACTTCTAGATTAGCTTACCTCTTTCCCGACACCATCATGATTCCATTTGGGTTGTGGTTGATAGATTGACTAAGTCTTCTAATTTCATGCCTCTTCATACTTCATATACTGCTGAGGATTATTCTAGATTGTATATTCGAGAGCTATTCAAACTTCATGGAGTTCCCTTGTCTATCATTTCGGATAGGGGTACTCAGTTCAGTTTGTAATTTTGCAAAAGTTTTTGGAAGGGTCTTGGTACCCAAGTGTTTTCGAGTTCTACTTTTTATCCACAGACCGATGGTCAGGCTGAGCAGACCATCCATACCTTAGAGGATATGTTGATAGCTTATGCACTTGAGTTTAAATGAAGTTGGGTTGATCACTTACCGTTGATAGAATTTGCCTATAATAACAACTTTCACTCTAGTATTGGCATGGCTCCGTTTGAAGCCTTGTATGGGAGGAAGTGTAGATCATCCATAGGTTGGTTCAAGGTTGGTGAAGTGGCTGTGAGTGCTCCTAATTCGGTATTCGAGGCTATGGAAAAATTTATGTTGATTATGGAAAGGTTGGAAATTGCACAGAGTCGTCAGAAGTCATATGCAGATGTTAGTTTGAGAGAACTTGAGTTTGAAGTTGGTGACCTAGTGTATCTGAATATTTCACCTATGAGGGGGGTGAAGAGATTCAGAAAGAAGGGGAATCTTAGTCCACGTTATGTTGGTCCTCACAAAATTCTTAGTCTTGTTGGTAAGGTAGCTTATGAGGTCGAGTTGCCTTCCGAGTTATCCTCTGATCATCTAATATTCCATGTATCCATGCTTAGAAAACATATTAGAGATGTTGTGGTAGTGGATTCCTCTTTGAGTGCTGACATTCAAGAAAATCTTTCTTTTGATGAGATTCCTGTTGAGATTCTTAATTTCAATGTCCAAAGACTAAGGAACAAAGAAGTTCTCTTGGTCAAGGTGTTGTGGCAAAATCAATCTGTTGAGGGTGCAACTTGGGAAGCTGAGGCGGATATGCGATCCAAGTACCCGCACCTTTTTCTGCGAACTCCGATTAAGCCAAAGCTCCCGTTCTTTCCTAAATCATGCACTTTTGATAAAAGTTGTAGCAGTTCAGCTATCATTTAATATGTGTTCAACTATAGTTTCTTGAATTTATGCATTCTATGTTGCATTTGGAGTGAGAAACGATGTTGTGATGAGTCTAACGAATGGTATTATCTGTATGCTCTATTCCCTATCTAATCTTGGCATGTCGAGCATCATTTGAGGATGAATGTTTGTAAAGGGGGATGATGTAATACCCCGAGAAATTTTTCATTGAAATTTTGTGCGTAAACACGTTGGGTTCTATTTTCTAAAATAAATTATATATTTTCCATGTGAAAGGTATTAGATTATGACCCACCATTGCGTAGATTATTGAATAAGCTTTCGAACAATATGACGATCATCCAAAACGGACACCCGAGCAACTTGTTATGAAGATTCCGATCGAACCGTAAATAGTAGTGAACAATAAAACATGCAGGAAAAAGTACTAAGGCCTGGCGTATTTTTTCTCCATTTTAAAATGATCATAACTCCTTGTACATAATAATCTGGGTGATCTAATATATATCAATGGAAAGCTATGCGAGTCCTCTTTCCGATGAAATTATTTTCATCCAATTTGTCTATCGGAGCAAAAGGTTATCGTCGATCTACTTTAGACTATCAAAAGTGACTTTTTGGGTCAACTTTAAACAATCATAACTCATCGTACACAATTATATTTGTGAAATACTATCTATCAATAGAAATATATAGGATTCCCATTTCCAATGAAATTGGTTTCATCCAATTTGGATGTCAGAGTAAACATTATGGTTGATCTACTTCAGACAATCAAAACAATCCACCAATAGACAGATTCGAGAATTACTTGATTTTTAAGGAAATTTTGGTCATTGTGCCTTTACTTCATGGACGTCAATTGTCCATTTATACCTATATTAAGCCATAAAATTCATGTTCTTCCATAAAAAACATTGAGAGAACTAAAACCTAGGTCCATTTTGAGCTCCAAATATCTTCTAATTTCATCGTAGAAATTCAAATTTGATCCAATAATTGAACTCATAATCTTGATACCTTCGAGGAGCACTCCTTATTTGTGTGAACAGGATTCCATAATTAAGAAGTCAATTTCAAGGTATGTGGGGTTTTTTCCAACAAGAGTACTCTTTTGTTCTTGCGCCCAAAAGTAATTTTCTTTACGAAGACATGATTTTTACTTTATTATTATGATTTTGAAGCATGAACACATATTCTATGATGAGTATTATCAAATTTTGATGTCTATGATTTTCAAAGATGGATTACATGTGTGGTGATATAAATAATGAATCTTGAATGATGTTTTTCATGATTTTGATATTTGGGTCTTGAACCCCATTTGAAATTGTGTCTTTGAGAAAATGTGTGTTATAAGCATGTTGATGTTTAATATTTGAGATGTGTTGAATGATATGACCTTTTGGTCTTAATGGAGTCGCTTTGAACTCAAATATATAAGAAATCCACAACGTGTTTGATTATGATAAATCGGTAGCATGATGGCTCCCGATGTATACTTATATATTGATGAAAGTTGTTTTGTTGCGTATTGTCTTTCAAAGGATCTGAGCTAAGTCTGGGAGTACTCTTTAGCACTGAGTGGGAGGTATAAAGTGACCTTACTTCCCTAGAACTATGTGCCCCGTAGGATGTGAGCCTGAGGCTGATTTATATAGTGATCACTAGTGTCTTTGGATTGATATTGGAGGTCCTACGCTGATGGAAAGAATAGGACGACTCTCCCCAATGTGGGTTGGACGTTGGACTTTATGTGGTTCACATGGTTTATGTCAGTTATAGGATATCCCACTGTGTGTGTATTTACTTGTGTTTATGGTGTAAAGGTGAAGAGATTTGAAAGTGAATTGTGAAATTTATCCCTTCGAAAGACTTAAATGATAATGTTATTATGAGAATTTCTTATCTTGATGAACTAAAAGTGATTGAGAAATTATATGATGACTCACATGTGTTATTATACTTATTTCATTCTCTCATGATTATGATGATTTTCTTCGATCTATGTGAGTCTTTCATATATAATGCATGTTTCTTATAAATTCATATGATGATGACATTATAAAACTACATAAACCCCCATATACTCGGTCCATTTCCATGGTACTGACCCACATCTTCGGATGTTGGTTTTATTTTCTCGGAATGTAGGTTCAGGTGCTCAGTCCCAGGTTCGAAAGTAATTCTTCGAGCACACTGTTCTACATTCTCTATTGTGGTAATTCCTCATGATCTGAGGACGTGATGTTCTGTTGATGGTTTCATTGAGTTGGCTATATTTCGATACTGAGTATGAGTCATTTGGGGCATGTCCTAATGGCTCATTGTTTTTTATTAATTTCTTAGAGGTTTGTTAGACTAGTCAAGATCTTGGGAGTTGTTGAGACGGGTTGTATTTTGTTATTTTATGCATTTTCTTTTTATTCGTGGATTTTGATTACTCTGATGATATGTTGATGTTTATTTATGGAAACCCCATTGATAAGTATTGAACTGAATGAAATAGGCTCAAAGGGTTAGCTTGGGGCTTCTTATAGCCTTAAGCACCGTGTGATGCTACGGAACCCATTTTTGAGAGGTCACAATGCCCTATGAAATCAAAGCTCTCGTCTACACCATAGACCACAGATTCTATGCTTTCCAATATGATATCCAATTTCACATATATATAGGCAGCACTCTGTATGAAATCAAAGCTTTTGTCTACCCAAAATAGCTTTCTTACGATTGGGGTGGGACAATTATTGATACACATAGGGTGGTTTACTACAAATAAAGACTTCTCAAACCTTAATGGGATGGCTTGACTTTGCTAATCTTAGAACATTGTAAATACTTGTTAAGTTTGCGACTCTTAAACTTTAAGGGATATATTTATGGTGGTATAGGAGATAAGGTTTCATTTTTCCTAAAGTCTTGGGTTTAATATGTTTTGAGGATCATATAATTTAGTTGTTTTGTTTAGGCTTTCATGGAAGTGGTTTCTTTTTGTTGATGACTCAGGAAATGATATAGTAAGGTGCCTAGTAGTGTCATATCAAAATGTAGTGTTTTAAGTCAACGTTGTAAGATTCTTATAAGTCCATCATGCTGAGTTGGTAGTATAATATTTTTATTTCGCAATTATGGAGCATAGATTGGGCTATCCTTTACAAGGTTATGGTTTGTGGGGAAGAATATATGTGAAAAGATATAGGAGGGGATATCACAAGTATCTAAATATTAGGCTCCTTTTTAGTATGTGGATCCATGAATTCAGATTGAGCATGTTATACATCATCCCTATTGCAGGTGTTACAATCACGGTTAGTCCTCCATGGTTAATGTGAGGAAGAAGGGTATCTTCTCCATATTAAGCAATGGCCCTCATGATTGAAGTGTCTTATCTAATCATGTTCCTTCATGAAGCCAGTGAGGAATCCAAAGATAGTTCTCAAGTCCTTTTCATTCGAAAAGTCATCACTTAGTTTGTACATAGGTATATTAAAGGTTGTTCTAGTTGTCTTTTTAAGATAGTAGTGGTCGGAATCATTCGTGGAATAGAGAGGCTGAAGGTAAGGTCTAAACTTCTCAAATTTGTAACCTATAAAGCTAGAATAATGCTAACCAATTTATCTATTGAAACACCCATGATCTTGGCATTGCAAAAATTTTTTGTTTTGCGCATGATGAACAATATACCATTGGACAAGCTAAGCGTACCCTTTGGATACGGGTTATATCATATCTCCGATTCCCCTCTCGTACCTTAAGTAGCCTAGGAAGGATAGTATATTGTCCCTTATATGAGTGGCCCTCCCCTCAATCATACCCATGCTATACAAGTCGTACCCAATATGATTATATGGGGTAAACTATACACTTGAGTTGACAATTCTGTATACAGTTGGTGCATATGAGTTAGGGATTGAGTCATACCTTTTGGATATGACTCAAGGGTGTACAGTGGTACCCTTAATAGTGTGTGAGACCATACAACTCGTACCCTAGGGTATGATTCCCTTATCGAGTCATATGGTGAGTCGTACGCCTGGATGGGTCTAATTTTCATCTTTTTACCATGGACCTTGTGGTAATTTCCTACACCCTAAACCCAAAGCCCTCCCACTATATAATTTTTATGGACTTCTTGAGCATATTTTTAGTGGGTTTAACACCCTACACTCTCTCTCTATCACTCTCAAAGTTCTTGGAGAACGATTGGAGGCTAGGATTTGGATGGTGCTCATCTAAAATATAAATAGGAGACAAGTTCTTGGCAAATCACCTTGTTTAAGGCATGTACTCTTCCTATTGTTAAATAACTCTAAACCCATGTATGTCATACTTCGATTAGTAAGTGCACATGGTTGTTTTGAAATCAAATGAAAAGTGTTTTGTTAATTAATGATGAATAATTCTAATTCTTTCTTGGAGTTGTGTTTATACATGATTTTAATGATGATCACCAATGTGGGTGCTTTCTGTATGTGGTTTAACAGGAGGGTATTGAGTAACCCAAATTTTGATGATTTTTAACATAAAAATAGACTTGTCAAAGATATGCACATAAGGTGTTTGTGAAAATGTCTAAGTGAATTGTCTAGTCTCATGTTGGTGATGTTTTGAACTAGGGAAATGGCCCAATGAGAATGAATGATTGATAAATGATATTGTAAAGGTATTGTGATCAATTAATTATATATTTGAATGACTTTGTTTAGCTTACGAATAATAAGAGGGTTGAAGCCTCTAAATAAGAAAATAAACTTGATTTGTGTGTTAAGACTAAATATAGTGAGAAGGTGGTGAAAGCTTGCTAATGAAATATGAATAGTTATGTGCTTCATACCAACTATAAGTTGAATTAATTTAAGGCATCTAGTCTATTGAAGTGAGTAGTGGATAAATGGTTTCGTAAGGGTCAGATATGTATGTATGGAATTTGTCAAGTGAAAACGAATGAGTCGTGATAATAATGTAATGATTGTGAATGCTTGGTAAATGGTTGATAAAAACCTATTTAATCTTGTAATGTATTAGCTTATGGCTTTAAATGGCTGATGGGCTTATAAGCATAAATGGTTGATAATTTGTATTGTGTTGATGTTATTAGCCATGCAATTAGTTAAATTATGACCATGTTTGTTTGATGGCTAAACAATGGGGTTCAATTCTTTAAGTTTGATCTTGAAATTGTTTGAGGAACTAATGTGTGGTATGTAAATTAATACGCCCAAATTATACCTCTTTTATGAGAGATTACTAGGTTGGGGTTGAATCCCACAGGGAATATTGTATTAATTAAGAAAATTTGTGATTTAATCGACTAATATTCAATAGTTTCCTTTAAATTACGGTGTCATCAATTAATCTATCGTTATCGTTTCAATATGGTTTAGAAACTCAAAGATTAAAAGTTGCAGTATTTTAAATCAATGATGTAGTAGAACTAGAGTTGTGGTCAATATAACTATTAATCTTCATTGAATAATAATTGTGGTATCGGATTTTCGTGGTTTGCGGGAAACACCAAATTATCATTATCGACATCATATCAAAGTGTTTTCAACGTACCTAGATGTTGAGTTCCCTAATTCTTTCAAACTTAGGAAAATCTTCTATTCCCACTGATTTTATCACAAGTTGATTAATCTTGTTACAATATTAACCATTAGATGGAAAATTATCTTTCCAACTCCTCATTGATAATTACATACTTTTAGTTGATTTCTCAGTTCGAGCAAAGCAACACAAAGAAAGTTCTATTATTTGCGACCAATAGAAAATATGTAATACAACAGAATTATTAATAGAATTCCCACAATCATTTGAATTTTCCAAATTATTAAAGAAACAAAGTATAATCATATCTCCCACAACTCTAGTTGTGGGATTTAGTTCCTCTTGAAAAAGTAAATGAAATCATAGATTTAATCCATAATTCAAAGCAATTAAACTTATAGAATATAAAATTAAAAACTGAATTCAAAACTTAGGAGCCCAAAAAGATTTAAGATCGTCTTTGGAATATTTCAAGATCCCCCATGAAAATCATAAAATTTTCAAAAAATACCCGTAACATTAAGAATTTGCAATTCAAAACCCAAAATTTTTGCACCATAGTTGACGACAAGGTTGACAGCTTGTCAACCAAAGTGTTAACTTGTGTCTTCAACAACTATAATCTGCTTATAGGTGACGACTACTTTGATGGCTTATCAACTCATTGATGACTTCTCAACTAAGTCATGAACTTCATTATTCAATTTGTCTATAGGTGATGCCTACAGTGACGTCTTATCAATATGTTTCAAACTTGTCGCCCAAGTCATCAACTATCTAATTTAGCAGCTAACATTCTATCTTAAGTTGACGACTACTATGATGGATTGTAACTTTGATGATGATTTTTCACCCAAGTTTTCAGCTGAAAACTTCAATACCTTGTTTCTTTGTTTGTCAACTCTATTTTACCATAAATGTCCTCGTAGTCATTGTTTTCTTAGGTTTTCATACATCTTGACTTTTTGTACAAAATCAAATGAAATACAATAAAAAACAACAATAATTACTTGACAACTTACTATTATTCCAAATTAAAAGCCTCAAATATGTTAATACAAAGATAGCACATCAATACCCTCAATTTAAAACATTTGCTTAGCCTTAAGAAACTATCTAACACAATATTATGCGCACAATTAGAACAACAATGAAAAGTGTAGCACTTTTATAATTCAATTGGAACCCATTAGGAAAAATTTGATATTTTCATTCCAATATACAATAGGATTCCTTACACATCTTTAAAGTTAAAATAGACAAAACACTTCTTAAATTTAGATTATCAAATTAAATGTTCAGCAATAACAAGTACTATTCTCATGACCTCATATAGAAGAAAAAAGTTCCTTACTCCTAATATTACTTTTTCCTATTAGGAACTGGACATCAAATCTCTCAATCTCAGAAAAAAGTTTCAAACTGTACACCTACAATACCATTGTCTTTCCCTTAGCATTCCTTTTGGGTTATCTAATAGTCAAAGTAAGATCATTGTAGGGCTTTCTTTGCTTGAAATTAAGGCTTAAGTTCCTGAAAGGTCAATTAAGTATTATAGACTTAGCCTTTTTTTTTTTAATTTACACCACTTAGCTAGAACAACTAATTCAGTTGCATTCTTCCACCAAACCACTTTTATGAATTGGGTTCATTCTAAGCACTCACAATCAACATCATATATTTATTTTTATTTTTATTTTTTTCACCTTTACAAAATTATTTACACCTTATAATCATTATCTATTATACTGTAGATACCCTCAACTTAGGTAAATTGTCTTGTAATACCTGTGACTATTTCCTAGCTAGAAGTCATCTTAAGAATGGTAAGACTTACTTTGAAAAACAAATCTATTTTTCTACATGTAGTATTTTTTAAATTTTCAATTTCTATCACGTGGGAAATTGATTTGGCTTTCCAACGATACCAATTTCGTCAAAATATAACAATAGACGATGGAGTTATGGACGTTTTACTTTTAACTGTCAGAATCGCCCAGGTGTGACGGCCTAGTTGGCGGATCGTCAACTTAGTGATGGACCACCACTTGGATTGTCAAAGCAATGCCAGTTAGGCCATGTTCTATATAAGGACTGACGAACGAGTTGACAGACCTTCAGAGTTGTGACATACCATCATCAAAACCATCAACCCTTATCCAGTGAAGCCCATTTCTGGTCCACGTCTGACAGGCTGAATAATGGTCTAGCAGGATTCTAATGGACCATTACTCACCACTTTTAACTTATATCCAGTTGTTTTAACAGTTGTGTTTTTGTCACTTATCACCCGCCTATATATACCAACATAAGTCTGAATTCAACCATTTTGCTCACTTTTATTTCACAAACAACAACTAGGGTTTCTCCATAAATTAAATCTTCAAGGCCAAGACTTAATATTCTTTAATAATCGAAGGATTTTAAATCCTTGCATTTCAAAAAACATTAAGAACCCTGAGTCAGGTATGCCTAATGTTCATCTATGGACCCCTTTCGTTCATAGAGTTCAAGAACCTTGATTTTAAATGAGAAACTTTGATTTCCTTGTTCCTATGTGATGTTGTTCAAAATGATTAATATTTGTTGAGAAAACCTATGCCCAAGGTGTGCTTGAAAGGTGTTTGTTAAAATGCCTAGGATTCTAGAAGTTCATATTTACATGATTCTATGAGATCTAAATAACAAGTCCATATTAGTTATACACTCAATATAAATTCCATACAATTTATGTGTTGCTATTGTTGTGGTACGAAACATGTGTGATAATGGAATTATAGAGCATGTACACGAAATATATCCATGCTTTCCCTACCATGTTTGAGATGTTGTATTGACTCATGAAGCGTATTATCCCTTGCTTATGATATTATGAATTGTGGACTCAAATCTTGTGATCAAGACATGTCATGTGTTTCAGTTTTCTTCGATCGAGTCCAGGGGGTATTTGTATCCGAAACTATTACTGTGTGCCTAGAGCCATGTCATGTTGTCAAGATATCTTCAGTCAAGCCACATTTCATATAATTCAGTCAGTCATTATACTCAGGAAACAACAGAAACCTCATGATCTCAGTCACTTGTCAAATTATTCCATCAGTAAGTGGAAATTCAGTAAAACCAGTTCATGTATAGTCAGTTAAGTCATGTTAATTCACTTCAGATGGGAGTAGGAGTTAGCACCGAGGGAACCCAAGGATGGGAAGTTACATGCTGCAGATGAAGGTATGATTCTTAGAAGCAATCCTTGCATTCCAGAACTATGTAGCTAGCATAGTTTGAGACATCAACACTGCCATCTTGATAGTTGAGGGGGAGGATATCCACCATTTTTTTTGGGGACACTGGGAAATTTTAGGGTCACTCACAACATGTATTTGCCCGTGGCATGGAATTGACACCTTTCCAAAGGAAATGATTGGACCTTAGTTCAACTATTTTAGCATACATAGGGCATGTCGGTTAAACAACTACCTCCCATAATTTCAGTATCAGTCTCAGTAAAAGAACTCTGACAGTTCTTCAGATATCAGTATACCAAGACTGTTAGATACAGTCAAATTAAGCTACAACATGGGACTCAGAAAGTTCCACTAGATTCAGGACTATCATACACAGTCGTTCATATTATCAAGACTGTAGTTTTAGTCATGTATTAGCGTAAAGATTAAGTTATCACGTACTCACGATCTCAGTTACTGTGTATGTAAGTTTGCACTATTATGTTCATATCAGTCAGTTAGTTAGCATTACTCATGCATGTAAACCCTTGGCTTTAGCCTACCTTACTCGTATACTCAGTACTCCAGTTGTAATGATGCATTTGCGCTATGGTGCTTTCTTTTCATGTTAAACCATAGGTTTAGGGAAAAGAGTTCCAGACCAGCAGTAGCAGTCGCATTCAACATACAGAGTTGCAGTGTGTCTGCTTTATTAGGGAACGATATTACTTGATTTTTTTTGTTTATTAATTTAGTTAGATTTCAGTTTATGGAGACAGTTGGAGACATGTTCCTTCAAACTTAGAGGTTTTCAGATTTAGTATTCTGATTCAGTTTAGATTCAATTATTTTGGATATTTTCTACGCACAGAGATGTCTTGTTTTTACTATTTCTTTATTCAGTTGAACCTTATGTCCTATTTTTCATTTGTTTGCATTTTACATGTATATTGTGTAGTGTACAGGTATTAATATCAGTCATGGGTTAGCTTGTGGTCTTTTGAGGTCATAAGCACCATGTAAAGTTCTGGTTCAGAAAATTGGGGCACTACAAACTTGGTATCAAAGACTAAGATTCAACAGAGTCCTAGGAAGCCTGAAAGCCGCATCTAGTAGAGTCTTGTACATGGGTGTGTTGCATGCCATATTTATGTGGAGAAGGCTATAAGATGTTTTAGGAATAATTTCCCCTCTTTCAGTATTCATGTTATGCTAGTGAGTATAATCTCAAGTAAAACTCTCAGTCTAATCTATTTTTCTCTCTATGTCAGAGTAAGCCTCCAAAGAGAAGAAACCAGCCAGCTCCTCTGCCCGAAGATTCTTTGGGCAAATTTGTTTCTCATCAGGAGTTTAGAGACGTAATAACCACACTTTCTCAGTCTGTGTCTACCCACAATGTATGTCCACTACCTATTCCAACCAATCCAGTGGCAAATTCTATAGCATCTCATTTTCAGGACTTTACCCGCATGAACCCTTAATCTTTCTTTGGGTCTAAGTCTTATGAAGACCCTCAGAAGTTCATTGGGCATGTCTAGAAGATCGTTGACATCATGGGTGTTAATTCTATTAAGAGGGACAAGTTATCCACATATCAGTAGCAAGACGTGTCTCACACTTGGTACAATCAGTGGAAATCTAAGAGGGTAGATGGTGCAGGTCCTATTGAGTGGGAGAAATTTTTCAGGGCTTTCTTAGATAGATTCTTTCCCCAAGAGCTAAGGGAATCTAATGTTTTTAAATTCATCAACCTCAAGCAGGGAAACATAATGATTAGGGAGTATTCTCTCTAATTTTCTCAGCTAGCCTGATATGCCCCTTATGTGGTTGAAGACAATAGGGCTAAGATAATAAAGTTCATGTATGGGGTAAATGAAAGTTTGGTAAATGAGTGTTGGTATGTAATGATGAATAGTGATGTGAATTGAGCTAGAATAATGACCCATGCCTAGCAAATGGAGAAACCGAAGGTTAATCCTAGAGAGAGGCTAAATAAGAGTGCAAGATCAGGCAACTTCAGTTTTTCTCCACCCAAATCTAAGGAAGGAAACCTTTCATATTTTCGTCCTAAGTCATCAGCTCCAGCTCATTCTACAGCCATTGCTTTAGTTCCTAAGTTCAGATAGGGTAACAAAGATAGAGCCCCAGACTCTTAAGACACAGGGCATTGTTAGCAGTGCCCAAACTATTCCCCTATGTTAGACTTGTGGTAAGAACCACAAGGGTATTTGTAGAGCCGGTAGTGATGATTCTTTTTGGTCTGGCAAGCTAGGCCACAGGATCAAGGATTGTCCTTTGTCAGGTCAGTAAAAACATCTTCATTTCCTAGCTCAGTCCAATCGCATGAATCAACTGGGTGCCACTTTTAGTTCTAATAGTGGGCAATGCCCAAATAGACTACATGGTCTTCAGACCCGACAAGATTAGAAAAATTCTCTTGATGTCATTACCGGTATGTTACAGATTTTCCATGTTCATGTTTACTCTTTACTAGATCCAGGTACATCTTTGTCTTATATTACTGCCTTTATAGAAAGAGATTTTGGAATTAGTCCTGAAATTCTCATAGAGCCTTTTTCAGTCACTACCTTAGTGCGTAAAATCATCATAGCCCAGCGGGTATACAGGAACTTCTCGGTTATGATATTTCAAAAAGTCACCTCAGAAGATTTAGTTAAATTAAAGATAATTAGTTTCGATGTCATTCTCAGCATTTATTGGGTCATTCCTGCCATCTCACAATCGACTGAAGAAATAGAATAATTTAGTTACAGTTTTCGAATGAACCTATCTTAGAGTGGTAAGGTAGTACTTCGTCTTTCATGGGTAAGCTTATTTCCTACCTTTGGGAAAGGAAAATAATTTCTATGGGTTGTGTATATAATCTCATGCGCATTGAGGACTAATGTTCTAAATCTCCCGGTATCGAATTAGTCCCAGTGGTTAATGAATATTCGGATGTCTTTCTCAAAAATATTCCAGGCATTCCTCCTGAAAGGTAAAAAAATTTAGGCATAGACTTTTTCCCAAATGCTCAGCTTATCTCTATTCCACCATACATAATGGCACCAGCAGAGCTTAGAAATCTAAAAGATCAGTTGAAGGATTTCTTGGATAAGGATTCATTAGACCGAGCATTTTCCCATGGGGTGCACCAGTCTTATTCATACACAAGAAAGATGGTTTTCTCAGAATGTGTATTGATTATCGTTAGCACAACAAAGTTACGATCAAGAATAGGTATCCACTTCCTAGAATAGATGATATCTTTGACCAACTTCAGGGCACCGTTACTTCTCAAAGATAGACCTCAGATCAGGCTATCATCATCTCAGAATTAGACAATGTGACATTCCAAAGTCAGTTTTCCATACTCGATACGGTCTCTTCAAATTTCTAGTCATGTCCTTTGGTCTTACTAATGCACCTGCATCTTTCATAGACCTGATAAACCGGGTGTTCAAGTAGTACTTGGACATGTTCGTCATAATCTTCATAGATGATATTCCGGTCTACTGTCACACAATGTGTGATCATTCATACCATCTCAGAATTGTTTTTCAGACTCTCAGAAATCATCATCTATTTGCCAAGTTTAGTAAGTGAAAATATTGGCTAAGATGAGTAGCATTCCTTGGACACATTGTCTCTAGTGATGCCATTAGAGTAGATCTTCAGAAAACTAAAGTAGTAAGGAATTGGCCTCTCCCTGTCTCTCCATCAGATATCAATAGTTTCTTGGGTTTGGCTGGCTATTACATATGATTTATCCAGGGATTTTCATCTATTGCATCTCCTATGTACAGATTGACTAAGAAGAAGGTCAAGTTTTAGTGGTCAGATTCATGCGAGAAGATTTTTTACGAATTGAAGACTCGACTTACCTCATCTCCGGTTCTAACCCTTCCAAATAGTTCAGATGATTTCATGGTATATTGTGATACATACAAAGTAGGTTTAGGTTCTCTCCTCATGTAGTATGTTAAGGTTATAGCCTATGCCTCCAGACAGTTAAAGCCATATAAGAAGAATTATCCTACTCATGATCTTGAATTAGCAGTCGTAGTCTTTGCATTAAGGATTTGGAGGCATTATCTTTATGGAGTTCATGTAGACGTCTTCACAGATCATAAGAGTCTCCAATATGTCTTTTCTCAAAAATATCTCAATCTTCATCATAGAAGGTGGTTAGAGCTCTTTAAGGATTATGAAATAAGTTTCCTTTACCATCCGAGAAAGGCCAACATTTTGGTCGATGCTCTCAATACACTCTCCTTGGGTAGTATTTATCATGCTGAGGATAGGAACAAGAAAATAACTTAAGAAATCCATCAGCTTGCTTGACTAGATGTTCTCTTAGTCGACTCTTCAGAGGGTGGTGCATGTGTTCAGAAAAGTTCAAAGTCATCTCTAGTTTCTGAGGTAAAAGAAAAGTAAGACATAGATTCTAGCCTTGTCAAGTTAAAAGATTCAGATCAGAATCAGAATGTTGAGGTTTCCTCCCAAGGGGGAGTTGGTGTTCTTTGTTGTCAGGGTCGTTTGTGCGTTTCAGGTGTATATAACTTGAGCCAATAAATTCTTTCAGAACAGCATGGTGCTCGACACTCTAATTATCCAGGGGCCACTAAGATGTACTGCACCTTGTGGGAGATCTATTGGTGGAGGGGGATGAAGAGACACGTTTTAGAGTTTGTGGCTAAGTTCTTTACACGTTAGCATGTTAAGATAGAGCATCAGAAACCCAGTGGTTCCATACAGGAGTTCACCATTCCTACTTGGAAGTAGGAAGAATTGAACATGGACTTTGTGAAGGGTTTCCCTCGTACTTATAGTCAGCATGTTTAAGTTTTGGTCATCGTAGATAGAATAACCAAATCAGCTCATTTTTTTCTAGTTCATACTTCTTACTCAGTAAAGGATTATGCCAAACTCTACATTAGGGAGTTGGTCAAATTACATGGTGTTTCCTCATCTATTATCTTAGATAGAGGTACACAGTTCACCTTTCACTTCTAGAAAGCATTCCAAAAAAGTCTTGGTACCGAAGTCCATTTTAGTACAACGTTTCATCCTCAGACAGATAGTCAAGCAAAAAGGACCATTCAGACTCTCGAATATATGCTAAGGGCTTGACTAGTTAATATCAAAGAAAGTTGGGATGACCACATTCCTTTTGTTGAAATTGCATAGAACAATAACTATCATTCCAATATTCAGATGGCTCCATTCAAAGCTCTTTATTGTAGGAGGTTTAGATCTTCAATCGGTTAATTCGAAGTTAGTGAGGCCTCAGTCAAAGGTCCTGACTTGGTATTCAATGCCTTTGAGAAAGTTCATTTGATCTGAGAGAGACTCTGGGCTGCTTAGAGATGATAGAAGTCTTATACAGATGTTCACAGAAAGGATCTCGAGTTCCAGGTCAACAAGTATGTCTATCTTAAGATATCTCCAATGAAAGGAGTGAAGAGGTTTGGCAAGAAAGAGAAACTCAGTTCTCTCTATGTTGGTCCCTTTAGGATTCTCAGTCGCTTCAGCAAGGTCGCTTATGAGCTCAAATTGCCTTTAGATAAAGCCTTAGTCCATCCAACCTTCCATGTCTCTTTCCTGAAGAAGGGCATAGGTGACCCAATAGTTGTAGTCCATATTTACAGCATTGACATTCAAAATAGCCTCTCTAATGAAGAGACTCCAGTTGAAATCTTAGACTATCAGACTCATTAATTGAGGAAGA
Organism: Capsicum baccatum var. pendulum; assembly: GCA_030864225.1. NCBI lineage: Eukaryota > Viridiplantae > Streptophyta > Magnoliopsida > Solanales > Solanaceae > Capsicum > Capsicum baccatum. The sequence continues at coordinate 193,146,879 of CM061558.1, read as the reverse complement.
AAAAAGTCCCTCTAGTCAAAGTTCTTTGGAAAATCAGTCTCATGAGGGAGATACTTAGGAAATAGAAGAAAATATAGGTACCAAGTACTCTCACCTTTTCTCTTCCAATTCAGATCAAGCTCAAGGTAACAGTCTTTCTTAAGCTTATTCAGTTTCACGTTCAGCATTCTATATAAACATAGTGTCTATTGCCATTGAATACTCAAACATGCGTTCATGTTTCAGTATAGTATCTAATCATGCATGAACTATGTATTCTCACCTTGAGAAACTCAGTTTATCAGATTGCTCAGTTGTTTATTCATGTATCAGTTATCCATGCATCAGATTTCCATGATCAGTATGCTATGTACAATTTGTCAGTCGTGAGATCATGTTCTAGCTATTCCTGTTCAGATCACTATTTCCTCTCCAAGTCAATTTCATTTGAGGGTGAATGTTCCAAATGGGGAGATATTGTAGAACCCGTGTCTTATTCCTAGCTAGAAATCATATCAAGAATGCTAGTAATTACTTTGAAATGCAAATTTATTTTTGTACATGCAGTATTTTTTATATTTTAACTTTCTATCATGTGGGAAATTGAGTTGGCTTTCCAATGATACCAATTTTGTCCAAATCTGACATCAGACAAAAGAGTTATGGCTTTCAAACAGTAAGAATCGCCCAGGTGTGACGGCCCAGTTGGCAGACCATCAACATAGTGACAGACCACAACTTGGACTGTCAAAGCCATATTATGTATAAGGACTAACGAAAGAGTTGACGGACTGTCAAAGTTATGATGTACCGTCAGCCAGGCCCTCAACCCTTATTCAGTGCTGCCCATTTCTGGTCCACGTATGGCGAGCTGAATCACGATCCACAAGGAGTCTGACGGACCGTCACTCCCCATGTTCAATTTATTTCTAAGTTGTTTTAATAGGGGTATTTTCATCACTTATCACCCACCCATATATACTCAGGTAAGTCTGAATTCAGCTATTTTACTTACTTTTATTTCACAAACAACAACTACGGTTTCTCTGTAAATTAAATATTCAAGACCAAGACTCAATCTTCTTTAACAATCAAAGTATTTCAAATCTTTCCAGTTCAAAAAACATCAATAACCTTAAGTCAGGTATGCATAGTGTTTATCTATGGATCCCTTTCGTTCATAGAGTTCAAGAACCATGATTTTAAATGAGAAACTTTGATTTTTGTATTGCTATGTGATGTTATTCATGTCAATGACCATTGTTTAAACTTTAGAATATTATTTTAAGATGATTTCCATGAAGTATGCATGTTGTGGTTAAAACCTATGAAATTGGGTGGTTCGAGATGATTAATATTTGTTGAGAAAACCTATGCCCAAGGTGTACATGAAAGGTTTGTGTTAAAATGCTTAGGATGCTAGAACTTCATATTTACATGATTCTATGATATCTAAATGACAAGTCCATATTATTTATACACTCAATATGAATTCCATGCCATTTATGTGTTATTATTATTGTGATGTAAAGCATGTGTGATAATGGAATTATAGAACATGTACATGAAATGTATACATGATTTCCCTACCATGTTTGATATGTTTAATTGACTCTTGAAGCACACTATCCTTTACTTATGATATTGTGAATTGTGGACTCAAATCTTGTGATCAGGTAATGTCATGTGTGTCAGTTTCTTTCTATCTAGTCTTAGGGGTATTTATACCTAAAACTATAGCTGGGTTCCTAGATCCATGTCATGTTGTCACGATATCTTTAGTGAAGCCACGTTCCATAGAATTCAATCAGTCATTTGACTCAGGAAACCTCAGAAACCTAATGTTCTCAGTCAGTTATCAATATTATTCCGTCAGTCAATGGAAATTTAGTAAAACCACTTCATGTTTAGTCAGTTAAGTCTTGTTTAGCCACTTTAGATGGGAACAGGAGTTAGCACCGAGTGAAACCAAGAATGGAAACTCACCTGCTTTAGCTGAGGGTGTGATTCTTAGAAGCAATCCTTGCATTCCTGAACTATGTAGCCAGCATAGGTTGAGACATCAACACTGCCATCTTGAGGGTAGATATGGTGGACATCCGCCGTTCTCTTTTGGGGATACTACCATATATGAGGGTCACTCATAACATGTCTTTACCCATGACATGGTATTGACACCCTTCCAATAAGAGCAATGATTCGACCCTAGTAAAGCAATTTTAGCATACATGAGGTATGTCGGTTACACAACTACCACCCAAAGTTTGAGTATCAGTATCAGTAAAAGAACTTAGATAGTTCTTCAGAAATCAGTATACAAAGACTGTTAGATACAGTCAAATTCATTTATAGCACGGGACTCAGAATGTTCCACCAGATTCAGCTATGTCAGACATAGTCGTTCATGTTATCAGAACAACAGTTTCAGCAATGTATTAGCATACAAATTTAGTTATCATGTACTTATGATCTCATTACTATGTATGTATATTTCCACTCTTACATTCATATCAGTCAGTCAGTTAGCATTATTCATGCGTGTAAACCCTTTGCTTTAGCCTACCTTACTCGTATACTTAGTACACCAGTTGTACTTATGGATTTGCACTATGGTGATTTCTTTTAATGTTACACCATAGGTCTAGAGACACAAGTTCCAGACTAGCAGTAGCAGTCGCATTCAGCACACAGAGTTACAGCGAGTCCTCTTTATTCGAGGATGATATTACTTGATTTATTCATTTATTAAGTCATTTAGTTTTCAGTTTACGGAGTTAGTTAGAGACATGTTCCTTCAAATCCATATTCAGACAGTATTTATAGGTTTTAGATTTAGTATAGAGTCTGTTGTTTTGGGTTTTTGCTACCTACATGGATGTCATGTTTGGACAGTTTCTTTATTCAGTTGAACCTTATGGCCTATTGTTTATGTTTTCCATATTTCACAAGAATATTATGCAGTGTAGAAGTATAGATATCAGTCATGGGTTAGCTTATGGTCCTTTGGGGTTACAATCACCGTGTAGTATTCCGGTTCAGAAAATTGGGGAGTCACATGGCTAAGTTTATATGTGTAATGTCGAAAGGGAGAACCTGGGGATAGAACAAGTAGTGAAAGGTGATCAAATTTTGAAAAAAGTAAAATATTTGTAATGGCTCAAAAGGGGATGAAAAAAGAATTTATTACATGTTTATAGGTTGTTTATTTTGGGTAAGTGATATACTTATCAAAAGTGGTCTGCGATCATTTCTCTGATTACTACTTGTAATCCTAACTGAATCACTTGTGCGATTTCTAGATGCATACATACAATAAGAAAATATTTACATAACCTCACACTCTCATGGCTTGGAATTGTAATGTCATCACTAAAGATTCTACCAATAGCCATGCTTAAGCAGGGATTTCTATATTTGTATACTTTTGTAGACATAAATGGTTTTCCCATTAACCTAGCATATATCTCACAAGAAGATATATTTGATGTATTCACTATTTGTAAACTTTAAAAATTTTTAACACTAAAGTTGCTACTCAGTCATTCCTGCTCTTCTTGAATACATTACACAAAAACCATAAAAAATATAAAATCCTAACATATGAACCATAAACAAAACATAAAGAACTAAACATGTGGGTTCTCTAGATAGTTCTTAACGGCATAGAACACAGGCAATACACCCTTGATGTTTGAAGTGCCCCCATCCCCACAAATAGAATCATGCATTTTCCTCAATGCATTATTATTTAAACTTAAGAACAAGAGTGAGGACATACCTACAACGCCTTAAGCATATGTGTCATGAGCCGTTGACTGTGGTACTACATCATCAATAGTAGGAACATTATCAATAGAACCAGGTTCCACTAATGCATCCAAAAAAGGGTTTGGTGGAGTAAAGTATTCCCCAATAGTCTCAGAATGTCCACATATAGAGGTGCCCCCAAATCTTGCCCGTAGTGCCTCTTCTCAGGGCTTACATGTCTCTTTTTACATTCTCAGGGCTTTTTTGATTTGTTTTCTATCCTTCATTTTGTTTTTCATTTCAATCCTCTTCTCCTCATTACTCTCACTTCTTTCTCTTTCCTTTGCCTTTTTTATCAACTGGGTCATCTTTATAATTGTAATACCTCGTATATCTCAAGCATAATTTAGATCATAATACATAAGTATTCCTACCTAAAATTTCTAAAATACTTTGTATTTCTCTGTTTAGAGCTTACCAATGAATAGATAATTCAGTCAGCTTCCCACGGATATTAACTTCGCCAAAATCCAATACTCGTGTGAAGAGTTAGAGCAATTTTTGTAATATAGTGTACCAAATTGGTACCCAGCATGTCACAGATACTAGATAAGTGGCAATGGTGATTTTCCAGTAAGCTAATGCAATACCAGCATATCGCGCCACCAGACAAATTCCCAATCGTCATTTTCAATATGCCGTCCCGATCATGGCGCATCGCGCTAATGGTAAAATTCACATAGAAAAGGGTATCGCAATTCTACTGCATTGCATCGAATACTGAGTTTGGAATTGTCAGTTTCCAGTGACATGACGTGATAGCACCGCGTCGCGCTAGGTGCCCAAATTGGGATTTTAGTGATAATTTTTAATCTTTTTTAGGGGTCATTAGGTATTTTTCCATGACCCAAATCATCCTTTAACACGTGAGTTACCCCTGATTAACCTAGTTACATCATTATTCACTCAATTTCCCCCAAATTAAATCATTCTCTATCAAGAGGTAAAACCTTAGCTTTAAAAATTAAGGCTAACTTTCAAGAATTTCTCTAAGAACCTTCAAGAATTAACATACCAAGGTATGTTAGGTATTTATCTATGGTTTCCTTTCATCCATAGAGTCTAAGAATCCTATTTTTTAAAATCACGAGATTGTTGATTTATGATTTACATGCTTGAAGTTGGATTTTATTTATGCTCATAACATTAATTGAGTTTCAATCCAAGATTAATTATGGTTACCATGATACTGAAATAGCATGTATATTGAATTATGTATTTTCCATGTTACAATTCTTGAATTTGCAAGTTTGGACATTGTACTTGAAATGTTTATATGATATCCATGATATTTGCATTAGTTGTGCTGAGCAAGTGTTTGATAGAATGTCCATGTGAATTAAACTGTGAAATCATTACATGCTAGTATATGTACAAGCTTATTCTCCATATGTGAACCCAAGGATGGGGGATCAGTCTAGTGTAGTTCATTATAATCAGTTCAACATCTGTTGAGTTAAGAGTAGGATTCAGCACTGAGTGAACTGAAGGATGGGGGATCACCTTTCAATTAAGGGTGTGATCCTTAGAAGGAGTTTTTGTATTCCAGAACTATGTAGCCAGCATAGGTTGAGACATCAAACAACTAGTTTAGGGTTGATGAGGTATTTTAACCTGCCAGTTAAGGGTTCCACCATTCTCATTATAGTACCAGCCAAATGAGGTAACTCTTTTGCTTGTCTTTACCCGTGGCATGGTACTGTAACCCTTCTAACTGGGATTATATGTTTACTTTATTTGGGGCATAACGATTACATAATTACTTACCACAGTCTCAATTTTAGTCTATGTATAGAAATCAGTTTAGTTCTAAAAAATCAGGACTGTCAGACACAATCAATCAGTATTAGTAACTCAGTTATCTAAAATCTCAGATATCATTTATCCAGTTATCAGAACTCAGTATTCAACTTTAGTAAAATCTTAGATACAATAAACATACAGGTATATGCACAATATTGCATACTTAGTTTTTACAGCAGTTTCAGTTATCCATCTATTCTTACTTAGTTATCCTATATAATTCAGTCAGTTATTATTCATACATATAAGCCCTTGCATTCAGCCTTACCTAATCTAGCATACCAGTATATTCCATGTACTGATGCATACTCTTTCTTTATGCTATGATGTCTCATATTATACTTTCAGATGCTTAGGTTACTGACCGTTCATAGACACATTTATTTAAGAATAACATTTTAAGTATTGACTCCTCATTTATCGAGGGCATGCTTTTATTTAAGTATTTTAGTTTATCAGTAGTGCAATAGTCGAAGTTATTTGGGGCTTGTCACTTAAACTCCATATGCAGTCAGTTCAGTTAGAGGCTTTTAAGACTAGATTATCAGACAATCTTCAGTTCTGTATAATATTATAACATTTGATATTCTTTATCAGTGTATTAAAATTTAAACCTTACGGCAATTCAACCATTTTTTGTATCATTTTTAGTATTATTATTTAGTGATCACAGCAGATATTAGTCATCGGTTAGCTTGTAATCCTTCGGGATCGTAAGCATCATGTAGCATCTGCGGTACACACTCGAGGGATTACAATAACCAACATCAATAACTGATACTACACTTATTTCCCTTGGTCGTTTCATTGATTGACAAATATGAAAACTTTATTATTTATCATTAATCATGAATTTCAGCCCATTTAACTACAAATCAACCAACACTCCCCCATATGCTAAAAATGGCCTACATAAAATTATAGGTACTTCAAAGTCCACTTCACAATAAAGAATTACAAAGTCTACAGGAAATATAAAATTGGCTACCTTACAAGTACATCATTTAGAATCCCTACTAGTCTATTCACCAACTAGTCTGCCATCATTACTCACATTGTAGTTGGTTTAGGAGTTCCTAAACTTAATTGCTTGAAAAATGCCAATGCCATAAGTTTGTTGCTTGCTCTAAGATAACATAGCACCTTACCAAATCAAAATGCTTCAATTGTACACTAATGAACCAGTAGCAGTAGCACTATAATAATAAAACTTGTCCACGGGCTTATTGCTAACTATCCTTTTCTTCGTCACAAGGTCCTTCATATATTTAATGTATCCCGTTGTTTTCTCTAATGCCTCTACTAAAGGTACATTCACTGTCAACTACTTTAATATATCAAAAAATTAGATAAACTTACCCTTGTTTGCGTTCTTCTTTAATCTTTGTGTAAATGGAGGTGGTACCTTTGAAAAACTAGATGGTTTATCATCTTCCTTCTTTCATATTCCTTGCTCCACACCACTAACCTATTTTGGCATAGATGGTGGTTCTACTTCTGTACTCTTTTTTTCTAAACCTCCCAACATCTTAGGCACCACTAGGGATTCATCAACTATCTACTCATCTACTTTGACCTCATCAATATGAGAAGATGCTCTCAAACATGGACTAAATAACATCTTACCACTACTATTGGTAATACCCACACATAACCCGTCAGTCCTCGGATTTTGAATTGCATCGCTTGGTAGAGTCCCACTCTTTCTTTAGTTGAACAGAGATAGTAATTATCTCATCTGCCACTCTAATTGTTTAATAGATGTGGAGTTCAAGTTGACTAAATAACTCATGGCCAACAAGTCACTCTTCATTTCCCTAACTTTAGCATCAATTGACTCCACTCCTTCAACATTTTTGCCATTATACGCTTCATAGACATTTTCCCAGAATTTTACATAGTATTATCATGGCTCCCAGGTGGTACATACAATCCACTTCTAACATTTTCAATTTTCCAATATCTTTGATAGTTCTAACCTTGGTTTGCTTTTCCACCAACCTTGAAATCCCTTAGTTATGAAAGTAGTTATCCTTCTCCTCAGTGTCTGATTCAGCTCCCTTATAGTGGGACCCTAAATTTTTTTACCTTTTCTACCTTCCATGATAGCAAATGTTTTATGAGCAGAGCAATCTTGGTATTTATCTGATCCATTTCCTAATCTTGTTGTTCTTTCTCCTACATTGTTTTGCTGACATCCAACTAGGACCAGTACTGTTTGCTACCTCTGAATCCATGATATTCCAAAATCTAAATGTCTTAGTCATCTGTTCTAACATATTTCTAGGCTCATTGAATGTAAGATCCATGAAATCTCCTTCTCTTGTAATATCTACAAATGTCTTTATAATTGAATTCAAAGCCCTATAGAATGTTTCCATCAAATGTTCATCAGTCAAATTATGATTTGGTCATTACATTGACTTAATTTTGAATATTACCCATGTATCATGAATAACTTCATTAGGTAATTGCCTAAAGTTACTGATCTCATCCCTCAACTATAACATTTTGGAAGGTAAAAAGATCCTTTCTAGGAAAGCTCTTTTCAGTTTCCTTTAATTTGTCATAAATCAGATGCCAGCTTATTCAGTTGTGTAGTTGCCTTGGCAGACAGAGATAATGGAAACAATCTCATACATATTGCATTTTGTCACACTCCATGATTACAAAAAGACTTACAAATGTTGATGAAATTCACTAAATACAGATTTGGATTATCACCTAGTAAACAACCAGAAAGGCCTTTCAAGTTGAGCAGTTGGATTACAGTGCGAGTGATATTGAATTTTAACCCAGATGCTAGTCGTGATGGAATGATTGCCCTAGTAGCTCTGGTCCCAACTAAATCAACATCATCCTCATTATCTAGGTCAAATTAGATTACAGTTTATTGGTGTATTCTACCTCTTACATACCTATTTTGTTTTCCTGGTATTAGATTTTAACCACATTGCTTATTTATAGGATCAACAAACTCATCATCACCCAAATCCTCATCATTCACATTGGGTACCCACCTTGGTAACCCAACATTCGTCAAGTTCACTTGAGCATTCAGGAAAGTGGCCAGTCTTGCATCTTCGTGTTGTTCATCGATACTTCTAATTCTTTGAGGATCTGGGTTTAAAGGTAATGATAGTCCTTCTAATCTTCAGGTTTGTGATATTTGCAATAACTACCTTGCAATTATCAAAAACAAAAAATTATTATAAAATTGGGAAACTTAACTAAGAGTCTATTAACATAGATATACCTAATGGACAACTGTATTCCCCAGCAATGGCGCCAAAATTTGATAGACCCAAATTATACCTCTCTTATGAGAGATTAACTGGTCGGCGTCAAATATATAACCAACTAGGTTGTGATCGAATCCCATAGGGAATAGGTTGTTAACTAAGACTATTTGTGATTTAACCGACTAATAGTCAATAGTTTCTTTTAAATTGGGGTTTTTATCAATCAATCTATCATTAACATTTTAACTTGTTTTAGAAACACAAAGCTAAAATTGCAGTATTTCAAATCAATGATGTAGTAGAACTAGAGTTTTGGTCACTATGACTATTAATCTTCATTGAATAATAGTTGTGGTATGGGATTCTCATGACTTATGGGAAACACCAAATTATCATTATCGACGGCCTATCGAATTGTTTTTCAACCTACCTTGATGTTCAGTTTCCTAATTCCTTTAAACTTAAAAAAACCTTCTATTGCCACTAATATTATCTCGAGTTGGTTAATCTTGTTACAACATTAACCATTAGATGGAAAAATTATCTTTCCAAATTCACTATTTTTAGTTTATTTCTCAGATCGTGCAAAGTGACACACAACAAGTTCTATTGTTAGCAAACAATAGAAAACATGTAATACAATAGAATTATCAAGATGAAACCCATAATCATTTGAATTTACCCTATTATTCAATCAACAAAGTATAATTATAGGTCCCATAACTCTAGTTGTGGGATTTAACACCTCATAAAATTAAAAGTGAAATCATTGATTAAATCCATAATTCCAAGTAATTAAACTTCTTGCATATGAAATAAAATGTTGTTCCGTTTCAAGTTTCACCAGAAAATTCACAAAAGTAAACAAAAATTTAAAGTAAAATTCAAAACTTATGATCCCAAAAATATGTAAACTCATCTTTGGAATAAGTTCATGATCCTGCATGAAAACTCTAAAACTTGCTATAAATACCTGTAGCCTTCAGAATTTGAAATTCAAAACCCAAACTTTTTGCACCATAGTGGATTATAAGGTTGAAAGCTTGTAAAATTGTTGACAACTTGTCAACCAAGTCATCAAGTTGAGTTTTCAATAACTATAATATTTTTATAGGTGATGACTGCTGTGACGTCTTGTAAACATGTTGATAACTTGTCAACCCAGTCGATAGCTTCATTCTTCAATCAATCTATAGGTGAAGACTAAGGTGATGGATTATCAAAATATTGATGAATTATTACCCAAGTCGTCAACTCTCTACTTTAACAGAAAATATTTTGTCCTATCACGCGACTACTCTGATGGCTTGTCACTTTGTTGATGAATTGTCATCCAAGTTGTCATGAAAACTTCAACACCTTTTTTTTTGATTTGTCATCTTTATTTCATAAAAAATGTCCTCTGTGTCTTTGTTTTCTAAGGTTTTCATATATCGTGACTTTTCCTGCAAAATGACATAAAATACAATAAAAATAATAATAGTCAATTGATAACTTACAGTTATTCCAAGTTAAAATCCTCAAATGTGATAACACAAAGCAAGCATATAAAAAATTCTAATAATGATTGAATGAATTAGTAAAGGTATTTATGACCACATATTAAAATGCATGGATGGTAATGTATCAACTAATAGTCAAAAAGAGTTCAAATGACGACTAATAATTGTAATGAAATTTCTAGTTGTTCGAGTCCCTAGTCTAATTATATGGCTTGTGGTTTGAGTCCCTCGCCTAATGAATGACTAGTAATTCGAGTCCCTATTCCAATGATATGGCTTATGGTTTGAGTCCCTTACCCTATAAAATAACTAGTGTTTCGAGTCCCTAGAGTAATGAATTGGCTTATGGTTTAATTCCCTCCCTCAATGAATTGATTCGTAGTTCAATTCCGTAGTCCAATGAAATGGCTTGTGGTTAGAGTCAGTCAACTAATGAAATGACTAGTGGTTCGAGTCCATAGTTCAATTTAATGGAATATAGTTCGAGTCCCTCACCTAAAGAGATCTCATAATATAACATACCCCATCAAATGAAATGACTAGTATTTCAAGTCCTTAGTCCGATGAGTTGACTAGTGGTTTGAGTCCCTAGTCCAATGTAATGACTAGTAGTTCGACTCCCTAGTCCGATGATACTATGTAATACCCCACCCTTCTCCTAGTTCAAATTCGTCTCTACAACATCAAGGATCATACTTCAAATAAAAATATATTTTATGCCATGGAAAATTGAATAAGTTTTCCATTGATACCAAATTCCCGCAAATCTGACACTCAGGCAAAGAGTTAGGCCCATTTTAGTGAGACAATGTACCACCTGGTACTTTAGCGGGTTGCGGAGGAAAACAAAATGGCAATTTTAAAAATCTAGAAAGCCTACACATTTCCACAGCATCGCGGTGGATTTTCAGTTCAAAGCCAAGGTGGCAATACGATTTCCACCGTGTCGCGCCAAGGACTCAGTTTCCCAATTGTCCAATTTCTAGTAAGCTGGCGCGATTATAGCGCATCACGCCAGCATGAAAAATTGAAATTGTTTTTGAGTTCCAGATTTTAATTCTAAGGGTAAGACAGTCATTTTACTACTTCTATATATATACTCTTTAACATGAGATTTCTTATTATTTAACCCAAATATACTAGTTTTCTATCAATTTTATTCAAGAACAACCATTAGGGTTGATAGCTCAAGACTCTCTGAGAATTATATATCAAGGTATGTTATATGTTGATTCTTGGGTTCATTCCACCCATGAAGCTCAAGAATTCTTTTCAAAATTTTGAGGTTTACGTAATTATAAGATTTCATGATTTATGTTATTAGAATTCATGATTTTGTATTGTTAGGTTTTAATTCATGATTTGGAATACCAATTTACAGAGTTGATTCTAGTATGTGATGAATTGTCTGATGTTCATGGTAAACCCTGTTCAAGTTGCATTATATTGATGTATTCAAGATGATTAAGAATAGAATCTGTGGTATAACCAAAGCATGTTCTCCATATGCTTAGTTGAATTCCTAAGTAAATATAATAGTGTCTATTTAGTATGCTAAGCATGAAATCCCCAATCTTGTGATAACAAGTGCATGCCAAGAGTTTGTTGAAATGCCTTATTGAATGTATTATGAAAAGTTGCATGCATTCTTATCCATGTGTATTCCTTATTGAACAACTATGAGATATTAGTATGTATTCTATAAACATTTACCGATGTATGACATTTAAGTGATTGACGAGATATCGTATTGATTGTGTTGTGAATGAAAGTCCATGGTCATGAATCTTCAAAAATGGTTATGTTTTACTTTTATGTTATTGAGTCCTTGGGGTATTTATACCCCACAAATTAACTATTGTCTAGAGCCAGTGTCAATTTTCACGATAGTCTCAGTCAAGCAATGATCCTTAGAAATTCAGTCAGTTATAAAATTCAGTAATCTCACACAGTTACAGAACTTAAGAAATCTTAGTAATCTAAGTGTCATTATCATTCAAACATTAGTTTAGTACTCATCTTAGATCATAGTAGTATTCAAAAATTCAGTTTCAAACCTAAGTAGAATTCAAGTAATCAATATTGAACTTAGTATCATCCATCCAGATAATGAGATTCAAAAGTATTTCATCAGATAACAAAATCAAGTAAACTTAGTCAGATAAGTGAAGTAAGATAATCAATAATATATTCAGCTAATCTAGTACAGTCCAAGAATCAGTTTAGTTTCATTCAGTTTTGAGTAGGAACTACCACCGAGCGAGAGAAGGGATGACGACTTCCCCATTACAGAGGCATGGTTACTAGTAATAGACCTTGAACTCGAGAACTACATAGCCATCGCAAGACTAGAAGTTACCCATTAGATAAAGGCTTGACTATCATATTGCCTTAGGCTTGACTTTCTATTCAGGTTCAACAATTAGAGAGGCTTGAACATAGCAGAGGTCTTTACCTATTGCATAGTATTGACACCCGTCAAGCTGGGGTTACAGGTTGGACCCCACTACATCAGATTCGAGTCATATCGATTCAGTAAGAACTCTCACAATTGTAGTTTCAATATCAGTCTTCAGTGTAGAACTCAAAAATTAGGACTGTCAGATACAGTCACCCATCTCAGTATGGAACTTAGATAGTTCCATAGATTCGTGGACCACTTGCTAGATAGGCCTGGTCTCACATAAAGTCAATCTGTATTAGTACTAATAGAGTTGGAGATCACCTATTGGATAGGCTTGATTTCAAACTCAGTCCATCATTTCTATTATTAAAAGTTTAAGTGATCAACTGCTAGAGAGGACTGATCTAACCTTTAGTACTCAGTTATCAATATCAGAAGATTTAGTTATTCTGTATCTTAGTATTAGTAAGTTCAGATATTAGTAAAGAGAAATCCAATTATTAGTATTCAGAGTCACAGTTATTTTAGTTTTGGTTTATGCATTCATTCATATGTCCTTATTCAGTACTCTCATGTTATTCAGTTAAGCTATGCTCTTGCATAAGACCTTGCACTTAGTTGTAACTCTTCTAGCATACCAGTACATTAAAAGTACTAACACATACTTTTCTCTTTCTCTATGGTATATTATACAATAGGTTCCAAAGTGCGAGATCTAGAGCACCCTCAGTAGTCCAGAATCAGTCAGCATCAGTAGACATAGAGTGAGTCCTGTTTATTCGAGGATGATCCTTATTTTATTATGGTATTAGACTCATTTTATTTTCAGTGGACAGAGTTAGTTTGGTATATTTTATTTTTAGTAGACAGAGTTAGTTGGGTATATCTCCCATCAACTACAATGTTCAGAAAGTTAGAGGCTTTTCATATAGATGTATTAGTATTCAATTTTCAGTATTGAGTATTTTTAGATATTTGAACCTTATGGAAAGTTTCCACAAGTTTTCTATATTTATTTCAGTATATTATGTTGTGCTCTGTTACAAATATCAAAAAAGGGTTAGCTCATGGTCCTTCGGGATTATGATCACCGTGTCGCCTTCCAGCTCAATAAAATTGGGGCATTACAGATGACTTGTGGTTCGAGTCCCTTAATTGATTGAATTGGTTAAATTGGTTAAATGGTTGACGTAGATAAATTTGTTGGATTGGTTTAATTGGTTGGGGTTTGGATCCCAATTAACTAAGGTAATAGAGAAGTTTAAGGTTATGAAATAGGTAATGTGGAAGTTTGTATGTTCTCCACTCCATGTTTTGAGAATGCATGTTATGACTTCTTCCATGGTTTGGAATGTTGTGTAACTATTTTTTCTTGTATGTTCATATATTCCTATACTTGTGAGGATATGATTGTATATAATGATTTGATTTGGATAGAACAAATGTGGTATTTTATCCATATCTTTTGGTATCGCGACACAATATCCTCTGGTCATGATGGAGCCTACCAGAACCCACCAGTAGGTAAGCCAACTCGTTGACTGAAATGACTAGTAATGGGCTACTCTGAAATATAAGGAAAAGAATGTGGAATATATGAAATAACGATCAATACATAAAAGAATCCCAAAACCAAGTGGTATCAGAACAAGATCTTCTAATATATAAATATTTCAAAAGTAAATATCAAGAGAAATACACTGATACAAATTATCTCTGAATACAACTTAGAGACTAATGTAATACATAAGAGACAGATAGTTAATACTCCAAACGTTAGGAGCTCACCCTATGTCTCTAAACCAGGGCTGCTCCACACGATGCTCACATCAATAGAGATAACCTATACTATGATCCGTAGGCTGCAAAAGTGTATTATGAGTACCAAACAAGTGCTACTCAATAGGCTATTGCCAATTGAGCTCGAAAGTTAAAATAGATATTCACAACATATAAATAGAATGAAAACTACACCTAAGTGTCCAGAATAATATGATGAGTCAATGAGAAAATATGGAAAACCTATCCTGTTTATGTCCAAGAGTCTCACATAATAAAACAAAGGAAGTATTAGGGTAAACTATCTTATACCAGCTACATTGAATTTACGTAAATGCTATATCGTATATCCCATATCAATATATGAATAATAAGTGAAAGAAGGATATGTAGTAATATACAAGGCGAAGAAATGCTATGCTATTTGAACAACGAAGGAAGGGATATACAATAGTATTATAGCTTCATATAGCTAGATATATATATATATATGTATATATACATATAAACACGAGGTCATCTCAAAGCATAACCTATATCATCCTATTCTCATTTTAATACATCATTACAACACTCTAAGGATTTAAATGCTATCATAATCATGGTTGCTAATCCATATGGCTAGACATGAAATAACCATGCATAATAATGCAATCATAAGATAGGAGAGGCCGAAGACATAGCTCAAATCCCGATACTGGATCAATGACCAATTTATCATAAGCACACCATAATAATAATTGTCTCTATATTAACTACAGTATCAGTAACAACATCAATAATGGGCTACTATGGACAACAAAATACCTACCAAAACCTATGCATACCCCCAGTTCCCCAAACTCAGAGGGTTCAATCAACATACAAAACACAAGGCATATTCTTCACTCATATATATGCAACCATCCCATACTGTCTCATAAATATAGGCACATACTGGTGATGGGCGATGCACATAAAGGAGTGAATGCAAAGTAAACCATCAATATGACAAATCATCATAATTGTTCTTATCAGGACTATCATCATCGTAATTAACCTCCGCCTTTCTGGGTTTCAACATGTCATTAATACTATTCTTTGGCCTTTCTGGGTATCAACATATCCTCTGGCCTATTCGGGTATCAACATATGATCAATATATCCTTTGGCTTTGTCGGGTATCAATATCATCACAATAGTATCCTCTGGCCTTGTACGGTATCAATATCAAAACAATTACAATTACCGAATAAGATACACTAAAATACTCGTAAACATAGGCATATCACCATAGAATATCTATCTAGTGAATACTTCCCAATAACTATTTATTAGTTAACCAACTCTTATTATAATAGAATCTCTAGTTCACTAGTCATCACATAACCTCTAGTTATTAGCCTAAAATTTATTCTTACTCATGGGATATCAACTAGCCAAAAATTATTAAATAGCCAACATCTAACATCTAGTCAAGGTTCATCAGTAGACCAAAACTTCCATTTATCCACCTTTTATTATTATCAACTAATCATATTATACGTGTTAATCATTAATTGTGAACTATTTACCTTTTATCATTTAACCATTCTTTATTAACTAACATCCTTTACTAACTTACCATCGGTTACCAACTAATCTTAATTTATCAACTATTAAACATCATTATTTGTATCAATCACAACTAGTTACTAGATCTCAACTAAGCAAGGTACATTAACTAGTACATTAGATTTCTAGCCATCATGTACTACAGCCACCTAAATGACATCAATCTACCACTTAGCTTAACCCTTATTAAGGAAGAACAGTCATAAGATAGTATTTCAACGAGAATCGTATCAATAATCGATATAATACTCATGAATTTACCAAATATATACATTCCATCGCTAGTATTTAATTAGTGGAATAATAAGCATCATACTGCATATTTCTCTGTACCATACTAGAGAGATATGTATATAAACAAACACATATTCATAAACTATAGTCATATTATTTATAATGACAAACAGTTCTTGGATATTCAATCAATGTTATAACATGGCCCTTGGCCCATTAATTTATTAAAAATAATCTCAACATCATAATGACGGCCTTAGGTCCATATCCATATTGATAATTCATATCAATAATCATATTTATAAGTCGTATCATATCACTAATCATCTCACATAGAGGAGGCACCTAAGATATATTAGGCATAATATCAATAAGAATGTAATAGTCTCTCACATAAGAGGAATCTCACGTCTAGGAAATATAATAGACATGTTATTATCTATATGATATCTTATATCAATAGGTCATGCATTATGACTAAGAGGAATACCACTTCTCTAGGCAAATTTATATATCCAAGAGGAACATCGTCTCTATATGTCCAACAATCATGACTAAACAAAATATGAACTCTATAGGTGAATCATCAAGTCTAAGTAGAAATAGCATCTGTATAGGCCAATCATCAAGTCTAAGAGAAAATAGTATCTTTATAGGCCAATCATCAAGTCTATGATTAAATATCATCTCTATAGGCAAATCATCAAATATAATAGGAAATAGCATCTCTACAGACCACATAACGTATATAGAAGGAATATCATCCATAATTTCCCAATATCACTTGCACAAGGAGTATCATAACCATAACTCAAAAGCCTAATAATATCCATCATTAGGCATACTATACCCCAAAACTTGTTTTGACTATATGTGCATCCCACGTCCATTCATTCCAATTTTTAACTTTCTGTCCAATAAGTCAAAAAGAACTCGAGTGCTTTAGGACCCGAACCAAAGGTCTAGATAGGCTAGAATTTATATTCTAGATTTGCCAGAGCAGTCTGAATTTGCATTCTAGATGATTTCGCTGATGTTTTTGCTTGATGGCAATATAAAACTAATGAAAACCTCAAAACAGGGAATTGGATCTAAAAAACAAATGAACTGCCCAGTAACCGACCTGTCAGTCCTAGCAACTCATAAGTAAATTAGGGCAGCTATGGAGAATCTCAAATAGTAAAGATAATCATGCATATGGAAAATGACTTGATAGGTCATTACATTATCCACTACTAAAAGTACTTTCGTACCCAAAAGTTAGCGGATCGATAGAATCCTAAAAGCTTAGAAGGAAGAGGTACTACGCCCGTATGATCCAAGTAAGACTTCTTAGGTAACCTCAATGGAGAGAACACTTCTAGGGGAATATTCCAGAGGGATTCATTTTTCAACCAACACTATCATTCTACTTCAAATATAGTCAGAACTCATCTTTGACCGCTAACTGTACTCCAGCTGAACTAAAAAGTGTGATAATAATAGACTAAATCAAAATATACTGATACCATCACTATATCTGTGTAAATCAACAGTGGCTCATCCAAGCCTAAAGCAAAGAAAGACATGAGTTATAAAACCAACTCAACATCTAAAAATAACCTTACTTAAATACTTTACATATGTTATCAACTCTAAACTATGAGGAAAATTACCTAAGTCTTATCCACCCTATCTCATCATATAGAAATCAAAGAACTGAAGCTGATCCATTATAAGTCCATAAGGAAAACATGATAATAAGATCAAAAGGCTCTATTTGGGCATTCAAATAGAGATAATCACAGAATGCAATCCATACCAATGCTCCAACCATTCCGGATGAAAATCAAACAAAAATCTCAAAATCCAAGGTGTAACTACTCATCACTGAATATTACACTTTAGCTCATCCATCGAGAATGAAGACATACTGAATCCAATTCTAGAATTTTACACCCCTGAGAAAATCATCAAAAATTCTCAAAGAAAACTAAAATTGAAGGTCAAAACTAAAATAACCACTTGGGGCCCATGGGCTATGATCTGAACACTTATCACTATAATCCAGCGAAAGTACAGAAGACCAAATATGAAACCATACAGTAGGCTCAACCAGCCTATAATGAATTTGAACAAGGACAAGTCTAAAACAAAAGTTGCACGCAAACTCTACAACACCAAACAAAAATCTCAATACCAAGGCTAAACCACTCAATCTTAAATATTTAAATCAAAACTAAAAATGGGCAGGTATTAAAGCTCTATATTAACCATACTTCCAAACTAGAATTCCATGGAGTCAAAATCCAAAACTAGGCCATTAAGGATAAATCAATGTCAACTATCTCAAATAGACTCTTGGATCCAAATCTGACATATCCAAGATAAATCATACAAAGAGATAATCAATACATACTAGAAAGGAAATCACCTCATGGATAGCCACTAACTGATAACACAAGCAACCAACTCTTTATAGGCAAAAGGGAATGAAATATAGATGCAAAATAAGAATCACGCCAAAAATCAAATCACTGGCTAAAAAATGCATTTAACCCACTCCATATCCACTGGGGCATAAAAAATCCCAATACACTCAAAAACTTCCCAAGGTTGGAAAGCATAACCGTGAAGGCAAAAAGTTTAGCAACTCAAAAAAATGCAACTGAAGGTGGTAACAAACCAATACAATACTCCATCTAGGCAAAGAAATAGCAACAGTCTCATATCATCGAGGAAAATCACTCCACCAAGCTTCACTAGGCCGAATAAATGATGAAATAGGGATTTCCTGAATTCACCCAAGAACAACATCATCGAAGAATAAATACCAAACTCAAAACAAAGTTTAGAGTCGAGGCCACCACCAGAATTTCAACAACTTGAGATAAAGAGTTTATAATTTACCAACTTAATAAGCAATCACTAGAAAGGCCACCTTCCTATAACTTTCCAACTCCACAAGAAAAAATCATAGCATATTGACAAAGAACCATTCAAACTCAAGACTAACAACAAGGCAATTGTAATACTCCAGGAAATTTTTCATTGAAATTTTATGCGTAAAGTGTTGGGTTCAACCTTCTAAAATAAATTATAAATGTTTCATGTGGAATGTCTTAGATTATGACCCACCATTGCATATTGTATCTAATAAGCATTCCAACGATATGTGGATTATCCGAAAAGGACACCCGAGTGACGAGTGATGAACATTCCGATCGAACCATGTATAGTAGCAAATAGTAAAATGTGCAGGAAAAAGTACTGAGGCCTGGTGTATTTATTACTCCAACTTTAAACGATCATAACTCCTTGTACATAATGATCTGGGTGATCTACTATATATCAACGAAAAGATCTGTGAGTCCTCTTTCTAATGAAATTAGCTACATCTAATTTTTGTATCAGAGCAAAAAGTTATGGTCGATCTACTACATCCTATCAAATACAAATTTTTGGGTCAACTTTAAATAATCATAACTCCTCATACACAGTGATCTGGATGAGATACTGTATAGCAACGAAATGATATGAGAGTCCACTTTCTAATGAAATTTGTTTCATCCAAATTGGATATTAAAGTAAAATATTATGGTTGATCTACTTTAGACTATCAAAACAGTCCACCAAAGGACAGATGCAAGAATTATTTAATTTTTAGGGGCATGTTAATCATTTCCCCTCACCCAAAATCCATCCAACCCCTATATTAAATCCTATTAGAAACATTATATGTTATATTTCATCAAACTTTCTTAAAAAGTAAACCCTAAGCTCCTACATCCATCTTCAAGAACCTCCAAAGTTCACCGTTAATTCTGCAAATTTATTCAAGATTCCAAGTTCCTAGTTCAAGAACTCCAAGAACCATCATTCAAAGGCATGATTAACATCTCAAAAATGAGTATCGATCTAAAGTTCATCATTCAAGGTATGTGGGGTTTTTCAACAAGAACTCTCTTTCGTTCTTGTGCCTAAAAGAAATTTTCTTTACAAAGGCATAATTTTTATTTGATTTTTACGAATTTTAAGCATGAACCCATATCTTATGATGATTATTAGAAAATATTGATGTTTATGATTTTGAAAGATGAATTTACATTTGTAGAGATATAAAGCATGAATCTTCAATGATATTTATCCTGATTTTGATATTTGGGTCGTGAATCCCCATTAAAAATAGTGTTTTTTGAGAAAGTATGTGTTATAAGCATGCTGATGTTGAATATTTGAGATATTTTGAATGATTTAACCTCTTGGTCTTAATGGAGTTGTTTTGAACTAGAGTGTGAAAGAAATCCACAATGTGGTTGATTTTGATAGATGGGAAGCATGATGGCTCCTGATGTATATTTATATATTACTGTATTTTTTTATGGATTTTCTTTGAACTGATCTGACCTAAGCCTGGGAGAAATATTTATCAACGAGTGGGAGGTATAAAGCGACCTTACTTTCTTAGAACTACGTGCCTTCGTAGGAGTGAGCTTGAGGCTGATTTATATAGTGATCACTAGTTTGTGTGGATTTGATATCGATAGACCTACTCTGATGGAAAGGGAAGGACGGCTCTCCCCAACGTGGGTTGGAGGTTGAACTCCATGTGGCTCACATAGTTTGTTTCAGTTATAGGGTCTCTTAGTGTGTTTGTGTTTCCTTGTGTCTATGATTAATGGTGAAGTGATTTGAAAGTGGAATTGTGAAAGCTATTCTTTGGAAAGATTTAAATGACATTTATATTATGAGAATTAATATTCTTGAAGAATTGAAAGTGATTGACAAATTATATGATGATTCACATGCGTTATTGTACTTACTTGATCCTCTCATGAATATGATGATTTTCTTCGGGCTATGTGAGTCTTTCATATATCCTGCATATTTCTTATAAATATTTATTATAATGATGTATATACAACTGCATACACCCCCATATATTTGGTTCCTTTCTATGGTGTTGAACCACATCTTCGGATGTGGGCTGTATTTTCTCGGAATGTAGGTTCAGGTGCTCAGTTCCAGGTTCGACAGTGATTCTTTAGGCATGCTGTTCTACATCCTCTATTATGGTGAGTCTTCATATTCCGAGGACGTGATGTTTGATGTTGGTTTCATAGAATTATTTACATTTGATAACTGAGTATGAGTTAGTTAGGGCATGTTTCAATGGCTCGCTGGTTTTATTGATTGTATTATAGGCTTGTCAGACTAGTATAGATGTTGGGAGTGGATTAATAAGTCGTATTTTGTTATTTTTCTGAAATTCTTTTATTCTTGGATGATGATTACTCTATTGATATTTGTGGGTTATTTATGGAAACTCCGTTGATTTGTGTTGAACTGAATGAAAATGGATCAAAGGGATAGCTTGGGGCTGCTCGTAGCCTCAAGCACTGTGTGACGCTCCGCAACCCATTTTCGAGGTGTTACAGCAATCTATCACAAGGGAGCAAACCTTACTTACCAATATGATGAATCAACGACATGTCAACATCAATATAAAAATCCCTATCGGATGAAGAAATATCCACTAACAAAGAATGAACCTCAAACTGGTCGATCTCATAAATGGGTTATACAAGAATCACTAACTAAAATAAAATGCTTCATAACCCAGGAGGCAAGTATAAGAATCTCAACTTAAAAATTGGCCACACAACTAAATTGCTGACTCAAAAACACTATGATCCAAATAATGTCAATTTACCTTAGATACCTCATATATCCTTGAAATTAATCTAAAATAGCTAACCAATAGGGTACAAAGTCAGCCTCACCATTACAGTGGAAGAAATCATCAAATCAGGCTATATCTACTCAATCCAACAAATAATATATCAAGAAAATAAAAGTCTAACTAGATAACATTAGTCTATATAGCTACCCAACGAAAATCAAATACATCATGTAATGATCATCAAGTACTAATAACGTGTAATATCAATAACCTCACATAGTGGTACCACTAGCAACAATAATATCCATATCAACATACTGAACAGGCGATACCAAAATGAATACCAATAACATGTACCACTCAATGGACATAATAGAGCTAATTTGCCAAGATAAGGGGACTCAAACCCCAAACCACTCCCATAGGGGAAAAAATATCAATATATATATGCTCTATCCACTACTAAAAGAAATAAACCATGGAATAGTAACATAATCATGAGTTCAACAATAAGGCACACAATGACCGATATAAATTCACCAGGGCATACATTCATTAATGGGTATGGAAACTCCAGTTCACATAATATGAGATATAAATGCACGCCAATTTTCATGTCAACCACAGTCATATGGCTGACGAGCATAAAAAATATATCCGAATGGGGCTAACTTAGACTAACCGACAGAATCATCAACTTAGGAGCCAAGCGCACTATCTCTAACTAATGATTCCACAACATCATGAGTTGGTCTAAAGAAACCAAATGATTAGATTCCTATGTTAGGCTTACTTCCTGGACTAGTAGTTAGTCTCTTTGTGGCCGTAGTATTTCATTAAGCCTTAATATGGAGAGAACACAAACTGAGCCCCAATGGCTGGCCAACTGATGATTAGAGAAATTTATAAAATTATGTCCAACTTCCAAAATAACAATCAGTGTTAACAACTCTAGGCTGGCGAGGAATAGACGTTTACTCTAGCTGATCACCTATCTTATGCAAGAGGCATTCTCTAAATTAGTGTCTTATCAAAATACAGCCAAGCAAAAATCCTTGAATACTTTGAGATACTGCCCATCATAATCTTGAATGGTTGTTATTGCCCAAATAACCATAGCATACTCTATAATTCTGATGGGGACTCTATCTAAATACTTTTTAGTTATCGCTGAGGATCTTCTATATCCATCTCTGTCCCTCTAGTCTGATGTTGTACAAAAATTCTAGAAATGTATTTTATGGTTTTATTTGCATCTATCAACATAATGCATCGTCCTTTAGGGATAGAATAAAGTCAAAGAATGTGTTTGACATTCATTAAAATGTAGACACATAATAAGAAGTCATGAAGTAAATTTTCTAAAAGGTAACTTTAGCCTCCCAAGGATTGATTACAGATAGTTTTGCACTTATATGTATCACTCTACTAACAATTAGCTCTTGCAATAATACGCCAATGAAACCTAGGTTGTGATACCAATTTGTCATGACTCGCTTTCCTCAGGTCAGGATGGCGCCTACAATAACCTACCAGTAGAAAAGTCAACCCATAGTCCGGAAAGGCTAGTAACATACTACTTAAAATTATAAGGAAAATAATGCATAATATATGAAATAAATATCAATACATAGAAAAATCCCAAAATGTCATGGTATAAGTACAAGAGCTTCTAATATAAAACGAATACAAAAGTGAAAGATTAAGAGAAATACATTCATCCAACTTATATCTAAATACTACTTTGAGACTACTCTAATACATAAGAGAGAGATAAGTAATACTCTGAACGTCAAGAGCCCACTCTAAATCTCTATAGAAAGGCTGCTCCGCACCATGCACATATCAATGACGATAACCCATAATATGATCTGCAGGCTGCAGAAGTGTAGTATGAGTACCATATAAATGGTACTCAGTAGGCTAAAACAAACTGAGATCCAAAGATAAAGTAGATGTTTACAATATAAAAAAAAGAATGGAAATTACACCAAGAGTCCATAAATCATATGATAAGTCAATGAGATAATAAGGAACAACTACCCTATTCATGTCCAAGAGTCTAACATAATAAAACTAAGGAATTATTAAGGTTAACTATCTTATTCCAGCTATATTCAATATACATTAATGCTATATCATATAACCTATGTCAATATACGAATAATGAGAGAAAGAAGGATATGTAAAAAATACAAGGCAAAGAAATGACATTACAATTTAAACAACAAAGGAAGGGACATATGAAAGTATCATAGCGTCATATAGCTATATATATATGGGTATGTATACATATAAAAATAAAGTTATATCAAAGAATAACGTATATCATTCTATTCTCAATTTAAGACCTTATTAAAACACTATAACAATTTAAATGCAATCATACTCGTGGTTACTAATTCACTTGGCAAGACATGAAATAATCATACATAATAATGCTATCATTAGATAGGAGAGGCCAAAGATATACCTCAAATCTAGATACTGAATCAATGACAAATCTGTCATAATTTAGCCACAATAATGATCATAGTCAATAATTTACCATTTATAATATAACCATTCTTTATTAACTAACATCCATCATTAACTAACAATCATTTTTCAACTAATCCTTTTTAATCAATTATTCAAAAACATTATTAGCCACGTATCAATCATACCTAGTTACCTTATCTCAACTAAGAAAGGTTCATTAACTAGTACATTAGATTTCTTGCAGTCAAGTACTATAACCACCTAAAACACATCTATCTACCACTTAGCTTAACCCTTAATTTGGAAGAATAGTCATAAGTTCATAATTTATCTAGAATCATCAATTACTGATATAATAATTATGAATGTATAAAATCTATAAATGCAATCACCAATATTAAATCAGTCGAATATTAAGCATCATACCACATCTTCCTACAACCTATGCCGGAGAGATATGCATACAAATATATACATATTTATTTTCATAAACTATAATCACATCATTTATAATGACAACTACTTCTTGGATATTTAATAATGTCATAACGCGACCCTTGGACCATTAATTTTTCTGGCATAATCTCAAAATCATAATCACAGCATTGAGCCCATATTTATATTCAAAACTCATATCGTTAATCATATTTAAAAGTTGTAGCATATCTCTTATAATCTCAGCGATAGGAGTCATCTCACATATAGGATGCATAATATTCGAATGAATATAATTATCTCCAACATATGAGGTATCTCATATCAAGGAAACATAATATAGATAAATATGTAATTGTCTAAAGGATATCTTATATCCATAGGTTATGCAACAAGACTACGAGGAATATCACTTCTCTTGGACAATTTATATATCCAAGAAGAACATCATCTCTGTATGTCCAATAATCATGACTAAATAAAATATCAACTCTATATTCAAATTATGAAGTCAAAGTGGAACTAGTATCTTTATAGTCCAATCGTCAAGTCTAAGAAGAAATAGCATCTCGATTGGACAATAATTAAGTCTAAGTGGAAATAGAATCTCTGTAGGCCAATCATCAATTCAAAGAGAAAATAACATATCTATAGGTCAATCACAAATTCTATGAAGAAATAGCAACTATATAGGCCTATAACGTACCTAGAAGGAATATCATCGGGAAATGCCCAATATCACTTCCACAAGGAGTATCAACACCATAACTCAAAAACCACAATCAGGGAACTTCAATACAAGTTACCCAGTTATGGAGTTACCTTATTATATGGCTTGCTATCACCATCTATGTCTAACATCCAAAACGAAGTCCACAAGACTTAACACAAGCGTAGTCCTGAGTGGGACGAACTATCCCACTACTAATCTATAATTTCCATAATTAGGCATACTATGCCCCAAATTAGGCTCTGCTATATAGTTTATCTTTTAAAGGTCAAGTAAGCCATGTGCAAGCCTAAGATATCATTTTTTACCAGAAACAAGGTTACATAAGTCAACTCTACCCAAATACAATTTCAAGACAACCGCACAAACCTAATAAGGTTAAATATACAAATCATCATTCAAATGCTAAAACCATATTCCAAACGTAGGATTGTATCATATACTTGATTTAACTAATCAAAACTAAAGAGTGAAGGAAACAGGATACAAAAAAGTCTTAAATATTCTATCTTGCGGGTCCAAAACCACTATCTATTCCAAAAAACATCAACACTCAAGGATAGGTTATCCTACTCATAATAAAGAATAACATTTATATTCACACAGAAAATATATCACACATCATCTATGAAGAAAAGTAGACAGAAGTCTACCACAAGGCCATACCTCAAAATCTCACTTCATGCACCACATGCTTGTGTTCACTTTACAATCCAAAAAATGCCATCGCACTATCAAAACAATAATCTAGTAATCAATATGAGTCAAATGATACCCATATTACACTATTATTCTTCAGGTAAAAAAATGATGCCAAAACCCTAAGTGGATACCGTATTTTAAAAATGAGTTTCTGAGACCAACCTAATGTCCACACATGAATAAGTTATCATAAACCTTAATGAATGGGTGAAAACTAAGAATACTTTTGGCTAAAATCAAGACCTAAGCTAAAATATGGTTTTTGTTCCAAACTATGAAATTCAAGCATCAATTTAAGAAATTCTTACCTTAATATTAATGAAAATCTTGATACAAGATGATAATTAATCTCCAAGTCTCCCCTCATGAACAATTTTGAGCTATTACACTTATTTTGGGGTTTTTAGGTCTATATGATGAAGGTGAAATGACCTACATACATCTTGGAACCTTTATATAGCCCCTGTAGGTAAACAGATGTTGTTATCGCCCTCATATGAGCCATGATCTTGCTTCTGCAATCGCACACTCTTGGCTGTGATAGTGGTTACACCAGAAGACAATAAACTCAAAAATAGGCTTTAACCCTCAAAACACATCTGGAATATAAATAACCTGATATAATTGAAAATTTTGAGTGTAAACCATATTTTAAATCCATTGGAATCATCAAAAGTTTCATTGAAGATTAATTGTGCAAAAAGTCAAGTCCACACCTATAATTTCAATATTTTTCACAAAAATTCAGTCAATATCTTAAATCATGTTTGGAAGACTTGGGAACTATACCAAGGGTCTTGTTAGCCAAAAATTGACATTTTGGATGGATGGAAAAGTTAAATTTTAAATCCGAGGTTATTTTGACCAAATATGGGCCCCACACCTATTCTTTCTAATTTTCAACTTTTTGACCAGTAGGTCAAAATGAGCTCAGTTGCATTGAGAGATAAACCAAAGGTCTACATAGAATACAATTGATATTTAGGATCTCCATTCACCATCAAAGTTTTCATCTGAGATCATTTTACTGAAGTTTTTGCCTTGTGGCCATTTAGAACAAGCAAAGACTTCAAAATAAGGAATTTGCCCTAAAAACCAAACAAATTGTCTGGTAACCAACACGTCCGGCCTAGTAAGTCATAAATGACTTGGAGAAGTGATGGAAAAACTCAAATCGAGAATATAAGCATACATATGTCAAATGACTTGAGAAAGCTATGGATAAGCTGAAATGATCATCACTATAGTTTACATGCTTGCATTCCAACTGCTAAACATATCCAGATGCTATGTAACCATACGACATAGGGTCCAATCCATCTTATTTTTCTTCCTCAGAGTGATCAGGCATTTGAGAGGTTCAGGCATTGGTCTTCAAAAGGTGAGAGTCCATACTCTGAAAGACCTACCTTTCATAGTCACTTTATTCTATTTCTTAGACTTGTATAGATCTAGTACTTTCCTATTATCGGGGACATCTGCCAATATATTATTGTCTTTAATTTGGTAGAGGCTTTTGTAGATTACTGTTTCCTTAGGTGTATTGGCTAGATTGCTGACTTTAATGAAATGTTAGATATTTTTTGTGTATTAATTATTGGCCTTAAATTATTTCTATCTTATTATGAGTTTGGGATTTATCCGACCCTTGTGGTTTTTTTGATAATGGTAAGGTTGGGTTATCAAGGCATCCTATGATTTATATGGACTTGAGGTACCCAACGACATGGCCCAATATTTGGGGTATGTCACGTGGGTATCAGAGCTTAGGTTCATGGTCAGTTGGGAGTCCACAAATTCAGGTCAAGTATAGTCTCTTTTATAGGTGTGTAGTGCGCAACACTTTTAATAGAGAAACTATGATACATATAGGATTATTTCTCTTTCTTGAGTTTCAATCTCAAGCAATATAGAGTCTAAGGTCTAGGATTCCTCTGATTTTTATTTTGTAATCTTTTAGATTATGTATCCAAGAAGATCAAATATAAAAGCATGCTCTTCTATCCTAATCAGGGAAAATATTAACAAAGTTTATCTAACTCTTGCGATTCAAAACCTGTCTAGGGTCATGTCATCTGACTGTCCTTGTGGGGTTCCACCAATTCTCATTAACCTCAGTATTGGAGTTGGTACTTCTCCTCAGTCACCTAAAAATGGTAGGCTTCATCACTTCTTTGCTTAATTGGCACAGGTTGGTGGAATAAGGCCTAGGAAAAAGTATTATTCAGGTCTTAGTTTTATCGACATGGATAGTTCTCCCTACCGAAACATATTGAGAGGTATGTATTTTTAGATTGATAATGCTCATAGGGAAAAAGTTACCTAATATTAGGTAAGTGGGGCCCAATTCTTATTCACCTATCCTCCTTATCAATTTTATGGTTGATCATATCATGGTTGTTGTTAGAAAAAAACTGGTGTTGTATGTATGACCAATTATTTCATATGCAATGGCATTATCCTATACTCGTTGCCGCTTGGGCAACACAAAGGATGTTTATTTTTGCTTCTCTTGATCTTACACTAGGGTTGTCGCTTCAATCTTTGAATTTAGTTAAGATCATCTCAATTCTCTTACTATCCCTTGAGATCCTAAGTCACCTTCTACCTCTCTCTCATGATATGTATTATTTGATTTACCCAGGCTCTACTCTGTCTTATGTGACCCTAAATATGACTATGCATCTTAGTTTTTCTCTTGAGTATCTATTGATTGTTATTCTATTTCTACCCCAATAGGAGACTGTGGTAAATATAAAGGTCTATATGGTATATGTGGTATTTGTGAGTGGTAGTAAGACTCTTGTATACTTATTAGAGTTAGACGTGATTGATTTTGGTATCATTCTGGGGTGGATTTGTTATACTCTTGCTGTGGTTCCTTAGATTGTCAGACACGTAGGGTCATGTTCCAATTCCCTAATAAGCTGGTCATTTTATTGGAAGGTGGTTCTTTAGTTCCCAAAGTAAGATTCATTTCTTATCTTAAAGGGTCAAAAATTCATCTCAAATAGGTGTTTCTATGATTTAGTTTGAGTAAAGGTTCTACCTCAGAAGAGCCTTTTGTAAAATCCATTCTCACGATTAATGAGTTTCCCAAGTATCTTCTCGGTGTTCCTTCTAATGGGAATATTAATTTTTGGGATTGATCATATTTTGGACACTCATTTGATTTCTATTCCTTCTTATAGAATGGCTCCGACAGAGCTGAAAAGCTTAAGGAGAAACAAAAACCTCTTAGATAAAGGTTTCATCCATCCTAGTGTGTCTCTATGGGGGTGCTTCCATATTATTTTTGTGAAAAAGGAATAGTTCCCTTTGTATGTACATTAATTATCATCAGTTGAACATAGTGACCATAAAGAATAAATGCCCTCTCCCTAGAACTGATGATTTGTTTGATCAACTTTAGGGTGCGAAGTATTTCTATAAGATTGATCTAAGATCGAGATATTATCATCCTAAGGTTTGGTATATAGATATCCCTAAGACTGCCTTAAGAATATAGTATAGGCTCCATGAGTTTCTTGCCATGTCTTTTAGGTTGACCAATACCTCAATGGAATTTATGTACTTGATGAATAGGTTTTTTAATCTATTCTTTGACATCTGTGTCATTATCGACATTGATGACATCTTAGTCTACTCTAAAAGTTAGGAAAGTCATTTAGATCACCTCTATGTTGTGTTTTAAACTTTTAAGGATTATTATTTGTATGCCAAGTTCTCCTAGTGTGAGTTTTAGTAGAAAGCCATAGCTTTTCTTGCTCATGTTGCCTATCTCTAGTGAAGGGATCATGGTAGAACCCCAAAAGGTATGCTATGGTATGTCTTTTAGTGTCTGGACATAAGGAATCCTTCTTTTATAAAGTGTGTCAGGATGGGACTCATTTATGACCTAGGTGGTTGCGATCGAGCACATTGTACATATAGTGTCATGTCTCTATAGATGTTCTTTCCTAGAGTGGTGTGAGTGGTTTTTGTTCTTTAGTTCCTACGTGACCCATTTTGTGATGGATAGTGGCTCGAGGAGCATGGTTATGTTTTAATGTAGGAACTATAGAAATCACTAAGTGAGGGAGATTCTAGGGTGTTTTTTAGGGTATTATATGGTAGGAGATGTCGTTCTCCCATTTGATAGTATAAGGTTGGTAAGGGTAAGTTGCTTGACCCCAGTCTAGTTCACCAAAAATTGGAAAAAGGTAAAGGTGCTTCATGAGAGGTTGAAAACCCATAAAAGTTGCTGAAAGTCCTATGCAGATGAGAGGATTAGGGACTTAGAGCCTATTGTTGGTGATTGGGTATTCTTGAAAGAATCTTCCGTGAAGGGAGTGATGCAGTTTGGTAATAAGGGGAAGCTTAGTCTATGGTATGTTTCTTCCTACTTTATTATGAGGGGGATTGGCAAAATTTCCTATGCGTTGGAGTTGCCTTCTAGGTTGAGCTCTATTTCTCTTGGGTTTTCAATGTATCTATGTTGCGAAAATGTGTGGGTTATCTTTCATCGTTTGTTCCCTTAAGGGATATTGATATCTTCGGACTCTTTATCCTTTCAGGAGATCTCGGTGAGTATCTTGGATCTGAATGTTGTCCAATTGCAAATGATAGAAGTCATTTTGGTTAAGGTTCTATGGGGAAACCCATAGCCCAAGTAAGCTAATTGGGAGGAGAGGGACATAAAGTCCAAGTACCAATATTTCTGTTTTGTCTCAAACTATAGTTATTAAAGTATGTGTTGATCTTCTTGATTTGACTTATGTCTTGGGTTTATAATAGGTTCGCATCCCTAAATTTTGAGGAACCCAAGTGGGTTTGACAAATGATGGTTTTGAATCCCAAGGATCAATAAAATGAAATAGTTCATTGATGATAATCATGATTTGTGGGCTAAAGTATCCTTGATACGTACTTTGTCCTAATTTGTTTCAGGGATAATTTGATGTGTTATAACATGTTAACTTGTGTTGATACTTTCCTTACCTGTCATTCAAGGTAGAATGATCCTATGTTGGGGAGACTGTAACACCCAAGATCTTGGCTTTACAAAACTTTTTCGTTTTGAGAATGATGACTAAGATAGGATTGGACAAGCCAATCGTAGCATTTGGATACGGGTTGTGTCCAATTTCCCCTTCCCCTCTCGTACCTTAAGAAGGAAAGTAAGGATAGTGCATTTATACCCTAAACACTCTCAAAGTTCATGGAACAAGATTGGAGGCTAGGGTTTGGAGGGTGCTTATTTAGAAGATAAAGAGAAGTCATATTCTTGGTTAATCACCTTTCTTAAGACATGTAACTCTACCCCTTTTAAAATAATTCTAAACCCGTGTATGTCATACTTGGATTAGTAAGTGTACATGGTTGTTTTGAAATCAAATGAAAAGGGTTTTGTTGACGAATGATCTATAATGCTAATTTTTTATTAGACTTGTCTTTATACATCTTATTAATAGTGATTACCTATATGGGTGCTTTTTGTATGTATTTTAATATAAGGGTATTGAGTAACCTAAATTTTGATGATTATTACCATGAAAATAGCCTTGCTAAATATATGCACATAAGGTATTTATGAAAATGTCCAAGTGAATTATCTAGTCATATGCGAGTGATGTTTCGAACTAGGGAAATGGCCCAATGAGCATGACTGATTGATAAATGATATCATAAAGTTATTGTGAGCCATGTATTGTATAATTGAATGACTTTGTTTTAGCAATGATAAATAAGGGGGTTAAATCCTCTAAATATAAAAATGAACTTGATTTGTGAGTTGAGCCTAATGTGGTGAGAAGGTGGTGAATGCTTTATAATGAAATATGAATAGTCATATGGGTCTTTAAGACCGTAAATTGAATTGATTTAAGGAATTTATTATATTGATGTGACTAGTGGATAAATGGATACGTGAAGGTCAAATGTGTTTCAATGGAATCGGACTAGTGAACATGAATGTGTCATGATAAGAATATAATGATTGCGAGTGCTTCGTAAATAGTTGATAAGAACCTCGTTAATCTTGTACTGGAATAGCTTATGGATTTAAATGGGGCGATGGCCCTGTAAGTATAAATGGTTCATAATTGGTATTCTGTTGATAAAGTTAGACATATAATTATTTAAATTATGACTTGTTGATTTGATCTTTAAGAAAAGTGGTTCAACTCCCTATGTTTGAACATAAAAGTGTGTAAGAAACGAAAGTGTGGTATGGAAATGATAATGAAGATTAAATGAGTTAGTAAAAGTCATGTTTACCACTGATTGAATTATATGGATGTTAATGTATGAACTAATTGGTAAAGAGTTCAATTATCATCTAATAATGAAAATGAAATTACTAGTTGTTCGAGTCCCTAGTCCAATAAAATTTCTTATGGTTCGAGTCCCTCTCCAAATGAAATGACTAGTGGCTTGAATCCCTAGTACAATGAAATGGTTTGTGGTTCAAGTACCCTGCCCAATGAAATAAAGTGGTTCAAGTCCCTAGTCTAATGAAATGGCTTGTGGTTTGAGTCCCTCTCGTACAGAGATCTTATGAGATTAAAATACTTTGTATAATGAAATGACTAGTAGTTTGAGTCCCTATTCTGATGAGTTAACTAGTGGTTCGAGTCCCTAGTCCAAGGTAATGACTAGTTTTTCAAGTCCAAAGTCCGATGAGATGGCTTGTGGTTTGAATACCTTGCCTAATGAATTGATTAAACTGTATAATTTGAATAATTGGTTAATATGTTTAAATTGGTTGGATTGGTTTATTTGGTTGGGATTCAGATCCCCACGACTAAGCTAACATAGAAGTTTAAGGTTATAAAATTGGTAATATGGAACATTGAAAGCTCTTTACTCCATGATTTTAAAATGTGTGTTACGACATGTTACATGGTTTGTCATGTTGTGTAACTATTTATACATGTATCTTCAGATATGCCTATACTTGTGTAGATATGATTGTACATAATTATTTGACTTGGATTAAACAAATGTTATATTTTATCCTTATCCATGGGCTACATTCTAGTGCTCCAACCGCTAATCATCTAGGGATGCTATGTCCACACACATCATTGGGGATGGAGCATCTTCTTTTTCTATTACCCAATTATCACGCGTTCTAGATATTAAGGCATTGATCACAAAGTGGTGAGCTTACATTATCCGGAAGACCTATCTTTTATAATCATGTTATGGTATGTCTTTGACTTGTATAGATCTAGTACTTGGCTATTTTCGAAGGCATGTCCATGATATATTATTGACTTCGGTTTGGTAGAGGCTTTTGTGGATAACTGTGGACTTGGGTGTATTGGATAGATTGTTGACATTAATTAAATCTTAGATATTTTCTAAGTATTGACTATTGTCGTTATATTTTTGCTATTTTATTATAAGGTAGGAATTCACCCGACCCTTATGGTTGTTGTGATGATGGTTAGGTTGGGATATCGGGGAAACTTTGGTTTTTGTGGGCTTGAGGTGTCCATACAACATGGCCTAATTTTTGGGGTGTGTCATCTGTAGATACATTTCTTGGGACCTCGGTGCACTCTATGGTTCCATTTGTAGCATCTATATTTAGGAGTACAGAGTTTTTGACACTTATAGAAGATAGGTTTATGGAATGGTTTTGGACTCGCTGGGATATTTATTAGTGTGGAATTTCCTGGATGGCATCCCTATCTATTAAAGCTCCTAGGATTTGAACCTGGATCCTAATTGCCTCACCTGATACAGATGAGACAAGGTCATATTTAAGGTGGTTAATATGGTGACAAAGACTGTCTCTTCATCCAATGTAATCTCTAACTTACCAAAACTTACATATTGGTCCTCGTTAAATCTGGCATTAAGAAAAGAAAGACTCACCACTATTAGTTAGCCTTTTCTTTCGTGATATGTCAGTAATTCGAAAAACACCAATATGGAAATGAGTAAATGAAAGCCTTTTCCATTGTTGTGTAAAATCGTCAATAATTTTAGAGATATGAACTATTCTACTTGAGTTGTGAGAATAGGGTATCAGACAAGTTTTGTTGAAGCAATATATTCCTTAAATCCCTTTGGCTTAACTTGAACAATAAAGTCGATTTGCATCCACAAATTAAACATCTTCTTAACAAAGGTTGAATAAGAGTTCGATAGAGATAGATATGTTGTGTATATTTTATTTTCTGGTGGTACCACATCTATTTCATAGATGTAATCAAATTTAGATGAACTTGATGAGGAAAATGGTAATGTCTTTAAAATAGGAATATTTTTTTATTTTTGGACTATAACGCCTCTATATATTAGTGCTAAAGTTCTTAGAAAAAAAATCAACAAACTTATTTATTCTAAATCTATGGAAAGTAATTACGACACAAATATTTACAAGACTCTGGTTATGACAACTAAAAACTAAGGACTATAGTAACAAAAAGACTATGCCACAAATATTTAAAGGACTTTGATTGTAATAGTGGTAAAGCTAAGACTATGGATAATTTTAAGGCTAAAAACTTCATAAAGCCAAAGTAAAGACTTAAAATGTAAAGTTGGCTCACATACAAAGAACGGTAGTAGATCATATAGAAACACTTTTTGTCCCTCTCCACCGGGAGTGGTGATGGATCTAATAGAGGAAGGCCTCAAGATATGCTGCTCTAATACATGATCCTATCTTATCGGGGCATAATCCTATAGTCCTAGGTAATTACATAGGGATCCAAAGAGAAAAGAACCAAATTAAAGAGCCACCAAATAAAGAGTGGAAGTCTAGTAGAGAATGTCTCCTCAGATGGTTTCTCCAATTATGACTTGATCATCTCAAATCCAGTTTTCCAAGAGATCTATGATGACTCGATCAAGCCAGATTCAATTATCCCAAATTATTATGGTGCAGAAGCTAGAAATTCCTTTCCTCAGCAACCTAAAAATATTGACCCTATTGAGGAATATTTGAAAGATATTAATGACTTCTATTGTTTTAACTTTGAGGAGGACCAACAATAGTCAACCGATACTATTCTTGTAGATGTATGATCTAAAATTAGTGATCACTTTCTGCTGATGAATATATATGAGGAAATGAAAATACATCTATCGATGCTCAATCATATGTCATAGATAGTCCCGAATCTTAATTAGAATATCCTAACGAAGTCTATCCACCCATATTAATGAACAATTCTAAAAATCTAGAGATCTCTAAAGTAGTCGACGACCAAAATGGGATGACTGATGATTCGGTCCCAGAAAGAAATATAGAACTAGCGACAACGGCAATAAAAACTATTGGAACTAGATTCTATACCTTTACTTTCAAAGATGTCAAGTTTTCATATTGGCCTCAAAGAATCCATGACTTCTACCCTTTGATAAAGATGAAAAATTTGGTTGAACGAGAATAATATATGATACTAGCAGAGTTAACCTATAGATTCTCAGGAATTCTCAGAGATTGGTAGAACATGATTGAGATCATGGATAAAATGACTTATCTCACATATCAATCATTTACATTTAATATCAAGATAATGCAAGAATTATTTTGTGGAGATATAGGCCACATATTAGAGAAGTTGCGTCGGCTGCTCTTCTATATGAAGTGCATATCATTTGATGAGATGTCATTCATATCCACTTCTTAAAAATGGAGAAGATCTTCTCAAATCAAGGAATAAATCACAGCCTTAAATAAGCCTTCGTATCATTGCTACAAAATTTCTAATTATCCACTTTATGCAATTACAAAGGATAAGATCAAATCTATAATTGTCCATGAATATTACATAAAAATGGCTTTGTCACCACGACATGAATTTCTATGTCGATTCCATGTTTATGAAACGAAATTGACTTTGTTTACATAATAGCTTTCTAATTTGAATTCTTATCACTCTAAAAACAAACAAATCTAAGGTATGACACTGTACACCTTTTCTCCAAGGATGCTTGAGCGTGATAATGTTATGGGAGAGCCATAAAAAGCCCATTTATGTTATATGGAATAATTATATTTTTACTTTGTTAGCAAGGATCAACTAAGTTATAGAGTGGCAATGTATAGCCATCCCATTAAGCGTTGGGAAGAATTGTTTCATAGAAAACCATCCTATAGAGTTAGTGGATGCATAACACAGTCATAAGGAAGATATTAGGTATCATTTTTGAAAGGTTAGAATATATGGTCTGTTGTCTCGATGAGAGCTTTGATTTTGTATGGAATCCCACCTATATGGCCATGAAATACCTTTCATGTATAAAAGGTCATAGCCTTATTATTGTTGCCAAGTTAATATTACATGTGGTGTCACTCTGTGACGATAATGCAGACCAAGCTAATTTCGCTTCATAAACATGGAAAGAACTTAGAAATAAATGTCGTGTGGTCAAAGTCAACTTCATTTCATGATCATAGTAACTACTTTATAGTTCCATGTAGCATTCAAAATAAAAAAACATTCCTAAGTATTTCTTAACCCCACTACTCTGACCTGAAGGATCAAAGTACCCATAACTTTTAAATAGAGGAACAAGATAGTGAACTTAGCCAACAAATATATTATTGATATTATGAAACTTTACAAGAGTGGGTTTTAGGTGAAGAATGTGATCAATGAATAGAGGTTAATCTCCAAGTTGAGAATGTGATGATCTCAAACGAAAGGACTATACTTTATTTTATAGAAGGAAACCCTCCTTCAAATAAATTTGAAATATAGATAAACTTGAAATAAAATATCACACGTGGACTACAATTCTAGAAATAGTACAACCCTATCCTATTTACTAAAAATAGTCAAGCCTTATCCAATCACACCCTTATATGTATTTACAAAACCTATTTCATTTAAGCTAGGCTCCACTGGCATGAGATGGTCCTAATAAAACAAAATATAAATATATTATTTTCATATGATAGCATGTTCAAGAAGGTGAGTAAGCAACTTGTTGTCAACTTGCAAGAAAGTGGATCAAAATATATAAGCTCCTTGTCAACAAGTGGATAAGAATCTTGTAAGCATTATTAAATAATATGCATAAGCTTCTTATAGGCATCTACCATATACCTAGATATGCAGCTTATAGGCCAACCCTTCTAAGAGGGTAACCCATTTGATAGGGTTTCTTCGAAAACTTGGGAAGGTAATTCTGTGGAGCTTATAGTTAATGGTAATTTCTTCCACAAGTTATCTAACTTTTTCTTTTATTTAATGTAGGATATTTCAATAATGATCTTGTATCCTTCTTATTTTCACCAATCGACATTTTTCTTCCACTTGAGGCTGTCTTGGTTTTCTAAGCTCAGCATAGTGATCTAGCGATGTAACCCTTCCAATTTGATGAATTTTTGAATTCCTCTATGGTTGATATTATTTCATTTCCTGTCAGACCTCATCTCTGTGGTTATGATTGTCGATGTAGTTCATCTTTCCCTATTCCTTTGGCTAAATTTCTTTAGGAATGCATTTTCTCTACTATAAGATAAAGTATTTTACTTTATAGTAATTATTTTCTAAGGAGCATATTGATACGGTAAATTTCCATAGGAGTGTAACTTCAGGCTGATCTTTGACGTCATAGCCAATGATTCCCATCTAATGATAAAGCATAAAAATCAGTGCATCATGGGAATCTTTTAAGCATACATCCCAATATTGTTGTGGCTTAAACCACAACATAAACCGTTCCATAGCTTGTTGGATTTTATCGAAATGAAAGGTCTCACACTTTAACTCCATGAGAATATGGTACTAGTGAACTGGTACAAGAATAATTTTAGGAGTTTTTGCTGGAAGTCATTCGCTAGTTCTATGAACACATGATAGAAAGGATATTTAGGGTATACTCTAAATGGCTTCAATATGGATCCTCCATATTTTGGAATATTTAAAGCTCGTAGAAAGTGGTTCTATCTCAAAGAATGGATGGACCAAAAGGATCCATATAATCGTTGAACAGACCTCAAGGGATGTTTTCTATCATAGAAAACAAAACTAGTGATGTGTAGGCTATGAGAATCTAACTAGCCAGCTTGTTGTTGCCTTCTCTAGTATTAGGTATCAGGTAGAAATCATCCATATAGTTTTTTCTTGATTCATCATATGCATCTATGGAGAAGAGGGAATGTTACTTCAGATTTTCTTCCAGTAAGAACGCTGATACAAGCTCAACCTATTAATAAAGATAGATGCTTGTGTGATAAACTATTTTTTTGAAGAGGTGGTTGAGTTCTTTAACTTTTTGTCATTAGGATAGTTTCTCGTAAAGTGATTAGGATTTTTACAGAT
Source organism: Capsicum baccatum var. pendulum (assembly GCA_030864225.1). Taxonomy (NCBI): domain Eukaryota; kingdom Viridiplantae; phylum Streptophyta; class Magnoliopsida; order Solanales; family Solanaceae; genus Capsicum; species Capsicum baccatum. The sequence goes on along the minus strand of CM061558.1, from coordinate 193,108,251 downwards.
GAAGAAGACATTATCCTTCTTATAGTTTATTTGGGATTCTTCTTTTAAAGTACCTAGTTTTCCTAATCGCCATGGTCTTTTCATCTTGGGGCATAGGCAGTTTGAATCCCATGAACTATAGTTGTTGATTTGACTTTGACTTACAGCTCTAGTAGGGCATTTGGATTTGGTGACAACATTCCTCCTAATGAATTCTCAATAAAGAATTGGGTTGTTTTGTATGATCTATTTTAATATAGATCTCTTTAGGCATATGTTGTCTAAGGTCTATAAAATGGCCTGCCTGATGTATCGTATTTTTGGGTCAATTATAGATTTGAACTACTCCTCTATAATTATCATTATGTGGTCAACTACTATCTTTTAATTACAATGATATGAAGGCTTTCTTAAGGCTGTGATCTCCACCCAGCTCAAAGTATATCTTTTCCATCTTCTAGAAATAGATATCAATGACATCTGCATGAATGATAGGCACTTCATCTCAAAGATTTCCCTATATAGATTCTCTTATTTGTCATCAATGTTTATGCAGAAGACCTCTTGTGGGATCCTGATGTTAAAGGAAGTTTATTAAGATGTTAGATCCGTATTCATATCGATTATCCAAAGTACATTCCACTAATCTTAGATAATTCTTGAAAATTTAGAGTTGAACTAGTAAGGTATCATGTATTTTTCTCGTTCAACCAGTTTTTTCGTTGCCATCCAAGTAATGATTTCTTGGATCTTGTTAGTCTAGGAGAAATTCTTGATATCATTTAGATTGAAGATTTTGATTCCAGTTTTAAAGGTTTGTGCCACTATTACTGGTTCCATCATTCTTTCCAGGATTGTATCATTTGTCATCCCATCTTATTCATTAACTATTGTAGAGACCTCCATCTCCTTGGAGTGGTTCATATATATTGGTGTATTGTCTTTTTAATTCAATTGAGGATTCAAGAGTTTTCTAAATATATTCTCAAGAATGAAAAGTCCTTAATGTATCCATAAGTTGAAAAGCTATCATTGATGTTGACGTATTCATCCTAAGGGTCACCATCAGAAAAAACATTCTTAATTTCCCATATATAGGTTAGTGGGATCAGTGTATTAAATATTTTGATTGCATTTTCGATATTCTTCTATAAAATTGGTATTGTATGTGGCTTATGGATCTAGAACTAGGTTGTCAATGATATCCAAGCCATAAGGATTTGGAACAACTTTATTTAACTGGATCGAGTCTGTGTCTGATCATGATCTAATGATAACCACTTTTTATTAACAAGACCACATGTTTTCAAGGCATTCCATTCTTTGTATTTGTATGGCAGTTCTGATTTATGGATTATCAAGTTTTCATCTAGGTAGGTGATGTCTTTGTTCAAGATTATCATGATTTCTCTGTCTGTGTCCTGTTTGCTAAATTACATATTTCTTCTAGATTGTTTGCTAGTGTCATCGAATTTCGTTACTTCAATGATGGAATCTTTTCTTTCCCATTCAATCTTAGCAATGTTAAACATTTGTTCATCCTGAGAATTTAGAGAGAAAGACAGTGGCATAGGAGAACTAGAATGGATAGTTAAAAGTAGTGGCTCAACTTTGGTATAGAGTATATTTGTGGTGACATAGCGAATAAAGTGAGCTTTTGTAGTGACCTTTGGGTTATCTATTGCTTGAAATCACCATATTTCAGGTGCTAGATTTATTTTTCAGAGAAGCCATTTCTTTATGTTGCTGGTTGAAGAAATGTAACAATGAGGTGTGTGGTGGATATATATCGTACTATAAGGATTGGTCCCTGAGTCTAACTATATATAAGTCCATCATGAAGAGTGGATGCTTCTTCTTTTTTTGTGGTCATTGTTTCTAATTTATGCACTAACTTAGCATGTCTATGTGCAATACTCTTGAGGGATTTACTGATGCTGGATAATATTCTATTCTGGAACATGGTACTTCTAGATTACCAATTCAGTCTTCATTCATGTTATTTTGGGGAATCTTCTTTCCCATTGGTAGGATAATATTTTTTTCTAGTAACTTTAGAGCATGGCTAACGTTATCCTATTCAAATGTTTATTTTGGTGGGAAGTCATCTAAGTCACTGGTTCTTTTGCATTACTTTTAGTCTGGGTGGTTTTATTTTTTGATGGAGTGGGTGAGGTATCCTCTTGGACCGTCGTTTTGCAATTCATTCTCTACGGGTAGTGTTTTCAGAAAGGACATTTGTGCCCTATTTTGTTGCGGCTTTCATAATTAAAATATTTTATCGAATCATGCTTGCTCATAAACTTCTTGAGGAACTAGGATATAACTTTTAGGTTTTCTATGGAAGGTTGGTTCATGTAGATAGAGAAGCTCATCTTAGGAGGCTTTTTTGAGATGTGAATGGTCCAAACTGATAGTGATTGTTTTGTTGCTTCGGGACAATTTTTGTACTATAATTCCAAACATCAACATATACCTCTCTGATCTGAATCTAACGGAGGTGTTGAAGATCTATGTCCAAATTTTTGGTGTTCCACAATCTAGTGATGCCATCCAGGCCACTCTAGAATAACAAATAGCTTGGCGAGTCTAGAACTATGTTATTGATCTATTCCTTCCAGGTGCAAAAAATATTTTGTTGCTTAACATAGATGCCACTAATGGAAAAACCTAGTGTACCCAGATCCCATGATAAATGGCTAGATTTGAACTTGTCAAAGTAATCCCACACTCATGCGTCATAAATTACGAGATATCGAGAGATCACCCTCAAATTCTCCAGTCACTAAACCAACCTTTTCCAAAAGAATAAACAACACAATCACTATCAGTTTCGACCACTCACATATCTAAAAGCCTTACAATAGGAGCTTCTCTATCCATATATACCAAACAATTATGGACAACCCAAAAGTTATTTTCTTGTTCCTCAGCATCTTCATGATCAATAATTATTGGATTAAATCTTTCAATCATTAAGACTACAATAAAATATGGCTGAAATATCCTTTCTCAGGACCCTGCCCATGGAGAATAAATTGTGATTATACCATATGCCAAGAGGATATGTCACCCACTTGATCATATAATAAATCTATCTAAACTAAAAATAAACCTACAACTAATATGTTCCTTATGTACTCAAGGAACTAGTAACATAGATAACTTGCCACTAAGTAAATCTTTCAAAAAGCATAACTTAAGACATTCTCCAAAGAGACTAGCAAAAAATGTTATCATACTAATTGGAGAGAAATGTACCTTAGAAAAATGGAAGAAAGACTCAATTGGAAATTTGAAAATTTCATGTGCAAGGAAAGTATGATATCCAACATATGCCAATCTTTGATGAGTTTTGCTCGTAAATAAACTAATTTTGGTGCACGTAGTGGAAGCAATGGACAAAAAGTAGAATAAACATTAACTTAGCATGATGAACTTATCCACCAATTAGAGCTCATGCTCCAATCCCTTTTGTATGATATATGTCAACTAGGAACCTCATATTCATATTTCTTAGACAAAATACAAAAACAATGGATTCTATTAATGAATAAATCCAGTACCTAAAATATGATGGTTCCAAACCTTATAGAGCACAAAGCTCACCGCTATAGCAAACCTTATTCCCGAAGTCGCCCCAAACATACACTTAACCAAATATAAGCCACAACATTCCCATTATTCCTATTTTTCTCATTTTCCAATGTATTTCTCTCCAAAGCCTCTAGATTAACAAGAGTTCGACATTGTTAAGCTTGCATGGGAATGAAAAGATATCATTGCTGCAAGAAAAAAAGCTGATGTAGTCTACAAGCATTCCAAAAGAAAGATAGTATTTGGAAAATAGGACAAAGACAGAAAAAATGATGATCTTGGACCATGACATTACCTTCCCATATAACAACCTAATAATCTATAAATTCGAAGTTTCATACAAAGACAAAGAATGAAACCGTTACCGAAAATATGGTCTTCTTAAACCTAAGTGGTTATCAATACATCGTGATTCAGACGCTAACTAGATACTTACAAATCAAATTGTTCCAAATCTATATGGATTTGATATCAGTGACAACCTAATTCCAAGTCCATAAGCCATAGACGATCTTGATCTTGTGGAAGAATATCTAAAATAATGAAGATACTTAGGATGAGGATCCCATTAATCCTTATATGGGAAAAGAATAATGTTCATACAATGGTGACCCTTCAGAAGAATACTCGAACACCGGTGATAACTTTCTGGCTGATGGATATATTGAGGACATTGAATACTATATTTATTCTTTAGAATAGATTGATGACACACTTGAATCCTTAATTGAATCTCTGGAAGAAGAATATCCACATTTAATAATGAACCACTCCAAGGAACTAGAATTCTCTGAATTTGTCAATGACTAAGAAGGCATGACAGATGATCCAATCTCAAAAAAGAGGTCAAAACCAGTGATGACAGCAAATAAAATTATTATAACTCGATTAGACCCATTTAATCTTGATGTCATCAATTTTTCAAAATTGTCTAAGAGGATACAAAGAGTCTAATCTTTAATATCAATGAAAAAACTGGTTGAACAAAAAAATACATGGTACTATTAGAGTTCACCTTTAGATTTTTCAAAATTCATAGAGATAGGTGGAACACGCTTGGTATCATTGATAAGAATGTTTATTAGATATCTAAAAATGTTCCCTTAAATATTAGGATCCTACAAGGCTTATTATATAGAGACACCAGAATCAGACAAAAGAAGCTATGCAGCTCTTCAAGAAGAAAGGCTTATTGATCGACAGAGATGTTATGGACATCCACTTCCAGAAGATGGAAAAGGTATAATTTCAATTTTATATATATATATATATATATATATATATGAAATACCATCTTGTAGAATAACCTCCGATCATCATTGTTGAAGATGTTAGCTGGCCACAAGATAATGGTTCTGGATGAGAAGTTCAAATAAAAAATCATCCCACAAGTATGATTAATCAAGAAAGCCATCTTCCAGGACTTGGACATCATATGTACAAAGAGATTTGTACAAAAGCAGATCATTTAGAAAAACTGAAATTTTGATCGAGCATGCAGCAGGAGTAATCTTGTCACCAAATCCAATTGTCGCTACTTAATCCATAAAGCAATGTCTAAGAAATAGTTATAGTTCAAGAGGTTTGAACTACCTAGCAATACAAATGATAAGAACGAGGAGATCATGTAAATGAATCATTTCATACAAAAAAAACTTGATTAACTATAAGAAGTAGAATGGTTGTTTCATCTGCAACATGCCTAGTTACTTTGTAATAAATTATCCTCAATCTAAAAAGTTGAAGGAATTTGTCCACCTCTTTGAAGAAATAACTGATCATACAGGCACATATCTCAACATAGAGTACGACCTTGAATATGTCCTCTCCCTATAAGAAGAATCAATAAAGGACACCCTCTTCTCCATAGACAAAAGTAGGTGAAATCTATACAAAAGATCGTCACCTAACATCCAATACAAGAGAAGCCAACCATAAGTTGTGCTTTAGGTTAGAGTAGCGGGCTAAGAAAACATTTAGTCTAGTCTATTTATTATGCTTGGAACATGGAACTATAAAGTACATTCGCTGGTTATGAAAGTAATTTTTTGTTTTCTATATGACATATATTTGTAAGTCCTTTCGATGTTTATGAAATGAAATTTTCTTGGTCTGTATGATAGCTTTCAAATTTTCTTTCTTTCCTTTTTTTAATCATGAAAATCTAAGGAATAACTTAGTATACCTTTGTTCTGAAAATTCTTTATGGTGATAAAGTCAATGGTAAAGCCTCAAAAATCCCATTTATGTCATATAAATTGTATCTGGACTAGGTTACCATGGATTTACTGTGTGTAACGACTGGAAAAGACAAGCCATTCTATTGAGGTTGAGAAGTCTTTATTCATGTCAAACCATTCTATGGGGATTCATGGATACGTAGCCCGAAGATATTTTGTGCGAATAAAACCTTTGATTTCGTATAGCATTCCACCTAAATGAATGTGAAACCATCTATCATGTTGAAAGGTTAGAATCTGTGCTCTATGGTGTCGATGGGAGCATTAATTTCATATGGTGTGCTGCTACTTTGATGTGAAACTATCTTTCATGTTAGAAAAATTATTGCTCTATTGTTATTTCCTAGTTAATATTCCTTTGGTGTCACTCCTTTTTTATTTGTTAAGATCCATCTCCACACCACGTAGGGTGGAGGAATCAAGTATTCATATAAGATCAACTATCGTTGTTTGTATGATAGCCAACTTTATGTTTTAAGTCCTTACAAAATTTGTACTAAGTTGTTATCCTAAAAACAATCCATAGTCTTTACTTTTCATTATCATAACCAAAGTTTTGTACATATTTGTGTCGTTGTCACTTTCAATAGATTTTAGAACAAATAGTCTATTGAGTCTTTCTCTTAGTTCTATAGCACAAATACATCAAGGCTTCATTATCCAAAAACCTATAAGGATATGTCAATCTCGGATCCTTTATCTTCTTCTTCAAATAAGTCTAGTCCATGTATATTTTTAGCCAGATTAAATATGTCTCCAAACCTTACTAAAACACTGTCATATAAATATGACTACCTATACAAAGTGGATGTGCTATCACTAGGACAGAAAATATCCATAATATATCTACCTCTACTCAACCCCTACTCATCCTATGTATTGAAAGTGTATAATCAGTGGCTACAAATTCATTCTCTGATATAGGAAATAGAAAAAGGAGTTAAAGAATATATTGATGCATCAAAACATGATTAGCATCCCAATTAATGACGGAGGTTTTTCCACAATAGTGGAAAACCCAATGCTTCGCCCATATCTATTTTTGTGATTTTAGGGTCGCATTGACTCACAAAAGAAAAGGCCAGAGAGAAGTGGCACATCTTTCTCTTTTTGATACCAGATATAAAGAAAACCAACATACTGATTTGGGTACCTCAAAAATCATATTGAATACCGGGATAGACTTTTTTATTATATTCTAAAACTTCAACATGTCCCTCTCTAATTTATATCTGACTAAAATATTGAAGTTCCAAGTTTATATTCTTCGAGATCTATAAGCCAGAGATTCCATCAACTGAACACTACATGACTAGTTAGCTTGGTGGTCCCCAAACAATGCTATCGATCACAAAAATACTTTGTTACTAAACATATATGCCACCAATGGAACCACTTAGTTCACCTAGATCCTAAGACAGATACCTCGAGATGAACTTGTCGAAGTACTCCTACACTCATGGGCCACAAATAACAAGAATATAAGATGCAATCCTCAACCTCTCTAGTCCAAAGAATAGAACTTTGCCAAACAATGTGATAATCTAGTCACAATCAGTTTCGACCAGTCATATCTTAAAATGACTCCCAAAATGACCTTTTCTATCCATATGTACTGACCTTTTGATGAGCTTTCAAATATGGAAAACCCAACGAGTATATTTTAGTTTCTTAATAGTTTCACTAAGCATGACTAGATTACATATTTCAATCATGAGGGACGAAAAAACATATGGCACAAATGTCCTTTCTTAGGACACTGCCCATGGTAAAAGAATTCAAATTCTATCAAGTAGCAAGAGGATTTCTCACTGACTCCCAACTAAAATAAAACCACCAAAACCAAAAATAAGAATGCAACTAGTATGTTCATGATGATCCCTATAGGTTACATTCACTACAACGACATCCTAGTAAATAAAACCTTTGAAAAGGATAACCTGCGCCAAACTCCAAACATACCAGAACAAAAATGTTATCCTTCAAATGGGAGAACAGATTCCCCTAAGTGAAGTAGAAGCAACTCTTAGTTGGCAATCTAAAAATGCGATGAGCCAAAATAGAATCTTTTCTAGCATCAACAAATCCCTTAATAGTATTTCTCACACAAAGACTAGGTAAACAAAGTTGAAATAATGTCCAAAAAGGCAAAATAAGTATCTACTAAGCATGATGGACATATCAGACAGTTAGAACTGAAGAATCCAATCATTATAGTATGATATATGTCAACTAGGTACCTCACTATCACATTTCTTCGACCAACAACAAAACAAAATAACTTATCTAAAAGAACAAATCAAACACCTAAAACACTATTGTTTCGAATCATAGGGAACCAAAAGATCACTACCAAAGACAGCGCTATTCCATAGATAGACACAAACATACTCTCTACAAAAGATAAGCCACATCTATCCCATTATCCATTCTAGTTCTCACATGCCTATGTCTTTCTCTACAACATCTCAGGACGAATAAGAGTTTGACATTGCTATGCTTTCATAGGAATGAAAAGATACCATCACAACAAAAAAAATATATTCAACCCATAAGTACTCCATATGGAAGATGGAATTTAGAAAATAGACACAGACATAGGAAACATGATAATCTCAGACCACGACATCACCTTCCCAAATAACTACTTTATAAATTTCCTTATAAAGATAAAGAATGGAAAACCATGCTAAAAAAAATCTTGTTAATTACGAGGGCTTATCATCATATCGTGATCTAGACAATGACTCAATACTCTCGGATCAAGTTTTTCCAAATTTTCATGGCTTTGAAATTAATGAACACAAAGTTCTAGATCCACAAGACATAGATGATTTTGATACTATTAAAGAATATTTAAAAGTTAATGAAGATATTTAGGACATTGATCCCATCGACCCTGATATGCCAAATGAAGAATCTTTATTCGATGGTGACCCGTTTGATGAATAGTCCAACAATAATAATAATTTTCCAACTGATCAATACATCGAGGACAACAAATAATCTATTGACTTCCAAGAATATATTAACGATACATATAAATCCTTAATTAAATCTCCTAAAGAAACCTATCCACCTATCTTCATGAACAACTCCAAGGAGTAGAGGTTTCTAAAGTAGTCAAACAGAATGGTGGATGATACAATCTTTAAAAGAAGGTTGGACCTAGAAATGACAAAAAAAGAATACCATTAAAAAACAATTCCATACCTTCACACTCAAAGACATCAAGGTTTCATTCAGTCCTAAGATGATCCAAGACTTCTATACTTAGATAGCAATAAAAAATCAAGTTGAACGAGAAAAATAGATGATACTCTTAGAGTTTACCTCCTGATTCTCTGAAATTCTCAAAGATTGGTGGAACTTACTTTGGATCATTGATAAGAACACTTATGTTACACCTCAATACATTTTCTACAATATCAGGTTCCTGCAAGAGGTCATTTGCGGTGATATAAGCCACAGATAAGGGAAGTTGTGTAGGCATCCTTTTGGGATAAAGCGTATATCGTTAGACAGATATTTCATTGATATCTATTTAAACAAGATAAAAAAGATCTTCATGGAGATATCAAAAGATCATAAACTAAAGCTAGCCTTTACATCATTATTTCTAAAGATGTTAGTCTGCCACATGAAGACGATTGTAGAGGAGAAGTTCAAATCCATAATTATAGCATAATTAGGGTACATTAGGAAATCTATCTTCCAGGCTCTCACAACATATGCCCAAATAGATATATACCAAAGAAAATTGTCAAGAACAACCAAGTTGTTAATTGAGCATGCAACAGGAGTAATCTTTTCACGAAATCGTATTAGCCCTACTTGATCCATGGAGTGAGGTCTAAGAAATATTTATAGTTTAGGAGGTTTAAATTGCTTAAAAAAAGTTATAGTTCCAATGGAACAATTATCCATGAAGTCTATCAAGAAATAAAAGAATATTAACCACTGTATGAAATTAGGAGAGATATAGTCACCAATACCATCAAAATTATATGATTGAAAGCTTCCCTGTAAAAATGTAAAGATTCATTAAACATAAAGATTTAGTTTACCAGATCACTAAAGTAGATCTTGGAAGACCAAGAATGCATTAAGAAAAATCATGATGTTTATTTGTTGATGGAAGACAAATACAAAATCTTATCACCAAAACTGTAGAACATTGTCTAAAAGATGATGCCAAATGACATGTGCAAGAAATTACCATTATCTGAAAGCTCTATAGAATTACCTTCCTAAGTTTACCATGAAACCCTCTTAGATGGGTTACTTTCTCAAAATGGTTTTCCCATAAGCTTCCTATATAATACTTAGTAGATACCTGTAAGGAGCTTATACACCTTATTGCAAGAACCATGAATGTTGTTATCCACTTATTGGCAAGAAGCATATAAGCTTTTGATCCATCTACTTGCACGGTGACAATAAGTTGCTTAGTCACCAGCTTGCATATGTTATCACATGCCAACAATGTCTTTCTATTTGGTTTTACTAGGCCTACCACATGTTAGTAGAGATCGACCTGAATAAAATAGGACATAAATATATCATAGAAGTGTTTTCCCAGATAGGGATTTATTATTTTTATTAGATAGAATAGGGCTTTAGTATTTTTAGAATAATGAACCACGTGTGACATTTTATTTTAAGTTTATTTGTATTTCAAGATTATTTGTAGTAAGGTTGTCTTTCCCTATTAAAGAAAAAGTAGGCCTTTAGTTTGAGATCATCATGTTGCCCACTTAGAGATTAATCTATTTACTTAGATCAAGTTTTCCACCTAAAACAATCTCTTATAAAGTTTCATGATATTAATAAAATATTTGTTGGCTAATTTATATCTTTTAATACTCTCTTCTAATAGGACGGGTACTTCGATCATTTAGGTCAGAGTAGTAAGGTAAGCAAACACTTAGGGAACTCTACTTGTTGTGATTGGTATATGGAATTCTAAAGTACATTCGTTGATTGTGAAATGACATTATCTTTGCCCATATGATATAGATTTCCATGTCCTTTCTATGTTTTTGAAATGAAATTGGCTCTGTCTTCAGAAAAGCCTTTTGATTTATTTTTTTCTATAAACACGTAATCTAAATTATGGCATAGTATACATTCGTTCCACAGACTCTTCAGGGCCATTAAAGATCCTTGAAAAGCCCGTTTATGTCATTTAAGGAACAATTATATCTATAGTAGGTTACTAAGGATATACTGTGTTCAAAGACTTTTAAAGTCAAGCCATCCTATTGAAGTTGAGAAGTCTTTCTTTTTTGAAAACCATCCTATAGGGATTAGTGAATGCATAGCCACATTCATAAGAAAACTATTGTATGCCAATAAAATCTTGGACTTCATATGGCTTGCAACTTATATGGATGTAAAATTGTCAATCATGTTGAAAAGGTTAGAATCTATTATCTATGGCGTCGACTAGAGCTTTGATTTAGTATGGTGTGCCATCTACATGGTTGTGAAATATCCTTTCATATTGAAAAGTGTAGATCTTTCTTGTTGCTGATTTTATATTACTTATGATGTCAATTTATTCCCTATGATTCCTATCTATTTTAAGTAGACTTTGAATTGCCTTAATTTTGGTAGAATATTTATAACAAGCAAAAGCATACTAGTAGAGAAAGAGATAAATGAGCTTAAATTTAGGCTCAATGAAGAAGAGGTAAAGTTTAATGCTTTTCAATCAATTAAACAACAAAGAAACATGATGTTGTTTCTATTATCGATAATATGGAAGAAAGTGATGTTGACGTACCTATTGAAGAAAGATTAGATGTTTAAACTCTGGCAGCAGCATTAATAAATTTTGATGGGGATGGAATTGATGAGTACAATGAAGGAATTTTTGCATTAACCATTATAGGATCATATTAATATGCCCCAAAGAATTTGTACTTGGACTAGAAAAATTAGTCAAAAAATCTAGCAAAACCATTTATTGAAGAGACACCAGTGCTAGAGTTGAAAGAATTGTCAGGTCATTTAAGGTATATGTTCTTGGGTAAGAAAATATTTTTCTAGTAATTGTTTTCATGAACCTAGTTGAATCACAAGAAAAGGCTCTTTGATCAGTATGAAGGACATCTAAAAAGTGTATTGGGTGGACTATCCTAAACATCATTAGCGTTCTTCTAGGTATTTAGACACACAAGTTTGAATTAGAAGAATACTTCATTCCTACTATTAAACATTAATACAACTTAACACACCAATGAAAAAGGTGGTAAAAAGGCGATAATAAAGTGGATTGATGGAGGAGTGGCTTACCCAAACTCTTACAAAAAGTGGGTAAGCCTGGTAAAGTGTGTTCCCAAAAAAGGAGGCATAACTGTACTAGCCATTGAGAAAAATAAGTTGATTCCACTTAGGTTGGTGATTGGATGGAGTGTTTGTAAGGATGACTAGAATTTAAATTCTTGGACAGTTAGATCATTTTCCAATGACCATTATAAAGGATATGCTAGATCATTTAAAAAAAAGGTACGGGTATTTCTTCTTAGATGGATTATCAAGCTATAATCAATAATTAATAGAACCTAAAGATGATGGAAAAATAATTGTAATGCCCCACAAAATCCTTTTTCAGTCTGAGCCTTAGAGCATATTGGGTAAAGAGATAATTCTAGTCAAAATGTTTCAAAAATATCCTCCCAAGTTTGAAATACTTTTGAGTCATGTGGGAATCTATTTGACCATGAATTGAGATTATAGAAGTCCCCTAACTCATGTCGAGTTGAAAGTTTTCCTATCGTTCAAGTTTTAGTGACCGTAAAAATTTATGTCAATTTTAATCAACTATAACTCATTGTATATTCAGAACTGGGTGTCTTTATATGTATCAAATAAAGATCTTTGAATTATATTTCCAACGATACCAATTTTGTCTAAAACTGATATCGGAGCAAAGAGTTATCCCCATTTTATTCGAGCATGTCAAGCTGGAAAATGGTGACGATGTTTCTTACGGACTATAGCATTTTTGATGACCTTTTTGACGACATCGTCACATTCTGAAAACATTTCTGATAACGACGTCAGCCCTAGTAAGAAAATCAAGAATTTGGACACCTTTGGTGATGACCATTCGTGATGGCCTATCACGGACCTAATGGCCTGTCACGAAAGGCGTCAAGTATATTTTTCCAGTAATTCAAGGGCATTTTTGCAACGGTATTTTGGTCATTTCCCTCCTTTTTAGCCTCTATAAATATGACGAACCCTCATTCAAACCCTAATTCAATTATTTTCTTTTCCAATTTTCTCAAGTATATCTAGGGTTTCATTTAAGAACCCTAATCTTCAAAAATTCATCCATAAATTCTTCAAGGTTTCTTCAAGAATCAAGTTCCTCATAGAGTGGACTTCAATAATTTATTTATTTCAAGTGAGGATAAAGTTTCAAGTACTAATGTTCATCCAATTTCAAAGGTTAAGGTATGTAGATGTTGATTATTGTGTTCCTTTCATCCAAGAAGCTCAAGAACCCATTTTAAAACAAAATGATTTTTATTTTTATGAGTTGTTAATGATTTGTATGAGTTGAAATGGATGTTTAATGTGTTGTTGAGTTTTGACTTATGTTTGCCTACAAAATTTATGAGCTTTCAACCAAGTATGTGGAATTCATGTGATGTTTGTGATAGACCTTTTGAAGTTATTTTTCCATTTGATGTGTTCATAACTTTTGGGTGTAAAAATATTTGAATAAGTGAAGAGCATTCCATATATGTTTGATAAAGAACTTAGGTGAAGCATAAGGGTCACTATAGTATGTTGAATAGGAAACACCACATTGTGATCTAGTCTATGCATGCCTAGTGTTTGATAAAATGCCTTAGTGAGTGAAATGTGCCAAGATAGCATAAAATTTCCAAGTAGGTTTAAAATGGATCATGTCTAGTGGTTGTTGAAAGACCCAAGTGAACAAGTTGAGATATGATAGTTGTAAATTCCCCTAATTATGTGCTCTTCATATATGTTAAGCTTTTAATTCATTCCAAGTAGTTAGCCAGTAAGTTATGAAGTGATAGTATAAAGTCTCCCCAATCCATGGGATATCCAAACACATGTGAATATTGATATAGATATGAAATAGCTAAGGTAAAACCTTGTTGAAGGGAGTAAAATATAGTAGCATATTTCTCCTACGTTATTATATGATTATGATTCTGAGATTCTTAAAGTGACTCCTTTGGGACTTTGATGATGAATAGACATCTGAGATCCTTAAATGCTTGAGGTAATGCTTAATGACTGTGAATAAACATATAGACTAATTCCTAAATTACTTGTGAAGATGCTTGAATAATTGTGATGATGCATGAATGCTTATGATGATGAATGAATGATGATGCTTACTTTTATGCTATCGATTCCTAGGGGTATTTATACCGAAAAATAGAGCTGTTATCTAGAGCCCATGTAAGTTTCTCAATAATTCCAGTTGAGCCCTGATTCTTAGAACTCACTGAACTATAGAACTCTATATCCTCAGGCAAGTGGGAAACTTAAGATAGCTTAGTAATCTCAGAAATCTCTATAATTCTATATCGATAGTAATCTAGCCTTAGTCTTGTAATCATCTCAGATCTAATAGTATTCAAGTCATTCCACTTTAATCTTAGAAGTTATTTGAGTAATCTATTCAAGCTCTGTATTGTCAGACAGATACTATGATTTTATGTATTTTCCATTAGATACGAAACAAAGTAATATCAACGTAACTTAGTGAGATCTTTTGAGAAACATGATTAGTATCTGATTCAGTTCAGTTGTGTTTAGTTATGAATTTCGTCAGAGTCTTTTAGTTTAGAGTAGAAACTAGCACAGAGCGAGCTCAAGGATGGGAACTCACCTACTAGTAGAGGGTGTGATACTTAGATTCAATCTTTGTGCTCAAGAACTACATAGCCAGCGTAGATTGATACATCATACCTACTAGTTGAGGGTAAATAAGAGACATCATACCTGTTAGATGAGGGTAGATGAGGTTGCTTGACCTGTTAGATAAGGGCTCTACCATTCTCATCTGAGCACCTAATAGTTGAGAGTCACATAAAGATAATTCATATAAAGAATATGTCGTCACTCATAGCAGGATATTGGCACCCTCCCAAACTGGGGGTAGAGTTTGGACCACACCTATGGTAGGTTAGGGCAGGTTGGTTAAGTTGCTACTTCCCAAAGTTTCAATTTAACATTCAGTTTTAGTTTCAGAATCAATCTTCAGAAATTACGACTATCAGATACAGTCATCTACCTTTATAAGGAACTCAGATAGTTCCATTGATTCATGGACCATCCCGATAGATAGACGTGGTCACATAAATAGTTGATTCACTTCATACTTAAAGATATACCACCAGACAAGTCTTATCACAGTATCAGATTTTTATTGATTATTCTTGTCATCAGATTTGGATAAAATCATACTTTTTATCCTAGATAATATCTTAAAAAACAATTTTTTAGCAAAGTTGATCTCTTATTCTGTCAGTCAAAAGTAGTAAGCCTAGAGTATAGCCTTTGATGTAAGCATATCTAGATCCTCAGTTATCAGTATCAATAGAGTCAATGATTTAGTATCTCAGTGTCAGTAGTATGTTCAGTTTGTAGTAAAGTGGTATGGGAGTTTCAGTATCTAGAGTTGCGATGATTATGTTCATGTTCTATGTATTCATGTATGTGTTCTCATGTGCCATCGTTCATGATTATTAAGTTTAGATATTGTGCATGCATGAGCCCTTTCATTAGCCTACCTCATCTACATACTCGGTATATTCCTGTACTTATGCATTTGCACTATGGTGTTTTATTTAACATCGTTGGTTCAGAGGCATAGGATCTAGATTATCCTTAGCAGTTTTGTCCCATCAGCAGCAGTAGCAGTGAGTCCTCTTCTTTTGAGGACGAATTTTACTTTACTATTATTGTTTAAGATTTTTTTTATTTTCAGTTGACAGAGTTAGTTGGGGTCTTGTCCCATCAAATCCACAGTTCAGACAGTTTAGAGGTTTTTTAGATGAATGTATTAGCATTCATTTTTCAATTTTGAGTATGTATAGATGTTTTAAACCTTATGGAAAGTTTCCATATTTATTTCAGATATTAGGTAGTGTACAGGTAGAGATATTAGAAACGGGTTAGATTGTGGTCCTTCGTGTTCATATGCACCGTGTGATATCTTGCAATGGGATCTCGGGGCGTTATAAACTTTGTATCAGAGCCTATAGTTCAAGAGTATCCTAGGGAGTCTAAAAAGACACATCTAGTAGAGTCTTGAACATGGGTGTGTAGCACACCACACTTCTGTATAAGAGGCTATAGAACATTCTTATGAGCAGTTTCTCTTCTTTCTGTGATCATTTCATGTGAATGAGCATAAGCTCAACTTGATCCTTAGTCTAATCCACCTATTCTTTCATTTACTGAGTATGCCTCCTCATAGAGACTTTGTGCACAGGGCTGATGATCAGCCACCTCAGCTAGTAGATTCTGAAAATAGGAGTGTGCCACATGCAGAGTTTTGGGAAACTTTCTAGGAGCTATCCCAAGCGGTGACTAATGTTCATGGTAATCATCAGGCTACAGTCCCACCTTAGCAAGATGGGGGAATTCTGTTGCAGCCAGGATTGGAAGCTTCATGAAAATGAACCTGCCCAATTTCTTTGGGTCAGCAGTAGGTGAGGATCCGTAGTTGTTTCTTGAGGAGGTAAAGAAGATCACCTATATTATGCATATATCACAGGAGGAGAGTATTGAGTTAGCATCTTATAGGTTGGAAGATATTACTCATGATTGGGTAGTGATGTAGGAGAAAAGTAGAGAGGAGAATGCAGCTCCCGTGACTTGGTAAGAGTTTCAGAGTGCCTTTGTAGATAGATTCTTCCCACTAGAACTGAGAGAAGATAATCTAGAAGAGTTTATCAATCTAAGTAAAGGATTCATGATAGTAAAACAGTATTGTCTGAAGTTTAACCAATTAGATATGTTTGCTTCCGACTTGATAGCTGGCCTTAGAGCGAGTATGAGTAAGTTTTTGACTGAGGTATCAAGTGATGTGTTAAAAGAGGGTAGAGCTGCCTTTCTCAATAGAGATATGGATCTTTCTAGTATAATGATTCACATACAATAGATTGTTGCGAATAAGACAAAGGAGAGAGGCAGAATGAGTATGAGAGCCAAGACAGGTAGTCGTGGTTTCTCACAGTCAGGGTCTCAAAGTGGTAGAAGTTCTTTGTATGGTTGGATATTTTTAGCTCCAACTCCATCTTCAGCTAGTGTACTCAAACTTGTGTTATGGGGATTTAGATTTGATAGAACGCTAAGCTCCAAAGCCCAGAGTAGTACTAGTGGTGTTCTTACCTACAGTAGTGTGAAGAATATGGTAAGAATCATAAGGGTGTATGTTGAGCCGGTAGTGATGTGTGATTTAGATGTGGTGACACTTGTCACAAAGTTTGAGACATTCCTAAGCTAGATCCCCGAAGTCATTATAGTCATCCTTCAGCTCATAATAGATTGTATGCACTCTGGGCTTGCCTTGATCGAGAAAGATCCCCTGAAATTGACTCGGGTATGTTATGAACCCTTCATCTTTATGTTATGCATTGATAGATTCTTTTATCTCATTTTGAGATTATATGTTATCACGAGTCATGCATAAGTTTCAAATCATGATCAGTCAACTATGACCTAGTCTATAGGTGCCCCGCGCACCGCTCTAGTATTTTAGTGAAGTATGTTTAGAGGGACATAGAGTCCCAAGGGGGAGATACCCCATGGTATTATTATGTTTCATGCCATTAGATTCATCTTGATGCATGTTCAGATTTTCCTTATAAAGTTAGCATCAATCATTGTTTCATATACGTTCAAAAGTCAGCTTAGCCAGATATTCGTGCATTAGATATACACATTTAGTAGAAAGAGTTCAGCTTGTGAGCGTGTGTTAAGTCATGTATTTTTGAGATTATCCCAGATATGAGTCCATGCATCAGATATGCATGTGTATTATGAGAATTCAACTACGAGTTTCATTAGTCGAGTATTCCTTACATCATATATTCATGCCCAGTGTGAGAACTCTGTATGTCAATCGTTCCAGTTGGGTAGTACCGATTTGAGATGTTTCCATTTGATGAATAAGTTCTTTTGATCCGTAATTTCAGTCTATAAGTGACATTTGAGGATGAATTTTTTCAAGGGGGAAATAATGTAATGCCCCGCAAAATCCTCTTCCAGTCTGAGCCTTAGATCATATTTAGTAAAGCAAAAATCCAAGTCAAAATGTTTAAGAAATATCCTCCCAAGTATTAAATAATTTGAATCATGTAGGAATCTATTTGAGCATGAATTAAGATCATAGAGGTCCCATAACTCATGGTCGAGTTGAATGGTTTCCTATTGTACAAGTTTTAGTAATAGTAAAAATTTGGGTCAACTTCAATCGACCATAACTCGTTGTATTTGAATAACTGGGTGGCTTTCTATATGTTAAATTAAATATCTTTGAATTAGATTTCCAACAAAGCCAATTTTTCATAAATACGATATCGGAGCAAAGAGTTATCCCCATTTTTTTCCAACATGTGAAGCTAGATAATGGTGATGACGTTTCTGATGGTCTATCACATTTCTAATGAACTTTTTGATGATGTTGTCACATTCAGATAACATTTATGATGACGTCATCATACATTTTATAAAAAGCAAGAATTTGGACCCCTTTTGGGACAACCATTCGTAATGGCCTATCACGGACCTGACGACTTGTCACGGATGGCTTCAAGTATTTTTTTCAGCAATTCAAGGGCATTTTTGTAAGGTTATTTTGGTCATTTTCCACTATTTCTTGAGCCTGTATAAATATGAGGAACCCTCATTCAAACCTTAATTCAATTATTTTCTTTTCCTATTCCCTAAAAAATATCTAGGATTTTACTTAAGAACCCTAATCTTCCAAAATTCATCCATAATTTCTTCAAGGTTTCTTCAAGAATCAAATTCCTCATAGTGTGAGATTAAAAAATTTATTTATTTAAAGTATGGATAAAGTTTCAAGAACTAAAGTTTATCCAATTTCAAAGTTTAAGGTATGTAGATGTTGATTCTTAGGTCCCTTTCATCCAAGAATCTCAAGAACCCTTTTTAAATCTAAAAGATTTTTATGTTTATGAGTTGTTAATTATTTGTATGAGTTTAAATGGATGTCTAATATGTTGTTGAGTTTTGATTTATGTTTTTGTTACAAAATTTATGAGCTTTGACCCTAGTATGTAGAATTCATGTGAAGTTTGTGATAGACCCTCTTGAAGTTGTCTTTTCATGTGTTGTGTTCATGAATTTTGGGTGTAGAAATGGTTGAATAAGTGAAGAAAGTTCCACATAGGTTTGATAAAGAGCTAAGGTGAATCATAATGACCACTATAGTATGTTGAATTGGAAACCCCAAATTGTGAGCTAGTCCATGCATACCTAGTGTTTGATAAAATGCATTTGTGAGTGAAATTCGCCAAAATAGCATAAAATTCCAATATAGGTGTAAAATTAGTCATGTCTAGTGGTTGTTAAAAGACTCTACTGACCAGTCGAGATATGATAGTTGTAAATTCCCGCAATTATGTGCTCTTGATATATGTTAAGCTTTTAATACATGCCAAATGGTTAGCAAGTAAGTTATTACGTGATAGTATGAAGTCTCCCCAAGCCATGGGATATCAAAACACATGTCAAAATTTATATAGGTATGAAATAGCTGATGTAAAACCTTGTTGAATGGAGTAAAATCTAGTAGCATGTCTCCACTACATTATTATATGACTATGATTACAAGATGCTTAAAGTGACTTATTGGTGACTGTGATAATGAATAGACGTTTGAGATCCTTAAATTCTTGAGGTGATGTTTAATAACTGTGGAAATGAACATATGGCATGATTCCTGAATTACTTGTGAAGATGCTTGAATGATTGTGATGATGTATGAATGCTTGTAATGATGAATCAAGGATGATGCTTACTTTTATGCTATCCAATCCTAGGGGTATTTATACCCGAAAAGAGAGTTGTTGTTTAGAGCCCGTGCCAGATTATCAATAATTCTAGTTGAGCCATGATTCTGACAAATCAGTGAACTATAGAACTTTGTATCCTCAGACTAGTTGGAACTTAAGAAAGCTCAGTAATCTCTGAAATCTCTGTAATCTCTGTATCACTAATAATCTAGCCTTAGTCTTTAATCAACTTAGATCTAATAGTATTCAAGTGATTCAATTCTAATCTCGGAAGGGATTTGAGAAATCTATTCAACCTCTGTATCATTAGTCAGATACTATGATTTGATGTCTTTTTCATCAGATATGAAACTAAGTAATCTTAACATAAATCAGTTAGATATTTGAGAAACATGATCAGTATCAGATTCAGTTAAGTTGTGCTCAGTTAAGAATTCAGTCAGAGTCTTTTAGTTAGAAATAAAAACTAGCACCGAGAAAGTTCTAGGATTGAAACTCACCTACTAATAGAGGGTGTGATTCTTAGATGCTATTTTTGTGCTCCAGTATTACGTAGCCAGCGTAGGTTAAGACATCATACCTACTACTTGAGGGTAGACGAGAGACATCATACCTATTGGATAAGGGTAGATGAGGTGGCTTGATGTGTTAGATGAAGGCTCCACCATTCTCATTTGAGCACCTCATAGATGAGGGTCACATAAAGATTATGCACATAAATATAATATCTTTACCCGTGGTATGGTATTGGCCTCCTCCCAACTCGGGGTAGAGGTTGGACCCCATATGTGGTAGGTTGGGGCATGTCGGTTAAGTGACTACTTCCCATGGTTTCAGTTTTAGAATCAATCTTTAGAAATCAGGACTTTCAGATACAGTCATCTATCTTTATGAGGAATTTAGAGAGTTGTGTTGATTTATGTACCATCCTGACAGATAGGATTGGTCACATATATAGTTCATTGATATCATATTCAAAGATATGCCACCAGATAGGATTAATTATAGTATCAGATTTCTATTGATTATTCTTGTCATCAGATTCTGATATAATCATATATTTATCATTGATAATCGCTTCCAGTATAATCTGTTAGCAAAGTTTATCACTAATTCTATCAGTCGAAAGTAGTAAGATCGGAGTATAGTCCTTGAGGTAAGCACATCCAGATCTTCTATTATAAATATCTGAGGAGTCAGTGACTCAGTATCTCAGTGTCAGTAATGAGTTTAGTCTGCATTAAAGTGGTATGGTAGTATTAGTATCTAGAGTTGTGTTGATTATGTTCATGTTTTGTGTATTCATGTATGTGTTCTGATATGGCATCTTTCATGGTTATTCAGTTTAGATATTCCTGTACTGACAAATTTATGCTATGGTGTTTTATTTAACACCATAGGTTCAGAGGCATAGGATCTTGATTATCCTCAGCAGTTCAGTCGACGTCAGCAGCAGTAGCAGTGAGTCCTCTTCTTTAGAGGAAGAATCTCATTTTAGTATTATTATTATTTCAGATTTTGTTTATTTTCAATTGACTGAGTTAGTTGTTGAACTGTCCCATCAACTCCATAGTTTAGAAAATATAAAGGTTTTTCATACGGATGTATTAGTATTCATTTTTCAGTTTTGAGTATGTATAGATGTGTTGAACCTTATGGAAAGTTTCCATATTTATTTCAGATATTATGTTATGTACATGTTACAAATATCAACAAGGGTTAGCTTGTGGTCGTTCGGGTCCATAAGCATAGTTTGACTTCTCCAGATGGGATCTCGGGGCGTTATAATAACAAAAGTATATTCGTATTACACTTTTGATATTAAGAAAATACCTTTTAGGTTGTGCAGTTCTCAGCTACGTTCCAAAAGTGCATGATGTCCATTTTGTTAGGCATGGTGGAGGATCTTTTGAAAGTGTTTATGGATAAATTTTAAATAGTAAGTTATTCATTTGATGAAATAAGCAATGCTTTAGAGAGTTTTAAGGAGTTTAACCTTGTTCTAAATTGGAAAACTGTCACTCCATGGAAAACGAGGGCATAGTATTGTGGAACAAGATTTCAGCCAAAAGAATTGAAGTCGACTAAGCTAAAATTAATATAATTGAAAATCTACTTTCAACAGTCTTGATGAAGGGGGTGCACAGTTTCCTTAGCCATGAAGGATCTTATCAGAGGTTTATGACGGAATTTTTCAAGACTGCAAATCCTCTATGCAAGCTATTGGAAAATAAGTCAAGTTCATCATTGATGATTAGTATTTGAAAGCCTTACTTTGCCTTACAGTGAAATAAGTGGCTACTCCCATAATGGTTGCCTTGCATTTGCCCAAACTATTCTAAGTGATGTGTGATCCGAACAGAGTTTCACTTGTAATTGTTCTATAATAGAACAGGGAAAAACTCTTTCAACTTATTTATTATGCCATTAAGGCATTGAATGGTCCTCAAAGGAATTTTACCATTACTAATAAAAATCTCCTGGCTATAGTCTATGCATTTGAGAAATTTATGGCAAAGTGAAAAAAAAATTTCACCTTTTTTTTATGCCCGCAAGGCATTAAATAGTGATCAAAATAATTATACCATTACAGAGCAAAAGCTCCTAGATATGGTCTATGCCTTTGAGAAATTTATGGTATATTTGCATGAACAAAAGTTGTCGCTCATACTGATCATGCAACACTCAAATATTTGATGGAAAAGAAAGATGCCAAATCGAGATTGATTAGATGGTTGTTGTTCCAGTAGTAGTTTGACATTGTAGTTAAAGATAGAAAAAGGTGTGAAAATCAAGTGCCAAATCATCTATCTCGATTGCAAAATGAATGAAAAAGTCATATGAGTTAAAAATTGATGACTCATTCCTAAATTGACAGGTTTATGCAACTACTATTGATTTTGTGCCTTGGTACATAGATTTTATTAGTTACTTGGTTAGTGACTAAATTTTGAATGACCAGAATTTTTATTCAATGAAAATGTTCTTACATGATGTAAACAATTATTTGTAAGATGAACCTTATTTGTTCAAGCGTTTTGCTAATAACATTATTTAGATATGTATGTCGGAAGTGTAAATATTTAATATTTTTCAAGCTTGTCATTCTATCCTAGTGAGAGGACATCATGTTGGCAATCACATAGCAAGAAATATTTGTCAAAATGGGTACTACTTGACCACTATTCATAAAGAAGCCAATGACTTTTTTAGAACTTGTGATCAGTGCCAGCGATAAGGATCAATTTTTTGACATCAAGAGATGCTTATGAAAAAAGATATTAGAAGTTGGATTGTTTTATATGTGAGACATAGATTTTATGGGCCCCTTTTATACGTTCATATGGTAAGAAATAAACTCTGGTCGTTGTGGACTATGAGTCCAAATAGGTAGAAGTCATAGCTTTATCAAACAATGAATGCAAAACTATGGTGGCATTCTTGAGAAAGAGTATTTTCTATCATTTTGGTACTCCGCCCATAACAACAAGTGATGGACTTTTTCATTTTTTGAACAAGGTGTTGTAGCTGGTTTTGGCAAAATATGTAGAGAAACAACATAAGGTATCTACACATTATCTCCCCAAACTAGTGGGAAAGTGGAAGTCTCGAATCGAGAAATCAAGATTATACTAGCCAAGACTGTTAATGCAAATTGAAGTGATTGGTCGGGGGAAGCTAGATGATGCTTTTTGGGCTTACCCTACCAATTTCAAGACGCTTATAGGTATGTCCCTTTCATGACCTTATGGAACCTAATCTATCTCACCAATAGGAAAACAAAACCGTAATCCAAAGTTAAACACAATAGGTTAACTTACTGGAGATGCCCACTAAAGGGTATAATATGTAACCAAACATAATAAATAAACAGGAAAATAGAAATAGTTCAAAGGTAGACACTACATAAATAACATCCCATGACTTAGTAAAGAAAGTACAAGAGTATATAATATAATAAAACAGCCCAAGTGTCTAGAATAGTCAATACACCAGTCACAAAACTGAAGATTGAATATAGAGAGAGAGGGAAGAAAATGGGCAACCTGGACTCCACGAGCTCACCCTATCACCGAATATCAATACTGTATGAACATGAATCAATAGCAGCAATGATTACTCGATATACACCATAAATGCACAGAAGTGTAGTATGAGTACCAAAACAAAAGATATTCAATAGGAATATCAGACTACTAAGACAAATCATGATATAAATAAAATAAATGCTAGATAACATATGTAAGTCAAAGTATGGACACGGACCTGAACAAACTCGAACACTGTTGTTCATAAATTAGCAAGCAAAATTCTATTAATATAATTACATAACAAAAAGCATCAAGAAATGAAATCATAATTAAAAAATTGCCTCCCATAATAATTGGTTGAAAAAAGTAAATAATCCGTCGTAATCCCACATAAGCCTGAAAGGTCCAAACAAGATAGAATATTCTACCACCATCATCTATCAACTCTCATAATAAAATTGGAATTCATCTAAGTTATGACACAATATAACCATTGATTGTACATATTCATCTTTGATAAATAAGTCAACACATGCCAACTATTCATTATGTCGCAACTAATCCTCATGTATCAATAAACCATACTTTATCAATGAAACATCACTTATCCACTAATAATTAATTATCAACTAACCTATATTTAACAACTAGCCAATATTTATCAACCAACCAATATTTAGCATCTAACCAATATTTATCTACTAATAAATATTTATCAACTAGCAAATATTTATCAACTAACCAATATTTAGAAACTAGCAAATATTTTCAACAAGCCAATATTTAGCAACTAGAAAATATTTATCAACTACCCAATATTTAGCAACTAGCCAATATTTTCTAGTAACAAATATTTATCAACTAGTCATTATATCATTAAAGTCTATTCATATCATACAATGTTATAACTATTTGTCCATTTGCGACTTAGCTAGTTTGTCAACCTCACACCCTAATGTCATTATATCATTAACAGTATATAATTATATTATAATACATATAGTCCGGATTGAACCAGTATGGATATTCAACAATATCCTCATAATAACATCATAATCATCTTCCAATCTTGTCTGATATATGTCATCATAATCATCCTCCGGCCTTGTCTGGTATATATTATCATAACCATCCTATGATATTGTCAGGCATATATCATCATAATGATCCTCTGTCCTTGATAGGGACATATCATCATAATCATCCTATGGCCTTGTTGGATATATATCATCATAATGTCATCATCAATATAATCAATATTATAGACATCCTCAAGATTTCTTTATGGTATTAATAATAAATAACATCATCAGAATGCCCAATAGCCTAATCATTAGAGTATTTGAAAATATAACATTAAACATAATATATTAACATGATGAATTATCATAATTAAAATTGGAAATTCTAGCATTACCAATAGCATGATTGCAAACCTAGTAAATAAGCACGATCTTTGGCATAACCACTAGAATATTAAATGATATAACCAATAAGCATGATCTTTATCATAATGCATAACTTATTTTCCAATATAGTCATTGAAAATGGCCTGTAACACAATGAATATATACAATTAAGCATAGGTAATAACTTTTAAATATCCTAATTAATGTCTTATTAATATCAAAATAGATAGCTTATCATTACCTTTTTTAATATGTAATCCATGGAATAATCTATAGCTTATTCATAGAATAATCACTAGCTCAATTTATGTCTTACTCAATATCATACTCAAGGGCTCATCCAATAGTATATTTGATAGCCTAATCAATAGCAAAATCTATCACATATTCAATAGCTTATCAATGACCATAAGCTTAATCAATATTCATTCATAGCATACTCATTAAGAATTGATACCAACATCATTCGTCCTAACAAAAAAGTACTAAGGCATCCTAATATCATGGAAATAACCATTCTCCTAGATGTACACAAGCAAGTCTTGGCCTAAGGTGGGTCAAAGTGCCAACTATTAAAACCCTAAAATTATTTATCATGCAATATCTATCCCAGACTAGGATAAGGTATCTAAATACAATTTTAGATGTTAAAAAAACTACAACTAGTTCTAGGATAGTGATTATTCCTAATACAGAGCAACTAGATCAATTTTACCTATGATAAGGCAATTAGAAAAGTTTCATCCTACACTAAAGTGACCAAGGAAGTATTATCAATAACTTAATAACTATGGTATTTACATTCTAACAAGAGCCTGGAAGGTCAATTTCACCTAAGATAGGAATAACTAAGTTAATCAAGCCCAAAATGATAGTCAAAATAGCTTAAGTGATCCCACTAGTCCCAAGTATTTCAATTTATCATATAAACACACCCATACCAACTTGAACATAATACCATAAACCTACTATGAAGTAGATAAATCTAACAAGGGGTAAAACCTAGCCTACCTAGTTGCTGAAAAAAGCTCACAAGATCTGCTAAATCACAACGTTTACCTTTTGAAAAGCTTCTTCAAGAATCATAAATATCAAAATCATATTCTACTTATTAATAAGATAATAATGATAACCATATTTAACTATTATTCTTCGATTCCAAAAATCACATCAAAACCCCAGATGGGTCCCAGTCATGAAAATTATATTTCCAAAACGAACCCAACTTTCTCATATTCTCAAGGAATTATTAACCTCAAAAATGGGAGAAATACAAGTTAAATTGGGGATAAAATAAGACCTCAAGTTTTTTGTGGTTTTGAAAACGAAATTAAGAAAATCCACCAACCAAAGGGTGAATCTTACCTCAAATCATACGATAATCGCGATAATAAGTTTTAAAAAGCTTCCCAATCACCCACAAGATAAAATCTACTTAACCTCACTATTAAGGGTTTAAGCTTTATAGAATGGATGTAGAATTGGCAAAATCATAAAATAAGAATTCTATTTATACCCAGCCCATGCTCTTTGTTTTAGCTTTTATGACCCAGGCTATTAGGGTAGTGATACCTTTTACTAACATACGAGGCATAATCGTGACCATCAATACACAATTGTGGTATCTAGACCTACTCAAGTTAGTTGTGATCATGGTCAAAAGAGTTGATATCATGGTGCACCATATACCTGATCAACCAAATTTTTTCAAATCTAGAATGGACTTTAATTGAGTGATAGGGATTCACTTGAAACGTCATATATGCAAATAAAGTATGTAATCCTATCAAATTCAATGTTTTAGGCTCAATGGCACAGTCAAAAGTTTCCACCATAAGTCATTTTAACAAAATGTAGGTTCCACACCTAATTTCTAATTATCTACCCTTCTCATGAATGGTGGAAATGAGTCTAGGTGCTACAGGACCCATAACAAAGGTCCACATAGCCTAAAGTAGATATTCCAGAGTTGTTGGAATAGTTATAATTTGCATTTAAGGTCGTTATGTAAAGTTTTTTTCTGGTGGCCATTTGGAACCAGGGAAGACTTCAAAATACAGAAATGGTTCTAAAAATCAAATGAACTTTCCAGTATCAAATTGTCACTACTAGAAAGTCATATTGACTTAGGGTAGCTATAGTGTAGTTCAAATGAACAAAGAATTAGAAATATATAAAATAACCTGAATGATCATTACAATCCCTATACTAGATAATTTTGGGTAAATCCTGACACTTGTTGGTAGAACTTGAACATAAGGCCTTGTGGGTGCTTAAAAGTTGAATTTGTACTGGAAAGATGCAGTTGATATGAGATATTATATGCTAAATATGCTAGATGAGTTACAACTTTTTGTTTATAAGGGAGATAATATCTATAAAGAGAGAATTATGTTGTATCATGATAGGAAAATTGAAAAGAGAGAGTTCAAGATAGGTGATTTTGTGTTTCTATTTAACACAAGGTTTAAGGTTCTTCTACAAAAGCTGAAATTAAAGTGGTTGGGACAATTCAAAGTTACCCAAGTCTTTCCATTTGTAGAGGTTAAATTGGAAAACAAAGATGGAAAAATGTTCAAAGTGAATGGAAAAAAAGTCAAAAAATATGTTAGCGCAATGGAAAAGGTAAAAATGTTTTTTCTAGTGTCTGCCATGAAGTTTAAGTAGTCGAGACAAAAGACTTATGCCGCAATATTAAATCATGCGCTAATGGGAGGCAACCAATAACTTGTATTGTGAATTTTGTTAGCATAGTTTTATTTATTAACATAAGTGAATTTTGTTAGCATAGTTTTATTTATTAGCACAATTAATCTTTTGTTGAGACATGCACCGATAAAGTATAATCCACTTCGATAGCTTAGACAAGCAGGAGTGTCAACCTATCAATATGTTTTGAGATGTGAACTCCTAGTCTCCAATATGGGAAGCAAAGAAAGACATTTTTGATAGTGTTGACAATGAGTGTGTGTGATCCATTTACTATTTGATAAGATTTCTACTATTGTATCCAATCAGGAAGAAAGAGAGCACATATTCAAGATAAGGTTAACGACAAGAGTTGATGGGTTGTCAACTCATGATAAAATCCTAGGGAGATTCTACTCGAGCTCAACTGAAGAGCCATCAACAAAGTGATAAGACGTCATTTATAATATAACTTAGGTAATTGTTCGAATCAGCCTGGTCCAAGCCCAAAACTCAATTGAACCCTAATTCTAGTCAACAAACTCAAGACTCTTCCCATTCCAACTTACCCACTCAATTTTATTTCATTTATGTTTATTTATTTATAAAATAGAAATATCAAAATATTCAAGAAATATAAGAAACTATCACATTTAAAAATCTCCACCTTCCTACTACTCTAACGTCTCCCACAACCTCCATTCTCCTTCAAATGCATATTTCATTAACTTTCACTACAAAAACATGACTTCCAAGTGTCTATTATCCTTCTTAAAAACACTAACAAGTTAGAAAGTAACTCATAACTCTCCCAACTCCCATAACTATCGCAAGTTGATGTCTAAATTTCATTATTGAGCCACTACTAGAGTACACTCCATTGACAATATATGTGAAAGTGTTTATTTTCCTTCTTCTATTTGTAAAGTTTAAGATTATGCAAATATAGTAAGGAAGGATGAGTAATCGCTATAATATTAGAGATAATATATTTTAATTGCAATTGAAAACTTATGACAAAAATAATATTACCTAAAATTATTCTTATGGGTGAAACCTAAGTGTTGGGCATGGTAAATGGATATTAAGTTATGAGACTGTAACACCTTGATTTTCTGAATCGAAATTCTACATGGTGCTTATGAACCCTAAGGACCACAAGCTAACCCATGACAAATATCTATACTTGTCCACTGCAATATATAATGTAATAATGTGGAAAACATGAACATGTAGTCCATAAGGTTCAACTGAATAAATGAATCTATCAAAACATAATATCCATATGGGTGAAAGATACCCAAAACAGCTGAAAACTGAATTAAATCTGAACATAAGTTTGAATACTGGATCTAAAAGCCTCAAAGTAGTGTCTAAATAAGGAGTTGAGAGAACATGTCTCCAACTAACTTTGTCTAGAAAAGCTAAGCTAAAATAATAAATGAAATAAAATAATATCGCCCTCAAATGGATAAGGACTCACTACAAATCTGCTGCTAGATGCTACTGCTGATCTGGACCTCTTGTCAAAGAATTTATGGTTTAACATGTAAGAAAGAACCACTGCATAAATGTGTCAGTACAACTGGAGAACTTAGTTTACGAGTGAGGCAGGCTAATGCAAAAGGGTTTACATGCATGAACAATGCTAACTAACTGACTGATATGAATGTGAGAGCATAAACATACATAATTAGTAACTAAGATCTTGAGTATGTGTTAGCTAGATCTGTACGCTAATACATGGTTTACTGATAACTAATATGGCTGAAATTGTAGTTCTAATAACATGGGCGACTATATCTGACAGTTTTAAATCTGATGGAACTATCTGAATTCCATACTATAACTGAATTTGACTGTATCTGACAATCTTGGTATACTGATATCTAAAGAACTATCTAAGTTCTTTTACTAAAACTAATTCTGAAACTGTGGGAGGTATTTGTTTAATTGACATACACCATATGTGCAATTATGGCTATGATGGGGTCCAACCTCTGCATTGATTGGAAGGGTGTAAGTTCCGCACCATTAGTAAGGACAACGTGTGAGCAACCCTCATATAACAGTTAACTCTAATGACAACGGTGAGAACCCTCATATAATAGGTTAATCCACCTCATTTACCCTCATATAATAGGATGTGATGTCTCAACCTATACTGGATACATAGTTCTTGAATTCAAGGATGATTGTTAAGAATCACACCCTCATATGCAGGTGAGTTCCCATGCTTGGGTTCACTCAATTCTAACTCCCACTCCCATCTGAAGAGACTGAACATGATTTAACTGACTGTATGTAAGTAGAACTTACTGAATTCCGTTGACTGATGAAATACTACTGACATCTGATAGATGACTGAGACCATGAGGTTTCCTGAGTCACATGAATGGATGAATTCTATTGAATCATGGCTTGATTTTTATATCATGAAAAATGACATGCCTTTAGGAACACAACTATAGTTTTTGGGTACAAATACCCCCAGGGCTCGATGGAAGGAAACTGACAAAACATGATTGATTTAATCATAAAATTGGAGTCCATAATTCACATTATCATAAGTAGGGGATATCTTATTTCATATAGTTATTCAACATCTTAAAAATTGTACGAAATGCATGGATATATTTCGTGTACAGATTGTAAATATCCATTATCTTTCATACTTCATGCCACCACAATAGCAACATGTGAAAATCATGGAATTCATATTAAAGTGTATATCCA
The DNA here is from genome assembly GCA_030864225.1 of Capsicum baccatum var. pendulum. NCBI lineage: Eukaryota > Viridiplantae > Streptophyta > Magnoliopsida > Solanales > Solanaceae > Capsicum > Capsicum baccatum. The sequence goes on along the minus strand of CM061558.1, from coordinate 193,077,523 downwards.
ACATCGACTTGTCATTTAGACATCATAGAACCATACAAACATGAATTTCTAGCATTATAGGAATTTTATCAAACACCTTGCATGCATTCTTTAAGGCATAGGTGAGTTTCATACTTGCACCATATTAAACCACCTAAAGTTCATGGTTTTCAATTGATAAACATATATATTCCATGAAAACACCTTTAGACATCATATTGAAACTTAAACAACAATTATCAAAATGTACCTACTCATATCACAACAAAAAGTTTACACATTAATATATAAAGCATGGTTGTTGAGCTCTATGAACGGATTAGATCAATAGATGAATAGTACACATACCTTAGTAATTGAATAGTGAAAGAGATCTAATGTTTCTAAAGGTTCTTGAATAATTCCTTAGTCTTGCCCTTGATTTTTCTTAACTAGCGTTTAACCCCTTTGTGAAAGAATGCTCTTGTTCCTGAGGGGATGATCTTTGGAGGAAACCCCTCATCTTGGGGTTGAAAGTGTATGAGAGAGATTTTTTAGAGATGTTTTAAATAAAGAAAATGGAAGATGATGCATTACTTGAGGGTTATAAGTCATGGGAGTGAAGGAAAAAGACCAAAATACCCTTATAAAATAAATTCCCCGTTAATGAAAATAATAGCTAACGACATTTGTGACAAAGCATCAAAAATGTGGTAAGACAACAAAAATGTCGTGATACAGAAGCTAGAATTAATGGTTTTTTCCTAAGTCTGACGACCTTCCTGTTAGGTCATCACATATGTGGTAAGCTACCATGAATGTCGTCACACAGGAGCTGGATTCTACCTAAGTCTGACGACATTTGTGACATGGCGTCAACAATGTGATAAGCCATAAAAAATATCTTCACACAAAATCTAGATTCTACCTAAGGCTGACGACATTTTCTACATGACATCAAAAATATGGTAAGCCATCAAAAATGTCATCACACAGAAGCTGGATACTGCCTAGGGCAGATGACCTTCGTGATAGGGCATCACAAATGTGGTAATCTACCATGAATGTCGTCTCTTAGGAGCTGGTTTCTGGCTAACGCTGACAACCTTCGTGGAAGGGCGTCACAAGTGTGGTAAGTTACCACGAATTTCGTCACATTGTTTCCAGCCTGACATGCTGGAGTAAAATAGAAATAACTATTTTCTCCGTTATCGGATTTAGGTGAAATTGGTATCGCTGGAAATCTACTTCAATTATCCATCTGTTGATAGGTCATGAGCTCAAAAATTTCAAATATAATAACAGATATGATCATTTGAATATGACTATCGTAATATCTTTCTCAAAAATTTGAAAAGTGAGGAATGTTTTGATTCATCTGATAGTTGGGACTTAATATGAATCTATCTTACTCATAAAACTATAAAATAATCATGATGTACTATGCATGATCTTGGTACATGGCTCTAATATTAGTTTGGATTTTTGAGGGTATTATAATATCTCCTCCTTGGAAACATTCGTCCTCGAATGATGACTGCTTTAGAAGGGAGAAATGATAAAACGATGCATACACTAATTATGCTCAATTGGAGCATGATTTTACGGTTGAATTGAATTCTAAACTGAATATATCCCAACTGAACATCCATATCTGATGCATGACTAATAAGCTGAACTCATGAATGCATGATAAGGTATGCACTGATACTTGATGTAAATTTTATAGTGGAATTTTGAACATGTAACTGAATAAGCTTAAGGAAAATGGTTACCTCGAGTTAAGAATAAATTGCAGAGAAAATATGAGGGTACTTAGTTCGCATGTCTTCTTCTGCTTCCTAAGTAGCTCCCTCCATGTACTGAATCGACCAAAGAACCTTGAATAGAGGGACTTCTTTATTCCTCAGCCTACGAGTCTAATATTTGAGGATTTCGACTGGAATCTCTATATAAGAGAGGCTATTCTAAATGTCAATGATATGAATAGGGAATACAACTGCTGGGTCACCATGGATTTCTTGAGAAAATAGACATGGAAGACTTGATGAACTAAGGCGATATTTGAAGGCAATTTAAGCTCATAGGATACATTGCCAAAGAGACTGATAATCTTGAAGGGACCGACATATCGGGGACTGAGCTTTACCTTCTTGACAAATCTCTTCACTCCCTTCATGGGAGAGTTCTTGAGATAGACATAGTCATCGACCATGAATTTGAGATCCTTTCTACGAACATCTGCATAAGACTTTTGTCGGCTCTGAACAACCTTGACTGTTTCTTTGATCAACTAAGCTTTCTATAAGGCATCAGATACTAAGTCAGGCCCTATGACTGTGGTCTCAATAACTTTGAACCAACCAATCGGAGATTTATATCTCTTACAATAGAGAGCTTTGAATGGAGCCATCTGAATACTGCAGTTATAGATGTTTTTGTATGCAAATTCAATCAAAGGGAAGTGGTCATCTTAGCTTTCATTGAAATCAATTGCACACACCCTTAGCACATCTTCTAGAGTCTGAATGGTCTTTTATGCTTGACCATCTGTTTGAGGATGAAACATTGTACTAAGATAACTTGGGTACCAAGACCTTTTTGGAACGCTTTCCAAAAGTGAGAGGTGAACTCGGTACCACTATCTAAGACTATATATAGTGGAATACCATGTAATCTGACCAACTTTCTGATATAGAGTTTGGCATAATACTAGGCGGAGTAAGAGGTACAAACTGGAAGGAAATACACTGACTTGGTCATTCAATGACAACGACCAAACTAAATTATGTTGATGACGTGTTCTAGGGAAAACCATCACAAAATCCATGTTCACTTCTTTCCACTTCCAAGTAGGAATAGTGAACTCCTACATGGAACCACTAGGTTTTTGATGTTCTATCTGAACCTGCTGATATGTAGAGCACTTAGCAACAAACTTTGTAACCTCCCTCTTTATCCCACTCCACAAATAGATCTCCCATAAGTCATGGTATATCTTAGTGGCCCCTGGATGAATAGAATATTGCCCACCATGCACTTCTGCAAGAATTCACTGTCGTAAGTCATCAATACCAGGAACACACAGACAACCCTGACAATGAAGAACACTATCTCTCACTTAGGAGAAAACCTCTACTTCCTGAATCTGAATTGACTCTTTCAGATTGACTATGCTAGGAACCCTATCTAGCTTCTCTTTCACCTCATAAACTAGAGATGACTCTAAACTACTTTGAACACATACACCACCCTCTATAGAGTCGACTAAGCGAATGCTTAATCTTGTAATATAATGAATGACATACTGAAGCCTCTTATGATCCATGAATACGTCTACATGAAAATAGTATCGATAATGCCTCCAAATCTTTAAGGCAAAGACAACTGCTGCTAACTCAATGTCATGAGTAGGATAATTCTTCTCATGGGGCTTTAACTGTCTGGAGGAGTTGGCTATGAATCTACCATGCTGCATGAGGACATAACCTAAAACTTCTCTGGATGCATCACAATATACTATGAATCTATCAAAATCGTTGGGAAGTGTTAAAACTGTAGCTGAGGTGAGTCATGTTTTCAACTCCTAAAAACTCTTCTCGAAAGGTTCTGACCACTTAATCTTAACCATTTTCTGAATTATTCTGGACATAGGAGATGCAATAGAACAAAATCCCTAAATAAACCATCATTAATAGCCAGCCAAACCTAATAAACTCTTGATATCTAATGGAGAGACAGGGCGAGGTCAGTTTCTTACTACTTCAGTTTTCTGAGAATCTGCTCTAATGCTATTACCAAAAATAATGTGGTCAGGGAATGCTAATAATCTTAGCCAAAATTTGAACTTACTGAACTTGGCGAACAACTGGCAATCCCTGTGAGTCTGAAGAACAATTATGAGATAGTCAGAATAATCACGCTCTATGTAAGAATAGACAAGAATATCATCTATGATGACTATGACGAATGTGTCCAAGTACTGTTTGAACATCAATTTCATCAAGTCCATTAAAATTTAAGGGGCATTGGTAACACCAAAGGACATGACTAGAAATTCAAAGTGACCATACCCAGTATGAAAATTGTTTTCAAAATGTCACATTCTATAACTCTAAGATGATGATAGCCTGATATGATGTCTATTTGGGAAAAATAACTGGCACCCTAAAGTTATTCAAATAAGTCGTATATCGTAGGCAGTGGATACATGTTCTTAACTATGACTCTATTAAGCTATCGATAATCAATACACATTTTAAGAGAACTATCTTTCTTGCGCAAGAATAAGACTGACGTACCCCATGGTGATACACTGTGCCTAATGATTCCCTTATCTAAGAGATCCTTCAATTGATCTTTCAGTTCCTTGAGTTCTTCTTGTGCTATTTTGTATGGTAAAATAGAAAAAGGTTGACTTTCTGGGAGAAGGTCTATGCCGAATTCTACTTCTCTTTTGGGAGGAATGCTTGGAAGATATTCAAAAAAGACGTATGAATAATCATTAACCACTGGGACTGATTTAAGATTGGGAGATTTAGAATTGGAATCCTTAACATGCATGAGATGATACACATACTCCTTAGAAGTCATTTTCCTTACCCTAAGGTAGGAAAAAAGATGACCCCTAAGAGACGAAGTGCTACCCTACCACTCTAGGATGGGATCATTTAGAAACTAAAAATAAACTATCCTGTTTCTCCAATCGACTATAGCATAGAAGGAATGAAGTCAATCCATGTCGAGAATGACCTCAAAATTAGTTATCTCTAACAATACTAAATCTTCTGACATGGATTTCTGAAATATCATAATCAGGCAGTTCCTGTATACCCAACGAGATATGATGGTTTCACCCACTAGGGTAGAGACTAAAAAGGGCTCTGCAAAAATTTTAGGACTAATTCTGAAATTTCCTGCTATGTATGGAGGGACAAAAGAAAAGGATGCACCTTAGTCTATAAAAGAATAAACATGAACATGAAAAATCTATAATGTACCAGTAACGATATCAAGGGAATTTTTCTTATCCTTTCGGTTCTGAAGAGAACAGAGTCTATTTGTTCATTGCCCACTAGTAGCATTGGAAGAGGCACCCTACAGGTTTGGGCTACCGGGCTGAGTTGTGGAATACTTCTGCTGACCCTGAGGACCTGCCTGAAGACAGTCCCTAACTCTGTGGCCTGGCTTGCCACAACCAAAACAAATGCCTTAACCCGCTTTACACAAACCCTGATGGTGCTTACCGCAGGTCTGACATTGAGGATAAATATAGGCACAACTAACACTACTCTGAGATTTAGAGCTTGGTTCCCTGTCTCTGTTTTCATCCTTGTAATTTGGCACAGGGGAACCAGCGGAGGAAGGGGCTGGAACTGGTCACTTAGTACAAAACTACATACAATTTTCTCCCTCTAAGTCAGGCTGAGCAAAACTAAAACTACCTACTTTACTGCCTACTTTTGCCTTGTTCTACCTCTTCCTAGTCTTATTATTCTACTCTTCTATCTGTTGAGCATGGGTCATGAGGCTGGCTAAAGTCATATCGTGGTTTAACATCACATATCTACACACGTTTACCATGATATCATTCAACGCCTGATTTGAACTTGCTCATCTTAGCCCTATTGTCTTTAAGCACATGAGGGGCATACCAGGCAAGTTACATAAATCTGAGAGAATACACCCAAATCATCATATTTCACTGCTTGAGGTTGATGAACACAAGAAATTTGGCTTCCCTCAACTTTTTGGGAAATAATTTATCTCTAAAAGCCGTGACAAATTCCTCCCACCCAATGGGACCTGCCCCATCTACCCTCTTGGACTTCCATTTTTTGTACCAAGTGTAAGCCATAGCTTGAAACTTATATGCGAATAACTCAACACTCCAAACAAAAGTAACACCTAGGATGCGAATGACTTTCTAAACTTCGTTCGAACTCCTGAGGGTTTTCATCAGACTTAGACCCATGGAAAGATGAAGGGATTAATTTGGGTAAAGTCCCAAATCCTAGCTATTGTTGAATTTACCACTGAATTGGCCAGGATAGCTGGTGGGCTTTCATTTTAGGTAGCCACAGACTGAGAAAGTGTGGTGAATGTGACTCTAAACTTTGCATGAGAAATATGTTTGCCTAAAGGATTTTCGGGCAGAGGAGCTGGTTGTTTCTTCTCGTTGGGGCCATATTCTGAAAAAAGAGAAGAACGGATTTGACTGGGTGTTTAACTTTAGATTATGCTCACTAGCACAACATGAATACAGAAAGAAGGGAAACTATTCCTAACACATCGTTTAGCCTTCTGTACATAAATGTGGTGAGAAACACACCGTGTATAAGACTCTACTAGATGTGGCTTTCAGATTTCCTAGGACTCATTGAACCTTAGGCTCTTATACCAAGTTTGTAACACCATAATTTTCTAAATAAGAATGTTATATGTTTATGACCCGAAGGACCACAAGCTAACCCATGACTAATATTTGTACCTGTGCACTATAATATATAATTTAATAATGTAGAAAATATGAACATGTAGTACATAAGGTTCAACGGAATAAAGAATCTATCAAAACATAATATCTATATGTGTGAAAGATACCCAAAACAGCTGAAAATAGAATCAAATCTTAACATAAGTATGAATACTAAATTTGAACGCCTCTAAGTACTGTCTGAATAAGGAGTTGAATGAACATGTCTCCAACTAACTCCATCTAGCAAAACTGAGCCGAAATAATAAATGAAATAAAATAATATCGCCCTAAAATAGATGAGGACTCACTGCAACTCTACGGCAGGATGCTGCTGCTAATCTAGAGCTTGTGTCTCGAAACCTATGGTGTAACATAAAAGAAAGAACCATAGCACAAATGCATCAGTACCACTGGAGTACTGAAAATACGAGTGAGGCAAGATAATGAAAAAGTGTTTACATGCATGGACAATGCTAACTGAGTGACTGATATGAATATTAGAGCATAAACGGACATACATAGTAACTAAGGTCGTGAGTATGCGATAACTAGATCTATATACTAATACATGGTTTACTGATAACTGATATGGCTAAAACGTTAGTTCTAATAACATGGGCAACTATATCTGACAGTATTTAATCTAATGGAACTATCTGTGTTCTGCACTATAATTGAATTTAACTGTATCTGACTATCATTGTATACTGATATCTGAAGAACTATTTGACTTCACTAAGTATGAGTCTAAAACTGTGGGAGGTAGTAGTTTAAATGACATACCCCATAGATGCCATTATGTCTAAGATGGGTTCCAAACTCAGCCCTGACTAGAAGGGTGTCAATACCATGCCACTGGCGCGAAAAACATGTGAGCAACCCTCATAAAACAGGTAACTCTAGTGTGAATGGTGGGAATCCACATATAACAGGTTAAGCCACCTTATCTACCCATATATAGAAGGTTGTGATGTCTTTAACCTATGTTCTCTACATAGTTCTAGAATGCAAGGATGACTACTAAGAATTACACCCTCATATACAGGTGAGTTCCCTGCTTTGAGTTTACTCGGTGCTAACTCCTACTCCCATGATTTAACTGACTGTATGTAAGTGGAACTTACTGAATTACATTGACTGATGGAATACTATTGATATCTAGTAACTATCTAAGAACATCATGTATCCTTAGTCACGTGACTTACTGAATTCTACTGAATCATGGCTTGATTTTGTATATCGTGAAACATGACATGGCTTTAGGAACACAAATATAGTTTACAAGTATGAATACCCCAGGACTCGATGGAATAAAACTGACACAGCAAGACTGACTTGATCATAAGATTGGAGTCCACAATTAACATTATAATAAGTAGGGGATA